>OX392464.1:45402075-46837075 GCA_947623515.1 Neoascia interrupta
AGAAAATACTCGTCCTACCTAGAACTGAAGGTGCTGGTCAGTTTTTTACCCAAGTAAAAAATAATATTTTTACTTCTTTTCTTTTTTTGATTTATTCACTCTTCTTTTGTCTTTAATTACTCTAAAACAGAATTTTGGAACGTTTCTCTGATTAATATTTTTTCAATTTCATTAGATTTTGCCATAAATGGTTATTTGAAATCAAAAATTCTATAATAAACATTGCCATCGCGATTCTTGAGTTCAAATCCTACAGAGGTATCTGAAAAAAAGACTCGTTCTTTTTCCAACGAGTGTCTGACAAGCCCTCTGAGAGAAATATTTTTCTCTTAGAACTCCTCCAAGTGCTAAATACAACAAACGTTAAATAAATCAGACACAGCATTAAACATAGCTGAGGAGTTGGCCCTGGTCCATTTCGAGATGTTATAAAAAAAATCCCCTTCCACTTGCGCCTAAGTCTCGTTTATCCTCCACATTAATATAGTCGTTCTTTAGTCGTTTACTCTGCAAATATTTTTCACTTAACTTTAATTTATACAACTTCCGGCCATTACCATACGGTTATTAACATATTTAAAGTAGGTGAGGCCCTATTATGCTTAACCACAGTCCGACTAAACAGTCACTTTACGAGAATTTTGTCATGTCACCCCACTAGTACATTTTTTGTCAATCTATTTACTTAGTATCAAAAAGGTTAAAATAAAAAATAAAAGATAAAAGATCTTCAAGAAGTTCGCTTCTATTCGTACACTGAACTTTTAAAATCCCAGTGGGACATACTTCAAGTACCAAGTTCAAACCTATTTGGTCCGAGCTTGACAGGCAAACTGCAGTTAAAAAAAATATATTTATAAATATAATAAAAAACAAAAAAAAAAATAGAGTGGCGCAACAGCTCGAGGTGAACCAGGGCCAACTTCTCAACAATGTATGCTGTGTGTGTTAATTTAAAAAAAAAAAAAATAAATATAATATATTAATATTATTAATAAATTAAATTTAAAAGTATTTAAGTAAAAGTTTAAAAAGAAAACAAATCCTTTTGCGTTTGCTCAACAGATAGTGCTGTTTAGGAAGCTTTGTTTTGATCACGCTTCACAAAAAATGCCATTTTTTTTAAACGTCCCAATCGCAGTGTAATTGAACTAGTAAAAAGTAAAATCCACTTATTGTAGCACTAATCCATAGACTCAACAAAGCACAAATTGCTTAGCTGAAAGAAGACAGCTCAAGCTTTGCAGCGATAATAAAATTGAACTAGTCATGTTGTATTTGTAACAGCACCGTAAAACTATCTTGCTTATGTCGTTCACAAACAAATTTCCAGAGACAATTTCACAGCTAACCAACACCTCTTACCATACTTTATTTTTTATGTTTTATTTTAATTTATTCTTTACAGAAAAAGAAAAAATGCGAGGTAGTGTAGGAGAGAGAGAAAAATAAACAAAACATAGTGTGCACTCTTCCTCCTATATAGCACCCTCTATCGCTAATATTTTGTAAAATAAAAAAACACAAACATACACACGAGTCCATACATAAATGAACTAAACACGGGTAGCTGCGAGATATTTTTTTTTACAACAGGCGGATTAAAAAATAGGCGTGTCCTGTCGGCAACTTTTTGTAATATATGTTATAAATATTTTTTTCCAATCTTTATTTTGTTGCTTATAAATATTTTGGAAAAGCGACAAGAAAGAAATAAATAAAACTTTTGAATTGATATGAAAAAGGCACTTTTTGGTTTGAACATAATTTTTTTCTTGGTTTTTAACAAATTTTTGATTTTTTTTTGGTGAAAGACAAAATATATATAAAACCGCTTTGTTTATTTTTATAATTTTATCTTTCTACTGGCTGGTTTTCATTCTAAGCTTGGACGTATTATTTTTTTTTGCATGACAACAAAAATTTGCTTTAAAAAAGACAAGAAAAATAAAAATCAAAATTTTTAGAGAAAAAAAAAATTAATAAAACATTTTCTTTGTCTCTCTCATTCTCTAAATTTGACAAAAACAATAATGCAAAAAAAAAAATCACTTCAAAAACAATTGGAATTTCCTCAAAATGCTTATTGAAAAAAAAATTGATATTACCCTAATATGATAAAAATTAAAAAACAAGGACAAGGACACTGGATCGACGCCTACAACTCCTGCTAATACACCACAACACCGACACCAGCACGACCAGCGCAGCAATTCACAAGACTGCATTGCCAAGCAAAAATATCAAATGGCAGCGTATGCATCAAGTCCGCAGCTTTTTAAGAACACAGATGAGCAAATACCACCCCCAATACCGCCATTGCCATTGAACTATCAGAGATCCGATGGTTTGTTTTATTTTGTTTTCATTGTATTTGTTGATTTTTTATTTATGTTTTTGTCTAACAATTTGTTTTAAATAATTTATATCATTTCATGTTGTTTATAATGAATTTTAATTTTTTTTTTTAAATGAATAGACGAGAGCTATGCCACCGAATCTAGAGATCAGAAGAAGCAGCGTGCAATATCAAAGGCTATACGACAGGCTGAGCTCAAGCGATTAAGGATCGCTCAAGAGATTCAGCGCGAACAAGAGGAAATCGAGGTTCAACTTAAGGAACTAGAAGCAAGAGGTGTACTTATCGAGAAGGCTTTAAGGGGAGAGGGACAAACTATCGACAAGTGAGTGCATAACCGTAAAAAATTAAACTAAATTTAGAATTGGGAGCGGGTCATAATTCTGCTTTCAAAAACCCGGTTTTTAAAAATTTTGCTTTCAAAATCCTGACTTAAACAAACTAAATCAATTTTTTTAAACGTATCTCGATGACTCATATCTGTCGGTTATATGATATTTATAAAATATTTGGCGTGGCAATTTTAAGAAGATATACCTTTGTATAAGATCTGTGTATACGAGTTTTTGAATGCTGACATTGCAGTGTAGTAAATAAAGGGGATATCGTTAACTATTTGCCCGATTTTCGAGTTCCTAAAAATATTATATTAGGTAAAATTCCTAAAAATATTCTTTTATTATTTTTAAGGATAATTTTCTTTTTCTTCTATCCTTATTTAAGGCGAAATTTAAGTTAAGGTACAAAAATTTTTATCGAAACGCAGGGTGACAAATAAATTTATTTGATTTTTTTTTTTGATAAAAATACTGAAAAAACTGACCACTCGAGTGTTTTATGCTTGCGTGAAATTAAGTTGATAGGATTGAAACAACTCAGAAATTATATTAGTTTTTAGCACTACCATTTTAGTAAATAAACTTTAATGATTTTATGCGTGTCTCGAAAACCGTGATATATTTCAGCCCCGCTATATTTTTCTTTCGAACCCCAAAAAAATTATCTTTGTCTGAGATGTTTTGTTTTTCAAAACGATATCTATATGTATATTACCATCACCGTTGCAAAGACATTCACAAATACACTTGGGTCCGGCACAGTTTAAATCACAGGTCTTTGATTGATTTCTTTGTGGTACCATCGTGTGTTCAAACAAGTGGGAAAGTGCAACAGTGCGTATGCAAAAGCTTCAGTCCATCTACGACGGATTGCAAACTACCCGACTATACCAAAAAAAAAACTGCCACACCTCCAAAAAGTGGGCGGGATAGAAAAATATAACTGTTGCATGCTTTATATCAGGTGGTTGCATACATTTCGGCCGAAAACTCCGCCTTTTTAACTAAAAAAATAACGCCACGGCCACAAAATTGGGCGGAGGCACATCCTACATATACACGAAAGTTAGAAAATGCTAATACATATCTACAACTTTTGTCATATAATTTTTAGTCAAATTTCATATATATTTATTGAAAAACAGTAATTTTAGTTAAAATCCCTTAAAAAAGTAGGCGTGGTCAATGAAAAGGCCAAACTTTTTTGACTACTTCAAAGACAAGGCAATGTTACATACCAAAAATTAATGCGCTAGAGCCATTGTAACTTAGCTAAAATTTGGAAAAAGTATTTTTTTAAATTAGAGATTGTCGCACAAACAGGCCTGTAGTGGGCGTGTCTGTGGGCGGATTCAGCTAATGTCAAACTTGTTCTGGTGCAATGGACTTCCAGCCAACCCACCAAATTTCAGGTATCTACCTTAAAATTTAAGGCCTAAAGGTTGTTTACATACGGACGGATGGACGGACATGGTTTAATCGATGCTCCTGTCGGTCCCATTCATATCTCTAAAAGGTCTTAGGGGCTTACGGTGATTATTTCACTGCGTTACAAACTATACCCTGGGTCGGGTATAAAAATGATTTGTGATGTTCGCGTTTTAAGAGGACTTGAGCTATCGAATGATCACCACCTAGTGTTGTGCAAATTCCGCTTTAGTGGCAGTATTAATTTGCCATCAAGGCGAAATCCAAGACGGGTGACCCGCATACGGTGGGAAAGGTTACAAGATGCTGAATCTGATTACAAGGAGCGACACGTTTGCACGGCACGTTTCGGTGAAGTTTGAACAAATTTCAACTGACCTTTTAAATGTAGAGGAAGAATGGCGGCTGTTTTTATCGGCAGTCATTGCCTTTGCAGGAAATGCTTGAGGAGTGAAGCGGCTTGGTGTAGCCGTACAAAATTCCAATACGACGGTCAGAACAGCCAAAAAACAGGCAATGGAAAAAGTTCGGCGAGAGGTTGGAGCACGATTACAGATCTGCAAACAAGGCATTTTGTCGACTATTCGCCGACTCAGAGGAAGGAAGTTGAATATCGTTCAAGGGGTTAAATCCAAAGACGGTACACTTCTTTCAAATGAAAGCGACGTCTTACGCAGATGGAGCGAGCACTTTTTGGAGCTGCTCAATCCCCAACAGGGCAGTGAAGATGGCGATCCCATTGCTGACGAGATTAGGGCGGAGAAAAGTCCTACAGTAGATGAAGTCACTGCCGCCATTAAAATCGCTAAAAGTGAGTAAGTCTGCTGGAGTTGATGAAATCCGGCAAGAAATGCTCTAGCCAATGGGTGAAGATGGTATTAAATGGCTTACACGCGTCATCTAGGTGGCCTGGGAAAGCGGGAAAGCACCTAGCGATTGGCAAACAGGAGTTTTAGTGCCCATTTCCAAAAAAGAGACAAGAGAGATCGCTCCAACTATAGAGGTATATCTCTCTTAAATCTTCCGGGAAAAGTATTCGCCCTGGTGTTGGAAGCGCTTTCCAGAGCTGCTATCGAGCCTTTGTTCCGAGAAGAGCACAACCGACCAGCTTTTTACTCTGGAGGTTATTCTTGTGAAGGCCTGGGAATATGCCAAACCAATCTACGCGGGTTTTTGTAGATTTGGAAAAGGCCTATGACCGGGATAAACTCTGGAGAGTTTTGCGGGACTTTTCACTGAGTGTGCCTCTTCTGAGAGCCATTTAGTCTCTGTATGGGAACTGTAGAAGCTGTGTTCGGATAAAAGGCGTCAAATCCCAACCTTTTGATGTGTGCGTTAGACCTCGCCTGGGCTGTGTTCTATCACCTCTCCTTTTCATAGCATCCGTGAACCGCAGTCTTGGTGAGGAATCTTTCGAAATGGATGGTGTCAGGATAAGCCATCTGCTTTCGCAGAAATCATCTGCTATCCTGGCATCGTCGGAGGAGGTAAACGTGAGCAAATCCGAAGTGATGGTTGTTTCCCTGTGCACTGCACCCTGCACATAAATGGAGTTCCATTGAAACAGGTAGAGAAGTTCAAGTATCTCGGGGTCTTTTTCACGAAAGATGAAGGGAGTGATATTAAGTTATCCTGCAGGATTGGCCAAGCTGGAGCGATAGTAAACGAACTGCGCCAGCCGGCCATCAGCTTGGACTGAAAGCAAAGATCTCAATTTTTAATTCAATGTTCGTTCCAACCCTCATCTATGGTCATGAAATCTGGGTAATGAGCGAAAGAATTACATCGCGGGTAGTTTGCGTTGCTCGTGTTACTCTTAGGGATGGAGTGAGAAACGTCAATATTCGTGGGAATCTTAGTGTTGAGCAGCTGCTTCTTCGAGTGGAACGATCAATTCTTCGATGGTTTGGACACGTTGTTCGCATGCCCCCTGAGAGACTTTCTAGACAGGTGGTTTGGTTAACAGAGATGTGACCGAAAGCACACAACGCAATTTTCTTAGCCCGTTTTTACCCCATCCCATAGGACAGTAGATATATTAAGTTTGTCACATAGTTTTTAACACGGTGAAATAATAATAGTATACCTCCAACACCTAAAGAGCATATGATCGAGACCAAATTCTGAATGTCCGTCCGTCTGTCTGTACGTCACATGCTTTTAGGCCTTAATTTTAAGCTAGGAAGCTGAAATTTGTTAAATAGGCTCTTTGTTTTCCGAAGCAGTAGAAGTGCCCAAATTTTTGAAATCCACCTGCGAACACGCCCACAATCGGTTTAATTGTGCAACTACCTCCAAAGCTTTCAAACTCTAAGACGTCTTCAAAGGCTGAAATTCAACATTTATTATCGCCCGCTGATTCTAAGGTATACAAAATTAAAATAAAATCGCTAAACCTCCCCTAGTGGAAGTGGCATCGATTTAAAGGGCAAATTTTCAAATGCATTTTATTCAATATTTTTGCTCCAAATTGAAAAAAGTTAACTTCAAATATTATGTAGAAAACACTTAGTTCTACAATCTGTTTATAGAAGATTTCGGGCCACGCCCACACTTGGAGGCAGAATTGAAGAAAAAGCCTTGAATTTTGACAGGCCTTAAGCGTAATTTTTGAAAGAATAAGAAACAAAAATAAGCATTCAAGGTAAACGAGACTCCGTTCTAGATTTCACTCTTGCAAAATTTTTAGCCACGCATCCTTTCTAGGGGTCGAATTCACAAAAATATTGAATTTGCGATAACCACAAATCATGAAAAAATAACAATAATAATTTACAATGTGGGATATTGAATATGGATTATTCAACGGTCAGTTTAACGGACTGTAACTTCTGCGTACACACTGTAGCACTTACTCACTGGTGTCCAACAACACTTTCTGGTGGCCAAGAAACCATTGGCCACTATTAGGATTTTATTAATTTTATTGGGACTATCATCAAAACTCTTTCGCCATTTTGAGTCTTATATGAACCACAGCGCAGTAAAGCGCTCAAAAAATCCTTTAAAATGACTCCCTAGTAATATATGTTTTACTTTTCTGTTTTAATTGCAGCTTAGAGGCATCTAACATGGGTGCTACCGACGAAAACTTACTTAAAGAGCTCTTAGAAATTTGGCGAAACATAACTCAACTTAAGTGAGTAGGGCCATATCATTATGGTGAACATTGTTCTAAATTTATTCCCTCACCTAGAAAACGCGATGAAGAGCTTGGCATAAGACAGCAAGAGTTGCAATTGGAACATCGACACGCACAACTCAAAGAAGAGCTAAATATTCGTCTTTCCGGAAGTAGTAAGTTATTCAGAAATCAATTTTACCAATATCGTTCTGCAGCCTAATGCTTGCCCTAATTCCAATTAGAATTAGAAAAAAGTTCAGCGGATGTGGCCGCCGAAGGTGCAATATTAAACGAAATGCTTGAGATTGTTGCCAAACGAGCAGCACTACGACCCACCTCAACAGCCACATCGCCAATGACTCCTGGGGCTGGAGGGGATGGCATAACATTCAGTGGTCGACAATCGGGTCATATTGACGAATCAGATGTAAGTGATGGTGGAAAAAGCTTGTTCCCAAGTCATAGCCTTATGACCTGGACAATGCTCCTATTAATTTATATTTTAATAGTCTATTACGCATGCGTATTTTTATACTACTGAAAAATTAGGCTTGTCAGTAAATTTTTATTGAATTTTCGATGACATTAGTAACATTTTTTTTTTGTAGTTGATTTGGTTTATATTTTTTATTTTGTAAAATTGAATGCAGTTTTTTTTTTATATTTTTGAAATATAATATTTAGAAATGCACATTTTTTTGTTTTTATTTAACATTCATTTGTAACATTAATTGCACTAGTTTTATTTTTGCACCAATCAGTCATCTGTCATTTTTGGTTTATTTTCAGCATTGTAGTTTTTTTTTCTAGCATGCACGTTATTAGTTTTCATTTGTAGTAATATCCTTTGTTTTTTTAGGTGCTAGCATTTTAAAGTCATCAGAGAATTATTGAATTATTAAAATATTTATTTCGAGATCTTCTTTGGAATCCTCAGACTTCTTAAAACTTTTATTAATATATTTGCTAAGAAATTATTTCAATTAGAAGAAAACATTTGAGCAGTTATAAAATAACTAAGCCATTTGCTTGGTCTTTATCAAAAAAAGTCAAACAAATGTAGTCCTTCGTAGAACAAACACATTACTAACTTTTTTTTTACCTAAGTTAGAAGGGTTACTTGACCCTAGCAGTTAAGACCTTAATGACACCTATGCCATCGATTCTTAAATTGATGACGAGAACTTAAAAAACAAACTTGTTCCTGCTGAAAATTACTACGTCTGGCAGTAGTGGTGGGTTTTTAAACTTGGCTAGTTTGCAAATTAAAAACTTACCCATGACACTGAACGAGTGCCCCAAGTGTTAGGAAATATGTTTTCAGGAAGTGAATTCCAAAGTATACTTGTTATGTAGATGTGCGAGATGTTGCAAGGTGGTCATGGAACTGATGAGCGTTTATTGCTTGCCTTGTAGACTGTGCAAACGATAAGTTTTCAGGGATCAAAAAAATTAATTCTTCAATAGATTTTCTATTATAAGATTTGTGGCGACACTTGATACTTAACTTTACTTGTCCATAACTTCTTTTTATATTGCTATTGATAGCTAAAAATTGTACAGTCGCAACACTTTTCGTAACACAAAACGCTTATGTATTTTAATGCTTTAAACGTTTCTTTAGTTTTCTATGTAAAGACAGTTGTCAGAAAGTCGTACCATGAACGTTATTATCATGAGAAAATTTTGGCTTACGGTCGTGTGCTTCACTTATAAGTAAATATAAGAAGAGATTTTGTTGCAGTAAATAGTCTTAGAATTTACCCGTACTCGACTCGTTTTTTTTATTCCTCAATAGCGCCGTATTTGCAACAATTGGTAGCACAGATAGTTGAAGAATCAGCGCTACTTTCGATCATTTTTCGGTGTGCGAATGTGTTTGCGGGAAAACAAAAACAATTGCGAGTTATTTTTTGCATATTTTTTGCATAAATAGTATTTAACAAGTGTACATCTTGTGTGCATAAAATGCTTGAAAAAGACAACGCTTAGCAAGCCCCTTGGTGCCGGCAATAACACGGACTCTATCCAGCAGAATCTCGACCATAACGAAGAACCTTAACTTCCCGAAGTAGTGTTCAGAACATCTTTAAAGATCCCAAAGTTCTGACACGAAAAACTAGAACTTTGGTTTGCCCAGGTCGAGGCGTACTTAAAGCTGACAAAAATCCGCAGCGACGCATCTAAACTCTCTACTCTAGTTAAGTTAGGTAGGGTTGCTAGCAACCAAAGCCACCAGTTAGCGTCACCCTTTGGGGCCAACTTGTAAGTATTCAAAAATTTTAGTATATATATGATACTTATTTAGTTGAAGTCGGCCCTAATCGGCTTAAAATCGGCCAAGCCGGAGTCCCTGCTGAACTTCACGATATTTGCCACCGGTATTTTTGCAATTTCGTCCAGCTTCTTAAAGAAGAATTGTCCTAGACGTTTAAAACGTTGCCTGCTGCCTTCTGGACATTGGCAGAGGAGGTGTTTCACATCTTCTTCCGCTTCGGGATGATGACAGCCTCGGCAAATGTAGTTTGTGTTAATGATTCTTACTTTTGCTTTCGCAACAGGTTGTGGCCTGTTGTCACTCTTGTGGCTATGGCCAGTGATGGCCTTTTTAGTGCTATAAACTTTTTTGACTTGTTGCTGTCTATGAATGGCCATAACGCCTTTGTGTGGCCGCAACTCTGCAGATTATACCACCTATTTTGGGTTATATTTATGCTGTAGTTAGTGCCATAAATTCCAAAGTGTTGACTCAGTTTTGTTTTCTGAAGCCGTTTTATCGCCACCAGAAAGCGAAAAGTACTGAAATCTCAAGCTCATTTTGATCGACTATTTCGGCGGCACGAAACAAAAAAAAGATAAAAAAGCTTCCTTCGGAAGTTGGCCTGGGTGGCCTGGGTTGGCCTGGGTCTCAGTTGCTAAACGAGCTCCGTGGTTTAGGGGGTGCGCAAATCAGAAGAACTTTCGAGTTTGGCTACAATGATCTGTGATTTTCACATTTTGTGACAGTCAATGTAATCAAATAAAATAATCTGTCTGCGTAAGGTGATCACAAAAATATTGTTCCGATGCAAGAACACCTTTTTTTATTCATGCATGCAGAAAGTCAACCTATGTGTAGGAAAAAATAAAAAACAACTAACCAGTAAGTTTAAAAACTGGAGATTTTTGTTGTTTGTGACATCACTAATCACAGTACACCTTGTCCGATTCCACCCCAGTTCTCACCCTCATCGTGGCAGGTCGCAAGAAAGGGAATTGTGTTGGCTCCACAAGCGCCATGGGCCAAATCCACTCGTTTTTTTTTTCCTTGCTAGTGCCGCATTTGCCACAGATTTATAGTGAAGACAAAAGTCATGATCGCTAATGGCGCTTCAAGGCTGTAAAATGGCTACTTTGCTGTCTATGTAGATCAATATATCGTTCTGTGACCGCGCCAATTATCTTGTCTTCTCTATGGCTATTTGTGGCTGGAAGACAATGATTTTCGCAAGTCATACCCCTGCTTATGTACCACCACTCGTTTTCGATCCGTGTGATGAAGTTCTGTCATTTTTCACATATTTCAACACCGTCGTTTTTGTTGCTGATGCGTTTTAACTATTGGTGGAGTTACATCTAGCACCCGTTGCTTAAGGAATTTAGGTTCGGTTAAATAGGGGTTAACCTATCACACAGACACTAGGCACTAAAACGGGCCCATTTAACGACAACGCGATCCCTGAGGAACCAGTTGAAAATAACATTCAAAAGGCAAAAACAACCTAAATATTCACCGCGAAACAGCCAATTTCCCTGTAAAAGCCAAGAAGGCCCTTGAAGTTTGTGACGTGTACCTCTTCCAAACTTCTAAAGAAATATTTCCCTAAATATTTTCTGCGACCTCGCGAAATTGCATCGCATTCGCACAGTATGTGTGCTATATCCTCAACCGCCTGCAGATCATTGCAGAATCGACAAATATCTGTGTCAGAAAGCTCGAGCCTCCTTGCGTGATTCCTCAGGAGAGAATGTCCCGTCAGAACTCCAGTTTTAATAGTGTATTCGATCCTTTTTCGTCTAGTTGTGGCCAGAGGGACCTAGATACCCTGTGTTCAGCCGGACGAGACCACCTTTGGTTGGCCGTCATTACAATTTTCTCCTCAATAGTACCTCTAACTACGCAGAGGGGTGGTTTGATGTTGGAAACCACACTGTTTCCAAAGAGTCCTCCTTTTCTTGCAAGCTCATAAGCTTATTCGTTACCCTCTATATCGCAGTGTCCTGGCACCCAGCACAGTCTCACCCGGTTGTGACTGCACACTGCTTTGAGCATTTTGCGACAGCCCCTGACTATATCAGATTTGATGTTGATCAATTCCATTGCCTTGAGCGTAGCCTGGCTATCGAGGTAAATAGCGATATCTCTGCCGGATATCGATCTCATCTGCAAAAGCTCGGCCGCCCTAAGCACAGCCAGAACCTCTCATTGGAAGACACTGCATGTATCCGGTAGCTTTAAGGATACATTTAGTTTCGTGTCTTTTGAGAAGATACCAGAACCTGTTCCTTCCCCTGTTTTCTAACCGTCTGTGAAAATTGCAATTTCATTAGGCCTGACAATTGCATTATTTTCCCAGTCTTCCCTCACTGGATAAATGACGTCATACGGTATGTCACAGTCGACAAGGGAGGGAATTTCATCCGTTAAAGTTGGATTGCCTGGCAGTTTCTTCGACAGGATCGAGCCGTGTCCGTAGCTACTGCTCTTGAAGTAGTTTGAGTTAGTGGGCCGTAGCGCACTATTGCCAGCAAGTTTTTTTTATCTGTAGATCAAGCGATGTTAGGTTCAGCAGAGCGTCCAGAGCTTCCGTAGGTGTAGTACGGAGCGCACCTGTGAAAGCTATGCAAGCCGTTCTTTAAGATTACATTAAGATTCCAATTCAGTTTTTTGTCCAGGATTACACCCAGATACTTCGCACTATCCGATAGGGATAATTCCACTCCATTTAACTTGGGGAGTTTGAATTGCGGTATCTTGTACTTCCTGGGAAAAAGAACCAATTTAGGTCTTAATGTTCTACCTTGTTAAATGTTTATTTACATTCAACTTTTTTGGGTGTTGCTGCAAAAACAAAATCTTACTCAGCACTACACCAGTTTCGCTGTTCTATCATGAAATGAACACGACAGAAAAGCACTTATTGTTTTACCATCCAATAATTTGATGGTTTTGTTTGTCTTAAAGCCAAACTGGGTGCTTTGGATGGTATATGTAACTGACAACCAAGAGGTGAGTACTAATGCTTCAAAAACTGGCTAATTTTTAATACCTATACATAACGACTTCCAGTTATGTATATTTATTTGAAATATTTGCGCTTGCTATTTTATAGTGGCATAAGATAAATATTCGTTACAGAGCAGCCGCAGCTCTAGTTTCAGTCAAAACTATTTGTGATTTATGTCAGCTAAAGGCTATATTCACCACATTACACCTTGACATCGTTAAATTTTGTATGTGTCATTTAAAACCATTTAGTAAGAGCATGTTGGCGTATTCGAGTTTCATTGGTTTTGTATTCTATAAGATATTTTCGCTTCCATACGATGACTGTTGAAGATGTCCTTCATCTAATGTGGACTCTGTTTTTGTCTACTGCCGATGCGTCCGCTGCGGTTTCAAACCTTACTGAGCTTCTTTATTAGTCAGATTAACGCTTTGGCGATTTCCGCGATTGGAAAGTGTCTGGTTGACATAAACAGGAGTAGTGAGATACTAATTGGCATGGCTAATTTCAGGCATTTTCCATTAATCTTTCAATTGTGAAAATCGGCAAGGCCTGAAACTGAGACGCCTCGTAAAGAATCAAAACTTTCATATCTGATTTATGTAAAGGTGAGATTAGACTGTATATATTCCTTTTTTGACAGATATCGGTCACTTGTCGTCATATAGTGTAATCATCATAATTTCAAGTGACCATATGTCATTATTTTCCGGTTTGACCATATTCATTTTGACAGATAAATATGACCTTTAGGGCACACTGTGTAATAGGAACACAAACATAATATTGCGCCATAAACAAAATACGACCATATGCCATTCTAGAAATTTTCATTATGGGATATTTGGTCACATCAAAAAATCACAATTTGTTTTCAGTTTATGCATAAATGTTACGTAACATTTTTTGATTTGATATTTTTCCGGAAAATGTCAAAGCAAATTGCGAATTATCTTGTCATTCGAATATTCTTGTCAGTGGCGTGCAAACTTCAAGTTTTCGTGAGCGATTTAAATAGAACAGCGATTTAAATATACAGTGTAAAAACTTTAGTTATTAGACAGATGAAAAGTATATCACCCGTACTCCCAGCAGAGAGCATACGAACGTTTTGGTGATATGCGTCGTATAGTCTAATATGTCTGATTTTTATACCTCGTCAAATGAGCTTATGATTAAAATTTAAGTCATATTTCAGCATTAGTTTATAAGACCACTTGGCATACAGTCTAATCTTACCTTAAGAAATCAAATTGAAAAACGAAACAAGAGAATCAATTCAATCAATCTATATTTTGATGACCGCATTGATGTGGAGGAACCAACACAACGGTTGGCAAATATACGCAGGGCCATGAGAGATAGTTTCTACACAATAAATTTTCCGAATGCATGCTGTGTTTTTAAACACCCCAAGTGTGTTTAAAAACACCATGTGTGTTTAACGCACCAATTTTCCGAATGCATGGTGTGTTTTTTCGAACGCAAGAAATAATTTGCAGTTTTATTATTTTTTTCGGCTTCCCAAAAATGCATTCACACAACTTTTGGAAAAAGTAAGCCCATTGTAAAAAGAGTACACACAACGTCAGTGGCACCAATTTTCAAGTTGCTGGCTGGGCTCCATTTCTTCGCTAAAGGAGCATATCAAACAAGCGCTAAAAACTATTTTACTTTAGCAACACCACAGCCAATCATCATCATTTTCTTTTATGCCGCTTATCCTCTACAAGGGTCGCTGAGCGAGAGCGGCTAAATGGTCCTTCCATGGTTCTCGATCCTCCGCCACTAACTCAAGAGACTCAGGCGCAATTGCCAGTCGGGACTCGGAGAGGTTCTTTCCCTGATCCCACCACCTGTTTCTTGTCCTACCAGGGTGGCGACGCGCTCGCTTCTCGACTACCGAGCGACATCACAGTCAAAGTTTTCGCATATATACTTTATATATATTTAAATTATTTAATTTAAATATATATAAATTTTTAAATATATATAAATTTAATTGCTTTTATTATATATTTAAAAGGAAAAAACATTTTAAAAAATCTGCTTAAAATTATTTGTTTTCCATGTTTCTAACAAGATTCAGTTGAAGTTACTTTTAGAATGTCAAATGCAGAAAATACGACTAAATCCGTTGAAAAAACGACTTTATACGACTCCCATAATTACCGTTGTGATGCCCAAACAGCATGCGACGGTATGCTTTTTTCTGTATGACATGAAACTCATTAGCGCACGAGTCTGTTCGTAGTGACTCTCAGTTTCATAATAACGAAATACGAGCAAGTTCGTTCATGACTCGAATACGACTTGCATAATTGGGGTAACTGTTTCAATCAAAATCAAACAGTGTGATTAGATTAGGTACTTTGGTATTTACTTTGAAGGCTCGATCATTTATTTCAGCCTCTCTTGTCGTAAATGATAAATTTGAAATCGACCGGAATGAATTAATTTTCCTTTGAACCGGTCATTTCAAGAGGTTATAGATGGCTACAACTCTGACATCTAAAATATGTAATTGCTGGTGAACTTTATTTCGCCAGATCTAATCCAACATGTTCTTTTTCTGGCGACAGTACTAAGTTTTTTATATTTGTTTCTAGGTTAACTTCACACTCAATCGTTGGAAACGATTCAGTGTGTTAAAATAATTAAATAATGACTTAAGCAGCATATCACCCTGGGAGCCTTTTAAAAAGATATTCTAAAGATATTTAGAATCAAATATTTTAAGAACTCATTTATCAATAAATGGCACTTTCTTTAGTGAAACGGAAGAACTTCTCGTCCCCGGCATGTGTGTGAATAAAGGCCATATGTAGTTGGAGTGGCCACATATTCGACATCGGCAAAGATGCCAGCGAAAGATTAGGTTTCTTAAAACTATGCAAAAAAAACTTTACATCGTCTCATCGGGCTGACATTTATTGAGCGCGTTTATCCGACCAAAACTGCAGTACAACTCTGACGTCTGGGCCCAAATGCGCCCAAATCTACCTTGAACCTCCTCGATAGGATCCAAAAGCGTACGTTAAAACTAATAGGTGACATAAATGTAGTAGAATTTTTCAATCTTTGGATATAATCGGTGCAATGGTTCTTGCCTTTCATTGTTTTTTCGTTACTTCTATAAAGAGTGCTTCATTAAGCTTAACCAGCTGCTTTCCACTTTGAATTTAGCTGCAATATTCGCGCAAGAAGGAAAATTTATGGAACAAACCCTTGGGCCTAATTGCAAAACGTATCGCTAAATATAAGAGTTATGTTATTAGCAGAACAACGAATATGGACAAGACTTCCCCACGTACTTTTCGCTCATTACTACAGCCCTCAGTTGGTTAAACCAAAATGTATCAGTCTGTACCTCTCCTGTATCTCCTTCTCCTCTCTCATAAACCCTTTAAAGGGAGCAAAATATAAAACAAAATAATTATATGAATAAGATGCCAATGCCATGAGTCGATTCCGGTTTAAATGTCAAAACGAGGCGGGATTTCAACAGGGTCGCGCACTTAGGGTGCAGACTACTTTCTTTTCTTCCCCAAAAAACTCTCCCTAAAATCCGTAACTTTGATTGCCGATGAAGAAATATGGCCATCGCTAAAAGCACCAACCACTGCAATATAAAAGAACTCTAATATGGTCCCCGCTGTTTACCTGCTTTTCTTTGCCTACTCTTTCACACGAAAATTCGATGCTGTCGCTCAACTACACAGCTGTGTAGTTATCATCACCGCATCAGTTAAAGAACTCCGGTTCTTTTTCTTTGAGAGAATTCCTGTCATCCAGTTTGGCCATCATCCGAGGTGCAAAAAATAATAACCTTTTCTGAATTACCAATCGATAAGGCCACACGACCATGACAAGTGTTCTCGCTTTTGACAAATTGCCAACGTTTGACAAAATTAATTCTTGACAGCTGTCAGCTTAACCGACGCATTTTGATGAGGCCTAAAACATGAATACTCTTTTGCTTTCTTATAGCGTTTTTCATTGAAACTTGAAAGAATTGCTCTCTTGAAAGAAGGCCTAAAACATGAATACTCTTTTGCTTTCTTATAGCGTTTTTCATTGAAACTTGAAAGAATTGCTCTCAAAATCTAGAACTGCTTGTTTCAATAAAACATGTTTTCCCGTTTAATGCCAAAATAAATCACACACACGGGCTTGCAACAAACAAACACGTCGGCACATTAATTCGAAACAAATAAAATTGCTTCGATTTGGTGTTTGACAGTAGAAATGTTTGCATGTGTAAGTGGGTTCAGATCAAATCTCCCAAGATCGGAGATCGCATCTCTCGTGTTGAGAATTGATCTAAAATTGCTCTTTTATATTCAATAAAATATGCAAAATCAAAAAAGATCAAATCTTTTGACAGAAAAAGCAAATTTTTTCCTCAATGAAAAACGCTATTTCGCTTAGATTAGACTTCATGGCATTTTGGCATATTTGACGAACCTAGCTTAGACTGATGCCAATTTGAGGTAAGCACAAAAATGCTGGAGAAATCCCCTGCTTGACTTTGCGTCTCGCGTTACAAATAAAACACTAGATTGCACGCCACATTTATAAGTATTTGTTTTTCACAAACTATGCGATGGCAAGCGAGGCTGCTGTTCTGGCATACCTTAAATGCCCACTGCGTGCTTATCACACTGAATGCCTGTGCAGCATGAAATACCCTCTTTTACACTTTTTATTTTTTTTTCGATTTTGACGTCGCACTTTATTTTTTTATGCAAAAACACCTTTTCTGCCGTGGCAAATCAAATAGTTACAAATCAAATAATAAAAATTTAATAAATGCGCGGCTTTTTAATCGGAATTCACAGGAGCATTTTTCGCCACAGGCATTCAAGCATTTGTTGGTCTTAGATCAAAGATGCTGTAATTTGCCTCAATGCTCGATTTCATTAAATACCTCGATTTCGTTATCTGTCAAAAAGGCTGTCGTTTCCTTTGAATTTGACAGGTCGGCGTTTTAAGGCATTTAAAAAAACTATACAACGACACTGCATGGTGCTTATGGCCAGTAAAAATGACAGAAAAAATATCCTTTTCTAATCTAAACTTTAATTCAAAGACGCAACGGGCAAACACAAATCACAAAACATAAGATTATGAAAACTTAAATAAGAAAACCGTACATCTTCTACGCACTACATCAATGGTGTTCAAGTGGCACAGATCTAGATCTGTGATTGGCCAGCACAGACTGTTATGTGCAAAGGCGGGTTTTCGTGTTTTTTGTGCACATTATAAAGAGGCAATAAATATTGATACCGCCCAGTTAAAAAATAGTTAGTAGTTACGCCCAGCCAAAAAAATGTCACAGCATGCGCCTGACACAATCTTTATATTCTTTTATTTGTCAGGCAATACGTATTATTCTGTTGATCTGCGAATAAATGTCAATAGGTTTTTTCCCTGTGAAATCTCTATTTCTGCGTTCAATTGGAAAATAAAAATATTTATAAAAATATAAATTTTCTGCCTTTCTCAAAAATTAGGATATTACCTAAACTTTTGTGTGTCACAACCTTTTTGTAGGCTGTCAAATTTTTAATCTAATTACAAACGTTCATATAAGCTGATAACAAAAAGCCATATTGAATGAAATATAACTGCAAACTCAAATTTAAATTTTAAAATCACGGTTGCTTTCCCTTAACGTTTTGACGTTTAAAAAACTATTTTATTTTTCGCACAAGCCGCAACCTTTCTTTTTCAGAATTTGACCTATCTCACATATTTTTAACTCCGCAAAATAAGACAATCTGCTTAAATAGGTGCAGAATGTATAGGGAAAAGCCTTATATTCGTAGTTTGGTGACATTTAAAAAAGTATTTCCGACTTATTTTTTACAATTTATTTTTTAACCTAAAAACTTTTTAATATTTATTCACATCTTTTCTTTCGCTTTAAATAAATATTTGTTTTGAAATGTTGTCAATGTTTAGTACTCAACAAATTATTGATTTAATCTAAAAATCAGAAAAAATTGTAACCTAAATCCCTTTTCTTTTCTTCATTTCCGTAGATTTGAGAGAGCTTTCCATGGAATATAATAGCGTACGAATTTTTAATGTCGGTTCTACGTCTCTTAAAGTAATAACAACGCATGTAAAAAATAAACAAAATTTTTTAAGCGACATAATTGCCAAAAACTAAAACAAAGTTAAACTGCTACTAATAATTTAAAACAAAAACACTAAAAAAAATCATATTTAGTATAATGTGACAACTACTTTCTTTTATAACAAGCAACAAAAAAATTATATAATCCTACCCAAATAATTTTTAAAAAAGTTAAAAAAAAACTACACTAACTATGAACAAACTGTTAAAGATAAACCTAATGTTGATTATAAATGTATAATGAACTTGACACTTTCGCTTAAGAAAACACTTAAACAATTAATAGCTATTTAACAAAAATACGGAGAATTTTTATTGGAGACGTCTGCGATGAGGTGTAAAATATTGAACCTATGCATAATAAAAAAAAAACAAAACATCTATTTTTACTTTACCTAAAATATTTATACTAGATATTCATATATTATCACATTAAATTTAGTTACAAATATATTTTTTCGTTATTGTTAAATTGACGCATACTGAGTTTTTTTTTATTGTGTTTATATTTTTTCTAGTTTTTATTTAAACTTTTTGCCACAAAGCGAAATTATATACTATGAATTATTATTTCTCTTAAATAAAAACAAAGTTTTGCTGCTCATTTAAATGTTTTGTTTGTTTTGTTTTTATTTAAATATACTTTCCCGAAAATACATAAATGTGAAATTATTATAGTCTCCCGCTATGGATAAATTTAATAAAATACTTCCTACTCCCTAAGGGTTGATAAAAGCTAATAAAAGGAATACTGAATGTGCAAGATAAAACCAGGAGGAAAACAGTTATTGTAGCATGAAACGAATAAAGTTTATATTTGTATAAATAATTTGAAATGTCTCTTATTTATTGAGCAATAACTGAAGTGGTTGAGGTAAGTATGACGCTGAAGTAAAGCTCGCAATATTAAAAACAAGCGTACTTCATCAAGTGGTGCGCACTGTATGCTCCATTGCTTTTAATAATGGAGCGCATGTGTGACTAACACTGCCATAATCTTGTCACATCACACATACTACAACTTCCGTTACGTTGGGCGGAGTCTGCAGGCAAACATGGTTTACCACTGGGGATAAAAAACATGTTTGTGTGCAGAAGGGGTTTTGAATGTGTGTTGTCGACACGAAATCAGAAAAATCGACACCGGGATACCTGCTGTGTGAGCATGTTACCCTGGTATTTTTGTGAATTTTGACAAGCTGCGTGCTATGATGCTCTCTCCCTTACATGCGTGTGTTTGGCATTGTGTGCGATCGACATAGACATAAAGTGTCGACAGCTGGACACCTGCCATTCGAGCATGGTGGCCTGGTGTATTTGTTGATTTTGACATGGATAAGCGCCTTCCTCCCTCTTCTCTCGCAACTATTTTCAATGGTCCTCAAGAGACAACAACATACCGATAGCTAGACACTGCTGTGTAAGCGCATGCAGGACCACGTTATTCCGAAAATCGTTGAACCATCCGCAAAATTTTCCTCCCTTGCATGTCGGCTTTGCACTTTCTGATACCAGGCGACCAAAGACGAGTAGCAGGCAGCTGGATGGCTTTCTTTTGTTTGTTTACTTTTTCCCACTATGCAGGCGTTCGTTTAACACACACAAAGCAAAATACTTAGCTCCACCTTCAAGTAACGGCTGTTGAATAGGCAAAATTAAATAAAAATCCAGGGTCGTTATGAGGAGAAATTTTATTAAATCATTAAAAGTTCTACTGTAGACGGTTTAAAACTGTTCTCCTTAATAAGTTAAAAAATTGGGCATTTTTTGAGCCTTGTTACCAAAGATATAGTACATTATGCAAGTACATTTAAATTTATGTATTCTTTTAATCTTAAATCTTAAAAAGCACAAACATAAATATAACAGATCACTGCAACGACATTACTCAAGAGCGGCCCTGACTTGACTCTTGTTTTCTTTTTACAATGCTCCGTTAGTCGTTGGGCGGAGTCATAAAACGTTTATCTCTTTGGTTGTGTAAAATGAAAAGCTCAATCACCTTTTTAAGAGTGTATAAGTGACTTTGAAATGAAAAAAAAATTGAAGAAGAAAAGTAAAAAGAAGACGGAAAAAATATAAAATAAACATGACTGATACCTACTGCCCCTGCATGAGCGCCTGGTGTACTGCTGGATTTATTTTTGACTTTTGCCGAGGGGCAGGCAGGCGGGTGTCGATCGAAGGCTGACTTGACTATGAGGTGAGATTATTTTTTTGGCTTTCTCTTTTTAGAAAGCGTCATATGGATGATATTTATTTAAGACGGTGTTAATGCGTTCTATGTATTGACTAATCGTTATTTTGAAAGTGACGAAAAATAAGAAATGTTTGAATGTAGACAAAAATGTGACAGTAGGCGGTTTTAGATGTTTCGGGAATAAAATGAGCTCTCTAATATGTACAAGTCCCTTTTGTGAGAAGCTGCTTAAGCGTTACTTTTTCTTCCAGAAATCAGTAGAGGTAAAAAAAAATAACCAATTGCATACAAACCTCTAGGATTACACAGTAATATCCAATAGCAACTGCACATCACAATCTTTTAGGCGAATTGATTGAGCTTACAAGTTCTTTTATACCTACATAATGTGGGATGTGCTTTGTGTTCAGTCAATTCTACTCATCCATGCCATCAACAGCCGTTCAAAACAATACACCTGTACATACTTACCTTACCTCGAGGAATACCCGTTTGATCTCATTCTCACTTTTAGAGTCCTGTGCCCAGTGGTGGGATCGTGAAATCGCTTTTTCAGTGCGAGATGTTTCGAGTTTCGGTGTTAAACTGAAATTAAATCCTGCAATGAGTTTTTCAGTCAATCACAAGCCGGGGTTCTCTCGTTTTAACTCGCCAATTTGGTGAATTTATCCCGAATCAAACTTTGGAGAACAGTCAGACTTTCTTTCTCTGTCTGCTTTTTCTGTTTGAAATGGCGGTTTCATAATGCACTGCGTGTTTATGCGAAAAATTGCAATTGAAAACAACTCGAATTTCCTTGCTTGATTTTTTTTTTAATGTGAGCGTGAAGTGACAGTTTGGAGGGACAAAAATTTCCAGAGTTCATCATTTTGACAACTTGTTATTGACGGAGTTAACTCTGAAAACAGATCTCTGCGTTAGCTTCAATTTCATTTTGTCCGGAATCCCAAGCAGATCTTGGTTTAAGTTTGGGTTAAACTCTGCAGTCTGCACTGGAAAACTGGGCGTAAGAGTTTGTTTCGCTCTAAGCACGCAGTGTTAAAATTGACACAAAAATTAAATCTCCACTCAATAGATGATGTCAGTTCGGGTTAATCCCGGATCAAACTCTGGAGATGGAGACAAGTTTGAACTTCTTTGCATGTTTTTCCCTGTGACAAATCACATTTGAGCACAACTAAAAGTTCTTTGCCTGTTGTTTTCTATGTGAAGTGACATATGGGAGAGTCTATAATTAATTCGCCTTATTGACAGAGTTATAAATCTGCACGGAAAAAATTCCCCGGCCTCGCGCTCGCTGGGTAAGTTTGTTTTTCGGGATTAAAGCCGCGTTGCTACAAGCAACATAAAACAGGAACAGAAACAGAATTTTATACATTAGCAACTGAAGCCTAAATTAATTGAATGCTTTTTGCGTTGCTAATGTATGAAATTCTGTTTCTGTTAGCATCATTATAACAAAAAGTTTCCTGACGATATGTTCACCTGGAAGCGTTGAAAATGATCGTAGTGCCATCCATTATTTTAATGTTTGTAGAATTGTAAATTTTTAAAGTTTATAATTTTTCAATATTAAATATTATGGCTTTACTATGGGGGCAAACCCAATATGAGCAACGATACGTTAAGTAAGCTTTTTAATCAAAATTTATTTTTGATTGCTACGGAATTTTCGTTTCTAATATCATGTCTCCACCATAGGCATTAATCCGCGATTAATATAAATCTTTATTAAATCCTCTACAAATCACGCGATTTACCATACAAATTTGAATCCTCTCGGCAAGCGATTAAAATTAAATCCCATTAACCCAATTCACAAACCTATTTTCTGTACCTTTGTCACAGTTTGAGACACAAAAAAGGTGACTAAAACTGTCTCTGTACGACACATCTGTTACAAAGTACGTTTTCTAGTGATTTTTACAGCGAAAATCGTTTTTCGCTTCTGGGAAAAGAGATGTCTCCTTTGGGAGCCAAAATGACAGAAACTGCACTTTGGGATTTATTTTTGGGAGACATAGTATAAGAAAAGAAATAAAACTTCAAAAACGATGACAAAATTTCAATCCACAAAGTTGAAAACAGACCAGCATCCTATGTTGCAGACTTGCAGTGTGCATAGGTAGCACCATGTCCCAACCAGAAGTTAGTCCCACGAGTAATATCAAACTTCATTCTTCTTTGATTTAGTTGGCGCGAGTTGCCAACGCAGCCGAGTTAATGACACCCAGTTGTTAATAAAAGTTTTGTTGGATTTGTTTAGTTAGAACAGGAAAAGAATGCCTAAAATTCTGTACGGTTTGATTTGAGAATTCATGCGTGGAAGAGATTTATTACAAGATTAATTTTTAATCTCTTCGTAGAGAGATTAAAATTTTTACACTAAATCTCGAGATTAAGGCGGGGATTAAATGAAGGTTTATTTTAATTACGGATTAGTGTCCGGTGCAAAAACCCTTTAACAAGGTATTATCTTATCCTCTCCTCTGGTTCTTACATGTGGTAATAAAATCTCTCTTGGTATGAAAACAATGAAAGGATATCTTGGTGTAAAGGAGATGCACAAGTTTGTGTTCATACCCTGAGACAAAAATTTAAGCTTTGATGGAAAACTCAATAGACAACGGCAGATTTTTTCGACCATATTGTATTGGTGACATCTCTGTCAAATCTATTGTCGATTTGGGCTCAGCTTTAGCGATACGAAAAAAAGATACCTACGTAAAGTGCGAAACGAGGGAAGAGGGATTGAAACGAAAAAAAAATTCTGAAAGAAAATTCAACAATATACAGTTTGACGTCTACTGCTGTTTTAACTCAAAACAAAAATTTTGTTAGTCATCAAGATCATAAGGTCTTAAGCCCCAGATTTTTGACCAGTGTGTTTCGCAAAAATAATATTGGCTAATGATTGCTCATCAGTGGGTGAGCCAATTTTATTCCACTTTTTGTTGAGAAAGAACAAAAACGTGAAAATTTTGAGTCTAAGACACAACAGGAAATAAGTTTATGGTAAATTTCTGACAGATGTACGAAAAGCCCAATTCAGTCCAACAAATGTGTTTAATTTCGCGTCAGCTGTTCAGTAAAACTAATTCTGATAAAAAATAATAAAACTAGCTACTTATTTTCCTGAGCAATTTTCACTTTTTTTTCTAATTTCGTTTTATAATGTACAAGCAAGATATTAAGTCCAAAAATAGTATCAAATCTTTAGTGAAAATACAATTTAAATGCAAATAAAATATTTAACGCATGTATGTAACGCTTGAACTGAGTCCTTAATATTGCTATGTGGCGACAAGAATAAAAAAGACACGCAAGTCGCTAAATGCACCCATCGATTCACTGAACAACACACCCAACTGTAATTCCAGTCAGCTGACAGCAAACTGATATTCGAAGTTCGAATTTCGATATCGAAAATTTTCCCACCATTGAATGCAGCGGAAAAGTACCAATGGAAAATTACCAGATTGCAAACGTCAAGAACACGGCGAATTTATATAAGTACACGTATGATAGGCTCAGACGAGGACAGTTTATAGTTATATTTTAAGCGTTGACTTGTGAAAATCGACAATAAAGTAAAAAGTGACTGAATTGAAATAAAGTGTTGAATTCTAAGTGGCGTTGAATTTAAATAAGTTTTGTTTGATAAATAAAGTGTTTCATTGTGTAATAATTAAAGTGAAAAAGAGTTTTATTCGACGAACCCTAGGCAAAAACATTACACTATTGTTAAAGTTGCTGTTTTTGGGATATTGTTGATGAACTTACGGGTTATTTTAAAAACTTGCTACACCCACCCCTCAAGTGTTTTCTATTTTTTAACCTTCTCGACTTGGTGGCTTGACGCCGAATTCGTTGGGATCTTACTTACCAAATTGTGTGAAATTATGCGTCGAGTAATTCTCCTTCTTTTTTCTGGTGGGAACACTGTAAGATTAGCTTTTGATCTTCCTACGTTAATCTCCGTTTTATGTGCGGTGGAAACAGCCTTTTATTACATGCATTGTCTCGGTCGAGCGTTTGGAATTTTGTTTTAAATATGGTCTATGAGCTTAAGCACCAAACTCCTCTTTTCTAAAATCTGTGTTATTGTTTTAATGTTTACAGCACCTGTTAACTCATGAGAAAATTGCACTTAAAATAAAGCTTCTTAGGTTTTAGTATACATATATTATTACGACTATACATATACACACAATCTATGATCTTATATAAGAATTATACATCACTCTTAACAAATCGAAATACAATCTATTACACGTAATAAAAACCGAAAGAATTGAGCGTGCATTATTTGTTCGCCACATAACATTTGCCACCAGCCAATTCCTGCAACGCCAGCCATTTCGTTGCAATAATATGACTATTTGGTCCATTTATCTTGTCATGACGGATTCACACTGAAGTCAAAAGTTAAGCCAATGGTTTTGGCTTCTAAAATTTAAGTGCTTGAGAGCCTTAGCGCCCCAAATTCAAGAAAAAGTATCAACAACATTCAATATTAAATGTTGTTCATAGAAAACAAGAACTTTTTAGTGTTAATCTCTCTCCTTGCGTTATTGTTTAGTTGTGTTTTTTCTTATTGCCATGGCTGTGATGACTGACTGCACCATTGGATTTTCTATGATTTTCTTTTTCGCTGTCCGATGGCATGTCGGGCTCTATTAGCTCGATAGCACAGCGTCGCGGGAACCAGCCGCGTATAGGCCCCTTGCGCTGCTTGCCCTCTTTGACGACTCGCTCGCCAAAGAGCCAGTGCTTGCGGAATCGCGTGACTTTTACAACATCGCCAGGATCCAAGCGTATCCTGGACTCGTCTGTGCATGGCGGGGACAAGCACACCCGGAATCCCTGTGAGAACAAGGGAACAAAGCTCCCTGTAGCAGGACGAATTACCTTGAAGGTTTTCGTTCTCGCACGTTTTTCTTGCTTTTGCGCCAGTTGCTCACGCTGTGGGTAAGAAATTGAAAATGTAGCTCATAAGGGGAATGTAGTGGCAAGTTACTTTCAAAACCGAACAGAGAATCATTTGGGCCACGAAAATGGTATTGTTACACCGAATCCCAGTTCGTCAGTTCGATGTTGAAAATACGTCAGCAAAATTTCTACTTTCTATGGTACCCACCGTAAGTGTGTATTGATCACAAGGCTCAATGACTGGCCAATTGATGCCATCGCCAATGGGTGCGCAACAGAAGTTTAAAACCTCTTTTACATTATTTTTTGCACCCAAATCATAGGGGTACACAAACTGTTCTTCCTCTGATTTGTTGTGTCGCCGGTAAACGGCCTTCTCGAGTATCCAACCTTCGATACCAGTTTGATTGGTCACAATCGACTTTAGCTGCAAAAAGTTTAACAAATTTTATAAAAAACAAAAGAATACACCCAAGACTTAACTTACTTGGAAGTACAAAAGCATTCCCAGAGCAATAACAACTCCGATGGCAAGACCCAAACTAAATATGCAAAAAATTATGCTAAACAGCCCAAACTGAACGGTCGCCAGGTGGGCCATGCCATGGGTGAGGTACCAAAAACGATGAATGCCACGGTAAAAGGAACATACTAATATAACAGCAGCCTGGAAGCTACCCATAATGGAGAAAGCAAGAAAGTACGTAAAGTAGGCATGGTTTGCCCAGCCAACACAATTGTTTATCCACGGGCAGTGGTGATCCATCTTTTTAACGCAGCGATTACCTATTTGAAAAATTGGAACGATTCTTAGATACATTGAAAATATTGTAAAATTGTCGGAGGAGGATACCTACACTTTTTGCAGTGATGAGCACGTGGAGCTTTGAATCCTTCACATTCTTTGCAATACTGTAAGTATTGTTCGTCCTCTGGATTCTAAAAACAGAACAAAGCAAAGAAATGTTATTGAAATTTTTATAATAGGGACAATAATTATTATAATAGGTCTGTTCGCGTTTGTTTGGTGGTCAAAGGATAGACATGTGCACTCAAGAGGATACAAGCATCCACAGGTTTTCTAAACCCACCTCTGTCTATCAACTCCTACTCTCACCTCCCCGTGGTGAACACCGGGTGCCTAGTACCTCAACTGGAGATTGGGTTCCAACCCCTTTGGAAGGTTGTTGGGGGTAGCAGACGAGAGAGGGGGGGAGGAGTGTTCCCACTAAGGCACTTCTCCTTGCATCCGGACGGCAGCGGAGGAATTCCCCAGATGGAATCAACGGTGGCGTCCATAGTTCCAGTCAGGCCGAACTACTTAGTGAACACCTTATATGGGCTACTACGACGTATTCGGAGCTCAGGCCTATAAGGAGCGGGCTATCCGGCTCTCCGTCCTTAGAGCTAAGAAAAGGATCTGGTCCTCCAGGTTGGGGGTCGTGCCGTCGGGGTGACTTCCCGGCCACGTAAAGAAACACCAGTCACGAAGCAGAAACAAGCCTCGGATTCGGACGGATTTACTGTTGACGACCAATGCAAACGAGAAAAGGACAACGAGCTCCGGATGTGCACGTGGAATGTTAGGTCCCTTAACAGACCACGTGCAGCCGAGCAACTAGCGGAGGCCCTTAACGACTGCAAGGCAGACATTACTGCCATCCAAGAAATGCGGTGGGACGGGCCGGGCAAAAGAAGGATGAAAAACTGCGACATCTACTACGGCGACTGCTATCGGCATCAAAGACAGCGCCTATTTGGATGTGGTTTCGTTGTTGGAGGCAGACTTAGGCAAAAAGTCTTGAGCTTCAACCCTGTAAGCGAGCGCCTCGCGACGATCCGCATCAAGGCTAAATTCGCCAACATTAGCCTGATATGCGCACATGCCCCCACAGAGGAGAAAGATGACGAGACCAAAGATATGTTCTACGAGCTCCTGGACAAAACTTATGAGCAGTGCCCTAGCTACGACATTAAGATTGTCCTAGGCGATTTTAATGCCAAGCTAGGAAGGGAGGGCATCTTTGGTCGTACTGTCGGAAAGCATAGCCTGCACGACACGACCTCCGATAACGGATTCAGGCTGATCGACTTTGCTGCGGGGCGACACGTTGTGGTAGCTAGTACACAGTTCCCGCATCTCAATATCCACAAAGGGACATGGAGATCTCCCGATCAATCAACCGTCAACCAGATTGACCATATTGCGATCGACGCAAGGCACTCCTCCAGTATCATGGATGTCCGAACTTTCCGAGGGGCCAACATTGACTCGGATCACTACCTTGTTGTAGCCAAGGTACGGCTGCGGGTATCCCGAAAAGCGCCAAGTAATGGAAATACTGTGAGGAAGTTTGACGTCGGCCGACTACAATCGCAAGAGATCGCCAGGTCCTTCTCCAACCGAGTCTCTCAAAACCTTCTACGAAGTCCTATGCAACCAGCATCAAGTATTGATAGCCAGTGGCAACACTGCCAAAATGCCATCAGAGACGCCGCCTCTGAAGTGCTGGGTTTCACACGGCGACCACAACGAAACCCCTGGTTTGACGATGAATGCCGGCAAGCACATGCAGCTAAACAGGAAGCATACAAAGCGGCGCTGCACAGAAGGACTAGAGCTGCTCGCGAGCTCTACGAGCAGAGGAGGAGAGAGGAGCACCGGCTTCTCCGAAGGAAAAAGAGAGAGCACGAGAAGCGCGCGGTTGAAGAGATAGAGAGATGTTTCAACAGGAATGAGGTTAGAAAGTTTTACCAAAGGATCAAAAGGTCCTGCCAAGGGTATAAACTTCGAACTGAAGCCTGTAAGGACCATCAAGGGAACATCGTTGTAGAATCGCAGTCGGTGCTGAGGATTTGGAAAGACCACTTCTGCAGACTGTATAACGGCGAGGACGAACCAAATACCGCTGTCAGGCAGAACGAACCATTCAACCCGGGCGAAGACGTTACCGACGAAGCATACGAACGATACCGCCCACCCGACCTGGAGGAGGTGAAAGTAGCTGTGTCTAAGCTCAAGTGCAACAAAGCAGCCGGAGCAGACGGCCTAGCTGCCGAACTTTTTAAATCCGCTGGCGATGAGCTGGTTAGGAGCATGCACCAGCTCATCTGCAAGATATGGTCGGAAGAAAGCATGCCCGACGAATGGAACCTCAGCATTGTTTGCCCGATCCTGAAGAAAGGAGACCCTCTGAGTTGTGCCAACTACAGAGGCATAAGTCTTCTTAACATCGCATATAAGATCTTCTCTGCTGTACTGTGTGAACGCCTGAAGCCGTTTGTCAACAATCTGATAGGCACATATCAGTGTGGCTTTAGGCCAGGAAAGTCCACCATCGATCAAATATTCACACTGCGGCAGATCTTGGAGAAAACCCAGGAATTCCAAATCGATACACACCACCTCTTCATCGATTTCAAGGCCGCGTATGACAGCATCTATAGAGACGAGCTATATAGCGCAATGTCTAGTTTTGGCATCCCTGCCAAACTCGTCAGTCTGTGCAGGATGACGATGGAAAACTCACGCTGTTCCGTCAAGGTCGGCAAAGACCTCACCGACCCCTTTGATGTCAAAAAAGGATTTAGACAAGGCGATGCGCTGTCATGCGACTTCTTTAACATCATACTTGAGAGAATTGTGCAGAACTCTCGCGCCAACACCAGAGGTACAATCTTTCAAAAGTCCGTTCAACTACTTGCATACGCAGACGACATTGACATAATCGGTAGAACAAAGCGTGATGTCAGTGAAGCCTTCGTGAGTATTGGGACGGAAGCGGCGAATATGGGTTTAGCAGTCAATGAGGGCAAAACCAAGTATATGCTGTCATCAAGAAAAGACACCCAACACCGACGTCTTGGACAAAACATCACCATCGACAGCTATAACTTTGAGGTAGTTAGGGACTTTGTCTACCTGGGTTCCGCTATCAATTCAGACAATGACACCAGCGCTGAAATCAAACGAAGGATAACTCTTGCCAATCGCTGTTTCTTTGGGCTAAGAAGGCAATTGAGTAGCAAAGCCCTCTCTCGAGCAACTAAAGTGTCCATGTATAAGACCCTCATCATCCCAGTCCTGCTTTACGGTGCAGAAGCATGGACCCTGTCAAAGGCGGATGAAAACACTTTAGGCTGCTTCGAGAGGAAAATTCTTCGGACGATTTACGGTCCCGTCTGCATAGACGGAGAGTGGAGGAGGAGATATAACATCGAACTGTACGGGCTGTACAGCGATACCGACCTAGCCAAAAGAGTCAAAACACAACGTCTACGATGGCTGGGTCATCTAGAGCGGATGGACACCAACGCCCCGGCCCGGAAAATCTTCGAATCCACACCGCAGGGACGACGCGGTAGAGGAGCACCGAGACTCAGGTGGCGCACGCAAGTGGAAGGGGACCTCAGCCAACTTCGCGTGCGAAACTGGAGACGGCTAGCTAGGGACAGAGCTGGCTGGCGAAGCTTGTTGGCTGAGGCCCAGGTCCACCCCGGACTGTAGCGCCACCTTAAGTAAGTAAGTAAGGTCTGTTCGCGTACCCAGACATCTCAGAAAAGTATTAAAATATGTTACAACTTATTAAAAAGCCGTTCCCGTCTCTGGCTTTCGTCATCCTGGGCAAAGATGCAATTTTTTACTACACAAAAGGTTTGCCATATCTTTTGCACCAATTTATGCAGACTCCTTTTTTTATAATGTGCTCGTGATCAAGGGGATATGATTACCCTTAAAATGTGTAGCACATCGCGAGCGGAAAGAATTTGGGGATAGAAAAGATAGAAGAAGAAAGTAATTTTCGATCCAACACAAACGCTGACGAGCCAAGACGAGGCGGTCGCGATAAGGACGCAAGGTGAGACGGTCATGCCAAGTGAGACCACGAAAAGCAAACCGAAGAAAGCGAAGTTAAACGTTCTCAATTCTAGACCATGTTTTTTTATGATGGGGGGACCAGCCTTGACTGGCGTATTCGAGTAGCGGACGAACAAAGGTAATGTAAAGGGATCTTGTTAAGTAGGGATCAGTGAATTCCTTGAACCAACGTTTGACAAAGCCAAATGATGAGTTGGCTTTCAAAATCATCTCATCAATATGGAATCGGAAGTTAAGTTCTGTGTCGAGTAGAATGCCGAGGTCACGATGAAATTGAACAATGGATATGGGCTGACCGTGGAGGAGAGAAGGCGGTTGAGGGGATGTTTGTTTTCTACGAGGAAAGGTAATGGATTTGCACTTGGAGATATTGAGCTCTAAGCAATTTTTGGAGCACCAGAATGAAAAACTTCCAAGATCTTTTTGAAAGACAGTAGTCATGAGGGGAGGAGATGGATTTGAAAATGTTGGTTTCACCCGTCTAGAGAGAGAGAGAGAGAGGAGTGTTTTATAACTCTTTCAACATCGTTAATGATCAAAATGAAGAATAGAGGCCCCAGATGACTGCCTTGTAGAACCCCAGAGAAAGCCAATAAAAAAAGACAGTAAAAAAAGTTCATTCAGGTATGAATAAATCCATTTTAAAAGTACGGGGTCGAAACCGAGGGGAGACAATTTAAAAAGGATTAGATTATGAGAAATTTTATCAAATGCTTTACTAAAGTCGGTTACAATAACGTCCACTTCTTATCCAGCCTCTAAAGCTGTGAGAGAGAAAGAGACAAATTCGACGACGTTAGTAGTGGTGGATCGCCCTTTAAAAAACTTGCACTGAAAACTTAACGCATCGTAGAAAATACTTTCAAAGATCTTGGGTATGTTTAGCATTAGGGCGATCATTTGTCACTTCGGTTTTGAACTTTTTTGAGTTGGAGTGATGTGAGAGGATTTCCAAATTTGGGAAAATTCTCATTGAAGAAATAGGCGAAGAGGTAGGCGAGGGGGGCATTTTTTGCGAAAAATTGCAGGGAGATCATCCGGACCAGGCGACGAAAATTCATCATTAAGAGCGAGTAATTTAAAGCGTCCGCCATAAAACGTTTTTTTTTCAACTAGTGCTTATTTCGTGAATGGTAGCTCTTAGCTCATGTCTGAATTGACAGATAATTGGTTTTATACTTTCGCTGAACGAATATGGTTGTGTATATGCTTGAACAACGCTCGATATTGCGACATTACTTTGAAAATCATGGTAATGCTGCAGAATGTGTGTGAAAATTGCGTACGAAAAATATCACCTTTTCAGATGAAGCTCATTTTGATCTTGGCGGGTATGCTATGTAAACAAGCAAAATTGTCGCATTTGGGGCACAGAAAACCCGAACGCATACATTGAAGATCCGATAGACCCAAAACGAGTCACTGGCCATTTTTCTTCGAAAATGAGCAAGGAGGCCGTTACAGTCAACGGCGATCGTTATCGGGCCATATTGAACGAATTTTTGTTCATAAAAATTGAAGAGGAGGATATTGGCAACATTTGGTTTCAACAGCCGCAGAGCTGATGCCGTTTGGCCACCTCGGAGCTGCGATTCGACACCGTTGGACGATTATTTGTGGGGTGCCGAAAAAGATAAGTGTTATGCCGACAAGCTAGAGACAATTGACGCTTTAAAGGACACAATTCGTGAAGCCATTGGTGAAATACAGCTGCACACAATCGATAATGTGCTTAAAAATTGGACCGACCGTGTACTGCATGGTCAGCCGAGGCAGCCATTTGAATGAAATTATTTTCCATTATGAACCGGAAGAATTGTACTTTCAAATAAAAAATTTGAGAAATTCGAGAAAATATTCAGTTTTTTTTTTATACCATTTTCAAAAAAAAAGTTATTTGGCGGACCCTTTATTTTCGACAAGAGCCGGATCAAAATCTTCATATCCAAGCTAATAAGAGGGGGTACAATGTCAAATCACTTCTTCCTTTGTTCAAAGGAAAAGGTGATACCTACACGAAGCTATGATAATACCGTTCCATCAAACAGATGTCCCACACAATTAAGATTGTCGAGCGGGTACTAGATAGTCGACTACGGAAAATAATAAGGCTATCTGAGGCCCAGTGCCATTTTTCGCAGGCAATTTAACCACTGATGCAATCCAAAGCATAAGTTAAGTACCATAATGGAAAAACATATTGATGCCCTTAAAGATCTGTAAATGGTGCTGGTTGATTTTGAAAAAGCTTTCGATAGACTACCAGGGGATCTGATATAGGTTGCGCTAAGAAAACGAGGAATTTCAGAAGCCTACGTGCGGATTAGTCATCGCATTGTATGAGGAAGCAAAGACAGGAGAAAGATGACCTTCCGGTGTCACCACTGATGAGTTCCCAATTAAAGTCGGTGTGCACCAGCGAAGCTTCCTAATTCTTTTGCTTTACATTGTAGTCCTTGATTGTCTGCTTGAAGGAAAAGTGACGGATCCAAAAGTAACTACATCAGTTATTCACGCTGACGTTGGGGCCAACGTAAGTAAAGATCATACATCCCTGCAAGCAGCACTTTTTTTATAATATGCTCGTGATGAAGGGAATATCATAGCCCTCAAAATGCGTAGCACATCGCGAGCGAAAAAAAAATGGGGATAGAAAAGAAAGAAGAAGAAAGTAATTCTCGATCCAACACAAACGATGATGAGCAAAACATGAAACCTCTGCACAGAAACACCAAAGCTTACCCCCGCAAGTGTTATGCCTTTACGGAGAAAAGGAATAGTATAGCCAGCGGAATATTTCATAAAAACATCTGGCATGCATCTAATTGTTGTCCATTTCATTTGTAAATTGAAAGAGAAAAACGTGTTTTGTATTCGGCCGACCCTAACCTGAGTAACAGACCGCTGACCAGGAAGCCGCTCATTTTGAGACAGATTTTGGATTTATCGTTTGTTGATATAAGGATTGATGTTTTGGAGGGGAATGGGTACCGTATTAGTCAAAAGAAGACAGAGTACCTGCGCTGCCTACTCTCAGACATACCCGAGTCAATTACAGACATTAAATTGAATGAAAAAGTGCTTTCAAAGTGTGAAAAGTTAAAGTACCAGGGATCTGTGATCAAAAGCGAAGCAACCTGTGATGCAAAGGGTGTATGTAATCATGGAGGGTGCTCTGGGGGCGATCAGCATCTGGACCCAAAGCTATGGTCTCAGTGTCAACCCTTTGAAAACGGAACTGGTTCTTTTTACCAGAAAGTACAAGATACCGCAATTTAAACTCCCCAAGCTAAATGGAAAGGAATTATCCCTATCGGATAGTGCGAAGTATCTGGGTGTAATCCTGGACAAAAAACTGAATTGGAATCTTAATGTAGGAGGGAGAATCAAAAAGGCACATAATGCTCTTTTTATCTGCAAGAGAACGTTAGGGAAAACTTGGGGCTTAAAACCCGCCATGGTCCACTGGTTGTATACTGTGATAGTAAGACCCATTCTTACTTACGGTGCCTTGGTTTGGTGGAAAGCAACAAACAGAAAAACAGTTTATGGAAAATTATCAGCGGTTCAAAGAACGGCTTGCATAGCTCTCACAGGCGTACTACACCTACGGAAGCTCTGAACACACTAAACCTAACAACGCTTGATCTACAGATAAAAAAAACTTGCTGGCAATAGTGCGCTACGGCTCACTAACTCAAACTACTTCAAGAGCAGTAGCTACGGACACGGCTCGATCCGGATGAAATTCCCTCCCTTGACGACTTTGACACACGGTATGAAGTCATTTATCCAGTGAGGGAAGACTGGGAAAATATTGCAATTGTCAGACCTAATGAAATTGCAATTTTCACAGACAATTCGAAAGCAGGGGAAGGAACAAGTTCTAGTATCTTCTCAAAAGACCCGGAACTAAATGTATCCTTAAAGCTACCGGATACATGCAGTGTCTTATATCAGAGGTTGTGGCTGTACTTAGGGCGGCCGAGCTTTTGCAGATGAGATCGATATCCGGCAGAGATATCGCCATTTACATCGATAGCCAGGCTACGCTCAAGGCAATGGAATCGATCAACAACAAATCTGATATAGTCAGGGGCTGTCGCACAATGCTCACCGGGTGAGACTGTGCTGGGTGCCAGGACACTGCGGTATAGAGGGTAACGAACAAGCTGATGAGCTTGCAAGAAAAGGAGGGCTCCTTGGCAAAGCAACTTAAACAACCTTTAATTGGATTCGGTGATGAAGTGATTCAAAACCGGGTGGCCTGCCGGTATATTCTGAGGCCCAATGGGCGTACCCGACAAGAGGACCATTAGTAATGCAGTGGGAGCACGAGGGTTATAGTCCCTCAATTCAGATCATCATCTCGCGCCTCAATGAAAAAAGAAGGTCCATTTTGCCTCCGACTCTTTCCCTCGTTCTCATAAATGATCTTTTGTCTGCTCTAACTAATCTGTCAAATCTACTCGTAACCTAATCAATGAAGCAAATAAACCGCAACACCCAAGTATTACCTAACGACACTTGCTCTTGCATCACCGAAAGACTTTCCTATTTCGGTAAAAAAAAAACTGGATTTTTGAGAATGCCAAGAACGGGCCGAAATGCTTAGATTTACTCAAACTGCCCGAGAAATATATAAAACTAATATATTTCTCGGCCATTAAACGTTTTGGTTGAAATGCTTATCGCACGTATTGTTACTCATATTGGGAGGGTGACTTTGATCGTCTTTAGGAAGCTGCTTCCATCAGAGTTCGATTTTTTTTTGCTTAAAACATCAAACCTTCACTTTTTTCGTCCAGCCCCGTGATCCTTTTCAGCTACATTATGTAAATAGCACATTCACTCCCTTTTGTTGTGTCGTAGTTTGCTTTTTTTCTCAAATTTTCGGCCATTATACTTACATTTATCGCAATCAACGACAACCATAAAAAAAACTTGAGCTCGTACGTAACTCACCAATCAGACATTGTCGCAGTCATCAAGCAAATATGTTATCGGGAATTCAAAGAAAGATCTGCATTTGAACGTAGCAGAAAATTAGCCAAACACATGAACCTTAGCAAGCCTCTGACTTGAGTTAACAAGCCCAAAGAAACGCTGGTATCTGCAATTACAGGGAAACAAGCAACCTAGCGTGATGACAATAAAAATTACGTTTAGTTTAGTCATTCCCAAATGCATGAATATGGACACAATTTCCAAAGGTCCACCCCGTTTAACGGCCGCCAGTCAACAAGGACGAACGCTTATTTGGGTAACATCACAAAAATAGCTTGATTAACATTTTTGCCGTACCGTGATTTCATCCCAAATCCATTGTTTTAATATTTGCAAATGTCGCAATAAATGGGCACAAAGTAACTCAAGCGCACGAAAACTCCTTCATAGCCAAATAATAATGGAGGCAATAATATCCCACATCCGTTTTGCCTGTAAGCGGCGCGGCTCCTTATCGTTTAGCTCAATCGTTCGACTTAATTATATAAATACAACCACCTGCTGAGGGCAGTAGCTGCTATAAATTCCGGGCACGAAAAGAGCAGGGCAGTAATCGTAACCAGAGTGCTCACACTCACCCTCAAAAGCTCACCCACCGGCCACCAGTAGCTTAGATCACAATCGGCGACGTAGGTAAAGTGCTTCTAATCCATGTCCTGGACATTATTCAATTATCAGAAAAGCAAGGTCAAAGGCAAAGCGATTTGCATAAATTTCCAACAGCAACTATAATCCGACTAAGGTCAGGGTGGTAGCACGTCAACAATAAACAGCCCAACGTATCCGGGTTGCACATAAATTTTATTTCGCGGAATAAAGGATGAACATTTCGAGTAGGTACAGGAAACGCACGAATCCAATGTAGTCGGTCGCGATATGTGTTTTAGTGGTTACACCTCGTCCGATAGCATCTAAGGGGAAGCACATAAAATTACACCTTAACATACGTGTTAAGGAGCAGTTGGTGTATGTGAAATGGATCGGAACGCATAAACCTTTGGAGCGGAGGCTTTTTGATCTTAATCAGTCGCATGAATACCAGAACATATCAATTTGGCCCGTTTTTGTTTATCCTTAATTTTATTTCCCATTTCTCGTTTAGAAATGGGGATGTAAAATAATTTATTTGCTTTGAGGTTCCACAAGTTATTGCGATCGGGGTGCTGGTTCGGACTGACTTAATTGGCAGAAGTGAACAATAAAGAGGCGTAAATTAGAAGGTTTTTAGCTTTCAGCAGTTGGGTACAGGGCGAAAGAAAACACACTCTATGTTCCCGAATATTTGTTTCGTTGTAAACCTTAAAAAAACTTAAATTTTTTTTTTTGTTGTTGAGGCTGTATGACGACCGAATTTTTGACGACCGACTTTTTATTCCTATCGGTTGGCCAAAGTGTTGGCTTACCCGTGGAGAAAAAGTCCACCCCACGTTTCATATTATTTTTGTACAGTAATCTGCCTCTTGTTGAATTGCATCGTGAACCCCAAAAAGTATGCTTCGCGTTAAAGTCACCCCCAATGATAAAATTGGACCCAATGAAGTCATACATACGATCAAGATCGTCTTCCACCAGTCTATATCCTGGCGGGAAATAACAGGATACAATGTTGTAATCTAAGCAGTAAATTTTTACAGAAACTGAACCGATCTGCATAGAGTCTAGCTCAACTTCTGTGTTCGTAAAGCGCTTTATGCAGTTCTTGATGTAGAGGGAGGATCCTCCTCTCGAATTTTGCGAAGGGTGATGTGCGTGATAGTCATTGTAACCTTTAAGTTTGGGTCTAGACCCGTTTTCAAGTTGAGTTTGCGTAATCATGCAAACATCAATATTATTTTTCCGTAAAAATATTTCTAGTTCGTCTATTTTACTCAGAAGGCCATTTGCATTCCATGTTAGTATTTTAAATAACTGTTTCATATTCATGTTCTCCTGTAATTTTTTCGAGGCTTAAACTCGAGCTTGCTCAGTTTGTCAAGTATAAGTTTGTTGATTTGTCTGATACTCAAGTTTTTCCAAGATTACAGCGATGATCTGAATGTACATTGATATGATGATGATGATACATTGGCTTAACGTATAATAAAGCTCCAATCTATGACTTTATTACTTACTTAAGGTGGCGCTACAGTCCGGGGTGGACCTGGGCCTCAGCCAACAAGCTTCGCCAGCCAGCTCTGTCTCTAGCTAGCCGTCTCCAGTTTCGCACGCGCAGTTGACTGAGGTCCCCCTCCACTTGCGTGCGTCACCTGAGTCTCGGTGCTCCTCTACCGCGCCGTCCCTGCGGTGTGGATTTGAAGATATTTCGGGCTGGGGGTCTAATTTTTGGGTCTAATGTCTCAAAAGCCCCAAACGTCATTTGGGGGTTATGTCTCACATCGGTGGGACATAAATCCCAAAAAATAAATTTGGGGCTTATGTCCCATCTAACACAATTTTATAGAAATGTTAAAAGCATGCGGGACCATTTGGCCAAAAACGGATCTTGTCCTTCTTCGCAAATGGCAGTACTAGATTCTGCGTAGACTACCGGAGGCTAAACGATGTCACGAAGGACAGCTACCCTTTGCCTCGAATTGACACACCTTGGACAAGCTCTCTGGAGCAAAATGGTTTTCCACCCTTGACCTGAAACGTGGCTACTGGCAGGTACAGATCCATCCAGAAGACATAGAGAAGACAGCTTTCACAGCCGGAAACGGATTATGGCAATTTACAGTAATGCCATTTGGTTTGTGTTACGCTCCAGCCACCTTTGAGCGTCTTATGGAACGTGTATTACATGGTTTGACGTGAAAAACCTGCTTGATGTACTTGGACGATGTCATCGTTGTGGGAAAGGCCTTCGCTGAACATCGAGACAACTTGAAGTGTTCACACGGCCTCGAGGAGCACAATTGAAGCTCAATCCAAAGAAGTGTGCACTGTTCAGAGCAGAAGTAAAGTATCTGGGGCACGTGATATCGTCGGATGGAGTGAAGACGGATCCAGAGAAAATTTAAGCTGTGAGAAGTTGGTCAGTTCCAAAAGAAAGACACCAGCTAAGGAGCTTTCTCGGTCTTGCCACATATTATAGAAGATTTGTGAAGGACTTCGCCGGAATCGCCAAATGTCTGCACCTGTTGACCGAAAAGGGAAGACAGTTTAGTCAGGTGAGTGCGAAAAGAGCTTTCAATATTTGAAGCAGCGACTTTCCGAAGCACCGATACTAGCTTACCCCATCCCTAGCAAGACATTTATTGTGGACGCAGACGCTAGCAATGTGGGTGTTGGCGCAGTATTGTCGCAATTACACGAGGGGCAGGAGAAAGTGGTAGCATACATCAGCAAAGTTCTAACCCGACCAGAAAGAAATTACTGCGTGCGTTACCAGGCGAGAACTCCTTGCTCTAATACTGGCGACGAAGCATTTGCAGAAGTACCTAAGTGGCCAGAAGTTTATCATGCGTACAAACCACGCAGGTCTCAAATGGTTACTTCAGTTCAAAAATCCAGAGGACCAAGTGCAAGATGGATCGAGCGATTGCAGGCTTATGACTTCGAGGTACAACATCGCAAAGGAAGACTGCACTGTAACGCCGACGCGCTGTTCCGGAGCCCATATGAGCCTAATTGTAAGCATTGCGTGCGACAAGAAGAAAAGGACGAAGGTAATTCTGTCCAGAGAATAAGAGCTGATCCTGCAGAAGGCTGGAGCAATGAGGAACTTTGTAGTGCACAACAAGAGGATCCTGACATCAAGCCAATCATTTCGTGGAAGGAATCTATGGAAAAGCCGAATGCAAGGGATATCATTTGACAGAAGTCCTACCTTCTGACAGAAGTCCTACCTTAAAGGCGTACTGGGCGCAGTGGGACTCTCTCCATATACAAGACGGTGTTCTGCGTAGCAAATGGGAAATGCCAGACGGAAAATCCTTTAAGATGCAGCTTGTGGTCCCAAGGTCGAAGGTCGAGGAGAGCCTACGAGAAATGCACGATGGAGTGCATCTGGCAGGCACTTGGGAATGAACAAGACACTGGAAAAGGTTCGTGAACGCTTTTATTGGCAAAGTGCAAGAAACGATGTCGAGAGCTGGTGTCGGAGGTGCACCACATGCGCTGCTATTAAGGGACCCAAAGGGGAGCCCCCTTTGAGAGAATCGCCGTCGACATCGCAGGCCCGTTTCCAGAAACTGAGAACGGCAACCGTTACATTCTTGTAATTGCCGACTACTTCAGCAAGTGGCCTGAGGCTTTCGCGATCCCAAACCAAAAAGCTGAAACCGTTGTCGACCAGATAGTGGACCACTGGGTGTGCAGATTCGGTGTGCCGATGGAACTACATTCCGATCAAGGACGAAACTTTGAGTTGAAGATATTCCAGGTGGTGTGTGCATCAATAGGACTACAGAAGACACGAACCACACCCCTTCACCCGCAATCAGATGGAATGGTAGAACGCTTTAACAAGACCCTAAAGGAACATCTTTCCAAAGTCGTGGACGAGAATCAACGGAATTGGGATCGGCGAATACCCTTGTTCCTAATGGTCTAACGAAATGAGCTTTATAGTACAACTGGTTATACTCCATCTGATGTTCTTTTTGAACGAACTGCCAGACGGATTTCCTATAAAAGAACCAAAATGCGAAGAGGACTAGGTAGTGGATCTCAGAGAAAGGATCAACGACTAGAGGACCAGAAGAAATATAAAAATTGCGAGTGATCGAACGAAGACCAGATATAATGCCAGAGCAACGGCACCAGAATTCAAGATTCGTTACAACGGAAGCAATGATAATGTGCTTGTTCGGGGCGAACCAAACTAGGTGGGAGACAATGTGATATGGCGATAAAAATGTTTTCGATTCAATTTATTATGGGACACCCGCTATAATTAAAATATCCCGAAATTTCCCCACCAGTGGAGACTTTAGTGAATACAACAAATTCCAGTCGTCAAACTCCGCCCTCCATCTAGTGTGATGTTGAAGTTTTACGAATTGTCATAATTATTGTATAAATAGCCGATACCCGTTGCCTAGTTTTTCAGTTTTGAATCAGAACACTTGAAAAGCGAACGTCGAGTGTGAAAGTAATAAAAACGGTTACGGTGAACTAGATTGAACTAAGTGTTTGATAAATAAATATATTCGTTGTGTGTTTATTAAAAGTGAAATTGAGTTTTATTTGACGAACCCCAGGAAAAATATTACAATAATAATAAAATAAATAAAAATAAAAAAATTATCGACGCACATCCCTGCTAAATGTTGCACACAAGATCTTATTGAAACTACTGTGTGACCGTCTTAAGCTTTTCTGCGGCACACTAATCGGTACTAATTGGATTTTAAAGCCGCATAGGAGAATGTACAAGAATACGAGAATACAAGAATGTACGACTTATCCCTTTGATCTAACAATATTTAATTTGTAGGTGCCTTAAAATTCCCCAGGTGTGGCAGCTAGTATACGTTTATAGTAACCCAAATAATGAGTTACCATAAAGGTGTCCTTTATGTCCTGTTCAAGGTCAATTTAAGCCCACTAAAACCTATACACAATACCCCTTACAACAAGAAACGACTGATGGATAAAACTCCGATATGCCATGATAATTTGTTTAAACGGCCTTTGTGTGGACATTTTGCCACCAATCAGCTTCCAACAGAATTGCATGCATTAAGGCAAATAAAAGGAAATGCATCGCGTGCAATCGGCTGGACTGCAATCCATCACCTTATGTGACGTACGGGGCCCAACATTGAGCGGTTTATGATATTGCGTGACTTTTAAAATGCAAATTTGTTTGAATACTTATAAGCTTTTATGATTCAAAAGTAGATAACATAAAACGCCTTAACAATCGATGTTAAGTATAGTTAATAGAGGTTCTAGGATCGAGTGCTAATGGAGTGAAACAAGTGTAATTAAATGTTGACCAACAGGTTAAAAAAAAAACAATGCAAAACCTAGTGGCTTGACTTTTCCTGGTGCATTGTAAACTTTAAGTTTTTTTCCTAGAACGGAAGGAGAACTTTTATAGGTATTATTACATACAATAAGTTGAAACTTTTGCGTTTGTTATAAGTTTACCTGCGTGTAAGCGGTTATGCTGCGTTTAATAGGAATAAAAGATGCAATCTTTTTGCGTTAACGCTCTGATAAAACTCGATGTACAAGGACCTGGTGACTGAAAATTTCTGTCGCTCGTAAAGAAAGTACACTTTATTCTTAGCAAGAAAGGTTATTTAGCTTTCCCCACTCAGCAGGGACATATTTAGCATACAATGAGGTCTGTTGTTATACGTTATACCACTGTGTGGCAAACCGGAGATTTCAGCACCGGAGACCTATATGAATATTGCAAGGGCTAATGACATTGAGGGCGGGGACAATCGTATTCGGTGTGATCGCAGGTCTTAGCTTCTCTGAGTTGCAAGGTCTGGTACATTTTTTTTATAGAAAAGCTAAATCTTTAACTAAGACATATATATTAAGAATTATCAGTGGCATAGAATCTTTTCTTGTCCCGTGCGTGCCGGTGATATCGGCGGGAACACTACATGCAGTGCAAACAAAACGAAAACTACTTTTTGGTGTCCTAAATTTTTGATAAGAAAATCTGAAATCTGAATTTCCTTTTTAATGATAAATTTACCAAATGCCAACCGGTTTATGCGTGTTTTGTAGATCTGAAAAGAGCGTATGACCGAGTCCCTCGGGACACACTGTGGAGAGTTTTGCAGGACTATGCGCCGAGTGGGCCTCTTCTGAGAGCCATCCAGTCTTTGTTTGGAAACTGCAGAAGCTGTGTACGGATAAATGTGTACGGATAGCATATATTGACTGGATGGTGAAGCGCAGTCTTGGTGAGCAATGTTTTGAATTGGCTGGCTTCAGGATGAGCCATCTGTTTTTCGCAGATGATTTGGAAATCCTGTCTGTGCTCATGCTGGGATGAAAGTAAACGTGTACAAATCGGAAGTGATGTTGTTTCCCGAACTCCTGTGCAGTGTACCCTGCACATAAATGGAGTTCCATTAAAACAGGTGGAGAAGTTTAAGTATCTCGGGGTCTTTTCACGAAAGGTGGGAGGAGTGATACTGAGTTGTCCTGTTGGCCAAGCTGGAGCAATAGTAAAGGAACTGCGTTGGCCGGTCATCCGGAAAGCTGAGCTTGGAGTGAAAGCAAAGATCTCAGTTTTTAATTCAGTGTTCGTTCCGACCCTCATCTTAATTTCATGGTCATGAAATTTGGGTAATGACCGAAAGAATTAGATCGCGGGTACAAGCTGCCGAAATGAGTTTCCTGAGGTGCGTTGCTGGTGTTACTCTAAGGGATAGAGTGCGAAACATCAGTATTCGAGGAAATCTTAATGTTGAGCAGCTACTTCTCCGAGTGCAGCGATCGATTCTTCGTTGGTTTGGACACGTTGTTCGCATGCCCCCTGACAGACTTCCAGACTAGACAGTTCATGCTAGCCGAGATGCCAGCGCGTCGCCCCCCTGGTAGGACAAGAAACAGGTGGTTGGATCAGTTAAAGAGCCTCTCTGAGTCCCGATTGCGCCGGAGTCTCTTGAGTTGGTGGCGAAGAATCAAGAACGATGGAAAGACCATTAAGCCACCCTCGCTCTGCGACCCTTTTAAAGGATAAGCGGCATTCGAAAATGATGATGAATGATAAATTTAAGAATAACTGCTAAACTTGCAAAGCTTATCTCAACGACGAACCAACAGTGAGCTGATGTTTATTCATCAACTTACACTAGGTCACATTGACGCACCTGATCTATTTCATCTATGAAATTCAAGGATCCCATAATCTCCGCTGCTTGCCGCTTTTGCATGTTCCTAGGCATAGGACTAATTACGGAAAGCATAAACCGATTAGTCGCATGTGTTTAGAATACTTACAGTAGTCTAGTAGACTTTAACATTGACAAAGCTAAACTTAAAGCGCTGCTTAAAGAATTGTCACAATTGTTTTTAGTAATGCTACTTTTTATACTTTTTTTAATTTTTATACCTTAACGTTTTAACAGTTGTCTTAACATGTTTTGTACATGTACATGTTTTCTGTGTTGTGTATGGTGCTAGCATGACTTAACCACTAACACCTGCACTAACTGATGAGCCTGTGTAAGCATTTATGCTTGCATTAAGCACGCTTCAACACAGTTCTGATAGTGTTTGAGAATAACATGTGAAAGTACTCAAAGATTTTTATAAGCGATTATTTTTTTATGATTTGTAATTAAGCTGGCACTCATGTTTTTACGAGGACTCATTTGTTTCTTAATTAATAATTTGTTTGTGCGTATATATATATATTGCTGTATACATTCAAACTAAACAGCACTAGAAGTGGGTTTATATACAGGATTGTGTAAGGATTTAGTGATTTTTTTTAGGGTACGTGCGGTGGCTATAGAAAATGTTGTTCAAAAAGAACTCAAGTAGCATTAAAGTGCCGTTTTAATACCTTAACTTACGTGACATCAATATTAGGCAATGATTGGGGGAATTTCTAGTTAAGTTAAATTAAGGAATGTTATATAAGCTCTCTAATAATATACTCCAGTTAATTTGCGGAGGGGGGGTCGGGTTTTAAACTTCCGGTCACCGCTAGATTGGCTCTACTATAAGTAGATCTATTTTTGGGTCGCTGATCACGAATTTCGGGTTTTTTAAGCGAGGAATTGTGGATGCATCCTTAAATCACCCAAAAATACACCTAAGTAGGTGTGTTTTTGCTATATTCGGGCTTTGAGTGTTAATTGGTGCAGAAAAAATATGTTTTTTGCTATTTTACACTTACACTTTTTGACTTAAACTGTTTTTCTGACTTTGAATTGAAACATTTATTAAAAATTAATAAAAGTTGAAACTCCTTAGAGTGGAAACTACCCCTAAACATGATAGCTTCCAACCCATTCGTTGTAACTTCAGGTGTGCCACAGGGTAGCCAGTTAGGTCCCTTAATTGTTGTACCTACCATTAACGATGTTGAGTTTCTCTGCACTGAATCTAACTTGGAGATTTACGCTTGCGACAAAAGGATCTCCAAACCTATCTCGATGTCTGAGGACTCCCATATACTTCAGGTCAACCTTTACAAATTTTTCTCCTGGTGCCAGTATAACTTCCTCGAATTAAATGTTCAAAAAATGCCAGACCATTACTTAATCTCGTAAGCGTTGCTTTCTTCCCAGCAGATCCTACTTCTTTAACAAAGAGCTTATCCCTAGTTTTACTTCGACTCGCGATCTGGGTATCACATGTGACATTAAACTCAATTTTCATAAGCATTTTGACAACATAATTAATAGAGCCAACTCTTCTTTTGGTGGGGTGCCGTGCCGTAGTCGTTGGTGTGTGTGCTTACTACGCTGGAGGTTTGGATTCGAATCCTGCCATCGTCACCTTAAAAAAAGACATGTTTTTTTCAAGGTGCCCACCTTCGCGAGGGTCTGACAAGCCCTCCGAGAGTATCATTTGTCTTGAAAAATTTCTCAAAGTGCCGTTCGGATTCGGCAAAAAATTGTACGTCCCCTTGTAGGTGAGCAAATTAACACACACAGCATACATTGTTGAGAAATTGGCCCTGGTTCACCTCGAGCTGTTACGCCACTCGAGGTGAACCACATCTATTTATATTAACTCTTCTCTATGTTACCAAAGCCCTCTACATTACCTTTGTTAGACCTCTTCTTGAATATGGCATTCAAGTTTGGTCACCCTACTGCCAGATCCACATCCAAAGAAATGAAGCCGTACAGCGAAGATTTATTCGTTTCGCTCTGCGTGGTCTTATTTGGGATGAACCTTTCAACCTACCGCCTTATGAGTGCCGCCCAAAATTATTTAATCTGCAAACTTTTGATTTTATCACGTCGCGATGTTGCTGACATACTTTTTGTACACCAGTTTGTAGCTGGAAACGTTGATTTTCGATACCTCCTTCAACAGATTAATCCTAACACCAACCGCCGACGCCTTAGACATGTCCTTTTTTCCATCTGCCGTTCCACATTTTTTTTAACATTCAAAGCGAGAATATAGCAAAAACACCCTGTTTAGGGGTATTTTTGGTGATTTAAGGGTGAAGCCTCAATTTCTCGCGAAAAAAAACACCGAAATTCGTGATCAGCGACCCAAGAGCAAATCTGCAAATCAAAGCCGCAAATTAACTGGAGAAATATGTCTCCATCCACTTGGAACAAAAAGAAGATTAGTGGGGGACGAATAAAAATGAATCCCAAAGTGGCTCCACCGGACAAATATAGGATTAATTGACACGAGCATTCTTTTTCAGTCATTATGGCTCTTAAAAGAGAGTGGCAATTGACGATATCATTTCCTAGGAGCGGAAAAATATTTCCGTTGTAAGAATTCTAATAGAAAACGTATTTGTGATCCATCTGTCGTACAGGGACAATTTTAGTTTCCTTTTTTGATTCTCGAACTGTTAAAAAGGTGCATAAAATAGGTTTGTGAACAAGATGAATGGGATTTAGGAAACAATTTAATTTTAATCGCTTGCCGAGAGGATTTAAAATTGTATGGTAAATCGTGCGATTTGTAGAGGATTTAATGAAGATTTATATTAATCGCGGATTAATGCCCGGCGGAGACAGGGTATAAGGTACATTTGCTGTTCCACATGTTATACTTAAGTGTATGATAGTTGCACCAAAATTTTTATGTTCAACATAGTAAACGGGAACTTCCGAATTGTAACTATTTACTTCAAATCGGTTTCAACAAATGTCAAACGGTTTTGTTTTAAACGGATCTATTTTGGAATCCTAAATGGTAGGCATCTTCTAATGATTGTAAGACATACAAACCCCTGCCATGCAAACGGCGAATGGAAAACCTTTGTTGTTGCATCGGCTTACTTCCCCTACAACTCTTTAACTCCTCCTGCACCAAAGACAGTTGTTGAACTTGTAGAGTACTGTGAATCTAAATGGTTGGGCCTCATCTTGTGTTGCGATGCTAATGCTCAGAAAACTGTTTAAGGCAGCAGCAAATGTAACGCAAGGGGAGACCGTCTTTTGGGCACAGTTAAGAGAGGAGGTTGGAAACTCTGTTCAAGTTCCACTCAAACTTAGATCAAGACAAGGGGTGGACAGTGCTGCTCAACATCTGAATAGCGTCCTTACCCGTTGCTTTGAAATAGCGTGCCCGGTTAAGAAAAATCCTAGCAGAAAACCGGTGCCTTGGTGGAACGCCGAACTGCAGCACATTCGTAAAGAGACCAGGAAGCTCCTGAATCGGCCATTAAAAACCAATTTAGTAGAAAACTGGAATCTATACCGATCGAAGCAAAAGGATTTTAAAGAGATTTATTCGCGAGTCGAAAAATGACTCTTATAAAAATAATATAATATAAAAATAATTTTGTGAGGAGATCGAATCTCTAAGTGAACAAGTAGGCTTGTGAAAATTCTTCAGTGGAACAGACCAAGCAGACTCGCTTCAATACTCAAACCTGATGGCACCTACACTGAGACCAATGCGGAGACCTTCAGTCATCTCCTTGAGACTCACTTCAAGTGGTACTCTTCAGTGGTACCGGCAACGGTGGCAACTGCAGAACCAGCGAACATAACGCGGCTTAACTGATACATTGCATCTAGAGTGGTAACTGACGATGCTATCAAATATGCTATTGCATCTTTTGAGAGCTTTAAGTCACCTAGACCAGATGGAATCTACCCAGTCATGCTGAAGCAAGGCTTAGGTCAGCTGTTGCCCACGTTGAAAAGAATTTTTACTGCGAGCCTTGCCTTGGCTTACATACCCACCCTTTGACGTATGGTTAAAGTCGTTTTCATACCAAAACCTGGTAAGTCAGACTAAATCCTAGCCAAAAGTTTCAGACCCATAAGTCTGTCTTCTTTCCTACTGAAAAGCTTGGAGGGACTGGTTGAGCTGTACGTGCGCAAGGTTGCTCTTCGTTTGCACCCTCTTTCTGATATGCAACACGCTTATCAGCGCGGAAAGTCCCTCGAAACTGCGCTTCAAAACCTTGTTGGTAGGATTGAATGTGCTCTTGACCAGAAGGAGTACGTACTGGGCGTTTTCGACGATATTGATGGTGCTTTTGATAACGCGACGTTTGACAGCATGTGCAACTCAGCCAGACAACATGGTGTAGATGAAACATTAGTTCAATGGATTAGGGCAATGCTAATGAACGCGACGCTGATAACCGAAGCAGATTGTGGCAAGTGCATCATAACTGGGGTAAACAAGGGCTGCCCGCAAGGTGACGTTCTTTCTCCCGTTTTATGATGCATGGTGGTAGACTCTCTCCTATCGGCTCTCAAACTTCCTGGAACCTACACACAAGCCTACGCGGATGATGTCGCCGTTCTTTCTGTCGGTTCAAACCTAGGGACTGTGTGCTCTCAGGCGCAGAGATCTCTAGACTTGATCGATGATTGGTTTACTAGAAATGGGCTTTCCGTGAATCCTCTGAAAACTACGGTTGTTCTCTTTACGAGAAGGAGAAATGTCGCTGGTCTGACTCAACGTGCTTAAAGGTGTCACTATCCAGATATCCGATGAAGTCAAATATTTGGGAGTAATCCTTGATAGAAAACTTCTTTGGTCCAAGCATGTTGAATCCAAAACCGAAAAAGCACTGTCTACTTTCTCGTAGTGTAGAGTAGCTTTTGGCAAGACATGGGGCCTATCCCCGAAAAGGGTCCTCTGGATCTATACGACCATGGTAAGACTACTCCTCTCATATGCATAGGTTGTGTGGTGGAGCAGGCTTTCGCGGAAACGTGTTACTGCCTTTTTTACCAAACTCCAAAGAACGGCTTGTCTTGGCTGCACAGGGGCCTTCCCTAGCACGCCGGGCTCTGCTCTAGATGCTCTGATGAACCTCCCCCCTTGATATATTTACCATGGGGTGTACGCTGAAAACCATCTTTCGCTTAAAGAGTGGTGGTTTTTGTTGCCACACGCATTGGAATTTTGAAGAACTTGTTCGAGAATTGTCCTTCGACCCCTGTCTTATGGACATGCCCTCTGACGCAATGACCCCAGAAATCCTTTTGCGAAAAAACTACCCAGTCAACTTTCCTCAGGTAATGGAATGGCTTCGGCCAGACTCTGAGCCAGGGAAAGAATGCCATCGTATTTTCACGGATGGCTCCAAAACCGGACAGGGGTCTGGTGCTGGAGTCTTTGTGCAAAGCGATAACATTAAACTTCACCACCCCTTAGGTAAATAAACGCCTGTCTTCCAAGCGGAGATTTTCGCTATCCTAATGGCTATGCGCTATATTGTGACTAGCAGGTGGAGGGCGAGAAGCATATGCGCTTGCAGTGACAGCCAAGCCACTCTAAATGCGTTGCTCAACCATCTTACCTCGTCCAAGGTAGTGCTCGAACTCAAGTATTCGTTAAACTTAGTCGGAAGGCTAAATGCAGTGAATCGGACCACCAAGCTTTCGCCAAGCACTTGAATGTGCTAGGCTTGAGCGAAACCACCACCTGTCCTGCCTGTGGAGAGGACGACGATACAGCGGAACATTTCCTATGTAGTTGTCCTGCCTTCGCTCGCATCAGGTGGCGGATCTTTGGGGCTGACCGAGTGAGTGCCGAACACCTAAGCTCTTCATCACTGAAGCTCCTTCTCGGTTTTCTTCGAAAGACGGATAAATACATTAAAGTAAGGTGTCCGCGTGGTAGTACAATGGACCAGTAGTTGTGTCTGAGTGCTCCATCGGATAGTAGCAACCTCCGACAAATGAAAAAAAAAAAAAAAAAAAAAAATAATGGCGATGAGCCTCCCATTGGTGGCCGTGACATTGATTGAAGAGTAATTTTTGAAATGCATTTAATTTCATACTTTTGTTTCAAATCGAAAAAGTTTTACTTAGTGCCAGTTTCTCAGTGCTGAGTCAAGCCTAGCTTAAGCATACATCTGTTATCCCTACTGTACCTGCTAACGCAAAAAGCAGCAAAAGTTGCTTGGGTCGTGCGTGCTAGTGGACCTGCTAACTATCAACGCGATGGCCAGAAGCTAATCCGATTCTGAAGGTTAGGTTAGGTTGGAAGGGTCATTTGCATTTGGTGCAAGTTGACCACAGTGGGTCAATCCGGCATTTAAAAAAAGTACAGAAGGGTCACACACTCTTCCTAAGCTCGCCTGTTATTTTCCCAAACTGAAGCTGTTATCCTCTTGGGTAAAACCTTTTAAAAACGACCAAGTAGGTGGTTGGTCAGTGGCCCATGTTCCCGATACCTTTTAATTGATTGTTGTACGCTCCGTTAACGCTAAATTAGGACAAATGGACAACAGCCAACGAGTCAGCCTTTGCCTAGTATGGACCCGCTACTTTCATGCACTTTTGCCGAATATACCAAGGAACTGAGATCTGCCTGATAAGGTTACTCCGCTAGATTACCACCAATTCATACCACGCACACAATAATTTCACGGGCAATGAGCCTACACTTTACGTAAGGTACCCAAAACGATTAATTTGTCCGATAACCATCGCCACTAATACAAATGTTAACCAGAAACAAAAAAACAGAACAAATTATGTGGCTGTAGGAAAAATTAGAACTCACCTTCGGTTTCCAGCCTTTGGGCAAAAATCCAGGCCCTGTCAGCGTCGCCATAGTATAATTAAACGTCGCTACTGTGGAGAACATCAAGAAAACGACTTGGTTCAAGAGGCCACCCCAGCTCTGATTTGGAGGCCACCACATGGAGTTCATATACAGCGTCATTCCCGTAATGCATTTGATTATGCCTGCGAAAAGAGGGGGAGACCGGTCAGAAATATTACTTTGGACTTAGCTGCTTTTAATTGGATGCGAATGGCAGGATAATTAGCATTGGGGGAGGAATATTTGGGATATTTATTAGGTGGGCCAACGCGCCAAGTGCCGGAAACGGAAGAAAGAGCAATTTGCACGCAATGTTGTGGTATCGTGAAATAGGATGTGTCTCGCGAGGAAAACGCATTTTCACGTTTCTGTGGGGCGCAGCTACGGCGGGTGGTAGTAATTTACTTCAAAATGCGTGGGCTACTTTCAACATTGCGAGCCATGAGTAATTTGCAGTAAAGTTTTGCGATTGTTTATCGGAACATGGGAGGGATTAGTGAGGTGGGCAGAGGCCACTTACTCATAGCAATGATTGGTCCCCAGTGGACAAATCGCCATATTCCACTTATATCTGCACTCATTTTGTTTTACTATTTACTATGAAGGTGCAAAATATTTGAAAGTGTATTTAGCCTTTCTAGTAAAATAAATATAAACACGAGTTTTTAGCAACAACACCGAACCCAACCGAACCGGACAACTTCACAAAAATGACTGACCGAAAAATTCACTCTGACATCGGCTGTCAAATGGTTTCGATCTCGAAACTCAACTTTAAGCGAGATGGTGTCGTGATATGGATGGAGCCCAATTTTCTCGCTTTTTCTAATCTAGTACAGGCTTTATATTTAATTGCAAGGAACTGAATTTGATAGGTGAAAATTTGCCCATGCTTTCGCAAGCTGAAATTGACGAATTTATCCATATTCTGACATTTCTTACAAATGTGAAAAAATTCGTCAAATTGTTCATCAGTTTCCTCTGCAATTCTGTTTTCGTGATTTCGTTCCATGTTTCCACCGGCAATAATACGAGGATTAGTGGGAGACGATCTAAAATAAATCCCAAAGCGGTTCCACCAGACACATGGAATTTAACATGAGCACTCTTTTTCTGTCATTCTGGCTCTCAAAAGAGAGTGGCGATGCTATTTTCCATGAGAGAAAAAAGTATTCCGTTGTAAACATCCCAATAGAAAACGTGGACAAACATGGACAGTTTAAGTGTCCTTTTTCGATTCTTAAACTGTTCAAAAGGTGTTCGAAAAGGGTTGAAAGTGGTTCGTGAAAAAGGCCAATCAGATTAATGAGGGTGTTTTTTTTTTTAAATTGCTTGCCGAGAGGATTTTAATTTGTATGGTTAATCGTGTTATTTGTAGAGGATTAAATGAAGTTTTATATTAATCGCGGATAAGTGCCCGGTGAAAACATGGTATTACATCAATATAGATCGCGAAGGGCAAATGTTGTTGCATCTCTTCACACGTATCAATGTACCAACTATGAAATTTGAGCGGGGACCACAAAGCAGCCTGGGCTTGGCCTCGGCCTGGCGTTAGCAAATTAAGACAAACGATTTCAGTGTTTCCTAACACAATGAAGCTCGGCTTCAAAATTTTGTTTGCAAAAAGAAAGAGCGCGTCAAGAGAAAAGGAACTGCTATGTAATGAATGTGTTCGAATCTGTTGAACTTTTTGTTCGTCTGATGCAAATGGGATGGGGTTGATTTCGAGCGCACGAACGAGTCACGAAGTCTATCAGCATTGGGCTCAATAGTATGTTGCACGGATATGACACAGAATTTCTGAGTGAGTCTACATTTCAGGGGAAATAGCGCATTTTTTTATTATTATTTATTAGTTGGACATATGTCCATATTATGATGTCTACCTTTTTATATTAAATGTCAACGACTTGATCAAAGTGGCGATGTTTGCAAAACTTGTAATGTTTGCCCATGATAGACTTTTGTACATATGTGGAAGTGTCTTAAATATTTGTTTAATCCGATAATCACTTGACTAAAAATGAAAAAACTTTTTCTAAATACGGATAAGACTTAATGTATGATCATTTAATTAACAATAATTTAACGGAAATACCACCTATTTTAGTGGATAATGTTTAAATAGAAGTGGTTCCTAAAGTGAGGTTATCTTGGCATCGTGTTAGACAATAACCCGTCATTAAATGAACATATCAATTATATTTGTATGAAAATATCAAGAAAGATAGGAGTCATCAGAAAAATAAGACCTGTAAAGGTGTATAACGTCATTAATGAGCCTCATTTCGAGTACCTACTGCGGTAGTCTAATAGATATGTGTCCTCAATATCAAATAGATAGACTGCAAGTCCTTGTCAAAATGTGATAGATATACCCCAATTATATTTATGTTAAATTTCTTCAACTGACTCAGTGCACACCAAAGACTTCATGAATTCATAGTTATTTATACACAAAATCAAAAATGGAACGTGTCCAAATTACCTACTAGAAAGTGTGACTCTAAGGGTCGGTTTTTCAGTGCGGGATCATCCGACTTTCCGACTTAAAGTGAGACTAACCGCAGAAATGAGTTTTTCAGTGAACTAAGATCTGGGGTTAATCTCGGATCATCTCTGGAGAACAGTATGAACTTCTTTGCATGTTTTTTCTGCGTAGAATGTCAGTTGATTTGCACGTTGCTGTGAAAAATGACATTTGAGAATATTTTGAACTTTTTCTATGTGGAATGAGAGCTGGGAGAGTCAATAATTTCTAGAGTCGACGATTTTGACAATTTTGTTGATGAAGTTAACTCTGCACTGAAAAACTGCTCGCTGAGTTAACTCCAGAATCGTTTTGTTACGGGATAAACAGATCTTGGTTTAAGCTTAAACCTGGGCTTAGTTTTTAATTTTCAAACGAAATATTACTAACTTCATAAGGGAAACCATTAATTAAATTTACACTAAAATACAATTTAACATGCTTTTTAATTCAAATTTATTTTGTTAGTCTTAAAAAGTGCGATCGAATTATGTAACATATGTAAAAATAGTATTTCTAAGGCTTAATAAAAATCTACCTATTTATGTAGCCCTAACAATATTTTTCCACACATGGGATTTGGTTGGGACACGGGGAAGGTGCAAGCTGTGCGTCTATTTGAAAGAATGGATATTAGGCCTGGTGGGCGCGTGCAGGTTGTGATAAACCACAAATGAAGTCGCCACACACAATAATACACAGAGAAATAGTGCTCTCTGTACCCTGGGCCTGATGGGTCAAGATTTTATTTCTGCACTAAGACAAAAACGACAAAGTAGGAATGGTTGCTATAAGAAGGTAAGAATCCTTTAAATCCTTTCTATGGCAGCCATCTATTGTCTTATTTTTAGGTACAAAAAGCCTAGCTGTATCAGAGAATGAATCGGAAGAAAAGCTGTCCGGTGTTACTCTGTTTATACTGGTACTACACATATCCACAAAGATTTAAACCTATTGGCGATTGAAGGCAGCCCCCCGGTGGAGAATAGAGGAAAATGTAGAGACCTGCAACAACGTCACATTTCAAAAAATCCCCGAATTCATCAACCGGCTCTGATTTAACTGTCAACTGGCGAAAAAATAAACAAAAACTGACTAATGAAATAAAGGGGGGAAAAACACGTCTTCTTCATTGAAGTTTTTGTCAGTCAACCAGCAACAATGTCAAAATTTTCAAATTGACATTGTTGCTGGTTTTTACATATTCCTCTACTGTCAACCAGGTATCGCATTTCGATTTTTCCATTCGTCAATTGAAAATACTTGTTTTAGAGTTTGTATTCTAACCTATTTATTTTATATGCGGTAAATAAAATAATAATAAGTGAAAGCGCTATTGCGTTTTTCCCATAGAGTGTAGAAAATGAATACAAAAAAAAATCAGCAAATCATATAATCTAGTACAATATCTAAGCAAATCAATCTCCCAATTGAAAATCATGAACATTTCTTGTACATTCAACTCTCAAATGAAGGAAAAATAATTTTCCTCATCACATCATCCGTTCTGTACTTTTCAGTGCATAGTGTTAGGTGAAATATGTAAATAACTTGATTAAAATCTCTAAAAGTAATCACTTAAGAATAATGAAATTGTTTTCAACTAAATCGTGCCGCAATACCAAGTAAAACTAAGCTGATCTTCAAATGAAATAACTCTGAAACTTGCATTCGTGTCAAGTCAAGTGAGCAACGATACTTGGGTGACCAAATCATTTGAGGGAAAACCTCTTGCAATGAAGAACACTTTCAGGCATTAAAGCCTTATTAAAACACAAATTAATTCGTACATCATTTAGCTAGGACTTTGACAAAAAAAAAACTATTCCAATTTATTTGCCGACTTGTAGTATTGCCTAAAATGTGAGTATATTAGCCTGACCTAACTACATTCCAAGTACCTGTATGTAATACATGTGTATAATCTTATCTTTTCACACTTTCCCTTGATTGACTTACTTTTCTCTGTATCTTTTGGTGATGAAGGCAAAATTCTTCTTTAAAGATTAAATATATGAAAAAAGGCGCAACAAGTCCAAGTTCACATTCACACACGCCGCCGCCTATGTTTCGTCAACTCATTTCCTTATTTTGTGGGCGCCGCAAATGTCCGCCATGTTTGCTTTGTTGCTAGTTGAGCAAGCTGACGGGTTTCCCCCCCTTGCTAGCATCTAGGAACACAGAGAAAAAGAATGAAAAACCCTAAAAGTATACTTAACCTAGGACATCAAAGGACATGACTTATGCAGGGGAATTTTATGTTTACAAATAATTATTTGAGGTCATACTACCACAGAGCAGATGAGGGCTTTAAAAAAAGACAGATCGGCTAGAAACAAAGAGTCAGTCTAAGTCATTTCGTCCCCTCTACGATCCTCAGACCAATAATTTGAATTGTCCTGTCAAATCCTTCGGGTTCCTACTATGATTTCGTATATTTAAAATCAGGGAAGATTTGCAACTCTCTACAAATAACCTCTAGTCTGACACTCTTTTATTGTCTACTTGACTTTATTTATTCATTGAAGGGTTGTAGGCTTTGGTTCTGGATATGGGTAAATCGAATTTAAGACAGCTGAATTTCAACACAGATTTCGAAAGCGCTGTTAAATTAACATAGGAACCGTTCCTAACAAAACAATTCTCATGGGGTGGGGCGATGCTGCCTACGACTCATATACTACTGTTTTAATATTGAATCGAAAATAAAAGTCTTACCGCATTCTCTCTCTCGCCATTTCCTCTCTTCAAAGTCTTTTTGTGTTCTCTTGTTTCGTACCACAGCTCTCATAACTATCGGTCCTTCTTACTATCTCACACCTGACTATTCCTTAGGAAAGAAACACCCTTTCACGTGCTTAAAATCATTGTCTTCTTTCAGGGCTTCCAAACCTAAAAAAGCGATGCTCTCGAAGCCGGCTGGCGACGTCTTGCTTTTAAATTCCAGCAATTTAGCGGACGTCACAACAAAAGTTGAAGATAAAATCCCAGATCCACAAGCTCCAACCGATCACTACATTATAACAGAGTTCAAAGGAGACGAAAACGAAAGCGATATTAACTTTGTCTTCACCAACAATACAACAGAGGTTGAAATTATTCCACCTGCTGCGTGTCGAGAGGAGATTATGGAAGAGACCATAATAAACGGCGATGCTGCATCAGAAGGTGAAGACACTAAGGAAATCATCGAGCACGTTTGTGGTCAATGCTATACACCTTTCCGGACAATAAAGGTACGACCGTCTCTATTAGTCAATAAAGAGAAAAAAAATACAGAATGCAATTTTGCTTACAGGTCCTTAAGCGGCACATGGATTTTTGTCATTTTAAAAGCGATGCCGTAGGACGAAGAGACGAAATGCTAAAGAACATTAAAAAGATCGAAAAAGAAGCCCTCATTATGGAAAAGAAAGATATTTGCTTTTGTTGCGGCGATAGTTACGACACATGTCACGTATGTTGTTTCCATCTGTGTGTGGTAAATGCTGTTGATGATTATGTCTGCTTTGTTTTTCAGTTGGGACATATTAATTGCGCAGACTGTCCAAAGTCGTTCAAGACCCAACTAAGCCTCGAACGTCATGAGTTTCTGATACATTCGGAACTCAATGATTTTCCGTGTACCGTTTGCAATGGACGCTTGAGAACTCAATCTTTATTGCGATTGCATATAGAGCAGCATATGGTGCGCGGCAAACCATTTGCTTGCAAAACTTGCGGAAAAGACTTTACGCGCCAGTATCACTTGGCCAGGCATCAAAAGTTTTCGCCTTGTGGCCGTGGGGAAAATGCCGAAAAAGCCCCCCTCACAAAGTGTAATGTTTGTGCGAAGACGTTCGCACGATTGGACAATTTGCGAACGCATTTGAAGACACACTTGGGGCAACACGAAACCAAAAAGGCCGAGTACATGTGCCCAGTGTGCAAGAAGTGCTTTTACAGTTTGTCTACATTAAAGTAAGTTTGAAGGCAGGCGATGAGAAGGAGATTTGTTGTATTTTAATTGAATATTCATTTCTGTTACAGTATCCACATTCGAACTCACACAGGGGAGCGTCCTTTTGATTGTGATCTGTGTGATAAGAACTTCCCATCTCTGGTTGCACTGAAAAAGCACAGACGATATCACACTGGCGAGAAGCCTTACACTTGTTCGGTGGTAAGTGACATATTCGGATTAAGACTTGGATTGATGGACTTTTAGCTCCTAAGGGATATTTTATAACGTTTAAGTTTAACCTCACACACTTTGTCTTACATTGCCCCCTTCCTTCACGTGTTTATCAAAAAAGAAGCCCATCTTCCTCCCTTTCATAGCGATTCTATTGTTTTTAGTTATTAGAAATGGCGAGGTTCGCACGTATCCGTCGCACCGAGAGAGGACAGTTCCCCTCATTCAAGGGGCCTAATAATGCAAAGCAACTCTTATTATCCTCTTAGTGGGGTATAAAAGATAAAATTGCATTAAAAGTGGGAAACAAACACGAGCCCAGTAAGGTGTTAATTCTGGCACACTGGAAAACAAAATGGAAATAAAGTTACAAGAGACGACGCTGGTAGTATTCTGTAACCTGTGTTACTTGGGATCAAGCCGCATTGATAGCTGCTTTGAGGGGGAACCACTCAAAAATAATTACAACCCAACGAAACAACAAAAACCATGATGCTTACACCAATTTCAACGGGGCAATCGGAGTCAGCGAGGAAACCCCTCGCCTTTAAAGATCGCCAATCGGCGAAGGAGCCACTCTATGCTGAGGGTGCTTCTCGAGGCGTGTAAGATGAAAATCGGCTGGGAAGTATGCCGAATCCGAGAAAAAATACAGCTGAACAAGTGTTTTTAAATGCCCGTAGTTTGGCCATAAACCCGAAAATTACAAGAATGAAGACCGATCCAAGCTTTGTGTGAGATGTGGAACGAATGTCCAAATACCGAAGAACTATGCCCAAGAAGAACTGTGCCCAACTGTATCCTCTGGTAAAAAAACCGCCCAGACTGACCGGGCTTTCAGCATAAACGTTCTGGCAAGGAGGAATAGGCACAGAGCACCCCACTGCGTTTGCTTTGCGGAATGGAGAAACAACCTTTTAAATCCTTATTGGATTGTAGAGAAAATTCTGAACAGTCCGGACCTGAGCTTTAACCAACAAAATTCACCAGCCAGCCTTGTTTCTAGCTAACCGTCTCCAGTTTTGCAGGCTAAGTTGGCTGAGGTCCTCTTCCACTTGCGTGCGCCACCTGAATTTCGGTGCTCCTCTACTCTGCTGCCACTACGGTGTAGATTCGAAGATTTTCCGGGCTATGACGTTGTTGTTCATCTGCTCTGGGTGGCTCAGCCATCGCAGTCGTTGTATTTGGACTCTTCTAGTCAGGTCAGGGTCGCTGTACAGCCCGTACAATTCGGTGTTATATCTCCTCCTCCATTCTACCTCTATACGGGACAAAAAATCACCCGAAGGATGTTCTTGTCGAAACAACCTAAAGCGTTTTTATCCGCCTCTACAGCAATAACTAGATTTGTGGAAACGGTACAAATCGAGCTGAGAAGAATAGAAAATATAAGGCGGGCAGAAATATGCTAACCAAACCCGCGAAGTAATACTAAACGGCAGTATCGCGGAAAAGTGGTTGCAGAGTGCAAGGTGTGGATTAGTACGTTGGCGCACCCCGTTATCAATTACATCGGGATTGTGAATCGAGCATGCTTCCTGTTTAGCTGTATGTGCTTAACATTTTGGCACGTTTTTTTTCTTGACGTTGGTCGGGGTATCCATAGCTGTACCTAGGCTACAACGAGGTAGTTGTAGTTGTGGTTGAAAATTTCATACTTTTTGTCCAAGAACTTGTGGTTCTGTCGCCAGATGAATGCATGTCGCCTGTTCTGTTGAGTTTGTCGCCATATTTCTTCTCTGTGGGGACTGGCTCGCATATGAGGCTCATGTTACCTGATCTAGCCTGATGCGGATCGTAGTGAGGGCTCACATACTTTAAGCTCAAGAATTTGCATAAGTCTGACTCCAATTCAAGACTCGATCCAAGGCTTGTTGTTGCTTCGAAACTAGAGTTTTCTTTACGTGCCCGGGAAGTCACCCCAAGGCACGACCCCAACTTAGAGGATCCAATAGATCCTTCTTTAAAAATATTGAAATAAAAAAAAAAATAAAAATCGTTTTCGCCTCACTGACAGGGCACGAACCTGCTAACTTCATTAATTGCTGGTTTTACTTTAATCAATTAAACTATCGGTGACCGAATACTTTTGCAAGCCGATGGATCGAGGAGCTCTCTCTTGAGCTCATCAGCGAGTTCTGGATATGTTTGTTTGTAGCCATCTGTGGTGACGCGAGATGGGAACTAATCGGAAAATGATTAATTAATCAGCCAGCAAAGAGCTGACTGTTTCCCGAATAATTTAGCAAAGCACCCATAAAGTGCAGCCTAATTGAAGCAGCTGGAGAAGTTTGAGTGTTTCAGCCTCTTTTAAAAAAAAAAACAAAGATCTCTGCAGTATCTCTGCAGCTTCTGCGGTATTCCCAAATCGGTGATAAAAATGAAGTTACTATAAACAACTGGCAATATTTGAAGCAAAGCGCTTGAGAAGCATTAGAAAAAGTAGTGAGGAGGCCTTTTTGCTATTTTGTTTCGGGGTGAATGAGATTTTTTTGAAGCTACCACTAAATGCGTTTGCTCAAAACGAATTTAATAAATGTATAAAAGTTAGAAAGTATTTATCAGGAACTGACAAAGTTTGAATTCTCCTAAATGTCTTTTTCCTCCATTTCAGTGCGCTCAATGTTTTGCTGTGAAAGAAGTCCTCAACAGACACATGAAACGACATACCGGAGAAAAAAAGCACGTTTGCGACCTCTGCGATAAGCGTTTCATACAAGCAACCCAACTGAAGAATCATTTGCGCACTCATTTGCGACCTTTCGAGTGCGACAAATGTGAAGAAGCATTTAAAACCAAGAGACAGTAAGTACAGAGCGGATTTGTTAAAGGAGAAAACAAAACAAGCAAGTTCTTTTTAGATTAGAAGTGCACTTGAAAACCCACAACAGCAACCGTAAGGCTCGTAATTCCAAATATAAATGCCAGGCTTGCAACATAAGCTTCAGAACTGAGAGCACACTATCGGCGCATGAAATGACGATTATGCATAAGAGTAATTTAATTGAATTAGAAATTAATGTGACTATTTAAAAAATTAATTTTCCTAGAAAACTCGGTCAAATTTTGTCCTGAATGCAATGAAGAATGTCCAAACTTAAAGTCGCTCCAATTCCATATGCTTAAGGAACATGAATCAAGCGATGGAAAGTGCAAGCAATGCGACATGGTGTTCGGACAAGAGGCGCTACTCTTACACCATATGAAAACTGTGCACAGCGAGTGAGTTTCATCTAGCAAAATCGGAGGCTTTTTTAGATGTAATAATTTTCACGTTTCAGTTCTACGAAACGGTTAAGCAGCGAAGCCGATTCTATTGACAAAAGTGAGAAAGCAACCAGTGGTCCTGCTGCTGTCAGGACTCGATCGTCTTCAAGACTCATTAAAAACGAACAAATCGAACAAGAAGTCAAAAAAGAACTAGACGATGACGAAGTGATTGAGGAGTTCATTGTGGACTCAATGCCAGACGAACACGACTTGCTAGTGAGCCCGACAAAAGTTTTCACCGTCATTGCTAATGACAATGAGGTATCGCCTAAAACTTTCAAGAAACCAGCAGACAAAACAGAATTTGATATGAAATCTGATCTCAAATCTGATCTAAAGAAGTGTCTGAGTGACTGCCTGCTGGAGGAATCGCCCCTTCCGAAAGAACCCGATGAGAAGGATTTACCAATTACGGAGAATGTTGGTAAACTACTGGATATGCTAGTCGACGCGGAAACGCTTGCTAAATTTGGCTGGCCCGAAAACCCTGCTGAGAAAGTAAGCACCTCTGGCTTTGACTCAGCATTTTTTTTTTTTTATTAATTTTTAATACTTTCTATAGGTCCTTTGTAAAGTCATTGAGAATTGCGGCTATGATATGGAAAATAAGAAATTCACCGGAGACTATGGGCAAAGAATGAGAGAATATGTAAAGCTTCTCTTCACTGTTGTCATTCAAAATGATTCGATTAAGGAACTTTTGAACAACTACCCCATCGACGAGGTCATTGATTTTGTCCTTTCTAACGATGATGATGAATGAGCTTGAAGTTTTTGTTTTTATATTGTATTGACAGATATTTTTGGGAGGGGATTTTGCTTACGGTACACAAGTATTTGAATTCTATTTTCTTTTAACTCATGATTGTGTTCGAGTTGTATTAAATGAACATTTTAATGAATAAACAACTATAAAAAAAACGAACTTTGTTGAAATTCTTTGTCGAAACCGTAAGAAAGCGTGGTTGTGTGTCAGAAGACTGTGCAAGAGGTACCGGGTTCAAATCCCGCCCGGAGAAATAAAAAGTTTTTTTTTAGGGGAGGGGCCCTTCAATCAGCCATTCGGAATCGACAACAAATATCGGTCCGCTTCATGTGTGTAACGAACACAGCATGTGTGGTTCTGAAAGGTCAACTCTGTTGAGCTACAATTTCCAGTTAGTAAGGTGCAATCGAAGAGAAAGCAGATTAAAATGTTGCTGTGTTTTTGAAATCATACTAGTCAGTTGATTTTAAAGCTGCTCAATGGAAACAGCCAGCTCAAAAGTAGACAAGAGCAGACAGCTATCAACTCATTTTTCTAAAATTTAAACGAAAATTAAACGGGTCTGAAATAATTAATGCTTTTGTAGTAAGCTTAAGATCATTTAAGTTGGTTTACTAGAATGATAGCGGCACTAAAATGCCTATAACTTCTGAGCTATTTCATATTTTATTAACTAAATTGTGCACAAGCACAAACTACTCACATAAGTACCAAGCCAAAATTTGTTAAAATTTTGAAGCAAAAAAAAAAACACGTGACATTTTTCAAGCTTTAAAAAAACAAGTGAGTGAGTGCAAGAGTTCGTCTGTGACAAACTTCTATATACTCGACCCTATATATACCTTGTTAAAACAAATCTTAAATTTTTTGCCCCGAATCCGTTAGAATCATGACAAAATGCGTTAAAACCGAAAATTATTTAAAAAAAAACAGGGTTGGAATCGGCTAAGGTGATGTGATCTATGATAAGTGATGTCACAAATCACAAAAATTCGTCTGCGTAAACTGTGATCATCACAATTTTCTTATGACAGCTCCGTCAATCACCGTCAAAATCAGCTGGTCACCAGTTTTTAAACTTTCTGGTAAGTTGGTGTTTTTGCCTACTCTTAGGCTGACTGTCTGCATGTACGAATAAAAATCAATGTTCTCACATCACAAGCCTAAATAAAGCAACGATTCGGAACAATATTTTTGTGATCACCTTACGCAGACTGATTATTTTGTTTGATCACATTGACTGTCACAAAATGTGAAAATCGCAGATCACCATAGCCGATTCCACCCCGGTTTTTTTTCTAAAAATGCCCCTTAAAAGTGGGCGGAGCTTAACACCTTGCATGGACCAAACTTAGCAAGTATTTTTAATATTTTTCATATAATTTTTTTTTTTCAATTTGAAGTAAAATTTCCGAGAAATCGGGTTTTAAAGGATCTAACATGTTATAAGTGGGCATGGTCGATATTGTGAGCGGTCCAATTTAGGTTTTGGCCTTCTTAGAGGTTTTTGGCCAGGGCCATTATTGCTCCGTACCAAAAATTGAGTTCCTACGCCTTGTCGAACTTGACTAAAAGGCATTTTGAAAGAAAATTTGAAATAGAGGTTGTCTTAGATTCAAGCCAGTAGCGGGCGTGGGAGTTGGCGGAAAATAAGAACCAAAATAAACTCCAAGTTTGAGCGTCCCAGCTCAATTTTAGAGACCTAAAGACGGACGGACAAAGCTTAATCGATTCACCTGTCGGTCTCGTTCATATCTCTAAAAGGTCTTAGGGATCTACGGTGATTATTTCACTGTGTTACAAACTATGCATTAAAATTAATATACGCTCGGTCGGGTAAAAAAGGTTCGGCGTCAACAGCGTACAAGTCTTCAACAAAGTGCGACGGACCGTGACGCGCATGGCTTCATATTTGTGACAAAGCCTATCGTCCTTTATGCTAAAAACACTAGAAAAACTGAGATACACATTCGCAATCGAATTGCACCTAAATTGACATCAATAGCCCAACGTGCTTACACTAATGGCAATTGCGTTGAAACGGCATTGCGCATATAGTCAGTGTGATTGAAAAGTCAGTTTAAGGCAAGGAATTTACCCTTGCTGCCTTCATTGACATTGAAGGTACTTTTAACAATGTCAAGAGCTGGGAAATTAAACGGAACTAAGAGCGTTGTAAAGCTAATTGACTCCAGAGGCAGTTCTTTAGATACTCATAGTCAATGCGATACTAAATTATAAGACTGGGCATAGGGACAATAATAATAAATACCCTCGTACTCACCGAACAGCGAACTATTTAAATAGAGTGGCGCAACTGCTTGAGGTGAACCAAACCAGTGCCAACTTCTCAACCATGTATGCTGTGTCTGTGTGTGTTCTATACCTCCAAAACAAGTGGACCAACAATTTGTTGCCGAATCAGATGGACATAATACTTACCTGTCTAGTGGCAAAACAGGTTTGGCCAAAGCTAGATATTTAAAGGCTCTCGAGAATTTGATCGCTCTTAACAGATCGCACATCAGAGCTACATTCGGTGTCATTTTCGGGACACTGTCTAATAAGCAAGCATGCGACAAGGCTTGGTGTTTATTTTACGTCTTTTGCAGGATCTGCATGGATGAGGAGGAAAAACAGACCACTCTCCACCTTCTCTGCACATGCCCCGCTCTCTCTAAGAACAGAAATCTTCACCTTGAAGCTTTCTAATCATCTAAACACCACCAACCCAAAATGTCTCTCACGCTTCATTAGTAGCTCAAATTGGTTTAACGAGTAGTCGCAATTCCCAGATCAACGTGGTACCACAAGTAAGTCGGTTTCTTTGGACCCGACAGTCACTTCAACCTTACCTAGATACAAGGCAGTAGAGAAATAGGCCTGTATGTTTTTTTGTCGTTCGGAAATTTTTCTGGGGTGGAATCGGCTAAGGTGATCTGTGATTTTCACATTGTGACAGTCAATGTGATCAAACAAAATAATCCGTTTGTTTAAGGTGATCACAACAATATTGTTCTGAATCGTTGTTTAATTTAGGCTGGAGATGTGAGAATATTTTTTTTATGCATTCAGAAAGTCAGCCTAAGTGTAGGCAAAAAAATCAAATAACTGGAAGTTCAGAAAGGACAATGGGTAAAAATGTATGATGTTTGGTCCAAAATTCCACTACTAACGAGACCTATGTGGGTGAAAAGGCTACCAATACCAAATATGGATCAGTTTTTACTATTGCAGCATAGAAAAAAATAATGTCTGTAAAAATTTACAGCTAGATTAAGAAAGACCTATTTTTAATATAAATATATGAAGGAATATATGAAGTTATCACACTAACTCCGGCGCCGAAAACTGATTATTGTGTTTTGTAGATGAATTGAAAACAAAACATTTTTTACTATGGGGAGGGGGCTATTTCACCCCATTTAGGCGGGAGGCGCAATTTTAAAAAATGCACTTTAAGTAAAAAAAGAATAATAAAAATGACGGTAATACCTGCAATTAAGTGCGATTAAGTGTTTTTATATCAAGTAATTATTAAAATTAAAGTTTTTAAAAAACGTAATTTAATATTGTGGAAAAAATAAATGATAAATAAAAAGACTATGTCAAAGTTGAACAACCTTAGTATTGATTTTTTACCATCATTTTCCCTTATTAGTTTTTAATCAAATACTGAAAACTGTATGGTTTTAGGTCTTCTAGCTCAAGAGAAAATTGAATATTATCAAAACCACATTTTTATATAATTTATGTTTATTAAAATTTAGCTTCCCAAGTAAATAGGGGGAGAAAGGCTCCTCTGTTCCATAGTTAAATAATTGTTTTTTATCCCTCTACACACCACCGTTATCAATTTTACGCGGATAAGTTATTATACTTTCCCCCCCGATATATTTTTTGTGAAAATATGTCCTTCTCCATCCAGCTCTAACTTTTTACTGATATTGTTTTTTTGTTTGCTGTAATATGTAGTAAAAATTGCTACAAAACCTTATTAGCCCACATAGATTTCATCCGTGGTGGAAATTTGGACCCCTTTTCTCCATTGTATTCTAAAAACTGCGGATTTTGAAGGTGATTGATTGTGAGCTGTCAAAAGAAAATTGTGATGGTCACAGTTTACGCAGTTGAAGTTTTGCGATTTGTGAAATCACTCATCACAGATCACATTAAGCGATTCCACCCCTAGCTTCAGAACCATTATAACTTCGGGAACTTTTCATTGCCTCGGAAAGTAAAAAATTATCATGGAGGCTTAAATGGTGTAGCAGCTTGATGTTTCACAACAGGCACGTCACAGAGCGACAGCGTCAATGCGAGACTAGAACCAGAGCGAGAAACCGCGACGACTGTTTTGACTGCAAACTGACAGACCATAACATATTTGTAAAATTCTATGATTTTGAGCTTCAAAAAAACAAACATCTATTCAACAGCATGTGACAACTCACAACAGCAAATAACATTATAATCGTCGATCACGGCGAGGGTTTTTCCTTTTTCAATTTTTCGAAAAGGCCGGCGTGCGAGATAGCGATAACGCCGGTATTGTGTACCACCCCCTACATTGCCATTGATTGAAATTCATTTGACAGTTTGCACGAGACTCTCACTCTTGTTATGAAACAGCCATGACAAACGCTTTCTTTGGTAGCTCCTTTAGAATTTCGCCAATAATTATGTAAGTTGCTTTGCTATTCTATAACTTTTTATCGTTTGACAAAGTTAAGCCAATGATACGGTTTTTTTTCTATGATCATCTAGTACCGCATTCAGCTGGAGATCCTTGAGCGATGGTTCCCCGTCAAACGGTTTGAATTTGAATGTTTCTTCTAAGTGTTTCTTAAATACATCCGCTTTTTCTTTGCTGTCCCTAGATGGATTCAGTCTCTGCGCGAACTGGAGCAGTGTGGTGTCAACTACCTTTTTATGTCCCATCTCAGACGCCCATTTCGCGGTTTCTCTGCTAGGCTATCATACTCTGAACGTAAAAAAAACCTTGAAACATTACGATTTAAGAGTTCGATGCAAAATTTTTTCTCTTAAATATAAACTTAAAAATAAACTTATGCACAACATTTCAGCTTCATAGCTAAAATTTGAGGTCTAAAAACGTGTGACGTACAGACAGACGGACGGACGGACATGGCTTATTCCATCGAGAATTCAGTCTCGATCATATGCCTCTCAGGACTTGGAATCTATCATTATTATGTCACCGTGCTACAAACTATGTGACAAACTTAATACACCCACTATCCTATGGGCTGGGGTATAAAAATAACGAGTTGGGGATACAAGAACTCTTTTGAGTTCATTTCAGAATCTCCCTTCAAAAAGAACGTCCTAAGAACGCAATAAACACGTTAAAAAAATATAAGTTCCGTAATTGAACTATTGAAAAAAATGTAGGAATTTAACTACTGTACACCACCGGCTGAAATGTCCTTTAAAAACGCAAGAGGTATAGTAAGCAATCAACAATTGGTTGAAAACCTCAAACGCATTACCAAAAAAAAAAAAAGAATTTCTGCGCCGAATCCTTTCTCCATTACCATGATAACCGTTGCTACAAACATTCAAAATTTCATCAGACATTTTTACTTATTGACTCAATGTCAAGTTGTGAAATAAATAAAGATTATCCTTTCAAAATATGTAAACATTTTTATTTTTAACAATATTTTAAGATGTCTGAGGCAACAATCGATCCCGCTGTGATAAAACGGACACAGGATATCCTCGGCAAATATGTGAAAAAACCTGTTCTTAGCGAGAAACTGTTGAAAAAGCCACCCTTTCGGTTCTTACACGACGTCATCAAAGCAGTAAGTTGAAAAACATTTAAAGTCAGATTTGTCCAAAAACCGACTCAGCGTTTAATGTGTATGAGGAAAAAATGATTTGCAAAAGGATTAAACCCCATCTGAAACTTTTCTCTAGTTCGTCCGCGACACAGGATACTTTGAAGGACTTTATACAGCCGATGAATTAAATTTCGAAAACATCAATGACCGAGATGCAAAAATCCAGTTTTTGCAAAAACTAATCGATGCAATAAGTAACTCGAAACCATAAGGCTAGATAAAAAGGATATTTTTTCAATTGTGTCTTGTCTTTTTCTAGAAATTGTTTCAAGTGAACCTCTGGCGGTGAGAGCATCCAAAATTGTGGCTGGCCACGAGCCTGAGAAAACCAACGATCTCTTACAGCAACTAGGTCTTGTAGTCGAAAAGAAAATCGATTGGAAGGTTGCCGTCAATGGTGCTGTTGGTATTGATGACACTTCCCCAACTGCTAAATCGAAATCAAAAGAAAAAGAGGTAAAAGGAAAGAAAACGATTGAAAAACCTTCACCAAAAGTCGAAGGCGTCAAAAAACCAGAAGTCTTGAAGGAGAAAGTCAAGGGTCCAACTAAAGCCAAATCAAAAGAAGTCATCAACGAAACGAAGGAAAAATCTTCAAGAAAGTCTTCTAGATCAACAGAAGTTGATAGAAAAGAAGAAAAGAAGTCAAAAAGCAAACCTTCTCTAAAGGAGCCTTCGAAGAAAGTGTCAACCGAAAAATTGAAGAAGCCTCCCGTTGCGTCTCCTATAGTTGAACCTTCTGAGAAATCAATACCAAAGCTTAAGTCAGAGGAAAGATATTCATCAAAAGACGAGTCCAGCGAGGGCGAAAAAGTCAAAGAACCAATTCAGAATGGCGTCAGAGAGGATAGTGCGACGGACCCACCTCCAAATGGAACTCCATCCCCGCCTCCAAATGAAACTTCCTTGGAGGAATTCAAACGAGATGAGCGCCGTGCCAGTAAGAGGGCAGAAGAAATCCTCTTAGCAGCTGCCTCTGAGGATGTCGGCTCGGAGAGTCGACGTTCGTCGGGCAGCAAACGATCATCAGCCAAGAGTCATAAGGCAAGCGCTGAAAAGTCCCGAAGTACACGACATGAATCGACAGAACCTCTGAAAGGAGAAAAGACCCGCCAAGAACCAGCCGAGTCTCTGAAAACTGTAGCTGAAGAGCCTGCTCCCGAAGCAAAAGTCAATCCAAGTTTGAAGTCGCAACCCAGTCAGGATTTATCGCACACCTCCGAAGTGAAACGTGAGTCTACTTTTGTCCGAGAAAACTCTAAGGACATTCCCCCACGACCGCGAACTTCTTTGCGTCCACCAAGTGCCAGGCCAGCCTCCACCCGTCCTGGAGCTCCTCGACGACGGGACAAAAACATCGAAATCATTCTCCAACCAAATGATCAACTAAAGCTCTCCACTACCAATGTCAAGCTGGAGACATTCAACGCAGAGCTGGAAGATGACGGTGAAAACCTCGTAATCATAGAAAGTCCAAACGCCGACGATCAGTTGCAAGATCTGACTCGACATGACAATGCAATGGTTGATGATGCCACGCTGCAGCAGGGACATTTGGTCCAACAGATTTTAGAAACTCAAAAAGAACTCGTCCATGGAGGCACTCCAGACAGCGATAAAAAATCGGACAAGGTAAGGGGTATTGTCATGTCAAATAATTTAAAATATCGAATAGCTTTCTTCTTTTAGGATGTCAACAATATGACGAATTTAAACGCACGTCAAAGCTCAGCACGCCAAATGAATAGTTTGCGCGATGTCATTCAGAATCTGACCAAATCAGTGAATCCTCTTGGAAAACTCATGGATTTTATACCCGAAGACATAGACGCAATGCAGTTGGAGTTGACCATGTGGCGAGATACGTACACTCAGTCCTCAAGCGAGTTGAAAAAGGAAAGAAGCCTCACGGAATCAGTGACGGAGCCTATGAAGAATCAACTGGTCACCATCGAAGCAACCATCAAAGAGTACCACGAGATGATCGACGGATGTCGGGCCAAGATCTTGCAAAATGCCGAAAAAATCCAACGACTGTTGACAACTCAATGATGTAGCTTTCTATGTTCAGTTGTTTGCAAATGTTTGCCTAACGGTTTAGTTTAATTTACACTCTTTGTCGTAAATCAAAAATGTATGCAATTCTTTGTTGAATCTATATGGCTTGGTCACACTGAGGAGGCTCGAAATCGGTACAAATGAATCACGTGTTAATATATTCCTAATAAAGTTGTTTATTTATTTCAATAATTATTTTGTTGCGCGGGGTGACTTTTGCTCTAACTCTATCCACTTGTCAAAGTCTTCCGTAATGTGTTTTTGTGTGCGTTCCATGTTTGTGCTTCGAATCAAGAATCGGAAAACGATCATGGAGTTGTGTCAGCTAGTTTAAGCGCCTGCGCCTCTTCGTGTTTTCCGATGGGCTACTTGAATCAAATTTTAGGGAAGTGGGTCAAAACCGTTGTGTGTTTCTCGTCATTCAAGATTTTCATTGCGATTTTAGCAATCATGATCATAATGATACAGACAGCATCATGATCAAATTGGTCAAGGATATTCAAGCTTGTTTTCGATCAGATCAGACTACTCTAGGATCGACCACTTTTCCTCTATTAAGCATTTATTTGGGTTCATACAAATAATTGTCTTTAAAATTTGGAAGAAGGCAGTAAAATTTATACAAAGACGCCAAAACAGCTGAATTAAATTTGCCAGAAGCCTTCGGAAAGGCATAAGTTTACCGTAGGTCCTAGTGGAATGTATTGGATTTTTTTTATCTTTATATATGGATTTGGGTATAAAGATAAAAAAATCCACTACATTTCACTTGGACCTTATATATGGATTTGGATAACCCCCTTCGGGTAGGGGTTAGAATATACCCGAGTTCTGCCTGTCGTAAGAGGCGACTAAAATCCACCCTCCGTATGCCGAGCGCGTAGGGCATACAAACCATGCAATGGACAAAACGAATGGAAGTAATACCCCAGGTGGTAATCCAGCATCACTGGCAAATCCACCCTCTTCGGAGGTAGGGTTTACGGATTCTTGGGGGAGCCACTTATTGCTTTCAAATCCCTAATTTCTGCCTAAGAATATATGAAGGCAATTTGACAAGTTTTTCTAGAAAAAATATTGCTTTTGGTTACAACAGTGTTTCAGTGGTTCGCTTCGCGGGTTTAAAGGATTTCAACTCTCTTTTTCGCAGACTTAGTCGCTCTGCTAAGGGTAGGTGTCAGTTGTCTGGCAGGCGCCTATGGCCATTTTCGATATATCAAATTTCGGCCCAGCCACTTTGTAAAAGTGCCATAGGACCCAATTTTATCAAAGTGACATATGCCCGATTTAAATTGTCATTGAGCCAAATTTTATGCACCCAAAAGTGAATATACATATATGGGGAGGGCATGCTGCCCGTCTGCAACTCCCCTGCTAAATTTTTTTACCTTTCGTTGGGTCCTCAAGCCGCTAAAGTCACATAGTGCCAAATTGGTCCTTTCACACTTTACCTAAGGGACATTAAGCCAAATGTTAATATTCGGCCGAGTGTCACTTTCAAAAGCGTCATGTTCAAAGCGTGACTTTCAAAATACATATCACGGCACCGTCTAGCCCAATGAATCCCTTGCCTCCGTGGCTCCGTCATGTTGAATACACAACTGTCAACTCAGTGAAATACACACATTCTTATGGGAAGCGACTTACGTCACGCACTTTTTCTATGGACTGCTTCCTATAAGAACGTGTGGCCCTCTAAGCACGCAGTGTTAAAATTGACTCAAAAATTAAGTCTCCACTCCATACATCATGTCAAATCGGTGTCAAATTTTAGTGTCAATTTTAAGTCAATTTGAAGTTAAGTGCAGTTTCTAGATTGAAAAGTTGTTAACTCCGTTTTTTGGTGTCTACTTGGTTTCAAAAATCTGACTCTATTTAGTTTGGTTTGAAAATTCTAACTCAGTTTAGACTTTGTTTTGTGAAATATGAACTCGCATTTTTGTAGGTTTTTCACAAATCTGCAATGCCACTGCACGTAAAAAAACATTGCACTAAAAAGATTATCAATTCTGTGGTACATGCATTTAAAGTATAGTAAGTAGCACAAAATCAATTTTTCTGAAACCGATTTGACTTGTTTCTAACTCAAATAACTCTCCACAAAAGATTTTTTTGTCATGTTCCACATGCTCACACATATACGCAACCACGAATACTCATAGTGCATCTACACACATTCTCTCTTAACAAAATTCTGAGTCCATTTATCTGAAACCGAATTGAATTGTTTCTAATAGCTGGGACAGAATGAGTATCTGTGTCTGTGTCTCTTAGTTCAGCTTACGGGAACACGTATATAGCGACACAATGGGTATCTCGCTGTGTCTCTGATTTTAGGTGAAAAATGTGACAAGACACAGCGACAGACACAGATACAGACACACATTGTGCCCGGCTTGTAACTCTAGCCTTTCGAAAAATATTTTTGCTTCATGTTCATTATGGTCACACTCACACACTTATCCTACCACGAATACTCATCGGCAGCGATCGTCGCACATCTACGCATTTATTTCTACGTCGAATTTTATATTCGGTCGTTTTACATTTGCAGTCTTTCTCAATCGATGTATGATGAACCCAGAGTTTAATTAGAACAGAATTGATGATGCTTTCTATGCAGTGTTTTTTTATGTGCAGTGGAGTTGCAGATTTGAGAATAACCTACAAAAAAAAGAGAGTATCTCACAGATCAAGGTCAAAACTGAGTTAAAATTTTTAAACCGAACTAACACCAAAAAACGGTGTCAAAATAGAGTCAATTTTTTGAATCAAAACTAACACCGAAAAATGGTGTCAAAATGGAGTCAGATTTTTGAAACCAAATGGACACCAAAAAACGGTGTTAACAATTTCAATATCAATATTGACACTAAAATTTGACACCGATTTGACATGATGTATGGAGTGGAAACTTCATTTTTGAGTCAATTTTAACACCGCGTGCTTAGAGGGTAGAGTTAGAAACAAGTCAAATCGGTTTCAGATAATTGGACTCAGAATTTTGTTAAGAGAGAACGTGTGTAGATGCATGATGAGTATTCGTGGTTGCGTATATGTTCCACATTGCGTGTGAGCATGTGGAACACGACAAAAAAAACTCGTTTGTGGAGACTTATTTGAGTTAGAAACAAGTCAAGTCGGTTTCAGAAAAATTGACTCGGAAATTTGCTTAGAGGGGGGCTTAACTGAGTTGTCACTTATGTACCGATGACGTTTTAAATTTGAATATTTTGGAACACATCAGTTGGATTTATGGAGACTTTTGACATTTTACTTCTATAAGTGTGTTGGTAATGTGCCAAAATTCGCTTTTATACGAAACATTGTGTCCTTTAAACAATAATTAAGTATTAGATTAAGTTAATAGTTCTGATTGTTTTGTTTTTATTAGATTTATTTTTTGTTTGTTAACAGTTAGTTTATATAATATAGTTTTTTTTTAAGTGTATAATATAATTTGTTAAGTGTATACATTTTACTATAATATACATTTGAATTAATTTTAACATTAATATACATAAAACATATACATAATTCTATTCTATTCCCTTAAAATTTTCATTTTATTTTATATTAGTTGGTGAGTTTGCACTTGGATATAGTATAGTAAAAACAGACCGTTGATTTTTGACAGTTTGAATAGGTGCAAAGAAGTGGTTTAATGGTATTTGAAATAAGAATTTATTTAAGAATATGGATGTATTTTATTACAATGAAGGTTCATTCTGTTGACACCGTTTTAAGTTTTTACTAGTTTCCTTTATTTGTTCTAGGTTATTTATTTTTCTATAATTAGAAGTAATTATAAATTCCCTAAGTATACTTATTGAGTTTTTTTTTTAATTGTAGTATAATTTATCAATGCTTTTCTGGCACAAAAGCTCTATAAACTTTTGTGGAAGGTATTTCATGAAAAAAATTATGCAGGTACTCATTGTTCTGCAATTGAACGAAGCATTTAAAAAGCCTTTTAGCGTGTTAGCTCCTCAAACTCGTAAATAAATAAAAGGGTGAGCCTTTTAACAAAAGTGCGAAATTTCCGCATAGTAAAAATTAAATTTATGGTATGTCTCCGCAGCCTACTTATCCCCATTTACCATATATCTTTAGCTAATCCCCTTCAAATCGCGAGGTTTACCATACAATTTCAAACTCTCTGGAAAAATAATTAAAAATAATACCATGTCTCCACCGCAACCCAACACTATGATTCGCCATTGACACAAATCTTCAGCTTATACCTTACAAATCTCGAGATTTACCATACGATTTTAAATCCTCTTGGCTAGTAATTGAAAATAAAGCTCCCCATAAATCTAATTAACTCCTTCAACAAACCTTTTATATAACTTTAAACCAAGTTTGCGACTGGAAAAAGGGATTTGAAACTGTCCAGGTATAACCCATTAGCCAAATTTAAGTTTTCTATTGGGATTTTTACAACGAAATATTTCTCTTGCTCCTGGGATATGTCATTGTCAATCTCTTTTCAGAGCCAAAATGACACAAAAGGGTGCGCGTGGGCGTGTCAAATAAGCGTATATTTGTCCATGGAGATACTTTGCGATTTATTTTTAATCGTCTAAGTCTAAGACATAAAAACATGTTTATGTGGTTTATATGGCATATTACAAACGAGTGTGTTTTAAAAATTGTTTCATACAAAGCTAAAACAATGGTTGCAAGATTTTTTCCTTACATACAACTACCCCACAGACATGGGAAAAATTATTTTAATTTGCGTCAAACATTTCTAAACATGTTCAACAATTTTATATTGAAGTTATGTTTCAACATCGACTGTGCTTTTTTAAGGATTGATCAGAATTTGTCAAAAGTGACAACATCATCAAAGAAGAACAAATGTTTATATCCGACCCAGGGTATATTAATTTTAATGCATAGTTTGTAACACAGCGAAACGATTACCGTAGGCCACTAAGACCTTTTAGGCCAGAGACACACGGCGACAGAAAAACGCGCGACTAATTGCAGTCCGGCTAGAAGCTTAAGCGTTTATTTTGTAGACAACATACGACTGCGGCTGCGGCAATTAGTCGCGAGACTCGATTTGCGACAATCTTCCGCTTTACGACACTTTCAAACCGCACGACAAAAAATTTATTTTTTGTTTTTTTTTTAACGATGAAAATTACAATTTTCGTTACAATTCACAAGAACCGCACAGAAAATTAATGTTTGTGTACTTTGTTTACCACAAAAAGCTTTCATTTTTTTTTTTTTTTTCAACTATGAAAATTTAATTTTTATCGAAACTGACAGGAGCTGTACGGAAAATAATTATGTATTCGTGTGTTGAGTATTCTTGCTGCAAAAAACCGCGCTGTTTTTTTGTCGCGCGTTCTTATGTCGCCGTGTCTCCGGCCTTAGAGAAATGATCGAGACCGACAGGTGAATCAATTAAGCTATGTCCGTCCGTCTGACCGTATGTGTGAAGTGTTTATGTCTTTAAAATTGAGCTAGGACGCTCAAACTTGGAGCGTATCTTGGTTCTAATTTTGTACAGACAAAGTGTAAAAATTGGTTGAATCCGCCAATGGCCACGCCCACTACTGGCTTCAAAGTTAGACAACCTCTATTTCAAATTTTCTTTCAAAATGCCTTTTGGTAAAGTTAGACAAGGCGTAGGAACTCAAATTTTGGTATAGAGCAATAATGGCCCAAAACATCTAATAAAGCAAAAATTGGACCGCCCACAATGTCGAACGTGCCCCACTTTTAACATAATAGTTCTTAAGAACCCGATTTCTCGGAAAAATTACTCTAAATCAAAAAAAAAATATATATGATAAATATTGAAGATATTACTATTTGCTTCATACAAGTTTTGGTTCATACAAAGTTTTGAGCTCCGCCCACTTTTAGGGGCCGTTTTTAGGAAAAACGGATTTTTCCGAAATATTTTTCGGTTTTAACGCATTGTGTCATGACTCTAACGAAATTACAATTAATTGATTTTAGTTTTTAGCCCAGACCCACTATAGGGGCGTGACCTATAATATAATATATGAATTCGGGACAAAAAAATTTAAGATTTGGTGTTACACGGTCGGGTATATAGAAGTTTGTCAAGAACGAACTCTGGCACTTACTCACTTTTTTTTTGTCAGCCTTTTGATTTTTTGGCCCAGTATGATAAAAAAAACTGTGTTGCTGTGCAGGTACAACAGACCACATAACTCCTTATCTTGACTTTAATCAACACTACACCATTCATATTCCGAGCAGAGAAGACTGGAGGCTGGATAACATTGCAATCCACTCCGAGATAGCAATCTACACAGATCGCTCTAAATCAAGTGAGGGTACTGGAGCAGGTGTATGCTCTGAGAAACTCGGTATCCTATCAAGCAGAAGACTGCTGAGCCCCTGCAGTATCTTCCAAGCAGAAATTCTGGCAATACTTATAGGCGCCGAAAAGGTCAGAGTATTGGAACTATCACAGGAGGATATTTCCATTTACGTAGACAGCCAATTAGCCATTAAGGCCCTGGCAAAACCTACCAATCTCGTGTAGTAGGACTCTGTCGCTCAGAACTAAGGGATCTAAGCAGACAGAATAATGTCCGCATTGTTTGGGTACCAGGCCATAGTGACTCCATCGGAAATCAAAAGGCTGACGAGCTAGCGAAACATGGCTCACATCTATGTATCACTTCAGCGGACAAAAGGGCTCACCCTCCGCTCTCTTATGAAACAGGCAAAATATCTACAACTATTAAAAATATAACCCAAAATAGGTGGAATAATCTGCGTTATGGCCATCCATAGACAGACATCAAAAAAGCTTATAGCACTAAAAGATCATCACTGGCCATAGCCACAAGAGTGATAACAGGCTACAACCTGTTGGGAAAGCACTCAGCAAAATTAAGAATCATTAACACTAACTACATTTGCATGGGCTGTCATGATCCCGAAGCGGAAGAAGATGTGAAACACCTCCTCTGCCAATGTCCAAGTGGCAGCACGTAACGTTTTAAACTTCTAGGACAATTCTTCTATGAGGAGCTGGACGAACTTGCAAAAATACCGGTGGCAAATATCGTGAAGTTCAGCAGGAGCTTCTCTTTGAAGCTCAGGATGCTTCAACCTACTAAGTATCATATATATGCTAAGATTTTTGATTCCTTACAGGTTGTCACTATAGGGTGACGCTAAGGGCCCTCGTAGGCCTATGCGAGCTGGTGGCTTTGGCTTCTAGCAACCCTACCTAACCTAATCTAACCATGATAAAAAAAAAAGTGATAGTGAAGTAGTGATAATACTCAGCTATACCGACAAGTTTTACGGTGACCTACAGCATCGCATTCTGATCAGACCTTAAGTGCAACACTAATGGCCTCATTGACATAATATGTATGGGCTGCTAGTTGGTGTCTCCGCTCATACAAAAGCTGCAACAAAAATGGTACCCTGGATCTGTGCTGCTGTTTGGTACCGGTAGTTAGTTGCAGAAGCATTCCCCCTTGAAATTCCCATTGAAAGTGTTTCCATATTTGGCCACTGGTACCAAACAGCGCGAGTTTCTACGTGCTTGAATAGGACCATAATGAAGTTGGGTACTAGGAGTCCATATACTTATATTATGTCAATGAATGGTCTGTTCGGTCTCGGTGGACCATCGAGAAGGACGGCCAAGAACACACTTATTCGAGATTGCAACCGAACGGACAAGCTTCTGCTTGATTTTGAAGTTTATTTGGGGTTGTATTTGGGAAACAAAAGCTATCCTTCAAGGAGCAAATTACATTCTCCAACTTGAAAACATATGTGCTTGCATGATTTGATTGTGTCTGTGCTTCTGGTTTTGATTCTGGGTTGACACCCAAATTCTCTACTTATTTACAGAAGAGAAACTGGCAAACAGTCCAGAATGCTTCCCAACACTTTTGGTGAAACAAACAGCTGACGCTGAAGTGAATAACTCCATCTTCAAGCAAAATTCAAAGCCGGCCATATGAGTACCTGCTTCTGTGATTGTGTCTCACTTTAGTTTTCACCTAAAATCAGAGACACAGCGAGATACGCATTGTGTTCTGTATGGTAAACTGCTAGACACAGACACAGCGATTCATTGTTCTGCCAAAAAAAAATGATTTTTCCAAAAAACGACAAAAGCTTCAATGAACAAAACGTGCTTTAATTACTCGCCTTTGTTTTGTGTGTCAGTCTTTTATTTTATTTTTTTGCGACAAACACAGCAAACGTGCACTCAGCTCCAGCCGCGCATTTTGATCAGGCCTTAATAATTTCAATTGTAACTTAGCGGCATCACGGTCATTTCACAACAAGCGTGACAAGACACTGTCTTGACAAGACATAACATATTGACAAAGTGACAAGACGTAACATATTTTGTAAAAATTGACGACTTTGTTACATCTGTAAAGTTTATTCCTGACAGCAAGTTCGAATGAGCTTAAAAAAACATATACATATGTACATTAAATAGCATATCACAACAGCTTATGTCAAAATAATCGCTGACCTCGGCGAGGTTCTCTATTTTTCGAAATGACTGGCGTGCAAGACCGCGACAACGCCGACATTTTAAATCAACCCATACATTGCCATTGCTCTCGACATTCATTTGAAAACTTGTCCGAAAACAGCCATTAATCCGTTTTTGTGGTAAGTTGTCAAAGCTGATGCGCTTATTTGTTCCTAGCATAACAAATTGGTTTCACCTATAGAGATGCTGATCAAAAAAGCTTGTTAGATTTTGCCTTGTTAGATCTTTAGACATTACGCAGATAACAAAGTGCCCAAAAATTAATCCTTTCACGCATGTGAATAGTCAGACAGCGCGACTAATATTGTCGGTACGTTGCTGAAACCGTATAATCGTCAGTGGTCAGTGATGCGGAAAGTGCACAAAAGAAACTCAATGACAAGCATCCTAACAGGTCTGCCAATCAAACAATAATGTCAAAAAAGCATTGAAACAATTTCGTGGAATCAGAAGTCAACATTCGAAAATTTATTTATGCTTTGACAAAGTTGGTTTGTATGTCTACAAGAGTCAAGACATTTACGAGGCGTATACACTTGACACAAAATTAGGACATTCGCTCGTGGCTTCACACTGCCGTTGCAATGTGGATTGTCGTTGTCGTTCACCGAAAGCAGTTAATGACAATAGAAAAGTAATTGTGAAAGAACTCAAAGTGATCGACTTAAGAAAAACACATGTTGGATATTTTGATGGTAATAAGAACCCACGGGGAAGAAGAACCCATCAAGGGGAGAAAAAAAGAACGTTTCAAGTGTTCAAAGCGGTCTTAATACTCCCTAAGATTCTATTAGTTCAATGTAGCATCACACGAAGGAAGAAATTTTCTATAAAGAAATCAAAAACTAAAAAACTTAAGTACAAAAAATAACGTTTACGAATGTTAAACTTAAAAATTGTGTTCTATTTAAAGTTAATCGAACAAATATTTTACTATGCAAACTAAACTAGAAGTTTAAGAAGTTAGAGTTACCTAACAAAAACTCCTTCGGCAGTTACAAAAAAAATAAAAACCATTGGACGGTTTGTAGCTTAAAATTTTACATAAGTTTTGCTTGCCCGGAATCATTAAAAAATAAAATTTTTTTAACTTTCGACCATAAAATATTTTTGTTATGTACAATTTGTCATACCTTTTGTTGACCTATTCACACTCTTGTCCCGAAATTTGTTCTTTTTTTTAGAAGAAACATATTTATACATTTAGAAACCATGCAACTATTACCTTAAATAATTAAAATTCGTTTTACACGTTATTAAAGCTAATATTTCATTTGTTATGTCCATTTATCCAAAATGACAACACTAGCATGTTTCATGTTTTTTTTTTTTTTAACCTTTACACAACACATTTAGTCCAGTATAACTTACTAGAGATATGATTGTGATGAAAAAATAAACACTTATATAAGAATGTAAAGAAATAATGAAAAAATAAAACACGTAAATTTTTGATCAAAATAAAATTGCTTTAATACTTTATATTTTGAATTCATCTAGTTTTATGCTTTTATTTTAAAATTAATAGTTGCTAGCTCTTAAACTAAAAAAAAATATATATATATATAAATGTATTATATTAGAATTTTTGTATATAACAAAACTTAGGCAGAAAAGAAGGGAAAATAAAAAGAAACAAAAAATTAAATACAAATAATTTCATAATACATAAATTTTGACAATTTTTTGCCTTAATATTTTTACTAACTAAATAAAAGTAAATACAAGTTACTTTTTTTTATCAAAGAGAAATTTAATTAAACAACAAAAACACTCCTCGCTCTCTCTCTCTCTCTCCAACTATCGTACAGGGCTTGTGAACTAAAAGTTTGTTGGCTAATATAGTTGCATTTTTTTGTTTTGTTTAACACAGTTTAGGAATTAATTGCAATTAAATTGTAAATAATTTGTAAAATAATGGTAAGTAGATTGGATGTTTGCCTTATGCTACAATTCGAAAAACTCATCTTGTTGCTTTTCGAGGCGCTGCAATGAGTTTTGCACTCGCCTCCCTTGGGTAATGTTTAGTAGCTGCGCTGTGTCGGAGGTGCTGCCAGAAGAACTGTGTCGCGTATGACTTGTCGGGTTGTTTTGATGGTAGCGCTTGTATGAACCGGAGTTGTTGTGTCGCCTGCCGCCGGTAATGAAGAGGTCATCGTCGCTTTGGCTCGTTAGAAGGCTGTAATGAGAGATTTTTCGTTTGCTTGCTATTAAGAAGGCAATCAGTGCGGAGTTAGTGTCTTAAGCTGGTGACATTGTGTTGTGTGTTAAACTTAATATTTACATGAGATGAAATGAAGCATGAATATTGTATTGAGATGATGAAAAATGTATTCTGTAGCTTTCTTTTAGATCAATGCACTCGCGGACAATAAATACGAAGACTCTAAAGATCTCACAAGATTTATCGGTGAACTTTTGTTTTGAACATCAATATCTAAAAGATTACCCGATGTACTCGAAAGTAAACTGTGATTTCAAAAACTATGAAGCGTAGTCATTAAGTCTTCGGATATATCAATCAAATTCAGGGTTAGTCTAAAAAAATGTTGGCATTTGTTTAATATCTTTACCGAAAAACCTTATTTTCAATGGATGTAAATATCTCTTAAGTTCCTAGCCTCATCTGCAACACAGGCGTATTTTAAACGTTTGCAATCACCCATCACACGTTGAGTTTTTTTCTGCTTCTTAAGTACCAATACAATTAGCCTGCGATGAAAGTAGTCCATTCAAACTTTTCAGAGCTAACTGGCGAAGCATGTTGGCTGGGGCTCAGGTCTTCCCCGGACTGTAGCGCCACCTTAAGTAAGTAAGTAAGTTATTCAACTTTGAAAATTTTCGAACGAAACTGAACCAAATATTCCATAAAATTTCTGTTATTACAATATTCAGTACAGAATTTATGGGGAGCCTTATTTGTCAAGGGTGATGCCTGAGCCTGAACATGTTTACGCAGCACAAAGTGGCTATGGCAATAAAATAAAATAATCAAACTCGTTTACATCCGCCGGAGAGGATCATCATTCTGCTTTCAAAATTGTGCATTAAACTTGGGCTTTCTCAAAGTTCTGACTAAAGCAATAAAATTCAGCTTTTTCTGCTTTTATAAGCAAGTAAAAATTTTTTACTTTTTTGGTATGTCCATATTATAGTGTTGTACATCGAAATCGTTGTAATTTGTAAATTGCTGTAATTTTTCGTCTTTCAACATTCAATTTAATTTTGTATGGCTTTGCCGCTCCCAAATGTAAGCAACGATACATTTGGTGAACTTTTTATTAATTAATTTACTCGAAATACCATAATATGGGCTGTTTGATCTACTTTAGTATTCTCCTTTATCCCACTGACTGGACAAATACTCATTCGATTTTAATTAAATTTGGCTAAAGTATGTAAGTTTGAAAGGCAATCATTTAAACCAACCTCAAGTTTTTAAGCCTTTTTATACAAACGAAATAAAAAAACTATCATGTTTACCGTTTTCTGAGAAAGAGAAGTTGGAAATGCTAGTACAAGTAGTTGTAAAATTGAAAAAAGTCTAACGGTAATTGAAAAGAAAATCGGAATTGCTGTTTTATGCAGTTTAAATTTAAAAAGGTAAAATAGACCAAGAAAACGTATGTTCTTCCATCTATTTTCGAAAATAACGGACGCAGTTTTGGAACAGTGTTGAAATAGTAAATGACTTTCTTTCCTAGACATGTTTAAAAACATTTCAGTTGACTTTTTTAAATGATGCTGCTAGCAAAGGTTAAAGTATATATCGTAACTTTTGAATCACTTATTTTACATCGAAGTATTTACACGTTAGCCAAAACGATAGCCTAAACGTTAGCCACCAAAATAAATTTGAAAAATAAACAATAAACTTAACAGTTTTTAAGTAAAGAAGTTAAAGGGTGTCCCGTAACTTGACGTCAAGCGGATACCGGGCCATAGCGGAGGTTTTACCCGTACTGGGAAAAAATAATAGAAAAAAACTATCTCGCTTGGTTTAGCAATATTTATTAGGAATATTAAGAAAAATAATGAAAATCAATATATAAGTCAACTTAGACACTTCATATTTAAAAAAAAAAAACTAAAATAAAAGTTTTTTTTTATTATTTTTTCCAGTATGGGCAAGACTTCCCCTATCACCCAGTATCGTTTTGACGTTCAGTTCCGTGACGCCCTGTATAAGAACAGTACACAGCACTATGAAAAAAGTATACAATAGACTGTAAAATATATCCAGAACTAATTTTAATTAATTAGTTTAATTAATTAATTAATTTAATTAACTAATTTTAATAATTAAATACAATTTTACACAAACTGCGCAATATAGATGAGCTTAGCCTTCAACAATAGCTAACGGACCACCCGGCATGACTTCAAACTTGACTGTCTTTTTTTAAGTTTGCAGTGGGTAGGTCGCATTAGCGGTAGCCACAGTAGTGTATTTTGATACTGTTGGTGGAACAAGTTTACCATAGGTCCAAGTGGAACAATAATCTAAGTTGTTATTTTTATGTTTATGTATGTATTTCATTGTCCTGATTACGAATATGTTATTAAAAATTGTCGGTCTCATTTAGTTTTAAAGTTAAAGCTATTCAAAGTTTAAATTTTTCCATACAAAGTACCTCATCTTAGACTTTTAATTTCTGCCTAAGAGTATGCTATATAAATCTCACAAGATTCGCTGTAAAATAAATTTGTTTTAGGACAGAACAGTGTTTGTGTGACGCGCTTCGCGGGTTTAACGGATTTCAACTCCCTTTTTCGCAATGTTTAGCCGCTCACGCGACTTCGTCGCTCCGTTAAGGGTAGGTGCCAGTTGTCTGGCAGGCGCCTACGGCCATTTACGGGTGTGTTAAAGTTGTACTCTTCTTTGGCTTATAACTTCCAAGCTAATCGAGACCGACAATTTTTAATAGCATATTCGGAATCAGGACACCCAAATCCATGTATTGACATAAAAAATCCGATACATTCCACTTGGACCTACGGTAAACTTATGCCCTGTTGGTTTGCTTTGATTTGTGTTTCGAATAGTTTTTCTCTTATGGGAAACCGTAGGAAGAGTTGTCAGTTCATGTTGGCATCATTACAATATAAAGGTTCCTGACGATGTTCGCCTGGCAGCGCTTGAAATGATCATACAATTAGCCCTTATTATAATGTTTGTAGAATTGTAATATTTTACCTTTCGTAACTTGTTTTTATGTTTGTAACTTGTTTTTGCTTTGAAGAAGAGGTTTTTCATTTATTTTTATTATTTAAGCCAAGAAAAAAAAGACCGTCAAGTATGAAGTCATACACGGAGCGGTCCATCGGCCTTTTTTGAAGGCGAAGTGTGCCATTATTGCTTGATTTGTATATGAAATGTTGTTTAGTATATAAGTATGCACAAGATCTGTGTATACGAGTTTTAAAATGCTGTCAAGTAGTGTAGTGAATGAAGGGGGACATTATTGACTATTTGCTCGATCTTCGGATTTTAAATTATTAAAACAAATCTTCATTAATTTTAAGGTAGGTACTGTTATATTTTTTTTGTAAGTCAGTTAATTTTAAGTTTAGGTACCTAAACTACCTATCTGCTAGGTAGGTAGAAGTGGCGGTTCAGGAAAGAACCCAAGTAGCACTTGATGTGCCTTTTTGATACCACAACTCGTGTAACCTGAGGTGGAATCGGCTAAGGTGATCTATGATGATGTCACAAATCACAAAAATTCGTCTGCGTTCTGACAGCTCCCGATCAATCACCGTCAAAATTAGCTGGTCACCAGTTTTCAAACTTTCTGGTAAGGTCGTGTTTTTGCTTGAATAAAAATCAGTGTTCTTACATCACAAGCCTAAATAAAGCAACGATTCGGAACAATATTTTTGTGGATCACCTTACGAAGATGGATTATTTGGTTTGATCACATTGGCTGTAACAAAATGTGAAAATCACAGATCACCATATGCGATTCCACCCCTGGTTTGTGATGGTGGTTGAGATTGTTGTATGATCGGAGCCTATATCCAACCAGTGGAGTTGAGAAACTGGATAAGCGCTTGTATCCGTTTACTCGAAATATCACTAAGGTCAACCAAGAAAGTTTGGTTCAGTGCACGCAGTCTAGCTTTTGCTAGTGCCGGACATTTGCAGAGGAAGTGTGAGAGAGTTTCTTTCTCATTCATATTTCCGCAACTTCGGCAGTGAGGGTTGTATGGGATACCCAGTTTGGCCGCATGGTCTCCAATTGGCCAATGCCCCGTTATTACCGCTGTAATTCTGGCGATGTCAGGGCGGGTTCTATTGAGTAGGTCTTTTGTTCTATTTGTATTATATTGAGGTCATGTCTGTCTAGATATGGCGCAATTAGTCAGCCCCCTCCATTGGGAGTTGGCCTTTTCCAGGAAATATGAGTGCATTTGCTCCTTAACTGTTCCTAGCGGAATGTGGACCCTTGTCGCGAGTGAGGCTTGTAGAGCTGAGCTGAGCCCTGTCTGGCCAGCTCATCTGCACGTTCGTTTCCTTAAATGTCATTATGCCCTGGAACCCACAAGAGTGTGACCCTGAAACGTTCGCCCAGACGGGCAAGCTCGTGACGACACTCCTGTACCAGTTTACAGGATATGGTGGCTGAATATATAGCCTTGATGGCAGTTTGACTGTCTATAAAGATGGCAATGTTTTGTTTGTGCGTTGTGTCACGCGAAAGTCGCGTGCAGGCCTCTCGGATAGCCAGTAATTCCGCCTGGAAGGCGCTGGCAAAATCCGGCAAGCGATATGATATTGATATTTGTGGTGTTCCGAGTAGACACCGGCCCCCACACCACAGTTCATCTTAGATCCGTCGGTGTATATGGCCGTGTCGAAGTTCCTTGCTACTTTGTCCCTCTTCCATTCAGCCTCTTATTAAGGTACCTACTCAAATATTTATCGAAACGCAGGGTGATAAATAATTCTAAAATTAAATTAATTAATTAAAAATTATTTTTTTAATTTTTTTTTTTTTAACATCAAAAAATGACAAAAGGGTTTTTTTGTTTTCAAACTTTTGGGACATTTTGGCTTGCTACGTAAGTGGTTTGTGCTTGCGTTAAATTAGGTTAATAAGGTAGAAATAGATCAGAAGGTATATTCATTTTATGGCAATACTTATCTCGAAAACCATACATCATTTCAGTCCCGCTCTATTTTTCTTTCGAACCTTAAAATATTGTCACTGAGATAGTGGGGCATTTTTTTATTTAAGATTCATAAAACGACTATTCAGCATCTTTTTTCGAATTCTGTTACATTTTAGGTTTTTTAATTTGCTTTTGAAACCCTTTCAGAAAATTTTAAGTTAGAAATGGCATTTTTGAAAGATCTAAAAAAAATTTAGAATTCTCTTCCCACACTTTATATTCAAACCAAATTTCAATACTATCGGTATTACTGTTAAGATACCAGAATATTGTGAAAAATAATTTTTGAAATCTTTTTTAAGTTTTCGAGCTAAATCTCAGAATCCCGAAAATAACAAACAATTTTTGATATGTGTGATTTCTTTCAAATCATTTGGCCTTATAGTATCGGAGATAGTGGTGGGGACAACATTTTTTTTTACGATTTTTTTTTAAAATACGTTAAAGCCGCAGTTTTAAAACTGTTTAATCAAAATTGGATTAAAGCCTTTGCTTCAATTGTGGCCCAATATCGGCTTTTTGAATAAAGTGATGAAAAATTTATTAGCTTATACACGTTGAAAATGAGTAGGTACCTATTTTCTATTCCTTATTTCTCAAAAGCTTTTCAATATTTTGCAAAATTTCGATTTTATTATAAAAATCTAATATTTTTTTAATGCATGTTTCAATTTTGTTCTTTCTGGCTGTACAATTTTTCACGATTGGCAAGGCCAAAATACTTTTGGGCTCTTTTAGCATGAATATTTTCTTCCGGCGAAACTGCTTAGAAAATAAGTATTCAAGAAAATACAGACGAGACAAAATCTCGATCTGAGAGACCATGTGTACGAGTATATGTATGTGTACTGTCAAAAAGGAGTACAGAAAGGTAAAGGCGAATTATAAGTTTAGGTACTCAACCTTTCATCGAAATAAAGGGTGAAAAAAACACTTTTTTTTAATTTTTTTTGTAAATCTAGTTGATCTAGACCAGAAAATCTAGTTTCATAACCTCCCTAGATGGGATCTTGTTATAGTTCCTCCCTGTTAAATTAGGTTTTCCAGTAATTTTAAATGTAGTTTGCAAGAGCAGGACACTACCAAAAATGTGTCCTTTACAATTTTATTAGTTCCTAAGATCTTTTTCCGTCAAAACGTGGCCAGAGAGCCTTGGATACCCTGTGTCCATTCAGGCTTGACCATCTTTAGTTGCTCATTATCAGAATCATTGTAATTTTTACGTCAATAGTGCCCTTTACTATTATAGAAGGGGTGGTCTGACATTTACCTCACATTTAGCCTCACTATTCTAAAGAGCTCCCCTATTCTTCTTGCAAGCTCATCCGGTTTTTCATTCCCTTTTATACCGCATTGTCCTTGTACCCAACCAGTTCATTTAAAGTTTTAACACTTTACATTACCCATTATTTGGCGGAACTGTGGACTTTTGTGCACTGAAGCCTGTTTGGCACCGACATCTTCACTCTGTTTTTTGCACTGCAGTCGGATTATCACCGTTACACAAGCAACTGCTTAGACGCTCATTGGCCTAGTTTACACCGAGGACTATATCTGGCCGAGGACTATATCTTTTAGTCTCGGTATTTTCTGTTAACATCGAATAGGAAAATAGGACCAAGTTCAAAACCAGCGGCAACTATCGTTCAGTAAAAGTCAAAAGGTTTCTTGTCCTTAACATTTCGATGAATTTTTTAGAGACATCTATACTCTGTCCGGGATTAATAGTCAGTACAGCGCTTATGGGGAGCAAAAGCTCTTACTAGTGCGGTCACTACCTTCTCTAAGTGTGCCACGATGAATTCAAAAATACGCAAATTGCCTCTGAAATGTAGACTTACTGAGAAATTTTGCGACATGTCTCTGCGTGACCAACATACTATACTTGACTTTGATTTAAGTGTGCGCTCTATCGAAATCAACCCGCATTTGTGATGCCTTCAGCCCAATGAATCCGTTGCATCCGTCACGTTGAAGTACACAACTGACAACTGAGTTAAATATACACATTCTTATAGGAAGCGGTACATAGAAGAACTTCGTGACGAACGTCGCATCCCATAATAACGTGTGTATGTCAGTGAGTTGTCAGTTGTGTACTTCGACGTAACGGATGCAACGGATTCATTGGGCTGAAAGCATGAGAGCGTTACCAGAACCACAATCCTCCAGATCTTTCTGTTATTTTATTTCAAAGAGCTTTAACGATTTGTGCCTTTTAAAGTGAAAATAGATTGTAAATGTTACCATTTGTTTATTTTGCTTTTAGTTTGAATTATAAAAACATGTGCACGCGCTGACAGGAACATGATGAGCCCAGTGGTTGTTTCTCTTACGATTTGTTTAAATTAGTCATAGTGGCAGTCCTTAAAGAACTTTAAAGAGAGACAAGTTTATGCAAGCCGTTAAAGAAAGAGGGAGAAGCAAACGTCCTGTCTTGCCTACACTGACTATTAATTCCGGACAGAGTGTTACAATATTTTCATTAGAAGGGGTAAACACGGTACAACATGTTGTGCAAGATTGCTTCATGAAAAATTAACAATTAAAGAAGCCTTGCGCTCACATTCATCAAGCAAATTGTACAACATCGGTTTTCTTGCAGTTATTTTTCCCTCCCGGAATTCCCCCCAGAAACGCATTATTTGATATTGCCGCCAACTTTACTACGGGAGAATTTTTTCCGAATGCTACACACAAATACGTGGTCATTCCAACTAAAGTTTTTAGTGACACACATAGCGAGGTTGGACAACCTTGTCAAGCTGATGTTTTTTTGGTTAACACGATACAACACCGGATGTTGTCCGAAATGTTGTAAAACATGTTGTGCCGTGTAAACCCCGGAACAAGTTTACCGTATGTCCAAGTGGAATTTAGTTGTTATTTTTATGCTTATATATGTATTTCAGTGTCCTGATTACGAATATGTTGTTAAAAATTGTCGGTCTCATTTAGTTTAAAAGTTATAGCTATTCAAAGATTTATACAAAGTACCTCATCTTAGACTTTTAATTTCTGCCTAAGCGTATGCTATTGAAATCTGACAAGATTCGCTGTAAAATAAATTTGCTTTTGCAGGCAACAGTGTTTGGGTGGCCCGCTTTGAGGGTTTAAAGGATTTCAACTCCCTTTTTGTCCCGTGAGGGTTTAGCCGCTCACGCGACTTCGTCACTCCGCTAAGGGTAGGTGCCAGTTGTCTGGCAGGCGCCTATGGCCATTAACGGGTATCTTAAAGTTGCACTCTTTTTGAACTTCTTTGGCTTATAAATTATAACTAAAATAATCGAGACCGACAATTTTTAATAGCATATTCGGAATCAGGACACTCAAATCCATATATTAAGATAAAAAATCCAAAACATTCCACTTGAACCTACGGTAAACTTATGCCTAAACCCCCTACTGTTACGGCATTGTCATTCTATTTGGCCAAAAAACAAGGTAAGTCAGTTTCACATAGTCGTTTTAGTCGTTTTCAACTAAATGAGAGGACTGACGGCAAGCTTTATATCGATAAAAATGGAATGTTCAGCTCGAAAGACTCTCCCAGCAGTTTAAAACCCATTCGATTCTGCAAAACATAACCAAGTCTGGTTGAGCCTTCGAAAGTTTCTACTGGCAGTAGCGAAACTGAGTTGTGTACCTAGTTTGTAAATCATCACGAATTGTTGGCTGTATCAACTGAATCGCTTAGGCCGAAGTTTTCCGATCACAGTTTTTCATAGCAAAAAAGCGCGTTTTTATTACTGTCTTGTGCAGAAAAATATGTCCTGTATCTTAGCATTTTTATTCAGTTTTTTAAAGATAAGCTTGACTATGAATAATATTCCTCAAATCCTTGACGGATACCCGTATTCATTCTAACGCCATCAGCTACAATCAGTAATTGAAATAAACGCTTGCTGATCTTTGGAAGAAAACTTCAATATTATTGCTGAAAGGGAAAACAGCGCTAGTTGTACCCGACCTTCAGCCTTCCCTTTTAGCGGACGTGATTTCTAGGTAATTGTTTTGTTTTTTTTTTTTTTTTTTTAAGATAAGTATTTTAATCTCCTATCTTGAAAAATATTGTGATAATATGGATTAAATGGCCTCTAAAACTCTTACAAAGATTAAGATTAAAATTGAAAGCTTTTAGCAAAATCGTAAAGCAAATCAAGACCGCCAATAAAAAACGAAACATAAAAATAGATTATAATTGTGAAAACACAACCCATATTGCACTTAAGCCGATAAGAAACTTAAACTTTGTTCTGTATGCATAGAACAAAGAACGGAAACTATGTGCTTCATTTTGCAAATTATCATGAGAGACATTCAGTGTTATGCATAATTTTTTTTTTAATTAAATCAAAATAGAAAGTAAACCGACCCCTTAGATGCATTGTTTACCCACTTAAATACGCCTTAGAGACAGTAGATGAGTTTATTAAGTCAGATTAAGCTGGTTTTTCGTGTCAAGTTCAATTCAACTTTAGTTTTATTTAGCACTGTTCGAGTCTTTGCATAGTTTTCCAGCTTAGATTTTTAAGCGAAAGCTTTGATTAGGAAAGAATATAGGGTTCTGTTAAGAAGGACTTGTAACTTAACTGGTTCATCCACTCTTTCAATTGTGAAAATTGCGATTTTACCATCACCTTTAACAGAAGGCTTAAAAATCTTCAACCTTTAACCGACAATCAAAACATTACGTAGATGAGAAAATGCATTCCAACCGCGAGTTTCTACGATTCAAACCCACCTCATTATTCAACCCCGCACCGTGTACAATGAAATATGAAACGAATATACCCATAACAGACAAAATCAACATTACTCACTCAGTTCTGTTGCACTGTGACTTCTCCACGTATTTCTTGGACTCGGCTATTGTTGAATCTATTTTACCCAGGAAGTCATCGATGCATTTTTTGTTCTCCTCCTCCGGACTCATTGTAACCGAATCCATTGATTTGCTGCCATTCTTACTTGTGTGATTCTGCTGCGGTGGGGCTTGTTCTGTGCTCACCAACATCTCGCTACCCGCAATCGAGTACGGACGTGTGGGTAACGACTGAGGTCGATCGTCTTTCGGATAATAGGGTGATGACTTCTCCACGGGTATTAGTAAATATTGGCGAAGGAACAAGCTATCGGATGCAAATAAGCGATTGACTCGGCGTATCTGCTCTGTCTGCAAGTAAAATATGAAAAACGACAATTTAAGTGGGATAAATAAATTATAATTTCTTTTTTTCACTCATGAGTATGAATGAAAAAGTCTTGAATTAACGGTAGAAGAAGCTATCCATATTACTCCACGTCAAGATTGTTCGTGGCGATTCCTTTAAGTGGTTTTAATCATTTATTCAGCGTATTTGGCTGCAAATGTGATTGATGTGGCCTAATATAGTTAAACCATGAATGAACCGATAAGGGGGTAATATGAAAGCGATTGATGGGTGAGTGGGCTATCTGTTAAAATTAGTTTGACAGGGTTTTTAACCTACAAGTGGCGTTAAGACGTGAATCAAGATAAACTTTAAGTCAAGGTCAATAAAAGTTTTGTTTAGATTCATTGGATTCAATTTATTGTAACTAAAAATAGCATGGAATTTTTTTATCTGTCCCTAAACTTTGCGAAAAAATGACAGGGTCGTTCTAGGCAAGAGTTGCTAACACATTTTCAGACGTCAATAAAAAAAACCAACAATCTACAAGTAGTATGAAAAGTAACATGATATATGTACGACTGAAAGCTGTAGGCTCTAGGGTTTTCTACCTCCCTGGACGAGACTCCACATTGGCATGGTTATGCGAGTTTGTTTACTTTTCGGAAATTGCATACTCAAGGTCGAAGGCCTGCGTGTTGGGCAGCTCTCACGTGATGTCTAACTTCCTTGCCCTTCTGATATAGCCATGTTTGAATATATGTAAGGCATGTATTTATGGAAATAAAACACGACCTAGTGTAGTGACTCACAAAATAAACAAATAATGAAATAATCGTCAAAAAAAAACTCAGTGGTTTCTGCAAATTTAGTTTTAGTATAGAACAGCAGGCGTTACAAGGGAATCTATTGCATGAATTATCAATGCGGTACAATTTGTCAAGGATTGTGGATTTTCTTAGGAAGGGACTGCAGTTGTAAGGTCTAATGACAGGTTTTTTCTCTGTGTTTCATATCCTCTGTTCAAGGATAGGAGTATAGGATAGGAGGTAAATTAAGTCTGATTTAGGCCTTTAATTTTGAGCTAAGGACTTCTAATTTTATATCTGTGGTCTCTATGACCGGAAGCAGCACAAGTCTAAAGAAAAAGACCGTCAAGTATGAAAACATAACGGCGGAGCGGTCCGTCGGTTTTAGCTACAGGTGAGGCTAACCTTTATGGCGCGGTTTGCATAAGATTCCATTTGTTTACTTTTATTTCTGGGAATATTTTACATTCTGTGGTATAATTTTTCGTAGTGCAGTCTACTGTTCTTATATTGGGTGATTTTTCAGTTTTGTCTTTTTTTTTCATATGTTTTTAAGTTTTTTTTTTCATATGTTTTTCTTAAAAATGAACTTTTATAAGCTTATTGTTTTTTTGCAAAGCTCTTGTGTTGGTAAACGTTCACGTGGTTGTGCCTGCGTCAAATTTGGTGGATGTAAAATAAGTGGGCCAGAAGTTACGATAGTCATACATACTTGCTAGCATTTTAGTCATTCATCTAAAATGTTTTCAAGCACATCTAGAAAACCTTTAACTATTTCAAAACTGCTTCAAAACTGTTTATATCAAATTTTTGCCTCTCACCGTTTCGAAAATAGAGGGAAGGACAAATATTTTCTTGATCTTTCATAACATTTTTACAATTTATAATCCATAAAATAACAATTTTCCATAAAACAGTCAAACTCGTTAGTCTATGAAGGATGACGATGGAAAATTCAGGCTGCTCCATCAAGGTCGGTAAGGACCTCACCGATCCCTTTGATGTCAAAAAAAGGATTTAGACAAGAGAGGTGCTATTTCGCCGCCCTGGGCAAAAATAGTATTTGCCGCCCTCAAAATATATAAATTTTTTAAAAATTTTTTTTTCAATTGAATTCAGTTCATTCAAACACTTTTTCTTAAAAATAGCACAATCGGATGTAGAACTTTAGAGTTGACTACAATCCAGTCGTAATTCTGTTGGTAGGGATTCACCCATGAAACGTTAGCAAAGCGAAGAGTGTTACCAATACATAAATTGAAAACCGGCAAGGAAATTCTAAAATGAAACCACCGATATTGTTTTAAACAATTGTTTTATTGTTTTGATATTGTATAAACTGCAATTATGCCTATTGATTTTATTTATTTATCGATAGTTCTGGAATCCGGTTTAAAACCACTTTCAGAAGTTTTGAAATTTGTAATTTACTAAATACGTATGCTGTCCGATAAGTCAGTAAAAGCCGTCAAAGTTCGAAGTAATCTTATTTTAGCACGATACACATTTTCAAACGGTATTCCAACTTTTCTAGGGCCATGGAAAATTAGTGTATCGTAACTACTGTGCACGAGGTCCCTGTCTCGGGTTCGAATACCGACGAGCCCTTTAAACGTTTATTAATGAGCCAATTTCTGCGAGGGTCTGACAAGCCGTCCGAGAGTAGTATTCTAGGTCATGAGAGTATCATATGCCTCTCAGTTCATCGTCCCGTTCGGCAACGACGAACTGTTAAAAAGACCTAAAACGTATGCACCTATACAGCATGCATATTTATGGTAGTGAGAGGTCAAGCATTGGATCTTCTGAGCTGCAAGTGCCAGTTAGGTTTAGTTTATTCCAACTTTTATAAAGATTCCAAATATAATCAATTTTCAAGCTCTGCACAATATGAACTTTTTCATCGATAATTTTCTTCAGTGGATGAGTTTTTTCCCACTGAGCTACTTCTTCATAGTAAGCCACCGAAATAGGGTCAAAAATGCAGAAGTTTATTTGGCAATTCAGCTAGCCGCCTGCCGCTGAGGACGAATAAGTCGGTCGATTTTGACGGTTTTTGACGTCATTTGGATTTGCTCGGATCTTACGGTCTTTTGTGGTCGAGCTAAATGATAAAAAGCGAAGGAGCAGAGCCCCTGTAATATTCTTGCAATCTTTGGCAAAAATAAAAGCTTTATCGTGCACGGAGCTCTTCTTTTTATTTTGACCAAATATGAACAACCATTTAGACATTTCGATCATGATAAAGGCGGTAAAGAGACAAATGTTTAATATATCTATCTGGTTTTGTATGTCTGTGGCCAAAAAAAAAAAAACAAAGATATTGGAACCCTTTACGCAATCCGAGCGCCATATATCAAAGTCATTTACTTATCAAGCAGCTCTCTTAGGCTTTTCTGTTACAATATGTCGGTAAAATTATTTACTGGATCCTCCCTAGATCGGGCCCTGTCGGAACTTCGCGCCAACACCAGAGGCATAATCTTTCAAAAGTCCGTTCAACTACTCACATTGACATAATCGAAAGAACAAAGCGTGACGTCAGTGAATCTTTCGTGAGTAGTGGGACGGAAGCGGCTAATATGAGTTTAGCAGTCAAGGAGAGCAAAACCAAGTATCTATGTTTTGCAATAGGTCTTGGACAAAACATTACCATCGACAGCTATGACTTTGAGGTAGAAAGGGACATTGTCTATCTGGGTTCCGCTATCACTTCAGACAATGAGACCAGCGCTGAAATCAAATGAAGGATATTTCTTGCCAATCGCTTTTTCTTTGGGCTAAGAAGGCAATTGAGTAACAAAGCCCTCTCTCGATCAACTAAAGTGTTCATGTATAAGGCCCTCATTATCTCAGGGCCTTATACTTGCTTTCGAAGCAGAAGCATGGACCCTGCCAAACGCTGCTTCGAGCTTTGAAAATTAAATCATAACGATATCGATTCCATTGTTTATATTGTAACCGTTTCGTCAGTCAATGCGTCTAAAGTGAACATTTAGTGTTACATATGCAATAAAGACTAACTTCCAGTATTAATAACGTAGTTGGCCGTGTTTATAGAATAGCTATCCAGACTATTCGCATCTGGGAACAGGACGTAACGTATGCCCCAATTATCTACCCTTAAATGGACACCCATTCTGAGCACAGTACTCTTGTTACTTTTAATGATACCGCCCGTCCGCGTAGATAAGACCATATTTCGCCATATCAAAGGAAAATTTTAGATTGCATGCTCTTGGAGTATTTCAAACTTCGAAACTGCATTTTCTTGCATAAAGTAATTCATACCCAAACACCTTGGTACTTGTATTGTAAACTATATTTTTGTCAGTGCTCCTCGAGAACTCATCAAATCGTGATTCCTGTTCCAGCATTAAATTATTTGAATTCTTCTGATCTTTTCTTGCTTAATAAATTTCGGTATATTGAAATTTGCAGTGTTTTTTTTTTTATTTTTGCTGAATACTTTCAGAGATATGGGCTATTAAAAATGTGTTTTCTTTTTGCAAGGTAATGCGCCAAAAGTGATAGCAGCGAGTTGTGACCTCTAGACTATACCTACCTATCGAAGTCTGTTCACATGGCTGTATGTAGAAGTGTATCGCGCCTCCATGTAGAGTATATAGATAGACAAGACACAACACTCCCACCCAGTAGCAAATTGAATAAGAAACTCTCGAGAAACGTCAGCCAGCGGTACGATTTTGGATGGTGCTAAGACATGAAATAAGTATTGCAACATTAAGAAATAAATGTCATGCTACTTAGAATTGCCACACCGAGCTGTCAAATAATACTCGGTGTTCGCGACAATTCCAGCGTGGTGTACACTCGGTTTCGTTGTGTACCGATCGTCAAATACTGCACCGGTGCAATCATCACGTTAAATGTCAAATTGCTTCGACTTCACTTTGTTTACTTTTTTTCATTTCGTAGCGTGATCTTGTTGCCGTCTGTTTTTTCTACTTTTTACTTAAAATTAATTGTGATAGTTTTAAATTTGGGTTTTTATCGATTTCATACAATTTCAGTCGTGTTGCAAATAATCACGAATAAATATTAAGTCGAAACGTCACTTCACATATACAATCAAAGCTACACACAGCTTCCGCCGTCAAATATGAGGGTGACGAGTTCGGTGTCGACACCGAACTAATTTGGAGTTCAAAAGGATTGTTACATGAGCACGATTCTGTTGAAAACATTCTATATTATATCGAGTATCAATACACTTGTTAAGTTTATCACTTTACGTATTATAACTATTGTTTGTAATTTTATATCAAGCCCTGATGAAAATATCAGTTTATTATTTTCATTCCTCATTTTATCGTTCACAAATAAAGATCTTTTATAATTACTTCTTAAAATTAAAGGCTTTTTTCATAAAGGAATTTCAATAGATTCCGTGTAGGTGTACGAGAAAAGAACATTTTTTTGTATTCCACACCAGTTTCACGATTCCATAAATTTTCAAACAAGGCGCCATTCATCGGAAATAATGTAAGAAAGAAATAGTTCATGGGATGATGAGTGCATAGGTTTTTATGATTCCTCATCAAATTGGTACCCTAAAGGCTCAGTATTTGAGATGTGTTTCCCAACGAATGTTGTGGCAGGTTGAGAAAAGAAACGAAAAATAAAAAGGAAATACTCTCACTATACTCCTTAAGGACTGATCAGAATGCGTACCTAAAGCTGATGCTGTCGCTGCGGCTAAGGCATGCGCTTTCGGAAGAATGTTAAAATGGCCACGCAAACAGCAAAAAAACGTGTGTTTCTATGAAAATTTCGGTCAAGGCAAGAAATAAAAACTCGTGTTCTTCCTTAAAGTTTTTGTTACTTTTGACAAATTTTCAATGCTTGAAAAACTTCATGCTTAAAATTGAATAATGTCAGCTAAAACTGTCAGCTTCAGCTTAACATTGTATTAGTTCTTATGAGAATACGTGTATTCAACTTTTTATTCAACTTCAGCTACAGCGTTACCGTCAGCATCAGCCCCACGTTCTGATCAGGCCTTTTGTTTTCTTATGGAAAATTGATAAAATGCAATGAAATTATGAGTGGATGTTTTATGATGGGGTACGCATAAAAGGAAAACTAAGGGCTTTTTCGGTTGGTCGACATTTTTGTATATTTAAACTTAAACTACTTTTTTGCTCGATATATTTCGCATAGTGCTGTACAAACACTGTTTATTAGTTTGAAGTCTGCTGTTTCCAACTTAAAATCGTTTGCTGTTTTAAACTCGCTATAGTTTTCCATAAAACTTTAGAAGACGGACTATATGCTTATGTATACCTTATTCTATTTGGGAGATAGACATACGTTCTTTTGACCTTTTATGGAATTTTTTAAATTTTAAATCCATAAAAATCGTGGCGTTAGCACGAAAACGCCCACAACCAAAAAATGCAAAATGACCCAGCATTTTTAAGCAAAACTTCAATATGTTATGAAAAATTATGCAAAAAGAACCACAATTGAACATAATCGCACAAAAAGTAAGGGAATGGAAAACCAGTGAGTGTGTGCCACAGGGTGTACGCAAAGTTACAGTCCGTTTAAAGGATCGTTGAGTATCCCGCCATCCCAGATTGTAAACTGTGTTATTTTTTGACAATTTGTGGTAAGCGTAAAATTTTAAAAAATGCACAACTATCTTAAAAGAGTTATTTTTCATAAAAAGGAGCGCGGCATAACCGCCCCTTAAAAAAAATTTTTAAAAGCGGATTCTCGATCCATCACAAACACTGATGAGCCAGTAACATGAAAAGGAAACCCCTGCACAGAAACATCAAATCTTACACTGACCGGGAAGCCGCTCATTTTGAGGCAGAAGCTCCTGGATTTTTCAATTCTTGCTAGTTTTGGTCCGACCCCGGATAGTTTTCATACCGGTAACCACTATATCTGGCAAGCGTTCCCCGATCCGCTACCTGGGAAGGCGAACAATTGGGGTCCAGCAGCCCCAGAAGGGAATGAGCCTTATATTCAAACAGTTAAATATGTATGCGGGGCATGCTTCCGCCCTGTAACCTCCTGCTTGACTTTATCTCTGGTTATGTTTCACTCAATTTTCACCTGCTTTTTTTTTGCAAATCCACTTGTTTTTCTGATATTTTGGGCGATATGTATTTCATTGTGAAAAATCTCCAATAAGCAAAAAATGAAAAATCATCCATGTTTATTTTTGGGCGGCTTTAGATTTTTTGGTTTTTGGCAATATTAAAAATTGAACTAAAAATTTACGTGTAAGGAAAGAACAACGAAAAATCTGCGGACTGGGGTCATATTCCATATTTTGGGAAGATTTATGATTTTTTTAAATTGGGGAAAATTTTTCATTGATTTCACGGGAGCGGGTCATAATACTGCTTTCAAAAATTTGCTTTTCAAAACTCTGTTATTTCAATTCTGACTAAATAAATTGGTCAGAGCCTACTTTTTATGCTAACTTTTCACTTTTCTGATCGTTTGAAGGATAAGCGGTAAGAGAAAACGATGACAAACAGACAAGGATCTGCTATGGAGGGATGTCGGGTAGAAGATATTTTTCTTAAGACAAAAGAGGGCTAGGCAAAACCCCCGAAAAAAGGGTTAAGGATGAAAGGGATAGTTGCACCGACTTTAGCTAAAGAATCTGCTAATGCGTGGGCGTTAACTTAGTTACTTATAGGGCTCCAGACCCATGGAGGGTCTCTACTTGGTTCACAGTAGCCTTCTATTCTCTGCAATCCTGGGCACACTGCTTCCAATTCTCCAGGCCAAGCGCTCTGGCATCCGCGATGGCTCGGTCCTTAAAACGGAGGTTCGGTCTTCCTGGTCGTCTGGAGCCTTGGATTCGTAGACCCTCTTGGCTGGAGCGATGTTGTCCATTCGCTCGATGTGACCGAGCCAATGTAAACTTCGAGTTTTGGCTTTTTGAACTACATGAACATCTTTGTGCAGCACATAGAGTTCGCGGTTATATCTTTTTCTACATTCGCATTCCTCGCACACAGGACCGCAAATTCGCCGCAGAATTTTTCTCTCGAAAGACCCAAGAAAAATTTCACCTTCTCGGCTTATCGTCCGCACTCGGCGCCATAAAGCAGAACTGGCAGAATAGGGGTTTTGTAGAGCTTACACTGTCTTTCGCGAGAGGAGCTTTGAACCCATTTGTTTTGCCAAACCGAAATAACAGCGGTTTGCTAGGGTCATTCTTCGACGAATCTGTACTAGGGTTTCGTTTGTTGAGTTGATGTTTACTCCAAGGTAGATGAACTCCTTAACTACCTCTAAGTCGCTGCTACCAACAGTGACGTTTTGTCCTAAACGGCGGACGGATGTTTCTTTGTTTGTTGATAACATAAAATTAGTCTTATCTTCATTTACTTCCAGGCCAACCAAATTCGCCTGTTCTTTAATCGCCGTAAAAGCCTCTATCACGGCACGACTGGAGTGGGCGATGATGTCGATATCGTCCGCATACCCCAGTATTTGCAAGGATCTGTTGAAGATAGTGCCTTCCGTGTTGACCTTTGCCTTGCGCAGTACCATCTCGAGAACAAGATTGAAGAATGCACATGACAATGCATCTCCTTGCCGAAAACCAGTGCATGTTTGGAACAGTTCCGAGGAGCTTGTCCCAAACTGCACGTTGCACCGTGTGCTTTCTTGTGTTACACGGTACAGTTTGATCAGTTTTGAAGGGATCTTGAATTCATATGCAGTCATATCCGGCCTTAAAGTCGATGAAAAGATGGTGTGTCTCGACTTGAAATTCATTGGTGTTTTCCAGGATTTGCCTTAGTGTGAAAATCTGGTCTATGGTCGATCTGCCGGGCCGGAAGCCACACTGGTAGGTGCCGATTAGTGTGTCGCAGAACGGCCTAAGAAGCTCACACAGTACGTTTGACATCTTGTATGCGACATTTACCAGGGATATTTAACCTCGATAGTTCTTGCAAGACATAGGATCGCCTTTCTTGAAGATGGGGCATATGGAACTGATTTTTCAGTCTTCGGGCATGCTTTCTGTTACTCACACTTGGTAAATGATTTGGTGATTACCCACACCAAAACATCACCTCCGTATTTAAATAGCTCTGCAGGTAAGCCATCAGAGCCGGCGGCCTTGTTGTTCTAAGGCCTCTTTATAGCTAGGCTAACTTCAAAACTAGACACAAGACAGTTCCTCTTCTGGATAGAAGAGAAATTCGCTTCTGGTTTTGAATCCAGAATAAAAACTAGAAGCACGCACACAATTATACATGTGTCAATGTCAAGTTGGATAAATGTCATTTCCCTGTAGAATAGCTTTTGCTTCACAAATACAACGCTAGACAAACTTCAAAATCAATAAAAACGTGTTTGGCTGTTCGAAGAGAAGCCCCAATCCGGGAGAAGAACGCCCTAATCCGGGATCGCCAACCGAAAAGGCCATAAGTAGCTGCTGGAAATGCTGCTTAAACATTTCAGCGTTGCCGTTAAGGCACTATCTTTAGCTCGATTTTATGACAGGTGAGTCAAGCGCCTTGAGGGCTGCCTGTCGAAGAAGATGCTCTTCCCCCTGTGTTGTAGCATAGATTAAGTTCAGGACAATTCTTAATGGCAAAGATTTCATCCTGTCTAATGGGAAGGTGTTAGGATAGACTTGACTTCAGACACAAGAGAGTTAAGCCGATCTTCACAACTTTTTAAGTTGCTTTGCGCAGCGACTCCAAATCGGTTTGCCTTTAGCTTGCGTCTTTACAACTAATCAAGCCTGAAAACTGTTTACCCTCTCGTTACTCATTTCTTTTTGTTTGTTTCAAGAGGAAGTTGCTGTGTACCTGCACCTAAGGCAGTTAACCTTTCAGCATCGCAGCGTCGTCGTTCCCTGGTTCTGATAAGAATTCACAAAATAAACATAAACAGCGACAAAGTAGATATTTGTTTAACTACCCTCACCCGCAGGGGATTTAGATTGGTGGGACTGATTTGAGAAAGGTAAACGATAGACACCTGCAAGCTGGCCGCAAATCAGTGGATTAAGTGTGCTAAAAAAGCTCCTCCTGGCCACATATCGGTAACACTGCGATTGATTTGATTCATAACTCGCCTAAGCCCCTCCACTCATCGGCTGAATCCAGTTCATGCCCTCTAGCCGCGTCCACAGTAAAGCGAGCGATCTTTCCAACGAAAGCGCCTGTGTTTGCTGACCAAACAAGTGTTATCTTCACCGTGTACACCTCGTGACTTGCACCCATTACGAACCCACACACAGCATCAGATAAGCCGCAACAAACGAGAAAAAAAAACGATTTCAAGCATTTTTTTTTCACAAGTTTTATGACTCTCCAGCGACGACGACGTGTGTAATTTCCTCCGAATGACCTCAAGACAATCGATGGAGTGAACGGCTCCTAGTGCAAGCTCGCACGGAGTAGGGTAAACAGGACAACTCCACGAAATCGAATCCTTTTCTTCTAATTATAGAACCTTTGCTCCCGAACACGAACATAAACTTCTACCTTTACGCTAGGCAGTCAGCCGAGGAGAACAGAGACGTGAAACAAACAAAAAATCAATGTTTTCCATACCAAATCTGGGAATGGGAAAGAGTCACCCCCTCCCCCTTGATGACGAACACACAAATTAATTGCTTCAATCAAATTCGAATGGATTAGACACTTGGACCCCACAACTTACCGTGCATCCGTATTTGAGGGCGATTCCCTGCAGTGTGTCGGTCTTCTCGATCTCATGTCGTACCAGGGTGTCGTTGTTTCTCATGTGATTGCAGGTGCTGCCGTACTTTTTCAGAGATCGCGCTGACTCACGAATTGATTGCTTCTCGTTGAACATGTAATCCTCGTCCATGTCGGGCACGATTTCTGTAAACTGAAAAAGTTGAGCCAAATTATGAAAATTTCTTAAACAGCGCGACAAAAAGCAATTGAAAATGAATTAAAATTCCAGGCCAGCAGCACAATTTGTACACACAGCAGTGCAGTGCTCCACTGGCCAATTGCGTAGTTAAAATTTAATTTAGAAACTCACAGCCGGAGTGATGTAAGGCAAGGCAGTTGCCTAGTACGATAATTAGAGCGAGATGTTTTGTTTTAATTTTTTAATGATGAACAAAAAAAAATTTAGTTCGCGTGATTACGGCAGGAGAGAAATAGAAAGTGTATTTGCAATCACGTTGACAGTTCAGCGACTGCTGCAGGTTTTTTTTTCATTGAAAATTCCATCAAAAACACAAAATTCCGTCAAGAAGGCAGGTATGTTTGAGAGGAGTGGGAAATTGTTGGCAGAGACAGCTGGCATAAGAGGGATATTATTTATTTTTCCCTCAAGTGGGGGCATTGTTGGATGAGGCACTGCCAGCTGAGAATTTTTTCTCGAATATAAAATTTTATTTTGTGGTCGCCTTTTTGCGAATGATAGCTACGTTTAAATGCAAAAGTTAGGGGTTTGAGTTGGAATTTCGACCTAGGTTTTTCAGCACATGACAAAGAGGGTTGAGTTGAGTCGAGTAGTTGAAATACCAGAAATGAAAAATTTAAACTGAAGCAATTTAGTTTATTTTTTTGCATATGGAATCTGCAACTGTGCCAAATGAACCCGAAAAAGCATACAATCACCAAAGAAATGGCAAATTATGTATATTTAAAGCCAAATGCTCTGGTTGTAGTTTCAACCTAGGTATATCAGCAGCATTTCGACTCAACCGTACAGAGCGAGCGCGATTAAGTCGACTCGACTCAACTCCAACTCGATCCGCGTTTATAAAGGGTCCGCCAAATAACCTTTTTTGTTTTGAAAATCCTATAAAAAAGCTACTGAATATTTTCTCAAATTTGTTTTTCTCTTTGAAAGTACAATTCTTCCGGTTAATGATGGAAAATAATTTCATTCAAATGGCTGCCTCGGCTGGCCATGCAGTAGCCTACACGATCGGACCAATTTTTAAGAACGTTATCGATTGTGTGCAGCTGTATTTCACCAATGGCTTCACGATTGTTGTTCTTTAAAGGTCAATTGTCTCTGGCTTGTCGACCTAACACGTATCTTTTACGGCACCCCATAAATAATAGTCTAACGGTGTCAAATCGCAGCTTCGAGGTGGCCAAACGACATCAGCTCTGCGGCTGATAATGCGATCTCCAAAAGCAGGGCGCAAAACATTGAGTGTAGCTTCGGCTGTGTGGCACGTTGCTCCGTCCTTTTGAAACCAAATGATGCCAATATCCTCCTCTTCAATTTTTGTGAACGAAAACTCGTTCAACATGGCCCGATAGCGATCGCCATTGACTGTAACAGCCACCTTGCTCATTTCAAAGAAAAATCGCCCAATTATGTCTCTGGACCAAAATCCGCACCAAAAAGTGACTCGTTTTGGGTGTATCGGCTTTTCAATGTATGCGTGCGGGTTTTTTTGTGCCCCAAATGCGAAAATTTTGCTTGTTTACATACCAGCCAAGATCAAAATGAGCTTAATCTTAAAAGATGATTTTTTTGGCAAAATCGGCATCTTCTCTAAGTCGATTGCAGGCTCACTTTCAAAGTAGTGTCGCAATATTCCCCAGCGTTGTTCAAGCGCAGACACAACCAAACAATTATCTGTCAAATCAGAGATGAGCTAAGTTAGATGGCGGACACTTTATAAGGTCGAACCTGGCTTGAAGTTGACTTGAACTCTGCATATAAACGAGCTATTGATTTGGTATGAAGGTTCATACATAATGGGTATAAGCATAAATTACTGAATAACAAGATATTCAACTTGCGTCTCTCTTGCCCTAACCCATTTATTAACGTTTTTATAAGGCCTTCAAAGCTTTTATAAGGCTTTAAATTTCCGTGTGTGTTGGTAAATACGTGTGAGAAGATGCAACAACAATTCAGCTTACGCCAGCCAAAACATAGTTGCATGCAAAAGATGAATTGACGAGTTTACTTACATTTGTAAAGAAAAATGTCAGAGTATGGGTGAATTTAACAATTTCAGCTTGTGGGAAAAACCTTTACTTATCCGGAGTTGAACATCTATTTATTCAATAATTTGTGCCCCTGATGGATAAATAGATCCTAAAAAATCAAAACTGAATAATTAAACTTAGGTTAGGGACACACGACGCACGACATGAAAACGTGAAAGCGATTCCATAGCAGACAACAAACGATTGTGGTTACGACAGTTTGACACGCGGTTTAATTTACGAGAATTTGGTAATGTTCCGGACTGCAACTCATTCGAAAATTTTTCTTTCAACGATGAAAATGACAGATTTTAGTGACTGGAAGAGCGGAAAATTATTGTTTGTGTGCTAAATAGGCTTACGAAAGAAAGATGAGTGGAGATTAATGTTACATCCAAACGTATTTCTGTGGTCATTTGTCCTAGGCCAAAGGAGGCAAAAAATATGTATCGTCATTTGCTGCAGGTCTCCATATATTCCTTTACTATCCACCAAGTACAAAATTTTGGCTTCCTCATTCATCAATTGGCAACTGTCGAATGGGGATGTGGACGTGGAATGGAAGTGGGAAATTGCCGGTGGACACTTCAGCTTTCAAAAACCTCCCAAGTTAATCATAACCTTGGTTTTGATTTACTTGTCCACTGGGTCAAAAATTAACAAAAACTAAGGCCAATTAACCAACAAAACAAAAACGGGAAAACAAGTTTATTTTATTAAAGGGTTTTGTCAGTCAGAAAAAAGTTAAAATTTCCCGCTTTGACGTTATTTCCGGTCTCCACATAATTCCTTTACTGTCAACCAGGTACGATTGCTAAATGGGGTAGAAAACATAAAAATTATATGGCTAAGTTTGTTCTCAGGCTGAGGTTGGAACTAAAGCTTATTTGTGAATCCACATTAAATTCGGCAGAGTCCAGGGAATGTAGTTTGAACAGAAGATCAATTTCCATCAATCAATTTTATCATTTGCACAGTTTTTTTTAACGATATAACTATTTGAGTTAGTTTGGCAAGATAGAGAATAAATTGGCAAGAAGAGATGTAATTTTTGACAGATAACCATGAGCATAGATCACGGAAAATTATGCTAGCTTATTATCCAAAATCATAACTAGCTTTATCCGAGTCTAAAAACGATTTCCACAATTGTAACTTCGAGTGAAAATTGATGACACTAAATCGGTGTCAAATTTTAGTGTCATTTTTAAGTCAAATTGAAGTTAAGTGCTGTTCCTAGATTGAATTTGGAACACCGCTTTTGACACCGCTTTTTGGTGTTAATTTGTTTTGAATTGCAAGAACCACAAAACTCAAACAAACACTTATCGCGTATTCTTTTCAAATTGATCTTTTCACGTACACCTGAAGGGAATCGTGCTCATGTAAATGTTCTTTTGAACTCCAAATAAGTTCGGTGTCGACACTGAATTCGAAATTTCTGGAGGCGGGGTGTAGCTTTGGTTCTGTATGTGAAGTGATGTTTCGACTGATTTTTTATTCGTAATTTTTTACAACGCGAATGATATTGTACGAAATCAAAAAAAAATAACTTAATATCTCAAACTCAAAACTATCAAAATTAATTTTTAGTAAAGAGTACAAAAAACCGACGGGAACAAAATCACTCTGCGAAATGAAAAGAAGTAAACAAAATGAAGGGTGCGTTTTTTTATTCATTCTGTAGAAGCAATGGAAAATGTGGAATACTTAGTTGGAATATTCCGAACGTTCTAATTCGTACTACCTCGTTAGAATAGGTAATATGAATAGAATGCATTCCGAATATTTTGAACGAATAAAGAAACGCAAAACGGAATGATCGCAGTATTCCGAATAAATAAAAAAACGCAGATACTTCGGACGGAATAGTAGTCAAAACAATTTGACATTTAACGTGATGACTGAACCGGTGCAGTATTTGCGTTCTGTACACAATGAAACCGAGTGTACACCACGCTGGAATTGTCGCGAACACCGAGTATTATTTGACAGCTCGGTGTGGCGGTTCGGTGTTCAAAAGAATACGCCTTTAATTAAACTGTGGGTTTATTATTCGACGTTTGAAAAAGGCTGGAAAACGACCGATGATGTAATTTGGGGTAAAAAATAATGCATAGATGTACGACGACCGATGCCGATGAGTATTCGCGGTAGGATATATGTGTGGGTGTGAACATAATGAACATGAAACAAAAACATTTTTCGAGAGAGTAGAGTTAGATCGTCAAGTCAAATCGGTTTCAGATAAATGGACTCAGAATTTTGTTAAGAGAGAACGTGGTTGCGTATATGTGGGAGCGTGTGGAACATGTCAAAAAAGAAAATCGTTTGTGGAGAGTTATTTGAGTTAGAAACAAGTCAAATCGGTTTCAGAAAAATTTACTCGGAAATTTGCTTAGAGGGTAGGTAATTTTTCCTGTCATGAAGTGAGAGCTGGGAAGTCAATAACTTCGAGAGTCGAAGATTTTTAAAACTTTGTTGACGGAGTTAACTCTGCACAAAAATACTGCTCGCTGGGCTTACTCCAGATTCGTTTCGTTACGGGCTGAACAGGTCTTGGTTTAAGAATTAACTCAGCAGTGAAAAACTGGCCCTTACTAGCATTTATTTGAATCCATAATCATATTCAGAAGCACGCACACAATCATAGATTGCAAGTGTCAAGTTGGATAAATGTCAATTGTACCTTGTAGAACAGCTTTTGTTCAACAAACACAGAGCCAGATAAACTTCAAAATTAAGAAGAACGTACTGGGCTCTTAGGATGTAAGCCCCAATCCGGGAGAAGAATTCTCTGATGAAGGATCGGCAACCAAGAAAGGCCATTAAGCTTTAATTAGATTGCAAACCATTTTTGGTACATTTTTGGAATAAGTAGAAAAACAGCAGGCCTGTAAGTGCGTCTTGTCATATTTACGACAAGAAGTGAAGTTTTATCCTTTTCAGAAGAGAAACTGTCAAACAAAAGTACAAAGAAAACAGTTACAGGAAAGTAAAGAACAGACGCATGACTAACCGTAAAGGCCATAAGTGACGAGCAACGCACTTTTTGACATTTCGATGCTAAGAATATAGGTATATTCATGTAATCTGAATGATCTGTTTAGTTTAGGGAATAGGGAAAAAAAATCACTGACTTAATTTACCTTCGACTAAAAATTCTTCATACAATTATTCTCCCAAAGAGTTAAATATAAATCCTATTTTCTGTTTATAATTTTGTACTGGTCACCATAAAGTAGAACTAGCCCGAATTAAAAAGGGCTTAAGGTATACATATTTAAAAACAAAAATGAAATGTGAAATAGTCAGCAGAGGAAATATACAAAAATGAGTTATAAGAATCATCAACACTCGACATGACAGATTTTTTAAAAGCAAATACGAATTAACATCAAATTTACCAGAAACACAAAGTGCAAAGTTTAACAGAAGCTCAATATACATGTACGTCACAGCTGTTCGTTAAGCTTGTAATGAAAGTTTAAGTGGTGCTTATAAAAAGCAAATAATGACAGTATGTCGCGCATCGTTATAGCTGAAGTTGTTTTAGTTTTAAACCAAGGTACGAACCCACTAAAATATGTAGTTTATGACTTAGCTGGTTGAAATAAAATTAATTTTATTTTATGGGCTGAGCTCTAAAGTAGATTAATCATCTGTGAACAATACAAATAACCGAGAAAGTATATGGTGACGAGTAAGAACGATTCATCGCAAAAAAAAATCGCTCCGAAAAAATTCATCTAAACAATATTAAAAACTATCAAACTGTCAAAAACTATCAAAATTCAATATATTATACTAGTTCTACTTGTTCTAAACTATCTTTTGCATTATTAGAACACGTTCTTCACTCTTTAAATTTTCTCTTTCTATTTTCCTTTATATTCGATTTGAATTCGCCAATCTGTGTGCTACTTGTTATCTTAATTGGCCGTCAAATAAAGTTGGTCTGACTCAGTCACGTAAATTTGTTGGCTTGTTTTTCTTTTACCAAAGTTTGTGAAACATTTGATTGCAATAACCAGTTAATTTTTTGACCGACTGCCAGATTCAATTAAATGTCACTGTCGCCCGCTGCCAAAGAAAGACACATCTTCAATTGCCATTGACATGTGAAGTATGTACCGCAGTAGTGACTGATCAATCAATTTTTGACGAATTCAAGTGTCCCGTAGACGGATAATAATTACGCATCACGATCGCCAGTTGAATTGTTTTAACTTTAATCGTTTGACAGTTTCGACTACCGATCAAGCATTCTGTCTGTCAGCCAGGCTGTCATTCCCTAGCCTTGAATGCTGTTGCTGTGATGGTAATCTTCCTTATCAGCTTCACTTCACAAACTAAGTACTCTTGAACAGATTATTAATGGTCTATCAGTGCCGACAATGATAAACGCAGATGGCTTAGGCGGATCATCAATCAATTAAGGTGGCAAATTGTGATAATGGTCGTTTCTTTTAAGACTAGTTACACTTTGAACTGCCTGCAATGGGGTATTACCATGTCTGATAGTCAAATTTATCATTGTCATGGGGAATAATTTAATTCCCTACTTGCCGTCAAAGCAAAGAAGATACCTTTCTAGATTAGAAATTTTATCGTTATATCCGCTTACGCGTTCAGGTAAGAAAACATTACTCATTAACGTTGGTAATTTTTATAATTTAGTTTTTTTTTAAATATTTATAGACAATTTCAAGGGCAATAATAACAATAAGCTATTAAGGCCGTTCACTCAAGAGGCAAAAAGATAAGATCTTGACTAGAAATAGACTTTGATCTATCGCTGTAAAAATCAAAATCCGAAAAGTAGTAGCAACACTGAATTACGATTGTATAACAGGGAAATACAGTAATAATTGAATTGAGTGAAATTGATTAAACAGCAAAAAGCCGGCATTCAATTAATAGAAATTGATATGGCGAAACGAATGTACACACTTAAGATACAAGATAGGCAAGAGAATTATACATGACAGACAAAACTACTCAGAACCGCCTCCTTTTTCGAAGCAAAAATAAGATAATGAATGTGTTGTATATTTTTTGCTCCATTAAATACTATTTATGTGCAATAAATAGTGGATACGAGCTTTTCCGAGAATTTACCGTTAGGACTAGCTACTTGACATATCAAAATTTTTTACCCCTTTTTTTATAGGGTATATCAGGTTTGATTCTTTTTTTGTAACTAATCACAAAGTATGTGCTTTTCCTTGCAAAAACTCTACCAATGAAATGATTGTTGAATTGCTTTGAAGTGTTCACACCGGCTGTTAGGGTGAAATTATGTTTTAGGCTTTAACTTCACTCAGTGAAATACACACGTTCTTATGAAAAGCGAAGTCACACACTTCTTCTATAGGTCTCTTTCCATAAGAAAGTCTGTATTTAACTGAGTTGTCCATTGTGTACTTCGTCGTGACGGAGGCAACGGATTCATTGAGCTGAAGGCCCGAACCATAATAGACTTATACCATGATTCCACCGGGCACTAATTTGCGATTAATATAAATCTTCATTAAAACCTCTACAAATTACGCGATTAACCATAAAAATTTAAATCCTCTCGGCAAGCGATTAACAATAAACCCCCGTCATAAATCTCAATTACCTTCTTCCCGAACCATTTTCAGCCCTTTCCGAACCTTTTTAACAGTTTGAAAATCGAAAAAGAACACCGAAACTGTTCACTTATGACAGATCTGTCAGAATAACAATTTCTATGGGGATGTTTACATCGGACATTTTTTTTCACTCCTGGAAAATGACATCGCTCTGTTTTGAGAACCAAAATGATAGAAAAAAAATGCTCTATAGTGTATAGAGTTTTTCGCGTGACTATCTCGCTCGCACTTCTCGTTCAGTTGGTATGAAAACAATGAGATGGTTGCAAAGGGTAGGCTTGTGCGCCAACGAGATAAAGAAAATTGTTTTGATACCAAGTGACGAAAAGTGAAATTTTGGTAAAAAGCTCTATTATGGTCAGTTATTATGGTCAGCTCTATTATGGCAGAACTTGAGTGGAATTTTCGATGCATTTTGACATGCCTTTGTGCCTGTTTTCATTTGGTTTATCCTAACCTTACCCAAATTTTATTTCTCAAATTCAAACTGAGGTTGAAAGGTGGCCACCACACTGGCGCTTCCCCTCCCAATAGTAATTCTGACACATCAGGTTAGGAGGATAATCCAAATGAAAACAGGCACTTTCTCAGGTCTCGAAGCTGTCAGTTTCACTCTAGCGGACACATTGTTCGACGTTTCCTCTCCCGGAATTCATTTAAAACATTTTAGAAGATCGGAAACCTTGCACGGCATTGCCAATCCCTTGCGCAAAAACATATTATAAATCTTATCTGAACAGTAAATTGATGACGTTTTAAAGTAAACACAATGGTGGTGTGCAGTCAAAGATAGTGCCACGATAATACCAAGAGTGACAACGACAAGTCGTTGTAGGTACTTCTATAAGATAATACTCCCGTACGTCAAAATACAAATACTGATGACTCAAAGAGGAAACACTCTTGCTCTGTCGTTCTATGAAAATCTATAAAAATACTTATGCACTTGCATTACTGTGCCGGTATGCTTTTATTATACACAGTAAATAGCCTCATTGTATGTTGTAAATTATTTATGCGGCTTTACATTTCGTAAACAATGCGGATAAAAAATGACCTACGCAAATATTAAGAGATAAGGAATTTATCAAGAAACTAAACAAAGATTACATTTTATTTTGTTTTCATTTTATTAGCTTTACGAGTTTATGATTTATGTTTCTGAGAGACGTGTCGGCTTTGTTTCAATTGGACAAGCGTTTCAATTAGGCTGATATAAGCTGACCACTATTGAGAACCATCATGCATTTAATTGATTTAAAGGTTAAATTGTGTTTTAAAACGGAAAGGTACCCATTCCGACTGCTCAAACAAACAAGGGTTTTATGATGTTTGTTCCTTATGCATTTATAAACCAATCACCTTGTTACGATGAAACTTTGTTGAAATGTTCGCGACATGGTTTTTAAAGCAAAAAAAAAACACAGAAAAAAATTCCCCACAACTATAAACTCGAATGTTTAGAGGTTAGTTATTTTTTCAGTCATTTTAACTAACATTGAGCATGAACAGCTTTCGGTGAGATTGTCATTTTTTAGGTCCATTAAATGCCAGCCTGCCTAATGACCTTTTCGGTTGGTCGTTCGGAAGTGTCCGGGAGCATTCTGGAGAGAGAAATTTGTTCCTCGCCGAGAATCCAGAATCAAAACCAGACGCACGCACACAATCATACAATGCATGTGTCAAGTTGGATAAATGTCATTTGTCTTCTGTAGAATAGCTTTTGCTTCACAAATACAACGCTATGCCGAATTTCAAAATCAAAAAAACGGGCTTGGCTGTTCGGAATTACAGCCCCGATTCGGAAGAAGAACGCCCTGATCCGGGATCGCGAACCGAAAAGGCCATAAATAAGAGAAGATGGCTGCATTTTCGACAGATAAAAGCATTTTAACAGTTGATAGTATTTTTTTAAGTAGGATCAAACTGATTGGACGCCTTTCGCGAAAAAAACCTTTTTGGAGACATTATGGATTCATGGTTTTTCGATGCAACTAAAGCTGTATTGGAGCAATGACAGAGCAGTACTGAAGCAATTTTAGACTGATTGTGGGGCCACATCCAGGGCGTTACTACTCATATGATGGAGTGATATATAAGAGCGATTATGGTGCAGTTCTAGGGCTCGGCTGGAGATGCTTTTAAACAGGTGTAACTGGTACGCGGTACTGGAAGTCGAGTCTATTTGAGTCAAATCGAGTCCAGTTTAGACAACTTTTTAAATAGTCTTTCGCCTATTAGTCTCATATTAGTGTTTGGCCTATCAAAATAGTTGTCACATTTTGGACTCACTTCAAAAAAAAAAAATCAGTTTTGACAGCGGGTTCATTTGATGATTGCCCTACTGCTCCACATGAGCCCACTTTTTTCGCAGTTCTATGGTCGATGGAGCAAAGACAACAACCAAGTACGTATACCTTGCACTGTACTTCGATGACAGCTGCTCTATGGCTCACTACTGCAGCAATAAAGTGCGCTAAAGCTAGAAACAGATTACACCAGCAACATCGACATCAACATCAACGTTGACAGCTTAATTTTTAAGCCCAGTGAATATACTGTCGTATAAATAGATTACCACAGCAACTTCGACATCGACGTTAGACTTAATCCTAAATGTCGGTGTTGCTGTGCTACCAAATTCACAATTCAGCTCTCGTAAGAAATATACACGCAAAAAGTTGCTGTCGATGTTTTCAATCTGTTTTACAAAACTTTCGGTGGTGATTGTCAATGTCGCTGTTGATGTCGAAGGTTAAACTGTTTCTCGCGGGTTTGGTCGGGTAGAGAGATTATTGTTTTGAAAATTTGACGTTTTAGTTTCTTGTCAGCTTTGCCATGAAATTAAACAATCTTCGCGAAGGTAAATAGAAGTTTTGTTTGCTTTTATTTTGATTTTGTTCAAAATTCTATACATGATTTAAGGTGTATTATTGTTGGATTCAGCCATGTTGGATTTAGCGACTGAAAGGTGAAATCCCGAAATGCTCTGTCTTTTTTTTAATTCTTCTCTCAGAAAAGGCGAGAGAAGTGCCCCGAGATGCGAGGAGATATTTATTTACTTTAATTTTAAAAGTTTTCAGTTTATATGTGTTCGGAAATATGTATTCAGGTAGTGAATTCCAAAGAGCGCTTGACTTAGAAGAAGGAGTTTCGTGTAGTGCGAAGAGTTTCGAGGTGAACATGAAACTGATGAGCGCTTAACGCTTGCCTTGTACGTCGAACAAAAGAAGATTTTTCAGGAATTATGTAAATTTTTGAAATCTTCAGAAAATATAAATATTTTTCAACTATGTTTTTTTGCCAAATATCGAAATGCGAAAGACGGAATACGGCGTGCACTTTTGTGTTCGATGAACAGTGCAATTTTCAGGGCACAATGGTGATAGTTTCATCGAATGAACCTATTGTTGCAAGTCTCTATATACTCCCCTATTGTCCACCAGAGTTGCAGATTTCTTCAATAGAGGAATATTTTTTACCATGTAACAAGAAACTAAAATTGTCCAACTTGTCAAAACTGAAAATTTTTATCGTTTGTTAAGCTAAGATTAGACTGCATGCCATTTTGGCATATTTCACGTAAGGAGAAAAATATTCACACCATTTTTCTTTTTATATATCTTCAAATATGCAAAAATGGCTGCAGTCTTATCTAAGCCTTAGAGGTTGAAAAGTTTCCAAAGTGACAAGAACTTCAATGAACAACACTTTTATTTTTACCGCGTAATGCTAGGTTTCCACTTGTCAATATATTGACAAACTTTGACAGTTCTCCTCTTTGTCAATTAAAGACACAATTGGCAAAGCGCAAGCCAATTCATATGTCAATCCAAAGACACTCTATTTCCACTTACCAATTTCTCAATATAACCTAAAAATACGTCGTTTGTCCATTACAAATCGACAAGTGGAAACTTAGCATTAGTTCATCCGACAGTTTTTAACGGTTTTTTCACAAGTTCTTGAAAGCATGTCTACAGCTTGTGGCCAGGTCCGTGTTGCTGTACAGCCCGTCCAGTTCGGTTTTATATCTCCTCTTTCACTCTGCGCTTATGCAGGTGGGACCAAAAATTGTCCGAAGATTTTCCTCTCTAAGCGTTTTCATCCGCGTTTGACAGGGTCCATTCTTCTTAACCGTTAAACGAGACTGATTAACCTTCATTTGATCTCAGCGATGGTGTAGTTGTCAAAATTTGTAGGGAAGCCAAGGTAGACAAAGTCCCTAACTACCTCAAGGAAGCTGTATATAAAGAAGTTTTGAGTGCTTCATCTCAATGACAGCATAAACTTGGTTGTCCTCATTAGAATTAGTTCGCCGCTTCTATCCCTAAACTCACGAAGGCTTCACTGACAGGACTCTGTGTTTTGCCGATCACATAATTGTTAACATTAACGTGTGCGTGTGGGATTAATTGTACGAACTTTTGAGAGATTATTCCTCTGGTGTTGGCGCGTAAGTTCTACACCATAAATGCGAATCGCCTTGTCTAATACCTTTTTTGATATCAAAGATGTCGTTGAGATCTTTACCGATCTTGACGGAAGAGCGCGAGTTTTCAATCGATCGTCATATTGCCCAAACTGACAAGTTTGGTGGCGCCTTAAACCTTCAAAAAGATGCGTTAAAAGGATTTTTGTATGTTTCTCCTTACCGGCCCTAAAACTGTGAGAGCGGTTTCTAAAAAGAGTGTTGAAAAGAAGGATTCCCCAGGATCCAGGATAAAATCCCTATAAAAACCGTATTTGTGATCTGTCATATGTGAGCAGTTTCAGTTCTTCTTTTCGAGTCTGAAACTGCTATATATGGATCCAAAAACGGTTAAAAATGACATAAAAGTGGTTTGCAAAAAGGGTTATTTAAATTTACAAGGAGGTTCATACTACGTTTCCACTGGCCATAAAATTGCAATTAGGGTTAGACAATTTTAAAAGGTAGGAGGTAGAAAACAATTTCGTTGCATTATTTATTATTATTATTATAATTTTTATATTTATGTAGGTTAATTGATACAACAATAATTTGATTAGCCATAGCTAGATGATAGTCCTTATCATCTAATAATAATATTTTTAGAACGAATATTTAAATGTAGATGACATAGAGAAGTGGCAAAAAAAATTGACAGTATAAATGACGTTATATTATTATTATTTTATTATTATTTCTTTATTGTTAAGTAAATAAATAACAATTAACAATTTTATTAACAGCACTAGCTACCAGAGCTTTCGGCTACTAAGTGACGTTAAATATTTTTTGCCAAACGTTAATTGCCTAACGTTAATTGTAGGGGTCATAATATAATATTAAAGAAAATAATGCAATTGGTTAAATGTCCTTGATAGATATTTAAATATTTGACCAGCATGAACATTTTCTTGATGTTTATTTCTGTTGGTGTCATGAGCAGTTTTTAAGTGAAAGAGAGCAAGATGTGCTTCTGAGCGCGTCCTTAAACTTCTGGCAGTCGAGGAGATGTTGCATAAATTTTGCTGTTAAAATCTAAATTGAAAACGTTCTTGTGACAGATTTCCACCGACCATAAAATTGCGATTAGGGAGAGATAATTTAAAAAGGTAGAAAGAGGTAGAAAACAATTTCGTTGTAAAAATCCCAATGGAAAACTCATTTATGTCAACAGTTTGAGTTTCATTTTTCGAGTCTCCATCCGTTATAAATTGCCATTATTGATATGTTTACTCGTAAAAATTTAGCTCACACAACTTAGAAAAGAGCGTAATATGGAGAAATACCTAATTACTTCCATAACAAATTCTGACATCTCAGCCAGAAGCCGGAACAAAACATCTGACATTGACATCAATTTAAGAATAAACTATACAGATTACCATATATCTTCATTTAATAATTGCAAAAATGACTTGACGTTGTTTTTTTTTAACCGGCAAACTTGAAGAACAAGTCGTACCGGTTAATTTTTTTCATAATTTCTTCGAACGTCGCGTCGTGTCTGTAAGCATTCAAAGGGAAATTTATTTTGGAACCACGTGAGTTCTGACAGACTATTTAACTTTGTCGGTTAAGTTTTTTTTTAATTGTTTGTTATATGTGTATGGTAAACAATTTAAGACACAAATATGAAAAACAAAGAAATTGCATCTATGTGTCAATTGAATTAAAAATCATGTTTTAATGATCCTAATTGTTTTCGCGCAATGGAACAGAACTAACCAGCTTTATTTATTTAAATTAATAGCTTTTTTAAATGTCATCTTCACCTGTAAGTATAGTGATAAGGGTTTAAGTATGGAGATTACAAAGCCACACGCTTCGTTACGCTTGTCTACGAAATATCGCATATCGCAATTTGCAATGAGTTGTTGAAAAAGACCTTTCATATTTTCACATGCTTGCAAGTTGGTAATCGCTTGTTCCAGTCTATTAATTTTAGTTTTATGAGAATGGGAATGTTATATGAACAACACTAAACTTCAGTTCTTCGTTTGTGCCAATATAGTCGTAAAAAAAACTTTTGTATTGAATGTAGAGGTTACGTGAAGAGTTAAAAGTTACTCATACGTCATGTAGTCCAGGCTATAGGGAACTTTTTTCTGTCACATTTGTTAAAATTATGTCTTCGTGACTCAATGCTTTGTGAGTAACTGGAAATCGTTCTGACCAATTGATAAACTTCACAGCGTTTACAGTTCCACTTAAAACCACAAACGTGTAAAACGTTAAGACAAAACAGTGATTTTTTTATTTAAATTATAATTTACTTTTAATTTAAGCCAATTTTGAGTATACTATCTACTACACATTAGTCAAACTCAGGGTTTCCAGTATAAAGCGGAAGACTTCCTGCAAATGCAGTGTCTTCCTTGAAAAAAGCAGGTGCTTTTCTTTGGTTTGTGTTTAAGTTTTGGCAAATTGTCAACGTTTGACAAGTTTTTAAAATTTTCAGTAGTGAAAGTTGGCATTTAAAATGCGATACCTGGCCGGATAAGTAAAACAATTATTTAACAGAGCTCTTAAAAAGTTGATAAGCTATTAAACGTATAAATAAATCCGCGTTTTTTCCTGTAACGTATTAAATTGATTTATGAATAGAACAGTTTGTCCTTTTATTAAAAGCGTAATGAAAAATGAAATTATCTTATTGATATGACCTGGCATTGAACCCAGGACTTTCCGATTGTCAGTTCAAGATGCTAACATCTGCACCCAAGTCCCACTTCCATCCGGACAGCCTACTCGTTTTCTCTACATAATAAATGCACATAAACTAACAACAGCAAAATATTATATACAGGGTGTCCCGGAACTGAACGTCAAAGCGATACCGGGTGATAGGGAAGTTTTACCCATACTGGAAAAAATAATAAAAAAATCAGTTTAGTTTTTTTTTTTTTTAATATGATTTTCATTATTTTTCTAAATATTCCGATTAATATTACTAAACCAAGCGAGATAGATTTTTCTATTATTTTTCCCAGTACGGGTAAAACCTCCGCTATGACCCGGTATCCGCTTGACTTTGAGTTACGGGACACCCTCTATACAAACAAATGTTTCTTACTACTTTGTTAAGTTTGACAAGCACCAGCAGCTGTCAAAATGTATTCATTTGTCATCACATATATGTCAAGTTTGTAAAATAAGATAAATACTTCTCAACAATGTACGCTGTGTGTGTTCGGCACTCTGCGAAGTTTTGCAAGACAAAGCTTACTCGCTCGAAGGGTTCGTCAGACCCTCGTGGAGGTGGGGTCGTGAATTCAGGTGACGATGATAGGATTCAAACCCAGACCTCATGCGTAGTAAGACCAGTACTTCAAACTTGAGTGCAATAAATTAGCCTTCAATCATCACTGGCTGACTCTTCTGATGGCAACATTTTTAGAGCTTCCAAAAACTTGGCAATGTGACACTTTCATTATTGTCAGCTGGGTGAAGCTTTCTAGATTTTACAATATCTTACTCAGGTATGTAGCGGCGATACATAAAAAAAACATCTCGATTACATTTCTTGTCAAAGCAAATAAGAAACTACTTGCCTGCACACAATTGACAGGAATTTATATCGAATGTGTCAAATTAGTTAAATTGATAAATAAAAAAACTCAATGTACAATCGCCATGCGTCTTTTAAGTGGTTGTGTCGGCTTTGCTTTGTTTTAATAAACTTCCGGCTCTTAAGTGGAGCACGCAACACGGTTTATTATCTGACAGTTTAACAATTTATAAATGTACATGAATGTAGGAGTCGAAATATGTTTCTGCTTCTCAATTGCCAACTTTCAACTTGATTTCAAGTTGTCCACTATTATTTGCTCATAATTAAATGCGTTAAGTTTGAATTGTTATAAATGACTTTGTTCTTACTTAACTGTAAACGCAATATACAGATTTGAGGAAGAATCTTAAACCACTTTCACAACAGGTGTACATAAAAACATTGCTCATATTTAAAAAGGGCTTAAGTTGCATGGTCAACTTAGGGGTACTTATCTGTCAAAAATTTGACTTCCGAATTAAAAGTGTTTGTTTATTCAAAGTTATGGCTCTTTTACATGCGGCGTCAAGGAAATGTTGCCAGCTTAGAAATTAAAAATTGAAACAAATTCAGAGATATTTCAATCATTCAAATGTATCAGGTTATATCACTAAAAATAAGGTTGACGTGTGCTAAGAACTTTCGATAACAAATTAACCAATTGCCGACCAGAAGTCATTTGATTTATTACTTCAAGCTTTTCCAAAATTAATAGATATGCGTGCGAAGTGCACATGGGCCAGACTAATAGGCACATTCAGTAGAACAAACTGTCAAAAATGACAGCCTCAAGCAAGCACAACACTACGCGTCATGGTGCCCTTGAAAAAGTAATTTTTCATCTTAATTGTTTGAGCAAGTCCACGAGAGAAGTTGCTTAACAATTTATGTTTTCTTTTTTTTTTTGCTTAAAAATTATATTTAGTTTATAACCTATTGTCATATCAAAATGTTTACATTATCTATTAATAATGTTGTGTCATATCAAAGCTTGTGTTTGTTCGTACAAAAAGTACACAAACTTGTTACTCGATTCGACAGTAAAATGATTCACAACTTTTCCCAGATAAAAATGTACAAAAGTGATTTTGTATCACCATGTTTGTAAAATGGTTCTTATCATGGAAAAGGAATACCCTTTGTCTATTTACAACCAACACAAGAAAGTTAAAGGAACAAATTGTACATAATCAATAAAATTCGATTTTTTAACAACATTTCGGAAAAACCTTAGAGGGTGTTTGTAAATGACCCACATTTGTAGAACAACAGTTTATTTAAAACTACAAGACATGACGTATTCAATTCTCGATAAACCGTGTAACCCACTACTAGTGTCGTCAGACCATCTGTTTGTAAAACCATCTGTACACTTGCAGTAAAATGCATGTGCAAGTAGAAAAAAAAACATAATTATAATTTCTCACTACATTTCCATCTCTACCTAAAATCACTTAAACGTGAAATTACTTACAAAGTAGAGTGAAAGAGAAAAAAAATGTAAATGCTTTGTAATGATGTATAAATTCTGCCGCGAATTGACAACCTTACCGGTCGTGTGACGCTTGGAAGATTTGCTGCTAAGCCGAAAACCCTGAAGACCCCATTTCCTAAGAATGCTTTTGTCATTTTGTTTTCTGCAAAAAGAAATATAAATTTAACGAATTGTTTTGCTTGGGGAAATGTGAGACTTTTTAAGGTTGTATAAAATTAATACCGCGTGCTTAAGGTCAAGATCATTTTCTGAAGAATTGACTAATAACAAGGGCTATGGGATCTCCGTTATGTTGTCATTTAAATGTAATTAACCCTTTAACACTTAAAAAAGAATAGGTTTAAAAGGTGTGATTTGAGATCTGGCAACAATTCCTAAAGTGTTTTGCCACTAAATCGGAGATCCTACACTGACCAATCGAAAAACCCGGACTCGTCGTAACGGAAATGAAGATTTCCAGTTTGTATCTTGATTTTCATTAAATTAGAATGTTACCAGCTCACGATCGCATTTTAATTTGCTTAAGATAGAAGGAAGAATCTGTTGATGTTCATATATTTTTTACCCAGTCTTTATTGGACTTTTTTAAAGTATCTATGATTCACATTATGGAAACTTGTTTGAACAGAAAAAAAGGCCATGAAATAAATTAAGTGTTCTTTTTTTTAAATAATGAATCCATCATTATTGCCCGATTACAAAGACGTCTATTATCCCCCTTCTTAGAAGCTCATACAAGTATAGTAGCTTTTTATTCATGATTGTGCTAATGTCACGCAGAATTGAATTAAAAAAATATTTACATAAAAAAAGGAGAGTACTTTGTTGTATGACAGCTGGTATGACAGACAGCATTGCGCTCAGGTGCTAAGCATTTTTTACTACTTTCCGTAAAGAAACCGCTTTCCATTGGCATTGGGCCGAGTGCTTCTAATTTTAATCCGACAAAAGAAACAAGCGCATTTTAGAACAATTTAGACAATATCCTAACGAGAGCAAAGGTAACGTGTACTTTTGTATTTAAAACCGACACTTGAATTTTTTTACTTTTCTATGTTCATGTTGACAGATCAGTTAAGGTAAGTTCACAAACAAGCTTTGGCTTCGTCTTCGGTTCCTTAGAAAACGTTGGAATCTTTAAATCAGCTTTGAACAGACATTTAAAAAATATATTTCTCTTTCTGGAAAAAAAAATTGATTTTCTTGAGTGCTTATTTTGGTCTTACAATAATAAAAATTATTATCGTCAGCGCGCATATAATTTCAAATTATGATTTTTTTTTCTCAGCTGTTGAGCGGTCAAACGAAGCTCGATATGCAAAGCTTTCAAGTTGCGTGGAAAAAAAAGATTGAACTTATTTGCGTGAGAGATCCGCCTTTTGCGGACTGCTTCTGTAGTTTCTGATGTAGTTGTGGCTGGTCAAAAAAGTTAAATCAGTGATCAATCATTAACTGTCACAGATCACACTTACTGAGCTGTGCATACTGCAACAAAACTGTGAATGTTGATGCTGCTACTTGATGTTGATGCTGCTACTTGATGTTGATCAAGATTGTCTTATTTCTATTGCGTGGCTGAAATACCATCAAAATATTCAAGTTATTCTGTTTGACAGCTGTGTTGCGTGATTACCCTTAATAGAATGACAAATGTAATGTGGAATGGAAAATTCAAGTGGTGGTAATTTTTTTTTATTATTATTGGGGTTGTAAAATTCTTTTGTAGGTATTCGCAATTTGCACTCAGACCCACCCATACTAACAAAAATTTCAGGAAGTGACATATTTGGACACATAAAAGTTCCAATATATACAACATATTTGGAAAAAATAAAGTTTCTGTACGTTTTCGCGAAAACACAATTATTATCAGTCCTGTAGGTTTCCATCCAGTTCTGCCATCCAGTTCTGTAGGCAGAAGAACCAACATAACTTTGAGTGAGCGATATAAGCAAACAATTTCTATCGCGTAAGAAGTATGATAAGACGTAATGTTCTTGGACCCGATGTGGACGCAAAAGTTCTAAAAGACTGCATACACATGAAAGCGAGCGAACGAATTGAGTTATTGCGAACATATCAATTTAAGGGCGTTTACACACAAAACAATGGACATTTTTACAGACAAATATGAGGGTAACCTAATATCCTATAAATTTGCATACTTGTTTCCTTTGCATACAGTTTGTGGAAAATGGGCAGCGGTTGCGAATTGTGAATAAACTTTGACAGTTCGCGGCGTCAATCTTTTTGTTCGCGTCAAAAATTTTGAAATGCAATATTTTGTCTTTAAAACAAATTTTCTCGGAATTTTTATGGAACAAGTTTGTAGAACTAACACCTAACCTGCCACTTACATTCAAAAATGTTCAATTTTCTACTTTAGTTCTCTAAAATTGGTATTTTCGCAATTTCTCAATTCGTTCGCTCGCGCTCATGTGAACGAATTGAGAAATTCGTTGAGAAAAAAAACACGCAACGTAAGTTTAGTTTAAGTGTAAATCTAAAAATGATTTGCATCAATTTTTCATTCACTCACAGTTTACAGGAAATTGTGTTATATTCCCAGCTCTTGTCAGTGCCATGTCTAGCAAACTCGTTGACGTGTTTTTTCTGTAAAACCCTGATTCCTGCCCAAAATGGATTTTACTCTGGTTCAGAAGTACGTCATGTTTCCATGCCAAAAGTGTCACAAAAATTCAGGCTCAATTTTACTACGTATTCTAATGTGGCGACAAGAAGTTAAAAGACATGCAGGAGTCGCTGAGTGCACCGATTCACTTTACGAACACACCCAACTGTCATTCCATTCCAGTCATCTGACAGTGAACTGATATTCGAAGTTCGAGTTTCGAAAATTGCCAACGGAAAATTATCAGATTGGAAACATCGAGATCAAGGTAAATTTGTATAAATACATGAGTGACAGGCTCGGACGGGTGCAGTTATATTTTAAACGTTGACTTGTGAAAATCAAATTTAAATAAAGTGCTTAATTCTAAGTAGGTAGTGAAGATAAATTGAATTGATTTGAATTAAAATAAGTTTGGTTTAATAAATAAAGTGTTTCATTTTGTTATTATAAAAGTGAAATTAAGTCTTATTCGACGAACTCCAGCCAAAAACATTACGGAATGTAGGTCCATTTTATTAGATACGTATTTGACATGTCTGGAGTCTGGACCAAAAAGAAACTAGGCATTTCGAGTAAATATGGTTGAACAAACAGCACGCCAATTGATGTACGAAATCTCACACACACAAAACAGGTATTTGCACGTTGTTAACACATATCGAATGACATAATAACCAAAAAATAAACCTTATCAGCCATATTGACTTGACACTTATCTAAATCGGATGCAGCAGAAAAAAAAAACTGTATTTCACAAGAACACAATTATAGATAGAAAAACATTTTTAATACTCGTGTGATAGCTTATCGAAATATATGCGAAATGGACAGTCATAAAAATGTTGAGCGGGAAATAGCTAAGAACACACCGGGTCTGGTGGTCATCGATCTTAAAATAATATTGTAGTTACACAGAAAACTTACGATTAAATTTTTTTAATAAACAAAGCCTGAAAGTAGCGAGCCCGAATGTTACCAACACCGTTCTAATACCATCAGTACTAGTTGCAAATGCAAGGAATGTATTTATAAAGCATGAATGTCAGCTGTCATAAACGGAATGTCAAAACAAGAATGTCAGATTTTAAAGAAAACTCCTGAATTGACTATAATTTCTTAGCGCAACCACCTTTCTGATACGTCTCGTTCTAACCTTTGGCGAAAAGTATGAAAACAAAGAAATGGTTAAAAATCAGCCACTGGTGGAAACGAGATGGACAAGTTTGATTTCATACCAAATGTCGAATACCGGCACTTTCGAAGAATTTTAGTGAAAGACTTTCCTCTCGTATGGTCAAATTGGAAATATGTGAAGACCTGAATATTTTGACAACTAGCTGTCATCACATTTCTCGAACGAGTGAGAAAAAATTTGTTTACAAAAAATAATTTCCTCTTTTTCTTTTTTCTCTCTTCTGAGAGATTGATAGTCCTCATCCGCTATTGGGCGCCCTTTGAAGGTGGCGAATGCGTACCGGGATTATATTAAATGGGGCGGACGCGAGCCAAAACTACCAACAAAAGGAACAATCCAGGAGCATCTGTCTCAAAAGTGAGCAGCTCCCTAGTCGTCGTCTATTGTGAAGGTTATGGTCGACCGATTGTTCAATGCCGCAGCTAGGCATAAAGTACGAGCCGATTCCCTTTTTTTTCGCCCTAAGATGTTAATGCGGAAAATTTTACATATGTGCTGCAGACTGTCACAGAAAACTGTGCTGGCCATGCCATGGCAAACTTACGTAAAGGCACAACACTTGCGGGAACAGGTTTTGGTGTGCCGAAGCTGGGTTTTTACATTCCAACCTTGCTCATCGGTGTTTGTATTACCTCGGGTACCTTTTTTCCTTTTTTTGCAGTTGACACCTGTCAAAAAACAGCACCGAGAATTGTTAGGGCAGAAAATTCAGTGTTGCAAAAGTTTGCAGTTTAATTTGTTTGACAGCTGTGATGTTGGATTTCAAAGCCCATCTCACTCTTTCTCGTTTGATTTAAACTCAAATATTAAGGTTTGAACCTATGAACCTATTTAGCAAATACAGCCATAGACAACCTTGAAATTAAGGGAGAAAGTGTTTGTTTGTTCAATTGACAACCCGTTTTTGCTCAAGACCACCATGAACGTCACAAGTATCGCGATTTCATTGAGAAAACAAATTAAAAAGAATACTAAGAATGTCACTTTTGCCTCAACTTTGGATACAAATATCTACAAAACAGAAGTCTCCATCTAAAAACTGTTTGCGTTTTTATGGGCAAAGTACAATTCTAGACATATTTCCTTCTTTCAAGGATTTTTAAAAGCGCTTTTGAAAATAAATATGGACGAAAATTGTTACAGTTAATGTAGCGATGACAAACAAAAACAAAACCTAGGCTAAACGATTCTGTACAAAGCTTTTGCCAAAATCCCAGTTTATGATTCAATGTGAATAGGTTATAAGTCGACTTTCCATATCCCATTATACACATTTGTGTGACCATAATAAATTTTTCTCGATTTCGTTAGGTTTTCGTTTACTTTTGTTGGTTTGAGCTAGTCCCTATCAATCGTGTGACTCCTAGAGGATATAGGCCCAATAGTGAGGGCTTCGACACGGAAATTTGGCAGCTGGTAAGATATAAATCAAATCTCATATGATTTCCCAATTGTTTACTGAAGCCTATTATGGCCACCGTAATCTCAAGCATTTGGCAGAACTGAAGTGGGATTTGCAGTTTATTTTGACATTAGATTAATCCCACTTAAGACTATTTCGGTTCGGTTTTAATGAAGAATTATATTATAATCGCAGATTAGTGTCCGGTGGAGACATGCTATGAGGCGGATATAAACAATTTTAGCACTTGGGTTGCTTTGGATGGCAAAAAACTTATGTATACGAGATTTCAGTTTCCCTACACAACATTTAAGACAAAACAATGTTTAAGGAAGTTCATTTGAATATGGTTCAACTGACTAACAATTCGATCTCGATGATACCTATTTTACCAAAAAGTTTCTACCTAGAACCGTTTCCAGCGTGTTCGCAGCTATTGGTTTCAAATAGGTACAAAATGTCATTTAAGCTCAAATAAAACTTGTATTATTTCAGTAAACATGCTAATACCGGACCAAAGCAGATTTCTATTTGATTTCTGTCATCCTAATTAGGCAAATTTTTCCAAATTGCCCCTTGCAAAAGACAACAGTACCGTAATCAAGACTAAGTATACCAATTAGTATTCCCCCTGATTGTTTCGCTAACATTTACCCAAGAAATAAAAACTTCACCTGACTTAATAATAAAAACCTCAAACAATCAGAATATAAACCAAAACAAATAACCATCCTAATGGAATTTTTGACATATTAATGTTTTTTCTTCATCTTCCCCTAAAAGATGTGACACTGTCATAAATATAACACATCGATGCAAATATAATGACAAGTGAGTTTATGATAGTGAGTCGTAATAAGAAACAAAGACTTTCCACCTCTACAGGGTGTCGTAAAGATCATAGGACCCGTAACACTTCCTGATTAAGACATTAAACTGTGTTAGTAGATTATAAATTGTGTACACAGACAAGCTTTGGGCCTTTTTAAGACCAAGTAAGACGTTTAATCTGATGGATTACATTCATGTACTTGAAGCATCATAATTTATAGCAAGTGTCAACGGTTTTATGGTCATGAGCACCGATTGGGATTTTAAGCGGCGATCTTTGATTGGAGAAGGCAATAAAATATCTCGGTGGTTTTTGCAGGAAACAAAGTCAAAACGCAGGTTGAGTAGGTGCTTTGCTCGCGGATGCTGCCAAGAGTTTACTACCAAGAAGACGGCTCAAAGCAACAGGCAATGAACTTCTTAATGGATGTGCTACAAAAAGACCTGAAGATTTTCTTGGGGTTCGTGTTTCTTTGTTCTTCTCACGCGGTTCGGTTGGTATATAAACTATTTATAGACGGTGGTGGCAAGACTTACTTGGGAATGCAGTTTCCAGTCCTTGTAGGCTCTGACAATGTAATCCATAGTGAGTGTAAGGTTTATAACTTTTTTTCTTAAAAAATTAAATTTATCACAATTCACTTAATAATTATGCAAAGGCACTGAATATCACTTAAAGATTGCTTTTTTAAAATTATTTCATTAATAAACTCTTCGAAATAAGTGCAAAAACCTCGACACAAAGAGCAAAACCCCACATGTACGCTTATGTACTCTAGTTCTTCATTCACACAACACTTTTATCGACTGCTTCCCGCTTCGCCTTGACAAGTTACCACCGCGACAACACCGAGTATATTAACTTGAGAGCGCGCCTGGCCAAACATCAAAAACACACGTCGTCGTGTGGGTCAGAGGGGGCGGCGAGGGGGCGGCAAGATAGGTAGGGAAAACACACACACAACAAACACGTTGCGCACTCTATCTGCTCTAGAGCCAAAGACCGCAAACGTCCAACTGGCTTCTAGCTATGATTGATACCGACTGAGAGCGCTGGAGTCACTGGGTTTTTGCCAGCTGCTGCTGCTGGCCGAGCTGACTGTATGGAGATTGACTGACACTGGCACACAACTAAAGCTAAACAGGCACACATTAGCAATAGCAAACAGCTTCAACGTCAGCGTCTACATCTTGTGTCTATCTCTAAGCACAGCCCCACACGCTGCGCCCAGATTTACCCGCCAACAAATTTGTTACACAAAAACCAGATTGAGACAGAGCAGACGCCAGACGAACGTCTGAGATGAGGAGCAGCATGGTTTGGGCTCCCTGGCTCTTACAACAAGTGCTTTGCTCGGTGAGAGATTGCTGATGGAGCGGGAGCGGGAGTTATGCCAGCAGCCGGATGCATTTAGCTACTTAAAGTGAGTACATTTATGCAACGCTTGCACTTTCTTACTAGGTTAGGTACTAGGTACGGATTGCGGTAGTTTTGAGACGGGCACAAGACTTGTTTTTTGTTGTGTGCTCGTGCGTTTGCTCGCCGTCGACACCGACACCCAATAATTGGGGGCTTTTTGTAATCTTGTTGTAGCGATGATTGGTTCTGTTTAAATTGAAACGTTTTACACTATCGGAAAGTAAGGGGCTATGTCTGTAAGGAATATAATGATTAATGGCTTTAATTGATTAATGTAAAACTAGTCTTCCATCTTATACTTTGTTTACAAAACCTGCAATTTTATTTATTTTTCAACACACGATTTATGAGACTTGCCCTGCATTTATAGGTACCAGACTATTCTTGAACCATGCATTTAATATAATAATGCTTAGACTCGCTAGCTTTGATCGATGAAGGCCTAGGGCGCCCTGTTCTTTTTAGTGCAATACTGAAATAATCTTGGAACTCATTTTTGCTGCATTCAAGGTACTAACTTTATACCTTGTTAACTTATTATTGTAACTAATTATTTATTTTTTATTTTACGGTCCCCATAATAGACTGAAGTAAACGATTCGGAAATCGTATGAAATTTGTGTGTATCTACCCAGCTGTCAAATTTCCGCGCCGAACCTCTCTCTTGAGTGGCACCAAAGCCTTCAGCCCAACGAATCCGTAGCATCCGTTACGTCGAAGCTCATGACTGACAACTCAGTGAAATACGCACATTCTTATGAGAAGCGACGTACGTCACGAAGTTCTTCTATGGGGCGCTTCCAATAAGATCGCGTATATTTAACTCAGTTGTCAGTTGTGTACTTCAGCGTGGCGGACGCAACGGATTCATTGGGCTTAACTTATTCATTGATTTAAACTCACATAAGTATATTATTAAGGTGGCCTGGGATAGCGGGAAGGCACCTAGCGATTGGCAAACGGGAGTTATAGTGCCCATTTTCAAAAAAGGGAACAGGAGAGATTGCGTCAACTATAGGGGCATATCTCTCTTGAGTCTGCCGGGAAAAGTATTCGCGAAGGTGTTGGAAACGCGTTCCAGAGCTGTAATCGAGCCTTTGTTACGGGAAGAACAGTGCGGCTTTCGGCCTGGCAGAGGCACAACCGACCAGCTTTTTATTCTGAAGGTTATTCTTGAGAAGGCCTGGGAATATGCCAAACCGGTCTATGCGTGTTTTGTAGATTTGGAAAAGGCGTATGACCGAGTCCCTCGGGATGTGGAGAGTTTTGCAGGACTATGCGCTGAGTGGGCCTCTTCTGAGAGCCATCCAGTCTTTGTATGGAAACTGCAGAAGCTGTGTACGGATAAATGGCGTCAGATCCCGTCCTTTTAATGTGCGCGTTGGACTTCGCCAGGGCTGTGTTCTGTCGCCGCTCCTTTTCATAGCATATATGGACTGTTGGTGAAGCGCAGTCTTGGCGAGCAAGGTTCGAATTATCTGGCATCAGGATGAGCCATCTGCTTTTCGCAGATGATTTGGCCATCCTTGCATCATCCAAAGAGGAACTTCAACGAGCACTGGATAGGTTTGCAGCCGTCTGTGGTGATGCTGGGATGAATGTAAACGTGAACAAATCGGAAGTGATGGTTGTTTCCCGAACTCCTGTGCAGTGTACCCTGCACATAAATGGAGTTCCATTAAAACAGGTGGAGAAGTTTAAGTATCTCGGGGTCTTTTTCACGAAAGATGGGAGGAGTGATACTGAGTTGTCCTGTAGAATTGGCCAAGCTGGAGCAATAGTAAAGGAAGTGCGCCGGCCGGTCATCAGGAAAGCTGACCTTGGAGTGAAAGCAAAGATCTCAGAGATGCGAGCGCGTCGACCCCCTGGTAGGCCAAGAAACAGGTGGTGGGATCAGGTAAAGAACCTCTCTGAGTCCCGCCTGGGGATTGCGCCGGAGTCTCTTGAGTTGGTGGCGGAGGATCGAGAACCATGGAAAGACCATTTAGCCACCCTCGCTCCGAGACCCTTTTAAAGTATAAGTGGCATTAGAAAATGATGATGATAAGTATATTATGGTTAGGCCTTAAAACCTTTGAAACTTATGCCTTCAGCCCAATGAATCCGTTGCGTGCGTCACGTCGAGGTACACAAATGACAACTCACGTTTACTTCCACGTGACGGATGCAATGAATTCATTGGGTTGAAGGCTTTACACCCACGCCAAATCCAACAGTGGCACTCAACAGAAGGCAGCATGTTCCTATTAAATGTTAAACGAAGTAAATTAAAAAAAAAAAAACTTTAAAAATATTCCTAAAGTTTCTTCTAATGCTACTTGAAGATTTAGTTTAAAATTTGGCGTCTAAAATTTTCAATCGGGACTTTTCATTTGGCAGCACTTCTAGTGACAACAAATATTTGGCCATTTCAGTATTTTTAAAACCATCGTTATACTCTTTTCACGCCGCATCAAAATCCGAAGTTTTTTTTAAGAAAATCGCTTTGTAAAAATCGCATCAAATCACATTGCCCAACGACGTGATTTGGTTTGCCGTTTCAATTAGCAAGGCCTGAATTTTATTTTTAAGAAAGTAATTCCGATCATAAATACCGATAGCCAAAAGAGTCAAAACACAACGTCTACGATGGCTGGGTCGTCATCTACGTCATCTAGAGCGGATGGACAACAACGCCCCGGCCGGAAAATCTTCGAATCCACACCGCAGGGACGGCGCGGTAGAGGAGCACCGACACTCAGGTGGCGCACGCAAGTGGAAGGGGACCTTAGCCAACTTCGCGTGCGAAACTGGAGACGGCTAGCTAGAGACAGAGCTGGCGGGCGAAGCTTGTTGGCCGAGGCCCAGGTCCACCCCGGACTGTAGCGCCACCTTAAGTAAGTAAAAAATTTCGATTATAAAAATGCATAGCAAAGACATAAAAACGATATTGATATACCCAAATATCAATAAAAGAAGTTATTCTTTGACTTGTCTGTCAGGTGTAGTTGTGAAATGTTGCGGAAAGCATAAAGTATGTGGTACTATGTCTCCACCGCACAATAATCCAAGCTTATTACTCTTACTCTTGCTCTTACTCTTACTCTTACTCTTACTCTTACTCTTACTCTTACTCTTACTATTACTCTTACTCTTACTCTTACTCTTACTCTTACTCTTACTCTTACTCTTACTCTTACTCTTACTCTTACTCTTACTCTTACTCTTACTCTTACTCTTACTCTTACTCTTACTCTTACTCTTACTCTTACTCTTACTCTTACTCTTACTCTTACTCTTACTCTTACTCTTACTCTTACTCTTACTCTTACTCTTACTCTTACTCTTACTCTTACTCTTACTCTTACTCTTACTCTTACTCTTACTCTTACTCTTACTCTTACTCTTACTCTTACTCTTACTCTTACTCTTACTCTTACTCTTACTCTTACTCTTACTCTTACTCTTACTCTTACTCTTACTCTTACTCTTACTCTTACTCTTACTCTTACTCTTACTCTTACTCTTACTCTTACTTATCTTTATGGAATCGCTAGATTCACCAAACAATTTCAAATCTTTACAATTTTCGCACACCATTAAAACAGTTTAAGACTCAAAAAGGGAAACTGTAACTGTCCACGGAGAAAATGAAGTTGTTTATCGCTAGTGAGAAATGTCACTCTCTTTTGAGAACCAAAATGACAAAAGAGAGTGCTCGTGTCAAACTAATTCAATGTTTGTCCGGTGGACAGACTTCGTGATTTATTTTTAATCGTCTCCCGCTAATCGAGGTTTATATTGGCCATAGTAGAGATTTATTATTAGCATCTACTTCAATTCCAACAGTGCGCCCAGGCAGAGTGCTTCCGGGAGATGAAATGCCCCGTTTAGTTTGAAAGCCTCTGACAACTTTTTACTGAGTTGCAATTAACATAGCAGAGTTTGAGACAAAGTTTTAGCGCATTTCAAAGACTAAAAAACCTTTGGTGTCGGTAAATATAGAAATAAAAGATGAAATGGAAATTGATATTCCCTATGACGGGATGTGACGACAAAATGCAACGATTTGCAGAAGCAGCATTGTGTTCGCAACCTTGAGCGATAAAAAGCAAATGAATCCATCGATATACTCAACTATTGAGCTGTCATTCCAGTCAGTTGACAGCAAACTGACATTCGATATTCGAATTTCGATATAGAAATTTCCCCTCCAATTCAAGAGTGCCACTGGAGCCTCTCACGGCAAGGAGCGCAATAGAATCCGGCTTGAAAAGTAAGAAGACTGATCGCCCGGCGCCGTTTGGCTCCTCCGTTAGTCCTAACTGGCAAGTTGTCTTTCTGTAAGACATTTAGCTTTGCGCCGAGCCATGCAGTGCTGACGCGATGTCTGAGACTGACGACTTCATATCAGCTGATATCTCATTGCTGAAAGAGCAAAAGGTATCACTATCAAATCAGTCTGATGCCGCCTCCGAACGCAGCAGAGTTCCTAAGGATGTGAGCCTTAAGAAGATTTTAGTTACCCGTACGTATCCGACCTGGTCCATGACATCGCTGAAAATCTTATATTTACCATTGACTTTAACTTAGCCTTCCATGGAGTGTTTTTTTTAAAATCCGTCCTGTGACTTGGGTCTCTTGGAAGATGGGCTCGATGTTGCGCGCTTTGTTTTGAGGTCCTCTCTAAACGACTCGACTCGTCTGCTTCATGATACTTGAAAACCACTTGAATCACTTCCCGCCCAAGGGGTGCCTCCCTTAAGAAGAGAGCGGATCTCTTGAGTTTGCATTTCCAGTGCCCTCCTGTAGCAATTTTTTAACTTCAATACTCAACCCTCGCAAGTTTGGCAGATTTTCGTTCACGCTCACCCTAATACCATGTCTCCATCGGGCACTAATCCGCGATTAGTTATTATTGATTCTTTATTAAATCCTTTACGAATCACGTGATTTAATAATTAATTTAATAATTTAATTTAATTTAATAAATTCTCTGGGCGAGCGATTAAAAATAAATCCTGTCATAAATCCAATTCACCCTATTCACAAACCTATTTTATGCGCCTTTGTATCAGTTTGAGAATCTAAAAAGGAGACTGAAACTGTTCCTGTACGAAATTTTTGCAACGGAAATCTTTTTTCGCTCCTGGGAAATGATAACGCCAATCTTTTTTGAAAGCCAATATGACAGAAAAAGAGTGCTCGTGTCAAATTAATCCTTTATTTGTGCAGCGGAGCCACTTTGAGATTTATTTTTAATCGTCTCCCGTTAATCCTCTTTTTATTGCCGGTGGAGACGTAGTATGTTTCTTCCTTTTTCAAGAGAAGCTTCAGTGTTGAGTTACCGGATAGCGATTTTTACAAAGCTTATCACTGGGCGTAGCTTTGTTTCCTAGATATAGGCGTCAAAAAGACATACGGCTTGGAAGATGGGAGATTTTGGCCCAAAACCATAACGTCAAAAAAAACACACGATTGCAAGTCTCCTTTAAACTGTGTCGTGAGACTTACAAAAGCGGCGAGCGGGCATTTAAATTGAATTTACGGACCGTACCGACCGGATATGGTGGTTTGTCTTATTTCAAACCCAAACTTTTCCCTTACATTCTATTGTGTTCATTCCTCTTGGAGACGTGAGCACTGATCATGGCACCTACGCAGGGATCATTACGCTGATTTCAAACCATAATCTAATGTTTGCTTTTCTCATTATACCGAATGTGTGAACGTTTCTAGTGATTAGGTACAGTATGTGGCGGGGACAGTTTTCCATTGTATCTGCGCATCCATAATCTGTTGTCACAACAAAACTTTTTTTTATTTAGAACTTCAACTGACTCTTTGGCAATTTTATTTATTTTTTTCTTACTGAGATTCCCCGCGAATGTAAAGCGTGATACGCTGTTTAGCACACTTTTCGGCTGAGCTTAGTCAGTGGTGAGTTTTTGAAAGTTAAGGTGCGACAGCCAACACTTGTGGGTATTCACTTATGACTCAAAGCCGCGTAGCAAAAGCTAATGGCTTTCTTAAGATGAGGCTCATTGTGTTGTTGAAACCGTGTTCAGGTCTTGAAGCAGGTCAATTGCATGTTGGCGTGAGTAATTTTTTTATTATGCTAACAAAGGAAATTACCACCAAGACTGTGCTTGATCGGTGCATTACACTGCAAGGTTATACTGATGGTGCTGTGACGGTCGTTGCGGTGACATTGGAATTTTATGATCACCGGTTTTATGGTGTGCTAATTACGGTGGTTTCAATTTGATGCGACTAGATTAATAATACTCGGACAAGTTGTTAAGAGGGTGATTTATGAATATGACGAATGGGGTTCGACCTTGGGATTTTTGTGTCAGTCTGGGCCGTTTTAAAAAAGCAGAGAAATTATTTTTCATAAGGTTTTTCGTCAACTTTCCAGTCCACATTGTCTTAAAATCCAATTGCCCGTTATCTCTTGTCTGATCCTTTTCACTCGCGTTGTTTCCTCGATAGTTTTTTAGTTTGTGTGACGAGTAAACGCCAAAACTTTGCCGCAAGAGCGCGATAACGATGCCACTATGGCTTTAATTTCAGGTATTAATTGGTTGTCTCCTTTCCCAGTGGAAGGCCCGTCGAATTCAGTCATCAGGTCTTGGGGTTTTTTTTTGCGAAGTTTTCTGAAGTGACGCATAAAAACACACCTGAACTTTCTACCAGTAAAAAAAGCTTCTAGTAAAAAAAGCTTCCAAAAGCTTCCAAATTCCAAATCTATTGACCTAGCGTCCTTTTACAGGGAAATGGGAAAATGTAAATGGCTAAACGATTCTATTTCGGGAGAAAATACTTTTTAGATAAAAAAAAGAGCGGATATCCCCGTGGTAGGCCTAAAAACCGGTGATTGGAACTTACCGAGACTCGCCTGAGGGCCAGTTTTTTCATTAACTCCAGAAATTAATTTTTCAGTCAATTGCGACTGGCCCAATTTGGTGGGATAATCCCGGATCAAACTATGGAGTACGGTTCGAACTTTTTTGCCCATTGCAAAATGACAGCTGCCTTGAGTATTCCTGTGAAAAACCACATTTAAGTCCGTTTGCCCCGGGATCAACAGAACTGGGCTTAACTCTGCATTTAAAAACTGGGCCTCAGCCACACTCAATCGATGCGTTTAATGGATAAAAGGTTTTTAGAAAATGTAACTATACAATAATTAATCATGTGCATATATCTAAACACTTTCATAGGCGATTGAAGGCAATAGAAAAAGACAAAAAAGCAAGTGTTCTTAATTGAAGTTTCTGTCACTTTTCAAATGTTTACAAACAAATTGCCAAGTTTGTTTTCCAGTTTTGACAATGCTGCTGGTTTTCACATATTCCTAATTATCCAGCAGATATTAGCGATTGAAGGAAACCTCTCGGTGGATAATTGAGGAATATGTAGAAACTTAAATGAACCACAGCTTTCAAAAATGTCTTAAGTTAAACAGCTGGGTCCGATTTACTTGTCAACTTGGTAAAAAAGTAAACAAAAACTGACCAATAAAATTAAGGCGATAAAGTACACGTTGACGTTGTTGCGTCTCTACATATTCCGCTACTGTCAGAAAAATTAGTATCGCATTCAAACTTTTTCATTTGCAATATTTTTATATATTCCGAAGAAAATGTTCGTAACTTACACCATGGTTCCATTAATAATCCGAGATTAACATAAATCTTCAACAAATCTTTCGAAGTCTTTAATTCACATAAATTTTCAACAAATCTTTTACATATCTAGGGATTTGCCAAGCAAATTTTAACTTTCTTCGGAAGAGATTTAAAATAAATTTTGTCCTTAATCTGATTTACCCTTTTCGCATGCTTATTTTTCGTCACTTTTAACCCTTTTACAAACCATAAGATTTTTCGAAACTTAAAAACAGAAATGTAAGCAGCCCGCACCGCATATAACAGATCTGCCACAATTTTTCCATGAATTTAAAGCAACTGCAATGTATGAACATTGAATAAAGAGACAAGGAAAAGCTCTTTTTCACATATACAGTGTGTGTGAGTGAAGCATTTATTTTGACATTAGTCGCCCGATGTCGGGTATCGACTTGTAAGTGAATGTATCGAATGTATCACCAATCGGGGTACAAATTTCACCTTAACTCAGGAGTGTTAAACAAAAGTAGAACCAGCTCCCAGAAACGTATGAACCTCGAGCCGTCTCTCATGACATGCCTGGTTCAACACATAGTAGTCTGCGCTCACACAACTAAAACTGATGCTTCACTTTTCCCCTAAAACACCACTTCCTTGTCTTTTTATTCAATGTGTAGGAATGAAAGAATATAAAGATTACGACACTCGCTTGCTATGACATTTGTTTGGCAGACCTAACTGTCAATCTGACGTCATGAGATGGAACTGTCATTTTGTACGCGTAAAATAGAAGCCCGTTTGTTTACACAACAATCTGTACTGACCAATCACAGATCAGTTATCTGTTTTGCTTCGCATAAAGTCGAAGCAAAATAAAGTCAATATATTTTACAAATATGCCATGTCTTGTCATTTTGCAGTGAAAACCGTCCTCATCAATAAACGACTTTTCTAGTCTCGCGTTGACGCTCTGGTTTGAAGTTCACATGCTTATTGTGAAACAGCAATAACACTCCGAAAATAAACTAGATTTCGATTGACGTTTCCGTTACTTGGACTCCACCAGTCAATTTATCGAAGCTGTCACAAGTAAATTTGCTTCAGTAAAAAAAAGGTGTAAGGGATGTTTATGCTCGTGAAGGAACTTATCTCTCGTGAAGAAAGTTTGGCTTTATTTCAGGTCACGAAAAGACCTGAAAAATACTTTTAAATCATTGAAGTACATCGAATAACAACGAAAACAAGTCCAATTTTTTTTTGGTAAACAATAAATCATAAATTCCATTCACCCTATTCACAAACCTATTTTCTGCACCTTCGTAACAGTTTGAGAATCAAAAAAGGAAACTGAAACTGTCCCTGTGCGAAAGATCTGTCACAAGTATGTTTTCTATTGTGACTTTTACTGAGGAAATCGCTTTCGCTCCTGGGAAATGACACCGCCACTCTCTTTTAAAAGCCAAAATGATAGTGAAATATTTTCGGCCTGGGGTTCGTCGAATAAAACTCAATTTCACTTTTATAATTACACAACGAAACACTTTATTTATCAAACAAAACTTATTTAAATTCAAATCACACTGTTATTCAACTTTACTACTTAGAACTCAACACTTTATTTCAATTCAATCACTTTTCACTTTATAACCGATTTTCACAAGTCCACGTTTAAAATATAACTGTCACTGTACGAGCCTGTCACCCGTGTATTTGTACAAAATTAAGCACCTTCTAGTACGTTCCATACTTCCCCTTTGGTAATTTTCCATTGGTACTCTTCCGCTGAATTCCATGGAGAGGTAGTCGAAATTCGAACTTAGAATATGTTAGCTGACTGCAATGACAGTTGGGTGTGTTCGCTTAATGACTCGAGGGAGTGTGTTCGTAGGGTGAATCGATGGGTGCATTCCGCCGCTCCTGCATGTTGTTTTATTTCTTGTCGCCACATAACAACACACAATGAAAGCGAGACACCGCGACGACTATTCTGATTGCACAGTGACAAAACTAAACAAATTACTAAAATTTGTCGACTTTATTGCAATGGTCTACATTTTACAACAAGTACCTATTAGCTTGAAAAAAAAACTCCTTTCAACAGCGTGTCATAACTCACAACAGCCATTGACAGAATAATCGTCGACCTCGGCAATTTTTCGAAAAGCGAGACAGCGATTTCGCTGGTATTGTGAACCACTCCAAACATTGCCATTGATTTCAATTCATTTGACAGCTCGCCCGAGACCCTCGTTCGCTCTCTCATTTCATTCGATACATTTCATTCTTTAATTTTTCATTCTTTACTTTACATACTTTCTTTAATTCCATTTCATTCTTTAATTCCTTCATTACTGGGCTGTGATTTTTTTGACCTCATGTAAGGCTCCAGTTAAGTTCATTAAAGGGAAATTTTCAGGGGGCATTATTTATTCATAAACGAACAATATCCCCCATACAAACTGAAGCCAACTTCACATCGCGTTAAATATTCTGACTTTTGACAACCGAAAACTAATGTGAAAAAAAATTGGCTCTTCGTAAACATATTTGTATTTTCTCTAAACTAGACAGAAAAACTTGTGTATTTCCTCCAAAAAACACTTTGATCCCACAAAATGTCATATCAACTGTACAGAAATACGACTCTGGGCAATACTCTGCAGGAGAGTCTTGACGAATTGATTCAGGTAAAAGACATTTCTTATTTTTCCCTTACTTGTTGCTCCGCATTTATTTTAATAAATTGTCTGCAATTTCAGTTTGGACAAATCACACCTGCGTTAGCCTTCAAGGTTCTCCTTCAATTTGACAAATGCATCAACACTGCACTGAACCAGCGCGTTAAGGCACGGGTCACTTTCAAGGCAAACAAACTGAATACATATCGATTCTGTGACAACGTCTGGACCCTGATGCTCAACGACGTCGAGTTCCGAGAGGTGCACGAGTTTGTCAAGGTGGACAAAGTCAAGATAGTCGCATGCGATGGTAAGAGCACTGAATTTCCTGCCTAGATCTTGGAGGCGCCCCACACAAGCGGAAGAAGATACACTGTCTGGGTGCAGGGAGATAGTTTTAATTTATTTTAACATTTTCGTTTCGAATCAGTTCTGTTCGTTTGGTTTCCTTGGCCTATTGCATCGATAGTTTCCAAAGAGACGACTGCGTACGAATCTAGATTCTGTTTTTAAGGTTTAAGTGAGGATTGTACGATGGCTGGAGATTAGTAATAAATTTGTTTGCCGAATGAAGACGATGTTTGGTTTAGATGTCGGGGGCTCTGTGTGTGAAACATCTTTCAACCCTATCAGTTCAGCTCGTAGTTCAGCATACAGCAACACAATGCGTATCTCGCTGTCTCTGGTTTTAGGTGAAAAATGAGGCGAGACACAGACACTCATTGTTCCCGTCTTTTAAGGTTACACACGACTTGTGCACAACGGCTTTAGTCATTAAAGACACCCAACACGCAGTTTAACCACTAAAGTCCAGTGTCGCAGACAGTAAAAGGGGAACAGAGGCCCATGTCCCATGCACACCAATGGTTAATCAATGACCAAATATTTTCTTAGACAAAAAACCGCAGAAAATCGCCTTGCAGCAACATAGAGATCTGGATCTAGTCCTCTTAGACAATACAGCTAATGTCCCTTTACAGCTGGAATAGTTTGTGCCTAAATCGCTTTCCTGTACTAACGCAAATTGTATCGACAAAGGATTACTTAAGTCAACGGTTCACATAAATCGGAGGTAAAGACCAAAGAAATTACTCTTCCTCCTTAGTTGCGGAACTCCAATGATACGACTTTCATACGTAGAAGCTTCGTGATGTAAATTTAATAAATGAAATTCCATCTGATTTGGTTCAAGAAAAATAAGACACATATATGGAAAAGGGATGGAAAACGACTTTTCTGAGTTGTACTGATTGTACTCAAACAGAACCAACTGTACTGAAATATTTTTTTGCATGAAAAAGAGGATATAACGGTTATAACGAACTATTTTAATATCGTTATATCCGATTTCTGTTCCTTTCCTAGACCTCCAAAGTTTTTAGTTCAGTCGTGCTTAAATTGAGATTTGTCTAGACCTCGACTTCACGAGGCTTTTATAAACCTTGTGAAAAAATTCTTGCCAGATATCTTCCTAATCCTACGTTCGAAGTCCTGACACGACTATTTTTAGTCATTTTTCAATAATCTTAATTTAGTAGTTTCAAATTAACCGGTTTGAAAATTTGTTTTACTTTTAAGTCCGAAATTTGAAGAATTTCTCCAGGCTACGACCTAATTACTGGGGAAATTTTGAAGGAGCTACCGAAAAGAGCGTTAGTCAAGCTTCTCTACATCATAAACGCATCAATAAGAATTTCATACGTTCCACGGCAATGGAAAGTCGCAGAGGTAATAATGGTTCCGGGAAATGCCCGAACGACAAAAAAAATTATAGACCAATTTTGCTTCTGCCGATTATATCTAAAGTCTTCGAGAAACTTAACTTCGTGCTTAAACGACTGCAACCAATAATTGAAGAAAGACAATTGAATCCGGATCACTAATTCGGCTTTAGGGTCAAACATTCAACAATTGACCAGGTCTATCGAATAACTAATGAAATTGAGAAAGCCTTAGAAGCAAAAATGATATGTTCTACCGCTTTTCTTGACGTATCCCAAGCCTTTGATAAAGTTTGGCACGAAGGCCTTAAATGTAAGCTACGGAAAGTTTTGCCAGAAAAAATGTATGAACTCTTAGAGCGACTAACAAGCGACAAGCGACTATTTCGAGTGAGATACGGGAGCGAATACTCAGAATTCAAAGAAATACAAGCCGGCGTTCCACAAGGTAGCGTCCTTGGTCCAACACTGTTTTTACTTTTTACAAGAGATGTTCCTCAAGTAGAAACAACGACTGTAGCAACGTTCGCTGATGACAGGGCTATCCTCGCTACGGATAAGACAGTCGAACTATCAACGGGAAAACTCCAACGCGCTTTTAATAAAATATGCGAATGGACAAAGGCCTGGCGACTCGTCCGAAATGAGACAAAATCAACGCATGTAAATTTTACTTACAAGAGGGTAATCAACTTCCCTCTATTTATAAACTCGGTACAAATTCCGTACGCAAACGAGGCGAAATATTTAGGCATGACCCTAGACGCAAAACTTAAGTGGAAGCCACACGTTAAAAAGAAACGCGATGAACTTGAAATCAAGCTACGAGAACTGAATTGGCTTATCGGTCGTTATTCGAAACTAAGCGTATATAACAAACTGCTATTGTATAAGCAAATGCTAAAACCATCTTGGACGTACGGTATACAACTTTAGGGTTGTACCAAACCAAGCAACATATCTATCTTAGAAACTTTGCAGAATAAGACACTAAGAGCAATCGTAAATGCTCCATGGTGCATAAGAAATAGCGATTTACATCGAGATCTAGGCATCGCAACCGTGACCGACGAAGTAAGAAACTTTGCTCGCAAACTTCACACTCGCCTTCACGGCCATTGCAACCACGAAATAATCCGAACTCTGGATCAGACAAATCTTGCACGCCGACTACAACGAACAAGACCGTTGGATCTAGCGTCGTAAGAGGAAACCGCACATAATGACGGTATTGCAGGTGCTTTCGTTGGAAGGTAGCCTGCCAAACGCGATTACTATACAGAAGCTTGAACTATTTGTTAAGGAAACTAAGTCGGAGTCTTACAAATTTTTTTAGTGAATAAGAATCTCACACTACAATGAGCACGCGCGTTCGATTCTCATAGTGCCTATGACATTTTTTACCTACCCACGGGGGGGGGGGAAAAAAACTTTTAAGTCAAGCTCGAAGAATTTGTGACAAAAATTTAAAAGGGCGGTATTCACGAAGCAATCTTTAAATCGATTTTAAATTTAAGTAGCTCTTAAGTTTTAAATTTTTGCTGTGTATTCACCAAACGTTAATAGGTTGCTGTCTATGATAAATTCGAATATGCGAAAGATTAGTTTCCGAACTCTTTTTCAAACATATCTGTTGTCAAATGTAAAAAAAAACTAAAAAGTTTTGAATGTTCTAGTAAAGTGGGCTTAATTTTTCGGGAAATTAGTTGTAAATTTGTTTCGTACATCTCATTTGTGCTTCAATAAAATGTTTAAAATTTGCTCGTTTTTCGTGTTTAAAAGCTTTCCCTTTTTTCTTTGTGTTTCAATTCATTTTTAAGCTCATAAATTATTTCCTGCATGAAGGGCACATAAATGAAGAGTCGATTTAAAGGGTTGGTTAGTCCGAATATGTCACTCACTATACATATGATACGGATGCTGCACGTTTTAAGTAATTTGGCATAACACACCACACTCAATGTAATTTGGTTACAAACCTCCCCGTCCCCCACTTTTTTTTACTTTTTCTTGAATTGAAAAACAAAAATTCAAATAATTTGTTGCTCGTATTTCAGTCAACTTGAAAGAAAACAAAAGCATCAAAGCCAAACCAAAAAAAAATAAACTGAACTTTCTGTCACATGGTTTATTGACAGGTCTATCTACATCAGCATTAACCATTCTGCACAACCCCTTATATAATTTCGAATTTTGGAACATAGTACGGCTCTCAACTTAATAATGGGTGTGACTACTCGTAAGTTTTATGAGCGCTCATAAACTGACGCTAAAAACCGCTCGTGCATAGATTTACGAAGCTCATAGTTTAAGGGCCGATTTCACAGTCGAAACTTAAGTATAGGTTCTGACATTTCACTCACTCAGGATGAAATTCCGTTTTCACATTGACTTTTTTCCAATCACACACTTAAGTCACAAACATTGGCGACTTAAGTGTGTGATTATTATTTAGTTCACCGTAACCGTTTTTGTTACTTTCCCTTATTTTCGATTGAAGGCAGACCTCCGGTGGAGAATAGAAAAATATGCAGAGACCTGCCACAACGTCAGCTTTCAAAAAATCGCCAAAGTTATCAACCGGCTTTGATTTACTTGTCAACTGTCGGAAAAATAAACAAAAACTGACCAATCAAACTAAGGCGGGAAAACAGCATTGAAGTTTTTGTCAGTCAACAAACAGTCAAAATTTTCAGTTTGACGTTGTTGCAGGTCTCTACATTTTCCTCTACTGTCCACCAGGTATCGCATTTCCACTTTTCCATTCGTCAATTGGCGATTGAAGGCAGACCCCCGGTGGCGAATAGAGGAATATGTTGAGACCTGCAACAACGTCAGCTTTCAAAAAATCGCCAAATTCATCATTCGGCTTTGATTTACTTGTCACTTGGGTGAAAAATAAACAAAAATTGACCAATCAAACTAGGGCGGGAAAACAGCATTGAAGTTTTTGTCAATCAACAAACAGTCAAAATTTTCAGTTTGACGTTGTTGCAGGTCTCTACATATTCCTCTACTGTCCACCAGGTATCGCATTTCCACTTTTCCATTCGTCAATTGGCGATTGAAGGCAGACCCCCGATGGCGAATAGAGGAATATGTAGAGACCTGCAACAACGTCAGGTTTTGAAAAATTCTCAAATTCATCATGCGGCTTTTATTTACTTATCAACTGGCGAAAAAATAAACAAAAATCGACCAATCAAACTAGGACGGGAAAACAGCATTGACGTGTTTGTCAGCCAACAAACAGTCAAAATTTTCCGTTTGCCGTTGTTGCAGGTCTCTAAATATTGTTCTATTGTCCACCAGGTATCGCATTCGGACTTTTCCAATCGTCAATACATATATGATTAGTCGTGAAACTTCTACATCACACTAGATGGAGGGCGGAGTTTGACGACTGGAATTTATTGTATTTGCTAAAGTCTCCACTAGTGAGGAAATGAGGATATTTTAGTAACAGCGGGAGCTCCATAAGAAATTAAACATTTTTGTCGCCATATCACAGAATAATAATTTAATATTGAAATTCGAAGAGAGAGAAATGAATCGAAAACCGAAAAACTGCAGCAGTATTTTCATTTTTAATAAACTGCTTTCGTCATTGTCTTCCTTGTTTCTTAAGTTTGCAGGCAGTCGGTAGCTCGCTGTATTGGTAGCCACACTTGTGTGTTTCGATACTGTTTGTTGCTATTATTTGTTTTTTAAAAACTTGTACTCTCATGGGAAACCGTAAGAAGAGTTGCCACTTAATGTCAGCATCATTATACAAGTACCAGACAATTGGCAAATTGTGCATATTTCAAATTAAATGCTCTGATTGTAATTTCAACGTAGGTGTATCAGGGAAATTTCGACTCAACCCAGAGAAAACGCAGAGCGAACGCGATCGAGTCGACTCGATTCAACTCCAACTTGACACGCGTTTATATGAGGCTGAACCTGTCTTGAAGCTCGCTTGAACTCTGCATATAAACGAAGCTAGGTATAATTATATCTGGGGGCCGATTACGACGCAATAAGCATTTCAGTGAGAATTCCGTAACATAATATGTACGGAAATCCAACACGCATCGATTCCATACTGAATTCGGTAGATTCCAGTATCTTTTTATAACTGAAAAACATTGTACCGCTCTAAACTTAAGAACAGGGACACACGGCGACAGAAAAACCCGCGACTAATTGCAGTCCAACTAGAAGCACAAGTACAAGCGTTTAACTAGTAGACAACACACGATTGCGGCTACGAGAATAAGTCTTGAGACTCGATTTGCAACTGCAAAACCGCGCAACAAAAACTTTAATTTACTTTTATGTAACGACGACAAAAATGTCAGTTTTCCCCACAATTCAAAGAATTTACCATTGTCAAAGAAACAATGAATTTTAAAAATTAAACATTAAAAATGAACAATGGTTTTCGCTTTTTTTTAAGTGCCACTCACAATACATTTAAGCGAGAATATCCCATACCAAATTTCAGCTTCCTATGACAACTTTGATTTTTCATGCTCTCGAGTAAAGTGGGCGTGTCAGTGGGAAGAATTCAAAATTTTTTCACTTGCACTGCTTCGAGACTCAAAAAGAACAGATATCAAGTTTGAAATTCCTAGCTTAAAATTTAAGTACCGACCCACAGACAGATGGACGGTCGGACATGGGTCATTCGACTTAAGCCGCGTTGTCACAAGGAACAAAACGGCGCCCATTTCGTTTCGGTTTCAGTTGCTGGTGCTGCAACAAAAAACAGAAACAGGAGCTGAAAATAGTCTCAGAGCGAGCTTTCAAATAGCAGTCATTGAAAACATTTGACATACGTAAAAGGTTTTGACAAAGAATGAGTTCACGAGCTTTATTCAGTCTCTTCATGCCGCAGGAGATATATTTTACACGACACGCGCATTAAAACTGTCATCACTAACACTAAAAACACGGCCCAGTTTAAGAAAAATCTTGTTTATTACGAATGATGAGGTACAAAGCGCAGCGCAAAGAACACTACGCACGACTTGACATATTATAATTAGAGATTTTCTGCCGGAGAAGCCGAATTTTCTTGCCGCACATAAACCTTTTCTTCTTTCTTGGCGGATTTGATCTCCTTAGCTGCTTTCTACTCCGATGGTATTATGTTGCCTGTTGCCCTTGTGTCCCTCAGCGATCCAAAAAAAATCCGGGAAAAATTCGATGGCTGCAATCAAACGTTTTGGGTTACTTTTGGGTTTTGGGCTTAAGATAAATTTAGTTAATTGATTTTTAGATTTTTACTTTATATGAACTTACCTACAAATTGCGTGGGTTGTTGATTTAATTAATTTAAATAATTTGTTTGCTGGTCAAACGCTTCTTGCACACACCAAAGCCGATACAAAAGATATTGTTATGTGGCGACAAGAAATAAAACAACACACAGGAGTCGCTGAATGCACCCATCGATTCACTCTACGAACGCACCCACTCGATTCACTAAACGAACACACCCAACTGTCATTCCAAGTTCGAATTTCGATTTCCCCTCCATGGAATTCAGCGGAAGAGTACCAATGGAAAATTACCAAAGGAGGAAGTATGGAACTACTAGAAGGTGCTTAAATTTGTATAAATACACGGGTGACAGGCTCGTACAGGTCAGTTATATTTTAAACGTTGACTTGTGATTGAAGCGAAATAAAGTGTTGAATTCTAAGTAGTAAAGTTGAATAATACCGTTTTCACACCGAGCCCAGAATCTAGATTCACTTCATCAGCTGTCTTATCATCGGCGATGCATTCACAATAGATGATTCCAACAAAATCGAATACAAATCTAGTACATTTGTATTCGATTCTGCGTGAATCAAGATTCTGATCTAGATTCTGAATCCCACAAATGTATGGGAAATCTAATAGATTTTAATTAGATTTGGGACTTTTTTTTACTCTGAATCTAGACTCTGGCTCGGTGTGAAACGGGAATAACAGTGTGATTTTAATTTAAATAAGTTTGTTTGATAAATAAATTGTTTCACTGTGAAATTATAAAAGTGAAATTGAGTTTTATTCGACGAACCCCATGTAAAAACATTACAATATGTAAATCAATTTTTGACAATGGGAACATAATTGTGGATCCACTGGGCATTTGTCAAAAACGAAAAAGAGTCTCTCGCAAATGGCGGAATTTCGTTTAATTATAAACAAGGGTTGCTATGCAACAGCAACGTTTTGATTTTCTGTTCCAGAAACAAGTCCTCTCGAGTTGTTGATTTTGCGTCGCTGATTAGGTAACAAATGGGTGTTGGTGGGCAAGAGGGCTGCAAGTTGAATATCTAGTTAAAGCCCAACTATAAAAGACTTATATGAGCTTAATTCGGCTTTCCGAAATGTCCCATCACACGCGATTCGTATGCCACGACCGTTATAGCCTTATGCTGGGTTTCGTAAGGTTTTCGTTAACTTGTGTTGGCTTAAAGTTTTGTTTTTTATTGTCATTAGTTCACCAATTGTCAAATTTAAACCCATATTTATTTTTAAATGTGCTCTAAAAAATTCGTGAGAGAGGGGAATATACCAAGAATTGTACGCTGACCTCTAAAGCTTAAACACATTTTAGATCTGACAATCGGTTTTGGAGATATTAATATCCGAAGTTGAAGAAAATATGACATAATTTCTGTTTTGATTAATTGATACTCAAGATGTTCACAGTGAAATCTCATAAGATTTTCAAAACGTTTGCTTAAGTCTATACACAATCTTTTGGCAGAACTTGAGTGGGATTTTCGTTGTATTTCGACATAAGATTAATCGCGCTCAAGTCTATTATGTATCGGCCTTTATTCAGTGATTTATGCCATTGATGAGCTCTTTTATTTTATTTTTCTAATTTCTAATCACCCTGTTCGCCGAGAAACCAAACCTCTCACCACGAACAGCGCTGCGATCGGCTAATACCCCAACTGTCACCTGTCCGCCGTTAATCGCTTCATCCCTTTCACTTTCATGTTTTTTCATCCCACTTCCGCGCACACACAAATCTGCCGATTCTCCTTCTTCCACCATCAAATGCACCTTCTCCGCCGACAAAAGAAAAATTCTTCTCATTCGGTGTAGCGGAGTTCGAGTGAGAAAGTCGTATTTTTCGGAAAATTCAAAAAGAGCATCAAACAAACAGAAAATTTATAAAAAATAAAATCCATTTTTCTTTGGTTTTTTGTTTGTCCGAACCGTGCAAGTGCAGTTATTTTCGAATGCATTCGGAATGCAAAAGAATCGCAGCATTTTTTCCATATTCTCGTCACAGTAGTGTCTGAAAATAAAATCCTTTTCAAGTGCAAGTAATCGGCGAGGAAAGAGGAAAAAAAGTATAGAAGGAAGCCAAGAAAATTCCTCAAAGAGAAAAAAAAGTGCTTTGTGTTGTTTCCCCCCGCGTTGTCCGTGTTTATCCAGTATCCACCCCCTGCCGAGCAGAAAAAGGGATTTTTTTTCTTGTGTTGAAAATAATATTTTCCCAAGGTGAAGGAAATTGCGTTTCATTAACGAAATTCGTGGAAAGAAATTAAAATCTCCCAGAGAAGAATAAAATTATCTCCCCCCTGTGATCGGAAAGAAAACAGCGCCACCAACAATTTTTGTTTTCGTCGTCGCTGTTGTTTGTTGTTTTTTTTGTTCCACAAAAAAAAATCGTGTTTTTTTAAATTCTTTAAAAGGAAGACTCTGTTTTTTGGTTTATCTTACACGAAAATGCGTGGGTTATCTCTTTTACACCCATCGATGCATTGAGCCAATGTTCCATCTAGTTGCACGTTTCTGTCTCGATTAAAGCCGCGCATCCATTCGAGTTTTTCGATGTGTTTCTGATTTGAATTCTCGGTCGGTTTCGGTTTGTGTCAATTAAATAGCGGAAGGAAAATAAATCAATCTCGTCGCTGTTGTTGTTGTTGTTGCTGCTGTGCACGACATTCCAAAGCTGGATTATTTCAAATCGGAAGACATAGGATCTTTGCAGGAGAACAATTCCGGAGTGACCAACAAGATGGTCAAACGGTAAGTGATCGGATAAGGAACGGATGACCCTGAATGCGTTCATTCAATCAAAAAAAAAAAAGAAAACGTTGGATGGTGGACAAAACATTGTTTACATCGCGAGACAATCCCCCCCAGTCCGGGACGCAAGCTCAAGCACCGAGCATCCCCATCCAATGAATCATTTGCGTCTGCATTCTGCAACGATGCCGTTGCAGCATTCAGCGACTTCAAGGATTTTCTGCTTGACAGTTGTTTTTGGCTTCGTGTTTGTGACTTCATCTGCGCAAATTTTTACATGATGTCTGTTGCTGGGGGTGGTTTGGTGGGGTACCGTACAAAATTGCGATGATTGCCTGCCACTGTGCGGTGGTTCTTGCTATGTGACGCGACGAGGACGAAGGACGAAATGTGGTTGAGTTGATGCGGAACATGACGAACATGGAATATGAAAACATTCGCCGATACGCTTGGGAAATGAAATCGATTTATTTACAGTTTTTTTTTTCCTACCCACTTCTCGGTCGATGGCTGGGCTGGTTGCTAATCCACTTTTTTGGCCTCTGTTGAAAGGTGCTGGAGTTTGGTTGCTCGTTTGCGGTGTCCTTGTGGAATTAGTTTTGCTGGAAGGCTGCCTATTCACGCAGGTATTGATAAAGGACAAAATTCCATAGAGGAGAAAGGGAACACGGCTTGAACTAGAGTGCGCTGCAAACAGGGTATCTATAAATTGTTTTTTAAACGCCCCCAACTTGACGTGGAGCCAGAAGGGATACGTGTAAAATTGACATTTTAAATTGTGGCACGAGGATTGCTACTTAAGTTTAGAGATATGGCAGCAATAATGGCCTTTTCGGTTGGCGATCCCGGATCAGGGAGTTCTTCTCCCGGATTGGGGCTTCTCTCCGAACAGCCAAACGCGTTTTTCTTGATTTTGAAGTTTGTCTAGCGTTGTATTTGTGAAGCAAAAGCTATTAAAGGGGACAAATGACATTTATCCAACTTGACATTGACACATGTGTGATTGTGTGCGTGCTTCTGGTTTTGATTCTGGATTGAAAACCAGAAGCAAATTTCTCTTCTATCCAGAAGAGGAACTGTCAAACGAAACCAGAAGTCTCCCGGACGCTCCCGGACGACCAACCGAAAAGGCCATAACTTTTGTGAAATCTGACATTGCCTTCGTACATTTTGTCTTTTTTTAATGGTTTTTAGGCGAGTGCTAGCTGTCTGAGCTGTGTCTAGCTCCAGGTACTTGAAAGCTTGAAACATTCATGTTGTTCTAAAATGAAATTAAATCATGAAGATTTCTGTGCGCCCCAATCAACTCGCTTTGACTTTAGGTAATGAAGCACCATCTCGACTCGAGTCACCGCTTTTAGCTGGTTTTCTGAATTCAATTCTGGTTTTACTCTGCTACAGGACAAAGTTCGTTAAGGTCGTCCAAAAACTGGAGACTATCCACAAGTAGTAAAAAGACAAAGTCCTGGATTGTCACTTCAAAAGGGTGACACGTCTTCCCCGAACATGGTGCCAAATTTGGTTAATAGCTGAGAATTAGCAGGAAACGCCCATGCTTCATAATTTTGGTTTAATATTTTAGCATGTAGCATCCCAACGAAAATTTAGGATTACCTGAAGTTTCTTTTGAGCTCAGTTTTAATTCAAGGGCGAAACTTTAAAAATAGTTTTTATAGCTTCTACAATACAGAAACCCAGCCCTCGTCATTTTGGTATGTTGTCAAAGATTTTCAGTACTTATCAGAGTACAAACAAAGCAAACAGCGGCGGATAAGCCCCTAAGTTAGTCAAAAGCGATTAAAAAAGGGGTTACAGAATCTAGTGCACCATTCTTGCTGTTTTTAAGGCTAAACTCATCAACCTGGGCCTTCAAGTTCAGGAATCGTGCCCTGTCGGGGTTCCTACACGGACACGTAAAAAAAAGGCAAGTTATAAGAGGGCACCAAGTAGCCTCTATCCGAGGCTATTTTTTAATAATAATACTCGACTTGGAAGGTTTAAGGACCACGATTTGAGAGTTTGTACCTGGGATGTAAGAACTCTACCCACTAGGGGCAACTTAAAACTTTAAGTCTTTCCTCCTGCGACATAGAGTGGATATTTCTACAATCCTGTATAACTAGGATAGGATTAGGTATGAGAAAACGAAAAGAGCTATACGCTTATTACGGCTGCCAAAAAAGACTGAACATGGTTGGGATGCGGGACTTCCCGGTCCGAGGTTAAAAGCCAAGCCAGCTAGATTCGGTTCAAGGCCTTTTTTCAAAAATAACAGCTGAATAGTTGCACACGCCCCTACCCGATACTAAAAACCGTGACAAGGAGGAATTCTATAACCTCCGACGTACGACGTCAAAGTTGTACTCGGGGACTTTAATGCTAACATAGAAAAGGAGAACAATTTTCGATGTTTTGAAAAATTTTTCAACATCTTCCAGTTCAATTCAAACCATCAGCATGATGCCTTCAACCAAAGGCTTGTTGATTTATACGATTCACATTTAATTTCTCTTTGACTTTTCTTGAAATCTCGTGTGGTATTGATTGAATTTCGTGGCAAGACATGACAGATACACAATTGATGATCATACAGTCACTCCCATGTAAAAGACCTCATGGGGTAGAGGCTACTCTAATTTTTCTTTGTTAGTAGATATACACAACGTTCTGGAAAGAACAACAAATAACAGATTTTTGAAATAGCTCCTAACACTGTGATAAGCAGATGTTGCTTGACGGTCTTCAAACGGTCGAAAAGCCAACCAAACAGACCACGTGTTCATCGACGCAAGACTCACATAACATCTTGGATGTCCGAAGGACTCTCGACTTTGACCATTTTTCTTTTCGGAGCGAAATGCAGAGCTCCACTTTCCAATGAGATGTTGGATGCCTACAGCGAGCGCTTGAGTGAGAGGCTCTGCTTTTTCACTCTATCCACGCGTCTACATACAGTGAGTGGAGTCGCAACACCATTAAAAACGTTTCTGTGTGTTTTCTGCTTTTCGCTGTGTCTCCTTTTATTTTTCACCTAAAATCAGAAACACAGCGAGATACGCATTGTGTTGCTATATACGTGCTCTCGTATGCTGAACTGCGAGACACAGAAACAGATACTCATTGTGGCCCAGTACCTATAAGGTTTTTTGCTACTTCTAAAAACGAGTCATTGGTAAGATGAGGATTGCGTGTACAGGCAAAACGTGTCAGAAGAAGGCAGCTTATAAAGATTATCGAGCTAAGTGAAAGAAGGAGAAAAGGTTATTGCATAGAAAGAAGAGGGGCTACGCCATCTCCCAGCTCAAGGAGTTCAAAGAGTCTGTTTCTTAAAGAAAAAAGACCAGAAAGTTCTAAAAAAAAACATCCAAGCAACAGGCGGTTAGCTTTAGGACCGGTAAGAGGGTTCTTTGAAATGTCAAAAACGAAAGTAATTAAAGCACAGAGACTGGTTGAAGTCTTTTAGTAGCATTTCAAACGTCTGTTTAATGGGCATCAGGTAGAGGGAGTGGAAAAGGTATCCTTTTACTAAAGGAAACTGTACAAGAAGAGATCCAAAGACCAGTCGACCAAGAATTAAAAGCTACCATAGCTATAAAAAGGCCTAAGAACTAAAGGCTGTCGGCTCCCGAAGGTTATGTTTTGGAGCGGTGCATGTGTCAAATCATTGACCAAGTATGGGTGACAGAAAATATGCCCAAAGAGTAGACGCTCATTTAGACACGAGATTATGAGGTGAATTGAGGGATCATAGCCCTCCCACTCCTAATAACGGGTGATTTTTTAGCTGGTTTGGTTTTGGCAACACTGGTTTTGACAGCTGACGTGTGTTTAGTACCTTGTGTCACTGTCAAACAGCTTCAGTTTGGTTTGCAATTTAACCATGGATCGTCTTACAAATGAACAACGCTTGCAAATTATTGAATTTTACTATCAAAATTCGTGCTCGGTTCGAAATGTTCATCGCGCGCTGCTTCCATTTTATGGTCGGCATTCTCGACCTTCTGAGCAGTCTATTCGGAAGATCGGTCAATTGGCCGCCTAGATCGTGCGATTTGACACCATTGTGGGGTTATGTCAAGGCTAATGTCTATAGGGAAAAGCCCGCTTCGATTGACGCACTGGAAGCCGACATCCATGCATTCATTCGTGAGATACCGGTCGATATGTGTGAAAGAGTATGCCAAAATTGGACTCAGCGGATGGGCTACCTGAGACGCAGCCGCGGTCAACATTTGCATGAAATTATCTTTAAACATTAAATTGCAAGGTTCAAACTATCGATTCAAATAAATATTTTATTAAATTTTACATCCTTATGGTCCGCTAGCGAGGTACGGCGATTGGACATCAGGGCAGGCCACCCTGTTTTGGATCACTTCATCATTGAGGCCAATTCAATGCTGTTTTCGTTTCATTTGTGTGATCTTTGAATGTTTAGGCGATTGTACTAGAATGTTGATTGAAATTGCCTTATTGACAGGGTTCGTAGGACTTTTTTTTGAACATGGCAATACCTACTCCGCCGGTCGCGCTCCATTTCCCTGGAGATAGAGTCTTTTACGTGGAGGCTGCCTCGGATCTTCGTACATATTATTCTATCCCGCCGTCATGTGAAGCATCTTTATCTCAGCTTGCTCTACTATTTTTTACACGCTGCCCAACATGGTGAACCATAGGTTAGCGCCGGAAGCACAACTGCGATGTAGAGCCTTCCTTTCAGCTTAGGGGGCATTTTTTGGTAACAAAAGATACCGGGGTTTCCTCGCCACTTCATCCACCCTTTGCTTAGGCGATGACGCCTGAAAAAGGCTCATTGGGCAACCCGTTTTGATCATTTTCACCATCATCATTTTCGGTGACCGCTTATCCTTAGAAGGGTCGCTAGGACGGCTTAATGGTCCTTACATCATTCCCGATCCTTCGCCACCAACTCAAGAGACACAGGCGCGATCCCCAGGCGGATTTCGGAGATGTTCTTTACCTGATCCCATCACCCGTTTCTTGGCCTACCTGTCGGGCGATGCGCTTGCAACTCGGCTAACATACCTGTCTAGGAAGTCTGTCAGGGGGCATACGAACAACGTGTCCAAACCATGGAAGGAAACAATCGTTCCACTCGGAGAAGTAGCTGCTCAACATTAAGGTTCCCCCGAATACTGACGTTTCTCACTCTATTGCTAAGAGTAGCACCAAAAACGCACTTCAGAAAACTCATTTCGGCAGCTTATACCCGCGATCTAATTCTTTCTGTCGTTACCAGTGATCAAAATGTTCCAATATTAACTCTGTATATGGGTGCAGCACCTGGCAAAGCACAAACGATGTAACGTAAAAGCCTTTGTTTTTTCTGGGCACACCGCATCTCTGATTTTTCGTTTTCTCTTTTAAAAAATTGTAAACTTGTAATTGTAAACTTGTAAGGGCTTTAATAAAATTAAAAATGCATCTGAATCGTGTCTCTGATAACTAGTTATACTTACCTGATGTACCTGACGGAACAGAAACAAAATAAAGAGTGAGCCAACAGAGGCGAGAATGTTGGGTGTCAATATCTGGCATTTACTGAACTCCAAGTGGACGATATTTTTGACAGATGTCAATCTTTGGTTATTTTTGTCATGGATTCGTTTACCACGCTACAAATAATTTTCGTTATTCAATCTTACTACGAAAATGGGACCATTGATCCACTTATTCATCAAAAACTCCGACTTTCGAATGGAAGCTTTGCAGCTGAAGGTGTGGTAGTCACATAAACGTTTATGCTCCCATCATGAATGTCATAGACTGAACTTCATGAATCAACGAAGTTCTACATTGATTTCACTGTAAATTTGTGCTTTATTTAATGAAAACTTCCACACCAGGCTTTGGCTCACCCCATATGAGCCAACTATCGTCCAACTTTCATAGTCCAATGGATCAGTTGTATTATGACTCTTCGCAAAAACGCCGATTCCTTTCAGATTTGTGTGATAAAATGGAATTCATTAACCAAAGATAGAAGTCGAGATCCCCCTTGAACAGGACGGATAGCCCAAATTTTTTTTAAAGTAATGGAAGAATGTTAAGCGAAAAACAGCATAAGATACCGCGCAGGCGTGGTAGCAGCAAACCCTTCCTGGATATAACATTTTATAAACTATAATTAAGCTCTTATCGCTTGTTAATTATTAAAAAATTCAATCTCTCATTGAAAAACAAAAACAACAAGTACGAATGTTGGCCACTTTGCATTCTCCACTGTACCTACATGCAGTCCGCCTCCCTTCAGTTACTCACACTCACGGCAACAGAAAAATTTATAATAAATTACCCAAACTCAACTCACGGGGAAAGGAAATTACACTTTTATTCCATGCGAGTTCTTGTAACTCTGCTTCGTGCCGTGTAGCCTAGCATAGCCCCCTTTTGCTGCCAACATCTGTGCTCCATTCCCTTGTCCTCTTACTGCTACAGGGCAATTCACTCACTCAATTGCATGTCGGAGTGTGATTAAAATCATGCACCCACCAAACAGCAGTTTCCAACATGACATCATGAATATTTAAGCGAAGTAAAAAAAAAAAAACAGGCTCCTACCTACCTAGCACCACCCTGTGCTCTACAACTCTTGAGAACTCAGACCGCGGCTTCATTATTGAAGCATACGATACCGGTTTTTTCTGTGATATTTCACGCGGCTCCTTGGTGCGACGTTGTTGTCGTCATTGTCGCCGTCATCAGCTTCGGAATATATGGACTCATCATAACGCCGGTTCTCAACGAGACTCGGTAACACCAAGCAGACACCACCATTGGGACACATTGCTGCCCTGATGTTTTTTTTTTTTTTTTAGATTTTAGATGTGTGTATGACCGCGCGCACATATGGTTTGTTGTCGCCTCCTCGAATTACTGGAATTAACGTGAATGTAAACGGTGCCCAGGTCTACTGTCATCTGTCTTTTATGTGTGCGCTGGCTGGCCCCCTTTATAATAAATTTTCGGCCAGTAATCCCATAAGAGGGTCATTTAACACGAATAAATTCGTCATTACAACAGCATTCTGCCGTTGGTGGAGTCGAGACCGGAGTTGAGGAAACCCATTCCCATGTGCGAACTGTTTAATTTGAGATTTAATTTCAGATACTCAGCACTCGATTCTGCGAATTCCCAGTGACACTTGGGGGACAAACGTCTCATCACTTTTGAGGCATTCAGACGATGACATGCATAAGTTTGTGGGAATTAGTAATTTTTAATTACATTCATCTATTTACATCTGGAAATGTGCTGACACTGTTATCGCAGCAACTAAAATGTTGATTGTCACATCTCATAAGTTGGCGTTTATCAGGTTTCTTATGTTCGTTTTTAAACGTGACCGGATAGAAACGTTTAGGCTTGGCTAAAGCAAAAACTAATTGTTATTCACGTTTACGGAAGTCCTTAAAGTTTTTCAATCGTTGTTAAGTTGTCATATTATTGCCCACATTCAAAAAGGCGTTAGATGGCGCCAAGACTGCTGCGAATGATTCCCAAAATTGATGTAGCAAATACTTAACAAAATTGGATTTGAGTAGCAACTGGAAAAAAAACTGTCATGTCTGGGAATGTGTATTGAAATGCATACTTTATTAGAAATGAGGGCTTGCGATGAACTAATAATGTCCTTTTTTATAGTATGAAAAGGTTTATGAATTTCCTTCAAATGTTTAAAGATATCGCTTGAGATCATCACTGAGTAGGCTCTGTAAATAACAGCAACACAGCTGAGCAAGCCAAGACTGAAGCATAAAAACCCAGCCAATGTCTGTAATTGAAACTCAGCCTACTGTACAAACTCGACGTACGCAGCGTACTCAAAAGGCTCATTAGAAGAACATGGTTGCAAAAAGCCTCTGGCATTTCATTGTTTTGTCTTTTTTTTAGTTTTAAAAATTAGCCCTTTGAAGGGAATTGAGCCTGCAATCTACATCTATAGCGGATGGACATAAACGCTCCTACCAAGTAAATCTTCGAAGCCAAGTCCCCACTTTCCGATATGGATACCGGATGCCAGACCGGACAACTATGGAAGCAACGCCGCATGGTTGAGTATCATAGGCTCGACGTATCAGTTGACGTATCATAGGTTGACGACGTTTCCGGTGGGCTTTGAGGTTTCAAAAATGAAAATTAGTTCCTATCGCTTTTTATGGAGGTTCTTAAAAACAGTCATTACATTCTCCAGTGTCTAGTGTCTAAAGAAGCCTAACGAGTGCTTTTTATATCGATAAAGGACATGGCCTTCACTTCAGAAGAACATTGGCTTCAAGTCTGCGTCTTTACAGTAGGCCATGTCAGACTTCTTTCGTAAACCTCCTGGTCTGGGCGGACTCTTTGCAGTGGGATTCTACAGCGTACTAGGCTCAACTAGACCTTAATACTGACTCCAGAAGAGAGTCTTCTTCAATCAACCGTCAACCAGATTGACCACATTGCGATCGACGCAAGGCACTCCTCCAGTATCATGGATGTCCGAATTTTCCGAGGGGCCAACATTGACTCGGATCAGTACCTTGTTGTAGCCAAGGCACGGCTGCGGATATCCCGACCAGCGCCAAGTAATGGAAATACTGTGAGAAAGTTTGACGTCGGCCGACTACAATCGCAAGAGATCGCCAGGACCTTCTCCAACCGAGTCTCTCAAAACCTTCTACGAAGTCCTATGCAGCCAGCATCAAGTATTGATAGCCAGTGAAAACATTGCCAAAATGCCATCAGAGACGCCACCTCTGAAGTGCTGGGTTTCACACGGCCACCACAACGAAACCCTTGGTTTGACGATGAATGTCGGCAAGCACATGCAGCTAAACAGGAAGCATACAAAGCGGCGCTGCACAGAAGGACTAGAGCTGCTCGCGAGCGGAGGAGAGAGGAACACCGGCTTCTCCGAAGGAAAAAGAGAGAGCACGAGAAGCGCGCGGTTGAAGAGATAGAGAGATGTTACAACAGGAATGAGGTTAGAAAGTTTTGCCAAAGGATCAAAAGGTCCTGCCAAGGGTATAAACTTCGAACTGAAGCCTGTAAAAACCATCAAGGGAACATCGTTGTAGAATCGCAGTCGTTGCTGAGGATTTGGAAAGACCACTTCTGCAGACTGTATAACGGCGTGGACGAACCAAATATCGCTGTCAGGTAGAACGAACCATTCAACCCGGGCGAAGACGTTTCTGACGAAGCATACGAAAGGTACCGCCCACCTGACCTGGAGGAGGTGAAAGTAGCTGTGTCTAAGCTCAAGTGCAACAAAGCAGCCGGAGCAAACGGCCCAGCTGCCGAACTTTTTAAATCCGCTGGCGATGAGCTGGTTAAGAGCATGCACCAGCTCATCCGCAAGATATGGTCGGAAGAAAGCATGCCCGACGAATGAACCTCAGCATTGTTTGCCCAATCCTGAAGAAAGGAGCCCTCTGAGTTGTGCCAACTACAGAGGCATCAGTCTTCTTAACATCGCATACAAGATCTTTTCTGCTGTACTGTGTGAACGCCTGAAGCCGTTTGTAAACAATCTGATAGGCACATATCAGTATGGCTTTAGGCCAGGAAAGTCCACCATCGATCAAATATTCACACCGCGGCAGATCTTGGAGAAAACCCAGGAATTCCAAATCGATACACAGTACCTCTTCATCGATTTCAAGGCCGCGTATGGCAGCATCTATAGAGACGAGCTATATAGCGCAATGTCTAGTTTTGGCATCCCTGCCAAACTCGTCAGTCTGTGCAGGATGACGATGGAAAACTCATGCTGTTCCGTCAAGGTCGGCAAAGACCTCACCGACATCTTTGATGTCAAAAAAGGATTTAGGCAAGGCAAAGCGCTGTCATGCGACTTCTTTAACATCATACTTGAGAGATTTGTGCAGAACTCTCGCGCCAACGCCAGAGGTACAATCTTTCAAAAGTCCGCTCAACTACTCGCATACGCAGACGACATAGACATAATCGGTAGAACAAAGCGTGATGTCAGTGAAGCCTTCGTGAGTATTGGGACGGAAGCGGCGAATATGGGCCTAGCAGTCAATGAGGGCAAAACCAAGTATAAGCTGTCATCAAGAAAAGACACCCAACACCGACGTCTTGGACAAAACATCACCATCGACAGCTATAACTTTGAGGTAGTGAGGGACTTTGTCTACCTGGGTTCCGCTATCAATTCAGACAATGACACCAGCGCTGAAATCAAACGAAGGATAACTCTTGCGAATCGCTGTTTCTTTGGACTAAGAAGGCAATTGAGTAGCAAAGCCCTCTCTCGAGCAACGAAAGCGTCCATGTATAAGACCCTCATCATCCCAGCCCTGCTTTACGGTGCAGAAGCATGGACCCTGTCAAAGGCGGATGAAAACACTTAAGGCTGCCTCGAGAGGTAAATTCTTCGGACGATTGACGGTCCCGTCTGCATAGACGGAGAGTGGAGGAGGAGATATAACATCGAACTGTACGGGGCTGTACAGCGATACCGACCTAGTCAAAACACAACGTCTACGATGGCTGGGTCATCTAGAGCGGATGGACACCAACGCCCCGGCCCGGAAAATCTTCGAATCGACACCGCAGGGACGGCGCGGTAGACGAGCACCGAGACTCAGGTGGCGCACGCAAATGGAAGGGGACCTCTGCCAACTTCGCGTGCGAAACTGGAGACGGCTAGCTGGAGACAGAGCTGGCTGGCGAAGCTTGTTGGCTGAGGCCCAGGTCCACCCCGGACTGTAGCGCCACCTTAAGTAAGTAAGTAAGAAGAGAGTCTTCAAGGACGTGTAATTGAGAAACATCAAAAGAACAAACCGTGTTCACTATGGGTATGATCCTAAAACCTTTACCTTTCGTGAGTGGCGCTCTAACCAATTGAGCTACGATTTTGCTGCTACGATTAAATTGATGCACATACAACACACAACACCAACAGCTATTTTTGTGTTTGAATACTAGGATGGAGGCTAAAACTCCAAAATCTTTCAAAGATACCAGCATAGGATCTTGAGTCCTTTGTAAAGTACACAAAAAAGATTGCATCATCTTCCATTTCAACACATTTTGTCCACACTCGTCTGCAACAAAATTCCATCAGTATGTTCCTTAAGCAAAGTTGATCTGCTTACAGCCCCCTTTGTTGCCATAGATCTACGCTTCCTGATTGTGGTATGCCTCCACCTGCACTTGATCGCTTCGAGCACTTTCAAGTACACTTTCGCACTCTTACAGTGGCAGGTGTCATTGCACTAAAATTCGGTGGTCCAGATGGCGTAACCGACGCTGTTCTGAAGGGGTATACCGTATACCTTGACCAAACCTCTGCGGAAACTTTTCAGTTGTCTCTCTCTTCTGGTTTATGTCCAAGTAGATGAAAACAAGCGATTGTTAGGCTTGCCCTGAAAAAAGATTCTGCTTTTCTTCTGGTAACCTCTGATTGCACTTAAATCCTTGCTTTTTATGGTGATGGAAACTCGGGTTAGCCTCCAACTAATAAAATATCTTGAATCACGGGAGCTTTTAGTTAGATGATCGCCAGTACCGCTTTCTACATACACTACATAAATGGCAGGCTTTTTGACAGATTAAGATTCAATAAATTCTGAGTTCACCTAACAGAAGATTCACCAAAGAGTTCTCAGTCAAAAGTAAAATATACACCAAGTAAGCATGCATATTCTTTTGCTTTTTAACCCCATTCCATGAGCTTCAAGACTCTAATAGGTTCTCTTGAGGCCTAAAACCAAGAGCTACAAGCTGGAAACTACATATCTTCAGTATTGTCCCGAAACTGTACGTGTCTAAAGGTTTTTTAAATCTGTTTGTGAACACCCCCAGTTTACTGAAAAGGTTGGTACCAAGGTGTGGCTGGCTCTATACAGCTCAATAATCTTGCCTTTTCACATACATTTTTTTATAAGCAAAGAAAAACTTTAATTTTCTACTAATTGCGTGCGTAGAGATTCCTGAACGCTGTCCAACACCTCGGAAATTGAGCTACGCTCACTCCTTATCATTTTTGTATCAAAAAAGTTTATTTCTTGTTCATAATTGTTGGCCTGTCAGTGCCTAATCATTTAAATTTTTAACGACTTGACCGATAGAGATAAATTTTCGCACATTGCTCAGATAATCCGATAGATGGCGCTGTCGTCAGGTTATTTGTAAATTCTATATTATGGGGTAATATTGATTCAGATTGAAGATTCGACAGTGAATAGCGAATCGATTTGAACTGAACAATGCGGTGGCGAAAGACCCTCGTCAAGCGAGCAAGGGTGCTTGAATGATACCGAAGCGAGACAGCAATTAACCGCAGGCTCTTGCTAGAACAAGATCGAACCTTAGGTAGGGCTGTACTGAAGCGCTGCTAGAGTGGTAATGAAGTACTCAGGTGATGTACTGAAGAACCCCCTGGTTCAGAGATTTCATCTCCGGGACTAAAGTTGTGGTCAGTCAGTTGATTGTCAAGTTCAAAGAATACAGTCAAAAGTTTAATGCCTGCCAATTTCATCAGAATTAGCGAAAAAGAGGAAAGATTTAAACTTCAGATCAGAACAATCAAATCATAAAAAATAGTTATGTTTTTGACCTCTCTGTGGTGGCTCTGGATAAGTTTTCTTTGTGGAGGAGGTCTTGGGTTCAAATCCCATCCCCAAACTTCATTTTTTTTTTTAAGATTTTTTCATGAACATCGCTGACGACACAAGGCACTTCAGAGCTGAAAGGTTATTTAAGACGTTTATGTGTATAACGCGGGCGGCACACAGGCTAGACCTTAACTTACTTCGAGCTTTTTGCCAGATACCTTCTTTCAATCATTTCTCTTATTACAACTCCATATCGTCATCAAAGCTTTCACGCATAGTAAACAAAAAAATAATCTTCCAACTGCGCTGTACTCTATACTTGAAAGATTTGATTTAAGTCAACAAAACACTTGACAAATTCGCCACCTCTCAGCGAATTAAGGCCAACAGTGCGGCATTCCGGCCTAAAGTACATTCAAGCCGCACCGCACAATTAGTTTATTGTTGAGCCTACATTTTATGTCAGATCACAGTAATCAAATGCATTCCATTGTACACAAATCTTATAGAATAAAAAGAAACGAGATTTTATTGATCGCGCGTACAAAACATCACGTCGTCGTCGCACTGTCAAGCTTTATAAATTGTCACAACACATGACAGACAAGTGGTTCAGTGTGATTCCTTGGAGAGCACGCAGCAGCTGCCAAATGCGTTTTGTGTGCGAATTAACACGATTCCACTTAAGAATTTCATCGCATCGGAACTGCCTGCGATGACAGAAATGTCAGTTATCATCGTAGTATGAGCCGTCCACGGCCGCTCCCCCATGTAAATGCAGTCAATTTACGGCGCATTCCCGACACGATGATGATCCGGCTGTTGTCGCATGCGACAAGGCTGAAAAGTCATTGAACGGAATCAAGTCGAGAAAAAAGGGGGCGCCAATTAATTTAATCAGTTTTTGTGGACGTTATTAAAGTATACCTATACATAGTTGCCAATCTTGCAGTATTCAGCTGCGGGGAGATGCCACCGTTAAAAAAAATAAATTTACTTAATTTTTCATTTACAAGTGTAAAGTAGGGAGTAATGGGTGTCCGCCAAAAGACAGCCAAACAAGGTCTTATCAATTAACAAAGATAAAGTTTTTCTTTTTTGTTCTTATCAACTGAGGGCGAAACAAACTTTTGTTTACTCGATTTTTAAAGAATGAAAACTTTTGTCGAAGCGAGTGCAGTGCGTCGATTCTAGCATAAAAAACGCGTCCCGCAACGACAAAGTTTTCGTCTCATTAAATATTTACTTTGTCTATTGTATGGGAAGAAGTAATTAGTGTACTTTATCAACAAAGTGCATATAAGCATTCAGTACGTTGTAGGTTATTTGGAGAAGCCCAAGGCCAATGGGTTATAACCAGCTAAACACGCAGAAATATTGTTGTGTAGACAACAAAGAAGCGTCTAATGCGTGTTAATTCATTTCGCAACACTGACGTTTCTTCGTATAAATTGACATCAATGAAATTTCGTTATTTGAGGGGCACTTAAGAACAAAGAACTTTGAGCTGGTAGAAAACAAGCAAGACAGATTAATTTAATACTTGAAACCCAAACACAGAGATATTACAAGATTTTGTGCCGCAATTTTATGCACAGCACACAAAGTGTAAAATTTTAACTGCTGCGTTTCCTCATGGCTACTGAAATCACTTGACATATTCCTTCAACAAAAACGTGGCTCTAATGACATTTCCTAATTCTATTTTCAATTGACAGACAGTTTTATTTTTAAAAGAATTGACGAACTTTCGGGAATGTCGGGAAAATCAAACAAATTAAAGGTCGTGAACTTTTGTGTGAGCGTAAAGTTAAGAGCATACATTTAAAAGTTTGTTTTTTTTTTTTTTCAACAAGGACGGAGAGATGTTGAAAGGGAATAAAATAAGCTGGATGTGAGGAATTAGCAAAATTCTTATTTTACTCGAACGGCCCATGTATGCTATTGTGTATGGCATCATTTATCATATTATCCATCTCGCCTTCTTTACGATGTCACGGCTCAATGTTCAATTAGAGGTACAGAGCTACCTACTACTGGAACCGCATATCATCTTTGGGCCATAAGAAATTGATCAATATCTTCTCATGCTGACAAACGCCTCACCAACGTTGTTTTTTCGAAAAAGTACAATGACGCCACCGCAGGCCCAAAAATCCACACAAAACCGTAATTTTTTGAGAATATTAGCTTTAATAAAAAAAAGTTTTGCGTTTTTGAAGTCCCTCTCTCCTTATTTCAGGTGCTCATACCTTTTCAAAAACATATCACACGTTTAGATAATAACAAGAACTTTTCGGAACTTATCGCGATATTAATTATGGACGATTACCCGACGTTTCGAATGGGTTGCACCTTTCGTGGGAACACTGTTTTCCCGTGACCACGAAAGGTGCAACCCATTCGAAACGTCGGGTAATCGTCCATAATTAATATCGCGGTTAGTTCCGGAAAGTTCTTCTTATTATTATGATGTTAAATCGCGAAAACAATTTGAAATTTAAAATCACACGTTTGACTAGTTATCCAACATTTTAAAGAAATTTTAAAAATCTCAAAACGTTCTGAAATTTGCCTCAAAAACATGCGAACGTTTTTTAAAACGATTTTGTAAAAGTTTATAGTGTTTAAACTTACGATCACGGCCTAAGTTGATCTACAATTTTCAACTAAAGGGTCTTCCAATAGGGACTTACGAACTTTGAAAATTAATATCGGTCGTATTGTCAAAGCTAAATCTGTAAAATTGACTTCCATTTGTTGGGCTTATTTTGCCAAATCCCCGTAGACGGATGTAGTATTCCACAATACGTGCATACGATAGTGAGACCAACGGTCACCATTTCTTTGAGAACGACGCTGGCCAGGCTACCAACGTCAACGGCGGACGCTCTATGTCAATGATTAACGTTTGGACAGGCCGTTAAAAATTGAGCTGAGTCACTCTTGTCTTCTCTATGGACTCACCGATTGCAATCACCGAAGCAAGATTGTAAATTTCGAATGACAAGAATAGTTTTATACACCGAAACGTGCACCTGCTCCAAATCCCGTCGTGTGTACAAGCAGGGAGTTCAACATGCCTCCCATACATTTTCACAGAATTAGGACTAAGAGCAATTTGAAATTGTTGTCGTTCTAAATTTTTGTTTACTTAATTTTGGGTTTCTAGATATCTGGTAGAGTAGAACCGCTTAAGGCCTCACCTAAATATTAATACTTAGATGAGCTTAAGTTGACTTTCATAAATTTCCCATTGCACAAAGACACAATTCGTAGTTATGACCACGACGTTTGCTCAATGTCGTTAGGTTTTCGTTGACTTTTGTTGGCTTAAGCTAGTCCGAATCGTTGAACACGTGAACACACATACGATTTTCAAATAATTAATTTAACTCTGTTTTGGACATCGCAAACGTTTGGCAGGACCTGAGTGAGATTTTCGATCTATTTTGACATAAGGTTAATCCCCCTGAAGTCTATTGTGGTTGGGTCTTGAATGCATAACAAAAAGAAAGATCCCTTTTATTGACGCCTGTTTCCCACTGTATCTAAATCAAGTCAATTTTCTTAGCAGTATTTTTTAGGGGATTTTAAATTTTGTTGAATAGTAAAACTGCCCTTAAGCGTGTATCTTACTTTCTTTGAGGGTAAACGTTGCCTCTTTTGCCTTGTTTTTAGCGGTTTGTCCAAAAATGGAAAAATGACCTCTTATGGTATTGCTATGCCACGTTGTCCGGCCGTCCAATTGTGTTCTAACTTCTGAACGGTAAGTCGTAACTGCAGAAATAGGCAGAGAATCCAACGAGGCAAATTTTTTTGTAAAGCAGAAATAACGGTTTAATTACAGTTTGAAATTTTATGGGAAAATGGATTACATGTTTTTTAATACTTTTTTTTAAGAAGTTAAGCAGGAAAGACGAAGAAAAGCAAAACTTAAGCTAAGAAGATACCAAACTTAAATAAAATTCAACTTTTTAAAAATACTAAGTTTTTGAGAAATGAAGAGTCGAAAATGGGTGACGTTTTTTAAAGTGTTTGAGGCCATAACTTTTGAACCGCTTAGTGCACAAAGCCAATATTGAACACACTTATAAAGCAACACATTTAATCAAATGCAAAAGTCAGATTGTTCAGAAAGAGCCTTAATACTGCCGTTTTAATGCATTTTCGAAAAAAAATTGCGAAAATTCATTAAAAAACGTAAGTGTGTCCCCTTATCTTCGGTCTTGTTCGGACAAATCATATGAAATTAGCCAAAACTTTAAGGAAAATTATAGCGAATTTTAAAGTTTCAAAACCTTACGAGGTTTAACTCGAAAAACAAAAAAGCATTTTCAAAAACTATTTTGTTAAATCTTATAGTATCTCGCTCAGAGCAATTTCGTTCAGATTTATTGAAAGCGTACTAAAAGAAAGCAAGTCGTGTTAAAAAAATTGAAATTTAATTTATTAACCTAAGTTTTTCAGAGCCGATTTAAAAAAAACGAAACAAAAAAAGAGCTTGTTTTACCGTTTTCGCAAAAAACCGTTGGCCATAGAAACTTAAAAAAACATCCAATGCTAGCGCAAGTAGTTGCGCTATTGGATAAAGTGTAACGGGAACTGAAAAAAATTCAAAATAATTCTTTTGGAAAAAAGGTCAAAAGAAGGAATGTCTCCCCCTCTAGCTCCTAAACCGTTTGAAGTATGCACGGTATGTATGTACGGTTTGAAGTATTTGAAATTGTAAACAACGGGCATCGTCCATCTACTGAGACTTTAACCACCTAGTATAAAGCATTAAACAGTTGTATTATTATATCCCGCCCACTTTTTGGAGGCGTGGAAGTTTTCTTTTTGGTATGGTGGGGTATTTTGCAATCTGTCGTAGGTGGACTGAAGCTTTTGCATACGCACTGTTGCACTTTCCCACTTGTTAAGGTTGGAAACGTCCTAAATTTAAACAAACGACATAGAAAACCAAGTATTTTACCGTTTTCTCAGAAATCCATGCCCGCAGAATTTAAGAAAAGTGGCCAATGGAACGCAGCTGGTTGATAAAGTGAAAAAAAGCCTAACGGTAATTGAAAAAAAAACCAAATCGCTATTTTATGGATTTAAAAATGGTAAAAAAGGCCAAGAAAATATATATCTCTCCCTCTATTTTCGAAACGATATAAGAGGACGGCAACAATTTCAAAGAAAAACTGAACGTAGTCCATCTTTTGAAATAAAAAAACAAACTGAAACAGTTTTGAAATAGTTTTGAAACGCTTTGCTGACTGACTAAAAAGATACTGCTAGCAAGTATTGTAACTTCTGGGCCACGTATTTTAGATCAACCAAATTTGACGCAGCTACAAGCACATGAACGTTAACTAACACAAGCTTATAAGAATAAAAAAAAAACAAGTAGGAAAGTGTATGCAAAAGTTTCAGTCCATCAACGACGGATTGCAAAATATCCGACCATATCAAAAAAAACTGCCACGCCTCGAAAAAGTGGGCGGGATACAAAAATATAACTGCTTTATACTAGTTGGTTGCATGCGTTTCGGTCTAAAACTCCACCTTTTTAACTTAAAAAAATCACTTTTTTTAACGCCACGCCCGCAAAAGTGGGCGGAGTCACAAACAATATATACATAAAAGTTCGAAAATGCTAATATCTACAACTTTTCTCATACAATTTTTAGTCAAATTTCATATATATTTATTGAAAAACAGCCATTTTAAAATAAAATCCCTTATAAAAGTGGGCGTGGTCAACGAAAAGGCTAACATTTTTTGCCCACTTCAAAGACAATTACAAGGCAATGTTACATACCAAAAATGAATGCGCTAGCACTGTTCTAACAAAGCTAAATTTAGAAAAAGTATTTTTATAAATTAGAGATGGTCGCACATACGGGCCTGTAGTGGGCGTGTCTGTGGGCGGAAACTTGATCTGGTCCAATGGACTTCCAGCCAACCCACAAGATTTCAGCTCTGTACCTTAAAATTTAAGGCCTAAAAGTTGTTTACATATGGACGGACGGACAGACATGGCTTAATCGATTCTCCTGTCGGTCCCATTCATATCTCTAAAAGGTCTTAGGGTTCTACGGTGATTATTTCACTGCGTTACAAACTATACATCAAACTTAATATACCCTGGGTCGGGTATAAAAACTGAAACAGTTTTGAAAAAGTTAATATATTTCTAGATGTGCTTGCAAACACTTTAGTTGACTGACTAAAATGATACTGCTAGCAAGTATTGTAACTTCTGGGCCATTTATTATATATCAACCAAATTTTGACGCCGGCATAACCAGTGAAGGTTTTAGGTCTTCAAAATCAAGCTAGAGAGCTGAATATTGGTAGACGACTGGGATCTTTTGTTGCACAGACAAAGTGTGAAATGTGGCTTAATCCGTCAACGGCCACGGCCACTACTGACTTCAGTGTGACACAACCTCTATTTCACATTTTCTTTTAAAATTCCTTTTTTGTCAAGTTAGACAAGTCATAGGAACTTAAATTTTGGTATTGAGCAATATTGACCCAAAACCTTTAACAAGTCAAAAATTGGACCGCTCACAATATCGACCATGCCCATATTTAACATGTTAGATCTTTAAAAATTCCGATATCTCGGAAAGTTCACTCCAAATCGAAAAAAAAATTAAGAAAAATGTTAAAGATAATACTATTTGCTAAATTTCTCCATCTCTTATACAAAGTTTTGAGCCCTGTCCACTTTTAAGGGGCGTTTTTAGGAAAAAACTGTTTTTTTTTTTTGAAATAATTTTCGCTTTTACCGTATTTTCTCATGATTCTAACGAAATTACATTTAATTGATTATAGTTTTAACCCATGCCCACTTTTGGGGCGTGGCCTTTACAAATAATCTATTAATACAGGCCAAGATACTTTAAGATTTGGTGTTACACGGTATATAGGGTGGGGTGTATAAAAGTTTGTCACAGACGAACTCTTGCACTTACTCGCTTGTTACTCTTGACTTTTGAGAAATGAACGTGCAACTAAACATGTCTATTATTTATTTTCCGCAGTGTAAACCTTTTAAACAAAAAAAAAAATCTGAATATTATTTACAGCTTCTGCATGTGGTCATAAATTCATCGGATCAAGACTACAGATCGGTTTTGCCTTATCAGTGCTTCCGTTAATGACTTTTGATTTATTATTTTAATCAAGACAATTTCACAGTAAAATAACATCGCCAGTCTCATTTAGCTTAAGACTGTCCACACAGAAAAACCAAACCTTTGATTTGTTCTATTAATTAGACAAAATTAAAATAACAGCACCAGAACCTAAATGAAAAATCGTTTAAACAAAATCCTCTTATTTAATTAACACTTATCTTGAGTTAAACTTTTCCCCCATTAGATAAATTGTTATATTGCTGTGAAATTGACAACATTGATAGATAAATTATGTGCTTTTAGGTGAAAATTGTGTTGGACTTCTTGTAAAAAAAAAAATGTCGAAACCAATCGTGTACAATTTGTCCATAGATACTTTCACTCTTAAAGCCTCACTTTGCTTCGAAGCATGCGGCAAGCCCAGGAAAAAAAGAGTTAAATTAAAATGCCGATGCAAATGTGTAGACCTTTGCTTCTATTGTTGTAACAAAGAAGACGGTTGATGTGTTATATAACTTGCAGCACTTAAGTAAGCCTTTAATCCGATGAGAAATGCTTTGATAAAAATTTACTGATGGCGGTTAGAGAATAAACAAAAAAGAAAACAAGAAAAATTGACAGGTAAATCAATAGTTAGATATTGTAGCCAATAAAGGGCTAAGCGTTTTTTTTAGTCAGGTTTCTAGTCAGAAAAAATACAAATGAAGAGCTGTTGCGAAACACCGCTTTTTTAAGACGTTCAAATTGTTGCTACTGTGAATTTGATATGCAAAGGCCCTTAGTGGCACAACTCTCAACTAGCATGAATAATAGGATAAAAGCTGCCAAAAATGCAGTTCAAAGCTAAATATTTGAAACAATTGTAATTTTATGAAGTTCTTTTCAGGATTACCTGATGTTGACGACTCTTAACCGACTTATTTCCAAAGCAAATTAAACATTTGCATAAGTCAAACAAGCTCTCGTGCCGCGGCATAATGTGCCAGGGCTAAATCAAAGCCATGCGGCTAGCGGTGATGAAACACTGCAGCTCCTCTTCTGTACGAACGTCTAGTTAGTTATTTGTAAGGCACTTAAACGAGGGTAGGTTTGTTACGAAGAAGCTACAGCCTTTTACAGCCCAAAAGTGTGCACAGTCATCTTTACACTGTGTAACGGCTTACAAGTTTATCCGGCGTACCCCACAAGCGGACCATTAAGAATGCAGAAGAGTGGGAGGGTTATGATCCATAATTTCAGATCATAACCTCGCGCCTAAAAGAAAGAAGAACAACGGCTTTTAAGCTTATAACTTCCCATCAAAATGACTCACGGCAGAAAAAAGTTTGGGTAAAACCATGCTTTTAAAATAACCTTTTGGTTAGGTCAAAAACTAAATATAAACGAAATCTGGAACGAAGTCTCGTTTACCTCGTTTTTTTTTCATGTTTTCCTAAATTAGGCTCAAGGCCAGTCGAAATTACGTTTTCTGGAAAATTTTAGGTTTTTCTTCAATTCTGCCTCCAAATGTGGGCGTGGCCTAAAGTCTTGTATGAACCAAATGTAGAACTTAGCGTTTTCCACATAAAATATTAAGCGAAATTTTTTCAATTTGGAGCAAACATATTGAGGAAACTTCATTTGAAAATTTACCCTTAAAAAAGATGCCACTCCCACTGGAGGAGGTTTAACAATTAAATTTTTCTCTTTTGTGTCTTTCATTCATTACGAGATGCTAAATGTAAAATTTCAGCCTTTTAAGATGGTTTACAGTTTAAAGAGCTCTGGAGGTAGTTGCACATTTGGACTGATTGTGGGCGTGTCTTCGGGCGGATTTCAAAAATACAATTACACTTGTACTGCTTCGCATGACGTCGACCAAACGTACGAAATTTCAGCACCGTAGCTCAAAATTTAAGGCCTAAAAACATGTTACATACAGACGGACGGACATGGCTTATTCGATTCAGAATTCGGTCTCGATCATATCTGCCATTATTATTTCACCGCGTTGCATACTATGTGACAAACTTAATATATCTCTCATCCTATGGGATGGGGTATAAAAATACTTTTTTCGCACTTTAGCTATGTTTAGATGGTGCCAGCACACTAATTTTTAGTATGTGACACTGCTTTGTAATTGTCTTTGAGGCAGCGCGAAAAGTTTGGCGCTTATTGACCACGCCCACTTTTTAAGGAATTTTAACTTAAAATTGCTGTTTTTCAATAAATAGAATGAAATTTGATAAAAGATTAAATTACAAAAGTTGTAGATATTAGCATTTTCTAACTTTTTTTTTATATTATATATGTCCCCGCTCACTTTTGTGGTCGTGGCTTTAAAAAAGTGATTTTTTAGTTAAAATGGAGGGTTTTAGTCCAAGATGTATGCAACCATTATATTTTTACATCCCGCCCACTTTTTGGAGGCGTAGCAGTTTTCTTTTTGGTAGGGTCGGGAATTTTGCAATCCATCTCAGACGGATCTGTTTTTACACCTGCGGATCTGTTTTACGCACCTGTTTTTACACACAACGCTTTAATAAGAGTTTGAATGTTGATGGTTAAAAACACAAAAAGTGTTTTGGCTCTTATCTTGAATAGTTTTGCAGCTTTTACAGAATAGTTTTTACGTCTTTTACAACGTCTTCTTTTGTGCATAATGGGGGAAGCCCCCAACAATGACTCGCAGAGGTTTTTCGTACTTATTTTGATAAGTATACCACTCGATTATTTCTGCATTCAGGCTCAGAGACAGCGATAGGAATCGGCGTTGTAAACACTTTCCACACGTTATTTCGGTGCGAAATAAGCTTATAGTTTTCTGTTCTCACCGTGTTTGCAAGAAGGTTGCGCAATCTCTCGAAGGCTGCTATCCCGACGATGTTTATTGCGGGAGGTAGACGAATTTTCGCTTCTGGTTTAGCTTTGTTTGAGCCAGAGGGCTTATCTTCTTTTTGTATTACTTCGGGAGAGGTATTCGCCTTAGACCTTTTCTCCGTCCGTAAAGTATTCGCTTGCTGGTCGGTTCGGTGTTACACACTCTTTCGTTACCTCACAGTCTTTCGTTATACGAGTATTTTTTATATACTCGTTTTCTTTTCGCAGAGAGTCAACTTCCATTTTAAGATGGAGGAAGAGTCGCTCCATTTCAGTAAACTTTGCTCGGAGTTTATTATTCTCCTTTTCTAAGCTCTTAATTTTCATTGAGGCCTGGTTTACCGGTGGACTGCTTTTTCGGGATATGTTCGATCTAGGGGTGGTGATCGATTTAATTTTGTCCTTTTCTCAAAAGGATATAAAAGCAACACAAAGCTCTCCCCAGAGCCTGCCTCCGAAGATGGTGGATTTTCCGGCATAGCTGGGCTGCCACCTGGGGTAATCAAATCTTTCGTTTTATTCATTGCCATGTTTCACTTCTATTTTCATTTTTAAAATACAGCCGCCCCAGTCTGGAGACAGACGCCGACCAGTGAGCCGCACAATGTGTCACAGACGCTTCTGGATTTAATTTAACCTTCAGATTCATCAATAAGTTTAAACCTTGCCAAAAGTTGCCCAAATGGAGCAGCATCGACAGCATCCCTTGAAACATTAAGGAGTACTTCTTTCGGTGGATTTTAATCGGCTCTTACGACAGGCATACCTTACCTCAAGGCTATTCTAACCCCGACCTTGCAGGGGTAAACAATAATGACATTAAAAAATAAATAAATAGAATGACGCAACAGCTCGAGGTGAACCAGGTCCAACTTCTCAACAATGCACGCTGTGTGTGTTGATTTCTTCACATACAAGAGACCTACAATTTTTTGCCGAACCCGAACGGCACGTTGAAAAGTTTTTCAAGACAAACGATACTCTCGGATGGCTTGTCAGACCCTCGCGGATGTGCGACCGTGAAAAAGAACGAGTCTTTTTTTTTCAGGTGACGATGGTAGGATTCGAACCCATACCTCCGGCGCAGTAAGCAAACACATTAACCACTACGCCACGGCACCCCACCGATTTTTGTTAATACTCTAGTAGACTGCTTTTGGTATTAAAGCTAAATTAAATTTGTAAAACATTTTCTGTATTACGGCTAGAGTCCCTTAGCCTTTTAAGCATTATGAAAGGAAGGGAACGCAACAGGAAATGTTTGCGTTGCTTGGAGTTGGCTGGGTTAATTGTTCAGAAAATGTCTTCCACAAAAAGTCAACGTTCAAAAGGTTACTTTTATGTTTATTTTTCGCTCCAAAAAGTTTGAACACGTCGTCAATTCCCATTACCGAAACCTAAATGCCCTCCATTGCAACTGCATTGTGTATTCCTTTCAACATTTTGTGTCCTGTCCACCAGCATGAGAATATTGATATTTGCGGTCTGTAAAAGCAGAACCGCCATCTGCTGAGAGATGGCGATTCTATTGATTTGCCACAACTTCAAAACCTTGTTCACATAAGGTCAATTAACAGTTCCCTTGGCTTAGAAGAATCAGGCGTCGGACTCCTTCTTCAGACAGTAATGCGATCTCATCAACGACCGGAAATGAGCCCCTCTAATACACATGTGCCTATTTACCTAAAAATCTTGACATGTGTCAAATAAGCTGTTTTCCATTGGCTGCCAATTATATTCGCATTATTTTACCTTTTGCTTTTTGAGTGCCTTTAGTGGGAAATAGAATTTTCACTGACCCATAACATGAAAGCTCAAAACGGTCGTTGTCCATTCGCAGAATCTCTCTGAGCGATTCGACGCCAGTGCGCTGGTTTTCTGATTTTGCCTCATTAACGAAACGAGATATGAGTTCGTTTCTTTGGCAATAAAATGTGTTTTTTTTTTCATAATCAGTCGCTCTATTTAGATTTCCTTTTGTGGCGTTGCGCACATTCAATCTGCCGAACGTATTCATAACAATGAAATTCCCAGACCCAACAGGGATCCAGGGAACCGCAGCGAGGAAACAATCATTTGGCAACATTTTTGCATATAAAACAAACAAACTCAATTTTCCTCCCACGGTTGGAACATTGAAGTTCAGCTACCTTGTGCGAGTGACTTTTAACCACTTCAACCTTTGCTAATGTAGTCAGCCGGCTGCACTATAAGGAGTCAGCAGTCGTTGGCTCTGCCTGTTCTTTGACAACGAATCAACTGGAAAGTATTGTGGCTGATGCCGGTGTTTACATCAATCCTCCGACAGGTTGTACAACAGCATCCACTTGTTGCTACCATTTTTTATTTTGCAGACCATGGCTTGTTTTGTTCGTGATGAAACAACCCTCTGTGCTTGTAGTGTGCACTTGAATTGCTACAAGCCGCCGCCGCCGCACTGCCTGATGCCTACATTATCTCGTTCGTTATTGTCGATTGGGTTCCTTTTTCAAGATGATTGGTTTCAGCTCATTTGTTGCGCCATCAGATACTTCGAATACATTTTGCGATTGATTTCTATTATTTGCTTTCGTAAACCATTAGAAGAGACTCTTGCGGAGATTGCGGGCGCTCGCGCTTAGGTGAAAGTCTTCAGCGTAAGTGGCCTTGAAAAGAAAGCGTTCATGACGCAAAGATTACACTCGCCATCGCCACCCATCATCGTCTTCATTGGAGAAATGCGTTCCAAGACACTCGTCTAAGTGGGCGCAATTAGTTTCTCAATTTGCTTGCGCGCACTCGTTACAAGATGGTTAGTTGGGCTTAAGCGGTAATTGTTGTAATTTGTACAAAATGGATTTTTTTTTAAATTAATTTTGGGTCCCGCCTCACGACTTTGGGAAGAATTTACATATTCTCTGCTCTATACATGCTGCTTGTCAGAGACCGCACCTTTCCACTTGGGTGGTGGGAGACGCCCGCCATCTCGCAAGAAGTTTGCGCTGTCAGCCAAGTAAAAGTTGCTCACATTGCGCATTGTTGCGAAGCAATTAACCATCGACATGAGGTATCACAAGTTTTTACCGCGCTGTACTGCCTTGATTAAGTCATAGATTAGATCAGTCGATTGGACGGATGGCGACTGGTGGCGGCAATAACAGAACCATACTTGGTGGTCGTTGCGCTTGGATCACATTGCGTTACAGTCTGGTGGTATGGTGGTGGCATGTCTGAAACTCGGTCCATACGCGGTGGCGGAATGAAAGCGTTCAATCGTGAAATAATTAAAGTTTTCAAAGGCTGAAGGGAAATGCACTTGACACGGGGTTTAGCGAGGGTTTTTTAATTAAGGGAGCAGAAAACGGACTGTTTCTGCTTTGTTCTGCTGATTCTCGTTTTTAGATTGAAATATTTTCATAACTCTAAGCCCATATCTTGATCCTGTCGGATTTAAAGGTTTCTTTTTCTTTCCCTACGTTAATTCAGGCTTCATGACACCCAAAACATCTAGTCCTAGTTTTTCTCCGGAAAAAAAGAAAGCCTGATGCAGACAAGAGCGTGCGTGGCTTTAAAAAAGTGTTTCTTTTACTTAATAAGGCGAGGTTTTAGTCTAAAATGTATGCAATCAGCTATTTTCAGGCTTTCAAAAGTTGTATTTTTACAGCCCGCCCACTTTCTGGAGGCGTGAAAGGTTCTTTTTTGGGTAGGGTAGGGTACTATGTTAGATAAACTGAAGTTTTTACATACGCACTGCTGCACGTACCCACTTGTTATTTATTTTGGGTTGGCGGCTTCACCGATCGAATTTCTTTGACAACCATGTTAGCTACGCGATCAGTGTTAACGGCGAGTACTTTAAGTCGATGCTAAGCAACTACATTTAGCCTAAATTGCATTCTTTCGACCCCAACGACATGTGATTCCAGCTGGACGGCGCTACGTGCCACACAGCTCAGGCCAGTCACATTGGGAACTCTCCACTAATGACTCGAGGCCATGCTCATCTCACGTGGAGGTGATTTAAACTGGTCACCATGATCGTGCGATTTGACCCAGATCAACCTTTTTTGCGGTTTTCTGAAGTCGCAGGTTTATGTCAATTAAGCGCAGCGGCCCTCAACGCCAGCATAACACACCCAGCCAACATTCCATCGGTCAAGTTCAGCCTGAAATCCAAACTCAGGGATGATTGGATATTTCATATGTGCCCGCTATTACCGAAGCCGGGGTGGAAAAATCGCTCAAATTTTGCAAGAGACTCCAGTAAAATTCGATCGAGAAAGATGGAAAGACCATTTAGCCACCCTCACTCCGCGACCGATTCGAAAATGATGATGATGATGATGACTCCAGCAAAATTTGCAAAAATTGCAGAGACCCGTGCAAACCCTTTCAATTCTCACAAGAGACGGCTGCAGATTATGGCAGTAAACCAACCATTCTTGGATATGCTACATCGACATTTTGGCTAAGGTAAAACAAGATCTTACCCCTTTCGTTTTGATCAAGGTTTTCTGAATAGATCAGAAGTTGGGACTAAATGCATCTCTACATCTACAGATCAAAGCTGTCTTTCCGAAAACCAGCCGGCACGGCGACCAGTTAGAGTTGTTATGTCGACTGTAAAACCCCGATAGTATACTCGAAGTCGAAAGCAAAATTAAATTAAAAGAAGGCAGACTCAAAAATGGGCTCTAAAACATCCAAGACGCCATCCGATTCATACCTCCAAGAAAAACCTACTTTTATCGATATACTGGCCTAACTGTGAACAACAAAGTTTTATACGAGTATTCAAAGAGCTTCGAAAGAAAAATCGAGTGGTCGAAAGAAAAAATCATGTGGTTCACCGGCAGGGTATGATCCTGCATCCCTTACCTGTGGTACGTAATGCTCTACCAATTGAGCTACTGTGACTACAATTTATTCTTTGTCCAAATCCGACCACCTCACTATGGAAGTCGGCTTAATTGTCATCATAATTGAATTTTATAACCTCCCTTGATGGGATGTTGTTATAGGCATTCCTTGTAAAATTGGGTTTCCGAGTAAATTTGAATCTATGTACAGCAAGAACAGGACACTGCTTGTCCACAATGTCTACAAAGAGCTCCTCATATCAGTTCAACATCAAATCTGTTGAGCTTTTGAGCTTCCTTGACTCCTTTGGGATTGTACCTGAGGAACTCTTTGGAGTGTTTAAGTCCCCCCTCCAAAACACTTTTGTATAGGAGATGCTGATGGTCCAGTTTATTTTTTATATGAAATGAATATCTGCCATCGTGAAACTAAAGTGAGGAAAAGGCCCGATTCTCGTAGTCTCTGCTCCCTATACTTAGCTTGCATATCGGCCTTTTTGTTGTAGATTTCGTGTCCATCTTGTACCTAAATCAGCTTTACACCGCTCTTGCTAGTCAGAGTATTTAGAATTTTGTAATATTTCCAGAAACCCTTGGAGTTATAACTAAGGCTTCTTAGAGCTTTTAGGACTGCCTTCTTGTCGGAAAATAGTGAGATCTTTACATTGGTTTCACACTTCTTATTTATGCAGTGGGCTGCGGTCAATCGTAAATCGATTGTATTTTATAGTTTTTGCTAAAGTTTACTTAGGTATGAGATTACTCAATTGCGATAGCTTCCTGACCAAATCCACTTTCTTCAGACCAAAAAGAACTTAGTTAAAACCTGACCAAAAACTGCAACTGTAGCCGAAGCAGACGGAATTCGTACGGAGTTCATTAAACATACTCTGGCCAGATAGAAGGATACACCGACATCGAAAAAGTTATTTTTGACGAATACGTAGCTTTACTGAAGTTTAGGAGTTGCACTGTCTTCGTCTTGGCCCTAACAAAGTTAATCGAAAAAGATTTTCAACGGCAAATGATAACCTCTGTCAGCTTCGTAAACCTGATAGCATAGATACCTGCACAGAATCTGCAACCTAATATGCACGATGCTCAGTGATCGGATATTTAATGTCTTCTGGACTAGTACAACCGCAGTAGAACACGAAAAATAAACAACAGTCATAAACTTTTCAACGCTTGTATTCCAAGTCCGCGAAAAAAAAGCAAAACACCACAAATACAATAGAGAAACCAAGATCTGTTATATCCACCTAAATCATAAATACGTCCGAAGAAAACTGCAAATGCTGCTTGATGGTGTATGCCTTAGGCAAAACTTTAACCTTAAATATCGGCGTATCACCTTAGATCGAACTAATACGGTGCCGTAAAATAATGCCGAGCGAAATAACGCCGAATTCGGGAATTCGGTGTTATATTATTTCAACAAAATGAATTAAAGCCGATTCGGCTTTGAATTAATTGTTTACAGATTTGCACTTACACTCAAGAACATTTTATCACATGAATGTGTGTATTTAAAAAAAAATAAATAAATAGAGTGGCGCAACAGCTCGAGGTGAACCAGGGCCAACTTCTCAACAATGTATGCTGGTGTGTTCATTTCTTCACATACAAGGGGACCTACAATTTTTTGCCGAATCCGAACGGAACTTTGAGAAGTTTTTCAAGACAAATGATACTCTCGGAGGGCTTGTCAGACCCTCGCGGAGGTGGGGACCGTGAAAAAGAACAAGTCTTTTTTTTTAGGTGAAGATGGCAGGATTTGAACCCAGACCTCCGACGTAGTAAGCACACACACGAACCACTACGCCAGGGCACCCTCACGAATGTGTGTATTTACGCGTTCTTAAAACAAATTTATATATAAATTATAATAGATAATTTCGCGCGAATTTTCGAACTTATATAATTTCTCATTTAGTTAAAAATTCAATGCTCAAACCTAATAATAAATAATTCTCACTTATTTTTACGTAATACATAGTTTGCAAATAATTTGTTGGTGAGAGTTTATTTATAAATTATATAAAAACTTTTTCTTAAAATTAAAGAAGAAAAGATAAAAAATTCGCGTTATTACTCAAACAAAAAAGTAAATGAAAAATATATAAGTTCCGAAATTCTGGCGAACGGAAAAGAAAGGAGAAAAAATAGTTTCGAAATTCGCGCGAATTTTTCAATTTTTATTTTTACATTTCCTTCGAATTTGAGCGAGTTATTTGAATAATATTTCATTCTTTTTATTTTTAAGTTATAGGAAAGGAAAGGAGAAAAGAATAGTTCCGAAATTCGCGCAAATTCTTCAACTATTTTTTTCTTCTTTCCTTTCGCCTGAATTTTTATACCCCATAAGATAGCATAGTAAGTTTGTCACATAGTTTCACACGGTGAAATACTAATGATAGACTCCCAAGACCTTAAGGGCATATGATCGAAACCGATTTCTGAATCGGATGAGCCATGTCCGTCCGTCCGTATGTCTGTATGTCACATGCTTTTAGGCCTTAAATTTTGAGCTAGGGTGCTGAAACTTCGTACGTAGGGTCCACGTCATGCGAAGCAGTACAAGTGTAAAAATTTTTGAAATCCGCCCAAAGACACGCCCACAATCGGTGTAATTGTGCATCTACCTTCAGAGATTTCAAAACTGTAACACGTTCTAAAAGGCTGAAATTTGACATTTAGCATCTCCTAATAAATGTAAGACACAGAAAAGACAAATTTAGTTGGTAAACCTCCTGTAGTGGGCGTGGCATATATTTTAAGGGTAAATTTTCATATATTTTAAGGGTAAAATGCAGTTTACTCAATATTTTTGCTCGAAATTGACAAAAATTTACTTAATATTTTATGTAGAAAGCGCTTAGAAACCACATTTTGCTCTTAAAAGACTTTGGGCCACGCCCACATTTGGAGGCAGAATTGAAGAAAAACCTAAAATTTTCCAGAAAAACTTAATTAACGACTGGCCTTGAGCCTAATTTAGGAAAGAATGAAACAAAGAAAGTAGCAAGAAAGGTAAACGAGACCTAACGAGTCCAGCTTTCGTTCGGATAAAGTTTTTAGCCACGCCCCCTTTTTGGGGTCGATTTTTCAAAAATATTGAATTTGAACCAAAAAATTGAATTTTTACGTACATTAAAATATCATGGAAATATCTTATAATTAATAGTTTGTAATTAGGGGCGATTGGACCACGTTCCTTTTTGAAGTTTGCATTACTTATAAAATGTCAAAAAATAACTATGATTTTGTTCTTTATTTTTGAGTTATAGGAAAGGAAAGGTGAATAATAGTTCCAAAATTCGCACCAAATTCGAACTACGTATTATTTTCTCCTTTCTTTTCGATTTGCACAAATTTTCGAACTAATATTTTTTTCTTTTTCACTCCTTTTGAGTAATAACGCGAATTTTTGATCATTTATTTTCTTCTTTACTGACTAATTTGCGCGAATTTTTGAACTATTATTTCCCCCTTTCTTTTGCTATTACTTTAAAGTAAAGAAGAATATATAAGCTCCAAAGTTTGTTCCGAAATTCGCGCGAATTCAGGAAGCCGAGCAGTAATGTGATTCAAAAATTAGTAGGCACATCCTGGCGTGCCTGAGGTCGACGTGCCCCTTTAACTTTGCCTTGCACATACATATAGAGTGAAGTTAGAATATGTCCTGGCGGAGACTTAATGACCTTACCGACTGCAGCATTGCACTTTGTTGGTTTGACTATTAGAACAATTTTTTTGTGTACGATACTTGAAACATTAAAAATGCCTTAATGCTTCAGGGTTTTTTCAAACCAAAACATCTATAGTTCAAAGTCAAAGCCCAGGGGCAGTATTTAAATGGCACAGGTGTAATCATTTCAATTTAACTACACATAATTGACCACATAACCAGAAGAAGGTCAGCCAAAGTGCCTTTCACCAGGTTCAGGCAATTTACAACTCCATGGCTCAAATGGGATTCACTAACCCCAACCTATTTATGCGGTACGAAAGATTATTGCTTCACGGATAAGTTACTTATTTTCATGAAAAAAAAAAAACGAAACATTAGCAGAGAGAATTCATCATCCATCCTTTGGCTCATTTATACTGACATGAGATACGAACATAAAAATATCGGTTCTGGTATCCGTTTGGTAAACGCTGTGAAAGTCATCGTAGTTTATTGGTTTATTAACCCCAAACCAAAAAAAAAAAAGAAATATAGCTTCCATCCATTGTTAAGGCGTATATATATTTTTTTTAATTTAGTTTTATTGCATCACGATTTAAGCACTTAATCAAGGGTGTCCCAATCAATAGATACGACGATGTGGGTCGAAATTTACTCGATAGTGAAATACAAATCCTCCTTCGATACGCGCTTATGAGCCATAAGCTAAAAAAAAATAGTAAAATTCTTCGTTTGGTTTGAAAACATGTTGCAGTAGCCGATTACGTAAGTAAACGAATCGATAAAAGGAATAAAGATTCCGATTGGATAACACCCTCTGCTCGTGTACATAGAGAAGACACTGAAACAGCAATTCGCCGACATTGTGAATGGAAACAGCTAAAATATCTGTTTATTTGACAGATGGATATCAAATAAATTTTATTGATGATTTCTGTTTTTCTTTTTTACTACTTTTCAGCTATTTTGGTTCCCGTACACATTTCATAGGACAGGATGTTTTTGAAAGAAAAACTCAAAGGATCAGGGACGGCAAGTAGGAAATAAATGTGCCAAGCATTTTTTCGAAATCTTTGTAAACATTTTACTGTGTGCTTTAGACGGCTTAAAATATCATGACTCGTCTGTGGTGGGTATCTGCTCATTCAAAATTTAGTGCATCTTTTTTCCAAATGAAAACAAAAATATGCAAAACCACAACACGGTTTCATGTCGCCTGCGACGCGAATATTTGATATCAAACGATTAATCTTCGTCCGTTAATGGTTTGTTTACGAATTAAAAATGAGTGCGAGTTTCACTGCGATGTGGTGCATAAATAAACTGGTTTTAAAATTCCCAGCCCAAAATATTTTGATTATCAAAATGTGTCTAAATGAATCGGCTATTAACCCCGTCTGGGCATGGTTTCGATGTTGTTAAATTTGGCACCTTTTTAATGAGTATCAAAACGGCTTTTTGTGAAGTTTATTATAGGGGAAAAGGGTTTGCCTGTCAAAGGTATTCATGAAAAAACTGATTTTCCTGATTATAAATAAACAGATTCGTGAAAATAATTGTTTGTTTAAAAAAGAAATAAAATGTGATATAACGTATTTATGTTTGTTTTGAGCATTGTGTTCCTTTTTAACGTCCATATTTTTTTTTATAAAAATGCCGACAAACTTACTAAACAAATTGAATTTACTTATCGAAATTTCACTTAGATTGACTGGACTTCTAAACTAAAGCAAAAACTATTTGAGTTGGTGCACAAAAAATTTACTACACGATCAGGAAAAACTTTTCCCGATTGTGTTATGGGCTTAAAAGTCATTTGCACAAGTCGTAGATCCAGACAAAATGTCCGCTTTGATTTTGATGAGTTGTTCTTCTATGCTGGGCTAAACCTCTCATCAGCAGTTTTTATTATCCTTCTCTTGTGGTTACTTTCCGAATGTCTCGAAAACAGCATTTAGCCAATGCCAACCTGTCCAGAAAGAATGTGTTCCTTCGATTACACTGGCTTCCTTACCTCCTTAGGTAATGAAACAATAATTGACCGCGCGTCGTCTTACGAAGATCTTAAGTCCCGAAAGCTTTAGACTTTCGTAGCAAAAAGTTTACCGGCTGATTTCACGCCGTAAAGTGTAAAATTTTTTTGGTGTCATCTCCTTAACTATGAGGCCCTGTTATACTAGCTCACACAGAAAATATAACCGTAAAAATTTTCTTTTAATTTTTAGAACACTTTCACTAGCCCTGTGGGTGGTTCTAATATAGTTTCAAAATGCTGCTTATTATTAACCAAACAAATTAAAAAAAAAATATGATGTGATTTGAAGTTAACATTCTGTCTCCACCGGCAATTGAAAGAGGATTAGCGGGAGACGATTAAAAATTAATCCCAAAGTGGCTTCACCGGACAAATAAAGGATAAGTTTGAAATGAACACTTCCTTCATTTTGGCTCCCAAAAGAGAGTAAAAAACCAGGAGCGGAAAATGATTTTCGCTGTAAAAAAAAAAAACACAATAGAAAACGTACTTGTGACAGATTTGTCGTACAGGGACAGTTTCAGTTCCCTTTTTGGCTCTCAAACTATTACAAAGGTACGGAAAATAGGTTTGTGAATAGGGCGAATGGGATTTATGAGAGGATTTGTTTTTAATCGCTTGCCGAGAGGACTTAAATTAGTATAGTAAATCCATGATTTGTAGAGGATTTATTAGACATTTAATATTAATCGCGGATTAGTACCCGGTGGAGACATAGTATTAACTTCATCGGAGGAAAAGTTTTATTGTTTTTCGTATCAGGAAAAAATGTTCGTATACGAAAAAATAATGTAAGTAATTTTCGAAGGAAGTTTATCTTCGATTTGCACATTTGACGCTAGTAAAAGTGGTTTTAGAAATAAAATCAAATGTCCACAGATTCATTTTCAGTATGCGCTATGACAGGGCCCTAAGGCTATAAGACACTCGATGTTTAAAAGACGTTTGGTAGAGTTTTTCGGATCGTAAATTTACAAACACTACACAAGTCTTCAAAGCGCCAGTCCTCATCAGCTACAAAGAATAGCAACGAATATAAAAAACGTAAGGCACTAGCTAGTGAGGTGGTCGAATCTGAACAAAGAATCAATCGTGTTCACTGTAGCTCAACGGTAGAGCATTACTCGCGACAAGGGAAGGTTGCAGGATCACCCTGCCGGTGAACCACACACGGTTTTTTTTCGACATTTCCGTTCGCTAACATTTCAACTCCGCTCTACGAGAAAACATCTTATAGAGAACAGTGATTTGAAATTCTCTATCCACCATATAAAGGCTCGTGTGCCTCAGAAAAATGTATTACCTCGACCACTATTCCTAATTTTTTGGGCTGGTTCGATCGAGTGGACACCCAGCTATGTTCTAACTTTTTTCATATTCATCCCGGTATAAATATCATCTTTCTTTACCCCGAAATGGGGTTTCCTAAACATACTGGAGTTCAGTCTATGTCAATCTAAGACCCAATGTCGAAATTATGATAATGATAATCGAAACCTTCAGCCAATAACCATGAATGGATTTTTAACCATGGACAATGTACTTTCGTTGGTCCGCTGAAGAGCCAGCCATCAAATGGCATCTTTGGTCATTTATCGCAGGTGGCATTCACTGTACAGTAATTACGCTGGGACAAAGAACAGCCAATAATATTTTTTCATTAACAAAACTTCAAGTAAGAAACCCCCAATTTTTTGCCGATTCCGAAATTAAGAGGCCTCTCGTGACAAAAGATACTCTGGGAGGGTTTGTCAGACCCTCGCAGAGGTGGGACACCGTGACAAATGTTCGTGCACTCGTCAAAAATCGAACCCATGACCTCGTGCACAGTGGTCCTACACACTAACCACTACACCGCGGCCGACGCCGCCAAATATAAAAAAATACCCTCACGTATGAAGACATACGCGGAGCGGTCTGTCGGCTTTTGTTGTAGGTTAAGCTTACCTTCATTGCGCAGTTTGTGTAAAATATTATTTGTTTAAAATAGTTCCGGATAAATTTGACATTCTGTTATATACCTTTTCCTTAGTGCAGTCTACTGTTCTTAAATTGGGTGATTTTTTTGTTTCGTTACTCTAAAAAAGGGTGGCAAAAAAAACTTTCCTCTAATTTTGCATACCTTTTTTTATACCCGACCCAGGGTATATTAATTTTAATGCATAGTTTGTAACACAAAGAAATAATCATCGTAGACCCCTAAGACCTTTTAGAGATATGATCGAGACCGAGAGGTGAATCGATTAAGCCATTCACCTGTCCGTCTGTGTGTGTGAAGGTCTTAGGTCTTCCAAATTAAGCTAGAGACCTGAAACTTGATACACGGCTTGGTTCTTTTGTTGCACTGACAAAGTCTGAAAATTGGCTGAAACCGCCAACAGCCACGCCCACTACTGACGTGAGACAACCTTTATTTCACATCCTTTTGGTCAAGTTAGACAAGGCGTATAGGAACTCAAATTTTGGTACTGAGTAATATTGGCCTAAGACCCTTAACAAGGCAAAAACGTAACCGCCCAAAATATCGACCATGCCCACTTTTAACTTGTTAGATTTTTAAAAACCCGATTTCTCGGAAAGTTCACTTACTTACTTAAGGTGGCGCTACAGTCCGGGGTGGACCTGGGCCTCAGCCAACAAGCTTCGCCAGCCAGCTCTGTCTCCAGCTAGCCGTCTCCAGTTTCGCACGCGAAGTTGGCTGAGGTCCCCTTCCACTTGCGTGCGCCAACTGAGTTCCGGTGATCCTCCACTGCGCCGTCCCTGCGGTGTGGATTCGAAGATTTTTCGGGCCGGGACGTTGGTGTCCATCCGCTCTAGATGACCCAGCCATCGTAGACGTTGTGTTTTGACTCTTTTGGCGAAGTCGGTATCGCTGTACAGCCCGTACAGTTCGATGTTATATCTCCTCCTCCACTCTCCGTCTATGCAGACGGGACCGTAAATCGTCCGAAGAATTTTCCTCTCGAAGCAGCCTAAAGTGTTTTCATCCGCCTTTGACAGGGTCCATGCTTCTGCACCGTAAAGCTGGACTGGGATGATGAAGGTCTTATACATGGACACTTTAGTTGCTCGAGAGAGGGCTTTGCTACTCAATTCCCTCCTTAGCCCAAACAAACAGCGATTGGCAAGAGTTATCATTCGTTTGATTTCAGCGCTGGTGTCATTGTCTGAATTGATAGCGGAACCCAGGTAGACAAAGTCCCTAACTACCTCAAAATTATAGCTGTCGATGGTGATGTTTTGTCCAAGACGTCGGTGTTGGGTGTCTTTTCTTGATGACAGCATATACTTGGTTTTGCCCTCATTGACTGCTAGGCCCATATTCGCCGCTTCCGTCCCAATACTCACGAAGATTTTACTGACATCACGCTTTGTTCTACCGATTATGTCAATGTCGTCTGCGTATGCGAGTAGTTGAACGGACTTTTGAAAGATTGTACCTCTGGTGTTGGCGCGAGAGTTCTGCACAATTCTCTCAAGTATGATGTTAAAGAAGTCGCATGACAGCGCGTCGTCTTGTCTAAATCCTTTTTTGACATCAAAGAGGTCGGTGAGGTCTTCGCCGACCTTGACGGAACAGCGTGAGTTTTCCATCGTCATCCTGCACAGACTGACGAGTTTGGCAGGGATGCCAAAACTAGACATTGCTCGTCTCTATAGATGCTGTCATACGCGGCCTTGAAATCGATGAAGAGGTGGTGTGTATCGATTTGGAATTCCTGGGTTTTCTCCAAGATCTGCCGTAGTGTGAATATTTGATCAATGGTGGACTTTCCTTGCCTAAAGCCACACTGATATATGCCTATCAGATTGTTGACAAACGGCTTCAGGCGTTCACACAGTACAGCAGAAAGATAAGAAGACTTATGCCTCTGTAGTTGGCACAACTCAGAGGGTCTCCTTTCTTCAGGATCGGGCAAACAATGCTGAGGTTCCATTCGTCGGGCATGCTTTTTTCCGACCATATCTTGCAGATGAGCTGGTGCATGCTCCTAACCAGCTCATCGCCAGCGGATTTAAAAAGTTCGGCAGCTAAGCCGTTTGCTCCGGCTGCTTTGTATGCTTCGTCCGTAACGTCTTCGCCCGGGTTGAATGGTTTGTTCTGCCTGACAGCGGTATTCGGTTCGCCCTCGCCGTTATACAGTCTGCAGAAGTGTTCTTTCCAAATCCTCAGCACCGACTGCGATTCTACAATGATGTTCCCTTGGTGGTCATTACAGGCTTCAAGTTTATACCCTTGACAGGACCTTTTGATTCTTTGGTAAAACTTTCTAACCTCATTCCTGTTGTAACATCTCTCTATCTCTTCAACCGCGCGCTTCTCGTGCTCTCTCTTTTTCCTTCGGAGAAGCCGGTGTTCCTCTCTCCTCCTCTGCTCGTAGAGCTCGTGAGCAGCTCTAGTCCTTCTATGCAGCGCCGCTTTGTATGCTTCCTGTTTAGCTGCATGTGCTTGCCGGCATTCATCGTCAAACCAGGGGTCCCGTTGTGGTGGCCGTTTGAAACCCAGCACTTCAGAGGCGGCGTCTCTGATGGCATTTTGGCAATGTTGCCACTGGCTATCAATACTTGATGCGGGCTGCATGGGACTTCGTAAAAGGTTTTGAGAGACTCGGTTGGAGAAGGACCTGACGATCTCTTGCCATTGTAGTCGGCCGACGTCAAACTTCCTCACAGTATTTCCATTACTTGGCGCTGGCCGGGATATCCGCAGCCGTACCTTGGCTACAACAAGGTAGTGATCCGAGTCAATGTTGACCCCTCGGAAGGTTCAGACGTCCATGATACTGGAGGAGTGCATGTAGAGCGTAATGTGGTCAATCTGGTTGACGGTTGATTGATCGGGAGATCTCCATGTCCCTTTGTGGATATTGAGATGCGGGAACTGTGTACTAGCTACCACAACATTTCGCCCCGCAGCAAAGTCGATCAGCCTGAATCCGTTATCGGAGGTCGTGTCGTGCAGGCTATGCTTTCCGACTGTACGACCAAAGATGCCCTCCCTTCCTAGCTTGGCATTAAAATCGCCTAGGACAATCTTAATGTCGTAGCTAGGGCACTGATAAGTTTTGTCCAGGAGCTTGTAGAACATATCTTTGGTCTCTTCATCTCTCTCCTCTGGATCGTCGCGAGGCGCTCGCTTACAAGGTTGAAGCTCAAGACTTTTTGCCTATAAGTCTGCCTCCAACAAGGAAATCACATCCAAATAGGCGCTGGCGTTGATGCCGATAGCAGTCGCCGTAGTAGAGGTCGCAACTTTTCATCCTTCTTTTGCCCGGCCCGTCCCACCGCATTTCTTGAATGGCAGTAATGTCTGCCTTGCAGTCGCTAAGGGCGTCCGCTAGTTGCTCGGCTGCACGTAGTCTGTTAAGGGACCTAACATTCCACGTGCAGATCCGGAGCTCGTTGTCCTTTTCTCGTTTGCATTGGTCGTCAACATTTAATCCGTCCGAATCCGAGGCTTGTTTCTGCATCGTAACTATGGTGTTTCTTTACGTGGCCGGGAAGTCACCCCGACGGCACGACCCCCCACCTGGAGGACCAGATCCTTTGGTTTTAGGAATAGGCTTAAAAAAAAGCCTATTCCTATCTAAAAGGTTATAATTAACTTTATTTCCTTTAGTTTTTTCCATAATCAAGAAATACTAAATTTCATTATACAGTAGACTCCTGTTAGCTTGAACACCGGCTTGTGTGAACACCGGATAACGTAAAGTTTTTTTTATACTTGACATCTCTAAAACGTGAACAACAGTTTTTGCATCAGGCTTACAGTAAACTATTTGAGCAAGCTGTATTTTAGCTTAAAATGTCTAATTTTTGGAACAATACTTCGTCCTGTGCAGTTTTCAGTTAACAGCACGTCAGTTTGCGCCTTGCTATAATTATAGCAAGGAGCAAACTGATTTTGATTGATCGTTATAACCCCTTAAATGCCTTCAACTTAACCAAAGTTTTTGTCACTTAGAACCGATTTTTCAGTGCTTAGTTTTAAACCCAGCTTAAACTAAGATTTGTTAATCCCGGCACAAAACGAATCTTAAGTTAACCCAGCGAACAGTTTTTCAGAATACAAAGCATTTTGATGGCACATATAACCTTAACCTTAAACAAAAGTCGACGGACCGCTCCATGACTCCACTACGTTTTCACACATTTGCTATGGGATCTTCTCGTCGAGGTCAGAGCTGTCGAATGAGCGGTCTATTTGTATGTCCAGAGAAGAGTTCAAACTAGCAGAAAGCAGAGAGTTCCAAACAGAGGGATCTCGGTGTAAAACGAGAGTCTCTAAAGACCTATAAGACTTTGTAGGTCTATTCCATAAGAACTTTCAAGTTTTCAATAAAACTTCTTCGCTTTTTCAGGGTGGGATATTAACAGGTTAAAATATCGTTTATGATAGAGCTGCCTTAGGAACTGGAACAAATTACAGAAAAAGCACGGGAATAATTTGAAAAATTCTTAAACAGTCTTCTGACAGCCTTTTGTCTTTCACTATGCAGGTGGACGTCAATCACAACAACCTCCACAAAAAAAAAAAATCGAAGAAGGTTCGATAAAAAAAAAAAATATCGACATTGTAAGTTTTAAGTGCTGCGATAACGAGAACACAATTCAATTTGTACTTTATTAAGTGGAACTCTACAATAAAACTTAAAAGACTGAAGAACATTGACATTCAGACAAAAAGTTAACCTTTTTTTTATCTTAAAGAAGGTAAATGCTTGAGAAAGCTTTCAGTCTAAAACTTGTTTTAAAGTAAATTTAAATTTTTTAAATTTCTTGGTGGAAATCTGTCAACTCAGAGTTAGATTCTGATGAAAACGGTAAGTCATAGAACTTCTTTCGTCATAAGCTATAACCAACACATAGGGTAAAAAAAGCCTTTTACCCTAAACTCAACTTATAGGGAAGAATTTTCCTCATTGATGTCACACACGTAAAATAGGTTTCCGTCATGTCGGTTGCTTTCGATCTGTCATGTTTGGTGGATTTATACATTTCCGAAGCAAGGAGCAAGAGAACCCCTTGCCTTTTTTTTGCGAAAAACATAAAGCCAAATTGGCGCGGGGGAGACTGTGTCGGTCGTTTTTAATCTGTCGATTTTTGTTATACATTAGTAAAGCGAAGTTTACAATTCCCTTTATTTTGTCTTGTAATTTCACAACGGAAACAGCAAAACATCTAAACATGGTTTCGGTGAAAAAATGACACAAGCTAGCTGGTAGACCATGTCGGTCGTTATCACTCTGTCTCTTTTTTTTCGCTACCTATGTGCTGGACAAAAAATATGACAATAACACGATGTCTAGGTAGCTTTTGTGGGTAGATAGACCATGTCGGTCGTCATCAATCTGTTGATTTTACAATTAAGAAAAAGAGAAGAACTCATGCAGGTCGCTTCAAATCTTCTAACTTTATGCAATTTTACAACGCAAGCCGAGAAACCAAATGATAAGAACAAGTGTTCGTTTTGGTGGCGAAAAGAACATGTCGGTCGTTTCCAATCTGTCGATTTTTGGTGATTTCCACGCATAAAGCAGGAAAACTATTATACACAAGAGAGCTAAAAAATTTCGTTTTAACTTAGCAAACATAGAAACAAATCAAGAAGAATACCTGGCCGCTGGGACGGAATAAGAGACCATGTCGGTCATAATCAATCAGTCCTTTGGTTTTAATACTCAAATGGCGAACGCAGAATTATCGTTTAAACTGTGGGTAACCAGTTTTAAAAGAAGGAAACTATGTGAACTGTTCTGAACAAAACATAAATAGCTTTAATTTTGCGAAATCTTATCGAGCATTGTTTTGGGAAAAACCAAACAAGCTGATGGTACAAACCTAAGAATGCCTTGAATTCAGAAAAAGATCAGTTTGTATTACAATTTAGTGATAATAATGAATTAATGTAAAAATAAGAACTTTTCTGACGCTTCTGGTCTTCTGAAAGTGAGGTGTAAAACTACCAGTCAATTTACATCCTTTGTATAAACTTTCACATACCTACTCGGGGTTGTTGAAAATAGTCGAACATTTTTCGATCCCCTACCAAATGTCAACCTTAACCTCGCAGCATTGTGCGTTAACCTAACGTACCTTTTATGATCAAACTATTTTTAAACCAATTTCCTTGTGTATCCTTTTGAAACACGCCCACAATGAAAAGAAAATACGGGCTCAAATTATGTTAACAGAGGATAAACACCAAAACTCATTCAACCTCCCCCTGTCACGGGCTATTTGTGCGATTATATAATATCAAACACGTTCTATCCCCAGTGCTTAAGGTCTTTAGTTTTCGTGCGTCAGGAACCTGTTTCCATTGTGTGTTTTTGTTGAAAGGATATCCTGTCACTGGAAGAGGAAAACAATTGAAATAAAATCATACATGTGCCGCCATTTGGTGTATAAATGATTTCCAGTTGTGATAATGATTTCGTGTACGGATAAGGCACGTTTGGGAAAAGTGTTTCTCTCTGTATTATGATGTTGTGATGAAGAGATTAATTTTCTCTTTAAAACATCACAGTGTGACAGAATTTTTCGAAAATTATACTTAGATTGCATTTAGTTAAAAAAACCTGTTTTATAAATTCTTCTTCAAGGCAGATAGAAAATCAGAGCTCGGGTTTTTGTGAATTGAAAAAATATTCAAATCCGACTCATAGAGTCGACTACCCACAGAGCAAATCAAGCTCAACCTTGAAACGAAATTTATCCCGGTGTCAATGTACGTTGATGCAAATTTTGACCCACATATTTAGCCACACACATTTGAATTAATTTTATAAAAATAATTAAAACTCAATGAAAAATGCAAAGTGTTCTATTTCAAGGTGAAAGTAAAATGTTAATTCTAAGTCGAATAAATAAAGTTAACACCTGACTGCAAACTTTTTTTCTGCCAAAACTATGGCGACAAACAAGACTCTTACATTCGAAATACATTTTATGCTTAAAAACTGCAGGGAAGAATTACTTTCACTCGAAATATATATATTTTTTATATTGTCGTGTCTCCTTCTTATTTTTGACCTTTATTTAAAATAAACTTTTCTTTTTATTTACAGGTGAGTTTCTATAAGTTAAAAATTCGAACTTCACACCAAAGACAGTGAGTATACTTTTGCAAGCACAAGCCTTCAGTTACTGTATGAGTCAAAGAATACACTCTTTCAGCGATCCTCTGAATCAAGATTAAATTTTTATGTAAGCACTGAAGTTGTTAAAAAGAAAAACTAAAAAAAAACAACTTTCTCGTAAAGAAAAAGCACAGAAAAATAAATACAAAGGAACCCAACAAGGTGGCGTGCTTTCCCCTCACATATTTCTTGCAAATGGAACACTTGTAAGGCTCGAAAACTGCCCGATAAATCCATAGCTTGCACAGCAGATGATCTTGTGTATGGTCGGCGGCAAATTACTGTCTACACTTGGGTCGAGGCATTGGTGTGCTTCAGCTCTAGATGACCCAGCTATTACAACCGCTGTATTCTGACACTTCTAGCTAGACATGGGATCTGAGCAGCTTGCTAAGTTCAGTGTTATACCTCCTTTTTCAATCTGCGTTTAAGCGAGACCGAAATATCCCCAAGAATTCTTCAGCACCATTTATTGTATCCCTTCCCACGTGCACTTAACGTGGCTCATTACAATCTTACATAAAGTGATTTTGCCTCCAAAGTGACCCTTATAGAATGTAAATATGTTAAAATATCCCGAGAGATGACCGGCCACACACACCCCCAAGGCACTAGACTCTGGTGAGGTGACGGGACTTGACCCCGCGGCCCCTAGTAAAACCCCCTTATCGCCAACCTCGTAATCCCTTCTTAAGCTCCTCTAAAACACCCACCTACCCCATTCCATGCGGCCCGTGCCGAGGATAGAACAGGCTGGAGGCCCAGTCTAATAATAGTCCAACCATAAACGTGAGTATCCGGATGCCTGGCGCGCTCCGGATCAACTAGCCTTGCCTGTGCACTACGGAGCTCTGCACAGGACGACCCTCTTTCTATGTTGCTCGTGGGACCAAAATTTTTCAAATTAACAAACAAAAAACAAAACCAAAAACACTTATTTAGGAAGCGGGAATTGGTACAACAAAGTCCAATTTAGTACCACCCTCTCCGAATTCCAGCAAGATGGTCGGGGCCCTCAAACCCTGCACCACCAATCTGGGCTCCTATGCAGGAGAAACGGTTTCCAAGAAACTGTCAACCTCTAGTGTAATAGCAGCTCATACCGCGGCAATCCAGCCCGGCACAAGACTGCAAGTACCTAGTGAAGTCCTACACGGACCAACGTCGGGAAAGCTCTGCTGAAACCCTTTGTTTCTGACAGCAGTGTTAAGGATACTTGTATCCTAAGACCTGTGCAACATGCAGTGTTAAGCATATAGTCCAAGGACCTGCTGCAAAAGACAATGGTCTTCAAAAAAGACAAAAGACTAGGTGACTTAAAAATTTCTTATTAATTCACTGACTTGAGAGACTTCAAAAGACTTTAAAGACTTCAAGTGACTTCAGACTAGTGGGAAGGGTACAATCCACTTTGGCAAATCGTTGGATACCCCATCCCAATTGACCACTGTCTCGCGTCATAAATCTTGGTTGTTAGATTTTAGTTTCTATTAACTTTAATTGTATTTAGAATTTATCAGTTAAGAGTCTCCTTCCTTAAAAAAGGGGTGTGGCATCAAGCCCTTTTCAATAACATCGCTTTTTGTATTCTTATTTTTTATGAGATATGCATTGCATTTTAAAAAAAAAATGGTTCATACTTAAAAACGACCCCAAAAGTGGGCGTGGCAAAAACTTATTCATTTCAATTGATAGAATACGCACATTATGTGAACATTTTATAGTGCAAGAAGTGTTTTGGATTTAAAACAAATGTATCCATTAAAAACCGTTTATTAGAATGCAAATTAAATATGATCACGCCCACATGGGGGCGGTTTTCGTTTTTTTGTGAAATGCCAATCATAATAAACTTAAGCGACGATATCGCACACTGAATTTCAGCTTCCTACGACAACTTTGATTTCTCATGCCAATAAGTAAAGTGGGCGTGTCAGTGGGCGGACTTCAAAATTTTTTACACTTGTAGTGCTTCGGGACCTCGAAAGAACAGATCTCAAGTTTCAACTTTCTAGCTCAAAAATTAAGGCCTAAAAACTACCGACAGACAGGCGGACGGACATGGCTCATTCGACTTACAATTCGGTCTCGATCATATGCCCTTAAGGTCTTGGGGGTCTACGGTGATTATTTCTTTATGTTACAAACTATGAAAAACTTAATATGCTCTCCATTCTATGGGATGGGGTATAAAAATTGAATGCATTCACTAATTGCAGTGGCTTCAAAGACTTCACATGACTTAAGAAAATTGAATGCATTCAGTGACTTTAATGAATTGAATGCATTCATGAATGCTAGTGACTTCAAGGTGACTTCACTGAATGCGGAACAGTCAAAAAGATTACATTGATTTGACTTCAGCTCTTTGATTACTGAAAATGTTTGCTTCAGTCATGACTTCGAACTGAATGCTGATTTATTTTTTCATATTTGAAGTAATTTTTGAAGTCATTGAATCGAACTATTTTTCAGAGCATTCAAAAGAATTATAATCAAAAATTATTGCATTTTTTTATAGTTGGTGTGCTTACTATGCAGGAGCTATCGGTTCGAATCCTTCCGTCGCCACCTGAAAAAAAAGTTTTTTTTACGGTCCCCACCTCCGCGAGGGTGTAACAAACCCTCCGAGAGTAAAATTTGTCTTGAAAAACTTCTCAAAGTACCGTTCACATTCGCCAAAACATTCTAGGTCTCCTTGTATGTGAAAAATACAACACAAACAGCACACAAGGTTGAGAAGTTGCACCTGGTTCACCTCGAGATGTTGCGCCACTCTGTTTATATTTTTATTTAATTCAGCTGGATTAAATTAAAGGCTGAGCCAACAGCTAGTGTGGAAGTTTACATCGAAATAGACACACATTTTTTATGCAATTAATGCAGAACTTTTTTAAATATTAAAGTTCCATCGAACAAACAAGTCATATCAAAAAACTGTTTACATAACCCTCAATTGTACTATTTTATATAAAATTGATTATATGATACTAGGATGGACGAGTGCTGATTCGGGAGCATAGATAACAGATTAGCAAACTTTCATGATGAAAACTTGGATGGGAAAAAGTTTTTGCCGTGGAGGCAAAATTTATGCCACTTTTGGGGGAGTGGAGCTAAAATTAAGAGATCCTTAACGCTGTCGCTAGGTTTTTTGGACTTAAATCCACAAAATAACCACTCTGGAAGAAGTCTGAAGATGTGAAGTGACAAGACCTAAGCGAAATTATCTTAAAATTTCGCACAGAAATTGATTATGACGTTTTGCTTGTGCAATTAAGAGGGCTCAACTCTGGGCTGTCAAGGCGAGGTAGTTGAGGTGATATGTTTGACTGGTTTTAAAAACTTACGCTGGTGATATTTTGGCATATAAGCCGGAATTTCTTATTTCGTGAATCGCATGTATTTTTTGCGAGCTCCGTGGTACAAAAGAAAAAATGTGTTGGGTTAGTATGCCAGAGGTCTTCCGGTCCTAGGCGGTATTTTACATATACTTTTCTCATGTCATTGACCGACGAAATCAATCAATCAATTGTTAATAGGAAAATCCATAAGACGCCTAATGCACGCGTGTGGAAAAGTCACATGTTTACATGGCACATGCAGATGTGACATTGCATGTGGCAGTGCTAGGTATAAGTAATACAAAGAATGTAAATTCCACAGATTTCTCGAATGATTTTTATACGTCAGAATGATGACAGCTATCTTCGTGGCCCAGTGTAGATTCGGTTACCTGCAAAATATCTGGTTACAGTTCCCTTATTTGGACACATCAAACTTTTATGATTCAGCACCGTTTCAACAAATTGCACCGTTTGGTAACAAATTGCACTTAGCAAACTAACACGCAGCGTCAGAGTTTCAAAGTTTCTACAAACCACCCATACGAGTGCACACGTGGTGTTAACTATAAAATTGTAACAGCTGACATCGCCTCTACAAACTACTTTAAAGGCATGTGTAGGTAGGTATACCACTCGTTAAGTGCAAAATATGACAGAGGCCTACAAAACCGAGCCCCAACAACTTCAGAAACTAGGTTAATGTTACTTGCACAAAGGACTTTCCCCCAACACAAGCGTAAGACAGCACTCTACTCAAGGCATTGCGGTTGCCGGCCCCCACAGTCTGTTTTTTCGACGATGACATGTCGTTGTTGTCATCGTCTTGCAGGTACCCGTACCGTAGTTGTTATGAAAAACATTTAAGAAGGTAAAATCAACATGCACTGCACACTATACCAGGACATAAGATATTCAGCGTATCCTTTTTATTCACAGAATAAAAAAATAGCCTTCAGCTGTTCAAATTAAATTTTTCGCTGCACTTCACATGCTTCCTTGAAATCTGGTTTGGGTTAGCGACTTCGTTCCTGAATATTTGCCAAACGAAGGCAAAATCCAAAGACGCACCTGCTCCTGCCTTTCTTGGATTGACGGCGCGGCGGCGGCGATGCGGTAGCAACGACAAAAACTTCTTAAAACTTCTTTGTCTGTATTTTGTTTTTAGCACAGCAAATGTATCTGCTGCTGCATGGTAGAATAAGAAGGTAGAGACTTAGAGAGTATCTTTTGTAGTGCGTCAGACAAAGGTAAACAATTTAGTTAATGGTCACGACGAAGATGCCGGAAAACAAATGAAATTAAATTTGGTTTGTCTCTGGGGGCGAAAGGTGCGGTGGATGTGTTTACTACGTCTTCAGTTCGGTTGTTTGTCTTCGATCCAAAAATGCTTTCAAAAGGCGAACTATTTTCGGTGCGTCAAGATGGAAGTTTCACTGGCGAATATATTTTGAGGAGATGAATTTTTGTTCCTCCTTATGTTTCCGACGAAAAACTAATTAGACTGCTTATTTGGACCGCTCCAGTAAATTTATTTGGTTCGGTGAACCTTGAATACAATTGTATTCATCTCTTTTTTTTTTGTTCGGATTAGAAAGGCGGATTGTGTGAGTCTGAGGTGAAAAAAAAAATAATACAAGCAAATACCTTCTTGGGGATGGCAGACATGACAAATATCTTCGGAGTGAATTACTACGACTTTTTATCAATTAACTGAAGAAGACCGATGAGGTAGCGAAAGGTATTGGTATTGTATTTTTGGAATTGCGTGGAGATAAATCTTTGTTCACAGTGCATCTTTGTGTGTGAGGATGCGAGGTCTCTAAGGAAAATCAATTAAATTCGACCAACCGAAGCAAGTGATAAATCAAGTCGAGACTCCAACACTGGACTTTTACAGAACAAAGAAAAAAGCAGTGTCGAAGTAAATTTATTTTTAATTCCCAGCACCGATTGTGCTGCAATAAAATTAAAATTTTACAGCTTATGACAGACCAATTCTGTAATTTATATTATTTTTGTTGACTCGTTAAAGGCAACGGAGGATAACAAAGTAATTCGAATATTTTATCCTATCCCGCTGAATCTAAAAGGAAGAACATCTTTACCTCAGTTCCCTGATCTGTCACCCTAAAGAAGGATTTAATAATCCAACTTATAAGAAGTAGTTTTTCCGAATAGTTTACTGACATGTGTTCACACCGGAACACAGCAAAGCTGTTACGCTGGAAGTCTTTTGTATCGCAGAAAACTTGGGTCATATTTTCACGACACAGCCAGAATGTCCCCTATCGGCCCCGTCTCGAAAGTTTTCTCATACAGCGTAGCTGGCTCGAAACTCTCCAGCTCTGCCTCCTGCGGTCATTGGTATGATAAACTACACACAATGGCGGTCAATGTAGTCAATATTGCTTTAAGAAATAAGTAATAGGGCCACAAAACACAATAGAATATTTTAGTCATCGAGTTTCAATGAAATGTGTATGTATCGAGTTGTTCATCTTTTGTGACGGTATGTAAAGATTGAATAATTTAAAAAATATATAACCAATCTTGATATAAGAGATGTTGTAATTTTATTTAATCCTTTAGAATTTACGTGGACTAGTTTTGAAATATTACATTTATCAAATGACTGCGTTTATTTACCAAAGAGTATAGCGTCCATTTTTCGCCAGGTTTTCAATCATCTAGACCCTAGAGTGGAGTATCCCACAGATAAATATTTATACGAAGGACCTAGTTGGCCAGTAATATTTGCCATTTTTTTAATGACACAAGTTAATTTGATTCACAATTAGGCATGGCGTACCGTTGCATTGAAAAATTGAAACCATTAGCCAGAACTTTTATCTCACAACGAGTCAACATCCACTGATATCGTTTCCCATCGACTGTTTTGTCTGCTCTGAAGAAAAGGGATCCAATGATGATTTCGGCGCAAACGCCGATGCTGTCGCTATGTGGCCCTACGTGGTGTTTCATGGATCTTGTGTGGCCTCTTTTTTTTCCCAAATGCGGCAATCTTTAAGTCAATCTGCCATAGTATCACCCAATTCCAAAAAATTATTTTCGGTGTCAACCAACGAGTGATTTTTGCCCGTAATTTTTTGGGTCAATTGTACCTACTGAGGCACATATTCAAAAATTTGTCATTACCCCGTTAAGAACCTCAATTATTTCCAACAGCTCAACAATTTCAATAACTAGAAATTATTTTTCCCGAAACACATTCCTGTTCGCTGCACTGCAAAAGATCGCGAAAGAGAAATATTTTCTTGCTTTAAGCAAACATTTTTGCGTTTTCTGGAAAGAAGTCGTCAGGTTCAAACACTTAACTTGTAGATTGTAGTTGGTAATGTTAGGTGGAAACAAGGCACTATATAACTACGGCCAAGATCGGCCCTACTGTAATTTCCTCTAATAAACTAAACTAATCGAGCTTACTTAGGACACCCGATTTGGGAATGAACTGCTTAAGTCCTTGAGTGATCTGGCTCTTATTTCTTTTGCCTCTTGGTATTTTCTACCTGTGTAACGTTGATGTGGTCTGGCAAGACACAGTGACATAGAATATGCTTTAAACATAAATTGTTGGTTACAAAAATTAATTTTTTTTTAATGCATTAGTATTTTTTAGTGCATTATTTTGGTATGTAGCGATTTACGGATTCATAGTAACGTTTGGAAAACATTTCTTCCTAAGTCATTCGGTCGATAAATGTCAAAGTTAATCTATGCTTACATGCCGACATAAAAAAAGGCGCATCCGCTGTAAAGGGATTATTCAATAAGTGCAGGTAGATGTTACAATGAAATAAATTGTGCACTGTAAATGTTTACATTGGCGCACGCAAGTGGAAGGGGACCTCGGTCAACTTCGCGTGCGAAACTGGAGACGGCTGGCTAGAGACAGAGCTGGCTGGCGAAGCTTGTTGGCTGAGGCCCAGAATGGTTAAATGTGGGCGGAAGATCTGGTTATCAAATCTTACCTCTGTCATCTGAAAAAAAAAGACTCGAACTTTCTCGTAATCCCACCCACCTCCGCAGGGGTCTGATAAACCCGCCGGGAGTAACATTTGCCTCGAAAAACTTGTCAACTTCTTCTGCTTTGTATGTGAAGAATACAACACACACAGCATGCATGGTTGGGTCCTTACATTGATGTAGATGTAGATGATGGCTTGAGAGCCTCTCACCTTCATGTAAGTAAGGTGAGAGGCTGTCAGCCGTGAGAGGTTGTCAGTATGTAGCTGACGAAGCCACAAAGTTGCCCCAAGGGTCTGCTCGCCACATTCTCCACGATGCTCGGTGTTCGGTTTTCTGGAGCATCATTCGTCTTTCGGTTTGGAAATCTTTTGAGTGTCCTCGGAACACCGCATTCTATTGTAGGCAAAAATCTCCCTCCTTGTCATTGCTTTTCCGCAATCCACTTTGGTCCGATCAGTCACTGGTTGCTACACCTTTTTTGGCAAGAAAACTTCTGCTGGCTGCGATCATTGCCTCTCGGCCTTCTAGAACTAGCGCCCTGCTTTATACAATGGCCCTGTAGCAATTCGTTCCAGACTCGCAACTTTGTTATCATTATCACCGAATTTCTTGCCGAAATCTTTAAACTAGATCGCAGTTCAGCAAGTAGCTGCAGAGAGAGCCCTTTCATTTGAGGTATCCCCAGCAAGTATTAAACAGGTCTCCTGGCCTCTGTGGTACATGTGATCTACCTACATGTATGTGACAGCCATTTTAAGTGTCACATTTGCATGCGAAATCTTTTTTTTTCATGTACATGCATCGCCGCAAACCAAAAACAATAACAAATATGCCTAAAAGATGCCCACAGAAGGACCCAAAAACGTAGTGTAGTATCTTTGCCTGAAGTTCTTCGTTCGCATTTCAAAGATTCAAAAAGAACTGTCAATGTCAGAGTCTGTCATTCAGCCATTTATGCACATAAACAAGGTTTTCAAAATTTCCCTTTCATCTGTTTTACTTCGCAATTTTAAGAAATATCGAGGGGAAATATCAATATCGTATGTCAGAATAGTGTCAGCTGACTGACAACATGACAGTTCGATGGCTGGCTGAACTCAGTAACTACTCCTGCATGTCGATGGGTGGGTGAGTTCAGGTACCCAACATACCCAAAGTACAAAGTAAGTAAATATATCTGGCTTCATATTCGAGTCTATAGAAATTGAGGCAATGTCAAATGGTGTGTTTTACCGCTTGTTGAAATAACTTGAAATTTCTTCCAAGAACTCATATTCTCCAGCTTCTGGTCAAATTTTACTTGCACAGAATAAAATTAGCAACAAATAAGCAACTGTTTGCAGCATTTCGACTTTTATTACAAAAATAAAACTCAAAAACCCATTGGCGTAATGTTTACGCAATGAATTATTGAATGAATGCCTCCAGCAGCGCAGCAGCGTGTCGATTAACATACTGAGTTACTAACCATTGCACGCCAATTGTATCCGCGTGTACACACATTCACTTGGGGACGGCGCTGAACGCATTGCTATTCGCAAAGGTATTGCTTTGCAATTTTAATTTTCTCAATAAAATCCGAGAAGGAGGCATGCTGTAAGAATTTTGCTGCAGGAATCATTCAGCCAGCATTCAAATTCCATGGCCATGAGGCCATTATAATTCCCAAGGGAGCTCAGCGAGTATAAGAACAATTTTCTAAAGCAATCGGCTGGGTTGGCCGGTATCCGCCGGCCGGCCACGCTGTCGAGTGCAGATTAAAGGCCACGTAGTTTAGAGAAAACGTGCAGAGTGTTCTCATTTATAAGGAGTACACAAGGGGAACGCATAAAGAAGGACCTGCGCATGTGCGCGGGTTAAGGAGAATCCACCATACTAACAGTTTTAATCAATGGTTTCGGCTCACTGGCTCAGCCCCAGTTTCTTTATCCAGCTGCTAGCGCAGGTAACCGCAGTAATGAAGTCCAAAGTACACGAAACACGACGAACAAGAATCCATTCCGCAAAGAGGGCTGGATGGAGGTCTAAATAAAACTCCTGCGCAGCCTCTATAATGAATAATAATAGTCGCCGGGTGATGAATTATGCGGTGGGTTTAGGAGGACAAGCCTTCCGAAGTGTAGACTCAAGCTGTATTGAAAACACCGGCCAGAAAGGCGGTATTTTGTGCATAAATGTTGACAAAGGTGTTGTTAGTTGCAGGGTTTATATGCACTGTTGCAATTGTTGCCTGATACGTGACTCAAACTATCTTGAGTGCCTGTTGGAAGGTGTCTGTTGCGCAATTTTAATTACTTTGCATTCGAGTGTACTGTGCCGCAAACATTATTTTTATACGCTGTCATTCAGCAGCAGTCGAAGGCGTGTTTGCGATTTCAATCAGCAGTCCTTTATATTATTTTTAGAAAATGTTTTTTTTTAACGATTCCAAAAATGAAAAAAGGACCTCTTATGGTATCGCTACGTTGTCCGTCCGTCCAATCGTGTTATAGCTTCTGAACGGTAAGTCGTAAAAAGACAAAATTTGGTGAGCTTTTAAACTGCGAACGTAGTCGGATAACCCAACGAGGGCAATTGTTTTTTAAACACAAATAACGGTTTAGTTACAGTTTGAATTTTTATGGGAAAATGGATTTATTGTTTTTTAATACTTTTTTAAAGAATTTTAGCAGATAAGAACTAGAAAAATTAAACTTAGGTTGTGTAAATACTGAGCTCTAACGAAAAAATCCAGTTTTTTGAAAATATTAAAACTTTTTGACACATATGAAGGGTTGAAAATAGTCGAAGTATTTCAAAAAGTTTAAGGCCATAACTTTTGAGTGCACAAAGCCATTAAATACACATAATAAAGCAACTCAAAGAAAACGAAGTGCTCAAGACATATTTTTCAAAAAAAAAAAAAATTCAATACAGTCGTTTTGACCACTTTTCGAAAAAAATACATGAAAAAAAGAGAGTCCCATCTTCCCTTATCTTTAGTGCATTTGGAGAAATCATATGAAAAAAATTAACATGTGTCAGAAATATTCAAAATTTTAAGGAAAAAACTATATATAGGAAGGAACTATAGCGAATTTTAAAGTTTCAAAGCCTTCTAAAATTTTACTCAAAAATATAAAAGCGTTTTCAAAAACAATTTTTTTAAAACATCAAGTATTTTAACGGCCAAAGCGATCTTGTTCAGATTTGGCTAAAGTACGAAAAGAAAGAAATCTGCGTTACAATTTTTTTAAATTGTCGTTTTTAGCCTAAGCCTTTCGAATCTTATTTGAAAAACGAAATAAAAATGAGCTTTTTTTACCGTTGACGCAAAAATCATTGCCCATAGAATTTGAGAAAAACACCCAATGCCTAGTACAGGTAGTTCTGCTAAACAAGTCTAAAGCCGACTAAAAAAAAAATTCGAAATAGTTGTTTTATGGAGTTGAAATTTCAAAAATTATAAAAACAAGTGAGAAAGTGCAACAGTGCATATGCAAAAGCTTCAGTCCATCTACGATGGATTGCAAAATACCTTACCATACCAAAAATAAAACTGCCACGCCTCCAAAAAGTGGGCGGGATATAAAAATATAACTGTTGAACGCTTTATACTAGGTGGTTGCATACATTTCGGCCTAAAACTTCGCCTTTTGAACAAAAAAACTTACTTTTTTAACGCCCACAAAAGTATGGGCGGAGGCACATACTACATACACATGAAAGTTAGAAAATTCTAAGACCTACAAATTTTGTCATATAATTTTTAGTCAAATTTCATTTACATACTTATATAGCTCTGCCTCTTTCTTACCCTAGCTGCTTTATTTTATTTCTTGTCTTCAATATAATCATTTTAGTAGTTTTTTGTGTTATTTCTTTTTATTGCTTTTGTATGCCTACACTGTATATTTTGGTGTGTACACAAATAAATCCGACGGTTTTCCAATGCGTGAGCAGGCCGCGTAGAGAGAAGCATGGATTTTCCAAGTTAAGTCCACACACTTGAATCGATTGTCCGTGTGCCTTGTTGACTGTCATTGCAAATGCAAGTCGTACTGGAAACTGCAAACGCTTGAGCTCGAGCATGTCCGTCGGAATCATTGGGATGCGTGGCAAAAGTACATTCTCCCCTTTAAATTTTCCATTTAGAATAGTAGCTTCGATTATGTTCTACGTCATCTTTTTCACGTTCGCGCCCATGAGCTTATGAAAACTGCACACGACAGTCTCACTCGTGTTCGCGTGCGATAAAAATGAAATACTCAATCTCGCGAGCTTGAGAATTTGGAAAGTCGCATGATGAACTCACTCGTAAGCAAGGGTGGTTTTGAAAACAACAGTTTGAGTTTTTGGAAACTACTCGCGGGCGTGTGCAGCTTATGAGACGTCAGCAGTTTAATGTGCGAACGTGAGTGTTTCCGTACCCTTAACTTTGTTACCTATACCAAGTCAATATAGTATGCGTATTGGCAGGCCTCTTTTCTGCCATTCCACAAAATACATCCAGCAGCGTACCTCACCAAATACCTTCTGTTTGACTATGAAATCCGTAAGGGCTTTAAGCTTCTGCTTGAATACGCGTGCCGTTACATGGTGACGATCTTTAGGCAATTGCTCAGGCAATAAAAGCTGTTTTGCTTCTCTCCATTGTGGATGACAGGTGAAAGTAATAGATAGGCCTTGACTAAATTGAGAGCATAAGGTATGGCATCTTGTGAATACTCATGCATTATGGCGTGGACTGCCAGGGTATTTGTTGTAATTGTAAGCGTACCAAGATCATTCAAATTTACGTTGCCATCACTGTTAATTGCATCACGCAGATGTATATACTGGGGGTCGTGGTGTATATCGTGGGGTGCTGTGGCGTAGTGGTTAGTGTGTGTGCTTACTACGCCGAAGATCTGGGTTCGAATCCTGCCATCTTCACCTGAAAAAAAAGGCTTGTTCTTTTTCTCGGTCCCCACCTCCGCGAGGGTCTGACAAGCCCTCCGAGAGTATTATTTGTCTTGAAAATCTTCTCAAAGTGCCGTTCGGACTCGGCAAAAAATTGTAGGTCCCCCTGTATGTAAAGAAATTAACACACCAGCATGTGTACATTGTTGAGAAGTTGGCCCTGTTTCACCTCGAGCTGTTGCGCCGCTATTTATTTTTTATTTAGATGTATATACTCTTCAACGCGTAACCTTGTTTGATTGTAAGGAATGAAATTCAAACGTTCCGACTTATTTTTAATCTCATATCAAAGAACTCATAGCTCAGAAACAGAAAAAATTTGATTTCATTAATTTAAAATATCTTAAACAGAGTGAATGTGCGCAAGTGAATAAAAAACCAGTTGTATTGGAAATTTTTTGGCAGTATTATCTATGGGCCAATGTCCTTCCCTGGGCCAATGCAAATCGATCAAGCCCAAAATCGTCGAAAACGAACAATCCGTAAAGCGTTTACCATTCTTTTGATGCATTTACCTTCGCAATTTTTTTATTTTTTTTTTTGATAAAACTATTACGGCGAGTATGCAAACAACAGCTCACCAACATTTCATTGCAATCTGATGAATGGTATAGAAATTTGTGAAAGACAAACAAACATACAAAAATTAATTTTTATATATATAGATTTTTTGAAAGCTTAATTGAAGCTTAAATCCCTTAAAAAAGTGGGCGTGGTCAATGAAAAGCCCAAACTTTTTTGGCTACTTCAAAAAAAATTACAAGTCAATGTTACATACCAAAAAGGAATGTGCTAGCACCATTGTAACATAGTTAAAATTTGGAAAAAGTATTTTTTTAAATTAGATATGGTCGCACATACGCCCACATAGGCCTGTAGTGGGCGGATTTAGCTAATTTTCAAACTTGATCTGAAGGACTGGACTTCCAGCCAACCCACCAAATTTCAGCTCTTTACCTTAAAATTAAAGGACTAAAAGTTGTTTACATACGGACTGACAGACGAACGGACATGGCTTAATCGATTCTCTTGTCGGTCCCATTCATATCTCCAAAAGGCCTTCGGGGACTAGGGTGATTATTTCACTGCGTTACAAACTATACATCGAACTTAATATACCCTGGGTGCACAACACAAGTAGGTACCTGAAGGTCGTTGGACATAGAATTGGAGTTTATTCCATTAGGGGGAGGGTTGTGATCTAAGGGGTTGATCGAAATTGGTGCTGTTGGTGAAAAATCACCTGCGTGGTTTTAGACACCTGAAGTTTAGCTAAAGGGTCCTCCATCTAACGTTTTTTTTTTTTTTTTCAACTAGTGCTTTTTTCGTGGATGGTAACACTAAGCTCATGTTTGATTTGACAGATAATTAGTTTTATCCTTCTGCTGAACGAATATGGTTGTTTATACGCTTCAACAACGCTGGGAAATATGCGTTTTCGCTTCGCTAAGTGGGCCTGCGATCGACTTAGAGAAGATGCCGATTTTGCCAAAAAAATCATCTTTTTAGATGTAGCGCATTTTGATCTTGGTGGGTGTATAAACAAGCAAAACTGTCGCATTTGGGGCACAAAAAACCCGCACGCATACATTGAAAAGCCGATACACCCAAAACGAGTCACTGTTTGGTGCGGATTTTGGTCCAGAGGCATAATTGGGCAATTTTTCTTCGAAACTGAGCAAGGAGTGGCCGATCGTTATCGGGCCATGTTAAACGAACTTTTGTTCACAAAAATTAGCAACATTTGGTTTCAACAGGACGGCGCAGCGCTACGTGCCACACAGCCGAAGCTCCACTCGATGTTTTGCGCCCTGTTTTCTCTGGTTTGTCGGCGTAACACTTATCTTTTACGGCACCATACAAATAATAGTCCAACAGTATCAAATCGCAGTTCGGAGGTGGCCAAACGACATCAGCTGTGCGGCTGATAATGCGATCTTCAGCATTATCAGCCGACAAACCAGAGAAAATTTACGCTTTAATAGACAACATTCGTGAAGCCATTGGTGAAATCCAACTGCACACAATTGATAATGTGCTTTAAAATTGGATCGATCGTGTAGGCTACTGCATAGCCAGCCGAGGCAGCCATTTGAATGAAATTATTTCCCATTATTAACCAGAAGGATTGTGATTTCAAATAAAAAAAGAAATTTAAGAAAATATTCAGTAGTTTTTTTTTTATAGCATTTAAAAAAAAAATAAGTTATTTGGCGGACCCTTTCTAACAGTTTTTTAAAAAATATATAAAAAAATTAAATGTGACATTTTTTTTTGCTAGCTTTTTTTTAGAGTAACGAAAAAAAGACTATAGAATCACCCAATATAAAAGAACAGTAGATAGCACTAAGAAGAAAGTATGCAACAGACTGTAAAATATATCCATAAATAATAGATATGTATTAATAAACAAATAGAGTTTTACACAAACTGAGATGAGCTTAACCTTCAACAAAAGCCGAAGGACCGCTGCGCGTATGTCTTCATTCTTGATGGCCTTCTTTTTTAATGGTCTTTCTTTGTCATCTCTGTTTGTCAATCGCTTCGGCCAGGCCACCTTTATGGCACATGATAGCCACTTAATTCACCATCTTCACCCATTTCATTATGAGTATTTATGGCCGGGTCTCATCACTTCCAGCAGACTTACCAACTTTGCTTGCGCCGTCTGCGTACGACGTCACTCGAAATTGAAACAAGTGCTCCGTGCTCGAATTCAAACTGTTGTACAATATTCAACTTCCCTCATCTAAGACGGCGAATAGTCTCCCTATAACTGTGCGTCAAAACTATCGCCGAAGCTTTGGCTTTTCCGACTGCCAGATTCGATTTTTCGCACCCCAATATAGAGGACTCGAGAAATTGAGTGCCTATATTTATTCCACACAATGTGGGTTCTCTTCTTCTCTCTAATGGTTAAACTCCAGGACCAGGTGTCTTAAAGCACGCTGTTCTTTTCTCACCAACAGCACCAGATTTGATCAACCCTTAATTGTTCGACCACGTTTTTGTGTTCTTTAATTAAGGTATTTCGGGATTCGATTGTCTTTTGAAAAAAACTCGTGATGAAATGGACATCTTGAGATTCTCGTCTAGTACTTACTCTAGACACAAAGACTTGTTTTAATAAGCAAAAAGCCTGTGTAGTGTATTGTCCACCTTACAAGACTTTCTGGCACGGGCACATTGCCAGTTAAATTTCCATGCCAACCATAAAGCCCTCCTGTCATCAATATAGTGATGAAGATGACTCTTCATCTCATGTCAAGGACTTGTACAATGAAATCCGCAATGCACATGAAAACGGGTTACGCAAAAAGGGTCTTCATCTCATACCTCAATCATTGATCAATTTCTACCCTGTGCCCGTATATGACAAACGTCAACATCAATAAATGTTGCCTGTCCACTGAAATGAAACAAAGCAGCAATCAGATTATACAATTTCAATTAGTCTAAGATATTTCCATTTCCAAGTGGGTTGGCTGGTTCTCCAGCCATCATACTTCATGGATATACAGGTATGCCCTGCTAGCGACTTAAATATTTAATGCCTGGCTCTGATTAAAGTGCCAATGAAGAAGCCCAGGTAGTGTCGTCGTCGTGGCGCAAGGCATAAGACATGGGAAATGTCATACGCAGAGGCCCTTGAGCGAAAGTGCCTAATGCGAGCTTCAACCGACACAAATACGATTTTCGAATGGATTATTATTATTGATTTTATTTGTGTTTCTGTACTTTGTGAATGCATCCAATTAATTCAATTAGCCCTTGTCCCAGAGTGGGGAGGATAGAAATTAACACGAAGCAGCAACGGTAACCCATATGTAACGTAAGAGCGGGAGTGTTTTGGATAAAGTGAAATTCATTTAACCAAGATTTTGTTAAGTGAAGAATAATTTATTTAAAGCCTTTGTCCGGCATTCAACCACAAACGTTCTTGAAATGCGAGAAACATGACCCAAATTTGAAACAACTCATGCGGAGTGGGGATGCAAAAAGCAAAATATCAAACAAACCCTTTACGAATGGGATAGCAAATTGAATTTGAAAAGCATGTTGCATTGAATATGCAGCTTAATTTAAATCTGTTTGTTTTAATTATGCAGGAGGGAATTTCGCAAAAGTTATTTTATTTTTTTCACGTGTAAATTTTCGTTGAGAACGAACGCCCTTCAGCACCATACGTGAAAGTTCGCTTTTTGCATAGCAAATGAAAATTTATTTATTTTCGAATTTAAATTTGTTTTACAAAACTTTTGCGTTTAATTTCTGGCTTTGATTCAATTTGAAATTTCGGGTATAATTAAATGTTTGCACTGTATACCTTGAAGCTTTATACCCTATTCGGGGAGCAGTGTTTTAAGTTTACGATTTGAAGTGGAATATACACAGCTGTGTACCTTTGCCCACAGGTCATTAGGTCATATAGAGCTATGGAGAATCGAGAATGGATAATGCTGACTGCGCCACTATAAGTCTTCTGAAGTAAGAAACTTTCAAACTGTGATTTCTTTTTATTGAAGGGGGGTTAAAGATGCTCTCCCAAAGTTAGGCGTAAGCTTAACATGGTTTTTTTTGCTTGTGAAAGCTACGACCACACTGCGCCAGATGTGTGTAAAATTGTGCCGCTCAGGAAAATTTGACTAATGGGCTTGTTTTTAGGTGTAAAGTTGGACCAGTTTTCATTGCGAAATAAGACAATACTAGAACTATATTATGCTCCTGATGTAGTGTCTTTGATCACAATGGACTATCATAGACTCCAAATATGAAACAGCCCTAAGTGGGTTAATTCCACTTAATCAGCTTTAAAAAAAACAAGTGGGAAAGTGCAAAAAGCTTTAATCCATCTACGACGGATTGCAAAATACCCGACCAAACCAAAAAGAAAACTGCAACGCCTCCAAAAAGTGGGCGGGATGTAAAAACATAACTGTTGAATGCTTTATACTAGGTGGTTGCATACATTTCGGCCTAAAACTCCGCCTTTTTAACTAAAAAAATCACTTTTTAACGCCACGCCCACAAAAGTGGGCGGAGGCACATACAATATTTACATAAAAGTTGGAAAATGCTAGTATCTACAGCTTTTGTCATACAATTTTTTGTCAAATTTCATATATATTTATTGAAAAACAGTCATTTTAAGCTAAAATCCCTTAAAAAGCGGGCGTGGTCAATGAAAAAGCTAAAATTTTTTGGGTACCTTAAAGCCAATTATAAGGCAATGTTACGTACCAAAAATGAATGCGCTAGCGCCATTGTAACATAGCTAAAATTTGCAAAATGTATTTTTTTAAATTAGAGATGGTCGCACATACAGGCCTGTAGTGGGCGTGTCTGTAGGCGGATTCAGCTTATTTCCAAACTTGATCTGAAGGACTGGACTTCCAACCAACCCACGAAATTTCAGCTCTCTGCCTTAAAATTTAAGGCCTAAAAGTTGTTTACATACGGACGTACGAACGGACGGACGGACGGACATGGCTTAATCGATTCTCCTGTCAGTCCCATTCATATCTCTAAAAGGTCTTAGGGTGTTATCTACGGTGATTATTTCACTGCGTTACAAACTATACATCAAACTTAATATACGCTGGGTCGGGTATAAAAAGTAAGCCACACTTTTTGCTGTCAAGTGCTATAAAAGAAAAAAAAGTTGGATTTACTTACTCCAATATTACTCACTCATTTCGGGTGAAGCGAAACTCGGCTAAATGCTAGTGTTGGACAAACGGTGCTGCTAGCAAACAGGGCCGAGGATGCGAGGCTAAGTTTAAAATCAGTAGCGTTTTGAAAAGTTCTTAAAAGGTTTTGTCCTGACCAAGCTCTTCGAATACGACGCTTTTTAAACGGCTGCTTGGCGAGCGACTGTTGAGACTTTTAACGCCGAGATAAGTCAGAAAAAAGGTGGAAACTAAGCTCCAGAAATGGCAAAAGTAGGTACCTTATATGGTATCACTCCGTTCTCCGTCCGTCCGTCAGTCCGCACCTGTAATTTTGAACGGTAAGCCGTAGAAAGATGAAATTTGGTACACCTATAAAGTATGTGGAAAAAATGGAACGCATACAAAGTCAATATATACACATAACGGTTTAATTACATTTTGAATATTGATGATAAAAGACAAAAAGTGTTTTGGCTTTACCTTAAAAAGATTTATTATTATTATTAAGTTGGGTTTTGCACTGCGACCTGTTGGTCTATTGTACCCCCTACTAAGCCTTGGGAAAGGTTACATCCCTCAAAGGAGCTCCGCTCATACTATAATTCATTACTAAATTATACCGAGGGTATGTGCTCCTGTTTGGCCTTGGCTGAAAGGACTTATCCTTATAGCACATTCTCTAGTCCAGTTTCACGTATAGGAATCTGAGAATGAGAAGTGGGTCCAAGGTGAGTATCTCTTTTTCTGGTATCTGGTATTGGTCCAGATAATTCATTCTCTTGTGGTTCAGAGCCCCACAGGATTGCAAAATGTGTTCCGGAGTTTCGCTAGCCTCATCACAAAATCTGCAAAAGGGTTCCTCCGTTACACCAATTTTCCTTAAGTGTTCCCTGAGTTTACAATGCCCCGTTAGGAACCCTCTGAGAAGGCGTAGATTATTTTCACTAAGGCCGATGCATGCTTTGAATCTTCTCTGGTTATAGTTCCCTAGAAGTTTCTTTGCTTGCCCAAGACCTTGAAGGCTTTCCCACATTTTAGCTCGGTTTGCCTTCTCTGTTTTCCTGAATTTTTTCTTGAGGGTGTGTTCCCCTATTCCGCAGAAAGGTTCATGCCCTATGAAGGCTTCTGCTGCTCCTCGTCTTGCCAAGGAGTCCGCTGCTTCGTTCCCCTCTATTCCAACATGGCCAGGTACCCAGTACAGGGTCACTTTACTGACCTTACTCAGATCATTAAGCTTGTGAAGGCAGTCCCATGCAAGTTTGGACCTGACTATCTGGGCCTTTAGCGCCTTAATGGCTGCCTGGCTGTCGGACATTATGGCTATGTCGCAATTCTTGTAATTTCTATCAAGACTGAATTGAACACATCTGTCTATAGCGTATATTTTCGCCTGGAAGATGCTGGTGTATTTACCCATGGATTCGAAGTATTATGTTCTTGGTCCAAATACTCCTGCACCAGTTCCATCATCAGTTTTTGACCCATCTGTATACCATGTTGTGGATTCATTGCTTCAGTTCTTTTTGGTGCTGAGCTTCTTGATGAAGTTCTTTTCGAAGCTAAACTTCCTCAAACTGTCATTCTTAGGGATAGCCAGAAGGGGGAGTTTATCGAGAAGTGCGTCAAATTCCTTCGACCCAATGCACCTCTCCCTCCCAGTCCCCTCTTAAGCCATCGTGAGGATCGTTTTCCTAGCCGTTTCCTCAACGACGATGTGAAGTGGTGTCAGTTCCAAAAGCACTTCAATGGCTGCGGTCGGACACGTTCGCATAGCCCCGGTTATGCAGAGGCATGCCAGTCTTTGCACTCTGTTAAGTGTTTCTCTCGTTGTGCTCAGGCTTGTTCGTTTTGCCCATGCTACTGCTCCGTAAGTGATCATCGGTCTCACTATGGCAGTGTACATCCATCTTATAATGTTCGGGCTGCATCCCTGAGACTTGCCCGCAAGGCTCCTGCATATCATAAGAGCACGAGTAGCTTTTCTGGATATCTCTTCTGTGTGCTTTTTCCAGATGAGTTTACTGTCTAGAGTTAAACCTAAATATTTTACCTCTTCGACTTATATTAGTGTCATGCCCGATAGTCTTATAGGTTTCATTTGAGTATTTCTTTTCCTTGTGAATGGTACTATGGTTGTCTTAGCCGGGTTAAGATTAAGCCCGGCTGTGTTGGACTATTTTTGGACGGTTTTGAGTGCTCCTCGAATAATTTCACTGGCAATTAATACTATATCATCAGCATAGGCCTGACAGCTGATGCCTAGGTTAGTTAATGTATCAAGTAGTTCATCCACAAATAGGCAGTGGTGACAAAACTCCTCCTTGTGGGCACCCTCTTGTTGTGCTGACCTTGATAGTTTCCTGCGATGTATGCGTCTCCACTGATCTTGTGCTCAGCAGTTCCTGCATCCATCTAACAACTGTGCCCTTTTTACTCCCTTCCTGTCTAGGGCACGCCTGATGGCTTCGTGTGACGTATTGTCAAATGCCCCCTTGATATCTAGGAAGGCACAAATTACTGTCTCTTTGGTGTCAAGAGCATTTTGGATAATTTCCGTCAACTGATATAGAGCGGTCTCTGTAGATCTGCCCGCTCTGTACGCATGCTGGCGGTGGTGAAGAGGGAAGTTGTTAAGCACTTCTTCTCTTAGGTAATTGTCCACTGCTTTTTCCATTGTTTTTAAAAGAAACGATGTTAAGATGATCGGTCTATAAAACTTAGGTTGCGTTGGGTCTTTTTTCCCCACTTTCGGAATAAATACAACCTTTGCCCGTCTCCACTGGTTTGGTATGTATCCCAGGGCAAGACTACTTTTTGTCGAGGTCTCGACGTGTTGGTCCTGCTGAGAGCAGCAGTGCTCTCTGTTCCTCAATCTCTGTATAGCTTCCATCCGCTTTTTTTAGAGACGTAGGCACTCCACCTGATTTTGCAAGAGCCTTGTGTAGTCTTGCTGCACAGGGAGTGCTAGTTATTGTCTCACAGAATTTCCTGAAGCTATTTCTTTTGTTAAGGGGGCGCTACAGTCCGGGGTGGACCTGGGGCTCAGCCAACAAGCTTTTCGCCAGCCAGCTCTGTCTCTAGCTAGCCGTCTCCAGTTTCGCACGCGAAGTTGGCTGAGGTCCCCCTCCACTTGCGTGCGCCACCTGAGTTCCGGTGATCCTTCACTGCGCCGTCCTTGCGGAGTGGATTCGAAGATTTTTCGGGCCGGGACGTTGGTGTCCATCCGCTCTAGATGACCCAGCCATCGTAGACGTTGTGTTTTGACTCTTTTGGCTAGGTCGGTATCGCTGTACAGCCCGTACAGTTCGATGTTATATCTCCTCCTCCACTCTCCGTCTATGCAGACGGGACCGTAAATCGTCCGAAGAATTTTCCTCTCGAAGCAGCCTAAAGTGTTTTCATTCGCCTTTGACAGGGTCCATGCTTCTGCACCGTAAAGCAGTACTGGGATGATGAGGGTCTTATACATGGACACTTTAGTTGCTCGAGAGAAGGCTTTGCTACTCAATTGCCTTCTTAGCCCAAAGAAACAGCGATTGGCAAGAGTTATCCTTCGTTTGATTTCAGCGCTGGTGTCATTGTCTGAATTGATAGCGGAACCCAGGTAGACAAAGTCCCTAACTACCTCAAAGTGATAGCTGGCGATGGTGATGTTTTGTCCAAGACGTCGGTGTTGGGTGTATTTGCTTGATGACAGCATATACTTGGTTTTGCCCTCATTGCTAAACCCATATTCGCCGCTTCCGTCCCACTACTCACGAAGGCTTCACTGACACCACGCTTTGTTCTACTGATTATGTCAATGTCGTCTACGTATGCGAGTAGTTGAACGGACTTTTGAAAGATTGTACCTCTGGTGTTGGCGCGAGAGTTTTGCACAATTCTCTCAATGCTGCTTAAGAAGTCGCATGACAGCGGGTCGCCTTGTCTAAATCCTTTTTTGACACCAAAGGGGTCGGTGAGGTCTTTGCCGATCTTGACGGAACAGCGTGAATTTTCCATCGCCATCCTGCACAGACTGACGAGCTTGGCAAGGATGCCAAAACTAGGCATTGCGCTGTATAGCTCGTCTCTATAGATGCAGTCATACGCGGCCTTGAAATCGATGAAGAGGTGGTGTGTATCGATTTGGAATTCCTGGGTTTTCTCCAAGATCTGCCACAGTGTGAATATTTGATCGATGGTGGACTTTCCTGGCCTAAAGCCACACTGATATTCGCCTATCAGATTGTTGAAAAACGGCTACAGGCGTTCATACAGTACAGCAGAAAAGATCTTGTATGCGATGTTAAGAAGACTGATGCCTCTGTAGTTGGCACAACTCAGAGGGTCTCCTTTCTTCAGGAACGGGCAAACAATGCTGAGATGCCCATTCGCTGACATGCCCATTCGCCGGGCATGCTTTCTTCCGACCATATCTTGCGGATGAGCTGGTGCATGCTCCTAACCAGCTCATCACCAGCGGATTTAAAAAGTTCGGCAGCTAAGCCGTTTGCTCGGGCTGCTTTGTTCCAGTTGAACTTAGACAGGACAGCTCGTCCTCGCCGTTATGTACAGTCTGCAGAAGTGGTCTTTCCAAATCCTCAGCAGCGATTGCGATTCTACAACGATGTTCCCTTGATGGTCCTTACAGGCCTCAGTTCGAAGCTTATACCCTTGGCAGGACCTTTTGATCCTTTGGTAAAACTTTCTAACCTCATTCCTGTTGTAACATCTCTCTATCTCTTTAACTGCGCGCTTCTCGTGCTCTCTCTTTTTCCTTCGGAGAAGCCGGTGTTCCCCTCTTCTCCTCTGCTCGTAGAGCTTGCGAGCAGCTCTAGTCCTTCTGTGCAGAGCCGCTTTGTAGGTTTCCTGTTGAGCTGCATGTGCTTGCCGGCATTCATCGTCAAACCAGGGGTTTCGTTGTGGTGGCCGTGTGAAACCCAGCACTTCAGAGGCGGCGTCTCTGATGGCATTTTGGCACTGTTGCCACTGGCTATCAATACTTGATGCTGGCTGCATAGGACTTCGTAGAAGGTTTTGAGAGACTCAATTGGAGAATGACCTGGCGATTTCTTGCGAATGTAGTCGGCCTACGTCAAACTTCCTCGGAGTATTTCCATTACTTGGCGCTGGTCGGGATGTCCGCAGCCGTACTTTGGCTACAACAAGGTAGTGATCCGAGTCAATGTTGGCCCCTCTGAAAGCTCGGACATCAATGCTACTGGAGGAGTGTCGCATTTCTTGGACTGCAGCAATGTCTGCCTTGCAGTCGTTTAGTCGTCCTCCGCTAGTTGCTCGGCTGCTCTGCTCGGCTGTTGCTCGGCTGGTCTGCTAAGGGACCTAACATTTGCCGTGCAGATCTGGAGCTCGTTGTCCTTTTGTCGTTTGCATTAGTCGTCAACTGTAAATCCGTCCGAATCCGAGGCTTGTTTCTGCTTCGTAACTGATGTTTCTTTACGTGGCCGGGAAGTGACCCCGACGGCACGACCCCCAACCTGGAGGACCAGATCCTTTGTTTAGCTCTAAGGACGGAGAGCCGGATAGCCCGCTCCTTATAGGCCTGAGCTCCGAATACGTTGTAGTAGCCCATGTAAGGTGCTTACTAAGTAGTTCGGCCTGACTGGAACTGTGGACGCCACCATTGATTCCATCTGGGGAATTTCTCCGCTGCCGTCCGGATGCAAGGAGAAGCGCCTAAGTGGGAACACTCCTCAAAATATTCTATAAATATTATATAAGCGAATCAAATGAGTTATCGAGGTGCGGTTGAAAAAATGTCATAAAGTCGGAAAACGTAATTGAAAAAAAGAAAAACAAAGTCGCAAATAAAGTGAACAACATTTTATATGCAAATGAAGCAATAATTCTACGCTAAGCCTTCAAAAAATGGCAGACGGACCGCAATACCTGACGGTCTTGTTTATATCAAAAAAGATCAAGGTATGAAGGGCTTTTATATATTTTGACTAAGGGGGTAGGACCATCACTTTTTCAGGGATTCGGAACCTCGGAGTTTCAAGGCACAGATTTTTCTATAGTGCACTAAGGGTAACGTAGTTTTGTTTTGCCTGTAGGTACAGTTTATTTTAAAATTTTAAGTTCCTATAGGTGGCACGGGTCCTTGATTTTCACCACTTTACCAAAAATGTTGGAAAGAAATAGGCGAAGCAAAAATGGTAAAAAATGGTCTTGTGTAAATCTTAATTTTTTAACTCAAGCAAGCTGTGTGTTGCAATATTTATTCAAATTCAAAGTTAATAGATTTTGCATTCCTCTGTTTATGAGTACATTTTACAGTTAAACTTTTTCAATGATAAAAGCCCACCACCCATATATTATGGGGCGAAAAATCGAAACACGTGTTCAAGGTTGTTGTCTAGAAACGTTTATTTTTTTCCTCAACAAAACTGCCATTTGAATAAGCACCTATACACTCACACACAGAACAGACCACTCTTTGGAGGGCGGTTGGAAAAAAAACAGTAAAACAAAATCGATCGGATTATTTTTATGCAATTTTAAGTGCACGCCACTCACTGGTGTAGTGGTTGGCGCTAGGCGCTACACGGCAAACAGATATGGTTAGCAAAAGCACGCGTATCGGCCTCCAGCGAGGCGCACCAGCCAGCCGCCCATCCGCCAACAATGGGCGAACAATGTTTTCCAATTATGAAACAGGGTGGAACGAAAAATCGATAAATAGGTTCTAAAAATGTTGGCCAAAGTGCACAACAAAAGCGAGTGTTCTTGTTTCTAGGGGACGAGAATTTTACTGCGTTTTTTTTTCTATAGCGCATACACAAACCACAACCATACCATGACGACACGGCAATATTGTTGTTATGCATTCAAATCATGACAATATTTAGAAGAAAGAAAAAAGAAATTATGCAAATAGATTGTTTCCTTACCAGGACACGGTGTATGTGTGGTATGTATTGTCAAGTTTATATTATTTATTAGCTAATAAGATTCGGAACAACAAATCGCGTGCTGACGCTTTTAGCTCGATGAAATTCCTGTAAAAATATTTTTTTTTAGGGTCAGAAACTTGAAGGTTCATCGCACAAAGTGACGAGTAGAAAAGTTAATAAGGCTTGTTGTAAACTGAAGTCTTGGAAGTCTTTTTATAATTAAACTAAAATATCAAAATTTGTAATAGGAAGTCTTGCAATGCCATCTTTTCTGCTTAGCGTCTCTTGGGTAAATTTTTTTAAATTAATTTACACGCAATGTCGATTAACATGACTTCCTTACTAAATAGATGTCCATAATCAAATAACTTTTTTAGTTATAAACTTCATCGTGATAATTACCTTCTCCTTCGCCTTTTGGGTAAAATCATTTTTTGATAACGAAAAAAAATTCTGTGAATTCATAAATTCAATAAACTAGGACGACAAATAAGTTCACCCTCAGTTTAGATAAAACCTTAAAACGTTCAATGATTTCGTAATTTTCGTCAACAGAAGTAGAAATACTACTGGAAAAAAAGTCACGATCCTGCCAACTTCACCTATCGCGGGTACTGTCTTTTCCACTTAAGCTATTGCTGACCGTATTAATTTGTCTTTTATTTTTTTTTTCTTCTTCCCAGTCAGATGAAAAGGGTTTTCTGAAAGTGCGTGGAAAGACATTAAAACATTATTTTTTGGAAACGCCCGCGGAGGTGTTGAGCAAAACTGCTAGCCTTGAAAACCGAAGCGGGATGATTATTAGTTTTTTTTTTTAAGTGTCGTGCTAGGCTAACTTCCATTGGTCCTTGCAGATCTTCTTTTTTACGAAAAAAATATATGTTGCAGAAGACAATTCTTCGGAAACGTAGAAACGAATCACGACGCGACGCACCTCTCGAATTCGAAATTAAAAAAAAAACTCTAGACCAAAGTTTGGCGTCAAAGAATCTATGTTCAGAAAATTCGAACATACGGACATTGATCAAGCCCGTCGGGTGTCCATTTTTATAGGGAGATCCTGCAAATCCCATCGAAAATGCAATGTCAGTAAAAGTTACAAAGAGTCCCAAAAAGTCCTTCCTTAGCTACCTAAATATAAATATGTATAAATATAAATATAAATATAAATATAAATATAAATATAAATATAAATATAAATATAAATATAAATATAAATATAAATATAAATATAAATATAAATATAAATATAAATATAAATATAAATATAAATATAAATATAAATATAAATATAAATATAAATATAAATATAAATATAAATATAAATATAAATATAAATATAAATATAAATATAAATATAAATATAAATATAAATATAAATATAAATATAAATATAAATATAAATATAAATATAAATATAAATATAAATATAAATATAAATATAAATATAAATATAAATATAAATATAAATATAAATATAAATATAAATATAAATATAAATATAAATATAAATATAAATATAAATATAAATATAAATATAAATATAAATATAATATAAATATAAATATAAATATAAATATAAATATAAATATAAATATAAATATAAATATAAATATAAATATAAATATAAATATAAATATAAATATAAATATAAATATAAATATAAATATAAATATAAATATAAATATAAATATAAATATAAATATAAATATAAATATAAATATAAATATAAATATAAATATAAATATAAATATAAATATAAATATAAATATAAATATAAATATAAATATAAATATAAATATAAATATAAATATAAATATAAATATAAATATAAATATAAATATAAATATAAATATAAATATAAATATAAATATAAATATAAATATAAATATAAATATAAATATAAATATAAATATAAATATAAATATAAATATAAATATAAATATAAATATAAATATAAATATAAATATAAATATAAATATAAATATAAATATAAATATAAATATAAATATAAATATAAATATAAATATAAATATAAATATAAATATAAATATAAACATAAATATAAATATAAATATAAATATAAATATAATTATAAATATATACAGTGCAGCTCAACTGAATAAGTTTGACTTCTTTTTTAGACTTAAAACATAATATCTTCATAATGAGCACTCGGATTTAAAGCAAATAAATTTCGTTAAGTAAAACGGTCAAATATTTATAAAATGCAAAAGTTTTTTTTTTTTGGTTATGTTTTTATATTTTTTTTATTATATTTTCAAAACATAGCTAAAAATTTACATAATTTTTGGCTCAAGTGAATAGGTTTGACCAACAAAACTTTAAAAAAAAATTATTCACAGCAATATTTCATGGCGCTTGGTAACTTAAATAATAAAAGACACTATTTCTACATTATTTAATATTTGGTATGACCACCTTTATTCTTAATTACTTCAAACATTCGAGTTGATAAGGAATCGTAATATTTTTCAATTTCACTTAGTGAAATAGTTGACCAGGCTTTTTTAATCGCTTCAACCAGGGTCGCCGAGTCTTGAAATTGTCTTCCCCCTTCATACACTCTCCTGGATAAAAGTCCCCAAATGTTCTCGATAAATATTTATGTCTGGGGAGTATGGCGGCCACTCGAGCAAGTTGACATTCTGGTCCTTAATCCACTGTTTTGTAACCCAGGCTGTATGGATGGGGGCGTTGTCTTGTTGGAACGTCCATTGAATAGGTCCAAAAATTTCGGAAAACTGGGGAAAAGCCTTTTGGAGCACAGTCTTGTAGACATTAGCATTCAACTTTGGTGAAAGAAACTGCAGCTCGCAAGTTCCATAAAACGATATGGCTCCCCAAACCATTACGCCTCCTGTACAGGAGTGATGACGACTCAAAAAGCATTCCTCTTTTCGCATATCGTGAAAATAATAGTTGTAGCCATCCGGTCCGTCGAGATTGAACTTTTTTTCGTCGGAGAAGACCACAGCCTTCCACTCCTTGTTCCATGTCATGTGATCCCGCGCAAATCGAAGTCGCGCTTCCTTCCATGCATCATTGAGAGGAGGTTTTTTTTTTATTTTTAATCTCTTTAAGTGTTTAGCACTCCGAATAACTCGTTTTACCGTTGCCAAACTAGCATTTACACCGCATTCATCCTGATTTTACTGGCAGAGAGGTGGGAATTCGAAGCAGTTCGAAGGATTAGTCGCCTTTCTGATGCCGTTGTAGCATATTTTTTTCCTCCTTTCATTTTTTTCCCGTAATCGCCTTCATTACGAAGAAAATTGCTTACCACGTTTTGGCTTCGACCAATCTTCTTTGCAATTTCATTATGTTTTAGGCCAGATTCAATATAGCCTTTAATTTGACCTTTTTCAAAATCGGTTAAAGATTTTCCCCGACCCATATTAAAAGAAATGGTAGCAATTACTTTAAATTTAAGTAGTCCAAAGAAATGATATGTTTTCAATCACGCAGTCAATCAAAAAGTGAAGTCAAAGTTGTCAAACCTAATCAGATGAGCCAAAAATAGACCACACATTTAGCGAATTACACGATGAAAGTAAAATTCTGATTTACCGTTGCATAGAATTCGGTACATTTTTTTGTCACATTATGAGTAAAGAAAGAAGGAAAAAATGCCATAGGAACAAAGAGAGAAGAAAAAATAGAAGAAAATTTTTTTAAACCTATTCAGTTGAGCGGCACTGTATATAAATATAAATATAAATATAAAAGTTATAATAACTTATTTCGATATGCAACTTTTCCTCTGTCATCATCATTTCTAATGCCGCTTATCCTTTAAAAGGGCCGCGGAGCGAGGGTGGCTAAATGGTCTTTTCATCGTTCGCGATCCTCCGCCATTAACTCAAGAGACTCCAGCGCAGTCCCCAGGCGGGACTCAGAGAGGTTCTTTACCTGATCTCACCACCTGTTTCTTGGCCTACCAGGGGGTCGACGCGCTCGCATCTCGGCTAGCATGACCTGTCTAGGAAGTCTGTCAGGGGGCATGCGAACAACGTGTCCAAACCATCAAAGAATCGACCGCTCCACTCGGAGAAGTAGCTGCTTAACATTAAGATTTCCACGAATACTGACGTTTCTCACTCTATCCCTTAGAATAACACCAGCAACGCACCTCAGGAATCTTTTTTCGGCAGCTTGTACCCGCGATCTTATTCTTTCAATCATTACCCAAATTTCATGACCATAGATGAGGGTCGGAACGAACACTGAATTAAAAACTGAGATCTTTGCTTTCACTCCAAGCTCAGCTTTCCTGTTGACCGGCCCGTGCAGTTCCTTTACTATTGCTCCAGCTAGGCCAATTCTACAGGACAACTCAGTATCACTCCTCCCATCTTTCGTGAAAAAGACCCCGAGATACTTAAACTTCTCCACCTGTTTTAATGGAACTCCATTTATGTGCAGGGTACACTGCATAGAAGTTCGGGAAACAACCATCACTTCCGATTTGTTCAAGTTTACTTTCATCCCAGCATCACCACAGACGGCTGCAAACCTATCCAGTGCTCGTTGAAGCTCCTCTTTAGATTATGCATGGATGGCCAAATCATCTGCGAAAAGCAGATGGCTCATCCTGATGCCTGCCAATTCGAAACATTGCTCGCCAAGACTGCGCTTCACCATCTAGTCCATATATGCTATGAAAAGGAGCGGCGACAGAACACAGCCCTGGCGAAGTCCAACACGCACATCAAAAGGACGGGATTTGACGCCATTTATCCGTACACAGCTTCTGCAGTTTCCATACAAAAACTGGATGGCTCTCAGAAGAGGCCCACTCAGGGCATAGTCCTGCAAAACTCTCCACAGTGTATCCCGAAAGATTCGGTCATACGCCATTTCCAGATCTACAAAACACGCATAGACCGGTTTGGCATATTCCCAGGCCTTCTCAAGAATAACCTTCAGAGTAAAAAGCTGGTCAGTTGTGCCTCTGCCTTTTGAACTTTTCCTCTGTTCTACGCCAAATGGTCCGGGGTCGTGTCCTCCAGTGTTGGTCTTCTGTCACCTCTCCCCAATGAGTTTAATTCCATCACTGGCACCATTGCCTACTGTAACCCTTAAGGAGAGTGTGGCCGATCCACTGACTTTTTCGCCGTTGTATAATTGCTAATTGATGTTGGATCTGATTACGTTGTTTCTTCATTCTTTGCCCAACATGGATATACCCAACGCCGACTTGGGTTTGGCCGTCTAGTTAAAAATTTCATGTTTGATGTCAGTGTTTGATATCAATGTATTCAAAGCTTCAAAGTCTGGTCGTTCAATCGTACTCTTATTTGCACTCAAGCCGAAGTTGTACTGATAAATCTACTTTTTGTGATATTGATTATCAATTCGACTGAGTTTGCCTCTCTCGCTGAGTTTGCTGAGTTTAGCCTTTGCAAAGGCTTCATTCAGGCCCGCAAAGGCTTCATCGCTGAGTAAGTCATGGTGTTTAGCCGAAGTTGTTAGAATCCACCGGATTGATCCGTTACCGCGAGACAACGCTGTTCGAAGAACATCACTAATCACCAGCAGAAAAGTATCGGTCTAAGAGTCCAGCCTTGTCTAACAACGATTTGTTTTCCAAAGCCCTCCGACATTTTCCCTCTGTGTAGACGCGTTAGGTCTTCTCATGTAAGTAAACTAAATGATGCTGCTGAAAGCCTTCCTGGAATACCTCTCATAAGCGGGCGCCGGCCGTGCCGTGAAGCAGTGGTTAATGCGTAGGACTTCTGTACACAAGGTCCCGGGTTCGAATTTCGACCGGGATAACAAAATTTTTCTTTTCGCGATCCCACCCCCGTGAAAAACTGAGAAGCAGTCCGAAAGTTTAAAACATCTGTAACGAAGGCAAAATGCTTTATTAGAAAAATCTTCAATGGAGTTTTCTTCGATCGTAAATCTGCTGATGCTGACACGTCGCAGGTATTTTCTGTCAGTCACGCACCAATCCATTGTGATCGACCAACAATTTGATCACTCAGCGGCCATTCTTTTCTTAAAAACAAGTGTTTTGAATTGGGACTCATGCCCGTCATCAGGACCGGACCGACGCGCAACAAACACCCATAAAAAGACTAATATGTGCTTTTTAACTAATACTCAATACGGCATGACCAGTCCATTATTCTTCTGCATAGTTTCACTCCAACAAAAGCGAATCTTCCTGTTTTTAATTGAAAAGGGTCACCTTGACACAATTTGCCTCATATGACCATAATGTGATCAGATCAATGCGTGATCAATTGCGAAAGTAAAGAAAAATTCCCTTTTCATCAACCTACAACCTCAAATCGATTGAGTCAATTAAGTCGCGATAGTTGATTGCCGTTAAACAAATCAGAACAGGAAACCCAAACTGAGTGGGCGCTTCAGCACAGTCGACAAATATCAATTAATACGTTCAAAGTACAAAGAATATATCGTCTCGAGTATTTAAGTCCAATCCATACTCAGGCACAAAGAAAGACACCGTTAAGCAACATTACAGCGGAATCTGAAACACTGACCCAAATCGATTTTGTAAACAATGAACAGACCTTTGCGTACCAAATGTTTCGACTTACGGTGACTTCCAGACCCCAAGCAAACTGAAACACTGACTTGTAAATTTTTCAAATAAATATTCGTTTCCCCCTTTGCGTGGCCCACTTTGCGGCGGCCGGCGGCGTGCGGCGCGTCATCGGGTAGACGAACCCTAATGACATTTGCGTTGGCCGCAAACACAACTAAATTGCGTTTCGGCAAAATGTTGATTTGCGCGCGCACAATATTCTAAGTGCCCCCCTCTCGTTTTGCTCCCAATTCACGGACAGCTCACAAGGTACGCGATTTGGTTTGTTTATTGGTAATTGAGCACAAGTCAATGGATTCGGTCTGGTTTGTTTCGGAGCTGATGTGCGAAAGTGGGCATCTGTCAGAACATGTACACGTCAAATTGAAATTCAACTGAAACACAAATAAATGTACTCCTCGTGCAAAACGCGGAAACACTTTGCGCGGCGTGGCGCGATCACTGCTAATGCGGTGTCTTTGTTTTGATTTGTGCGAGCTTTTGCTTTAATGTGACGCGCGCTCTGTGCTATTATGTGGCTCAGGCTCCAGCAAAAGATCAACTAGCAACTAGGAAAGTGAATTCTGTGTACGTTTCGCAAAGCAGGTATACACTTAACCAAGACGTTATGGTCTACAGGTGGTATTAAGTGATTTGATTTTATCACGTTAGATCTTTTTAGCAAGATAAACAGCATGCGGCTTTGCATGCGAGCGGTGAGTGTTTTGGTAGAGTGGAAAACTATTTGAGGGAACCTTAATGTTTGCTATTTATTTTACGTAATTTAACTGTAGCGGATGGGTTGTGTTTCCAAGAGAGGCGCCTCTTATATTTTCGTTCCGTCTTGCTATGGAAGTGCCTTAACATGCTTGGAATATGAATCAAATCACGCTTCTACTAGGTGATAGTTGAGGTGAGGCAACTCTAGGGTTACAAGAGAATAAATAATTGTGGATTTGTTTGGTTGAATCGAGAATTCATTACGAAATTACATAGTTGATAAGCTATAGCTGTGCTCTTGGTTTTTGTTCGCCTTTGACCTTCAAATATCCACCCAACTCTAGCTAGTTCTTGATTGGCCAAGTAGGCGAAAGAGCATTAGCCTCTAAGGATTCTCAACCATCGAGTGCGAATCTATACTTTAGTCGGCTTCCGCGAGCAAGAGTGCTTCCGCTGACTCTGATATCGGGGAACCGAACAATATCAGAGTCCTATTGTAAGCCCTTAACAGGAAAAAATCAAGCATTTTGAAAAGAGCCCATGAAGAAATCATGGATCTGACAAAGACTGCATACTCCTTGGTAAGAGAATAGAAATCCCCAAGGAATACCGTATTTTCTTTATTTTTGCGTAGGGTGGTGGGAATCTTTAAAAACAACACTGATCCAGTACTCAGTAGCAGTGTGGTTTTCCCCCCAATAAACTCATCTCCCCTTCTACCCCTGATCATCGCGGCACTACCATCGAGCATTTTATGGCGAGGCGGATATTCGGTTCATTCATGTTCGCTGCAGCCTGTGCTGCTTTTCATTGTCGTTCCTGTCTTCATTGATGCCAGTCACTGTTAAACTAACTGGTTCCCAAGTTTCTTGCGTACTCATCGTCTGGTGATGTTCTCTGGTTCGTGATATCGTGAACAGTGAAACATTATCTGTTCCGCGTTTTCAACTGCTTTAGTTCACGTTAGATAATAAGGGATGTCTTCATGCCAAAATCTGTGGAAGTAGGTTCTGAAACATTTATGCCCAGTATGTATCTACGGCAGGTTTTTACCTGGTTTGGTTCAGCTGCCTACAAAAAAAAATGTTAGCGCTCAGTGCTAAAAATTTCCCATGCCTTATGCTAATTTTACAGCAAAAATTGGGGTAACTAGTACGACTTTCGTTACTGATTGCTAGACGAGGTGCTGAAAAACAGACATTAATTTTGTTTTATTAAGGCCGTAATAATTCACGCATCTGCTAGAAGAATTAAACCAACACAGAAAAACTACGCGGACACCGCAAACGTAATTGCTTAAAGGGAAGATTTTTCTAGCAGATTTAAAAAAAAAGTTCCGATGGTTTGGGAGACGGCTGACAGCTCCACTAGACTACATTACTTTGAGTTTAACGGTGGCAAAAGTGACACATAAAGTAAAAATACTTCAAAAAAGTTTATAAGTGCATATAAATATAATTATAAATATAAATATAAATATAAATATAAATATAAATATAAATATAAATATAAATATAAATATAAATATAAATATAAATATAAATATAAATATAAATATAAATATAAATATAAATATAAATATAAATATAAATATAAATATAAATATAAATATAAATATAAATATAAATATAAATATAAATATAAATATAAATATAAATATAAATATAAATATAAATATAAATATAAATATAAATATAAATATAAATATAAATATAAATATACAGTGCGATTCATTTGATTAGGCGCACTTAAAATTATTTTATAGATCCTGATTTTTGCCTTCTTGTTTGCAATTGTGTGAAAACAATCGCATTTAAAAGAAAGCCTAGCTAGTACCGAGTAATGAAAACGTAACACATGCTTGGTGAAAGACACTTAACGGCTCTTTTCAAGTCTTTTTTCTCACACGTACCAAAATGACTGCAATTTTTCGGTTCAGTTGATTAGACGCACCTAGAAAATCTTCGTAAAAAAAGACAATAGATTTCAATTTTTAAATGTTTTATATTTGGGTTTAATTTTTCTTAAAATTTCTTTAAAGTTTAGTACTTAGTACTCCCCCCTTTGTTCGAAATCACTTCGAAAATTCGGTTTTTCATAGAGCCATGCAAGCTTTTTAAGTAGTCCAAGGAAATCTTGCACCAAGCAGCTTGTATTGCAGCAATAAGCTCTCCAGACATCCAGGATTTTACCACACGAGCATTGTGTATAGGCGCATTGTCTTGCTGGAATATCCATTGCAATGGCCCAAAAAGCTCTCGAATTGCGGGGGAAAAGCCGATTGCAGCAAAGCTTTATAAGACTCTCCCGTCATTTTATGCGACACAATCACCAGCTCAAGTGCACCGTAAAAAGAAACAGCACCCCACACCATGACACCTCCCTGCCTCGAATGATGACGGGTCAAAAAGCGTTGTTCTTTTCGCAAATCATGAAAATAAAAGTTGTAGCCGTCCGGTCCATCTAAATTGAATTTCTTTTCATCCGAAAAGATCACCTTTCTCCAGTCATTTGAGACAACTCCATCTTGCACATCCCATGTCATGTGGACCCTCGCAAATTGCAATCGCTGTTGCTTTCGAACATCATTAAGCGGTGGTTTTTTTTTAATTTGCTATACTTTAGGTGTGGAGCACTCATGATGACACGTTGAACGGTGGATTTGCTAGCGGTAACCCCAGCCAGGGCTCTTATTTTGTTGGTGGAGTGAGCCGAATTAGATGCTAACCTTAGAATTTTTCGCGTGTCTTGAGGAGTTAGGACTTTCGGTTTTCTTCCTTTATATTTTTTACCGTAGGAATCACGATTTTTTAAAAAATTTCGCACCGCATGTTCACTTCTATCAATTTTCCGAGCTATTTCGCGGTTTGAAAAACCTTCTGAGTGATAAGCATCGATTTTTGCTTTTTCTGCTACTGTTAAAACTTTTTTTTCCCCCATTTCTGTTTTAATTAAAGGCAAACACTTCGATTTTATACCAAAAAAATTTTTTACACCGATTCGATAAGTCACTCTTTGCTAAATAACTATGTTTACCGGTCTAATCAATTGAGTTGAAAAATTGCAGTCATTTTTGCACATGGGAAGACAAAAGGCTGAAAAATCACCGTTAGGTGTCTCTCACGAAGCATGTGTTTATGTTTAATTTACTCAGTACTAACTTGCCTTTCTGCTTAATACACTTGTTTGCACACAGATGAAAAGAATAAGAAAAAAAACAGGATCTATGAAACTATTTTTTGTGCGTCTAATCAAATGATTCGCACTGTAAATACAGGGTGTTTCCAAATTCGATGCAAATATTTTGACACAAGATTCTTGGGTATATTTGAAGAAAAAAATTGTTTTACAGTATGGGCCTATCTCAAATTTTGATACCACTTATTGGGAATTTAAGAAAACACCTACTTTGAGGTACCTCGACCCATACAAACACAAATATCTCCGCTAACACTTACAACAGGTACTTCATTTAGGACTTAAATTTTAGAAGAAATAGTACTCCTTTTAACTGCATTAAAATAAAATTGATGAATTTTTTAACTTTCGAGATATTTGCTTTTAAGTCGGATCCTTTTTCCCTGCCCATGACATTTTTTTGACTTTCAAGACACATTTCTGCGAAAAATGCGTAATAAACATATCGATAATTTTTTTTTTCTAGTGCACCTAACAATACTTAATAAAAATTGCTAAGACAAGTTACCCGAAAAACCCACAGATTTTATGATACTTGGGAAATTCCATAACAGGTAAAATTATGAAAAACTCTTTTCACGAAGACGCGACAGGTATAAGGTGGAAATATGATTTGTTACCTACTTTTATAACCGCGATTGACAACAAGAAGGATTTTTTGACTATGTATTAATAATTTACGAATTTTAGAGCATGCATTTTTATTAGACTACATGATAAAAAGGTAATTTCCCTATCATTTTTCTATTAAATCCCAAAAAGGATTAAGTTTGAGGTTGGTCGCCTAGTTGGAAAATTTACCTAATGTAAATTGTATAAAAGGTTAGAAAACAAAATTAAATTTATCAAAGTCATTTTTGAAGCCGAGGTGACACAGCAGTTGTTAAGAAACCCTACTTGAAATGGCATCTTTTACAAACGAAGAATACGCCGATATTATCTACGTTTATGGGATGTGCAACGGAAGTTCTATTAGAGCACAACGAAGATACCATCAGCTTTATCCTAACCGAAGAGTACCTAATCCCCGCGTATTTACAAATTCGTTTCGAAGACTTCGGGAAACGGGATCTGTTTCAACAAGACGACCTAACGCAGGAGCTTCACCAGGAAGAATTGCAGTTGATGAAAGAATACTGGAAGCGGTTGCAAATGATCCATCAATCAGCATCAGGCGCTTATCCTTGCGGTTTAATGTTTCAACACATAAAATTGTTCGTCTCCTGCATACGGAAAACTTGTATCCATACCACCATACACCTGTGCAGGAACTGCTTCCGAGTGATTTGGAGCCGAGACTTGAGTTTTGCAACTGGTTGTTAAAGCGGAACTTGGATGACAACGGTTTTATAAGCAGAATCCTATGGACGGACGAATCTCAATTTACTAGAGATGGGATTACAAATTTTCACAATCTACACACATGGGCTGCGGAAAACCCACACACAATGAGAGAGTCATCATTTCAACACAGATTTAGCGTCAATTTGTGGGCAGGTGTTATTGGAAACAACTTAATCGGTCCCTTCAAACTGCCTCCCACACTGAGTTCTGCAAACTATCTGGAATTTTTGCGCAATGATTTAGCAGATCTACTGGAGGATGTTCCGGTAATTCAACGAGCTTCGTCATATTTTCAACAGGATGGAGCCCCAGCCCACTTTGGTCGCGAGGTTAAGAATTGGCTGGATGAAAAGTACGCTGGTCGTTGGTTAATGGACCAGTTCACTGGCCTGCAAGATCTCCAGACCTTACAATTATGGATTTTTTTGTATGGGGGAGAATGAAAGAACTTGTTTATTCTACAGAAATATCAACTCTAAATGATTTAGAAGATCGCATTCTCCAAGCCCCGTCACAAGTGAGGCAGGAGTTATCCTCAATAAACGTTGACAGCGCAATCTAAAAACGGGCTCTAGCATGCATACAAAATACAGCAGGACACTTTGAACACCTTATTTGATTGTAAAGTTAACTTAATGAAATAAAAAAAAAACATAAACCAAACACAAGCATTTTTATTCAGAATAATAGGAACTGAACACTATGAATAGTTTTTCATAATTTTACCTGCTATGGAATTTCCCAAGTATCATAAAATCTGTGGGTTTTTCGCGTAACTTGTCTTAGCAATTTTTATTAAGTATTGTTAGGTGTACTAGAAAAAAAAAATTACCGATATGTTTATTACGCATTTTTCGCAGAAATGTGTCTTGAAAGTCAAAAAAATTTCATGGGCAGGGAAAAAGGATCCGACTTAAAAGCAAATATCTCGAAAGTTAAAAAAGTCATCAATTTTATTTTAATGCAGTTAAAAAGGAGTACTATTTCTTCTAAAATTTTAGTCCTAAATGAAGTACCTGTTGTAAGTGTTAGCGGAGATATTTGTGCTAGTATGGGTCAAGGTACCTCAAAGTAGGTGTTTTCTTAAATTCCCAATAAGTGGTATCAAAATTTGAGATAGGCCCATACTGTAAAACAATTTTTTTCTTCAAATATACCCAAGAATCTTGTGTCAAAATATTTGCATCGAATTTGGAAACACCCTGTATAAATATAAATATAAATGTAAATATAAATATAAATATAATTATTAATATAAGAATAGAAGAAGATATTAGAAATTGGTTCGTTTACTTTAAGTATCACTGTTGTTACAAATTTTATTTCAAAACATATTCAAGTCCTCGTTAATTTTTGTTTTACAAATTCTTAAGCCCTACATAACTATTCGGTTCATTCACGTTGGCTGCAACCTGTGCTACTTTTCGTTTTTGTTCCTTAAGCTAAATGCTTCCCAAGCTTCCTGCGTACTTAACATCTATCTGATGATGTTCTCTGGAGAAGATTAATGGCCGAGTCTATTTGCCAGATGGTTGCACCTTTGGTAAAATTGTGGTCAGAGAAATATTATCAGTTCCACGCTCTACTGCTTTAGTGCACGTTGAACAGTAAGTGTTGTCTTCATGTCCAAAAATCTTTCATGCTCTGAAACATTCATGCCCAATAAGGATCTGCGTTTTTTTTTTTGTTTTGTAATACACTCGCGTTCAAGGGCTTATGGCTGCTCTTATAATGTGGAATGCAGCAAGCTATTTCACTGGAACAGTCTTTGCAAAAAAGCGATAAAACAAAGAAAGGCAAGAGACCCTGCGACGATGCTCCAAAGAGTCGAATGACTTTGTTATGTTAAAGTCACCTATAAGTTAAAAAGCTCGTTTTTGTATCCTATCAAAGTAAGGTGGTCTTTGGTGCACCTGCCCAGACAAGACAGTTATACTCCAGTTTGGGGCGTGTGAATACTTTATAGATTTTAGCCAGATCGGAAGGTGTGAAATATTTTTTGCGTCAGGTTGAAGTTCAGCTCCCCATGATGCTACCTTTGTCGGAAGAGTTCCATTCTATCTATCTTGCCATTCTCTTAAGATTGTTCTTAGTGGGACATCAATATACCTCTGGCTCGTTGCTAATGGCAGTCTTGTCCGGAAGTTGCTGTATACTCTCAATTAGTTCTGTAAACGACGTCTGTTTTTAGCCCGAATTTGGAAGACATAGCTAGTCCTGCCAATAGTATTCTCTTTTTCTGTATACTCCCATATTTGGCATTATTCTCGCAAGGGCAGCTGTTGTTTTTGGCGCCTTCTCCACTGATGTAGATATTGCTAAAAAGCTAACCTTGCATCTTGTGTGTTGCCAAGATACTTCAGTTCCATTACTGTTGCTGGTTAGTACTACCTCCGTCTTTTCCTCTGCTAGATGTACCACGCCGATGGCTTCATTGTTGTCATCTCTCGCTCCTTAAGAAATTTGACCACTACAACGATTGCTATATCGTCAGCGAAGCCAATTACTTTCGCGTGTAGCCGGAGTTTGACTAAGTTGTCGTATACATAAGATTGCATTGTAGCGGCCCTAGTACGGAACCTTGGGGCACGCCACGTCACGTCTCCGGTGTCATTATATAGTATTCTGCTTCAGAAACAGTCCGTCATTATATTCTGCAGGTAGTCCGCCACTTTCTTGGCGATGATTGCTCGCAGAATTTTACTCCTGTTTGCGATGTTGAAAGCAGGGCCCGCGACGGGGACTTATTCCCCTTCATTTTCCGTGCTCCCATACTCCGCTCTCTTTAATTTTACTCCCCTAAAAATATTTTGTTTCAAAATTTATTTCATCTTTTTAGTATTTTTATGCCCGACCGAGGGTATATTTTTACGTTTTTACGTTTTTGTTGGAGTTTGCTACTATCCGATGGAGCACTCAGACACAACTACTGGTCCATTGTACTACCATGCAGACACCTTACATTAATGTATTTAGTTTACCCGTCTTTCGAAGAAAGATGAGAAGGAGCTTCAGTGATGAAGAGCTTAGGTGTTCGGCACTCACCACGTCAGCCCCAAAGATTCGCCACCTGATGCGAGCAAAGGCAGGACAACTACAGAGAAAGTGTTCCGCTGTATCGTCGTCCTCTCCACAGGCAAGACAGGTGGTGGTTTCGCTTAAGCCTAACACATTAAAGTGTCTAGCAAAAGCTTGGTGGCCGATAAGGGCGCCTACAAGAAGTCTGCAATCGATTCTCCTAAGATATAGAAGAAAAGACGCTGACCCCTCGCAGATGTCTGGGCGAAGTCGTTTAGTCTGTCTGCACCCATCGCAGTCACGCCAACGAGCCCTGTGCTCACGAGAAACCCAAGTATCAATGGCAGACGTGACAACAGATACAGGCAGGCCTAAAGCAGGTTCGGGTCCTGAGAAAACCTCTTCTGAGCCAAGTCTGGCAAGCTCATCAGAGATCTCATTTCCCTGGATACCAGTATGACCTGGAACCCAAACAAGATTCACTGCATTTAGCCTTCCGACTAAGTTCAACGAATTGTTTAGTTCGAGCACTATCTTGGACGAGGTAAGAGGGTTGAGGAACGCATTTAGAGCGGCTTGGCTGTCACTGCAAACTCATATGCTTCTTGCCCTCCACCTGTTAGTCACAATATAGCGCATAGCCATTAGGATAGCGAAAATCTCCGCTTGGAAGACAGACGCATATTTACCTAAGGGGTAGTGGAGTCTCATGTTCTCGCTTTCCACAAAGACTCCAGCACCAGACCCCTGTCCGGTTTTGGAGCCATCCGTGAAAATACGATGGCATTCTTTCCCTGGCTCAGAGTCTGGCCGAAGCCATTCCATTACCTGAGGAAAGTTGACTTGGTAATTTTGTCGCAAAAGGATTTCTGGGGTCATTGCGTCAGAGGGCATGTCCATAAGACAGGGGTCAAAGGACAATTCTCGAACAAGTTCTTCAAAATTCCAATGCGTGTGGTACCAAAAACCACCTCTCTTTAAGCGAAAGATGGTTTTCAGCGTACACCAGAAGGTACTGCCAGAAGGTGGACAATGCTTTTTCGGTTTTGGATTCAACATGCTTGGACCATAGAAGTTTTCTATCAAGGATTACTTCCAGATATTTGACTTCATCGGATATCGGGATAGTGACACCTTTAAGCACTAGTTGAGTCAGACCAGTGACCTTCCTCCTTCTCGTAAAGAGAACAACCGTAGTTTTAAGAGGATTCACTGAAAGCCCATTCCTAGTGCACCAATCATCGATCAAGTCCAGGGATCTCTGCGCCTGAGAGCACACAGTCCCTAGGTTTGAGCCGACAGAAAGAACGGCGACATCATCCGCGTAGGCTTGTGTGTAGGTTCCAGGAAGGTTGAGAGCCGATAGTAGAGAGTCTACGACCATGCACCATAAAAGGGGAGACAGAACACCACCTTGCGGGCAGCCCCTGTTTACCCCAGTTATGACGCACTTGCCACAATCTGCTTCGGTTATCAGCGTCCTGTTCATTAGCATTGCCCTAATCCATTGAACTAATGTTTCATCTACACCATGTTGTCTGCCTGAGTTGCACATGCTATCAAACGTCGCGTTATCAAAAGCACCCTCAATATCGCCGAAAACTCCCAGCACGTACTTCTTCTGGTCAAGAGCACATTCAATCCTACCAACAAGGTTTTGAAGCGCAGTTTCGCAGGATTTTCCGCGCTGATAAGCGTGTTGCATCTCAGAAAGAGGGTGCAAACGAAGAGCAACTTTGCGCACGCGCAGCTCAACCAGTCTCTCTAAGCTTTTCAGCAGGAAGGAAGACAGACTTATGGGTCTGAAGCTTGGACCGCTATTACTCAGAAAGTTTACTCCAAACCGAAAAAAAATTATTAACAAATATTCAAGATATTTGCTAAGTTTGTTCCATACAAAGTTTTAGGCTCCGCCCACTTTTAAGGGTCGTTTTTAGGAAAAAAAATTTTTTTCTGAATTAATTTTCACTTTAACCGTGTTTTCTCATGATTCTAACGAAATTACAATTAATCGACTTTAATTTTTAGCCCATGCCCACTTTTGTGGGCGTGGCCTATACAAAAAAACATGAGTTGGTGTTACACGGTATAAAGGGTCGCGTATATAGAAGTTTGTTAATTTCTTTACATACAAGGGGACCTACAATTTTTTGCGAGGGCCTGACAAGCCCTCCGAGAGTATCATTTGAATTGAAAAACTTCTCAAAGTGCCGTTCGGATTCGGCAAAAAATTGTAGGTCCCCTTGTATGTAAAGAAATTAACACACCAGCATACATTTTTGAGAAGTTGCCCCTGGTGCACCTCGAGCTGTTGCACCACTCTATTTAGTTTTTTTTTTATAAGTTAGGTATACTGTCTTCCATTGCATGAAAGCGCCACATGCTCTAGTTACTCCTCTTGAGTAAAAGCTGCTTTGCTTTGTCGGCAGCAGATATGGAGAGAGATTAATCATCCATTATCAGCTGGAGTACCTCGACGTCCATACGGTGTGTGGTTTCCAAACTGTTCTCTCTGCTCTCCTATATTTCCTAATGTCCTACTAGAATAAACCGATTCGATTGCTCGATGCGAGCCGTGCATGAATTTTTTGGCTTACTCTCAACGCAGCAACTCTTGCCCGACGTGTGCTCATGAAGGTGATGTCGACTATATTAACCCGCTTCCGTTTTTACTGGAGGTCAGCTCGTTTCCGGTGTTCGCGAAAATTAAGTCCAGCGATGCAAATACTTCCAAGAGCGTTCTTCCTCGGGTTGCTCGTAGACCATGAGACCCATTCAAACGCCCACGCGTTGAAGTCGCCTGCAATTACAATGCGGATCTTTCTTTTGCAGTGGTTGCGATGTTGTCTACTATTTGTTCAAATTTCTCGTGTGTCATGCTGGGAGCGGCCGAATAACTGAAAAAGTAGATGCCTTTGACTTTGGCCCACAAGAAGCCTACCTGGTGCTTCACCGTCTTTTCTTCGAAGGCTCGTTGTCCGGCGCATGTACGTATTCTACTTCTTGTAGGGCTCGCTGAGTATAGCGATACATCGTGCTCTAGGACCATCTGTATGAGTACGTCCTGAATTGCTTCGCGATGGTTAAGGTTTAGTTGGATAACCTTAATGTTCGCCTCTGAAAAGCGTTTAGCAAAAGCTGAATAGATCACCCTAAGTAGTCAAAGATCCGTTTTTATCTTTCGCTGCATTTCTGTATAAGAGAGATCGCCCATGGCCTAATTTCAAGCGTGTCTGGGTCCAATCTTGTTTCTTAGCTGACTCTAGTTTGTTTCATTACCACCGCGCTACTGGTTTTGCCAGTTTACCATCCCCTTTGAGTCTCTGCGCTTTTTCTTGTCGGCTCAGTTATATTTTGTCTCTGTGGACCCCCTAAATTCCTTGACTTGGGAGTGGTTTTGTTGCCTTTTGGTTGTATGCTATATAAGCCCGAATTGCTTACTGTAGTTTTTTCCTATGATCAAGAAAAGATGTCTCTATGTCATCGACATGTACCTGACATTTGAAGATTAGGCCGGTTAATGTGTCAAGTAGTTCATCCAAATCTATAAGCCCACATAAGGGGTAGCAATATTTGCTGTGTTGACCTTGATAAGTGCCAGGCAGGCCTCTTCGAGAACTCGATAATTTGGGCCTGCTCCCGAACCCGAGGTGTCAGGCAAGCTTCCAGGGAAGTGAGCTTTCAACACAAGCAGTGTTCTGTGTGCCTCATTCTCTGTGAAGTAAGCAAACATTTTTTTTGTGGCCTGACTTCGATAGGGATTTCGTAATCAAATCACCGCTAACCGGAAGGAAAGCTAACACACGCCGACTAAACCTTTTTTCAAAACAGTTCTCGATTTTACGCAACAACCGGCGAAATATTAAAAACGATACGTGCGCCAACCGAGTGTGTCCAAAAAAGTCTTAAGGTGACATAATTTGCCGAACGTGATTACACGTCTTATTCTAATTTTGTTTAGTCAAACAGCCGACCGCTATCAACCGGGATTTTTCACAAAAGACTTTAATCCCCTCAACCAACTGGAACATATCAAAGGTCACAAACTCGCACTCCCAAAACAAGACAACGTACAACGACGACGACACGACGTCTTAAGCCGGCCAAGCGAATAGATTTAAGTATGAGACCAGGGAGAAGCCAGCTAAACGGGCCGAAAGCATTATACGTCCAATTGGTGGAATAAGGGTCAAGGTAGTTAACCTTAGTCTGTGCGGCTACACACATTGGTCTGATGTACTCTGTTGGCTGGTCGCCGCCGCTGTCGACCGACGCGGCAAATCGTATTAACCCAGTTTAGTTGTCATTGCTGAGTCGAATAACAGTACATGCGATTCGCAATTACTTTGGGACTTTTCGTTAATGAATTTCGAAAAGCTCTTAAGTCGGTTTGCGCTGTCATATGAAGGGGGCTTACTGCCCCCCAACTCATTGTGTTGTGGTTGCAATTTTCCTTCAATCTTTTTTGGTTCTGCCGTGTGCAGTGTGCTGGCTGTGTGCTGCTCCGTGTAAGCAGCTCTTGTAAGCATTTCTTGCAGGCATTTTCGCCAAGAAGCACATCATTAAGACCGCAACAAAGGGAAGCAGATGCGCAGGCAGACGACACGACTGCAGCATATGTGTGTGTGGCAAATGGACAGAAAGCACTTCTTCTTGGAGATGGAAAATCTGCGGATGGATGTGATGAGGATGATTGAAACGGTGGAGGACACGACCATGAGGAGTATTTGGTTTCAGGCACAACTCGCTTTGTATCATTCATCTACATTGATGGTGCATGCAAATCGGCTGTAGCTGCGGGTTGTATCGCATTGTATAATTGCGGAAACCTCAAGTGTGCTCCATTCCAGCCACCGACGAACAACCACCATCGCGCCGCCATATATGCAACAAACAAATTGTGAAACACAGGGGTTCGCTCTGTCTTGAATTTTTCTTGACAGTTCTGTGTGTTCGCCTTGGATTTTGCCCTCCTTATGGGCCACATACAAGATACAACTTATTCGATGTCGTTTCACAAGCTTATAGCGCGGGAGATTTATGTGCTTCTAGCAGTTTGTTTGCGCTGTGGAAAATGATACCACCCAGCACGTCGTCGGAGAAAGGAAGTGTACACGAAATTTAATAGAAGTAAGAGGAAGGGGTTGACCGCGCTACCATAAAGGGTTATGGATATGAAACGAAGATGCTTCACACGGCGTTACAGTACATTGAGAGAATGACAACTATTCGAGTCGAGTGCAAGTTGAATGGAAAATGCGGCGATAAGCTATGATTGAAGTTTGTTCAAGTTTACAATGGTAATAAATAGAAATCGTATATAGACGGGGGAATGCAATTCCACAAACGGGTACGAATTTAACCTAAAAAAGTAGGAGACATCGAGCTGCATTTAAAGTTAAAGGATGCAATTAAGGACAAAAAAGCTAAATTTTGGGCTTTTAATTAGGTACCTACATACACTCTTTGTTGCCCTAAAAAAAGCAACCTAACGTGTGGGTTCAAAATTGGTTTTCTAAGATTATTTTTTGGCTTACCATATCTTATCTAGAACGATTTTTTCTTAGGGCAGCAAGGCTAATCCTCGAATCCATCGCTACTCAACCCGCGAATATGGTTTTTTAAACACAGCGAAATTTGCTGTGGTGCACGGATGTTTCGACCATGTCGCGAACACTTCTGGCCATTTTCTATCTGTCACGGAATAAACGAAAAGAACACAAAGTTCGCATAGATGGAAGAAGATAGGGAGAAAAAAGAGTTAACATGTCGGTCGTTTTTAATCTGTTGGGTTTTACGATCTCCGTGATGTTGCGGGTGCCAATGTACACGCGATGGTTGAAAAATGTCGGGTTACTGTGCATGGTATCCCGGGCTTAAATCCTTACAATAAAAGTTTTTCACGGCCCATCTCTGCAAAGTTTTGACTAACCTTCCGAGAGGACCGTTTGCAATGAGAGACTTTTCGATTCACTGGATAAGTCTGACGAGGTTATAACTAGACTCAATTATGACCCGCAAAAAGGAAGGTAAGACAAACTTAATGTTGCTAGCTTATATCTGGCGAGACTATAACTAACTCAGTTATAGCCCGCTGATAGGAGCCAGTGACAATGGTCTGATGGTCGGTCGGTTTGAAGAAGTTCGGGTCTGCCACTTGTCATGTAGTCTAGAACTAGGACGGGGACCAAAGCAATTTATTTTAAACGCCGCGCCGTTGGGTTCGTCAAGGCGCTCCCATGGCAAAAATTTGTTTCTGCACTAGGGTTGCTAGTGCAAGGCGACAAAAGTACTCTAGCTTGGTACTCTACCACGTGAAGCCCGAATTTCTTTGGAAATGCGAATCCTACATTGTGCGAAAAGCACTTGCTGTAAGGATCTTCAAGAGGCTTTAACAGTGGCGGGCATACAAAAATAACAACTAAAAGTACACATGCTTAGTCTCTACTTATAAAATTCCTACTTTCACGTGTATCAAACTTCTAAATAGGTACTTTTTCCCTATCCAACCGGTAATAAAAAACCATAAAGTTTTTTAGCCTACATTTAACGCCTCCTAAAATTCTAATGGGCTAAAAAAAATTCGTGGAGTGAAGTTGAAATACTATAGCGGAGGAAATGTAGAAAGAAAAAACCGTGTGGGATCCACAGACAGGAACCTTTACCTGTCGCCAGTAATGCTCAAAATGGACTTGTTCCTAACCTAACGGTCAGCGTACTTTCACCTCTAGGCTCGTCAGACCACTGTGTCATATCGGCTTCTTACTCGTTTCAAAATAACACCTCTAAAGATCCGGCTCGGAAAAGAACAGTATGGCAATACGAGAAAGCCAACTGGGACGGCTTAAACAGTTTCTTTAAGTCCTTCAATTGAAGCCGCAGCCAATATGCTCACAGAAATAATTCTCATTGGCATGAAAACCTTCATTCCCAACAGAATTAAGGTTATCAAACCAAAGGAGAATTCATGGTGTGATTCGAACTGTAAAGAGGCCATCAAGTTAAAGGAGGTTAGTTTTCGGTAATATGAAGCCAACCCAACCGAGGAAAACCGGAAAAAGTTTAAACAAGCCAGAAATGTTTGCAATGCTCATATCCGTCGTTCCAAATTCTCTTATGATCAAAAATTGAGGCAACAAATACTTCAGTGTCCCAAAGGTAGTGAAAGTTTCTGGTCATTCGTCAAAAATATTAAAAATTGTGCCTCATCCTCCATGCCGACACTCGTTTTCAATGACATCCCAGCTGTCAGCTCCTTGGACAAGCCCAACCTTCTTGCAGCTCATTTTGCTGCCAGCTCCTCGCTCCCTGATAGCGCCTTGTCTCCACCTGTACTCGAGAGCGTAGAACATTCCATGGGGCAAATTCATTTTCGCACTCGTACAGTAGCTTGAAAACCTCAACATACACAAATCCGCTGGCCAGATGGCATTTCCCCCATAGTTCTGAAGAGGTGTTCTTCCACGCTGGCAAAACCACTGCGTATGCTTTTCTACCTGTCCTACTCTTCTGGTCTCTTCCCGAGCAGATGGAAAACTGCATTTGTTCAGCCCGTCCCAAAAAAAGGCGATTCAACTTCTCCGACCAGTTACACCGACCAATTGCACTAACATCGACTCTTTCCAAGGTCATAGAAACGTTGATGAATAGTCAGCTTATGAAATATCTAGAATCACGGAGGCTTCTCAATGACCGTCAATACGGCTTTCGTTTCAAAAGGTCCACTGGTTATCTGATGGCTTATCTCACCGAAAAGTGGAACCGCTCCTTGCACCTTCATGGTGAAAGCAAGGTTGTTGCGCTCGACATTTCTCAAGCATTTGACAGAGTCTGGCACCAGGCTCTCTTGTCGAAATCGGTGCATTTGGAATCGATGTGTCTTTTATTCATTGGATTAGAAATTTCCTTTTGAACCGATCAATCCAAGTGGTTTTGAACGGTTTCAAGTCTGATGTCCATCGTATTAATGCTGGTGTTTCACAGGGCTCAGTTTTATCTCCAACACTCTTTTTGATCTTTATAAATGATCTCTCGTCTGCCACATCTAATCCAATTCATTCTTTTGCTGATGACAGTAATCTTTCAGTTTTCGTATTCGTTTCCTTGCAAACGCCCCAGTCCTTCGGACGTCGAAAGGGAACGATTAAGTATGTTGAACTCATTAAATTCTGACTTAAACAGCATATCAACATGGGGGCTTTTAAATAGAGTGGAATTTAATGCATCCAAAACGCAATGCTGTTTACTGTCATCCAAGCTGAATAGAAATCTTCAGCCGTTATCCATGAACGGCACTTGCATCACTAAAGTCGAAAAGCTTTCCATCCTCGGTATGTGTGTTAATGACAACTCACGTTGGAATGACCACATATTCGACGTCGCCAAAAACGCAGCGAAATGCTTAGGATTCCTTATTCGATGCAAGAAATACTTTACACCTTCTGATCTGGCTGTCATCTATAAATCGTTCATACGACCAAAACTGGAGTATAACTCTCATGTCTGGGCAGGAGCTCCTAAGACCAATTTACACCTACTCGATCGGATACAAAAAAGAGCATTAAAATTGATATGAGACTCAAACATTGCGAAGTCAAACGACTCTTTGCAACATCGTCTCAATGTCTCTTGTCTTTCATTGTCTTATCGTTTCTTCCATAAAGAGTGCTCCAGTGAAATAGCCAGTTGCATTCCACCCCTTAAAGAATCAACTGCAATACTCCCGCAGGAAGGAATGCTCATCAGTACACCCTTGAGCCCAATTTCGGACGAACCGCGTTGTATTGGAGTTCTTTTTAGCCGAACAACACGGATGTGGAACAGCCTTCCGAAGGAGGTTTTTCTTCGTCACTACTGTCCACAACAGTTCAAAACCAAAGTACATCAGTTCCTCTCTTCTTTTTCCTCTGATCCTTTCCATTCGCGTTATGTTAACTCAGTATAAGGGTAGCCATAACCCCCTGAACGCGGATGAATTATAAAAAAAAAAATAAGCTACGAAGACTACGATTGATTCTTCTTATGACCACCTGGATAGAGTCAACGAAGCCTCTCCGTAAAATACTGAGACTAAAAAGGAGAACATCTTCACCGGATTAGCTGAAATGAATTAAAAATTCACCAACAAATTTTTTTTGCTTTTATTTTTAAATATTCATTCCTATGTTACAAACAACATAGGAATGAATAGGTTTGTAATGAATGAATGAATTAAATTGAAGTCTTGTTGGTCGAACTCCCTTAACCATTCATTCCTATAAGGTTAGGCTTTCGTCGAAAATTGTCATTGCATTGACAACTTTAAATGTCAGTGGGAGAATGCAACAAATCGTGTCAATGCGCTGCCTTTCCGGGTTACAAAGTCATCTTTATGCATCGCTAATAACAATTTTTGCACGCCCTTCGGACGTTTGCATATGCTGTTCCAATCGAATTTCGTCTTCTCCAGCACCCAAACCTCGGACCTCAAGATAGACCGACACCGTGACAAACATATAATTGACTTGACTTCTCCAGTCCAGTTTTACGCTTAGTCTTCAATCTCAGTTGAAGCAGTCTGTTAGAAAGGACATTTAAGTCTCAATTATTTGCAGCATTTGAAAGGATTATCTCATAATTGTCTTAATTGTGATGCTTCAAGAATTCAAGAAAAAATTTAACGAACTGTAAAACTGCAAATTGAAAGGCAGGCTTAGAAATAAATTTTATTTCAATTTTTACCTACCTACTCTCGAAAATCCCAAGGCTTCCTTGGAATCTTGACATCATTGAAATAGAAAAGTTGATCGCTAATAAAAATTTGATGTCATACGTACATGAAACAATCAGTAAACAATTCCTCCAGGGCACTTAAGAGTTAAAAATATCTTTCAATAGCAACATAGATACTCGTACTTTGGTGGTGGGTAGGTACCTCAAATGTTGCACATGACAACACACAATTTATTGCCTCTTTCTTATCGATAAAAACCCATACGAAATCAACTGAATAGGTAAACAAATTCTTAGAAAAAGCAAACAGAAACAAGCGCCTCGGCAAGCAGACTTAAATAAATAAAAATACGATATCGGTGGGGTACCTACACAGGCTACACGTCTCCTAATACCCCCTCTATTCTATTAGATTTTGGTTACCCCGAAAAGTATGTTATAACACATCTACACTTTGTGTTAACACGGCAGTTTCTCATGTCCTCGTTGTTGCTTCGCAAAAACAAACATCCATTGGCTACGCTGCATTGTAAAAGGGAGTCCGGGTTGTTGGTTACTTTACGAGTGCAACTATGTGGCTGCTCTGTATCTGTCTGAGCAATCGCAACTATTACTGGGTAATTTCATTTAATGTTTACATCACGGCGCGCAGTGGGATCGACGAACTCACCTTTCGCCTTTGATGAACCATAAATAAGTCTTTATTAGTCAGGCAATAGGGCTTAACATCTGCGCCTTGGGCATGTCAGCTAAGATGGCACAAACCAACACAGTTAGACAGTGGTGATGACAGAAAAACTAACGACTTTTAAATTTTACCAATGGCGAAAATTCCAACAGTATCGGAGAATTGTTTAACTTTCTTAACTTCAGACGTTAAACACTTCAAAAAATACCAAAAACTCAAGGGTAAATATTCTTGTAACTCATACTGTTCCCATAATTTCCCTGCAAGATTGATGCAAGTTTAGTTACCCGTCATTATCGAACACCAAACCAGACCTATGGTAGGAAGTTGGTATCTACTAACCATCATTCCCCTCCTCGAGGTGCAGCCAAAGCGCTACGATTTGTTTTAAGGCGCTTCACATGTTCCATTCGGCACAAGACCGAGGTTACCATAAGAAGGAGACTATCAATCGGCTTGGATCTCTTCCTCCTGAGCTGAGCATGCGGTGAACGTTCATCGCGTCTCCCCGGTATTCTATATCACCGAGCATCCAATCTCTCTCGGAGCCAGATTGTGTGGTTACTATATGCTTTAACTATGGAAAATTATCCAACATGCCGCGTTCAAAGCGTCATTATGACGTAGCGCTTTGCAATTTGTATTATATTCGTGCAATTTGCACACAATTCTCGCTAGAAAAAAATAGCACAAAAAAACTATTCCCTGATGTAGTGAAGCTCTTACTTATAACCGAGTGCATTTTGCAGAGGCCTACTTGCGGCTTCGTTAAGGTACACAACAGCATAAAATATTTGCATCAAAACTCATGCAACAATATGATGTTGTTGTTTTTTTACACCATGGAAAATGGAAAAACTGTGTAGCATTTGAGTGGTTTGCCGGTGAATGGGTGAAAATCTGTGGGCGCTAGAGTCCTTTTCAATAAAAACACAAAAATAAAATCACAAACACCACTTAGAGCCGTGAAAATTGGGTTATTCAGTGTTTATGTTAAGTGAAAATTAACAATTAAAAAAATATCTCAAAATGTCCTCGGGGACGATTGACTTAATGAAATGTAAACGCAGTAAAAACGTCTATTATTTTACTCGTCATAATTTATAATAATTTTCCACAAACTAATAAATTGTTCTTTAACTAATTGACTTTTAACTAATTAACTTTTTTTTCATTGCAGGTACGTAAAAATACCTGGGCAGTTATTGGGGTAATTATGAGTTTTATTTAATTTTTTCAAATTATGTTAAGGACTTAATTTTTATTTTACTAAATTTAAACTCAATTGAAAGTTTTGTTTTGGTTACAAAATTTAATAGCTACCAGGCTCTTAAACTTCTACCACCAGTTCGGGAATTCATCATGTTTTTAAGATCAACATTTCTTATAAAGAACCCCAGCTGTAATCATTTTTCCTGCACATTTCTTTGCCAGGTGTTGCGGTGTCGACCGACACTTCTGAAGTTTTCTGATATCTTAGGACGAAGGTTAACCTTTCCTTGGCAAAACTCATTGTGTGCCTATGGACTTTGATTGATTATTTGACAAAATTAAGTCAGAAAATCTTTAAAATCCTGGCGTTTTCTCCTTAAAATCTTGGCAATGCTTGTGGCCCTTTTCAGGTGCTATATCCATTTAACATCTTATAGCGGAACAGTCGCAGCCCATTTAGCTTCGCTGTCGGTAGTAAGACATTGAAAGCCCTTAGCTCTAACTATCAGTTGTCCAGACATTATAAAGTTCCTATGAGACATTTGTTTAGCCCGTCAATTTTTAGCCCGACTATACAGGTAGATGCATTTTCATCGACGTTTCCCGCCATTCGATCCACAGTAAATACTTGCCATCAACCTTGTAGGCAGTTGTAAGAGTTCAAGAAAGTCACCCGTTTTCGGAGCACAACGTAACGTGGATAATTACCGGTAGAAACAGTATTGGCCAAAGTAGACTGCCTTGATTTACACCACTTTGGATTTCAAATTCTGCATACAAATTTCCTCAATTAAAAATTCGATATTTTAATCGTTCGTAAGCCAAGGTATTGAATGTCTTTCCTGGAGCGCCTCTCGTGATCCCACCTGGGGATCACGCCTGTAGTTTTCGAGTTCGTGACAGATCGGGAAGGATTAAAAGACCACCACTTTCCTTCGCTTTGCGAGGAAACGGTAAAGTGGTAAGCAAATGACGATGTCAAATGTCAAAAGTCTTCTCGGTAGCTAACAAGGGCAGGTATTGGAATCTGAATTCAACATATTTCTCGAATATAGGCCTTCGAGTATAACTGTGGTAAATACAAAAAGATCCTCTCCAAACTCTGGCATAATCTAAATCAAATGTTCCTCTAAGAAGGTCCTTCGAACCGCATTTTATAATTACACTTTTTTCGCAAAGACACGATGATGTTACTCCAGGAGTTCGCTGCTGCAATTTATCCACAAGAATTTCGTCGGGCCTTTTAACCTTTAAGGTATTCAGCTATTTGAACGCAGGAGTAGTCTTTGCCTCATATGCGTGTTGCTTCGAGCATAACATTTTGCCTTGGAATCACAATCACATCGCTTTACCAAAATGATATACTCCCGCCACAAAGTTTGCTATTCCTCATCTGCAGATTAGGTCCATACAAGTTAAAGTTCGTTATATGTCATACTGGTGCAAACAATTTTGCTATAAGTCCTTAAACTAAACCAAAACAAGAAACGAATAGGAAAAGTTAAAGCAACGAATGGTATATTCTATAATGAACGAAAAGTTGAGTATTCGGTAAAATTATTTGGCTTGATGATAAAGTCCTGAAAAAGGACAAACATGGCTTGGCTTAACATATTTTAAAGGAACGACGCATACAATTTAAAGAAACAATACAAGCAAAGAAAAAAAGCTTATAAAAAAAAGAGTCTTTTAAGTTTGAAAGAGGAAAATTCCTATTTATTTTTTATTAAAAAATTTAAAAAATTAAAAAACCGAATTTTCGTTTCAAACCTTTTTAAAATTGATTTGATTTCTCGGTAAGTGTATTGATGTGCTCAAGGATGAGTGTGCCCAAAAATTGTTATGTGAGCTTTGACGTGCCGGTGTCGGAGTCTTTATGATGTTGTTGATCTGTCGCCAGAAGCTTCTTAGAAATCGCGCATACTTTACTTTCGCTGTGATTGATCCTAAATTTGATCTGCACCGCTTGTCAACTGGATTTTTACACAAAACTATTGATATTCGATGACAATGATCGAAAAAATGAATGTATTCTTGCTTTGTTTTTTTTTTAACGCTTTGCAAAAGATGGGTCGACAATAGTTAACGAACTGGCGATGCTTCTATTGATCCGGCTTAGCACTTTCGCATCTGCATTTCACTGCAATATCGATCATTCAGGAGCACCTTACAACGTTATTGTGTCCATTAAGCAATGATCTTATACCGACCTCTCCGACAACAGGTCATTACTAGTTATTTGGGTGTTTTCGATTGGCTTCAATGTTGCATTGCTATCAGCCAAGCTTTGTCATTCAGTTGGGTCATTTAATTGTGAAGTAACTTATGAAGAAATTCTTGATTCTGTTTCCATGCTATTTTTTATGACATTTGCAAGCACTTAAATTCTAAACTAGTATCACGATACCAACATTTGGACGACCGACTCCAAACGCTTAATTTCGAATTCCCATATTAATTTTTTAGAAACGTGATCCTAAGCAAATCAGTTTGCTTTTGTTGAGTTAGCTTCACAAAACCCTTTTCGTCGTTGTTGTTTGATTCATAGTTTGTAACATAGAGAAATAATCACCGTAGACCCCAAGACCTTAAGGGCGTATGACCGAGACCGAATTGTTAGTCGAATGAGCCATGACCGTTCGTCCGTGTGTCGGTAGTTTTTAGGCCTTAAATTTTGAGCTAGGAACTTGAAATTTAATATCTGTTCTTTCTAGGTCCCGAAGCGGTACAAGTGTAAACATTTTTAAAATCCGCCCACTGACACGCCCACTTTACTTATTAGCATGAGAATTCAAAATTGTCGTAGGAAGCTGAAATTCGGTACGCGTTATCGTCGCTTAAGTGTATTGTGATTGACATTTCAAAAACAGGCAAAAACCGCCCCCTTTTTGGGCGTGGTCATATTTCATTTGCATTTTATTAAGCGTTTTTTATTTGATATATTTTCTTTGAATCCGAAAAACTTGCGCTTTAAAATGTTCAGATATGTGTGAAAGCTATCAACTGAAATGAATAAATTTTTGCACGTCCACTTTTGGGGGCGTTTTTAAGTATAAACCAAATTTTTAATGTGAAAATGCAATCAACACGTGTTCTGATAAAAAAATATAAACAAAAAAACGATGTAATTGAAAAGGGGTGGATGCCACGCCCCTTTTTAAGTGAGAAGATTTTTTAACTGAGAAATTCTAAATACAGTTGAAGTTAATAGAAACTGAAATTTAACAACCAAGATTTATGACACAATTCGGAGCTTGAAAGTGGTCAATTGGGGTATCCAACGATTCGCCTAAGCAAGTTGTAACCCTCCCACTAGTTTAAGGTGAATTCCTTTCTGATTTAGTTGCAACATCACGTTGCCCCCCTCTTAATTTCGTTGATCCTGCAATACGAACAATTATATTATATGTGCTTGTACCATATACCGTACAAGCGATAAATCTGACCTTATTCTAGCTTTTGATTGATTCTACATTATACATTCAGATTAGATGTACCAGAACCCTTCGAGTTCTGCTGCTGTTGATGAAATCAATTCACCTTTTTTACAATATAGGCTGTGATAGTGAGCTCTGAAAATGAATTGAGCTGCAATGAGAACCGACTTAAACCTCTGGTTCATGTCGTTGATGCTCTCTCTAAGATTCGAGATAGCTTAGGTATAATTGAATTGGGTTGATTAATGCGAGATGACCCACGTGAAGACCCATTGTGACGACCGGTGGGGAATATCCTTGTTGTTTGGATGATTCATTTTCTTCTTACGCCGCGGCGTATAGAGTTTCTTAAGCCGCTTTGATGGTTTAACATACATAGAAAAGTGGGTTATTAGTGCATTTAAAAGTTCTGTGATGTTCACTTCATGCAGTTATTTTCTTCAACTGACTTAAAGTGGCACAGAAAGCAAGGTGTGCCCTTCCAGCAATCCATATCGCTACATCCTCTGCAGATGTCGTCATTGTCGAGATTTAATTTCATAGCATGTTGTATCACAAGATTGTGACCATGTGTTTGTTCGGGACTCATTATATTAGGGCACATTTGTCGAGAAATTTCACAGGTGGAGAAACAGGTCCAGCTTGTATATGTCTTCATCCGGTTCTTATTTTCCATCAACCTTCTGAGCTCACAGAATGGGGGTTTGCTTTTTGAGGTTCTTATGTTGATTCTTTTCGTGCACTTTCCTCCTTTTCTCCCTTTCGTTGCCCCGATCGTTCTTTTGGCCAAGAATTCAGTAGAGTCTTACATTATGCTGTGGAGCCAAGCATCTTAAACTCTTTGCGATGGCAGATATTGCCCTTTTGGCTGCCTATAAATAATGGTGGTATTATCTTGTAGTATTGCTCTTATTTTCAGAAGGCTTTCTGCCTCCTTGATTGGAAGAAGCTCCGCTTCAAAGACGCTGCAAGAGTCGGGCAATCTTGTTGATTTTTTTACATGTGAGTCTTCAGATTAAAGGCCTGCACCCGTGCCTGTGTCTAGTTGTTCCTCCGATCCCGACTCTTCCATGCTAGAAAACATGCAGTTAAAAGGCGTTTCGAAGTCAAGGTAAAAGATGACGTAAACGGAGGAGATGTCAAATTTTGCTCTGTAAATCTGCGCATGTCCAATTGAGCTTGAAATTCATTCAGGTGTCCGACTGAGCCTCATAGCGCTTTTGGCAGCAGATTCTTACAGGTTAAAGGCGACAAGTAGTGGATTTCGAATCTAGGTTGATGTATCATTTTACTTGAAAACAATGGAAAGAATTATTGACATTTACTTTACTTACTTACTTATAAAGCTCTAAGCCTATGATGAGGTCTCTATCTAGTTCACAGTATCTTTCCATCCTCTGCGATCCTGGGCACGCTAATTCCAATTGTCCAGCTGCGCTAAGTACTTGGAAGTTCGGCTAACTGAAGGTCGTCTCGAACGCGTGGGCTTACATTTAAAAACCCTCTTGGCTGGAGCGTTATTTTTCACCCGCTTTGACGTGACCGAACCTATGTAGTCTTCGTGTTTTAAACTTTTTAAACTTCATACATCGACATCTTGGTACAGCACATGAATTCGCGGTTATATCTTCTCCTCCATCCGCCCTCCTCGCACACAGGACCATAAACTCGCCAGAGAATTTTGTTCTCGAAAGACCCAAGTATAATCCGTATAATTTAACATTGCACAAGACTTCTAAGAAAATTGTATAGACGGCCAATATGGCCAAACCAATTAAGACTTATGTACCGAAATTGTAAACATTTTTAAACTTTATCGAAAAAAAGTCAATTCTCATCTAATCTTATCTAATTCCACATTCGCAGGTTATTGTCCAGCACTCGGCGCCGAAGCTGAACTGGCAGAACAAGGGTTTAAGGCTTGTGTAGAGCTTATATATTGTCTTTCCCAAAAGCAGTTTCAACCCCATTTGCTTTCCGAAGCAGCAAATCTTGATGTTGATGTTAACTCTAATTCCTTAAGTACCTCGAAGTTGCTCCATATTTAAAAAGCTGTACACGTAACCCATTAGTTACAGAAACCTTGTTTTACTTGCCTTTACATAGCTAAGCTAACTTGTTCAATACTAGGCGTAGCGACTTCCTCTTTGTCGACTGGACTATCGTTCACTTATTGTACGGCTATGCGAAAATTCGCCCAAAAGCAAAGTATGCAAAATCACCCCATAATTTGGGGCAAAGTTTTATAAACCTTCGAAAAAATTGTGCAAAAAGACCCAAAACCAAATGAAAGATCGCCCAAAAAGTAAAGGAATGGGGGGTCGCAGGGGGCAGCATGCATTGTACAGTTTCTTCTCTCTCTTGTACCTCTTCCTCTCCCTAAAGAGAGCTGAAATGTTATTTACAGCTGTCCGTGAAAATTTTATTTGCAGCTCAACTATTCTCTGTGTTTTGGTGACTTGATTTCCTTCGCAATTTCCTTCGGGTTTCTATCGCTAGACTCTTCGATCTACTTAACCCGGTAGATTGCGTACGCCTAATACTAGGCGCTCCAAACACTAAAACATAGTCTGTGCCGGCCATAAAACTGCATTTAACGGGAAACGATTAAAAATAAATCCCAAAGTGTCTCCACCCAGAAAATATAAGATTAACTTGACACGAATTTGTGGCAGATCTGTCTTACTTGGACGGTCTCAACTTCTCAGACTGTTATAGAGGTGTTCCAAAAGGGTTATAAACTGCGCATAAAAGAGGTTTGCGAAAAGTGTAAGTGAGATTTGGGAGGAGATCTACTTATAGTTACTTGCGATTTGTAGGATATTAGTTGTAGATTTATATTATTGGCTGATTAGTGTCTGGTCTGGTGGAGACATAGTAGCTTTAACTTGGCGTTGGCCCGGTCGGATCCTTCAGACTCCATTCAAAGAAGTCACAAGCCCGAAGAAGATTTTAAAGCTTGGCAAATAAAAGTACTTTATTTTGGCTTTATCATTTTACCATTTTCAAGTCCGCGCAAACGTTTTTGAAGTCTTCTAGAGTTCCTCAAAGCGTTCAAGTAAAACCCAGAGGAAGTCATGCCATTTCTCGCCCCAAAAATTAGTCGCAGAGTAAACTTTCAGCCATTCTGGGTTTCGGGCGGCAACCAATTTCAATCGATTAAGCATCATTCTGTCAACTGGGATACATCCATCACCACCCAACCTAACTATTCCAAAAACACGAAGTTGCAAAAGTGTCTCATTAGCAGGAAATTAATTATCTCATACAGAACCAACTGCGAAGACATTCGCTGGAAAACAGCACGAATACAATGACTCAACAGCGACACTCCTAATTTGCTCTCCAGCGTTCGCTGAGTTTGAATTGTATCTCCCCCATGAATCACTTTCGCTTAATAGAGCATCGAAATTAACCGACGCACGACGACCTCGGTGCGCAAATCATCATCAACCTTCGGCTCTAACACCAGTAATTAATATTGTATCTTAAATGTTATGCATCTGTCGGATAAACACCGAGTAGAACGTCATATCTTCAATCTAATTGTCGATCAATTTATTGATACCGCACACCACATGGTCCAGATAGAGGCACAAATGGTAAATTAAATTGAAAATTTTATTTAATTAGTTGCAATTATCATTGAGGGTTTTCCACTGCCGCCGCGAAGGCAGTAAATTTAATTTCGTCTCACTTGGCCGCAGAATTCCAATCCATGCAGTCAATCATCGTCGAATAAATCAAACAATGGGTGAGGTGTGCGCGCTCTTTGTAAATTGGTCTGGGTCCGCAGGGGTGAATTATAGTCCCAAGGTATATTGTTCACATAAATCAACGAGTGTGCCTGTGCAGCCGATTGATCAATGACGCCTGCAGCAAGGTAGCCCTCCCCAATATCACGAAACATAAACCTGGTTACGAGCTTAATGGCGAGCTATTACACACAAGCCTCAAAATCCAATTTCTATTCTTGGAATCACCCCGAAATTCACCATAGAAAAAGATTTCCATTTTGAGGGCACTTCCAAGTTCCAACACATTCTTCAATGCTGTTAATCCCAGACAGACATGCGATACCTCTTCGAAGCTTTAGATTTCACATGGTGGGCCACGACGACGAAACCGCACCAAGAAGTCGTCTGTCGTCGACGAACGTGTATGATAACAACAACAACAGAGGCCATACGAAGATGGATGGCTTTATGAATAATGGTTGAAGGCTCTTGTGGCAGTTGAATCCAGATCCAGGCGTATTTGTATACAGCTTTGGGGTAACCAGAACATCTTGCGGCTTCGGAGTTACTCAATAGGTCTACAAAAATTCCATTGCTTTTCTAATTACATCTTATATACGCCTCGCCTTTCAGAAACAAAGGCGAGTGATGATGTTGATTGTTGATAAAAAAAGTAAACGCAAAGTGTTCTAATTAAGAAAGTTTTTCCATTAGGGCTGCGCTACATGATTTTAATTCGAATTTACAAAGGGAAAAACTTGCTCTTGCAGTCCTACAAAAAAAAACGCGTAGGAGTGTGAAGAGTTTGTAATGTATGGATTTTGCGTGAGCTGTTTTTCTCTTTAACTTTAACCTTTATTAAAGTACTTAAAATAAATTCTTACCCAAATAAGTTATCTCTGTCTAAAGGTTAAAAGTTTGTCGTTTCTATCAAAGTGATAAAATTATTTCCTTCGATAAGTAACAATCGGCAACATACTCAGTAATAGCGTCAGACATAACCTCTAGGCAGGTCCTCGCGATTGAAGTGAAAAAATTAAGACCCTATTCGAAATGGTTTTAAGCTTACAAGGGGTGGTACACGTTATATCTTCGAATTCATTCATTACCAATTCAACTCCATCATTACTCCGTGGCAGAAAGTTTTTAAAAACTCACACTTCGGAAAGAAAAAACACCTCGCACATTACTCAACTACAAACTAGCGTCCGTACAGTTTCGATAAAGCGGTCTAATTCCAAGGATCTGGGAGTCAAATGCGAAAAAATCAATGTTTATAAGAAAAACAAGCATTACTCAGGTGACGTCAGATTTTCACAAAACCAGTGAAACGAAGAATTTGCAGTTCGTAAAACGGACTGTTGAATACCCCATCCTATACCACATTGTAAAATACTGATCTTATTGTTATTTTTTGATATTTTATAAGTAGTGCAAACTTCGAAAAGGGGCGTGGTCTAACCGCCCCTTATTACAAACTATAAATTATAAGATATTAACACAGATATTTCCAAGTTCCGCTGAAATGTACGTAAAAATGCAATTTTTTGGTTCAAATTCAATATTTTTGAAAAATCGACCCCTAAAAGGGGGCGTGGCTAAAAACTTTGCATGAACGAAATCTGGAATGAAGTCTCGTTTACCTTACCTGCTGACTTCTTTGTTTCATGCTTTCCAAAATTGGGCTTAAGGCCAGTCGTAAAAACGTTTTTCTGGAAAATTTTAGGTTTTTCTTCGATTCTGCCTCCAAATGTAGGCGTGGCCTTAAGTCGTGTATAAACAAAATGAAGAACTAAATGTTTTCTACATAAAATCTTAAGCAACATTTTTTTCATTTTGGAACAAAAATATTGAGTAAAATGCATTTGAAAATTTAGCCATAAAATAGATGCCACGCCCACTGGAGCTTGTTCTTTTTTGTGTCTTACATGCATTAAGAGATGCAAAATGTCAAATTTAAGCCTTTTAAGACACGTCTTAGAGTTTTGAAAGCTCTGGAGGTAGTTGCACATTTAGGTCGATTGTGGGCGTGTCTTTGAGCGAATTTCATAAATGCTTACACTTGTACTGCTTCGCATGACGTGGAGCTTACGTAAGAATTCCTCAGCACCCTAGCTCAAAATGTAAGACCTAAAAACATGTGACATACAGACGTACGGACGGACGGACATGGCTTATTCGATTCAGATTTCGGTCTCGATCATATGCCCTTAAGGTCTTGTGACAAACTTAATATACCTCCTATCCTATGGAATGGAGTATGAAAATAAGACTGGTAAATGCCCTTGTGACAGGTTTTTTTGTTTAACTATTCCTCACTTGCCTGTTGCAAACTATGGCACACGCACAGGCACCTCGACCTAAAGATCTTTTGTGCCGTGAGCATGAGGATAGTTAGGCGAGGAGGTTATCCACTTTCCGTGAGAATTTAACAACGCTGCTAGAAGAGGAATTCTTAATGTCTTCCGTACTCAATTATTGTCTGAAGAATAAGTTCCGTCTAGTATCGTTTAGAGCTGGATATTACCATGTTCAGCACTTTCGTCTTCTTCAGGACAAAGTCGATAATCTGGAGAGTCGACTATTTTGATTTGAAAAAGGAGTTATCTTAATCGTTGTCGATTTGCAGACTGACTATCTAATCCCTCATTTTGGCTTAGCGCTGCCCGCCTCCGCCTCCCGTAATGGATAGCGTCACCATTGCCGGGCTGCTCGTAGCTTCTTCAGGCTGAACCCGGTCGGATGCGGAGCAAGACATTCCGACCACCAAACGCTCGCATGCTGACACCCCTCGTTAGCTCCAAAGGGTGCCCTGATGGGTTACCAGGATCAGCACAAGTCCGAGGCTTCTTCTTTCTTCCCTTCATTGTAGAGGGGAGGTTGCATTTTATACCTAGCTGCCAATTTTTTTATTCGGCGGATCCTAACACAAACAACAGACGCCGACCAAGTTCTTGGTGTTTTACTGTTTAGTGCTCAGCTGCGCCTTAGTGCAACTGCCTAAGCGCAAGCTCAGGGTTACGAGTTGGAATGTTGGAGGCAAAGAAAAAGAAAAAGATGCATTCTGGCTAGACTTTCGTAATCTCATCAAGGCGAGCCTAAAGGAAGAGCTTTTGTTTGTAGGTAGAGAATTTAACGGACGTGCCGGGAAATCCTATGAAGACTGCGATAAGTGACTGGGGTATGAAACTAGGAACTCTTCTGGTGAAGATATCCTAAAAGCAAGTCTTACGGTCTTATCGTGCTTAATACCATGTTCGGCAAGGAAAGCAGGCACCTGATCACTTACAGAAGCGGTGGGCATGAGAACCAGATTTGCTATTATTTGGTTCACAGTTCCCTTATTCCGCGGATCAAAGATTGCAAAGTGTTTCGGTTGAGGCGATAGTAACCCATCATTATGAAACCGTCAAAGAAGAAAACTAGGTCAGCAAAGGTTTCTGGGCGAATCAACATTTTTAGACACGATGCAAAGCTATCTTTATCACACTCATTGACGAAAGTTAAGATGTTGAAAGCAAAGCACAAGATATGTGGGATGACCTACAGCAAACGTGCATCGAGAGCCAAATCACTCCTACTTCAAAGGCCACTACAAAAAGGTCAAAAAATTATGTTGGTGGTCATATGAGGTGAAACTAGCGACTAGTGAAAAGAAAACGGCCTTCAAGGCATAGAAGAAGTGCTCCTCGAACAATAGAGATGAAAAGCTCCTCCTGGATTTGGAATATGGACACCGCAGCAGTCTCGCTAAGAAGAAGTGCGCCCAAGTTCCAGCAAAGAGAATGGAGAGTCTGTGTCGGGAGTTGGAGGAAGTTTCTTCCGCGCTGCTGATACACACCAGGCCATTCAGGACCTTCGACAAAGCACCTCGAATACGGAGGCCACAATCTTCAAGATTCTCATGCTCAGGGGAGCAGAAATGCCCAGGAGACGTTCGCCAAAGTTCATCAACAATGCTCGGGGCCAGCTTCTTGTGGATGACGACAAAACTCTTCACAGGTGGCTTTTGAATGAACAGTTTCCCAGGCAACACTTTCCAGAAGAAACTACTCCCAACTGGGAGGAAGGACCGGACATCACAGTCGAAGAGGTTGGGTAGGCGGTTAAGTACTCCAAAAAGAGAAAAGCAGTTTGGCCCCATCAGAGACCCAGCGGGTCCAGATGGCTCACGAGTGACGACCTTTATCTCCAAACTAATAAGATTTGATCAGTGCAGGGAAATGTATCTACTTCCTTTGTACAAAGGAAGGGGTGATACACGAAGCTGTGACAATTACTGTTCTATCAAGCTGATATCAGACACAATGAAGATCGTCGAGCGGGTACTTACTGCGGAAAATAATAATAATAAGACTATCTGAGGACCAGTGTGGGTTTGTCGCGGGCAAATGAACCTTTGATGCAATCCAAAGTATAAGGATCATAATGGAAAAGCATTGTCATACCCTGAAAGATCTGCATTTGTTGCTGGTTTATTTTGAAAAAGCTTTCGATAGACTACGCGCGATCTGATATGGCCGGCGCTAAGAAAAAAAAGGAAGGAAGGAAAACTGAAGGAACACTGACGGACCCGAAAGTACATCAGTTATTCTGCGCTGACGATGGGCCATCATACATACCTGCAGCGAGCACTTGATATATGGGTGGATGTTTTGGACGGGAATGGGTATCGTATTGGCCAAAAAAAAAAACAGAGTACCTGTACTGCCCATTTTTTGACCTAGCCGAGCCAATTCAAGACATTAAATTGAATGGAAATGTGCTTCCCAAGTGTGAAAAGTTTAAGTACAGCAAAGCAAACTGTGATGACGACATCAATCATGGCGTAAACGTGGGGTGGATGAAGTGGCGAGAAAACTCCCTGATCTTCTGTGACCGAAAAATGCCCCCTAGGCTGGAAGGAAAGCTCTACACCACAGTTGTGCGTGCATCCAGCGCATATAATGGTTCACAATGTTGGACAGCGTATAAGAAATATGAGACCAAATTAACGGCAGCTGAGATAAAGATGCTTCGAATGACAGCAGGAGTAACAAAGCGAGGTAGAACAAGAAGTATGAAGATCCGAGAAAGCCTCCTTGTAAAAGAACCTATCTGCAGGAAAATCGAGGCCGGCTCAGTTGGTATTACTTAGTTCAAAGCAGAGATACTACGATCCCTGTCAAAAAGGGAATGTCGATCAGCATTCCCCCAGCTCAATCGCGAAAGAAAGGAAGGCCTAGAAATTCCCGCAATCCCCAGGCTGGACTCAAAGAGGTTCTTTACCTGATCCCACCACCTGTTTCTTGGCCTACCAGGGGGGCGACGCGCTCACATCTCGGCCAGCATGACCTGTCTAGGAAGTCTGTCAGGGGCATGTGAACAACGTGTCCAAACCATCGAAGAATCGATCGCTCCACTCGGAGAAGTAGCTGCTCAACATTAAGATTCCTACGAATACTGACGTTTCTCAATCTGTCCCTTAGAGTAACACCAGCAACGCACCTCAGGAATCTTATTTCGGCAGCTTGTACCCGCGATCTAATTCTTTTGGTCATTACCCAAATTTCATGACCATATATGAGGGTCGGAACGAACACTGAATTAAAAACTCAGATCTTTGCTTTCACTCCAAGCTCAGCTTTCCTGATGACCGGCCGGCGCAGTTCCTTTACTATTGCTCCAGCTTGGCCAACAGGACAACTCAGTATCACTCCTCCCATCTTTCGTGAAAAAGACCCCGAGATACTTAAACTTCTCCACCTGTTTTAATGGAACTCCATTTATGTGCAGGGTACATTGCACAGGAGCTCGGGAAACAACCATCACTTCCGATTTGTTCACGTTTACTTTTATCCCAGCATCACCACAGACGGCTGCAAACCTATCCAGTGCTCGTTGAAGTTCCTCTTTGGATGATGCAAGGATGTTTCGAATTGGGTTATGATTCATCACTTCAAATCATAACCTCGCGTCTAAATGAAAAACAAGAAGAAAGGATAACGCTGGCGGGTCAACAACTCTTCAAATCTTATCTTACCTAAGGTTACGTAGCCATATCGAGTCTTGGAACATATAAAAAACTGACATCTGTTTGTGCCAACTGAGAGTGTTGTTTCGCCTCACAACCAAGTTTCTTTAGGTCTCACTGAAGGCATGATCGGCTCTTATACGGCCTCAGATATCCCTTATTTTGCCAGAAACTCGGTGATTTCATCACGTTCCATCCCTCCATTCTACATCAGTTGCCTTGGTTAAGTCCGTTCTAGATATATAAACTTTTTTACCTGCCGTCAGTATTGCACCTGACAGGCGACAGCCGACGGTCTTTTCGGACCCAAAAATCGCTTTTGTTCTCTTTTTTCTAGTACGGGGTAAAATTTCACATGCAATGCCCGATTCCACCCCCTTAACTTTGCTGGCTTAAAATCGGGGGACAACTTTTGCACCACCCTTCATATTTTTCATTAATATCCAGCTTCATGTTACGATTATGCGCTTAACGCATTGTTTACCTACCCGCAAATGACTAAAATAGCCAACTTCTTGTATACCATGCGGCAAAAAAATTACCAATCTTATAAGGATTCTTAAAGTTCACGGTCTCTTTCAAACACTTAGCCTTAACTTTCAAAAAAAAAAAAGATTTCACATTTCCCACTCAATAACAGTAATCCATCCCATTCCTCCCTGCCTACAGCGATTACTACGCTCGCCTAATCTTTTAGTCCCTAACATATGTTATTACTCCCCATTTGATGGTGGAGGGTAAATTAATACCTCAGCCCTCAAAAGAACAATCAGCGCGCACAAAGTCAACACTGACGTTCCACTGAACGAGACAACAAAATAAAAGCCGTCGCGTCGTCGTCACAAAAAGAATAGCAAAACAAGAACCGTAAAAGCAACTCGCAAAAGACCCTGCTGATGGGTGGTGTTTGGTGTAACGTCAACGACAATTTTCCTAATCTGGCATTTTAGACATTTTGAACTTTAAACGTCATGCAAATGTAATAATAGTCACTGTTGAACAGAAAAAAAAATCTCCATCTGCCCCGCCTCGTCTCGTACTGTGGTATTAATTTTCTTTCTCTTTATGGCAATTTCGCCATTTAGTGAAAAGAAGGAAAAAAAAAATCTCTTTTCTGCCCTTCCTTTTCGAGCAATTTAAGTTTTGTGAAATTTTCTACGACTTCTCTGTCGAAGACGGTGTCAAATGTTTCGACAACTTCACTTGGTTTTCTTTTTTTTTCCACTCGCTCCACTTCCTTCCTCGTGGTTTTGCCTTAATCACAGAAGCAGAACATTTATGCGAACAAGGCGATGCGGTAGTGATTATGATTTTGAGCTGAAGAGCTGGCAACATGAAAAGCCCCCAAGTGTCTGATGTCGTCTATGTAGGTATGACGGCAGGCGAGAGAGGGTCAAACAACTTTGCCAAGTGCACACACAGATCCGTGCACTGGCATTGTGTAAGGCCATCGCACTTGTTTTTGTACCCTATTCCATAGGAGTATTATTAAGTTTAATACAGGAAAAGTGTAACATAGAGAAATAGGAACTAAAAGACTCAATGGACTTGAGGGTATAATTTGATCGAGACCGAATTCCGAGTCGAATGAACCGTGTCAAAGGATGTTTGAGGGCTAAACTAGAGGGAAGCCGCCACACCCATTGTGGGTAAGAATTAAGAAATACAAAGTCCTCCAAGGAGAACTTAGCTTTTTAGAGTTTTCTGTTAATTTTAACACATCCAGAACTAAGAGGGAGATGAGAAATAATTCAGGAATAGGGTGTTATGTTTCTCAATGTTCTGCTCTTTTAGTCCATCCCTGCTCGTTTTTCTAATTTAATTCTAATTTTTCTCCTTACAGTACCGACGGAACAGAATCACCCATCCTTGCTGAACCAGATGCAGATGGACACGACAAGCCCCGAGTTATATACGGCGAATTAGTTATTCTAGGGTAAGTTACCGTTAAATAATTTGTTAAGTTAATTCCACTCAATTTGCTGGGGGCAAACTTGCGAGGCAACAGCACCCCTCCTGGGTGAGAATACCTAAGTGATTGTCTGCTATAAATGTTAATTATAATGGACACGTTCATTCGATTGTTTATTGATCGAAAATAGGTATTCCAAGTCAATGGACTAAATTCAGTGGGGTATCACCGCCAAGAAGCTGTCTTTTGAATGATTTATGATGTTGGTTGATGTCTCGGTACTCTTGCAAATATATAATTTCTTATTGATTTTTTGGCGGATTTTTGGGCAGGATAAAAGGGTCTATAGGCTTTTACCTTGTTGCGGCAGACTTTGCAAAAATTTATTTAACTGAAACACTTTTTGCTCACAAACCCTTGTTGTTTAATGTTAAGTTTGTACCGCAGTGAAATAATTCCCGTGGACCTCAAAGACCTTTTGGATACAATGATCGGAACCGACAGGAGAATTAGTTAAGCCATATCCGTCCGTCCTCCCGTCCTTATGTAAACTAGGCGGCCTTACAGTCCGGCCAACGGAGACCAAAAAGGCCGATTAGGCGAAATAATTATTTTAAAATCGATTTAGTAGAGAAAGGTCTCCTGAACAACATACCGAAAGTACTGGTGGGTGGGGCGGGGCTTTAAGCTCTTCCAAATCTGAAGAACCTTTAGGTTAAGCGTCATGTCTTTAACTTGTGGTGCATTGTTGCAAGAGCCAAGGCATACCCGTCCCACACCCAGCCGAGCACCGGCGAAATAATGCTTTTTAAGATGATTCAGGTGGCACAGGGCCATTGATTGTCACCGTCTTTATAATACCACCATTATGCTGGCCCAAGCTTATTGGGTGTGTGTGTTGGCAGGAAGTTGAATATCATTCAAGGGGTTAAATCCAAGGACGGTAAACTTCTTTTAAATGAGAGCTATGTCTTGCGCAGATGGAGAGAGCACTTTTCGGAGTTGCTCAACCCCCAACAGGGCACTGAAGATGGCATTCCCACTGCTGACGAGATAAGGGCGGAGAATAGTCCCACAAAGCGATTCAATCGCTAAAAGTTGGCAAGTCTGCTGGAGTTGATGAAATCCGGCCAGAAATGCTCAAGGCAATGGGTGAAGAGGGTGTTAAAGGCTAACACGTATCATAAAGGTGGCCTGGGATAGCGGGAAGGCACCTAGCGATTGGCAAACGGGAGTTATAGTGCCCATTTTCAAAAAAGGGAACAGGAGAGATTGCGCCAACCATAGGGGCATATCTCTCTTGAGTCTTCCGGAAAAAGTATTCGCGAAGGTGTTGGAAACGCGTTCCAGAGCTGTAATCGAGCCTTTGTTACGGGAAGAACAGTGCGGCTTTCGGCCTGGCAGAGGCACAACCGACCAGCTTTTTACTCTGAAGGTTAGCCTGGGAATATGCCAAACCGGTCTATGCCTGTTTTGTAGATCTGGAAAAGACGTATGACCAAGTCCCTCGGGATAGACTGTTGAGAGTTTTGCCGGACTATGCGCTGAGTGGGCCTCTTCTGAGAACCATCCAGTCTTTGTATGGAAACTGCAGAAGATGTGTACGGATAACTGGCGTCAAATCCCGTCCTTTTGATGTGCGCGTTGGACTTCGCCAGGGCTGTGTTCTGTCGCCGCTCCTTTTCATAGCATATCTGGACTGGATGGTGAAGCGCAGTCTTGGCGAGCAATGTTTCGAATTGGCTGGCATCAGGATGAGCCATCTGCTTTTCGCAGATGATTTGGCCATCCTTGCATCATCCAAAGAGGAACTTCAACAAGCACTGGATAGGTTTGCAGCCGTCTGTGGTGGTGCTGGGATGAAAGTAAACGTGAGCAAATCGGAAGTGATGGTTGTTTCCCGAACTCCTGTGCAGTGTACCCTGCACATAAATGGAGTTCCATTAAAACAGGTAGAGAAGTTTAAGTATCTCGGGGTCTTTTTCACGAAAGATGGGAGGAGTTATACTAGAATTGGCCAAGCTGGATCAATAGTAAAGGAACTGCGCCGGCCGGTCATCAGAAAAGCTTTTAATTCAGTGTTCGTTCCGACCCTCATCTATGGTCATGAAATTTGGGTAATGACCGAAAGAATTAGATCGCGGGTACAAGCTGCCGAAATGAGATTCCTGAGGTGCGTTGCTGGTGTTACTCTAAGGGATAGAGTGAGAAACGTCAGTATTCTCGTTAATCTTAATGTTGAGCAGCTACTTCTCCGAGTGGAGCGATCGAATCTTCGATGGTTTGGCCACGTTGTTCGCATGCCGCCTGACAGACTTCCTAGACAGGTCATACTAGCCGAGATGCGAGCGCATCGCCCTCCTGGCAGGCCAAGAAACAGGTGGTGGGATCAGGCAAAGGACCTCTCTCGGTCCCGCCTGGGGATTGCGCCGGAGTCTCTTGAGTTGGTGGTGGAGGATAGAGAACGATGGAAAGACCATTTGGCCACCCTCGCTCCGCGACCCTTTTAAAGGATAAGCGGCTTTCAAAAATGATGATGATGATTGTGTTGGCAGGATATAAACCAAGGCTCACAGCGAACCACATTCCCTATTTTATACTCTTTTTTTGTTATCCTGGGGTTGAGGACCCGCTTTTGAGCTGCCGAAATTTCCAGAACGAAAGCGTTGCACACTTTACTGACGAGTATAGTAAGGAGTTTGCAGAAAGAGTGAACCATAAATCGCACATGTATTGGGCTTCACCGTAGGCAGGAGTTTATAAGTATGTCGTTACGGAAAAACGACCGAGGAGGAGGAAATACTGATTTCCTACTCTTGAAATGGGTTTACAAACCACCGGACAGCACAGCAGTGTGCGCTGCATTGCAGAAGGTCGCAGGAATTTTGTTTTGAAGTGGGGAATAAGAGATCGATTTCCGGATCATGGAAATAAGATATCAATCGAAAAATTGAGATTTCCAAAGATAGATTTGCTCAAGTCGTCGCCAACGGGCATAAGCTGCTAAAGACCCGTATATATTGGAACCACAACCATAAAAAAGCTAATTTTTTGACATGAAGCAGTATCACAAAAACTTCTGGTTAACATCAATTTCAACAAAAGCAAACATGCCCACAGTTCAACAAGAGCATTTTCTTGCCAATAAAAAACGAAAAACAAGGCTGTTAGACTTGCTTACGTGCTCAGATGACAGCAGCATGAATCTAAGTAATAGTTGCTTCTATTATCCTGGTAGCACTACTGTGATGTGTGGGTTGGATCAAACTGCCATAGATTCAACTGTTGCAGTAATTGGAGAGGATGTATGCTTGGTAGTCCTCCTTAGGATTGGCACCATCATTTATAAACATATTCCTTATGAAACCGGGCCGTGAAAATGTGGAGACCAAAGTGTTTTAAGTACAAGAAGTCCAACAGCTTCTGTTTGCACAAATGATCCTCCTTCTTTAAACCTTTTTATACCCCATCCCATAGGATAGAAGGTATATTAAGTTTGATTCATAGTTTGTAACATAGAGAAATAATCACCGTAGACCCCCAAGACCTTAAGGCCATATGATCGAGACCGAATTGTTAGTCGAATGAGCCATGCTTGTCCGTCCGTCCGTGTGTCGGTAGTTTTTAGACCTTAAATTTTCAGCTAGGAGCTTGAAACTTAATATCTGTTCTTTCTAGGTCCCGAAGCAGTACAAGTGTAAAAAATTTTAAAATCCGCCCACTGACACGCCCACTTTACTTATTGGCACGAAAATTCAAAGTTGAGGTAGGAAGCTGAAATTTGATACGCGTTATCCTTGCTTAAGTGTATTGCGATTGACATTTCAAAAAAAGGCAAAACCCGCCCCTTTTGGGCGTGGTCATATTTCATTTGTAATTTAATAAACGGTTTTTATTCGATATATTTTCTTTGAATCCAAAAAATTTGCGCTATAAAATGTTCAGATATGTGTGAAAGCTATCAACTGAAATGTATAAATTTGTGCCTCGCCCACTTTTGGGGGCGTTTTTAAGTACAAACCAAATTTTTAATAACGGTTAAATAAGTCTGGCACTTAACCGACAGAGAGTCCGGGTGGATGAAATTCTTAAATACCGGTACTCAGTTTTTTTTTTTTTAAATCATTGCCCAAATCTGACCTGACCAGTGACCACTCTTCCTTGAACCCGAGGGGCTTCAAAGCAGCAATATCCAAAACCATTTTACAAATACCGGTCGGCGGGTTGGGAATACATTCACACCCCACATGTTTGGAATAAAAATAATTAAATAGAGTGGCACAACAGCTCGAGGTGAACCAGGGCCAACTTCTCAACAATGTAAAAAAAAAAATTTATAAATCACCAGAATATTCGTAGCTTATGTCCAAATTTTGATGCTTTTCTCGCTCTTCTGGCATCTCTTGATCATTTACCTGATCTTATATTTTTGTCTGAAATATGGATATTTAAAAAAGAAATCTCGGCCTACAAATTGTAATGAATTATACGCAGCTGATGGAGTGGCGGTGGTCTTTATAGGAGTGATATAAAATGGGAGGTTTTTAAACCTGTGTTTGATAGTGCAGATATAAGTTGCTTAAATTTTGATTTGTCGATTGTCCAGTACAGTCTTGTTGGCGTGTACAGATTACGGTGACGTGAAATAACGCCGAACGAAATAAAGCCAAATTTCAAATTTGGTCTTATTTCGTTTTCAAAAACTTCGTAAGCCAAAGCGAAATAAAGCCAAAAGAAAAATAGAAAGAAGACCAATTTTTTTATATTCGCCCTTACAACGAAAAGTGTAGACAGTAGACAAAGAAAAAAACAGGTAGGGGGGTTGCAGGGGGGCGGCAGGCCCCCCCACCCATACATATTTTACTGTTTAAGTGAAAAACGAAACAAAACCAAATTGGCCTTATTTCGTTTTCTAAAGCGAAATAAAGCCAAATCGGAAATTTGGCGTTATTTCCATTTTCAAAACGAATTAAGACCAAATTTTTAATTTTTGGCTTTATTTCGTTCGGCGTTATTTCACAACACCACAGATTACATCTTTTTAGTACGAGTGCTTTCTTGGATAATTTGCCCAGTTCCTTGGTTCTTTTAGTTGTAAGAATCAAATTCTTTTGGGTGATTTTTTTAATACAAATATTTTATCCAGTTCAACAAATGCTGATTCTTTCTTGGCAGTCCTACATTCTTTGGACTTTAGTTCTTTAACAAATGAACCTACCAGAGGTCCCTCTTGCCTAGATCATATATTTTTAAAATTGCGTAGGAATAATAATTTAACTGTTAATTCAGGGACTTATGATCTTAATATAAATGATCATAGCTTAATCACCATTCAAATTGGAGTGTGCGTTTCAAGAATTCAAAAGGCCTTGCCAAAAAAACATAATATAATTGATTTCTCTTCTCACAAACACAGAAGTGTTCGCGATATTAATTTTATGTTTTACTGGAAAGAATGGAAATGTTTAAGGGAGCTATTAGGTTCAGATTTTGAGTGGCTCCTCATAATATTTTTGCCAATATTATTTTCTTCTTGAATTACTTGTTTGTAGCGAAGCTTTTTTTTTGAGGAAAAGAACTAATAAAAATGCGAACAAGAGCGCAACGCAAATAAATTGGTATTCACGGAGAATATTTCCTAAACAATTCGTCGTTTCAATGTACATTTCTCAAGTAAACCAAATTCATATAAACACAATACACTGAACTGCAATGAAAAAAATCTTCAAATATTTTGGAAATACTTTGGAAGTTGACAGCTGGGCCAATGTCCGACAACATTGTGCTTGTTAATACACTGGTAATTGCTTCCACACGTGTTGGCAGATCAGAATCACCCAAGCGTAAGACAATCTTGGTCACAAAAAACCAGCATTTGTTCTAGAATCTATAGAAGATGTAGTCAAATAAAGCTCCTGAGACTTCTCAAACAGTTCAAGATCTTTCTTGAACTGTTTTACCTTTCTCAGACATTTAACCGGTACGAAGGTCTGGGAAAAGACTTGTCCGAAATAAGATCTGTCCCGAAAAGCTTCTCAAAGTTATGTTCAGACTCGGCAAAACAAGTGTAGGTCCCCGTACTTATATACGCAGTAAAATGCACAAACTAGACATGCAGTGCTACTATGAGGGGTTGGGTATATTATTATTATATTATTAGTTTTATTAAATAAAATAAATTTATTACTCCTGGGTATAAAAAACAGAAAAGAGAACTAAATAATATTTCCATACATTTTTCATTGATGCTTTCTTTCGTCTCTACCATTTTACCTATTGTAACAGCGTAAATGTCTATTAGTCTTAAAAACAAAGCCTTTCGATTATTAACTCATAATTACATGCCCACTCAATGTAGGGGTTAAAAACCCCTTGTCATATGCAATGATTGCTTTATAATCTCAAATCAATCAAACTCTTGAGACAAAAATTTTACGAACCATGCATTGTCTGTCCATAGACGAATATACTCTGAGTCAAAAAAGTCTCCATACAGCAATATTTTTTTTATATTTATTGTAGTTTCTTACAAAAAGGAAGTAATTGGTTGAAATAACTTATATATTTTTATTCAAATAGTTTATTCAAATTTATACACACACAAAAAAATTAAAATAAAACTTAAAAAAAGTCTTAAAAACAAAAAAGAAACTTAAAAATGTACAATTCAATGTCAAAAAAGTTTCCATACAGTGGGAAAAAAAATCGAATGTTACTTAATTTGATACAGTTAGTAGTTTGTGTTGCCTCCCTTTGCTCTAATGACTTCAAGTAAACGGTTTTTCATACTTCCAACAAGTTTCTTTGTGACCTCTGGCTCAATAGAATTCCACTCGGTAACGATGGCCTCTTTGAGAGCATTTTTGTTGTTGATGTCATATTTTTTGAGTCGCCTTCCTATTTCATCCCATAAATGTTCAATGGGGTTTAAGTCAGGGGATTGGGGGGGTGTATGAAGCTGTTTTGCGATGTTATATATAAGCCATTCCTTTACGCGCAAAGCAGTGTGCTTCGGGTCATTATCTTGTTGAAATACAAATGACCTTGTAAGTCCAAGTTTTTCTGCACTGTTTCTTAAATTATTTTTGAGAATATCTAGGTACATGTGTTGATCCATATTACCATCAATAAAAACCAAATTTCCGACACCGGCTGCACTCATACACCCCCAAACCATCACACTACCACCACCGTGCTTAACAGTTTTGATTATGTTCTTAGATTTCAACTGCTCGTTTGGCTTTCTCCACACCCAAGCCCTTCCGTCCGAAGCAAAAATATTAAATTTAGATTCATCGCTAAAAATAACGTTATCCCAGAAATTTTGTGGCTTGTTGAGATGAGCTTTCGCGAACTCTAACCGCTTTTTTTGGTTTGTTTTGCTGATCAATGGTTTCTTTCTGGGCACACGGCCGTTATAGCCTTCTGATCTTAGCACATTTCGCACTGTTTCAGGAACAACATTAATGTTATACAGTTCAGAAATCATACCTGTTAATTTAGGTGCACTGGTCATTGGTCTCTCTCTAACTTCCTTCAAAATTGCTCTGCGATGATTTCTTTCCAATTTCCTTGGGCGTCCTGATCGGGGTCTATTGTCGAAATTTTTCATTTCATTATACCGATTAATGATGTATTGCACTGTTGCATGGGATTTACCCACTATTTTTCCTATTTCACGGAACGATTTACCGTCTTCACGCATCTTTACTATCAGGGCACGGATATCTTGAGAAACTTCCATTTTACACAGCAAGAATGCCAGTGATGCGTTTGTAATGGATGAGAGATAATCAAGACTAACTGAAAACAACTACGAAGTTGCTTACCATTCACTGATTTCATTGATAACTGTAAATATTTACGATCAACAGGGTGTATGGAAACTTTTTTGACTTTTGATACAGACAGTTCTGCCAACTTCACACGAATAACGGGTGACGCAATATTCAATATGTGAATTTGCTTGCTTATATTTAATCATGCTATCCTAAGGAATGACTGACTAAAAGTTGTGACACAAATGTTCATTCACTGTCAAAATACAAACATTTAAATATTTTTTCTCGAAGTGCATGGAGACTTTTTTGACTCAGTGTATATGAAGAAATGGCAATAAAATTTTACGACCCATAACTACGCTGCAGTCACATACACCCATTCGAGTAGATCTGTTGATAAATACTTTTACGAGACGTTTTTTTTGTTTTTGTGTATGTTTGTCAAAAGTTCAATTACTCCCAAGGAAAGGTGTCGTTGCACTCCCTGCCATCGCATCGTATCGGTGTCCTAGTAAAGTAGCTGCGCACTGAATCTTGCTTATGAAAATTTGAATGCGGACACAAATCTTATCTAGCAGCAAATAGATGTCGTGCATATATGTATTCGAACAAAGAACGTCTTTGTCCCATTGTCTGATATCGAGTGTCGTAAAAACGGAACCCCATACCATATGCAACCACCTTTATGGAAACGCCTTTTGTTTTGTCTTGCTTTGCGCACCTGATCCGTGGCAAACACATTTTGACCCACTTCGTGAGTTATACCCACTCTTCCGAAGGGCACTAAAAGGCGACTCTTAAAATGAGCCGATTACACGTTGGATAGCAAATTGCTTACATATGCCGTTAAAAGATGGCGCATTGTGTGAATCTAATTATAAAACATTTTATTCTTATTCTGCGATAAATTATTCTAATATTCCCATCGGGACGAATATACTTTTCTCCTTGTGACTAATGCTGTAAATGTCATTTATGTGACATTTTGTCGTATTTGGCAGTTGAACAGATGACACAAAGCCTTGAAAATGTTGGCTTATGTGACGTTTTGTTTATCGATTTTACAGAATTCAATAATGCAGACCCCGTTATGGGGGGTTTTATTGCAGATATTTAGATTGAATTTCTTGTTTGCGTTCATTTATCGCTTATTGTGGTAATAAAGCACGGAAAAGGTCATGAAATCAGATTGGAATAGGGACCTTTATTTAGGTGGAACAATGACGTCTACTCTTTTGAGACGCAGTCATAAATGCTACCATTGAAAAGTGTTCCACATTATTAACTTGTTGCTGTCAGAGCAAAAACAAACTGCCATGCCGGCCATTCGTAGTTGTTGACGAATGTTATTAATGTGACTTGACAGTGAGATATAATAGTTAAGAACGATGCGGTGGCAAAGATCGTGATATGATTCACCTCACAGCAATTAATGATGACGGGACTCAGACTCAGGCTAAAAAAATAATGTAATAAATCTCAAGATAAATGTTAAGCCATTAAGGTAATAAATATAAAGAATTTTCATTTTTGGAAAACATAAAATTGCACTGCTTCGCAAATTATTATCTTATTTTGAATTTGTTATGAATTTCAGCAAGGCCCAGGATCTAAAAGCAAACAAAACTACCTTGAATCGAATTAGATGTTAATAGAACGCTTGCGAGTGTTAATATTCTCGTGTTAATATTCAATAGGTGCGAAAATGAATTCGGTTTCCCAGTAGTTTTGACAAGATTACAACAAGAAATGAACATGTAAGTTTTAGCTAAACACAGAAGCTGGCCAGGTCACTGGCCGTATCCATCAAGCTGACCTTTGGAACTTGGCCACGTTGAGGTTATCTATAACGGCTGGCGGTGGAGGCGACAGCCCTAGAATTCTGATCAGAATTTGTAGCTGACTCGTAGTTGGAATCGCTCAACTTAATGACGGTTGTCACACTTTGAAAATGTCAAAAACCTCAAAGAGTGCTTTTTATCACTCAAAAAAGGGTTACTAACTAACAAGCATTAAAATTTTTGAAAAAAAAGTAGCTCCTTCACAAAGTTTTATTTATTTTTCCACAAAAAGTGGATTTTTTGCAAACATTTTGGTGTTTAATAAAAACATTAAGTGAACGATTTTCTGTTTCAGGCGTGAATTTTTGCTCTCCTGGCAATCAATTGTGTGTAAACACTTAATTGTTAGCTTTACTTTCATATGTATGTGGCCAACGTTTAGGTTTCAATGTGTAATTCAGAAAAGTTTGAAAACATATTCCAACTGCTTCTTTGAATGTAGATGAAGAATTGTAATTATTCTTATCGGCAGCCACTGCCTCTGCAGGCAATTTTAGTGGAGTGAAGCGGCTTGGTGTGGCGGTTGGTGGTGAGAAAAGAATTGCGTGCTTTATAAAACACAGTGTTACTAAAGTCGTCCTAAAGCTTCAGTGCCCAATCGCCCAAAACTGAAAAATGAGATTGTCAAAAAACGCACATAATTGAGTGGTGTGACATTTTTGAGTTATGAGCGAGTTGCGATTGAGTCCATCAGAAAGAAAGTCTACAGAAAGCCTACATTGCTTCGTTTCAATATTTCAACATGGGGAGGGAACTTAGATCCCTGAATCCGTTATACTGAAGCGCTCAGAAAAGTCAGGAAATGTTCATGGGAAAAGCGCGGCGGAAGGATAGAGCACGATCTCAGATCTCGATCTGAGCATGATCTCAAAAGAGATGAAAATCGCGCAAGGACGAATATGAAATCCATGGATGGTAAAATTCTTTTTATTGAGTTTAGACAGATAGCGAGAGCACTATTCGGTGTCGCTTAATCCCAAGCAAAGCCCTTAAAATAACAGTTGACGACGGGGTTGATGGGGCAAAGATTTGGGACTTTTAGTCAATAGATGAACTAACTACATTCAGTTGGTATGGGAATCGCTAAAAAATGCTCTTTAGTAGCTGTTTATAATCCTCCACAAGTGCTTCAGAGAAAAGAATATCCAGAAGCCCTGAGATAAATTTTGTTAAAATTTAAAAAAAAAATTGATAAAATGGGGCTTTCAGTTGTAAACTCTGGTTGGCTAAATTGCTTCAGATCTGACGTTATCTTTCGTTGTTTGAGGCATAGAATGCTGGTATATAGTATAAGGCATAGAATGACTGGGAAACAGTCAATGAAGGCCAACTTCCGATTACATCCATGACTTCCTTTTGGATGTAGCGAGGTTACCAATGCATTCCGGTCAGTTTAATCCAATGCTGCAGGTGCTGATGATATTTCGCCAAAATTTGTGAAACTTATCGTGTCTATTGTCCAGCACTTACTTCACATTTTCAATGGTTGCATTAATAGCAGTGCTTTTCCTCAAGTGTGGAAAGTTGTTAAGACTTTATTATTACTTATTACCAAAAAGCTAACCCCTTTATGCCTTCTGACTTAAGAGCTATCGGTATTTTAAAGGTTTTGAAAGCCCTTCAAAGAAGAAAGGTGTAAAAAAGAAAGGGGTAGAAGGAAGGTATTTGAAAAGATTCTACATGAAACATGACAAAATCTTTCAAAAAGTTACACTCAAAATGGAAGTCTAAATTCCGAGAGGGAGCTTTGCAGGACTTAAGATTAAATAGCCCTCAGTCTAACAGCTAGTAGCCATTCAGTCTTTATTATGCAGAAGCTGTGTGCGTATAAGTATAACAGGCGTCAAATCCCATTCTTCTGATGTATGCGTTCGACTTCGCAGGAGTTTCCTTCTGCCGCCTCTCATCTTAATAGTATATCTGAACCAGATATTGAGCCGCAGTCTTGAGCAAAGAACGCTTATTGCAAAAGCCTACACTATTCTTACGTCTCGTCCGGAGAGCAACTTCAACGTACACTGAATGGCTTTGTGCTCATCTGGGATAATGCTAAGAGGGGATTTAACGCGAGTAACGTACTTTTAACAAACGTACTTTTTCTAGGAGTAATGTTTTAGCACCTCACGACGAACCGCATCAAGGCTTGATTTGCTCATTGGGTTACCTCATTACAACCTACAGAAGAGAATGATGATGGCGCCAAAAGTATGTTTTAGGAACTCATGAATAGAGCGTATGAGCAATGCCGCACTCTACGACTTTAAGATTGTCCTGAGCAATTTTTATGCTTAAAGCTCTAAAATGGGGCCACTTAAGTCGTACTTTCGGATAGCACAGCCTGCACGACGCGACCTCCGATTGATCAAAACCTTCAGGTTGATCGACTTTGCTGCGATTGCGGGGCGACACGTTGTGGTAGTTGGTATTCACAGTTCCCGCATCTCAACATCCACAAAGGTCCATAGAGATCTCCCGATAAATTAAGCGTGAACCAGATTAATCGCATTACGACCGACGCAAGGTACTCTTCCACTATCATGGACCTTCGAACTTTCCGAGGGGCCAACATCGACTCGTATCACAAATAAGTGGAAATACTGTGAGGAAGTTTGACGTCGGCAAGCTACAACCGCAGAAAATCGCCAGGTCCTTCTTCAACCGAGACTCTCAAAACCTTCTACGAAGTCCTATGTGTTGATTGCCAGTGGCAACATTGCGAAAATGCTGGGTTTCACAAGGCCACCACAATTTATCAAACACGGCTCATTTAAGCTCAAATCATACATTAATTCAACACCACCCCTAAGAATTCAACATTTTATTTCTATTCGATCGTTTTTAACTTTAACCCTCGATTTTCACGATTCAAAGGTACAAGTACAACTGTCTCATCCGAGCCTGTCATCCGTGTTCACCACGTTCTAGAAATTTCTCACTTGGCTAATTTTTCATTGGTATTTTTCTACTGGTACCTCGACTGGTACTTTTCCATTGGAGGGAGAATTGGACATCGAAGTTCGAACTTCGAATGTCAGTTTGCCGTCAGTAGGTTTGAATGACAGTTCTACCATGTTTTCACTTTCATCGGGCACTTATACCCGATTAATATTAGTCTCCATTAAATCCTTCACAAATTACTCGGTTAAACATATACAAATTTGAATCCTCTCAAGATATTAGAAATAAATCCCCTCATATTTAAATCTAATTTACCCTTTTCACGAACTACTTTCAACCCTTTTCGAACATCTTTTTGACAATTTGAGAATCGAAAAAGGACATTAAAAGTATGACAGATCTGTCAGAATTACGATTTCTATTGGGATGTTTACAACGGAAATCTGTTTTCGCTCCTGGAAAATGACATCGCCACTCTCTTTTGAGAGCCAAAATGAGGGTTTTTGTTTAGTAAAACGGGAGTGTGTGTTCGTAAAGTGAATCGAGAATTCCGCTACTCTTGCTTGCCTTTCACGTCTTTTTAGGCCGAAGGGGTGTCGTTTTCGATTCGTATCTGGCGAGTACCTTAACGTTTCTTATCCATATCTCAGGATTCTTATAAAAACTTGAAAAAAACATCTCGTGTATGTAAAGTTCCAGTCAATATCCTGGATTCAGTCAATATTTCAAAGCATACATTTTTAAGAGGAACGTACAATACTGTACAAAAGCCATCTTGTGCCATCTTGACATTTGAACATGAGTAGGTACCTAGGTTCCTTTAATTAAAAAAAACCTTGGACCTAGTCATTAAAAAGTATCATTCACTTCAGATGTACGAAAGTTCTATCAACCCAAAGTGCTCGTATATTGCTCCATCTTACTCGCTCACAGAGATTTTGATTGATGGGTCGTTGACCGACATCTGCAATGAAATTAAGGAAAAAGATATTCCACATTCCCTTCTTTCTTTTTATTACATCCTATCTTGCATACCCATCACACCCATGCCTCCCCTCCCAAAAAAAAAAATACCCCACTTGGTGACAGTTGTTTGTTACACGAGAATTTCGTGAAATATGCCAACCCTGGCAAAACGGAATCACAGAAATTACATCAAGCAAATGAGGTCAGGGTGTTTTCCCTTTTTTCTTTCAGCCAGTTGCGGTGCTTCCAACATACAAAAAAAAGGTAAAGAATCGCATTTCAATAAAAACAATCAACCGAAAAACAATATTAAACAAGAAAAAAAAAGTATTCTTTTGTTTGCATGAGGTCCACATTGTAATGTGGCGGAAAACATTAAACGGCCGGAAGTAGTCTCGAAACGCCGCCGGCTCATGTTGACTTGAAAGTTCGCTGGGAGCATGGGAGATAAGTAAACTTTTTTAATTTTTTTTTTTATTTTTTCGTTTTCCAAAAGAACAAACCGAAATTAATGAATTTACATTAAACAGACGAGTGTAATCATGAACAACAAATAATAATATTATTAAAGTTGAGGGCATGTAGTTGAAATGTTAAAATTAACCAGGAATGTAAATGAGGTTTTTGTGGTTATTTTTTTGCACTTTAATTGTAAATGGTTTTTCCTTTTTTTTTTTACTCGAAAAGTTGGGCCAATGGAAAGTTGTGGGGCAGAAATGATTGCTCAATGTGCCACGCTCAGTGGCATAAAGTGTCCAAACACAACTACGCGAAAACGACTCTCCGTTCCAATTTAAGAAAATATTTATTTTTATTCGCTGCACTATACGATTAATTTACAATCGTGAAAAATCGTTTTCATCTTCCATAATGGGCTGCCATAAACAGAGAACCACCACGCATCGGAGCCATGCTCGTGTTTGTGTATCTTTTGCTTCCTGTTCATCTTCCTCAGACATTCCCCGTGTTCCGTACCCTTTCCGTGACATGAATGTGTTCACAAACGCATTGCCATGGCTATCTAGAGATTCATAAATAAAGTTTTCCCTCTCAGATGCTTTAGGGGCGGGGGCGGCCTTATCAATTTCTACGAGCACGACGAAAAAAAATATCGAGCCTCCCCGGCGACCCACCCTGGAAAGTGAATAAACTTTGAGGTTGGGTGTATTTTTAAAACGAATATTGCCGCCGCCAGAGCTGCGAACGCCCTACAAATCAATTACAAGCAGCTGCATTGACAGTGATTGTGTTCTCGGCACACGAACATGCATGATGTGGCGGTCTGTACGGGTGGGGTTTTCTCATAGTGTGTGGGCCCTAGGGTGTGAAACGGAACCATTTGGCTCTGGCTATTTCGAAATTCTTAAGTAGTCTTCTCTATAGCAGGCCCCGAATTTAATTAGAGTTCTCGTGTGTGCTTCAAGCAAAATAAAAAAAGCGATGCCGCCAGCAACAGTAAGTCAATCAGCTGAGCGTTGCTGATATTGAGTATGAGTCCCATTTCGAAACTATCCGTTCGTTGCAGTGGTATCTTGTTGTTGTTGGGAATTCTTGTTTTTATATTTTAACGATGTGTCAGAAAAATCATTAAACTCCGAAGTTAGTATTCGAATCTGTGTCAGTCAGTTCGTGCTTATTGACATGAAAGTTAACGACTTGGTTTGGTGACAGCTTTTTAGAGTTTTGGGGATTTTGATGTCAGACTTTTGAATTTTTCATATAAGCACGACATAAATTCATTTTGAATACTTTTGTTCATTAAAAGAGAACATAAATGAAGAGTCTACCCATTATAAAATTTCTGTTAGAAGGCCTTAATTCGACCTTTTAAAAATTTGACAAACGAAGCATTTTAAGAGCTACAAAGTCTGGAATGTGCAGCAACACGGAGGAACAAATTTTTGAGTGAGTATTTCTCGGGAAATCTGAAATGTGAGCAAGTGCAGAAAGTCATCCAAAATTTGTAAACGTTAATGTAATTTAAATCAGTGTGTACGCAAAAAAATCGCCGCCAATGTGGCAACAAAATGAGAAAAGACATGTATGAGTCGCTGAACTCACCCATAGGTTCACTAAACGCATCGATCACTTGCACCAATGTATCCGATCCAGGCGGAATTGATATTCCCTATCTCTAAATATAACTAGCTTGTCTGTTTGCAGTTGCTCGGAATATCCGCATATAGCATGGCCAGTAATATACATGTGCAACAATATGTCGCTATAATGGGAACCCTCCTTGAACCCGCTAAAAATTGCTAAAATTTTAGCTTAATACCAAAACTTTCAGCATGGGAAGCAATAGTCCAAACTTACCTGGCCAGAACTATATGTCTGTAAATATAAGAGAACCATTTCCTTTAGCAGGACATGTCCCATGCTGCAAAGTCTTGCAGATAGACATGCTGAAAACGACCCGTCAACGATTTCTGGAGAAGTTGCAAAGGTGAGAAACAGGAAGCCATGCCATCCATATTCTGTGACCATATTTTGTACTTGTCCCGCCCTGCTGGTCCTGAGAAGTGGAGAAGAAGTGGAGAAATTTAAGCTTTGTTGCAATGGCGCTAGCGCATTCATTTTTGGTATGTAACATTGCCTTGCATTGCAGCAGCCAAAAAATGTAAGCCTTTTCATTAACCACGCCCACTTTTTAAGGGATTTTAGCTTAAAATTACTGTTTTTCAATAAATATATATAAAATTTGACAAAAAGTTATATGACAAAAGTTGTAGATATTAGCATTTTCATAGTGTGCCTATAACTTTTATGTATATATTGTATGTGCCTCCGCCCACTTTTGTGGGCGTGGCGTTAAAAAAAGTGATTTTTTAAGTTAAAAAGGCGGAGTTTTAAGCCGAAATGTATGCAACCACCTAGTATAAAGCATTCAGCAGTTATATTTTTATAGCCCGCCCACTTTTTGGAGGCGTGGCAGTTTCCTTTTTGGAATAGTCGAGTATTTTGCAATCCGTAGTAGGTGGACTTTTACATGCGCACTGTTACACTTTTCCCACTTGTTTTATCTCGGCTACAGATCTTTCCAATGGTTTGAGTATTCTCATATTCTTGACAACAGTTGGTGCATCCAATTTTCTCCAGTCATGGCTGACTATAATGACATTTGAAATCGTGAAAATCGGTCAGTCATGTCATTAATTCAACGAATGGAGGCACTAGATAACATTGGCTGTAAGTTTTTTGTAAAAAATGATCTCAAAGAAATAAAAAAAACATGAGTTTTTTAGTGATTTTAAATCCAGGGTTAAACTCGGCTCAACCCAACAAATTTGGCGAGCTAATCCCGGACCAAATTCTGGAGAAGAGTATGAACTTCATTGAACATTTTTTTCTGTGTAAAATGGCAGATGCTTTGCTTGTATCTGTGGAAAATTACGTCCGAGGACAACTTGAAGTTCTTTCCCTGTGTGTTTCTATGTAAAGTGAGACTTGGGAGAGTAAATAATTCAGAGAGTCAACATTTTGTGACAACTTTACTGACAGAGTTAACTCTGCACTAAAAAACTGCTCGCTGGGCTAACTCCAGATTCGTTTTGTTCCGGGATTTACAGATCTTCATTTAAGCTTGGCTTAACTCAGTACCTACTAAAAAACCGCCCCTATAATACCTTAATGAGGTACGATTGAGACCGACAGGAGAAATGCTGAACTGAATAAGACCAATCTTTGCCTTCTCTATGCGCTTTGGTGCGTTGGTGCCAGACGAACGCATGGCACCAACGCAATGTCTTAAATTTTAAAGTAGAGAGCTGGAAGTCCAGTCTTTCCAACCAGGTTTAAAAATTAGTCGAATCCACCCACAGGTACGCCCCTATAGGCCTGTATGTGCGACTATCTCTAATATTAAAAAAAGTGCTTTATTCTGACTTTTGCTATACGTTACGCTTATGAATACGGCATCTCGAGCAAACTTTCGTTCATTGTCTTACCAATATCGCGAGGAATTTTTAATCCACTGAAATCGTTTCTAAAACCAATAAAGATCTTCCTGAATTTGTGAATTGAATTTGGAATACTATGGCACCAAAAAGCAAAATGTCTGGTGGGATTAAACCCAAGGGAGCCGCCCTTAAAAAAAAAGCAAGCCGGATGAGCAAAATCCAAGCGGCTAAAGCTGTCTGATGCCAACCGTACCAGCTTGGGTCCTCGTGGTATGGATAAAATGATCCAGGCGGGCAATGGACAAGTCTCGATTACCATCGATGGTGCCACCATCCTCAAGCAGATGAACGTCCTCCACCCAGCATGCAAGATGCTGGTTGAGCTTTCCCGTGCCCAAGACGTTGAAGCTGGAGACGGTACAACGTCTGTTGTGGTAATTGCTGGAGGCGTGTGAGAAACTTTTCTACAAGGGAATTCATCCAACGGCGATCTCAGAGTCGTTCCAGCGGTGCGCTAACAAGGCTATCGAGATCTTGAAAGAGATGTCAAAGCCAATCAAATTGGACGACCGTGAGACACTCATCAAGAGTGCTTCCACCTCCCTCAATTCGAAGGTGGTGTCGCAGCAAAGCAGCCTTCTGGCTCCACTTGCTGTGGACGCAGTGATGAAAGTGACAGAACTTCACAAGGAAGACGCTGTGGACCTAAAGAAGATCAAGGTCATCAGGAGCTTGGGTGGCACCATTGAGGACACCGAATTGATCGAAGGCTTGGTGTTCACCATGCGTTCGTCTGACACCAACGCACCAAAGCGCATAGAGAAGGCAAAGATTGGTCTTATTCAGTTCAGCATTTCTCCACCAAAAACAGATATGGATCACAGCGTCATTTTGTCTGATTATGCTGCAATGGATCGCGTGTTGAAGGAGGAACGTTCCTACATCTTGAATATTGTCAAGCAAATCAAGGTTGGTTGCAACGTCCTTCTCGTACAGAAGTCTATTTTGCGAGATGCCGTGTCAGATTGAGCTCAGCACTTCCTGGACAAGATCAAGTGTTTGGTCGTTAAGGATGTCGAGCGTGAGGATATTGAATTCGTTTACAAGACCCTTAATTGTCGTCCCATTGCCTCACTTGATCATTTTGTGCCCGAGAATCTGGTGAACGCCGACCTCTGTGAGGAAGTCGCCAGTGGAACTAGCAAGTTCGTAAGGATGACTGGAATACAGAATCCAGGTCGCACTGTGTCGATCATCTGCCGCGGCTCCAACAAACTGGTGCTCGAGGAAGCAGCTCGATCTCTCCACGATGCCGTGTGCGTTGTCCGTTGCTTATTCAAGCAGCGCTCGCAAATCTGCGGTGGAGGAGCACCCGAAATCGAAATGGCCTTGCATTTGGCCGCCTACGCCCAGACAGTTGAGGGTGTCGACGCTTATTGCTTCCGAGCATTTGCTGATGCACTTCAAGGAATGACTTGCTACCGTCACCGAGCTGAGGAATCGCCATGCTCAGGGCGAGAAGAATACCGGTATTAATGTGCGCAAGGGTGCCATCACCGACATCTTGGCTGAGAACGTGGTGCAACGTTAGTCAATATTTCGGCCATCTCCCTAGCCACAGAAACTGTCCGATCGATTTTTAACACCATGAGCTAAACTATTCGTTCATTTGCTGGATTTCGTTTGCTTCCTGAAGCTTGTCAGCTTTTCAGCTCGCGAATAGGAATCCTGCTTCATTATCATCGCAAACCTTTATGTTCTCTCCTCATTCATGTAATCCTCGTTTCTTTTTGCATTTTAATAATTTAAAAGAACAAATCACAAATAAAAGGCGTGGTTTTAGTCCAAAATATTAGCAACCAATTAGCAAAAGGCATTCAAAAGATGCATTTTTACCTCCCGCCTACTTTCTGGAGGCGTGGCAGCTTTTTTTTAAAGGAATTTCGTAATCCTTCGCAGACGGAATGAAATTTTTACACACTGTTGCACTTTTCCACTTGTTCTTGTTTAATTTTCTCAATTTAGCTGTAGGTGCAAGTTAACCTATAGTTGGGTGGTCTAACGAAATCTTCAGTTTAACAGGCTAATTCCCTGGGCATGTACTCGAGGCTGAACTCGAGAAAATAACTCCATATAAAAGCTTATGCCAGCAACATGCAAACAGTGACATCTTTATAAATAAAAAAAAGAGAAAATATTTTTTTTTCTGTGTATTTCACCGGTTGTTGGTAACTATTTTAACACTGCCCTGTTAGACACTAAGCAATTTGCCTCCCTTAAATTCCAACTTGAGAGACATTCTTTGGCATTGGTTTTTACTGCAACCTGTAACCTTCGCCCTCCTAACGTTTCTACCACCACATCGGTTTGTTTTTCGGCAAGGACTCACGCACAAAACGGTTGACCCCCGCTCTCAATATCCTTTTCGGCTAAGTCTCACACAATTGTCTTTCGGAAGACAACCACCGATTTCTACCACCGATACTGGTTGCCTTTGGTCCTATTCGGGAAGCTGTCATATAGAGGTTGCCGAACCCAAAATTCTGTTTTCCACACAGTGGCCACAGCCACTTAAGTTAATTATATACTCGTTCGCTAATTATATGCTCGCACCACCGGACGTAATGTTATCCTGGTTAACCCATACAAACGTAGGAACAGTGTCTATTACGGAAGTGTCAAAAAAAATGCTGATGCCGCAATATGTAAAGCATGAAAGATGCCTACGCGAGCTATACCAATCGTATTTTTTCGGCGAGGATCTTTAAGTGATCTTAAGGGGTTCTCTCGAACTTCCTGTGCCAGTAATTTCGTGCCTTAACCCAGTTATAGACACAGATCCCTTATAGTCTGCTCAAGTAATGTCTATTGGCAGAGGACAAGTCCTTTGGGATGTTCGAGATATGATCGAGAGAGCAGATAGATCCTCACACTCAGTCACTGATGTGGCAGCAAAAGGTAATAGTTCGGCCTATGGCGGATCAAGACATCAGTCTGCTTTGCTGAAGACTGTAGAACCTGAAGGAACCGGTTCTATGTGTGAACACTTCTTGACTAAATTCGAATAAATCCAGAACCGCAGCCAAAGTCAATGTGAAGTGAAATAGTTAGTGAAATTTGCAGGTCTTTATGTACATTGATGCGAGCGTAATACCATATAGGGCCTTGATAGAATGGTCCTGTGGTAATTCCAGCCTTCTCGCAGGAATATGCTCAAGCCCAACCCCATTTCACTCTTTCATTCCCACAGCTTATATAGTTAAGTTTTTGAAGTCGCCATAGAATTTAAGCTTAGGTGTGTTTATAGCTTTTATCCACACCGGCTATACCCAAGACCCCAAGCACTGTAAAATACGTGGAATGAAGTGATGTCTATGGATAGTTCTTACAAAATACTGTAACCTGCTCTAGCTTTTCTGCATTGCATCACCTGCGGCATTTGTAGCTGACAGCTACTCTGAAGAAACCAAGTATGATTAGTTGATAGGATGACACTTGAAGCTCAATCGCACAAGAAGAAAAGTGCAACATCGAAAAAGATTATCGGGTCTTTGATGCATAAAAAAAAATTAAAGAAAATTTGCCTGCAAATGAAAATAAGGGAATTTTAAGTAAGCTTAAGTTTTCGAACCCGGTTCATATTCTCCTTTCATTGGCAACAGTAATTAATGCAACAGCATTCACAATTACCCTAAAATGGGCATTAGAAGTTGAACTCTTTTCCATCAGTTTATCTGTACAAGTTAACTCCTCCCCCATTAAAAAAATATTGTTATAGTACATGCAGCACCTTAAAAAGAGCCAGCTACATTTTGTTATCATTTTGAGTGCAAATCGATTTTGATTCTATCTGTTCCTCCACACAACAATGCCCGAACTTGCAACTTGTGGCAATTCTTTTCATGCCGACCATAAAGTGTGGCAACTTACGTCAATCCTTCAAAAGTTCTCGAGGAGTTTTACTCCTTTTCCACCTTCAGATCTCATCTGTCACTGAACTTCAATTTCGTTAGTTCTCAAAGTTTTAATTTTTATTTTATCCCTCTCGTAACTTTGTAATTTTCCCTAAGCTTCACTCAGGAGCACCTACTCTTGTCTGAGATTGCACAATTTTTAATAATTCCAAAACTCAATTTTTTTTTCAGTTACAATGGATACTTACCACAAGGCGACCGAGGTCGGAGACGTTCAAAGTTTGTCCTATTTAAGCGCACAGAAGCCAACGGTGTTAAGCGATCCAAGCACTACATAGTCCAATCGCCGCAAACGTCAAAGGCGATCCTGGACGCAAACCAACACTCGATATCGTATACGTTATCACGTAATCAGGCTGTTATTGTAGAATACAAAGAGGACTCCGAGACGGATATGTTTCAGGTGAGTTGAGTTCCATTAAGAATTGAATTTTTCCCAAACTCCTTTCTTTCGGTTTGGCATAGAACAAAGTGTATCCTTTTTATCACACAGCCTTTCTCTGTCGCCTCTATTATTTACACTCCGTCACGAAGGACTGGAAAATCGATAATTTTTTTTAGCTCGTCTCTGGAGCATTCTATGGTTCTAGCTGGCTGGTGTTTTCTTTTGATTATTTTTTTTCAAAAACGAAAAAAATATAGTTTCTCGAACTAATGCCTCGATTTGCTTTGTTTATGACTAGTTAGCTTCACAGGAGGATTTTGTGCTCTGATGGGCTTTGGGTAGCCTCTCGACACAGATTTTTTTGTAGACCATTTAGAGACCGACGACAGCTTGATCCGGAATCAATGCGCGCTCATAGATATTGATTTTGAGTTCCACACCAACACTCTAAGCAAAAAGGGCAATTAAGACAAATATTTTGATTTAGTTGGCGTTTTTCGCCTGTGTGTTATGAGAATTGGAGTTGATAAAAGGATACGGGCGTAGTAGAGAAAGCAATTAGAGCAATTTTTCGCCTCGAATGACGTCGAGAAATCTACTTCAGGCAACGTGACCGACCATATTCTAAATCGAAATCAAATTATACTTCAGTAAGGAGGAGGTAAAACGAGCAGATGGAAATAGACGGTACGGGTAATCCATACCAAAGACTCTTTAATGAACAATAAAAGCAAACAGGGCCTAAGCTAATATTGATTCTTTTGCAGATAGCGCTTGGAATTTAGTCTTTTTTTTCTGCTCGCTTGTATAGGTGCCCCCAGGGTCTCTGAGTGTAGGTTGTGCACCATCTCGTGTGAAATGTAATCAATCATATTTTCACTTTCTAATAAAGTTATTTAGTTGCGATGCAAACTGTAGATAAGGCATAATTGTGTGTCTATAATAATTAAGAGTGTCGAATAGAAAGGGTAATCTTGACATTAGGGTAAATTAATGGTGCAACCCGAAAGAGGTTGGTACATAGTAGAAAACAGGCGAGAAATCCAATGGACTTAAAAAAAAATTAACGCTTTTGTGGATCTCTTGCATTTTTCATTTAACAGTGATCTTTTCGGCTTGAAGAGCCCATGCCAGTTGCTTACTTCTTTATAAAATTGATCCAAAAATGGATTGAATGAATGCCAAATCTGGCGATTTCTAGATATAAATTGATTAATGGCTCAATACTTTAGGTACACATACAGACTTTCTTAGAAGGGCCATCAGTATCGGAACTTAAACTGAAACCCGCGCTTAATTATCGACTAAGCGCTTCCGTAAGATTCGGAACTATCCAGGGCGAAGTAAGCTAGCTAACGAGCAAATAACTAACTTATTTTCAACTCCATCCATCAAAAATATTCTTTGCGCTGTCAACGGTAAAACATGCAGTACCCAGGACTAAATTCGACTCCCACAGAAAAGTCTTTAAAAAATCCGCCACTTATCCCCATACTCCCGCCGTTCGAAGCTATAATATTAATCAAAAAATGCCTGGATAAACCTGTTCAGCTTGTTCCCAAACATTTTCTAGAGCAATCCCAAGGTTAGAGCTAACTTGGTAACGCAGACCTTAACAGCGAAATCATTTAATAAAGCAAAGCACTATGGACCTGTCGACGAAGGCCAAAGGTGGTGCAAACCTCTTTATAAAGGGTCCGCCAAATAACTTTTTTTTTTTTTAAATGTCATAAAAAAATTCTACTGAATATTTTCTCAAATTTCTTTTTTTATTTGAAAGTACAATCCTTCCGGTTGTCTAAAGAATTTAGACAAGGCGACGCGCTGTCATGTGACTTCTTTAACATCATACTTGAGAGAATTGTGCAGAACTCTCGCGCCAACACCAGAGGTACAATCTTTCAAAAGTCCGTTCAACTACTCGCATACGCAGACGACATTGACATAATCGGTAGAACAAAGCGTGATGTCAGTGAAGCCTTCGTGAGTATTGGGACGGAAGCGGCGAATATGGGTTTAGCAGTCAATGAGGGCGAAACCAAGTATACGCTGTCATCAAGAAAAGACACCGAACACCGACGCCTTGGACAAAACATCACCATCGACAGCTATAACTTTGAGGTAGTTAGGGACTTTGTCTACCTGGGTTCCGCTATCAATTCAGACAATGACGCCAGCGCTGAAATCAAACGAAGGATAACTCTTGCCAATCGCTGTTTCTTTGGGCTAAGAAGGCAATGAGTAGCAAAGTCCTCTCTCGAGCAACTAAAGTGTCCATGTATAAGACCTTCATCATCCCAGTCCTGCTTTACGGTGCAGAAGCATGGACCCTGTCAAAGGCGGATGAAAACACTTTAGGCTGCTTCGAGAGGAAAATTCTTCGGACGATTGACGGTCCCGTCTGCATAGACGGAGAGTGGAGGAGGAGATATAACATCGAACTGTACGGGCTGTACAGCGATACCGACCTAGCCAAAAGAGTCAAAACACAACGTCTACGATGGCTGGGTCATCTAGAGCGGATGGACACCAACGCCCCGGCCCGGAAAATCTTCGAATCCACACCGCAGGGACGGCGCGGTAGAGGAGCACCGAGACTCAGGTGGCGCACGCAAGTGGAAGGGGACCTCAGCCAACTTCGCGTGCGAAACTGGAGACGGCTAGCTAGAGACAGAGCTGGCTGGCGAAGCTTGTTGGCTGAGGCCCAGGTCCACCCCGGACTGTAGCGCCACCTTAAGTAAGAGTTAAATTGAGATTAACCCCAGAAATGAGTTGAGTTTTTCAGTGAACTTGGATCTGGGGTTGATCTCGGCTTAACTCGCCAAATTTGGTGAGTTAATCTCGGGTCAACTCTGGAGAACAGTACGAACTTCTTTGAATGTTTTTTCTGTGTGGAATGACAGTTGATTTGCGTGTTTCTGTGAAAAATTTCATCTGGGAATAAGTTGATTTGACAAGAAATTTGACACAGCTGGGAGCATACAAGATGCATCTCATATTGATCGCAGGCCCTGGCCATTCACCCATTTACTAAAAATTTCAAAATATTCCTATATTATATTTCAAAAGAATAAAACTAGTTTAATTTTTAATTCTTTATTTGATTCTCGTTTTGTTGAAGCACGTTGCGTTGAGGTGTCAAATCTGGGAACGGGTCATAATTCGCTTTTTCAGAACCTTTGAAAAAATAAAAGTTTTAAAAATTTTGCAAAACAGAATTTTGATCCGTCAAATCTATAGAGAGATCGTTAGATCGGTAGTGTAGTTACCAGTTATTTTGTTGTTGGATTGATGCTATCCCATGCAGCACTCAGACACAACTACTGTTACATTGTACTACTATATATAGACACCTTAGTTTAATGTATGTAGTTAATATATCATTCGAAGAAGAACGCGAGAATGAGCTTTATTGATGAAGAGCTTAGGTATTCGTCGCTAACCACGTCTGCCACGAAGACCCGCCACCTTATGCGAGCGAATGTACGACAACTACAGAGAAAGATTTCCGCAGTATCGCGCCGTCCTCTTCACAGGCAGGACAGGTGTGGTGGTTTCGCTCAAGCCCAACACATTCAAGTCACAGATGACAAGTGACTAGCGCAGGTTCGGGTCCAAAGAAAGCCTATTCTGAACCTTGTCTAGCAAGCTCAATAGAGATCAAATTTCCCTGGATGCCAGTGTGCCTAGAACCCAAACAAGATTCACTATATTAAGCCTTTCGACTCGGTATAGGTAGGTAGGAAGATAAGTGGCTTTTAGGTGCACTAAGGCCAAAGTAGGCCCATTGTACTGCCACGGGTATGTAACTAAGGGAGGGGGTTGGCGTAAATTTTACGACAGCCGGCTAGTCTTTTCAGTGACTTCTAGTAACTTTTTGACCGGTTTCTCGCTGAAGTCACTTAGATAGTTGTAGAAGTAGGAGCCTACCTATTATAGATTTCCTGGACTATGCGAGGGCCGCTCAGCTACAGAGAAGGTGTTGTACACTTCCTTCCTCTTCCTCATCTAGGCAGCTTCTACAGAAGTCGTTTGAAAAAATCCTAGTCTTTTTGCGTGAATACCTTAATAAGTTCCGGTAATAATTCCCAATGCAGTCCTAATTTTGGATCTCTTTAAGGGGATCAACCTATCTGATCGTTTTGGATCGAGACGGGCCAGGTTTTTTTTTTGGAGGTTTGATATGTGATGCCTGCCCTCCTCAGGTACCTCTTTCTGGCGTTAGTTTTTTGTTTACTGTGATTGTTGAGCCGTAATTTGAAGGTAGCTAGGGGAATACCTTTATATTACAGGAGACTTTATCGTCTGGCAGTCTATTAGCGTTTTTAGCGAGTTTGTCAGCCTCACAGTTTCCCATAATGTCTCTATGGACTGGCACCCATCACCAGGCGTATGCGAAACTGTTCGGATATCTCGTAAAGAGATGAGATACAGTTGAGAACTAATTAAGAGTTTATAGAGAACGATATCAGGGATTAATTTGCAGCCTGGCTATTAGTGAAGATACAGACATCGCGGGCGGATATCACGTTCCGCTTTAACCAGAACAGGGCTTCGCTTATCGCCATTATTTCTGCTTGGTAAGACACTGCGTTGATAAGGTAGAAGAAGAGATTTATCACTTGTCACTTTCTATACCACATCTTCCGTCTTGGATCCGCCTGTGTAAAAGTGTATGGCGTTTGTAAAGGGTATATTACCACCGTACCACAGGTCTCTTTTTTGATTGCGCAGTAGGTAGCTATTTGCTTACCGAAGATTACTAAGGGGGTAAGGTTCAATAGGATTTCGAGCACATCAGTGGAAATGGTTTTCAGTGCACCACTGATGCAGATGCGTGCTTGCCTTTGTACCTTTCTCAAAACGTTGAGATGTGTGCCAACGTTAGTCATTTCCACCTACGGGCCAAAGAACTTTGATGCAGCTATTTTGCCACAAAAATTCTAAGCGTTTTTAAATTTTGCAAAAAATAACATGCTCCTTATAAAAAAATTGTAGATTTTTGTTCATTTGTTATTATATTTTGATAACAAACAAGTGTACTAAGTTTCAAAGTTTTCTGATTTTATGCAACCTCCAGATGCTTTATTGACTGTACCGTCTAACCGACTAACCCGTGAAGTGTACCTGCTTGTTTAGCCTAGCCTTCAACGCTTTGCCATTCACCTACACTCTCAAACGAAGGTCTGGCCTCTCTGGTCGTTTCAAACTTTGGGGCTTTTTTAATTGGTTGTTCTTCATTTGTCAGGCAATTTCTTTTTTACCTAGGGAGCGGGCTCTTCACCGAAACGCAAGATTTCAGTCACTTCCGAGTAGCTTCAATAGTAAGCCTCAATTTGGCGCATATCCCGTGATTTGGGTCTACGGTCTACATACGTAAAACTTTAACCAAACCAGGTGATCAGAGTAAAATGTCGAAAGGCAACTTCTTGTATTCGGTACTGCTAGGCTCTTGAGCATGATGAGCCCAGTTATACAGCCTCTAATTTCAGTCGGATCGGGATCGAGTTGGATGGTGATTGATGATTTGACCCCGATTTCAATCTAACAATCGAATTTACCGACGAGGACTATTTATGTATGAAAGGATTCGCCAACAAAAAAAGCTATCGAATTTGGGATGATCGGAGTCTAAACGAGATCCACAAAATCGCAATGTATTGAGAGGAAGTTACTGTTTGCTGTAGACTGCAAGGACTGAACTAGTACTGTTCACAAGAAAGTATAAAATACCTTCCATAACTCCACCTACACTGAAAGGCGTTAAACTGTCACTCGCTGATCACGCTAGATACCTGGGAGTTATATTAGACATAAGAAACTCAGTTGGAAACTGAATATACAAGACCGTGCAAGGAAGGCCTCTATTGCCCTGTATTCCTGCAGGAAAATCCTAGGCCCAAACTGGGGGCTCCAACCCAGGATTGTGCACTGGATATACACGGCAGTCGTCAGGCCCATACTTATGTACGGAGTACTAGTCTGGTGGCACCGACAAGAGTAGCAACATTGCTAAATTAGAGAAAGTTCAAAGACTATCCTGTATTTGTCAGGATCTTCACAGGTGCTCTTAGAACAACTCCCTCGGCTGCTCTTGCCACAATGCTCCATCTTCTTCCCGTTAACATCTTTGGTAAAGGAATGGCAGCGAAAGCAGCACTTAGGCTTAGGGAATCCTCGCAACTGACTCGTGACAACATGGGACATGCTAGCATCCTGAACAACCACGACACCATACTTCCCAACTCGGACTGCGTCCCATACCTCGACTACAATGTCAAATTCAAGACCAAATTTCCAAGCAGAACCGCCTGGGAGTCTGGTGAGGTCTTAAATGCATTTGCATTCGAAATCTACACTGACGGATCAAAACCAGCACTTGGAGTAGGATTACCTACCAGATGACTGCAGTGTGTTTCAAGCAGAAATTACAGCCGTTCGTGAAGCCGCGGCCTGGTTTTCAATTAACTCAATAGACTGCAGCGCTATTGTTTTCTATATGGACAGCCAAGCTGCAATAAAAGCCTTGGAATCGTCAACGATACGATCCCAGTTGGTAAAGCAATGCCGCGAATCTCTCAACGAGATAACTGTCAGGTGCGATGTATCCCTGTGCTGGATTCCAGGCCACAGGGATATTCCAGGCAACTGGCTCTGCAACGACTAGCTAGAGAAGGTGCTAATGCTTACCCGACTCATAGAACGGAACCGGCAGCACCCATAAACTCGATAAAGTTCCACCTGGGCGTCGAAGCCATCATAATGGCAAACAATAGGTGGAATAACATCAGCACATGTCTCTCTTCCAAACAAATCTGGCCAGAGCTCGATCGTAGGAAAACAAAGAGACTCATCTCCTTCAATAGGCTGAATCCTAGAAAGATAATTGGGGCCCTCACAGGGCACTGTCTAGTAGGGCGATATGCCAGACGACTTGGTGCTCCCCTCAACGATTTCTGCACAAGTTGCAGGGATGAGGAGGAAGAAGAGACCATGATTTATCTTCTGTGCAACTGTCCCGCCCTATCAGCACTGAGAAGGAAAACTTTAGGTGAATCTTCGATGATCTTAAAGATCTAGCGCGACTCGATCTAAAGAGGATAATGAACTTTATCTCCGGGTCAAACTGGCTAAACGCACAATTGTGTATCACAAAACCCATCCGGCCTCCATATGGAAACTCTATACGCGAGCAAGCACCTTACAGTGGAGCGCCAAATATACCCTATTAACACCGCCCCAAGCTTCTTTCCCAACAGAACTGGCCTGGTGAGGGCTCATACCGATTCGGCTGCTCTCACCTCTCCGCTCCTGTGGGAACACTAGTACATAATCCCCCTGGTACGGGTTCATACCGCTTCGGTTACCCCTACCTCCCCTATTCCACAGCCTCTGCGTGAGAATTCCTCCCTGCAAGGGTTCACACCGAATCGTTACCACTGCACCTTCCCATCCCCGAGGATAATCCTTAGCAGAGAAGCAACAGGTTCGGACTTATACCGAAATCGGTTGCCCCTGCAGTGCTTCCTCTCATATAGGAACTATCCCTCACTAAACTGAAGCTATCTTAGAGCTTTTAAAACTGCCTGGGTGTCCGAGAATAGTGAGCTCTTCACCCTCATGAGATCTCTATTATAAATGCAGTTAACAGCCTCGTTAATCACAAAGAGTTCAGCTTGAAAACTTGAGGATTCTTTGCAGAGGGGTATGTGTGAATGGCAACTCGGCCCTACTATACCAGGCCGAACTCCACTGTGCTAGAGCTACACGCTAGCTTTTGTAGTTTGTTTAGTTTTTCTATGACAGTCGTCTGCTGCTCACACTTTTCCTACCATATGGCGGAGCCATAGAAAACAATTGGTTTAAGGTGTCGTAGCTTTTTTGGATATGGAGTTTATATGTGGATTCCAGGTAAGTTTGTTTTCTAGACTCACCCCTGGAAACTTAACCTCTTCCATGTTTGCAAGAGAAGTAATTTTAATCTTCTTCTTGTGAAGCGAATAATATTGGTCCAGCTGGGTCATTCCCTCATACCATACCCATGTTATTTTCAAGGTAAACGTCTCGCTTTCTATGTGTGACAGTCGTGTTCCGTGCTTGTGCACCCTAGTTTTTTTTGTTCTATTTAAAAAAAGAAAGAAAATTAAAGCTTTCTGCATGAGATTACCTATTGTGTCCACATGTTTACCTCTTATAAGAATGTCATCAGCATATCCAATGGTGTGAAAGCCATTGTTATTTAGAACAGTGAGTAGTTCGTCCACGAGCTTTGACCACAGAATAGGGAAAAAGAACTCCTCCCTGAGGACAACGTTTGATGGTCTTTAATATACTACTTTCACATTTCCTAAGAGGCAGACCTACAATTTAGTGTTTTCAGAAAGACATCCCTCCCCACGCGCTGGAAATATTGGTATTTCCATGTGACCGTTTGCCAGTTTCATTTTTTCATGATCCCCAAAGCTGGGGAAGATGCCGTAATTTGCGAGATTATCACAAAAAAATTATTTTTAATAATACCAGAAAAGCATAATTAACAACAGGTTCTTCCAAAAAATTGCTGCTGATGGCTAATGATGATTGCTGGTTTGCTGCAACTCTTTGGATCTGAAATGCTTTTAAAAACCGCTTTAGGGACTAATTAACACTTTAATGGAGAATCAATTTAATTCACCTGCGAATAAATTCCAAAATTAACAGCCAAAAAATGTAATCTTCACCCCAATTAAATTGTCGATTTCTCATTTCCGCATTACGTGTTTTCCCTTTCGCCGTGAAAGTGTGCCATAACCTTTGCATAATAAGACCATTTGGCATACACACACTCCCAGTGTATTCGTTACCTTTACTCATTGAAACGAAAACAACTCCATTGTCCTTTCCGGTAACCATACTAACTAAGCATAGCAACAGCACAATTCCTATATATAACTGACACACAAAAACTTCAAAACCAAAGCAACAACGGGCGAAAAAACAGGACGGGGTCAAGTCGGCCACCCTGAGTGACACACTTGCCGCAAAAGGAAGAAGGGGCCTTATAATAAACTTATCGTTAGTTAGCAACCCGCGTGCGGTGCGGTTGGTAATAAATTTAATTCTTAGCCTTTGTCCTGGTCATATCTGTTCTGTACTGTGTGCCACACACTCAACAGCTGCTTTATAGATACTGGGACACCGATACCACCAGATGCGGCCGGAGCGCGGTGCCATTATAGAAGGGCTTTGTGCACCTAATCCTCATTGATTCCTTATCGTTATTATACGGCGACACGGGTTATTCTTGAATGTTGACAGAAATTTCGCAGAAATTTCGATAATTTTTAAGTGTGTGGTCCTTACTCCTTATCTGTAGCGTAAACGCAAAAGTAATTCGAGAGGGGCTATGTGGGCACACATCTCAAATGAGCTCATTCAGCTTCAGGGACAGACACGGACAGATCCGCACCTAAGTGCGCAAAGGAGAAAAGAGCCAACAGCATGATATAAGGCTGCCCAGTGGCGCCTAGTGGTTGTGTGTGCGCCATAAAACCGCTTGGCGCTTGGGAGTTTTATCGTTTTGCCAGCATTTGACCACATGCTGGACATTGGCAGGATGGGCGATGGTCAACGCAGAGCACCGATGTCATCAAATTAATTGCAATACGATCACGATGTTGGCGCAACAGCTTCTGGTAAATATGCGTTTGATGGTCGTCCGGTCGGTTGCTATGGTCTTGGTCTGGCGGACAATGTCGCACCCAATCATCATATCGTTTGATTATGAAATTTACGATGAAAGCTTTTGCACCCTCCCGCTGCACTTAGCTGGTCACTGTCATCGGTGACTGGACCCAGAGGAACAGCAAAATCCATTTGTCTAATGGCATTGTTCTGGAAATTGATTGAATTGGCATGCAAACATTAAGCAGGGTATACTTACATGAGGAGGAACGATACCATCAGGGCTCTATAAGGAGTTGCATTTATTTGTAATGTTTCTGAGGTAAATTGATATGTTCCGACGAGGTTTTCTCCTTAATCAAGGGCTTTAGTGTCGGTTGCAAGGATATGACGTGCAGGTAATGAGAACAAAATGCACTCTGGCAAACATGAATAATTTAAATTAAGGCCATTATAGTCAGTGTTCCTGCTGTGTTGGACAAAGTGTTTGCATTGACCTAGTTTCCCATACCAAAAAGATTCTGGTGAACTGAATTCTTGAACCTTAATGCCAAACTGACTAATTTCACTTTGTGTGGAGCTACAGTCCATGGTGGACCTGGGCCTCAACCAATAAGTTTCGCCAGCCAGCGCTGTGCTCAGAAACCCCTCTCCTGTTTTGCTCGGCAAGTTGGCTGAGGTCTCCTTTCACTCGCAAGCGCTGCCCCAGTGCTGTGGATTCAAAGATTTTCCGGGCGTTGGCGTTAGTGTCCATCGCCTCTAGATGAGCTATGTCGGTGTCGCTGTACAGCGAGCCGGTACAGTAGGGCGTTACTCTCCGTTTACGCAGACGGGATAAAAATACCCCCAAGGCTTTTTTTTAATTGAGGACTAGGTGGTCATTGGAAAAATCTACAACGGCATCAACTAAAAATTGGCACAACACAAAGAATGTCTAATCGGTGATCGCTAACTGAGAAGATACTTGAACTGGTTGAGGAGGCTAAAAAGTATCAGCTTAATGCTACCGCGGTATCTCCTCAACTAAGTGGAAAGGTTCCGGAACTAGAGACTGATGAGTTGAGGCTCTTCTGGTCAGGGGTCTCTCAAATTACATGACTGCACAGGCGGGTGGGATACTCGCAAGTCCCCGCCCGGTTGGAAAATGTATTGAATTTTACTCCATTGGGGGAGTAAAAGGAGTAAAGGGAATAAAGGTTAAGCTTTAACCGTCGACTTTGGCTCTAGTGCAGGTGTATGTACCAAATCGAAAGTCAGATATGTATGCGGCCTTCTTGAACGAAGTTCATGCTTCCCTGGATAGAGTGAGAAATATCTTTTTCCCAATGGCTTACTACTATATGCTCATGTGGGTACGGGCAACCATACTTGAAGGGGTGTTATTGAGTGGCACGAACCAGACAAAAACAGGAACAGAAGGAACTTGTTGGTCTTTTGCTGTGCTTATGGCTTGTCCATCATGAACGCCGTTTTCCCACACAAAGACATTCACAAATACACTTGGTAAAGGCTAAGGCACATTTGAAATCAGAGATCTCGAATTGGCTCCTTTGTGGTACCCAAAATGCTCAAAACATGTATCTCTCCATAAAGGCATAACACTTGCGGGGGTAAGCTTTGTTGTTTTTGTGTTTACCCTTAAATTCTTTCCGCCAATGTGCTACGCATTTAAGGGGAATCTTACCCGTTGATCGAGAGCTAATTGTAAGAAAATGTCAAGTTGTCGTTTGCGGATGCGAGTAATTGTACGGACTTTTGCAAGAATGAGCCTCTGGTGTTGGCGCGGGAATTCCGCACACACATATTTCTCAAGTAAGATTTTAAAGAAGCCATATGACATTAAAGGATTCATGAGTAGATACTTTGCCAATCTTGACGGAGCAGAGTGAGGTTTGAATTCTAATCCTTCACAAAGCCACACTGATATGAACTTTTCAGCCTGTATACAAACGGTTTAATGACTCACACAGTACTGCAGAGAAGATGTTGAGGTGATTGATGTCTCTGTAGTTGTCCGAATCTAGAGGGTCTTTCTTAAAGATCGGGTTCCTTTTATCGGGCATGAAACCTTTCCTAAGACCATATCTTGCAGGTGAATTGGTGCGTGCTTTTGAGTCGCTAATCGTTAGCTGATTTGAAAAATTCTGCAGCTGGGCCGTCAGCTCCGGCAGTCTTGTGACTCTTATGCTTAGACACACTTAGTTTCGTTTCATCGGAGTCGGGTGAGTGGAATATAGTTCGTATTTTTAATCGGTATCCTCATTGTCAGAAGAATTGAATGTTTCATTCTGCCTGCCAACGTAATTCGATTCGTATAAGAAATATGAGAGCAAATAAACGGCAGCTGAGATGAAGATGCTTCACATGACAGCAGGAGTAACAAAGCGAAATAGAATAAGAAGAACGAAGATCTCTAGAAAAATGGGGCACGATCGGCTCAGTTGTTATTCCTAAGTTCATGGCAGAGATCCTACGAACCCTGTCAAAAAGGCAATGTCAATCAACATTCCAGTGCAATCGCGAAAGAAAGAAAGGCCTAAATATTCGATCACACATTGATCACACAAATACAACATCAACAGCATTTAATTGGCCCCAGTGACGAAGAGATCCAAAACCGGGCGCCCTGCCGGTATATTCTGAGGTCAAATCGGCGTACTCCACAAGCGTACCATGCCAGGAATGCAGTAAAGTTTGAGGGTTATGTTATGATCCATCACTTCAGATTATAACCTCGCGCCTAAAATAAAAGAAGAAAAATATCCTTAAACTGGTCCTTTTAACCCGTTGGTATAGTTCTGGTTATAGTAAAGCTCGCGAGCAGTTCTGTGCAGAGCCTTTTTATATTCTTCCTGTTTGCTGCATGTGCTTGCCTGCCTTGATCGTCAATCCACGTGTTTTGTTGTTGTGGTTGTGTGAAATCGAGCTCATGAAAGGTAGCATTTCGGATGGCAATTTGGCAATGTTTCCACCAGGTATTACAGTTGATTCTAGCGGCTAGCATAGGACTACGTTGAAGCTTTTAAGTGACTCTTTTGGCGATCTATCGCAATTTCTAGCTCTCTGACGTCAAGCTCCTTCGCAGTATTTCCATTTCTTAGCGTGGCCCCCCGGAAGGTCCGTACGGTACTGATAATGATGAGTGTCATACGTCGATCGCAATATGATCATCTGGTAAACGGTCGATTGATCAGTAGATCTCCATGTGCCTTGTGGATGTTTGGATGCTGGAACTTGGAACTTGGTACGAACTACAACATCGTGACACCTCCGTGCAGCAAAATCGATCAACATGAATCCGTTATCGGAGGTCGTGTCGTGCAGCACGTCATTATAATAGCCTATGACAATTTTGATGTCATGCTCTCAGGGCATTGCTCATAGGTTTTGTCCAAATGCTTGTAGAACCAATCCTTGGCGTTTCGTCATCTTTCTGCTCTTTGGCAGTATGCGCACATATGAAGGCAAATCTAGCCTTGATGCGAATCGTGTCTTGAGGCGCTATTTCACATAGTTGAAGCTCAAGACTTTTTGCCTAAGTCTGTCTTCAACAACCAAACCGTTGCTTTAGTTTTCAGAAGCAGTCGCCCTGGTGTACATGTCAGTTTTCCATCCTTCCCGGCCCATCCAACCTTGTTTCTTGGATGACAGTGGTAACTGATAGGTGCCTTGCTTTGGTTTAGACGTTAGGAGTTTCCCCTATTGCTCCTCTGGACATGGTCTGTTAGGGGACCTAACATATCATGTGCTTATGCAGATCCGAAGCTCGTTGTCCTTGTTTCGTTTGCATTGGTCTTCAATAGTAAACCTGACCGGTTTGCTGATCTTGCTGGTTTTTTTCTTAACGTGATCGTAAATCGCCCAACACTCAAGCGAAAGAAAATTCACGATATGAGACCCCAAAATTGTAAAACAAATTCTGTTATCCTCAGAAAATTTATGTTGTAAAGCTCCCAGGTTCTAGAAGAAGCTGCAGGGTTGTGCGGTCTTTTGGAAGACTCAAAAGACCGCACAACCCTTTGAATTTATTGTAAATCGTAGACTGCGGTTGAAATGTTTGACGCTTATTTATTGAAAGATAATCAAAGGGTGTTGACGGGGTAAACTTTAGTTGTATTCCCGATCCAACACCTTAACTTGTTTGCTGCAAACTTCTTCGACAATATTTATTCTCACTCTATAGCCGATAGTTTAAACGCTGATTTTTTTTTGTTTTTCCAGGTCGGTCGCTCATCAGAATCCCCAATCGATTTTGTCGTAATGGATACCCTGCCAGGTGATAAGAAAGACGCGAAGGTCATGCAGAGTACAATCTCACGCTTCGCCTGCCGGATCCTTGTGAACAGATGTGAAGCCTCCAAAGCGCGAATATTTGCAGCAGGTTTCGACTCCAGCAGAAATATTTTTTTGGGTGTAAGTATTTTCCGACTTTCAACCATAACACCAGTAAAGATTTTATAATTCGATTGTCGTCCGCACTGGAATTTGTTGCCAAATTAACTAAGCGACTGCGCCAGTTGGCCGGTTGATTGAAGCCAATTGCATTGAGTTTCCAAGCAATTTAATTGAAACTTCCTTGTATTTTGTATGGCAGGAAAAAGTCCTTTAAGCTCATTAAAGAACATAAAGCTATTGTTATGCTCCCCTACTATTTTTCACATAGCAGCAACCCTATTTGGCGAGATGTAGGTCAAAGGAATCACAAGTAAGGACATCACTGCACACAACAGCACACCATTTGAGTGGATGTGCACACAATTAAACCTCAGTCTAGGAGAAGAGTATAGCTTGCAATGTTTTTGTGTGCGTGGCAAATCTCTATTTGGATCAGTTCATCTAGCGTGCGAAGATTTTTAGATAAAGGCATTCCCTCAAGGAGCGCTGCTCAAAATAAGTAATAGGGTTTGCATAGTTTGTGGCGACAAGACAATTGCTTTTGTGTCTGCTCGACAACGTCACGTCGTCCAAAAAGTTGCTTCAAATAGCTTGAAAGGACCTCATAAAGAGTAAATTACATTAAAAGTACAATGCGGGTATGATGCAACTTATTGAGTCAACAAACCATTTCGTTTACGTAATTTCCTCAGCCAAAGCTCACGGTACTCCATATCCCCAACTGACATTATCGTCGTCATTCAGGGTCAAAAATTTACTATTCCTTTCACTGGTTTCCTGTTTTGTTTTTTTTTTCTACAGGAGAAGGCAACCAAATGGCAGGACAACGTTGAAATTGATGGTCTCACAACAAACGGCGTCCTTATAATGCATCCGAAAGGTCAGTTTTGTGGTGGCAATGGAAAATGTGGCCTCTGGCGTGAGTGTTCAGTGGGCGGCGATGTGTTCAGCCTGCGAGAATCTAGGTCCGCCCAACAAAAAGGACAACCGGTACGACTAATGCCGATTGAATTACCAAAAAAAAGGAGAAGAAAATTGTTACATCTTTAATTTTTTTTTAGATTTACGAAGAATCAAATGTCCTGCAAGATGGCACTCTAATCGATTTGTGTGGTGCTACCCTACTTTGGAGGTCAGCCGATGGTCTGCAGCATTCGCCGGTAAAAAAAAGAAACACTGAAAATTGACTTGACCTATTTTGGTTAATACCTTGCACTTTGCAGACGAAGCGGGATCTGGAGAAGCTAATCGATGAGATCAATGCCGGTCGGCCACAGTGTCCGGTTGGACTTAACACTTTAGTTATTCCTAGGAAAGTGAATTTAGGTGAACAATGTAACCAGCCTTATGTTTATTTAAACTGTGGTCATGTTCAAGGTAAGCATTGAATTTATTTTCAAGGTTACTGGGTTTAAAAATGATTCCGTTTTTTTTATAAGGACAACACGAATGGGGTCAGGACAAATCGACTGGGGCAAGACGATGCCCAATGTGTTTAGAATTGGGACCTGTTGTTACCTTATGTATGGGTCTGGAGCCAGCATTTTATGTAGATTCCGGACCACCGACATATGCGTTCAATCCGTGTGGACACATGGCCACCGAAAAAACAGTCAAGTAAGTACATGTTAGTTCATTTCTCCAATATAATAACCAAGATAAAGTTAACTTACTTACTTACTTACTTACTTAAGGTGGCGCTACAGTCCGGGGTGGACCTGGGCCTCAGCCAACAAGCTTCGCCAGCCAGCTCTGTCTCTAGCTAGCCGTCTCCAGTTTCGCACGCGAAGTTGGCTGAGGTCCCCTTCCACTTGCGTGCGCCACCTGAGTCTCGGTGCTCCTCTACCGCGTCGTCCCTGCGGTGTGGATTCGAAGATTTTCCGGGCCGGGGCGTTGGTGTCCATCCGCTCTAGATGACCCAGCCATCGTAGACGTTGTGTTTTGACTCTTTTGGCTAGGTCGGTATCGCTGTACAGCCGGTACAGTTCGATGTTATATCTCCTCCTCCACTCTCCGTCTATGCAGACGGGACCGTAAATCGTCCGAAGAATTTTCCTCTCGAAGCAGCCTAAAGTGTTTTCATCCGCCTTTGACAGGGTCCATGCTTCTGCACCGTAAAGCAGGACTGGGATGATGAGGGTCTTATACATGGACACTTTAGTTGCTCGAGAGAGGGCTTTGCTACTCAATTGCCTTCTTAGCCCAAAGAAACAGCGATTGGCAAGAGTTATCCTTTGTTTGATTTCAGCGCTGGTGTCATTGTCTGAATTGATAGCGGAACCCAGGTAGACAAAGTCCCTAACTACCTCAAAGTTATAGCTGTCGATGGTGATGTTTTGTCCAAGACGTCGGTGTTGGGTGTCTTTTCTTGATGACAGCATATACTTGGTTTTGCCCTCATTGACTGCTAAACCCATATTCGCCGCTTCCGTCCCAATACTCACGAAGGCTTCACTGACATCACGCTTTGTTCTACCGATTATGTCAATGTCGTCTGCGTATGCAAGTAGTTGAACGGACTTTTGAAAGATTGTACCTCTGGTGTTGGCGCGAGAGTTCTGCACAATTCTCTCAAGTATGATGTTAAAGAAGTCGCATGACAGCGCGTCGCCTTGTCTAAATCCTTTTTTGACATCAAAAAGGTCGGTGAGGTCTTTGCCGACCTTGACGGAACAGCGTGAGTTTTCCATCGTCATCCTGCACAGACTGACGAGTTTGGCTGGGATGCCAAAACTAGACATTGCGCTTTATAGCTCGTCTCTATAGATGCTGTCATACGCGGCCTTGAAATCGATGAAGAGGTGGTGTGTATCGATTTGGAATTCCTGGGTTTTCTCCAAGATCTGCCGCAGTGTGCATATTTGATCGATGGTGGACTTTCCTGGCCTAAAGCCACACTGATATGTGCCTATCAGATTGTTGACAAACGGCTTCAGGCGTTCACACAGTACAGCAGAAAAGATCTTGTATGCGATGTTAAGAAGACTTATGCCTCTGTAGTTGGCACAACTCAGAGGGTCTCCTTTCTTCAGGATCGGGCAAACAATGCTGAGGTTCCATTCGTCGGACATGCTTTCTTCCGACCATATCTTGCAGATGAGCTGGTGCATGCTCCTAACCAGCTCATCGCCAGCGGATTTAAAAAGTTCGGCAGCTAGGCCGTCTGCTCCGGCTGCTTTGTTGCACTTGAGCTTAGACACAGCTACTTTCACCTCCTCCAGGTCGGGTGGGCGGTATCGTTCTTATGCTTCGTCGGTAACGTCTTCGCCCGGGTTGAATGGTTCGTTCTGCCTGACAGCGGTATTTGGTTCGTCCTCGCCGTTATACAGTCTGCAGAAGTGGTCTTTCCAAATCCTCAGCACCGACTGCGATTCTACAACGATGTTCCCTTGATGGTCCTTACAGGCTTCAGTTCGAAGTTTATACCCTTGGCAGGACCTTTTGATCCTTTGGTAAAACTTTCTAACCTCATTCCTGTTGTAACATCTCTCTATCTCTTCAACCGCGCGCTTCTCGTGCTCTCTCTTTTTCCTTCGGAGAAGCCGGTGCTCCTCTCTCCTCCTCTGCTCGTAGAGCTCGCGAGCAGCTCTAGTCCTTCTGTGCAGCGCCGCTTTGTATGCTTCCTGTTTAGCTGCATGTGCTTGCCGGAATTCATCGTCAAACCAGGGGTTTCGTTGTGGTCGCCGTGTGAAACCCAGCACTTCAGAGGCGGCGTCTCTGATGGCATTTTGGCAGTGTTGCCACTGGCTATCAATACTTGATGCTGGTTGCATAGGACTTCGTAGAAGGTTTTGAGAGACTCGGTTGGAGAAGGACCTGGCGATCTCTTGCGATTGTAGTCGGCCGACGTCAAACTTCCTCACAGTATTTCCATTACTTGGCGCTGGTCGGGATATCCGCAGCCGTACCTTGGCTACAACAAGGTAGTGATCCGAGTCAATGTTGGCCCCTCGGAAAGTTCGGACATCCATGATACTGGAGGAGTGCCTTGCGTCGATCGCAATATGGTCAATCTGGTTGACGGTTGATTGATCGGGAGATCTCCATGTCCCTTTGTGGATATTGAGATGCGGGAACTGTGTACTAGCTACCACAACGTGTCGCCCCGCAGCAAAGTCGATCAGCCTGAATCCGTTATCGGAGGTCGTGTCGTGCAGGCTATGCTTTCCGACAGTACGACCAAAGATGCCCTCCCTTCCTAGCTTGGCATTAAAATCGCCTAGGACAATCTTAATGTCGTAGCTAGGGCACTGCTCATAAGTTTTGTCCAGGAGCTCGTAGAACATATCTTTGGTCTCGTCATCTTTCTCCTCTGTGGGGGCAAGTGCGCATATAAGGCTAATGTTGGCGAATTTAGCCTTGATGCGGATCGTCGCGAGGCGCTCGCTTACAGGGTTGAAGCTCAAGACTTTTTGCCTAAGTCTGCCTCCAACAACGAAACCACATCCAAATAGGCGCTGTCTTTGATGCCGATAGCAGTCGCCGTAGTAGATGTCGCAGTTTTTCATCCTTCTTTTGCCCGGCCCGTCCCACCTCATTTCTTGGATGGCAGTAATGTCTGCCTTGCAGTCGTTAAGGGCCTCCGCTAGTTGCTCGGCTGCACGTGGTCTGTTAAGGGACCTAACATTCCACGTGCAGATCCGGAGCTCGTTGTCCTTTTCTCGTTTGCATTGTCAACAGTAAATCCGTCCGAATCCGAGGCTTGTTTCTGCTTCGTGACTGGTGTTTCTTTACGTGGCCGGGAAGTCACCCCGACGGCACGACCCCCAACCTGGAGGACCAGATCCTTTGCTTAGCTCTAAGGACGGAGAGCCGGATAGCCCGCTCCTTATAGGCCTGAGCTCCGAATACGTCGTAGTAGCCCATATAAGGTGTTCACTAAGTAGTAGTTCGGCCTGACTGGAACTATGGACGCCACCGTTGATTCCATCTGGGGAATTCCTCCGCTGCCGTCCGGATGCAAGGAGAAGTGCCTTAGTGGGAACACTCCTCCCCCCGCTCTCTCGTCTGCTACCCCCAACAATCATCCAAAGGGGTTGGAACCCAATCTCCAGTTGAGGTACTAGGCACCCGGTGTTCACCACGGGGAGGTGAGAGTAGGAGTTGATAGACAGAGGTGGGTTTAGAAAACCTGTGGATGCTTGTATCCTCTTGAGTGCACATGTCTATCCTTTGACCACCAAGATAAAGTTAACACGGTTTAGAAATTAAGGAAAATGTTCCATGGCATTTTTGATAAAGTTTTCGGAGCCTATCTGGATTACGATAAGGCTCAAAATCCACAAGGCGAAATTGCGACTTTTCGAGGGTGTATAGCTGTGGTGGATTTAATTCGGGGGAAATTAAGGGTGGAAATTATATCTACATTATATCTACTTAGCTTTTGTCCAGAAAGAAGGTTTTGAATGTTGTTCACAGACTTTTATACTATGGTACTCTGTGCGTTATCTTATAATGGAACAGATACTAACGCCTCAATGCCTCAACGCCTCAATACTCAACGTGGAAGCATATGTGGTTTCCAAGTTAGAGTTTCTATCCATGGCGATCCTATAAGTGTATGACCGCCAACCAAATAGACCATGTTGTACTTATCGATGCAAGACAATTCTAAGGGCATAATATCAGTCTGGTAAATTTCTCGTAAGCACATGGCACAACAGGAAACATAATAAAGCAGAGCTGTAGGACTAGGAAAAACCATTTCTGCGGAGGATAGGAAAAACATACCGATGAAAAACACCAATGATATCACCCTTTAGACCTGGATAAAGTATTCAGTCAAGTAGTTCATTTATCATTAAATTCCAATTTTTTGGTGACGAGTTAAGCCCAGCTTAAACTAAGATCTGTTAATCCCGTAACAAAATGATTCTGAAGTTAACCCAGCGAGCAGTTTGTCAGTGCAGTGTTAGCTCCGTAAACGAAGTTGTCTAAATCTTCGACTCTCGAAATTATTGCCTCTCCCAACTCTCACTTCACATAGAAAAACACAGAAAAAAAATTCGATTTATTCCCAGATGGAATTTTTCATAGAAACAAGCAAATCAACTGTCATTCCACACAGAAAAATCATTCAAAGAAGTTTCTCCAGAGTTGATCCGAGATTAACTCACCTAATTTGGCGATTAATCCAAGATAAAAGTTTACTGATAAACTCATTTCTGGGGTTAATCTCAGTTTAACTCGGAAACTCGGATGATCTCGCACTGAAAAACCGGCCCTAAATGAACAATCCACGCTTAAAGCTGATTGCGCAGCTGTCATAGCAGATGAGTTAAAATCATACTTACCATAAACGGATATGGCAGACATCCCGAAGCTCAAAATCCCGACCTCAAAACATCGGAAAAGAATATCTCTCTGAATTGCGAAACTGCAGACACTCGGTATCCTTAACATGAGGATACAGGTTTTTTCCCTCTGTGTCAACGCCTAAAAGCTTCTTGACTGTAAAGGCAAGATAGTCCATTATCGATTAAATGGTCACACTGCGGCAGATCTGGGAAAAACCCAGGAATTCCAAATCGAAACCCGCCTTCAATGTCAAGGCCGCGTATGACAGCATCTATAGATGCGATCTATATGGGACAATGTCTAGTTTTCACATCCCTGCCAGACTCGTCAGTTTCTGCAGGATAAAAACTTAAAACGAACGATGTTCCATCAAGATCGGCAAAGACCTCAACCACCCAAAACGCGTTGTGTGCCATGTGACTACTTTGACAATTCATACTTACAGGAACTGCACTAGCACCAGAGGCACAATCTTTCAACAGTCCAGACAATTACTCGTATACCCTGACGACTTTGACGCAATCGGAAGAACATAGCGTAACGTAGTGAAGCATTCGCTATTATTGTGACGGAAGCGGCGAATATGGGCATAGAAGTCAATGAGGGTAAAACCAAGTGCATTATGCTCTTATAAAGAAGAGACATAAAAACAAACGAGGGTTAACTCTTGCCACTTACCGATTCTTTGGAATTAAAAGCAGTTTAGTAGCTTAACCCTATATCAAGCAACTTAAGTGACCATGTAAGCGAAATTTCTCATCGAATATTTTACCTGTTTTTCAGTTAAAAAAAATGGAAGCATGAACTAACTTCTTATATCAATTGATAATTGTTTTTTAATTACTTAGATAGTTAAAAAAATCCACCCTTTTCCACGCCCTTTTTTTCAATAAAATGATATAGAGTCTCTTCGAAATCAGGTACGTACACTCCTTGTCACTCGAAGCTATACAAGTGCTAAAAATTCTTAAATCCGTTTATAGACACCGATGGGCCCCATCTAGTGGGCGTGACATTGATTAAAGAGTAATTTTTTGAGTGTATCAATTTTTTATCTAATTCCATATTTGTGTTCTGAATCGAAAAAGTTTTACTTAATATTTTATGTAGAAAACACTTTTTTCTACATTTTGTACAAAGCTTTAAGCCCCGCCTACATTTGGAGGCAGAATTGAAGAATAATCTTTAATCCGCCACAAAAACATGAGTGTCCATAAGCATAATTATTAAGGAAAGAATAAGAAAATAAATGTAGCATATGAGGTAAACCAGATTATATCCTAGACTGTTCTAATCAAAGTTTTTGGTCACGCCCATTTTTCGGGTTGATTTTACAAAATTATTGAAATTGAACCAATAAATTAAAGGCTTGTGTACATTTAAGCAGGAAACTCGGATATTTCTATGCTAGTATTGATTTTTAGTTATATGAACTGGTCTTTTAATAAAAAACCTTTCAAGGGATAAAAGCAAGTTTTCCTATATACGCCTTAAGCCGCGTTGTCACAAAAAACAGAAACAGGAACAGAAACAGAATTTCATAAATTAGCAACGCAAAAAGCATTCAGCGAATTTAGGTTTCAGTTGAAAATGTATGAGATTCTGTTTCTGTTCCTGTTTAACGTTGCTTGTGACAACGCGGCTTTAGTCACTCGCTGGTATTTTGTGTTTTATTTTAATATTTTTTTCGTCTATTTACTTTTTTCCTACACTGTTTCATATAAAATATATTACTCAAACTGTTTATCGCGGTTCCCAAAGTGTGCTTAGGAAGTCAAAATTTTGGCCCCAATAAGGGCTGAGGTAATATCGTTTTTGATAGATAGGTACTGTGTTTTGAGTGAGAAGTTATGTTAAGGATTTTATTGTTCGCGTTTTTCGTAGACATTTGTAAATGTAAATGTTTTAATTTTATTGCCTCAGAAAAATTGCCTCGTCTCTACCTCGACAGAAGCTCTTCCTCTTTCTCATTGCTTATCTCTGTCATTAACTAATGACGACATCGCTTCCACATCGTCGGCAGCCCCTTTGACTGTGCTAAGTCCCCTTTCGGAAAACGCGAATCGCCAGACTAAAACTATATCTAACATTGAGCCTAAACGTCCTAACTTGAGGACCCGTAATAAGAAATCAATCATTGAGGTCTCTTCAAACTCATCGCCTCCGTTAATTAGTAGTGCTTCTCAAGATATTACAGCCTCTGTTTCCAACTTACCCTCCAATTCTTTACAATCTGTGCCTAAGCCAAAAATAATCTTTGTTTCTAGGCTTAAACCGGAAACTACTGCTGATAAAGTTGTTCATCATCTGATTTCACAAAAAATCATCTCTACTGATTCTATTGTCAAATGCACGAAACTCAGTAAGCAAAACAGCTTTGTGTCGTCGTTTAAATTAGTATCCCCACCCGCTCTTTTCGACTCTATTTGTAACAGCACAATCTGGCCAACTAACACTCTGGTCAAGGAATTTACATATCGATCCACAAAGGCTAAGCCACAAAGTAAACAAAACATCTTTTCAAAAAAACTAAGCAGCAGGCTAAGCTGCTTCTATCAGAATGTTCGATCGATCCGCAGCAAACACAAATCGGAAGATGTATTTAAAAATTCAATGGTTTTTCCTCATGACGTCATTGTTTTGACTGAAACTTGGCTTAATGCTAGTATTACTGACGCGGAGCTCTTTAATAATGAGTTTCTAGTACATAGAAAAGATCGTCATAAGGACGATTTGAAAGCATTGGGTGGAGGAGTTCTCACCGCTGTTCGGAAACACATTACTTCGTCGAAAGTTCCCTTCCCCTTTTCTGTCAATATGGAAATTGTATGTGTAAAACTTGATTTCAAGCCTTATTTTGTATATGTTGTAAACACATATATCCCTCCCGCTAGCTCTGCTGAAATATATTCGGAGCTAGCAAAAGCCCTTGATTATATTTTCAGCCTTTCATGTTGCAATAGTACTGTTCTCCTAATTGGTGACTTTAACCTTAGTCCTCTAAAATGGGTACCTTCAGACGATAGTACGTATTTTATTCCATGTGTTTCCTCTGCTCAAACGGCACTTAATAAACTAGACAATATTCTTTCCTCTGACTTACAGCAAATAAGCTGTATCAAAAATATTAATAATCGAATTCTCGATTTAATCTTTTCATCAGACGCTGTTAGTACTGTTGCCTGTAAGTCCACATGCAACATTACTAAAATAGATACTCACCATCCACCACTGGATGTATTTCTTGACTTGAACGGTCTCATTCATGAGAATAATAATTCATATGATCGTTCATACATTTTTGATTTCAAAAAGGCTAACTTTCACGCTCTCTCAGAAGAGTTAACCAGGTTAGGTATTTCTAACGTTGCGAACTCTTCTGATGTAGACTACTGCGTGGATAATTTTTATTCTATTTTGAATACCTCCATAGGTAATAATATTCCTAGAAAATTAAAGAAAAACGAAATTTTTGACCGTCTCTGGTATACTAGTGAACTTAGATCCTTGCGTAACAAACGAAACAAGGCTTGGAAATTATATATAAAAAGTTTAAATCATACAGACCTCGAAAGATTTATAGTAATTTTTGAGGAATTTAAAGCTCTTTCGGACTATCTATATAACAATTATATCTCTTAAATGGGAGCATCATTTAAATCTAATCCATATAAATTTTGGAAATTCGTTAATTCGAAGAGAAAGACGGACGGATATCCAGCGAATTTAACGTATAACAGTTACTCATCTAATGACCCTGCCGTGATTTGTAATTTCTTCGATCACAACTTTTCTAAATCGTTCAGAGATGGTCCGTATCCTGTCGACACGGAATACTTTGAATATCTTAAGCATTCAGCACAAGTCAGCTTTAATGAAATACCAGTTGCTTTTGAGTCTATTAAAGAGTTTATGTCTAGTCTTAAAGAGGATTGTTCTGCAGGACCAGACGGGATTCCACCTATTTTGTTAAAAGAATGTAAAGATATACTTGCCTTTCCCCTCCAACATCTATTTAAGCTGTCGCTTTCTTCTGGAATTTTTCCAAACGCTTGGAAGCTATCGTATATAACCCCTGTTTTAAAAAAGGGAAATAAGTGTGATGTGTCAAATTACAGACCAATTGCAAAGCTATCATCCATACCTAAACTTTTCGAGCAAGTTGTTTGTGATAGTCTTGTCTTTTTCTGTCATAATATCATTTGTAGAGAACAACATGGCTTTTTAAGAAACAGATCCACTGTCACTAACCTCGTGTCCTTTCACAGCAAGTGTACCAACGCTCTGGAGAGTCAATTTGAAGTTGACTGTATTTACACTGACTTTTCAAAAGCTTTTGATCTAATTTCACATGAAATTATTGTTTTTAAACTTACATCGCTAGGTTTCCCACCTAATTTCATATCTTGGATTATATCTTATCTTCACTTCAGAACTTGTCAAGTAAATTTCAGAGGGACTAAATCAAATATCTTTTCCGCGGTATCAGGTGTTCCCCAAGGGAGCCATCTTGGTCCTCTTCTCTTTATACTCTCAATTAATGATTTCCCGTCAAGTGTGAAACAACGTGATATTCTTGCATATGCCGATGATATGAAAATATCAAAAACAATAAAGTCAGTGTCGGACCATAGTTTTTTGCAGTCAGACATCGACAGTTTCACCATCTGGTATGATAAAAATGGACTCACACTTAACCCAAATAAGTGTCAGGTTATGACGTTCTCAAAAAAACGTACGCCGACGGAGTTCTCATATACAATAAACAACCACATCCTTGGTCGTGTCTTTCGATTTAGTGATCTTGGTGTTTTCTTTAGCTCCGATCTTACTTTTTCCGAACACATTAATCATGTCGTTAATAAGTCTAACTGTATGCTGGGGTTTATTAAAAGATGGGCTAAGGAATTTAATAATCCTTATGCAACTCTTTCGCTGTACAATAGTTTCGTTAGGCCACACCTCGAATATGCTTTGGACACCATCCCAAATTTGTTATGCTGACAGGATTGAGGTTATTCAGAGGAGATTTATCCGCTTTGCTCTAAGAGGCCTTCCTTGGGAAAATCCATTTCACCTTCCACCTTATTCCCAGAGGCTAAAATTACTTAATCTGCAGAGCCTGTCTCAAAGACGTATTAACACCGATCTCGTTTTTATTCAGCAAATATTGTTAGGTCACATTGACGCACCTGACCTCTTGTCCTCTTTCAAATTTAAATTTCGTGGTGGCTCTTATAACCTACGTAATATCAATCTGTTAAACGTTCCGAATCATAGATCGAATTACGGCATGCATGAGCCTATTACACGCATGAGTACCCTGTACAATTTATATAATAGTGTTCTAGATTTTAATATTGACAAAGCGACACTGAAAAAGCTGCTTAAGCAATTGTAATTTTCTTTCTTTATGTGTATCTATTTTATTAATTTTTTCCTATTTTCTTAATTGTTGTGTATGTGTTAAGTGATCGTTACATTAACCACTAACACCTGCACTAGTTGATGAGCCTGTGTAAGCAATATTTTGCCTGGCAATTTTCTGCTTGTAGTTGCTGCTTGCTTTAAGCACCCTACATCACAGATCTGATAGTGCAATAAAAAAAAATAACTAAAACCTGCTGCAGACCTGGCTGTCCTAAGATCGTAGAAAATCGCATGAAATTTTTAAAGATTTTATATGAGGATATTAAGGCAAGAAGAACACAGCAAAGAAATCGTTTCGGATCTCTGGGCCGAATCCAAAACTTTGTTGGATAAAATGAAACAATTATTATTATCACGTTACCATGCAGAGTCGAACCCGGCTTCAATCGCATGGAAGACCGGTTTGAGTCGACTCAACTATGATTTGCTAGCCGAGTCGAAATTATGCATGGAAACGCGAGTTTTTTCAAGGAGCCGAGGAGTCAGATTTTGGCGTTTCTGGGTACATTTGGATGTCTTTATTAAGACTCATTGGAAAATCTCGTATAAGTTTAACAGTTCCAAGAAACGACAACTTTTCTTATTGCCTGGTACACATCTTTTTAAAAATTTTACATTAAAATTCGATAGCAAATGCTATTTTAACTGGTTGTCCTTTTTGGTAGTAAGATTACTAAAAAGTAATACTTTGTTTCCACCAGACACAAATCAACTAATCTTCAACTAATCTCCAACAAATCTGAGATTTTCCAATGCAAATTTTTACTCGGCGAGTAATTAAAAATAATTCTCCTCCAAAATCTCTTTTTTTAACCCTTGTCACTTTTAACTTTTTTTCGCACATATTTAGAACCAGTTTAAGATTAGAGAAAGAAAACAGAAACTAACCACGTATGATAGATCTGTCACAAACATGATTTTATTGGAAAGTTTACAATTGCTCCTGGGAAATATCATTTTCACTTTATTTGGAGAGCCATAACGACAACAAAAGAGAGCTCGTTAATCATATATTTGTCCAGTGGAGACACTACGGGATCTTTCTTTAATTCGTCTCCTGAGAATTGCAGTTTTGAAAAAACTCTCTACGTCTCCCGCGAATAAAATTTAAAAAAAAGTGTTACTAGACATTTGAAACAAATATTAAAATCTGATTTCACTAAACAGGCACACCATCTGCTGATTCATCTTTGAAATTTTGTGCACTATTCTCTGTGGTCCGCTTTAGCACAAAATTAAAAAAGATTTCGTCAGTCAATATGCGATGCAGGAAAAGAAGCACACATTTTCGGTAGCAGGTGACTCAATCTAAAATTCAACACGAGCGAACCGCATTGTACCGATTAAAACAGTCGCATCGCCGATAAAAAAAAAGTGGCGCAAATGCTCGAGGTGAACCAGGGCCAAATTTGCATATCTTCTGAAATAAGTTGCCTTACTTGTTAGAATGCTTTGTTATGGTTTTTTGTCATGTTCCTTTTTTTATAAGAAACAGTTCATATTTTTGTGTCTTATAAAAAAACATTTTGGTGCTCCGCCGTCGAGATTTCCTTTTAAAAGTGCTCCAAGACCGAAAAAGATTGGGAACCGCTGGTTTATAGGATCCTACTGGTCCTTTAAAAAATGAAAAAAAAATACTTTTTAATGTTGCTTGCAAAAAAGCATTTTGGAAATTGGTTCGTTCGTTTCTTTTGAACACCGAACTGCCACACCGAGCTGTCAAATAATACTCGGTGTTTGCGACAATTTCAGCGTGGTGTACACTCGGTTTCTTGTGTACAGAACGACAAATACTGCACCGATGCAATCATCACGTTAAGTGACGAATTGCTTTGACTTCATTTTGTTTACTTTTTTTTGCATTTCGTAGCGTGATTTTGTTGGCATCAGTTTTTTTGTTCATTTTACTAAAAATGAATTTTGAAAGCTCTAAATTTGGGTTTTTAACGATTTCATACAATTTCAGTCGTGTTGTAAATAATCACGAATGAAAATCGAGTCGAAACGTCACTTCACATACACAATCAAAATTACACCCAGCCTCCACCGTCAAATACGACGGTGGCGTAATTTCGAGTTCGGTGTCGACACCGAACTTATTCGGAGTTCAAAAGAACATTTACATGAGTAACGGGAAGGGGATGGGAAAAAAGTAAAGGAATGGGAAGGAGAATAGAAACTACTCTATTTTTACTAAATCTAACTTATCTTTTTTACTTGCAGATATTGGGCAAATGTGGACATACCCCATGGAACAAATGGCTTTCAGGCAGTTTGTCCATTCTGTGCGACGCCTCTAGACGGTTCCCCTGGTTATATTAAATTAATTTTTCAGGATAACTTAGACTAATTAATATAATTACATTTAATATTAAAACAAAACAAAAAACAACTGATTAAGCTATAAAATTGAAGTTAAAGTCTATTTAAAAGCAAAAAAAAATATTTTCTTTATCAAGCAAAACAAGAAGTTGCATATTGTGTGTATTAAAACATTTCTTTTTTTTCAATACAGCAGCCAAAAATAGTAACAACTCGAAGCAGACAGTTTTTTTCTAACCTTAAGGAAGTCTGTATATTTGTTTTCTGATTTCTTAGTCGACCTTTATGTAAAAACAAACGAAAAAGTATTTCAAAGTTGTTTCGTTAGACTAAAAAATTATATTGTCACTTTTTTGGTTTTTATAAAACAATAATAAAAAATGTTGTGTTAAAAGTGCACAGAAATTGTTCAAACTTTTCGCTTTATGTGCTGATATCGAAGATATTTAAACCCCTTTTTTTGTTGTTAATTTAGTTTTCTGTTCATATAAAAATCACTTTCGTTGCTAAAATTGTATTTATAACACATTCAACACTAAATCCTAATTAATGTAAAATTAGAATTTAACTATCATTTCAATGTAATTTTTAAATGGAATGCATATAAGCTAGAGAACATTATTATTTAGCAGCTGTTTGACGAAATCTTTTGTTTTTTTTTTTAGCTTTTAAGCCATAAACTTATATTTAAGAATGAGACATGAAGTAAAAAATAAAATAAAATTAATAATACCACATAAACTGTAAACGATTGTACGCATATAACTGATAATGAATTGTAGAATAAATAATAACTAAAATAATTGTAATTGATTTATAAAAGAAAAATGATGTTATACAGTGGATTTTAAATAAAAAAGAAACTTGTGTAAACAATGTATTCATTACGAAAGAGTGCAAGGGACGACAAGTAAATAAGCGAAAAGTTAATAATTATGTAATAAATAAATAATTACGTGAGTTGAATTCTTATATGGAAATCTATTAACAGATATTTATATATGTATACAACAAAACAATAATAATAAAACAAAAATGGACAAACATAAAAATTAATGTTTTATGGAATTATTTCAATGTAACCAAAAATACAAACAAAACAAAAATCATTACAAACGCATTTAATATATAAGATAAAGAAAAATCAGCTGTTGTTTTGTGTATTTTTTTCAAAATGATATAAAAATAAGACAAACTTGAAGGAGGTTCACATTGGTTTGCTCTGATTGATTAATACTATGTCTCCACCGGACATAAAACTGCGATTAGCAGGAGACTATTAAAAATATATCCCAGAGTTTTATTAATCACAAATGCATGCACGAGTACTCTTTTTTGCCACTTTAGCTCCCAAAAGACAGACGATGCCATTTCCCAGGAGCGAGAAAACTGTGTTGTTATAAAAATTCAAAGAGAAGGTGTATTTGTGACAGATCTGTCACACGCGGACATTTTTAGTTTTCTTTTTCGATTCACAAACTATTACAAATACAAAGGTGTGCAAAAAGGGTTCAAATTGACATAAAAGGGGCATGTGAGAATGTTGAATGAGATTTATGATTACCGAGAGGGTTTAAATTTTTATGGTAAAGGCTATGGTGATCGCGAAAAATTTTTGCAAGAGTTTCTCCACATTCCTTTCTCCACACCGAGCAAAATACCTGTAAAAAAAATAACTCAAGGTATACGCGCGAACACGCGATGTATGTTTCCATATATTTCCAAACTTTAAACAATCCCCGACATCTAAAACTCACATTTTCAGGCTAATACTATAACTCCACCGATAATTAAAAGAAGATTAGCGGGAGACGATTGAAATAAATCCCAAAGTGGCTCCATCGGACAAATATAAGATTAATTTAACACGAAAACTCTGTTTCTGTCATTTTCGCTCTCAAAAGAGAGTGGCGATGGCGATGTCATTTCCAAGGAGCGAAAACGATTTCCTCAGTAAAAGTCACAATAGAAAACGTACTTTTGACAGATTTTTCGTACAGCATTGATTCTCAAACTGTTACAAAGGTGCAGAAAATAGGTTTGTGAATAGGGTCAATGGGATTTATGAGGATTAATTTTTATTCGCTTGCCGAGAGGATTTAAATTTGTATGGTAAATTACGTAATTTGTAGAGGATTTAATAAAGATTTATATTAATCGACGATTAGTGCTCGGTGGAGACATGGTATAAAAATGTAATCATCTATAGCCTCGTGCATGCTTTTGTAAATTTTGCATGAGAAAAAAAGTGCCAGACAATTATTTTTCGTGTGAAATTGTGTGGAGACTTTCGACTTGCACATCTTTAATAGGTGTGTTCCCTTACTTTCTGTACCAATTTGGTCACATTTTCTTATTTAAAGGAGTGCGGGTAAAAATCTCTCAGTGAGAGGAAAAACTGACCAAAAGTAAGGGAACGCTTTGTGCACCAAAAAATGCCCACCTTTTGAACGTCAAAGCCAATGTCAAGGAAAAACCTGCATTCAGTAAGAAGTACTTGAAATATTTGGATTATTGTCTGAATTTAGGTTTTTTATGTTTAAAGTTGATAAAAACATTCTTTAACATTCGAAACTTCACATAAAAAATACTCAAACTATAGAAACAGCAGTTGTTCAAAAGTAAAAATTTCACGAGTCGCTATAGCTAACACCTTAGTGTCCACCTAAATGTCATCTGCCAACTCAATTGCCGCCGCTTTGACACTTCATAATTCTGCCCAAAGAAATTTCTTGGGCTAAATTTCGTGGGGAGGGGAAATTTTAAAATTTCATTTTTGCTCTCCTGTCTACACAAAAGCCGTGTACGGGAACAGGATTTGGCTATTTTTCGTAGGTTTGGGTCGTTTTGTGTAGTTTAGGACAGGTACGGGAACACACCTGATATGTAACTACGTGCGGCTTTGCAAAACCGGTTGCAAAATGCGGCTTTGCAAAACCGGTTGCCAAATTTTTGCTCTGTAGAGATTTTTGTATGGGAGCAAAATTTTTTCGCGATCACAGTACTCAGCTTTAATTTCGAGATTTAAGGAAGATTTTTTGGCAATTTATTTGAAACGCTGATTAGTGTCCGGTGGAGATATAGTATAAGGTATTCCTGAGAAGATTCTACTTCAGAAGCGTTAGTTGCCCGGATCTGTGAAAGAAGAATCAAAACTCCTTAAGCTACTCAGGACGGAATTTTAATGGGCTTCTTCTACATATCCGGTGCTGGCGCTTTAAATGCACTTTTCTTGGAATGCATGGCGTATGCGTAACATTTTACATCCGGTCGTAGAAAAGTGATAACCTCATCGTATCTACATTACACTGGTGATGAGCCCTAAAATTTCTACTAAAAGACTAGAAGATAAAAAAAAATACCATTACATACTTCTTTAATGCGGCGCATTCTTCTCCCGCTTCTCATGTTTTTACGATGCTGTTACCACCACCTGGAAAACTAACCATTCAAATGTATAGACTCCAGAGTACCATAAACTCCCCATACTCCGTGCATAATAAATTTCCTTTATTTAAACCAAATATTTAAACCTTTACTTAAAAAAAAAACCACAGGAATGCGTCACGCTTTCCTTCCAGCATTCATATCAAATTTCACTGAAAGCACCAGGCGCTCATAATTTAACTGTAGGAGCTCATTTTAAAATGCGTTGCATGTATGTATTTGTCATTACATTATAAACAATATTTCTCCCCACTCCGCCCTGTCGAACTCGCATAGGTGGCTTTGGTTGTTTTGTAAACAAGAAACAGAAGAAAGAAAGCAACAACAATTTTACACTGCCAAACACTAGTGCAAGTAAATCCAATGGATAAATCCCTCATAACACCAGGCCACCATAATCTCTAACAAGTAGGTATAGCTATATCTGCCTTTTCGCAATGCTTTTTCAGCATGTAAAACAGGTTTCTCACACACTTACATCGGTGACAGGTTTATTCGATAGGCTCCTCCTTCGAACAACGGGTCTTTCTCGGTGGAAAAGAGACACGTAGTCAGAGATGCTATGAGGTAAAATAAAAAAAAAAACATCGTATTTGGAACCAGAAAAGAGTATGTAAAGCTACGATTACACGGTTATTATTTTGCGTCATTTGAATGACTCTGTGACGTAAAAATACCGTCATTTAAATGTCGCTCTGTGTAATCGACCTTTTGGGAGACATTTTTAGCGTCATTTAAATGACTAGGAAAATGTCAGGTCATTAAAATCGCTCAAAAAAATGGCCGTGTGATCGCCATTAAATGACGGTTAGAAAAAATGTCCAAGCTTTTTTGTTTTGAGTCATTTAAATGACAGTGTCCCAAAAATGACTTCTCACGAAATTCGTAGCATGCAATTTTCCTGTACAAATAAAAAATGACGGAGCATTTTACACTTTGTTTCGTTTCGCTTTTCTTGGAGAAAGCACGTGTTGCGTGTGTGTCTCGGTATTTAGGTACAAAATTTTCTCTTTTTTGTTGTGTTCCGCTTGTGTTGTTCGGTAGCCTGAGTCTAAGCGAAATGGAACAAGAACCGTCGCCGTCAAGTGCCGAAAGTTTTAATGAGCGAAGTACCAGTAAGGAGTTCGGCAAATTGCAGAAGCTTGGAGTGAGCTGCGACGGAAAAATTGTGATATTCCTGGAGCGATGAAGAAGAATCACGTTTGATTGTGGCCGTGCAAAAGCAATGGGCCGTTTGGGATAACTCGTTTCCGGAATACAAACTTCACCACATCAAAACTGACTCTTGGGAAATTGTTGCACAAGAGCTGGCCATCGACGCAGTCGATGTAACCGAAGCCCGAAAGAAATGGAACAGCATGCGCAGCAACTTCAAAGCGGTCGTTGCACCAAACTGCGCAGGACAAAGTCCGGCCAAGGTGCAATCGATGCGGAAGAAATTAAATATCCGCACTTCCGAGAGTTGTGGTTTATTAAGTTGACTGAAGTGGAACAGTCCACTTAGTCTGTATATTTCTATACTAGATATCGAAATAGTTGAATAGGAGTAATTTGCCACTTTAATGAAGTAGATATGTCACTATCGTGTAATTGCCATTTTTTCTCTCGTCATTTAATGGCACCCCAACAAAACAATTTAAATGACGCGGAATGTGCGTCATTTAATTTTGGGACAAAATGGCCCTGTGGTGTGATCGCCATTTTTTCACAAATGATCAATTCAGAAATTTAGGTTTAATGTCGCTGTAATGCGACATATTTTTCTGACGTCACAGAGTCATTTAAATGACACAAAAAAATGGCTGTGTAATTGTAGCTTAACTCCATTTTATAAAAATTTCACAGGAAAGCGTAACAGCAAAATGTGACAGCTGTTGGGGATAGACTTGATAATAGACACTTTTTTCCATTTCAAAGGGGCGATACACATTTTACTCGCTAAATTTAAGGGCTAGGGAGTAACACTGTTTTCGTTTCGGCTGCTAGCCTACTTATATGTACATAATTTAGGGACACTTTACCTAAGCTATAAATATAGCTTTCTTCTAATAGATGACATCACAATATGACTGACTGTAACGGGCCAACTATAATAGTCGGAAGCACACTGATGCTAACGTCATTACCGGACGAAAAGTTAACTTTAGTTTCGTCAAACAGTCAAGCAACCTGCAATTGCCTTTTGCAAAAGTATAAATCTGTCAAGTCGCAATTTCATTTGTTTTGCGAAGCGTTGTTTTGTTTACGTGCATCTTTTTTAAAAGATTAAAAAAACAATTAAAAACAATTCCGCTTTCTTTTGGTTCAAGTTCAATAGAATCAGCCACACCAAAACCAATTTCGACTGTCCTTCCATTTTTCAGGACAAGCAAGGGACCAAGTGAATGCTTTCTTATAGACACCAAAATTAGAGGCTCAAAATCTACGTACGAAATATGCGGTCGGGAGCGCTCAATACGTACGAAACAAAAGTCAAAGAAAACTTGACGAAACTAACCCGACCGACCATTATGGGCGCGTTATACGAATCGAATGTATTCGCTTTTTCTTAAGGCTCCGTACGTAGCATTCAGTCTATTATAGTTGGCCCTTAAGGCTTATCGCATACATAACACTTTAAGTCACGCACTGATTTGATTGCATGAAACTGAAAGGGGGCAGATTCTGAGCGAATTCTAGGCGAGAGAAATTGTGCGATAGCCACAGTTGACATTCTGTATCGATTTTTGTTTATTTTTCTCGAGTCGCATGGGTGTCAAAATGAATAAATTTTTTGTTGCATATTTCAGCGTGCTCAATGCTTTTATTTGTCTGAGAGATGAGGAAGAATGCACCCCTCAATAGTAAATTGTTCGCGCAGACGAAAACATTTTTTCACTTTCGCTATACAGAATGTCACCCCAGTTTTCGGCAACTTTTAAATCTGTGTAGCTACAGATTTTTTAGTTTCCAGCTGTCATAAATTACTTTTTTAACACAAGCAGCTTTATTTTTGATCGCTGCCATGAAACTGCTTAATTTCTTTTACTTCGGCGACATTTCAGAGAGGAAATAGTTAAACATTTATTTCTTTACGGAGTTAACTCAAGACCAAAAAATGTCTCGCTTGGTGATTCCAGATTCGTTTTTTCCTACATTATTAGATCTTGGTTAAAATTGGGCATGACTCTGCATTGTAAAACCAGCCTTTATCTGATGCTAAAGTAAAGTCGACATTATGTTTTGGTTTTGCAAAAAAAAAAAGACCTCATAGCATCCCTGACCCTTGAAATTTGAATTTTTCATAAAGTCCCGTTGCTGATGGGGCGGAGACTATGTTGTTGTTTACATTTTTTTGTAGCGTGCGCTGGTGTTTGCTCAAGCCAGTCTCCGTCTCAGTTTATTAAATGCTAGTTAGCCTACTATTGATTCATGTTCGCCTGGTGCTTTTCGCTTCTGGTGAACCACGATTTATGGTGGGTGCTGCGCTGCGCGAGGGCGTCGGGCCTGAGAAATACAGGGCCGGTTCCTTTTTGAAAAAGAAATTTGATTTGTACCCTAGTATCACGCTTAATGTTTACGGAGCGTGAGAGTTCCTCGAATAGGTTATGGGGTAGAAGTTTAAAAGTTGCGTACTAAGGAAATGGCTTTGATGCCAAAATATTTTTTAAGAATATTCTGGACAGAAAAATCAGACCACCTCTTAGACAAGGACTAAACGCTAGACTGCCAAAATCAGCAAAAAAATCTGCTTAAAAAGAATACAAACGTTTATTTACGAAACAAACAAAAAAATACAATAAAACCAAACAGCAGGTAACTTCGAAAACGTACTCCTAATCTCAGCTGGTGTGTCTAGCAAATGCGATACAGCATCTTGCGTTGCATGCGGTGCTGGACTTCTCCTCGTCGTATCATCGTATTTATGACCTTCATCACTGTCCGCTCCTCGTATTTCTGTCGCAAAAAGTCCTGCGAAAATATATTCGATAAAAAAGCAATTAAAAAATTCTAATTCTTCCAACGGCAGCACTACATACCTGAACAATATTCAACTGAGACACTTGCGTACCGATGGCGAAGCGCCTCTTCAGCTGTTTCTCGATTCGGTTTAGAATTTCCTGATCCTCCTCTGTGGTGAAGCCTTCGGCGCCAGATAAGCTGCCAGTCATTGCAGCGTCCAGTGTCGACACCTGGAAGAGCCTCAGCGCCTCATTCACGTGCAGATCATTGACGAACGGCTGCAATTGGATCTTGGCCAATGACTCCGAGATGCGGATGATCGCCTCCAGTTGGCGAACGGTGATAGGAATGCTCATTCGCTTGTCGGCCGACTTTTCCTGCATACCAGCGCCACTGCGCATAAGGACGTAGCGACTCTTTAGTTTCTCTCCCGCAGCTTCACTCAGCCTCGGACCACAGTGGGTGCGACAGTAGTGAATGTACTTCTTGAACACAGAGAGAGGAACTTCTCCTTCGATTTCGGCACCTGCCTTGTTCGAGGACAAATGCACGTTAATGATGTGCTTGGCCATTGTTATGTCCCTAGCCTCGTCGTGGACGTCTTTGACAATGAAGATCATGTCGAAACGCGAGAGAATGGTCGGCATGAAGTCGATGTTCTCCTCGCCCTTGGAATCGTCCCAGCGTCCAAAAATCGAGTTGGCGGCTGCTAGTACAGAGCAGCGAGAGTTGAGTGTGGTGGTGATGCCAGCCTTGGCCAGCGAGATTGTTTGTTGTTCCATCGCCTCGTGGATGGCTACACGATCGTCTTCTCTCATTTTGTCGAACTCATCGATGCAGACAACACCGCCATCTGCGAGCACCATTGCTCCGCCTTCCATAACGAAATTGCGCTGTGTTGGGGAAGAGAATTGTGAAAATGCCGAGAATCCTTAATCGATTCATCTACTTACCGTTGCCGGATCCCTCATTACGGAAGCGGTCAGACCAGCGGCACTGGAGCCTTTTCCGGATGTGTACACACCGATTGGGGCAACTTTTTCTACGAATTTGAGTAGCTGCGATTTGGCTGTACCAGGGTCACCCAGCAGCAAAACATTTATGTCCCCCCTACGGTTAAGGCCGTCTGGTAAGCGCTTACGCGCCCCTCCGAACAACATGCAGGTGATCGCCTTCTTTATGTCCACCGAACCGAAGATGCTCGGAGCCAGGGACTTCGACAAGCGCTCGTAAATATCCCCGCTGGCAGCCATACGCCTGAACAGATCCTCTTCATCAGCGGTTATGTTGCTGTATCGAGATATAGCGCCGACGCCCTGTGTGTCCACAGTTATCCCAACCACTCGCATGTAAGGTGCTCTCACGCCAATCACCGCCTTTTCGCGTCCATCCTGTCGACTGGGTTTGCCCACCTTTCGGATTGAATAGATCCCCTGAATGAGGACGCGGTTGCCGGGCACCACCCTCTCGCATAGAGAGCGGTCACAGAACAGCTGCAAATGCCTGGGAATCTCGCCCTGGGGCACAAAGTCGGGCAACTCCTGCAACTTGAGGATCTGAAAGTCGACGCACTTACACTTGTCCGGCATGATAAAGAACGGATCGAGTGGGCATCTGGGTCGACCAGCCTGCTCGGTATTGCATTTTCTGGGCAAAGCGTAACCTTCCAAACCAGGATTTACCTTCAGATTCGGTATGACATTACCACACGATCGACACTGAATGGACATACTGGTCGCCTTCGCTTTGATGCCCGAAGCCGAAACGATTATGCCGGCAATCTTTATCAGCTTGGACACGCAATCAGATTTCAGCTCCCGGATGTTCGTCGGATTAGCACTGGACGAGAGCAGAACCTGGACATCGTGCACGTGCTCTTCGTGCTCCGGTCTCGGTGCAGTGATTTCATCTGCAATGTCACGGACGGCTTCTTCGAAGATTTGCAAATGCTCTGTTGGCTGCTTGTACAACTTGTCGGCCAGGGTCTCATCGAAACCGGCCAAATCGTCGATTTCAACTTCCAGAAAATATCGTCCATTAAGGTAGTTCCTCTTCAGATTGTCTCTGGGAATATTCGTTTATAGAACTTGTGGTTGTGGAGCTGTAAATGGCTGGCTAATTACCTGTATTTGTAAAAGAAATTATCCTCGTGGAAAGTTCGCACGAATTCCTTGTATTTTTTCTTGAGTGCTTGCAAGTTGATTTGGTTCCCATCCTGTGGGTCACCACCAACAAAATTGTCAGAGAAGAACACTCCAGCTTCATCAAAACCTTCCATATTTTTAAATCACTGGTTTGGATTTTTCAATTACGAATAAATAAATGAAATTAAATGATAAACAGAATTAAGATCACTGCCAGAAAATTAAACAAATTGATAAACTGTGGAATTGTTTCTCCTGGCAAAAGCGTATGAAATTCGCGCCAAAACAATGCGTTTTTTGACAGATGTTGTTGTCTAGGCTAGTGCTATCGAATTGAAATGCGTTATCGTTATCGATTAGATGCTGCGGAAAGGTATGTTTCATTGTAGGACTCCGAACAGAACTCTGTGCATGTTTGACTCATAAATTACTGAATTACTAGATTGCGTCCCTCTAGCCCATGTTATACCTCAAAAAGGAATCGTGTGAAACGGACGAATCGACGAATTAATGACTTTGGCCCAATGAATCCGTTGGGTCCGTTGCTTCGAAGTACACAACTGACAACTCAGTTAAATATACACATTTTTATGGGAAACGACCGACGTACGTCACGAAGTTCTACTATGAGCCGCCTCCCCTAAGAACGTGTGTATTGAACTTGGTTGTCAGTTGTGTACTTCAACGTGACGGATACAATGGATTCATTGAGTTGCAGGCTAAACTAACGTTTGTAACCCAATATAAGAGAATTGGTAAGCTCGTGCGTTTCAGCTTGTGCGCAAAACTTCTACATTTGGGAAGTTGAATATCTAGTTATTTAGTAATTATTGACTTATAGGGTATTTCCACCGGTCACTAATCCGCGGCTAAGATAAATCATCCTTTCATCCCCTCTAAATCACGAAATTTACCATATGAATATTTATCTGTTCACGAGATTAAAAATTATTCGCGTAAATAATCTCTTCCACGCAAGAGCCCTTAAATCAAACCTTACAGAATGCTACGTATTCTGTGCGTTTTCTGACGAAACAAAACAAACACACCTTTTATCGACAGCTGGCTATAACCAACTCAGCAGTGTTTGCCACAAATCACAGAACATAAGATTAATACTACATTTACACCGACCCCTTAATTCCGAATTTAGTAAAAAAAAAATTCGAAATCCAATTTTGCCATTTATACTGGAGTTTCAGCCTTTCAAATGACAATCAGAGTCAAAATATGAAATATCCAGTACTCCATACAGCTAAAATTGTCGTTATTACTTGCCTATTTTTTGTTTTAAAATAAGCCCCAGAGCACTTTTATCGACTTGTGTAAAATTACAATCGTTTTGTTTTGAGTATTTTCTGTCAACTGCCCTGAATTCTCTTAAAAATAAGAGAATCGGAAGTTTGAGAGGTTTGTTCCATTCGACAAACTTCTAAATGCACAGGCGAAATTTAGCATATAACTGACATAGAACATTTATAAATCCTGAAAATATATGGCGAAATGCTCAACATTTAGGGTCAATGTTGAATTTAGCTTAAATGCTGAAATTACGCTCAGTGTAAATGTCCTATAAGCTTAGATAAGACTGAATGCCATTTTGGCATGCGGAGTAAGAACGAAAATATTTGCAGCAATTTACTTCTTATTTACGTCAAATATGCCAAAATGGCATGCAGTCTAATCTTAGCTTTACACCATTTTGAGAAAAAAAGTTCATACATGAAAAACAGCTTCATGAGCTGTGATTGGCCAGCACAGATTGTTGTGTAAGCGGACCGACTTTTTTTTACTTGTGTACGAATTGACAGTGAACTCTCATTACGACATATTTACAGTTAGGTCTGGCCAACAAATGTCTCAACATGCGTAAAAGAAAGCATACGTCAAGTCAATTGCCGCTATTCCCTAATCTCTGTATTATGTGCGGTGGATATACCCTAGTGAGCCTTATGAGTGTAGCATAACTTTAAATTTTGACCGCTTCTAAAACTTTTTTTTACACTCGTGTCGCTTGATAGTTGATCTTCCAAAATGAATAGAAATTTTTCAATGGTCCTTACCATTAAAAAGAAGAAGAGCAAAAACAATCACACAATACATTCGTAAGGTCAAGTTGACAAATTATCGGTGAAATCAAAGAAGTGTGCAACTAAAGTTTTAACACCGAAAAGGATTGGCCAATATCAAGATTGATATTAATATTAGTCTACTTTAATGATTTTAAATTAATAAATAAAAATGAAATATGGATATGTTGATGCCATCTTTCAGATCAAAACAGTATCTATAGCCTAGTTGTGGCTAAAGGGCAAGCCTCAAATTTCATGTAAATTTGTCATAAATAGCCAGTAGAGCTTTTCGCCAAAATGCCGTTTGTTAAACGTCAGCATAAATTACTGAAAAGATATTCAAGTTGCGGCCCTTTTGCCCTCTAACATCCATTTTTTTACGTTTTCAACAAGGCCCTTAAGGCTTTTTTAAATTTTCACGTTGATGAATAGTTACTTGTGAGAAAATGCAACATGAATTTACCTTACGTGATCAGCTGATGTAAAAGCACCAAAAGCATAAATTACTGAATAACTAGATATTCAACTTCGGACATGTAAAAGCTTTGCCCACAAACTGAAATTGAGGAATTTACCCTTACTTAAGGTGGCGCTACAGTCCGGGGTGGACCTGGGCCTCAGCCAACAAGCTTCGCCAGCCAGCTCTGTCTCTAGCTAGCCGTCTCCAGTTTCGCACGCGAAGTTGACTGAGGTCCCCTTCCACTTGCGTGCGCCACCTGAGTTTCGGTGCTCCTCTACCGCGTCGTCCCTGCGGTGTGGATTCGAAGATTTTCCGGGCCGGCGCGTTGGTGTCCATCCGCTCTAGATGACCCAGCCATCGTAGACGTTGTGTTTTGACTCTTTTGGCTAGGTCGGTATCGCTGTACAGCCCATACAGTTCGATGTTATATCTCCTCCTCCGGAGTTTACTCATCCGCCGACATTTGTTTACAAATGTGAGTAAATTCATCAATTCGTCATTTCCATGCAATTTCGTTTTGGAGCTTTTACATCAGCTGATGGCGTAAGGTAAATTGTTGTTGTATCTTACGGAGCCGCAACATGGTATGAAAAAAGTGAAAGGATTGCAAAGGATAGGCCTGTGCGTGGACGAGGTTAAGAAGTTTGTTTTCATACCAAGTGACGAAAAGTGACATTTTGTCGAAAAGCTCTATTGACGAATGAACTCTTATTTGTATAAAAATGTCAGAGTATGGGTAAATTCATTAATTTCTACCATTTGAAAAAGTTTTTGTTCCTTAACGACAGCAAAAATCGAAATAAAAACACGAAAAGTCTTTTGTTTACTAAACTTTTGTTACTTACTTTTTCACCGAATGCATTTCGGTACACAACTGAGGGACCATCATCGGCACGCGTCAATTAAACACTGGATAACTGAACCACAAATTACTGAATAACTAGGTATTCAACTTCGGCCATGTAAAAGGTTTGCCCACAAGCTGAAATTGAGGAATTTACCTATACTCTGACATTTGCTTACAAATGTGAGTAAATTCATCAATTCGTCATTTCTATGCAATTTCGTTTTTTAGCTTTTACATCAGCTGATCGCGTAAGGTAAATTGCTGTTTTGCTTACATGTATTCACAGACACGGAAATTTAAAGCTTTGTAAACAAATGGGTGTTGGAGGGTAAGCAAGTTGAATATCTAGTTATTCAAAAATTTATGCGCGAGGCGAATAGCAAATGTCATCGCATTTCGATTTTGGTATTACGATGTGCCCAATTATGCAAAACGTAGTCGAATGTCGTTGCTATATTTTCGCTTTCCCCATCTGGATTCGTCCAATTATGCAATGCGAATTGCAAGTGTCATGGCGCAAGTCATTTGCGACAGGAATTTTGTCGGCGGATTGAAAGCGAACACGATCGCAAGTAAACTAAAACAATGTTTAATGCAATTTTACGTAGTTTTATTTGATTTTTTTCTTCCAAGAAATCAAAACAGTGCAAACACCGGCACAAATATAATGTTTTGGTGAATCTCAAAAATAAATTGCGACGGGACGGCTGAGCGGGTTGGAGTAATAACTTTTTCATTGTTTGCACATTCGTTATCACATTTTATCGAAAGTATTTGAGACACTTCTGCTGAAGCGATTACAACCAATAATTGCAGAAAGACGCTTGATCCCGGATCATCAATTCGGTTTCAGACCTAACCATTCCACAATAGATCAAGTCTACAGAATAACGCATGAAATTGAAAAAGCCTTAGAAGGGAAAAAAATATGTTCAAGTGCTTTCCTCGACGTATCGCAAGCCTTCGACAAGGTATGGCACGAAGGCTTGAAATATAAGCTACGGCAAAACTTGCCGGAAGACATGTTTAAAATATTGGAAAATTATCTTGAAAGCAGACTCTTTCGTGTTAGGTGTAGTAGTGAATACTCGAGTTTCAAGCAAATTCGGGCTGGCGTACCCCAGGGAAGCGTCCTTGGTCCGACCCTGTTCCTGCTCTACACAAGAGACATACCTCTAGATGACGAGACAGTCGTGGCCACGTTTGCGGACGATACGGCCATCCTGGCAACAGGTGAATCAGTCGAGTCATCAACGAGAAACCTCCAACGAGCATTGGACAGAATTTGTGTCTGGACGAAGACTTGGCGAATCGCTCTTAACGAGAACAAGTCTACGCATGTGAATTTCACTTACAGAAGGGTTAACAATTTGCCTCTGTTCATAAATTCTGTACAAATACCTTATGCAAATGAAGCGAAGTATCTAGGGATGACACTGGACGCTAAACTAAGGTGGAAACCACACGTAAAGAAGAAGCGTGACGAGCTCGAGATTAGGCTCAGGGAAATGTATTGGCTTATCGGAAGATTTTCGAAATTAAGCACATATAACAAACTGCTCTTGTACAGGCAGGTGTTAAAGCCGTCCTGGACATACGGTATACAACTTTGGGGTTGTACCAAGCCGAGCAACATGTCCATGTTGCAGACTTTCCAAAACAAAACACTAAGAGCAATTGTGAATGCTCCATGGTATATTAGGAATAGCGATATTCACAGAGATTTAGGAATAGCTACCGTGGGCGAAGAAGTAACAAACTTCGCTCGAAAGCTTAATGCTCGCCTTCATGTTCATTGCAACAATGAAATGATCCGTACTCTAAACGAGACTCTTAACGATGTTAACAACGAGCGACGACTACAAAGAACAAGACCCTTCGATCTAGCGACGTAGGGTGAAGCCGCATTAATGAACGGCTTAGTAGGTGCATTCACTGGAAAGCAACCTATCCAATGCGATCAACACTATGGAAGCGTAAACTACTTGTTAAGTTAACTTAGTTGTAGTCAAGAAGTATTATGAGAGAGCGAAAATTTACTACTATGAAGTGCGTTCTGGCAGTTTCATAGTGTCTCTCATAAATGGGTGGTTTTTTAGCACGTGGAAATCGGGCATAACCAATATCGGCTACTTCGGTATTATGTACCTGCTATAGTGGGCGTATTGGTATCTTTGAAAGATTTTGGAGTTTTAGTCTCCCGTCCATCCTAGTATTCAAAAAAAAAAAAAAAAAAAAAAAAAAAAAAAAACATTTTATAAAAAGTATAAACAAAATAAAACGGATTCATTGCAATCAAGTAGATCAAATTAAGTTAAAAAAATTCAAAAAATCGAAATGATTTGTTTTGATTTTTGATTGCACTTGGAAGGATCAGTCACTTTGACAACTGGAAAGCAACGAGATGCGATTGCCTCTGTTTTGCATAATAACCCAATTCGAAGCGGATCGCTTCTGAAAAAGCGAATTGAATGCGATACGCTTCGCAGATCGAAATCGGCCCCCTGAGTAAAGACAAAGCAAAAAAAGATGCTTTGTCTTTACTTAGTGTTTCAAAAAGAATTTTCTCTCTTCCGACAAATCAAGTTTATGTAGTTAATCAACACTTACCTAAAACTTGTACAGACTTTGTTCACACTTGATGTCAGTTGCTCTGCCGCTTGGCTTCCTTGAAGATTACTTACATAGATGATCCTTAGTCGGTCGATACTTTTCTGTACTCTTTGTAGACATTAGAATAAGTTCTGCCTTTTTAGTCTTGATTCTAAAATGTCTTTCCCGTGATACTTTTAAATACTTTCATTCTTGAAACATACATTACTAAGAAATAATCCGGCATATTGAATCAATTGAAAATAATTGATGATAGAAAAAATGAAATATTTACGAATGGATACAAGTTCCGGTGTGTGAACTGGGTACAATTTTTCTTGTTTATTTTAGCTTTTCTTGTTATAACTTCTTGATTTTTGTTTTTGTTTGTTAAAAATATTTTTTAAAATCTTGTTCCGTACTAGTACAGTCCCACTCGTTTCAGAACTATTTTTTGGACCAACAAGAAGTTTGTATATGCATTTGTTTTTCCTGTTGAATTGGAATACTTTTGTAGAACACATGGAACAAAAAAAAAAACATCAATTGAGAATGTCTTTCTTTTATGGACAACAATATGTTTTTTTTTTTCGAAGAAACTTGGAGCAGTATTGTAGTTTTCCATTTTTTTAAAAAACTTAGGTTACAATGTTTTTGGAAATATTTGGAACACTGGTTATCTGTTTCTATTATGTTGTAGCTGTTTAAGAATACATTACGATAATAATAATAAAAAATAAACTGCTCTTCTGCTTCTGTGGCTAACTCCAGTTTAGCGCATTCGATACGTATTATTCTCGTGCACATCTGACAGTTCACCCTTGAAATTCACATCAATGGTGAAATCCAAATCACGGTTGTTCCTTTCGTTGGGCTTCATTCTAAACGTTCCGTGAATCTCTTCGCCCTTCTTCACTGTCAAATAATCATCGAGGTAGAAAACGGTTTGCTTCCAATGTGTGTAGGTTGCTTCTGGTGAGGTGCTGAAACCGAGGCGCTTGTGGCATTTTGTAAATTCAATATTGAAGTAGGTGACTAATGCCTGAACGAAATCATTTCGTTTTATGATTAAGTTGAATGGTGACGAGAATTCCAGATCTGTTTTCTTTACTGTGTAGAGGTCAACTTCTTTGACCATATAAGATGTGGAAACTACTTGTTTGGGATCTACGACATCTACTAGGGGTTCGGTGACGGCGACCTTGCGAATACAACTCATATCAAAACCATAGACATCATCCCACCAGTTGATTTTCTCGTCCTTATATTGACGGTCTTCGATAGCTGTTATGTAGAGCGTACCGCGGTCGGGAAACATCATACCGTCTGACTTGAGCCATTTATCGCGCGCGTACAGTACTGTGTCCAACATTGATTCATAGAAGAGGCAGTAACTAAAAGTATAGAAAAAGTTGTTTTATAATATGGAGAAATGATGAAGTAATATTTTCATTAACATTCACAAGCCAATGTGGGTCTGTGTCTGTCGCTGTGTCTCGCTACATTTTGCACCTAAAATCAGAGACCTAGCGAGATACGCATTGTGTCGCTATATACGTGTTTCCGTAATGTGCGTTTCGTTTGGAGTCAAAAAAAAAAAAATTGAAATGGGTATGGGTATGTCAAAACTGACAGATCTAACTTTGAAAACGTTTTTTTGGTGGCAAAAATGAGGAGAAATTAGGGGAAAACTGCCATTTCTCGAATCTGAAATCGCAGAATAAAAACTCGTTTTTTAGCAAGATTCATTTTCAGATTTACCAACACCAACACACTGTGTAAATTTGGTAGCCAATGTAGTGTATTTCAAGCTAGGCTGGTATGGTATGGTTTATAGACATTTTCAATGAATTTTTTGAAACCTTGAATGTTTTGAACCTCATTTTCATCTTGAAAATGAATTTCAAGACATTCAGCTCTTTTCTTGTAAATATATCACATTGAGCAAAAAAAATATTTGTCATAATTTCGTAGTAAAACGGCAGCAACTTTAATTAAAGCATAATAAGTTCTTTATCGAAACGCCTACAAAGTACTATTTTAAACGTTCGTTAATAGGGTATTTCGGCGTAGTATGATTTCAATACTTTAGATATTTTTGGCGAATGTAAATCAAAACAAAAATGTAACACCATTTCGCATCGAAGTCTCTCTTTTTGTTGCGCTAACTTATGCGTAACGGTTTATTTACGCTAACGCCGCATTGTCATTGTTTTTGTTTTTAAAACAGTCACTTATGGTTATTGTTGCATAGTGCCGTCAACATATTGCTGAAATAAAAACATTATGGTTAAGTAAATTACCATTTTACCTTGAAGAAAACATAGTTTTTACAAAACATTGTACTTTTACTCCAATTGTACTTTTTTGCTTAACCCGACCCAGTACAATTGTATTGGCCTTCCCACCCTTCAAACAAATCTAATACATGGCAGGTCTCACCTATTCCCACCTATACTATCACAAAAAATCTCAATTTAATTTTTTGTTTAATTCAACCACGAAAAAATAAAGCTTGGTTTTTAATTCACCCGATAGCAAAAAAAAAAAACACATAAAGATGATTGAGCGCAGTATATATTATGAAAAAGCGCAGCAGATTGCAATTTACAGCAGTAGATCTAACAATAAAGAGAAAAAATTTAAGAAAAAACATTTTACGTAGTTTTATTTATTTCCTAAACTCACGAAAGAAGAAATACAACTTAAGCAAAATTCAAACCAGCTGTATAAAAATTTGATTTCATACGCCTTGTATAACTTGACCAAAAGGCGGTCTGTAATAAAATGTGAAGTAGAGGTAGTCTCACATTGAAGTCAATTGTGGGCATGGCTGTGGACGGATTGTATCAATTTCATACTTTGTCTGTACAAAATGAGAATCAAAACACACGAGCTTTCTAGCTCGTACATACGGATAGACGGACGAACATGGCTTAGTCAATTCATCTGTCGGTCTCGATCATATCTCTAAAAGGTAAAATTTTTTTAATTATAAAACACGGAAAAGATTAGAAAAGTATAACTTTTGAAGTTTTCGCGGTGGATAATAAACATTTTAAATGTTTTTCGGGTATTACCGCGTTAAAATTAAAATAAGTTCTTACGTACTCACCCCGAACGTTTCGCTACAGTTTCATCGAGCGTGGTCACCGCGAAACTTTATTATTAGTTTTAGATTAGAAAAATGTTGTTTGCCTTGCAGAAACAGTGCAAACGGCCACAAAAGGGTACACGGGTTCATTTTCGGAACACTTTTTCGATACTTTCCACTTCGATACATCCTTGGGTCGAAAGAAATGAAAGACATGAGATTTTGACAGCCGTGCTAAAAGGTCTATTAATTCAAATTGCAAACAAATGACAGAATGTGTCAGTTTCATGCTTTTGTGCCCATAGAGTTTTCTTTGAAAAACTCTATGGGCATAAAAATTCTTAGATGAGGAGTAGATTCGTTTTATTTTTCGTTTCGTTTTTTATTTAGAGCTTAGAGCAGTAGATCTACAGCTATGGGAGTAGGGTGGCAGCACTGCGACAACATCCGTCACTGTTACTGGTATTAAACTAAGATGGTCGAATCATTTTTGCAAGGTCGTAATCAACGAACAGTTTTTAACGGCGTGTATTCCAGCAGTATTGAGACTAAACTAGGCGCCCCCCCAAGGATCTAAAGGGTGATTTTTTAGCTGGTTTGGTTTTGGCGACACTGGTTTTGACAGCTGACGTGTGTTTAGTACCTTGTGTCACTGTCAAACAGCTTCAGTTTGGTTTGCAATTTAACCATGGATCTTCGTACAAATGAACAACGCTTGCAAATTATTGAATTTTACTATCAAAATTCGTGCTCGGTTCGAAATGTTCATCGCGCGCTGCTTCCATTTTATGGTCGGCGAGTTTGGTGAACAGTTAATTTCATGTTTCGGGCCGGTCAATTGGCCGCCTAGATCGTGCGATTTGACACCATTAGATTATTTTTTGTGGGGGTATGTCAAGGCTAATGTCTATAGGGACCAGCCCGCTTCGATTGACGCACTGGAAGCCAACATCCATGCATTCATTCGTGAGATACCGGCCGATATGTGTGAAAGAGTATGCCAAAATTGGACTCAGCGGATGGGCTACCTGAGACGCAGCCGCGGTCAACATTTGCATGAAATTATCTTTGAACATTAAATTGCAAGGTTCAAACTATCGATTCAAATAAATATTTCATTAATTTTTTTCGAATTTTTTGTGTTTTTTTTTAAAAAAAAGTTCTCAACCTCTTAAAAAATCACCCGTTATTTCTGAAGCTTTGCTCTTCATCATCTACATCAACGACATCAACACCACACTAAAATGAACCCAGATATCACTTTTCGCAGATAACACCTTGCTTTTTATATCGGGAAAAAAACGTCGCTAAGTGTCTAAGAAAAATTTAAGAAGACCTGAACAATCTGAGTATTTGGCTTAAAATAAGCAAGCTTAAACTGAATGTGTCCAAATCAAAATGTACGATTTTTAAACCTAATCAAATAGTTAACTTAAGTGTAGATGGCCAAGCAATTGAACAAGTCAAGCAAATCAAATACTTAGGTGTAATGATCGACTGAAAATTGCAGTTTAATAGCCATTTAAATTATATTAAGAATTAAGAATTATTTTAAAATGTAACAGGTACACATCGGTTGCACTAATGTTAAATATGTCACAGTGGGTTGAGCATAATGTTCTGTGTTTTGAGTTCAAAATAAAACAAGATATGTTACCCAAATACTGTGATTCGCACCATATAATCTAAGACATGGAGGGGATTTTAGACCACCTAACTATTTAAGAAACGTTACACAAAACAGCATTGCTTACGAAGGACTAAGGTTATTTATTTAAGGAAATTAAAAATGAAACCAATTTTGTAGCGTTCAAAAAAAAAATGTATTAACTTTGTAATAACTTTATGTTTGATTCTTTTTACTTAATTATTTACTTTACACTTAAATAGCACCATAAGTACCATATAAAATGCCTATAACTTTTGACCTGTATTTATTTTATCAACTATATTTTACGGAGCAAAAACCACCAGAATGTGCTAAAAATTCAAAAACAAAAAACGCGTTTTTAGTTTCTTTTAGGCTTTTTTATAACAAAAAAAATCAAAAACAATTTTACAGGAACAGAATTGAGCAGATAATGCTTGGGGACTAGCTCAACCTCTGCGTTCTTTAAATGCTTAATGCACTTTTTGGTGTATAGGACGGATTCTCCTCCAGAATTTTGCGAAAGGCGAATCGGTTAAAACCTTTTATATTGGGTTCAGATTGTTTTTAATGTGAGTTTCCGTGATCAGGCAAATATCTATATTTTTTTTTCCGTAAAAATACCTTCAGTTCGTCAATTTTATCCAAAAGGCCATTTGCATTCCATGTTAGTACTTTGAATAACTGTTTCGTTTCATATTCATGTTCTCTTGTAAGTTTTTCGAAGTTTAAACTCGACTTTGCTCAGTTTGCAGTTTGTCAAATATTAGTTTGTACCTAACGTCTTTGCCCGATCCTGAAGAAAGGAGACCCTCTGAGTTGTGCCAACTACAGAGGCATAAGTCTTCTTAACATCGCATACAAGATCTTTTCTGCTGTACTGTGTGAACCCCTGAAGCCGTTTGTCAACAATCTGATAGGCACATATCAGTGTGGCTTTAGGCCAGGAAAGTCCACCATCGATCAAATATTCACACTGCGGCAGATCTTGGAGAAAACCCAGGAATTCCAAATCGATACACACCACCTCTTCATCGATTTCAAGGCCGCGTATGACAGCATCTATAGAGACGAGCTATATAGCGCAATGTCTAGTTTTGGCATCCCTGCCAAACTCGTCAGTCTGTGCAGGATGACGATGGAAAACTCACGCTGTTCCGTCAAGGTCGGCAAAGACCTCACCGACCCCTTTGATGTCAAAAAAGGATTTAGACAAGGCGACGCGCTGTCATGCGACTTCTTTAACATCATACTTGAGAGAATTGTGCAGAACTCTCGCGCCAACACCAGAGGTACAATCTTTCAAAAGTCCGTTCAACTACTTGCATACGCAGACGACATTGACATAATCGGTAGAACAAAGCGTGATGTCAGTGAAGCCTTCGTGAGTATTGGGACGGAAGCGGCGAATATGGGTTTAGCAGTCAATGAGGGCAAAACCAAGTATATGCTGTCATCAAGAAAAGACACCCAACACCGACGTCTTGGACAAAACATCACCATCGACAGCTATAACTTTGAGGTAGTTAGGGACTTTGTCTACCTGGGTTCCGCTATCAATTCAGACAATGACACCAGCGCTGAAATCAAACGAAGGATAACTCTTGCCAATCGCTGTTTCTTTGGGCTAAGAAGGCAATTGAGTAGCAAAGCCCTCTCTCGGGCAACTAAAGTGTCCATGTATAAGACCCTCATCATCCCAGTCCTGCTTTACGGTGCAGAAGCATGGACTCTGTCAAAGGCGGATGAAAACACTTTAGGCTGCTTCGAGAGGAAAATTCTTCGGACGATTTACGGTCCCGTCTGCATAGATGGAGAGTGGAGGAGGAGATATAACATCGAACTGTACGGGCTGTACAGCGATACCGACCTAGCCAAAAGAGTCAAAACACAACGTCTACGATGGCTGGGTCATCTAGAGCGGATGGACACCAACGCCCCGGCCCGGAAAATCTTCGAATCCACACCGCAGGGACGACGCGGTAGAGGAGCACCGAGACTCAGGTGGCGCACGCAAGTGGAAGGGGACCTCAGCCAACTTCGCGTGCGAAACTGGAGACGGCTAGCTAGAGACAGAGCTGGCTGGCGAAGCTTGTTGGCTGAGGCCCAGGTCCACCCCGGACTGTAGCGCCACCTTAAGTAAGTAAAGTAAGTAACGTCTTTCCAAGATTTTAGGGAGGATTTGGGACACCGCGTCCGTTGTGCGAGATCATGCTTTATTTTCATTTGACGCAACCTGTGCGTAAGATTTCAATCTAAAGAGTGGCTTTTATTTGCTAATCTCGCACTTTAATCAGTTTCAGCGGTTTTTAGACGTTCGAGGCTTGGTTTCGACCTTCAATATTTTTTTTTTTTTAGATAATCGCCCCTTTTGCAGATCTATGGCTACCTCACGTCCTCGATAATTTGCTCAATTTCCCTTGTAAATGCTTGAATTTGCCCGTCTACTTGGCACTCTTTTGGGAGATAATGAGCCGCCTATTTTGCTCAGTGTGATATTTAGATTTACGCATGTATGCCGCAAAAGGATTGTAGGCAGAAAACTATTTGTAAGTTATAGGTTTCATGTCTGAAGTCATACAAGTTTGACAATCACAAGCGCAATCAACGTTGTTTTCGAAAAACCACAAGGGGCTCATATGACAGAGTGGTCTGACGAGCCTAAGCGGTTATTGTGTTTGGATGTTAGAAACAAGTGTAAAAGTATTGGCGGAATTGGTAATGTACACCCGTGTAGGGTGTACCTTCGTTTACAAGTTGCATTCCGTTGGAAAGATCTCAAAATACCTTGCTTCGAGTGTTGCCTTACCACAAGCTACTTAGAATTGTGAATACCAGAGTTTCACATAAAACCAATACACCTGGGTTGTATTTATTTACGGAGAAGGACCCAAGGAGCAATGAAGTTTTTCCGCAAGCTGCAAATACCGACAGGTAAGCCCCTTATCTGCATAAGGTAACAGAACCATTTAAAACAATTAGAAAAAGGTGAAGAAAGAAATGTTAGCAGTCCCATCATGGATAATTTTAAGGAGGCTGATTTTTTTTTCATAAGAGCTGGCGCAAATGTTGTTCTGGAAAATGAATAATGTTGAACGCAAGAAAAAGGTTAAAAGCACGGCACCTAACGATTTCAAATATGAGCAAGAGGAACATAATTCAAACCCTCAACCAACCGATTCAGTATTCAATTCTACAGGTTAAAGCCAAACAACAACTTTTTGCCAACAAATTACTTTAGTTAAATGAGTCAACAAAAGGATGACGATTCCTTTTTTTCCTCTAGCAAATGTCAACATACATAAGAACCTACACCCTCGGGATGAAATTATACTTTAGCTTACCCCATCCACTCGGAGATAATAATGTCCACCTTCTCGATGCCGTTGGGAAGATCGATTTCCTCAATCTTGCCCTTAACGACCTTTATCACATCTGTTAGATTGTTGTCGATGACCACTTGGCGGGCATATTCGACAATGTTCGAGCAATCCACAGCAATAACTTTGGCAGCTCCAGCTTTGGCGGCGAACATGGACAAGATTCCGGTGCCACAGCCAACATCGAGTACCACCTGCGTGCGCGTGCAATTGGAGGTTGGAATTGATTAAAAAACGTTTATCAAAACTTCAACTAGAAAAAACCCCTAATCATTACCTTTCCACGAAACAAATGCTTGTTGTGGTACATTGCATTCCTGTAGGTAATCGTGCGCACCTCGTCCTTGAGCATTTCCTCGTGGATGCCGAAATGAGCATAGGAATCAAAGTAGTAATCTCGCGATGTCATCTCATCGGCGGTCGCTGTCGTCGTTGTGGCGTTGATCTTCTTCACCGGCGTGGTGTTGTTTTCCATGGAAATATCGTCCGACTGTGGAGGAAACGCATGCCAATTGGATTAGTGAGCGCTGCAGCACAAGACACAAAAGAACGGGCTTCGGGAAGCCGGCAAATGTTTTTGCCAGGAGCAAATACGCATTTAAAGGTAAAATTTATTTCTTGTGACAAATGGAAGCAATTAGTCGCTCAAAGTGTGTTTTGCGCCACTTTTTGGGATTTTAGTGGGAATGGCGCTTTGTTTCGTGAATTTTCGCCGAGTACCAGGAACTTACCATCTTTCTTTTTTGGGGAGCACTCGGTTTTGTGTGAATTTTCAGTTTTCAGGAATTTGTTAGGCAACCGCACGTTTAAAACTAGTGGAAATGCAGAGCAAACTTATCGAACTATTCAGGATTTTAACAAAATGGACAATCGTGTATAGTTTTGCGGGTAACAAATAGTTTTTCTTTGCAAAATGAAATAAATTTATGCACCGCACACGCACGATGTGACGGTCTCGTTGTCGCGGTTGATCGCCAGAAAGAGAGGGAAATCAATTCGAAGACACACGCACACTTTTGCAAAAAAACAAATATGGCGGCGGCAGATTTCTTGTGCCGGTTAAGGAAAGTAGTAGATTTGCAATGATTTTGGATTTCAAAAATAGTAAAAAAAAATTGCTGTTAAAAATTACAATGAGAAATTCTTTCGTTTTTACTTTTCTAATAGGCGGGAATGTAGACTACAGTCCCTATGATACTCTTTTATTTTTCCATATATCCCATCAATGTGTTTCTTTGAAAAAATCAATAGGAAAACTGGTGCAGAATACAGAAAAAAATCTCCAGAACCAAATTTTTCTAATGTCGATGTTCTTTCGAAGTCAAGGCTGAACTCGATATTTCTTTACCGACATATTTTACGATGGAGACTGCATTTTATGGCTGCGTGTAGCTTTGATTGTGTCCGAACTAACATCTAGCTGCATTTCAGTGGTATAATGCTCCGCGACGTCCTATCCCGTCCAATATTTAGTTTGCCATTTTCGGTTAATAGCTTGTGGTCACTGCTGTTAACCTCGAAAATGGCATTAACGCATTTTTTTTTTTTTCTCTTCAATAAGTTAATGATTTTCACTCGCTTCACCCATAGTTTGGCACCATTTTCTTGTTCTTAGATCTTTTGCATTCCATTTTTGGTATTATATTTGACATAAAAAGAAAAGTATTTGCAGCATCTTTCTTCTTATATACGTCAAATTTGCCAAAAATGACATGCTCACAATTTATAACGACTCTTTTTTTCTAAAAACACTTTTAACTTTATTTTAACTTTATTTATATTTTCTTGTACATTTCTGGGCATAACATTCACAAGAGCTTTCAGTTTTTAACGAGTCAGCATATAAATTTTACCTAATCTTTTTTAAAGCTTATGTTTTGCACAGAGCTTAAGATTTTCTGTATGGATCTTGTTTGCTTTTGATTTTTTTTTTTAATTTTAATCTGACACTATACTCATCTCATTATTTTGAAGCTTCTTTATCAGACTTCGCTCATTTGAAGATGGCTGACGATTTGAAGAAAATGACGATGTCATTTCCCGGGAATTCCATTTCAAAAAAGAATTCCGTTTTAAACATCTCATTAAAAATCATATGTGGGAAGGATTTGTCACACGTGGACAGTGTGTGAGTTTTTTTTTTGTCGATTAATGAGATTTATGAGGGTATTTAATTTCATTCACTTGCCAAGAGGATTTAAATTTGTGTGATAAATCGTGATATGTAGAGAATTTAATGAAGATTTATATTAATCACGGTTTAGTGGCCGGCGAAGACATTAAACTAAGAATATATAACTTTCCGCGCATGACTTTTGACAGAAACAAAGTTCATCTTGCTCAACTATATTATATGCCCTTGTGTCACAAAACCCATCTTTCCAGCTTATGCATAGCTGTCGCTTTGGTCTTTGAAAAACATTGACTTACTATATATGGAGAACCATAAATTACTAAATGACTAGATATTCAACTTCGGACATGCAAAAGCTTTGCCCACAAGCTGAAATTGATGAATTTACCCAACCTCCGAAATTTATTTACAAATGTGAGTAAATTCATCAATTCGTCATTTCCATGCAATTTCGTTTTGGAGCTTTTACATCAGCTGATCGCGTAAGGTAAATTGTTGTTGTATCTTCTTAAGCCACGTTGTCACAAGCAACGTAAAACAGGAACAGAAACAGAATCTCATACATTAGCAACTGAAACCTAATTTCGCTGAATGCTTTTTGCGTTGCCAATGTATGAAATTCTGTTTCTGTTCCTGTTTCTGTTCCTGTTTCTGTTCCTGTTTCTGTTCCTGTTTCTGTTCCTTGTGATTTCGTGGCTTTACACGTATTCACCGACACGGAAATTTGAAGCTTTATAAAAGCTTTAAAGGCTTTATAAAAAACGTAAACAAATGGGTGTTTAAGGGTAAGAGGGACGCAAGTTGAATATCTAGTTATTCAATAATTTGTGGCCAGAACCCAACTTTGGTTTGGTACATTTTGGTTCTATGGTTACTCGCGTTTGTCGCGCTGTTTTGTACCCGTTGCGAGATTTGAAAACAACTTTCAATGGGAAAGTCAATGAAGAAGCTTCTGCAACTCACTACTGGTACCAATCAGCAGCACTATAGTTAGGGTAGTATTTTGATCAGTGGTTTCGTATGAACGGGCACAGTAATAAATTACTGATTAACTGGATATTCAACTTGCACCCCTCCTGCCCTCCAGCTCCAACACCCATTTGTTTACGTTTTTCATAAGGCCTTCAAAGCTTTTATAAAGCACTAAGCTTCCGTGTCAGTGAATACGGTTGAGAAGATGCAAGTTGATCGCCTTACGCGATCACCTGATGTAAAATAGCCGAAACGGAATTGCATGGAACTGATGAATTGACGAATTTACTCACAATATTTGTAAGCAAAGATAGTTTAGTTTAGTTTAGTTTAGTTTAGTAAGCTTTATTAGTATTAATTTAATACTTTACAAAATCCATACTTCTCTTACAGTTATAATATAAGTTTTACAAAAGTTTAACAAATTTATTTAATTCAGTCTTAATTCTCTTATGTTCTTCTTTTTACAAACTCTAAGCATTTACGTTTAAACGTTCTAAAATTCTGCTCATTTTTAATATCACTTGGTAAGCTATTAAACAGACTAAAACCTTTATATACAATTGTATTTCTACCTGTTGATGAAAACTGATTTCGTAACCTAAAATCATTTATGTTTCGTAGATTGTACGGCTGCGCATCTCTTACTCTTCTGACCTCGTTCGTTAAAAACCTCGGTGCTGCACCATGTTTGATTTTAAACACAGCTATCAAAGTGTTGTACTCCAGCCTTTGCTTGACGTTCAACCACCTTAGCGCTTCCAGCATAAAATTTATTGGGGTGAAACGATTGCACCTTAGGATACTTCTCATACCTTTATTTTGGAGTTTTTGAAGCCTTTGAATGTGGTTTTGATTGCAACAGGAGTACAAAATAGTAGCGCAAAACTCAAAGTGTGGCTTCACAATGGTGTTATATACTATTATACTATTACGGCAGTCATGTCATCCATTTGTTTTCTTATCCTCTTGAAAAATCCAATTTTTTTGCCTATTTTTTTGCATACGTAATCGACATGCTCATGCATATTCAACTCCTTGTCAATCGTCATTCCTAAGTATTTGATACTGCTTACATTTTCAATTCGTTTTCCGTTTATGTTGATGTTGGTTTCGCTCGGTAGGTTTACTTCCAATAATTTAGTTTTTTGCTCGTTTAGTTTCAACTTGTTCATTTTTAGCCAGAGTATTAGTTGCGTTAGATCGTTGTTGATTTTGCTTCTGCATTCCTCAGCGTCTTTCCCCTCAGCGTAGATCAATGTGTCGTCGGCGTACAAAATTACTTTACAAAACTTTATAATTGTTGGCAGATCATTGATGTACAGTATAAATAGAAGTGCACCTAAAATTGAACCTTGTGGCACTCCTTGCTCAACCTCGACGAAACCGGACACGGTATTATTCACTTTAGTGCGTTGTTGTCTTCTAGTCAAAAAAGATCTAAACCATTCCAGCTCAGTACCCTGTATTCCATACTTATGCAGCTTCCTTAAAAGTATATCCCGATCGATAGTTTCAAAAGCACGTTTAAAATCCAAGAATAGAGCTATTATTTTCTTTCTCTTTCCGCCGTCCTTCCATTCGTTAACTAAGTGGTTAACTGCCGCTTCACAAGAATAGTTTTTCCTGTATCCAGATTGATAGATAGATAAAAGATTGTTATCTTCGAGATATTTCACCATTTGTTGTTTTACAACAGATTCAATAATTTTCTCTAACGTTTTAAGTGTGTTTATGGGTCGAAATTCCTCACATTTATTCGTATTCGTTACTTTTTGCACCGGTGTAATCATTGAATCTTTCCATGAACTTGGGAACTCACCATTTAAAAGAGATGCATTTACAATCATGTGTATTGTGCGTCCCAAGATATCCCAATTATCCAATATAGCCTGTGGGCTTATCTTGTCGAAGTCAGGTTTGTTTTTTAGTTTTTTACAAATAATTTTTAGTTCTTGTAGCGTTATTTCACGGAATTTGAATCTAACTTCAGTTTCATTTAAATGATTGACATATTCAACATCTTCTATTGACTTAACTATCTGTCCCACACTTTCAACAAAATAATCGTTGAACTTTTTAGCGATTTCGAATTCGTCGATATACTCCTTTCCATCGAAGCATATATTTTTGATTTCGTTTGTATGCTGTCCAATAACCATTTTTTTGATAGTTACCCACATTTCTTTTTGTCCGTTTGCGTGTCTTATCTTATTCCTTATGTAGCTGTTTTTTGCGTTGATTATTCTTACTTTATAGTAGTTTCTTAATCTTCTGTATTCTTCCCAATTCTCGCTTCTATTGTAGTGCTTAGTTAACTGATATTTTTCGGTTACTTTCTTTTTAAGAGCTTTCAGTTCATTTGTGTACCATCGACTTGTTTTATTATCCATTTTTATAGTTTTCTTTTTAGTGAATTCTTTTGCCGTATTTCTAAGCATCATTTCGATATTTTTCGCATTCTCATGTATGCTTACAGCCACGTTAAATGTTGCATCAGATTCCCTTAATTTATGTGTAAAGAGGTCCTTCTTGTATTTGTATATTTCTATTTTTTTCTGGTCCACATTTAGATTCTTAGTGGTGTTTATTAACACGTCAATACTTTCGTGGTCAGAAATCTTGTTATTCGCATTTGTGCGAGCTGTGAGATTACTCATATTTGAAACGACGTAGTCAATTATACTGTTTGATGTTTCCGTTACTCTAGAATACTCCATCATTTTCTGCGACAAACAGTTATCATTGAGAATTCTCTCAATCTCCCGCTTATAAAGGTGATCTTTGCTCCAATTTATGTTGAAGTCCCCAGCAATCACAATGTTTGCCTGTGTTTCAGTCAGCCTCTCGATGTTTTCCTCCATGAAGTCACAAAATTCTCGTTCTGAACTATTTGGCGCTTTATACACAGCAACTATGACTAGTTCCATACTGCTACATTTACATTTGCACGCAAGTAGCCATCTCTTGTAATCAACTGATTTGTCAAGTACTTTAGTCACTTTCCAGTTTCTTTTAACGTAGATTGTTGTACCTCCGGTATGAGTCGAGTTCGAGAAACAAGAGATGTCATTGTATCCTTCAATTTTTATGTTGACTAGTTTGTCGGTTACCTTTTTCTCGATTAGGTGTGTTTCGGACAAAATCATGAACTCGTACTGTTTAGTATCTGCTAATATCTCCAGCTCATTAAAATTATTGGTTAAACCCTGAATGTTTATATAAATACCCTTGATTGTGTTTAATTGCTAATATCCAATTTTTTTCTTTCTGGCTTCCAGTTTATTAAGATAGACTGGGCATGTTCTGTTAAGTGACGTATGGTTGTCGTCTAGCCCGAGATTAAATTTTTCGTTTGCTCTTTTGCAATTTATACATTTATTGACTGCTTCACTGTTGCACTCGCTGGTTTTATGATTTCCTAAGCATTTAATGCATGTTTCCTCCATAATCTTACATTCGGTCGATTTGTGATTGAATCCTTTGCATTTAAAGCATCTCATGATTTCCACACCATCAAAAACTCTACATCGCTCCCAACCAATGCTGAGTTTACCTTCCTCAATTACCTTCGGAAAAGATTCAGCGTCAATTTCAATGATTGCGTTGTAATTTATCACATTATTTTTCTTATTTTCAAAATATTTGACAAGTTTTAGCTCACTGTTTATAATTACATTATTTTGCCTTTTCAGTCTTTCAATGAACTCATCCTCATTGTTTTTAAACTTCATGTTTGGTATAATAATTCTTGGTTTAATTTTATTTGGTACCTTAATTTCGTAATCATCACCTATGTTTTTTTCGATCGCAGATTTAATTCTATTTCTTTCATTTGAATCCTCGCTCTGGATAATAATTATTCCATTATGTGCAGTTTCAATATTTGCTATTTTTAAATCTCCCGGATCAACTTTTTTATTTAAGTCTTCCCTTGTTTTAATACTATTTTGTTTCCCTTTTGGTTTTATAACAAGTGGCAACTCTTTTCTCATTTTCGGCATCACCCTGTCACTGTGGTTGTCATTTGTCTTCTTGACAACTTCAGAGAATGACAACTGATTTCCCGCCATGTGTTTACTCGTGTTGTTGTGCATAATTTTCTTGAATTCGTCGCAGACGTTGTTACTATTGTTTCGCACCTCGTTATATATGCTTTTACTTTCCTTCGCGAAGTTTTCAGCTAATGTGCACAGTTTTTCCATTTTTGCAATGCCCCTTTCACATGTTTCCTGACTCTTTTTCATATCTCCCAGTCTCTGGACGTACCTCGCTTCGATCGCCTCCAATAGGTTTTTAAGTTCCATTTCATTTTGCTTGAGTGACATTCCGAACTCCTCTTTGTATTGCTTCAAGTGCCGTGTGTTTTCTTCTACACTCTCCTGCATTTCTTTTACCACCAAATCGACGTTTTGTATGTAGAGTATACATTCATCGCAAATAAATCTTACCATGTTGTCTCCTTCAATTACTCTGCTCGAATATTGGTCCAATCCGGAGCATTTAAGAGTACAATGAAATACCTTTTTGCATACGCCTTCGCAGCTTATGCCCGTCTCGCCTTTAATGGCCAATTTACACCTGCTGCACTGGGCCATTTCAAAAGACTTCACTTTTTCCTGGACAAGTGACCAAAGTCGAAGCTCTTCACCGCACTTTTAATATTTTTCACTCCAAATTGTAATCAAAAATTAAATAAATTTGCACCTCTATAAAATTCGCTTTCTCACAGTTTGACAGTTCAAAGTCGTACTAAGAAACGACCCATAAGAGTATGGGTTTTCAGATTGTGGGCAAAGCTTTTACATGGCCCAAGTTATATATCTAGCTACTCGGTAATTTATGCTAGCAGTGCTTATATATTATGTTAATGGAAAAAAGAAGTTAAATAGGACATGAACAGTGTTTCGCTTTATTATTTGTACGGAAACTCCGTTTCTGCTTGCACATCCCTAGCTTTCGGTCAATCGATATTTTTTTTTCGATAACGGAAGATATTATGACACTTGAGAAGGTGTGCCAACATCACAAGGCAAAAACAATTCAAAGAAACAGTTTAAAAAATTGTGTTTTCAATTGAAAGAGAAGCCGTTTTGCCAATTTGCAATAACGAAAATAAAGATTTTCCCTAGGAAAATCACGTCAAACTGTGTTTCCCTATGAATAATTTGTAAGCGTATGTGTTATTGGAACATAAAGTTATAATGGAAACAAAAAAAAGAAGAAATTCGGTAAGAGAGTGTTGCAGCAGGCTACGAAACATTCGTCCTTGGCGTCTGTTTAATTGTCGTGTTTTTTCTACATTGGAACTTCGTCCATTAGATTTTAAAGAAGCAACTTCCAAACGAAGAAGATACAACAGGAGATATAACCACCAGGATAAAGCGTCGCATTAGTTTCAGTGGAAAGAAATCTGTAAAGTAAGTCGCAAAAGCAAATTTATTTAATGCCTTGCGTTGATCTTTCGTTGTGCTAGGGAATTCATCGCTGGCGAGGAAGAGGCAACAATTTGGGGTACATCCTATGAGGAATCAGCCGAGTCTTTGCAGGTAAATTCTACTGAAACCGGCCTTGTCAATGTGAACGAGAAGCGCATAGTTTTACGGAACAGACGTGTTGTTGTTAACAGTGATTTGCCACAGAAACGCCGATCACGAAATAAAATCCTCGTCGCCGCGAACGACAAGGAAAATATGTTTGTTCCTCAGTCGCCAGTGCAATTGCCAGAAGAAACGACTCAAGTTCAACCTACGCCCAAAGCGGCGTCTCCTGTGAGATCAGAGCTCCAATTGGCCAAAAGCCAACAGGAAGACGCAAAAACGCAAACCCTGACAGAGTCGCTTGATCGTGTGAACATCTGTTCGAATACATTTGATTTTATAAACTTTTCGGGCCTTATAAACAGATCAATAACCATTGAACGCAGCGTCGACGTTACGCTCAACGAAAACGAATTACAAATGTACAAGTTTCGAGTTCCGGTGGCGGCGACCGACGTGACTCCCAACTTGAGTCTGAGCAGCCTCAGTGATGCATCACCTACAAGCATCTTCTCCCGTAGCATCCAAATGTCTGAGGAGGACAAGCAAATGTTAAAAATGATGAAGATGATGCGGGAGGGGAAAGCGCCACAAAACCCGGCTATAGAAATCCAAGTGAAGGAGATACTGGAACAGAAGCTTGCACCATTCCAACCCGCAAACGCAACAATCGCCATCGTAGCCGATATGGAAGAGTCCGTCGGTGATAATGAAGCCACTTTGGTGGAATCTACAGAGAACAAGGCCCAGCGTGCGCTTGGCACACTCTGTGCTAATCAATCCATGAATGTCACTGAGGTGTCTGATGTAAGAACGACATCAAGAAAAACCATTCTGAACGCGGAAGACATCGACACCGATATGACTGCCAGGTACAAAAGTTCTATTGCCAATCCTGCGACAGGAAACGACTCTCAACCCAAGTCTAAACCAAGAGCTACAATTCATATGAATCAAACTATGAACGTGTCTCAAAATGTCGTTCACGAAACAAGAAATCTCAAGAGGAAAACTATCCCAAAGCGAGAAAACATGGAAGAATGCATTCTTAGGATGGATCTTCCCTTAAAACGTAAGTTCTGCATTTTAAATTTAAGAAAACTTGAAATAAGTAGCATCAGGACAGTTAGTTTCCTGAACCGACCAGCGATGCTGTTTTATTAAAACTTATTTTACTACTTGATTACACGTAAAAGGACCTTGTCTAAGACACTTCAACTGACGCTTCAACCGACAACGAATTAAAAAAACGCGAAACGAATAAAAAGAAGACGAATTGTTCATTTTTTCGTTTTTATTTAATCTTTTTTCGGTCAGTAAGGTTTCTTTTCGTTCTATTGTTTGAATTTAATGCGAGAAATTGCTCATTTTTCAGACCTGTTGATGTTTACCGTTTACTTGTCGTGAAAAACCTTAATTTAATAACTTTTCCTGTCCTTCCTCTGCAGTTCTGGGCCTCCTGTCCATGGCTGGTAACACAACGCTTCCAGCTTCCTTTAAGAACTTAGTTTCCAGCTTGGCCAGTCCTACAAAACCACTGAATATCACTCCTCTTATTTTTTGTGAAAAAGACTTCGAGCCAGTTAAAAGACTTTTCTAAAAATAGGATAGACGACAGGACACAGCCCGGGCGACATAATAAAAGGGCTTTGGTGCTATTTTTCCGCACATAACTTTTGCAGCTCTAATTGGCTCTCAGAAGATAGGCACTCTTTAAAAGTTTATCCCGAAAAACAGGTTATAAGCCTTTTCTAAGTCTACAAAACACGCTTCCCAACAATAGTAAGAAACTGATCGATTGTGCAGGGTCGGCAGGGTCGGTTTCTTGTTGGTTACCATCATGGCAAGTGTTTCTTTGTTTCTTAAACTTTTATATATTTGTGCAATCGAAAGGTTGAGCCAGATCAGATACCCTCAGAGTTCTGGAAGAAAATAGGAGACAGCAGGGCCAGATGGCTCACGACCTTCATCTCCAAACTAATAAGAGGGGATACAATGCCTTATCAATGGAGGGAAAGTTATCTCCTTCCTTTGTTTAAAGGAAAATGTGATACACGAAGCTGTGACAATTACCGTTACACAATGAAAGTCGACTACGAAAAATAATAAGGCTATCTGAGGACCAGTGTGGCCAGTTGTCACGGGCAAATCAACCACTGATGCAATCCAAAGCATAAAGATCATAATGGAAAAACATAGAAAGCCAGCACCAAGTGCTGCACCAAGTGCTTAAAGATCTGCACTTGGTGCTGGTTGATTTTAAAAAAGCTTTCGATAGACTACCACGAGATCTGATATGGGTGGCGCTAAGAAAGCGAGGAGTTCCAGAAGCCTACGTGCGGATGATCATGGACATGTATGATGGAGCAAAGACAAGAGTAAGATGTCCTTCCGGAGTCACTGATGAGTTCTCAATTAAAGTAAGTGTACACCAGGGAAGCGTCCTAAGTCCTTTGCTTTTCATTGTAGTCCTTGACAGCTGCTTGAAGGAAAACTGACGGACCCGAAGGTACATCAACTTTTTTCGCTGACGATGGGGCCATCATAAGTGAAGATCATATATCCAACCGGCAGGGCAATATATGAATTGTACACAATGAATGAATTGTCACAATGAATTGTAACCCTTTCACTCTACTGCATTGATTGCACTTCAGATTGTAACCTCGCGCCTAAATGAAAAAGAAGGAGAAGAAGAAGAAAGGTTGAGCCACTCCCGAAGGTTTGAGATCCAAGATGGTCTTTGTCTCCCAACGTCTTTTCAATCTTCTATCCTCCCCTGTAAGATGACTTCTACTAAGTTGTACTTTTAATTTCTTAAGACATGTCCCAGGTTTTCAGCTTTCTTCTTTTAACCACAGCCACAAGCTCTTTCTTTAAATTTAGGCGTATAAGCACTTCTTCGTTTGTGACTCTGTCAACCTAGGAGAGGCGGAGTACTCTTCTGTACAACCAGATTTCAAAAGCACCCAGCCTTATCATTTCTCTTCTGTGCAATGTCCATGTTTCTGCCCGTATAAGAGAACAGATCAAATTTGACCAACCTTATTTTCAGTGGCAGGTTGATTTCTCTGCTTGTTGAAAGTCTTTTTTTATTTTATAGAAAGCTGCCCTTGCTTGTGCTACTCCTCAATGGATTTCTTGACTTTGATTCGCGGTGTTCTTAATTATAGAACTCAGATATTTAATAAAATTAGTTTTTTCCACAAGTAGGTTATTAATGCGCAGTTCAAAGTTCTACTCTAGCAGATTCCTAACCAAATAGAATTTTACACAAACTGCGCAATTTAGATGAGCTTTCCGCCGTGTTCATACTTGACGGTCGTTCTATAGTAAGATAACGGTCAAGGGTCAACATTTCTATTTATTAACATAAAACCTCGCTTTTGCAGCCAGGTTGTGTACGACCGATTTTAGTCTGGATTGCAGACACCGCAAAAAAAGCCGCTGTAACAGGCAGACTCTCCTGGATTTCCTCAATAATAACTGTTTTAGGAAATCCCTAATAATCCTACCCCAGTAATAATTTAGGGCTGATAAGAAAAAGTGACTTAATAAAAATAAAAGACCTGGCATTTACCTCAGCTCGGAAGAGCCATCACCTGACCTCTTACAACCATGCATGATATGTGCGTTCACACATGGAGGTGAGAGGCGACCTACAATTTTTTGGTCATTCTTAACGAAAAATCTAGGTGTCTCTTATGACAGGATTTGTTCGCACCTAGTGGAGTTGTAAAAGCCAAAATACTGGGAATCACTAAAGTGATGACTTTGACAACCCCGATTTGCTCAACACCCATAAACTCCGCACCACAACGCGAAGGTTGTCTTGACGTTCCAAATACCAATTCTATCAAAAAAAAAAAGCATCGAAGGGATTATCCTTTAAGGTGGTTCATTCCTTGTAGGTTGGTGTCAGTTTTGTTGACAATATTCGTTTTTACACCTCTAGCACTAACTGATTAGTTCTTATTGCCTTTCAGCACAAACAAAACTTATGGACTGCAGCTCAATGGACCTCAACTCTCCTCTAAGAAAAAAGTTAATGCCCAATGCCACCTGCAAACCTATGGACGTTACTGGTGTTGCGCATGACAGTGTTCATCAAATCGGCCCAACTAGGAGGCAAACTATTCATTTCGAATCGGCTGAGATGGATGCGTCTGCTTTTGTTAAACTAGAAGAAGCGGTTTTCGATGAAGGACTTGACGTATCTATGGAAGAATCCATTGCTATTTCTCCATCCCCAATTTGCAATGCACAAAAACAAAACAAAAGTCGCCACACGATCCACGACACGGGAGACGCGCAAATGGATGTTACCGCAAATCTCCAAGATCAAAAACCATCGGCTGGGACTCACGAACATGAAGCAGTAATGCAGCATTCAAAAGCTTCTAAGTCGAGTGTTGTACGCCGCCAAACAGTCCATGACGCTGACGACATTGTTGCAGATGCTACACTTTCTTCTGTGCACATGGAGTCAGCTGCGAATTTAAGGCCCATTGAAGAATCAAAGCCAAGCGTCATACGTCGGCAAACAATCTACGATGCTGTGGATATTGCTGCAGATGCCACACTTCCTTCTGTGAACAAGGAATTAGCTGTCGATTTCAGGCCTATTGAAGAATCCAAGCCAAGCCTCATACGTCGGCAAACAATTTACGATGCTGTGGATATTGTTTCAGAAGCTACGCTTCCTCCTGCAAATCGCAGGACTAATAAGCGCGAATCAATTTACACCCCAACCGACATTATCGAGGAATCTCCAGTTAAAGTAAAATCTTGCTCTGGGGCCACCGGAATTTCTTCTCAAAACACCAACACAGTTCAAGACCCGCCGAATGAAATAAAACAAGTGCAAGCCACTACATCAAACGAAACGACTTGTCAATCAATTCGGAATCCCTCTGATAAGATTGGAAACACCTTGCAGTCAAATAAAACAAAAATTCAAAAGAGACGTGATTCAATTCACACACCAGTCGATATAGTTGAAGACTCTCCAAAAGTTTCAAGGACCAACGAGAATGCTATCAAGACAGCTGCACGTTTAACTCTTTACACCGCCTCTGATATGATCGAAGAGTCGCCAAAAGCACCACCAGAACGTCCTCGTAGCTCTTTCGGGCTAGTTGCCAGTCGAGAACATCATCAGTCAACTTTAACACCGTCTGAAATGATTGAGGATTCGCCAAAGGGTTTGAAATCGCCACCAAGAAACCAGCCGCCCTCACAAGCTGGCAAAGTATTTGTAAAACATATGAATTTGCAAAAAGCCCTTACTGCCAATGAAGTGGCGCTTCGAGCTCTGAAGAATAAGCATACCGAAGTTGAACACACTTCCAATGATTCTTTCATGGATATGTCCATTCCCTGTGAGCCAACGGTATCCGAGCACAAAATGAATTTTTATCAACTAAACGAAGAGATGCTTAGAGGAGAAATAAGAGCTTTTACAAAGCCAACCAATAAGATGTCGTTGTTCGATCGGTTGGAACAAAAGCCACCAGAAGTGGTCTGTATCGATTCATTTATGGACAAGTCCAATGCAACCGCTTGCCCAATTCAACCAGCTAAAACCCAAAACCCAATAAAGGACTATACCATCGATGCTCTTTTTGGAAAACAATACAATTCGCTTTTAGATCCTTCGTTGAACCCTTCTCAGGATGTTTTAATGAACTTCTCTTCTGTTGCTGACAGTAGGACTGCCGCCGGGAGTAAAACCAAGAGGCAGGCTGTTTATATGGCTGAAAACCTCGAAGAGGAAACGAATTGTGGACCGTCTTTTCAGCCTGGCAGTGCAGTAGTTGGTGGCCAAAAGAATCGCCAAACCATTTATTTCAATAACGACAACGAAATAGATGTCAGTCGTATTGACAGACAGATCCCTTCACCCTCTTATGATCACCCTTCATCCAGTCAACGCACAAAAGAGCACTTAGCTGGAGAAGCTACGAAACCCCAAACCATTCACTTACAACAAAACGATCTGGACGAAAGTGTTAACGATCAACCGAAGCGTTCTTTGACCGTCAGAAATGAGAGCAAAGGCATAATACACAAAACAATCAACTTTAATGAAAACGGAGACATGGAAGAAAGTGTACTGGAAGCGCACAAACCTTTTTATAATCTTGAAAAAGCTTCAGTGCCGTTGGACGAACCAACAATGGATCTATCCGTTCAAGAAACCAACCCACAGGTCTCTCAGATAAATTTTAGTCAAGGAAAAGGTCAGAGAAATCAGCGTCTTACGATTCATTTCAACGAAAACGCTGAGCTAGACGAGAGTCTTTCTGAAGAACCCAAACATTTGCCAATTGCTAAAAAGGTAGTAGGGTGGTCCAACCATAATCCAAAAATGTTGCTGGACGAACTAAAAATGGATCTATCCGTTCACGAAACCAACCCACAAGTTTCTCAGATAAATTTAAATCAAGGAAAAGGTCAGAAAACTCACCGTCTTACGATTCATTTCAACGAAAACGCTGAGCTAGACGAGAGTCTTTGCGAAGAACCTAAATCTCGGCCGATTGCTAAAAACGTAGCAGGAGGGTCCAATCATAACCCGACAATGGACCTTTCTATAGGAGTTCCTAGTGCCCAAGACCATCAGGCTATAAAAAATTCTATTTCAAATCAGAAAAAACGGCAAACCATTCATTTCAATGAAAACAATGACTTGGACCAGAGTGTAACATACCAGCAAAAACCTATATTTGGCGTAAGAAAGACGGAAAATTGGTGTGATGACCCTAAGATGGATTTATCCAAGCAAGGATGCATTAAACAAGCGCCTCTGCTCTATCAGAATCTAGCTGCAGGACGTCAGACGATCAATTTTAACGAGCATATTGATCTTGAGGAGAGTCTTTTGCAACGGTTAGCACCTAACACAAACGCCGGCCCACAACGAGACGACGACACAATGGATATTTCATTAAAAGACTCAAAAATGTCGGTGTCTCAAGCTCAACGCCAGAGAACCGACAGCACTCAGTATGCTAGACCGGTTGCCATGACCGAGTGCCACCAAAATATGGCAAAAACTTTGGGAGCTTCGTATCAACAGTCCGTAGACAAGGCATGCGAAGTGCAAAGCCTCCTAAATCAAAGATCGACGCGCGTAAGTGCTTGCAGCAATCAGGATCTTAAAGCAGACAAAGAAACCAACCGGACCCTTGTTCAATCCAAGCAAGTTGCTGATGTCGTTGTAGACAAACGGCACACACTTCACCTTCACCAAGACATGGAATTCGTTGAACGGGACGATCAAACGAATATGGGAAATTCTTCAAGCAACCGCCAATCCAGTACAACCAACATAAATGTGTCAATCGCCGGTGAAGCCAAAAATGAGGAACACTCAAAGTTTCTACCAAAGCCAAGGCGACTTACTGTTCTCGATTGCGAACCCTTGAATCTTGAGGAGTCACCACAGCAGTTTACCGCCCGCAAATTCAGCAGAACTTTAAATTTCAACCAAATTCCAACGACATCTGTTGATATGGACGTGTTTGTTGTGAAAGAGCCAACAGAAACTAAGTTAAAAAGCAGGCAGCAGCACCCAGCTGACGACTCTCCACTTTACTATTTCAAAGCAAATTCGAAAACTCTCGAGACAACAACAGATATCGACCGCTCCTTGGCTGAGTACCTGAAAGCAGAAGCTGCCGCAACATTGTATCGAAACAACTCAATGGCCAAGGAATGCCGACCCGTGAGTTCTGAGGATGAGGAGTTTTATGATGCAGAAGAATCCTTTGTTGAAGAGCCACAGCAACCAGCCGTGATGTGCCAAGTACCGCAAAAGCCAGGAAATTTTCTGGAAGAGTCTGGTATGCAACCACTCCAAAAGAGCGCAGAATCGTCGGTCGTTGTAGGTGAGAAAATGTCGAGGACAGTTGGGACAAGAAGCAACGTCTGTGTTGTGACAGAAAACAAGGAAAACATTCAACCAATGATGGAAGCGTTCGAAACTCCAATGGAAACCAGTATTCCACCTGAAGAACAAGCTTTACCATCAGAAAACAAGGAAAACATTCAACCAATGATGGGAGCGTTCGAAACTCCAATGGAAACCAGTATTCCACCTGAAGAACAAGCTTTACCATCAGAAAAACCGAAAGAGACCCTCTACCGAAAGACAATGCATTTCACGGACGAAAATGCCGTTGATGAGTCGTTCTTTGACGAGAAACAAACAAACCTAGCTCCGTCAGGCAACCAGAGACACCGCCATACACTATACTTTAATGAGCCTGGAAACCCAAGCGCTGACATGGATACGGACAGGACTTTTTCGAAATCCAAAGCCGTCGAAAGTGTGCGGGAAATGCTGAGAGAAAACCTTTTTCTGTTCAATAAATTCAAGCAACCAAAGCCAACTGCTTTTGAGAACAAAAGATTAACTGTCTTCTCTGTGGGTATGGACATTACCACGCCGGATCAGGAAGCTATGAAATTTGAAAGTCCCAAGGTTAGCAGTGCGGAAAATGAAGGCACTCCAACAAAGAGCAGGCAGTCACGGATTCCGCAGCTGATTGGAAGTGCCCAAAAGTTGCAGTCCATGAAAAAGAGCATAGAATTCATACAGCAAGAGCTGCCGAATCTTGGTAGTCGAGGAGAGATCACACCTGAAAAGAACAGTACATCCCGTAGAGTAAATGATTACGTTGAGGATCCCGCTGTGGCTGAGACTCCTCGAAGGGTGGCAAACTCCTTGAGTCTCGCCGCTTATCGGTGCGGGAGTACTGAAAAACAACAACACAATTATCAGGAATACTTTAATGCCAGGGGCATGAAACAGAGAGTTACCTCTTATGAGCCGAAAAATTTGCAGGAATCCTTCGAAACTGTTGAGATACCTCGAAGGGTAACAGGTTATGCAGCGAGAAACATACCAGACTCGCCTGTTGTTTCAGAAATTCCCGGCAAAGATGAGGAACCAAAGCACTACGATGAATCATTTGAAACAGTTGACATCCTCCGCAGAGTGTCAAACTTCCATAAGAACGAAACGTTGCATTTGTGTCCCGATGAAATAGAAGCAACCAATCCCCACAGGAAGTCAGTGTTTCAGTTTGACGACGCACCCATTACAGTCTCTGATGTGTCTACATACTTTGCGCAAAATCGTCTTTCTAAGGCTGAGAGGACGATTGCCCCAACCTCGCCCAATACCACTGAAGCGCTTTGCAACTTGGACGTTGATCGCATTGCTGATGAGACGCAGTTGCCAAAATCATTGGACTCAGACGACGCGACGCATACGAATTTAGCTAATTTCCAGAAACTCTACGTTGAGCTGACTTGTGATAGCATTATGCTTGAGCAGACTCACTTAAGTTTGATCAACACTCTGGACGAACCTTCTGAGTTAGGGTCTAGTGTTCGTCCTTCTATGGCCCCACCAGCAGTTGATGTAGCGCCCTTAAAACCTGTCTCATCGGTGTGTCGAAAATGCAAGAAACATCGGTTGAGTGTGACACAGAACGAGACGACAATCGGAAGCTTTATGATCGAGCCGGATCCAGAACCAGAACCCATATTGGATTTTAGTGAGCTCTATGAATTAGCCAAGAAACCAAAGATCCGTCATGTGGCGAAAATTTGGCGGCAAAAGTTGCGCGAAAGCGACAGCTTCACCATTTCGGATGATAGTCAAAGCATTGCCTCAGATGTTCGAGCTAAGCTGGATAGTTTTGTAGCCGATTTGGAAAAACAGAGACTAGAGTGAGTTACTAAAATAAGTTTTTTCTCTTCACTAGAGATTTTGTATTTTGAAACTTTTAGAAATGCTCAGCAAAGGCAGAAGGAAAGGGAGGAAATAAAGAGGCAGGTCAGTTTCTTAGACACTGTTCGCAAGGAACTACAAAAGTTTGTAATGCTTGACTTTCTTTTTGTGCTGTCTACTAACATTCATTCTCCATTTGACAGTAAACCCAATTGGATACTTAACGAACTACTTGTGGCAGGCAATTTTCTGCGATTTAGCCACACTCAGATACGAACTTTTGCAATACTGATAAACTTCACCAAAAAGGATTCAAGAGGCATTGAAGTGAATTTCACCGACATACAGGTCGGCCCGAACATGTATCACAGTAAGATGGGCTCTTGTATTCCGCGCTATAAATCCAGCTAAATGGAGTTGTGAATCTCTTGTTTTTTTTTAGAACGTGGACAGTGGAGTCCTTTCGAGTATGCTCTGCATTATCAACTTTTAGTCGAGCTGCCATTTGATCTCAGGAAATTATGTCCCAACAGTGACCGGCTTTTTGAAATGCTGGACCGCGTTGAGGAAGTTATACAAAGTGTTTTGCAGACGGGAAAGGATATGTTGCACCTCGTACTTACCTCACCGGCTTCATTGATAAGGTAAGACGTAACACATGTCGTATTATGAGTTGCCAAATAGAACTCTTTTTTTGCAGGGAACCTAGCGGTGTTCTTTATATACGGAAGTATGCACGAACAAAGTCTCCTCAAAGTGGACCCAAACGTACTGAATTTCAAATCCAAGTGCGAAATATCAGGAAGCTGTCGTTTGAAAGCATAATTCTGCCGCCGCTGTATGAGTTTGATGAGAAAATTCAGTTGTTGCCGGTAGGTTTGGACTTTTTGAGAATGTTTCTCGCCGAACCGATGTGCTTTATGAAGACATGATGGGAATGCAATTAATTTAATTGTTTATTTTATTTTTAATTATATTATACTATTTTTTTTAAACCTGAAATATTTAGTCAGTAAATTTGTAAAAATAAGTGATTAAGCCTTGTTCTTATCCCGGTTTATTAGTCAAATAAGAATTTAAATTATGTACTTAAGTTGAATTATTTCCGTCGCCACTGGAAAGAAGAGAAGAAAGAAAATAGGGGATCAGGTAAATATTCATCAGGAAGTTAGAAAGTAAAAAAGGGCAGCATCGAATGTCGGATTCGGCTCCGTTAAAGCTAATTTATTCAACAGCAATAAATAGAAACAACTCAAAGAACAGTGCAAAGTAGCCACCGACTGTTTTTCATCTTCTCTTAGAGTAAATTTAGGCTAAGACAACAATTCTACAACAACTGTAACACCAAAGGAAAAATTGAGCGGTTAAGGTCGAAAGAAGACGGTATAATTCCCACACAGGTAAGGTAAATTATGTGCGTCCGTAGTTGCGAAAAAATCTATCTGTCGTTTTCTTTTTCGCTTCCTACAGCTACGAAAACTCTGCTGTGGGAAATGCCAATAATAATGCGAATAATGGTTGTATCCTACACAAACCACGCGACTAAGCAGTATCATCACTAGAAGTAGTTTAATAAAGCTGTATGACAGACTCGACGGTATCTGCTAATTCCGAGTGCCGCCAATGGCCACTTTATTTCCAACAAGTGTTAAAAGAACAAAAAAGGTAAGATTGTCTTTTTTGTATTTTTCGATCCGAGCAATTTAAAAATATGAAACGAGCGCAATGTAAGCAAAATTACCAATGTCTGAAAAAAAACACCAACGTGACTTGATCCGCCTTAGCCACAGACTTTAAATTGAACCTTGTTGATGAGCGAAGCGGAATTTTGCGGAATTTTTCTTCTCCACCCAATATTACTTTTGTAAAACATAACAAAGTTGCCTTATTCTCAAACAAAATATAGCGACTTCACAAACAAAATCCGTTAGGGTGATTGATTCTATCACTCTGACGGACTCCGAGCGCTAAAAATTCACGTCGCCCTCGACAACATAGCTAAGATTTCGCTTAACTTAATGACCAACTTAAGGTGGCAGTACAGTTCGGGATGGACCTGGGTTAGAATCATGGGTTCGGATCAATTTCATGACAATTCGGGTCAATTTTCATGAAAAAGATGACCACAGAAGAGGAGTAGTCGCCTAGGCACACTGGTAGTCGAACGATATATTCAGAGTGCTACATCACCATCATCACCATCATGCTATACGCTGGTTTCGTGGGCAAAGGTTTCTTATAGCTGGGTTACTATACTTCATCCACGAATAATAGTAAGTACAGCGCTTATGGGGAGAAAAAGCTCTTACCAGTGCGGCAAGTGCGATCTCTAAGTAGGCCACGATGAATGAAAAAATAAGCAATTTGCCCAGAAATGTAGACTTACTGAGAAATTTTGAGTAACAAGACCCTCCGCTTCGAATTGACAACGTTGCGCTCAGAGCCAAGTATGCCCGCTTGACAAGATCTTCTATATGCTCCCTCCAAGTTGAGAGGAAAAAAGTTGGTTGGCATCCAAGACAAAGCTCACGAAACTGATTTGGGTATTAAAAAGTTGAAATATTCCAATTATCGTAAGGATAGGTAGGTAGGTAAGTGGTTTTTATGTGAACTGAGGCCAAAGTAGGCCCATTGTCCCGCCACGTGGGTATGTAACCAAAACCAATGGGAGGGAGTTGGCGTGAATTTTATGACAGCCAGCCAGTCTTGTCAGCGAATTTTAGTATCTTTTTGACCGGTGTGTCTTAAAGAGCTCACAGATGAGAACGCCAAAAATATGCTACTACAAGCTTTTGGACGAAACATATGAGCAATGTCTTAACTACAACATTAAGATTGCCAGGAAGGGGAGGCGTGTTTGAACAGCTTGCACGAAACGACCGGCCCCTGATAACGGAGGCTGATTGACTGTGCTGTGGGGCTACACGTTGTGCTAATTATTACACAGTACACAACTAGTACACAACTTTCAATCAGATTGACCATATTGCGATCGACGGCTTCGGATATCGCGACCAAGAAATAGTAATACTGTGAGGATGTTTGACTAAGGGGGGGCTTCAATCGTAACAGATCAGTACGTTGCCTGCAATCGAGTCTCTCAAAACCTACTATGAACGGTTGCCAACGGAAACATCGCCAAAACGCCTTCCGAGATGCATCATCTAATGTGCTGAGTTTTTCACGACCACCACAACGAAACCCCTCGTTTGGCGATGAGACAAGCACATGTAGCCATAAAAGCATATAAAGCGGCTCTGTACAGAAGGACTAGAGCAGCTCACGAGCGTCAACACCAGAGGCAAAATCTTTCACAAGTCCGTTCAATTATTCGCATACGCAGACGACATTGACATAATCGGGAGAACATAGTGTGATGTCAGTGAAGCCTTCGAGTCGAAAATGGGCTTAAAAGTCAACGGGGGCAAAACCAAGTACGACTTCTTGGACATTGTCCAATAGACAAAACATAGAAAAATCTATAATTGAGGCACTTAAAGACTTTGTCTATCTTGGTTCCGCTTTAAACTCAGACAACGCAACGCCACACACGCAACGACACTAGGGCTGAAATCAAACGGAGGTTAACTCTTTTCAATCGCTGCTTGTTAGGGCTTAAAAGGCAATTAAGTAGCAAAACCCTTTCTCAAGCACCTAAGTTATTTATTTACATATAAATCACTCATCATCCCAGTCCTCGGTGCAGATGCATAGACCATGTCAAAGGTGGATGAACGCACTAGGCTGTTTCGCGAGATAAATCCTTCGGTCGATCTTTGGTTCCGTCTACATAGACGAAGAGTGGAGGAGGAGGTATAACATCCAACTGTACGGGCTGTACAGCGACTTATTCAGATAAACCGGAATACAGCGGCTGCCACGGTTATTTAGAGAGCGTTGACACCAACACGCCAGCCCAGAAAATCTTCGAATCCACCCTTTAGGGACGAAGCAGGGCAGCGAGACTTGAGTGGCGCACACAACTGGAAAGGAACCTGAGCTAAATTCGCGTGCAAAACTGTAGATCGCTAGCCATAAACAGGCTGGCGAAGCTGGTAGGTTAGATTCGCTCCGGACGCGCCACCTAAAAGGAAAACAAATGCTGAGAGGTGGGTTGCCATAAGCACATCCAGCATTTTTTCGTCTGACGGCGGCGGCGTCCACCTGCCCTCGGTGTACCTGAGTAAAGACACCAGTGATGGCGCTTTGGATGGGATTTGTTTGTTGCAAAGTTCCATCAAGCTCTTGAGCTTTCCCTCCTTTGAGTAAGACTTTTCGAAGGAGCAAGAGATCGCCACGGCAATATATTTGACTTTATCGTCGATCTTTGGTGAGATCTCTGCCTGGACAGGGTATAACAGTCCTCTCTAGTTTATTATTGAACCTCCACGATTTTTCTATTCTTGTGTATTTTTGTCAATAAGCAGGTAAATGCCAAAAAAGGTAAAGAAAGTCCGCGAAAGGCCCTTAAAAAATATTTTACTTTTGCATCATTTTTTTTATTTTGTTTTTACTTTCTTATAATTTCTCAATCCTTATCAATGTCCCCAATTTCTATCGGCTTTACTTTCTTCAATTTAGGATACTTCAACTGACTTGTAAGTCGTTTGGTTTTCTCTTCGTACTCATCAACGATTGGCACCCAATGTTCGGATAAATATTCGATTTCAAAACTGTCCAGGGGTGCGATTTGACGTAGCTTAGCATTTGTCGCTCCCATTGAAGCAAGCCGATTGAATGTATCCACCAAGTGGTTAGACTCAATAATCAATTCTTCGATGGCACTGAATAGCTCTAAATTTAAGGCGATTTCTTGCGTTGTCCCTGGAGCTCTTTGTTTTCCTCCAACCGGTTGAAGCTTCATTTTCGAGAGTCTCTCTTCGATTTCATTATTTGCAAAACTACTCCAGGGTGTTGCCTTTGTGGTGTAAGGTTTCCAATTTGGTTCATCGTCCACGGGGTATTCGAAATGCCAACTTGACAGTGTGGGTTTGAGCAGTGACCCCGAAGCTTTGGCGACTTCTTCAAAGTGTTTTTTAAGAGATGCCTTGTCACCACAACCAGAAATCGAATCTTCAGACATTTCGTCAAAACTTCTTGTTCGCGCACATATTTGCTCGTCGATTTTTCGAATTTCGCGTATCTGGGTGAGAAGTCTTTTTTCGTTTTCCGTGAACGCAGCGTCTCTATCGAAGGGCTTGTTTGAAAAATACGCCTCAAGGAAGTGTGTGGTTGTACGCGGCAGAAGGGTTTGTGTTGCTGTATCAACACCAACTATCGCCTCTGTCATTTGCGAAGCAGAGTGGGTGAGAATGACTGAAACGAATGGACTGTGGGTAAGTTCGAACATTTGTGAAATGATTTAGTCTGACTCACATTCGCCTGGACCTTCCTTTTTGAGCGTAATAGAGCCATCGGTAAGAATACTTACGTCCTGTTTGGTAACCAGATCTCGTTGACTCGGAATAGCAATTGTTCGACTTGGTTTGTAAATTGGGAGTTCCACTTGAATGGCTACTGATAGCTTGGACAGACGAAGGCGCCTTTCAGGGAAGAAGTATTCATTTTAAAGGCTTTTCAAATTCAAACCAAATTTCAGTTAACGATCCACACCCACCTTGACGCATCCAGTAATTTTGCTCGGAGTAAGGCATTCTTATCAGCTTTAGGGAGAGTGGAAACACTCACCGAACGCCAGGGTGGACGCTCCTTTTCACCCTCATCTTTCATGCGCTTCCAGCTCTTCACGGCTCTGTAAAATCGTAAGAAAAATTTTTCAAAAAAATGTTGCGTATACGCCACAGTGACCCTGAATCGATTTTTTTCGCATCAATTTTGGTGTCGCGTACTTTTTCCATTTAAGTTTGTATTGAACATTCTCGTCCTTGTCACCTGAACTGGTAGGCATTTCCATTCAAATTCTCCGCTTGATAGAGGTTACGTTCCTGCAGGCCCACACATCTGAGACTGATTCGATTGATACGAATCGGTTTTCACGGAAGTTTCTATTCCATTTCTGGACTAGGTAACATTACATTTCACGTGTAAATTAATATATCGTGCCATTAATATGCACTCCATTGATTGCCAAATGACATGTAAGGATGTATAATACCCATGGAGCTGTATGTGTTTACGTACCTGGTGTTGCTTCCTGGACTATTATCGTCGACACTTTGGGTCTCACTAGTTTCCGATGATGTTGCGCTGTTATTAGAACTTGGTGAATTAATCTTACTCATTGTGGGTGGATTTTCTTTGGCAAAAATAATAATAATTTAAGTTTTTGTCCCCAGTTAGTGCTAATGCTTTGCTTTAAAAAAAAAAGATTTCAAGCCAGAAAGTAATAATAACAACTGGTAACCATGGAGTCTCGTGTTAAAGAAGGATTAAATAAAATTATTTGCAGATGTGTGAAAGTCTGCAGCAAACATGTGCATAAGTTGGTTAATCCTGTTAAATATAGATCTATTGATTTACGACTTTGTGCGTGAGGAACATCTTTTTTCAATGTCACACGCGTGACCTATTCCTTTGCGGGAAATATATTATCCTTTGAGGAGATGAGAGAGAATATGAGAAGGAACAATACGTTCTCCCCTAAAAATGCACTGTAGACCCTTTAAGAACAGTCTATAAAAAGACCTTAATAATTTTTTTATAGACTTTTTTACTGCTCTTTATTTTACTTTTTTACGTACTTTCGTTAAGACGTTAATGACGTTAAGTGACGTTAATGCCGACGTGGTCACAGAAGAAATTGTCGGGGTGTAAAAGGTTTTAAAACCGGAGAATGAGATCTATGGTTAGACTTAGTTGCAAAAGAGCTGTAAAATCAAAAGAGATATGTTTTTGGTCTCATAAAGTCAACCCTATCAACGCTGTTCGCTTAGACCAACAGACGGGTTTCTTGAGTCTATTTAGGACCTTTTTAACACTTAAAAGTGGATAAAAAGAACACGTTGTTTTAATCTCATATTTCGGCTCTCTTGAATCCGGATTTGTATACAAATTCTTATATCTGCGAGCTCATTGAAGAAGCAACGGCCGAGGGTTAGTTTATGGATTAGATCATTAATCGCGATAGAGTATATTTAGCTGACAAGGCCAAATCGATATAGAGTCAGAATTGGCTTTCAGCTGTTAAGCTGTTAAACAAAGCGGGGCTGAGTGGCCAAAGATAACTGTAGGAATGGGAGTCTATGTTATTCGAAGGGAACACACGATTGATGCTCAGTCTTGCCGCCATGAGGATATGCGTTTGAACGGAAGGGCTCCGTTGCAATTTCTTTTTGGGAACTATCAAAACATTTAATTGTTGTGCGTTTGCACTTATTTTTATTTCTTAAGAGAAAAGAATCAAATAAAACTATGTAAAATTCCCCTCCTGGCCCTGACAGATCTACAGCTCAAAATTCTACGACGTCGCCACCTGTATTTGGGCGCGTTAATTACTTATGAGTCATAATTCAGTGTATTTACCTATCTGTCAACGCAATAGTGCTGGTAGATTTATATGCGATTTAATTACGATTTGCGATTAACATAAATCCTCAACTAATCTCCGTTATATCTCGAGATTTACCATTCAAATTTAAATCCTCTCGGCAAGCGATTAAAAGTTAATCCCCTCTTAAATCTCATTCATCCTTTTCACAAACCTCTTTTATTCCACTTTCAACCCACCTTTGTAACAGTTAGAGAATCTAAAAAGGAAACAGATTCTGCCCGTATATGACAGATTGGTCCCGGATACGTTTTCTATTACGATTTTTACAACGGAATTGTTTTCTCGCTCCTGGGAAATGCCGTCGTCACCCTCTAAGCACGCGGTGTTAATATTGACTCAAAAATGAAGTCTGCACTCCATACCTCATGTCAAATCGGTGTCAAATTTTAGTGTCAATTTTAAGTCAATTTGAAGTTAAGTGGTGTTCCTAGATTGAAAATTTGTTAACACCGTTTTTTGGTGTCAACCGTTTTGTTTTCAAAAATCTGACTCCATTTTGACACAATTTTTCGGTGTTAGTTTTGTTTCATTAATTTGTCTCAATTCTGACACCGTTTTTTGGTGTTAGTTTGGTTTGAAAATTCTAACTCAGTTTTGACTTTGTTTTGTGAAATATGAACTCGCATTTTTGTAGGTTTTTCTCGAATCTGCAATGCCACTACACGTAAAAAACATTGCACAAAAAAGATTATAAATTCTGTGGTACATGCATTTAAAGTAAAACTCTTCACTTTATTTTAAATCCACAGAACTCAAGAACACAGAACTCTCTTTTTAGACCCAAAATGACAAAAAAAGAGTGCTCGTCAAATAGCCATGCTCAGAAATGGTGCCTTTTGTTTTTTTTGATGTCACACTAACGTGACCAAGCTGGATGTGTAGAGATCATTTTCGGATGCCGCTTGTCATTTAAAAGGGTCGCGGTGGCTAAATGGTCCTTCCATCTTTCTCGATCCTCCGCCACCAACTCAAGAGACTCCGGCGCAATCCCCAGGCGGGACTCAGAGAGGTTCTTTACCTGATCCCACCACCTGTTCCTAGGCCTACCAAGGGCCTATGAACAGGCGACGCGCTCGCATCTCGGCTAGCATGAATCGTCTCCCTCTAATCGCAGTTTTCTTCCCGGTGGTGAGTGGAGATATAGTATAAACCGCTCTTTACTTTCGCATCCATTCTTCACAATACAACTCTTCAAAAACAACTGTCAGTTGAGTTGACTTAAACGACAGCTAGGTGTGTTTGTTTAGTGGATCAATGGGTGAGTTCATTGATTCCTGCATGTCTTTTCACATCTTCACATCAAACAGGGACACGGCCAGCGTTCTTATCAATCTGCCTGGTGAAGATAGTGTAGAGGTAGTGGTTACCTCAGCCTTTTCAGGAGAGGATTTAGAAGCATCTCCGAGGATAATTGAACGACTGGTCAAATACTGCCAAAGGACAAATAAGATCCTCCTGATTGGCTGTGATGCCAACGCCCATAGTGTGCTATGGGGTAGTAGCAACAACAATTCAAGAGGTGAGTCTTTAACTGAATTCTTACTTAGCACTAACCTAGCATTAGTAAACAAAGGCAAAACACCCACTTTTCAAAATGCGATCAGGGCGGAGGTGTTAGACCTTACACTAATTACTAACAAATACCTTAACTTAATCTACAACTGGAGAGCCTCATTTTCAGACCACAAACACATCTTGTTTAACCTTAAGATCAACTCCCAAAAGAGTTATCAGGTACAGATCTCCTAGGACCACTGACTAGGAACTATACAGAAATTCGCTCAGCAATGAGCTTATTGGGTTTCATCTGAGCACAAATACTCCAGAGGAACTGGATAACTCAGTCGTGAATCTCACTGAAAAAATCCTAACCTCATACCACTCAAGCTGCCCGCTCAAAGAAAAAATTACAAATAAATCGGTACCTTGGTGGAATACTGAACTGCAAAAGCTCAGGAAAGCTGCCAGAGATGAGTTTAACAGAGCCAAAAGAGCAGGCGACTGAAACAAGTACAAAGAATCCCTAACTAACTTTAATAAAGAGTTGAGGAAATCTAAACGAAGATCTTGGAAAAACTTTTTTGAGAACCTCAAAGACTCACCGGAGACGGCAAGAGTTCATAAGGCGCTCTCAAGAGGTAACCAGGACTCTATTGGACTACTCAAAGACTCTGACGGAAACCTCACACAAAACTTCAAAAATATTTTAGAAATACTGCTAAAGACTCATTTCCCGGGAACCCAACCAACTTTCCCTACAATAAAGGTAGAGGCTTTGCTATATATAAAAATATTACGTTTGATAAGGTTGAATGGGCGATCAGAAGCTTAAAGCCATATAAGGCTCCCGGAATGGATGGTATCTTTCCAGTATCTTCCCCTCAACAGACTGAAGGCGTGTCTAGTCAAAATTATTAGGTTATGCCTACTGTCAGGCTAAATTCCCCAAAAATGGAGGGAAGTAAGGGTGATATTCATCCCGAAAGGAGGAAACAAACCACCCGACCTTCCCCAATTATACAGGCCAATAAGCTTATCGTATGTACTTCTTAAAGTAACGGAAAAGCTTATTGAGCTAGAGATCAAAAGTGATGCTCTTCAAAAAGCGCCACTGCAGAGACTACAATTCGGCTATCAGAAAGGGCTATCCACAACCACTGCCCTCCACAAATTAACAGAAATGGTTGAGAAATTCCTTATGGCTAAAGAGGTCGCTGTAGGGGCCTTTATGGACATAGAAGGAGCCTTCGATAATGCAAATCACAACTCCTTGACCAATGCTCTAAAGAGGAAAAATTTTAATCCTCTCATTATTAAATGGATTAGCAATATGCTCAAAGAAAGGCTCATAATAGCCAACTTAGGTAACGTGGAAGTAGTAATAAAAACCATCAAAGGGTGTCCTCAGGGAGGAGTTCTTTCCCCACTTTTATGGTCAATACTTGTGGATGAGCTACTCACTGTACTAAACAACAATGGCTTCTATACCATTGGATATGCCATTCTTTTAAGAGGCAAACTTGAGGATACAGTTGGTAATCTTATGCAAAAAGCCCTGAAAATAACTTGGGAATGGTGTGAGGGTGAAGGACTCTCTATAAATCCCAACAAGACCAAAATTATTCGCTTTACAAGAAGGAGACAGAACAAGTTTCAAACCCTAAAAATTAAAGATATTCCTCTTACAACCAGTGAAGAGGTTAAGTTTTTAGGGATAACTCTAGGCAACAAACTCACCTGGAATCCACATTTTAATTCAATATGCAAAAAAGCTACGAAAGCCTTATGGACCCTAAAACAGCTCGTTGGTAAAACATGGGGACTCAATATCAAAATGAGCCTGTGGGTCTATACTCAAATGATCAGGCCAAATATTTTCTACGGCGCTGCCATATGGTGGAAAAAGTGTGAGCAGCGGACAGTCATAGAAAAGCTAAACAAACTGCAAAGGCAAGCGTGCATCTGTACCACTGGAGCTATGCGAACCACTCCCACAGCTGTTATGGAAGTCCTTCTAAACCTTCTAAACCTTCCACCACTACATATAGCTGTTCATGCAGAAGCAGCAAGACAGGCTGCTACAAAGAAGGTAAAAAGAAGGTTACAAAGAAGGTAATCTACAGCCCTTGTAGATCTAGAGATACTGAAGAAAGTGGATCTGGTCAGGGAACTGACACTTTTCAGCGATATCATAGACCCTATTGTAAGCTTTAGCAAAAACTACAAAATCTTAATCCCAAAAAGAGAGGAATGCACTAGCAATCCACATTGGCTAAATGACGACGCCCAAAAGTGGTACACGGACGGGTCGAAGTCAAGCAGTGGAGTTGGGGCTGGTATAGTAGGACCGAGGTGTCATAAACACATACCTCTCTGCAAAGAAGCCACAATTTTTCAAGCCGAACTCTTTGCTATTAACGAAGCAGCCCATTGCATTTATAATAGAAATCTCAAAAATGTGAAGATCTCACTATTCTCGGGCAGCCAGGCAGTCCTAAAAGCTCTAAGGAGCGACAGATATGACTCCAAGGCTGTTTGGGAATGTCACCAGATTCTAAATAAACTGGCTACCAAAAACAGTGTGAAGCTGATTTGGGTGCCGGAACACGAAAACTATGAGGGTAAAGAAGAGATTCCTTTTATGGGGCCTTTTCCCCTCTTTGGTTTCACTGAGGCAGACATTTATCATCAAATTAAAAACTGGACTATCAGTATATGTCTACAAAAGTGAAATAATCTGGAAGGCCTCAAACACTCCAAAAAATCCTCAGGTACAACCCCAAAAGAGCTAAGGAAGCCCTAGAACTGAACAGATCCGATCTAAGATTGTTATGTGGAGCTCTCACTGGACATGCAGCATGTAACTATCACCTATCCAAATTAGGCCACAGCAGCACTGAAATCTGTAGACACTGTGGAGAAACAAAAGAAACTATGGGAAAAAGACTTTGAAAACATCCCATCGAGGGAGGTTATCAGTTTTGTAAAGATAGCTCTAAAAACCTAGATCATTGTATCTTTTAAATCTGCGACCTAAAAGATACAATAGATCTTTTAGGTCGCAGTACAAGTGGGTATTATACTCGCACCCTATACATTCAATTCAATTTCACATCTTGCGGCAACATAACAACATGTTAGTGAGTGGTACTCTAATGTAGATAAACCCATCGGTGTCTGATTTACTTGTCGTTTTTCAAATAACTGATTTGGGTGACATGAAGAAATGAACTGACATGAGTTCAGTGGAACTTTGCTCTTCTTTGATATTTTGTATTTTACGCTGCCATCATTTAGGAACTCCCCCTCCCCAAAAAGCTTAAGATCTTGGTTAGCAGGTCATGACTTCTTTGGTCTTAAGAAATACTTACTTTTCGACAACTCTTATTGGAAGATCTCATGGCTTGTGTAATTCGACTGTAAAATTTCTAAACATCATCGATTTCCTTATCAGCGCTAAAGATAGGTAAATCCTATTTGATAGACTAAAGTAATGATATTTTTTGATAAAATAGTTTGTCAGCTGACAGTTTAATTTACTGTTAAGGGAAAATTCTCAAAAAGCAAACTAGCACATTTGATAGCATGGCATACAGGGTTCGACATAACATGGATCCGCCTTTCTTCTGCGAGCCAGATCATTAAGGAGTGGTGGTGGTTTTGACCCTCCTGGACCTGATCCTATGCCACCGCGGACGCCAACTGCATCAATTTTACCACCAACTCCACCCCAGCCGCCAACTCCTCCACTTTTTGGTATTGGTCCGCCACGGCCGAAAGGGTTAAAACGTTCGGCGGGGCCACCACCGTTGCGAGAAGTACTAAGACGAACACTAACACCACCACGTCTCACAAGTCCACCACGACCAGCACCGGTGCCACCCCGACCGCCAGGACCGCCTTGACCGGCAGGGCCACCTTGACCGCCAGGACCACCTGGACCGGTGTGACCACCGCGAGCGGTCTGACCCCCACGACCGCGAGCAGCAGCACCAAAACGTCCTCCACCACCGGCACCACCTGGAATACCGCCCGGTTTCATATATTTACTTCCCAGAATCGCGGGTGGTTTGATTATCAAATCGTTTTCATTGTACTGAGTCTCGCGGCAGGCTAAGTCCGGCCTGTTCTTCAAGTGAGGTTTTATAACGCCAGCAGGCGGGGTGACTCCAAAGTCAAGTTCGACCTCCGAATCGGTAGTGTCGGACAAAACAAGGGTGTCCTTCATGCTGGGAATACACTTACGGCGGCACGCCTTGCATACTTCAAACTCTAGACGTTTTTTATCCAAAAACGTGCGACAGATGCACTGTGAAACGGGTTTGTGACACGTGCACTTGGCGAATTGCTGCTTTAGCTCTTTCTTCAATTGACTGGCGTGCACAAGCATAGGATTTTTTGTGATCTTAAAGCAAAGGGGCTTCATTGGCACATATGGATCGGCACACTCTTTAAGTAGACTTGCATCCTTGAGCGGTCGCATTGTAATAATGTACACTCCATTCCTTTTGGAAATGTGTAGAGTCGGCTGTTGAACGAGCTCTTTAGACTCAGCCTTGGCCACCGCCTTGCGGGCATACTTCGACACACCAATACTGTCGATTGGAAAATCCTTCAGGAAGTACTTCATGATTTCCTTGATGGACTTACGAATCGCACCTGGCCGCCAGCCCTGACGCATGCCATTTGTGTCAACATTCCATAACCAGCCCATGTTGCGTGGTACTGATTTTCCCGACGAGACGCATGTCTTGTGACCAATTAAAGTACCCGGGTATTTTCGAACCGTTTTGTAATTGTACCTATAAACCCGTTAGATTGTAACGACATAAAATTGAGTTAAAATTTCTGTTTTATTTCAAACTTACGTTTTTCCTTTACACCACTTGGCTTTGACAGCCGGCGGCAAATTCTGGGTCAAGTCAATGTTTTCCTTTGGAACGTTGCCGGCATCTGATGGTTTTTTAGATTTTACCTTTTTATTATTAAGGGGCTGAGCAAAATCCTTTTCGCATTTAGCGTTGCTGGTATATCCCATTTTCTTTGGGTTAGTTTTTAGGTTATACAAATCACGAAGTTCCGAAAACACTTGTGCCAAATAGGTTCGAGACTCGGCCTCGCTTGTTGTCCTGCAAATATTGCCTGCCGATGTTTCCTCCTTTTGAGAGGTGGTGCTCTCCATAGAGTCCTTAGTATTCGAGTCGCGGCATGGCTTCGTCTTGATAGCATCCTTGCATAGCTTTCGAATTCGGCAGTAAGCACAAATTTTACCATTTTTGCAAGTACAGCGACTGCCACGTCTTGTAGTCTTTTCAGAAAATGATCCCTTCGGCTCATCAACTGCCCACTCTTGGAGGATCTGATCGGCTGTAAGATTTTCATTGTATGGCTTCTCGACAGCGTAAGGTGTTGGCTTGTGCAAGCATTTTGGGCACGCCGCTAATTTTGGCAACCACGAAACATCATTATTGCACATGGAACATAATCTAGGAAAAGGATTTATTTCATACACACACGCGTATTGCTAAAGTTAACACACCCTACCTTGGCCGAACGTATGTTGTCTCCTCTAGGACAGGCGGGGATTCTGGGTAATGGCAGATGTTTTTCATTTTTTCGTTCTTAAAGATTCCTTCTTCTTTATCATTATTAGACATATTTAAGCAATCGCAAGAGCAGGATTCTAGAGCGAAAAAATACTTATGTGTCTTTTGCATTTAAGAACAACAAGGATATTCTTACCGGTTGTTTCATCAGAAAATTTGTTACTATGTGGGCATTCTCTTACGTGCTGGCTGGCTTTGCAAGCCCATTCTGTATCTGTAAGATGGGAACATTTTTGTTATAACTACGAAAAGTCGCATTAAAAAAAACTTGCCGCTGGCGCTAGAAGCTTTGGGCTGGGGACAAGCTTTTCCTGTTTTAATGCAAGGGGGTCCAACTCTCGAACCCTGCGACATCGATCTTTCAGCAGGAAATTTCTGCAAAAGGATGCTCTTAATATAAAACGTGTAAAAAAGTTTAAACATTTGCATAAGGCTGTGTTTATTTTTCTATAGTACGAGGGAAATCGTTTGGAATTTATCAAGTAAAATGTCCAAAATGTCTCTTGGCGACAGTCCCCGCATCTTGATGTGGTTTGAATTCTTTGTTCTTGCTGTTTTAGGGAAACCGGTAAATAAAATGAAAGACTGGAGAGGGACATCGCAATGGTAAGGTCTCCTATTCATTTTATTGCTCGCTCCTGGAATCTATTAAGGAAATGTAGTGAGGTGTACCAAGCACCTACCCGGACAAGAGAGGTGTATTCATCTTCAGGACGAATAAACGTTTTGATGTAGTAAGTCAGATCAAATGTAAATCAGTCTTGGAATGGTAAAACACCCAAGGTAGCAGAGGAAGTACGCATGTGTTCATCTCAAGCTTACAAGATCAACAAAAACCAAAGCCAAGACCTCGCAATGAAAATGGACAAATTGAATTTTTGAAAATAAAAAAAGGCTAGTGGTGCGGCGAGTATAAGACTCGCTTATTTTCTGAAAATGGGTATGAGCGCAGAAAAGGCATAGCTAAAAGCCCTTCAGCCTACAAAAATGTTTAATCAATCTACCACAAAAATACTAAGGTCTGCTGAAAGGACGACCCTAAAAGTCACAAAAACTGAACCTCAGGGACTTTAGGGACCAACCTATCGCGGATTCCGGAGCGCTTGGTCTGGATAATCGGAAGCAGGGTACCCAGCATTTATGAACACATTATCGTTTGCGATGACTTCGATGCAAATTGGCTTAAGAGCGACTCTCGAGCCTTTCAAATAAAAGACTTTATTTCTTTTGTTGCACTCCAAGTTTGTACGCGAATTGCTTAGGACTGCAATCCAAGTCTCTTCGATTTGAAAATGATATCGGATTCTTCATCTGTAATTCTCTTAGGCCAGCTTTCGCTTGGTTATATCTCTGATGATGATCTCTTCTTTTGTAATTACAATATTTGGTTTGCTCAATCTTTTGTTCCTTTAACATTCTTGTTTAGGGATTTAAGCTCCATCAATATTGCTAACTTTCATCATGCTGCTCACTCTGCACCCTGGAATATGTGTCGCTCTATTTTTGAAACAGATGACAAGCTTATTTTCATGGAGTTGTCACAGAGTTATATAACCAATATGTACCGTTAAAAATGGTAAGGGTTCGTAATAGTAGTTGCCCTTGTCTTACAACTGAAGTGTTAGACAACAAAAGGGCCCGCAATGCTGAGTCTCAGACTGTTTATGAGGCTGATGTTATATAAGTTGTATTGCAGCCATTAAGTCAAACGCTGTGGGTGAAGCTGGGGTTCCACTGCGCTTTTTAAAAATGATTTTGCCTCATGTTTTATCTCACCTTACCCACAATTTTAACCACTGCATTACGACTTCAACTTTTCCTTAATCTTGGAAAATAGCCCGTATAATACCTGTTGCTAAAAGAACTACACTCACTTTACCTGATGCTGACTTTAGGCCAATAAGCGTTTTGCCATGTTTGTCAAAAGTCTTTGAGAAACTAATAGCTAAACAGATTATTCAGCTTCTGTCTGATAACAACCTTCTTTACCCCAGACAGCCTGGCTTCAGATCTAACCAAAGTTGTTCTTCTGCTATAGTTAGTACCTTGGAAGATATAAGGCAGAATTTCTATAAGGGATACCTAACGCTTCGCTGTCTGCCTTATTTCTCAAAGGCTTTTGACAAAGTGAGCCACATTTTGAAGTGAAGCTGTGTGTACCACAAGGTTCAATTCTTGGGCCCATATTGTTGAGTATGTTCATTATTGATTTATCATCTGTTTGTAAGCACACGTGAGTGCACCTGTATAGTGATGTTGTTCAGCTGTACTTGGCTAAACCATTCAGCGACATAAATGAACTTGTTTTCCACCGTAATAAGGACCTTCAAATCGATTACTTTTAAATTCTAACAAGGTTTATTTCTATATCGTTTAAAAAGGAAAATTTAAATTCTATACCCGGAAATTACCGGCTGCAAGCTCAAAGTTGTTCAATCAGCAACTAGTTAAGGCTTTGTGACTAACTAAAACTAATCAGGTAACGATCATATTAATTGTGTTATAGGGAGAATATATAGGTGTCTTCACAAAATTTGGGTAACTGCAAGCTTTACTTCAGTAACAACTCGACAGAAACTTGTCATAAGACTTATTTTACCCCTAATAACATATTCTGAGGTTGTTTACGGCAATATTGATTCCTTGACCCAACGCAAACTGCAAGTGGCATTTAATGATTCTTTTCAAGAAATCTTTACTAATACTTTGGGGATGAAGTATGACTCTGACGCCTATCGAGCACTCTGACAAAAATTGAATACTGAAAAAGTTCAATAGTTTACTTACTTAACGTAGAAAAGTCGCTGAGGTTTTCTCTAGGCGACTGTACCCATCTTGTACAAAAGACAAAGACGTTCTTGTACAAACTTATAGAAGACGTTCAAGCCCAGGCTTTAAAATTCTTCACACCGTAAACATAATAAAGAAAGAAAGGCTACGTAAGAAAAGACACTGCCGCCGCTGTGGCTAGGCGCGGGCCTTAACATTTTTGCTTACTTTTGATAGGACAAAGAACATTAACGAAATTTAGAAAATCAAAGCGAGCCTTAACATAGAGGTCAAAATCGAGCCAAAAACGAAAGAAAAACAGACTAGTTTTTTTCGATGTAACCGACACACACAAATTTACTGCCAAAAAGAATTGCCAAAAAGAAAATACGCCTGTGAACATCTCTCTGAAGATTGTGATGTGTGCAAACTGGCCCAGTGATTTAAACAAATTGCTAGGAAGTCACCCAGCGGGCTACCGCGGTTGCGAAATCGTAATAGGGTTAAAAAAAAAACGCCAGAAGACTACTGAAGATAAGGCTCCAGGCCGGAAATCAAAAAACTCCAAAGTCCGTATTGGGAAAGGATTGCAATGGGATTGGTAAAGACAAAAAAAAAATCGCACAAAAAAATGTCGGTGGTCCAAGTTCAACAGGAAAATGAACAGTTTTCCCTAAAAAACCCCCCTTAGAGTGGGCGGATTCCAAAATCCTGTATGGAACACACTAAGAGAACGTCAATGTCTTTAATAGTTTGTCGTGTAATATGTTTTAGTTTTAGAGTGAATTTTCACAGAAATCCAGTTGTTCAAGATAAAACACTGTAAAAGTGGGCATGATCCATGATATTGTGGGCGGTTCAATTTAAGTGTAATTTCTATACACCTTAATTTGAGCTCTTATGCCTTGTTCAGCTTAAGCAAAAGGTCTTTTGAAATAAAAAGTGAATTAGAGGTTGTCACACGCTGGAGCCAATAGCGTGGCTGTCGGGGGATTTAACCAATTTTAACACTTTATGTGTACAACATAAGAACCAAACCATGGCTGAAGTTTCTGCTCTATAGCTTGATTTTGAAGGCCCAAAACCGTCCCATATACAGACGGACAGACAGCATGGCTTGATCAATTCACCTGTCAGTCTCGACCATTATCTCCAAAAGGTCTGGTGTTACAAACTATGCATTAAAATAAATATACAGGTATAAAAATCAAAAAAGTAAAAAGCTTTTCATTGCAAATAAAATTAAACTTACATTTCTGACAGAACGAAGAATGGTTGTCAAACGTTCGTAAAGGTAGAAACTAGGCCTACTTCCGCGGTGTATATTAAGGTATCTACAGTATATTAAGCCAACTTCCGTTGCTTACGATATTAAGGTATCCACGATACAAAACGGATTACATTTTGCCCCATCTGCATCCGTTGTTTCTACTTTATGCCTTATATTGTAAACAAGTCTACAAACTAAAAAAATTAAGCTAGCGTCAATATCGTAACAGTTTTTTTAAGAGCAATTTTTCCAATGCGAGTTCTTATCGCAATTCATAGTTCAGAAGAAGTTTATCTCCAATTTTACTTAAAAAATTCGTAAGGTTAACTCCGAATCAACTGTGTGAACAGAATTAGAACAATTTTTTCCTTGTTTTTGAAATCATTCTTTTCTTTCTGTTACAATTTCCTTGTAACTGAAATCAATGGCTAAGAGGTAAAACCTGCAATGAAAATCTGCCCCCTGGGCTAACGCCAGATCATTTTTAAGTCGGGATCAACTAACCTGGGCTTAACCTAAACTAATCTTCGCATTAAAAAAACTTGACCTAAGAGGTTTTTCCTATATCAAAGGTCAATATTTTCTGCTCTCCAACAATACATTCCGTTTAAGCAGATTTGTGTTAAAAAAAAGTTGGCAGATCGAATTTGTAAGCCAAATATTGCCTTGAAAATAGATTCGTGCTCACCTTAGTATGACAGCAATCCAATGAGTATACCTGGTCGAAAGATGTCAAGTCCCTTACTACTTTTCCATTAAAGTTTTTGAACTTGGACAGATCTAGTGCGGTGGGGGCAGGAGCCTTTTTCACAGCCTCTTTACTCAAACCACAGCAATCCTCGTCCGGTTCCGAGTCGTTTTGTATCACAAAAAACAATTCATTTGGATCGACAACTTTTTCAAGTTCTTTCCGAATGTCACAACCGCTTTCCTCGTTATCTTCTTCGTCAGACAAAGCACATTTGGCTCGCAAACGATACTGGATGCTTATTTTTCCGGTCATAACTTCGTTTGACGTTAAGTCGTAGTGACCGCAGTCGCTGAATTGCATAAAGCTATTGGATTCTAGCTTTTGCAAGAGTGCTTTGGGCCATTCGATTTCCACCTCACCTGATGTATAAACACAATATTATGAAAATTTTACAACTTTCGAGTGCATTTTAAGAACAAACCTAAAACTTCGCCGTCAGAATTAATTTTTACTCTTAACGGATGATCCAGTAGTTCGTTTTTTAACTCATCAGGATTTGCACGAAACTCAAGGGTGCGCCCTTGTTTAAATTCACCAGCTTTTTCGGGATTGGATTCGATTGTAAATTCATTATTATTAAAATCCACCTCAGCCGTAAGAGAGTCTGTTTTTTCATTTAATTCGGTCGCGGATACTTTTAAGATGACCAAATCGAACATAAAGCACCGAGAATCCATGGTTGGAACGTACAAATGTATAATAAACTGTTTGCATGCAAGATTTTGATTATAAAAATATTATTTACTACTGATTTAAAAAAATGATGTGACTTTTTTAAAAATAGCGTTATAAACTGGGAGTTAACAAAAGCCAGTAAATTTATAACTAAAATTTTACTCAAAATGAGCTGAGTTATGGCTGATCGGATACAAGAGAGAAGTAAGGACCAGTCTTTTTGTTTTACATTCAAGTGTAGTAAGTGTCAGTTTAAGGTGTGGTGGCTCATACATACAATTTTAAAGTAAATTTTTATGTGCAAGAGCTTTACAATAGTTACGGAGAGCGAAAGGATCCCATGAACCTGTATAGCAGCCCCCCTACGGCTGTAGGTGCCATGAAAGTTGAAAATAAAAATAAAAGGCTCGGTGAGAAATACCTCGATTGTTAGTGTGTCGGGGGAAACAAACGCTTTTTTACAGTCATACTATGCGAGGATCTGACAAGACCTTCAAGGGTTGCATTTGTCATGAGAGACATCCCGATTCGACGTTTGAAATCAGCAAAAAAATTTGTTATTCCTCCATGTGTGTTACACCTGCAACAAACACGGCATACACAGTTGCGAGTGGTCGCAAGCTGGCTTTTCTAAACTGTAAGTGCCTGTTAGTAGTAGCTCTGGCATGGTATCCTGTAGCTACCCTGGCCACCCACACCGTTGACCTTGTGTAAGCATAGCCATAGCTGACTGTGTAAGTATGTATGTTTGGTTTGTATTGTGAGTTCATAGCGCTCCACCTCTTTAAAGCTGAGCTTCGCGAGAAAGATCTTTTTATAGCCAAGGTTCCTCAAATTATGGGTGTGTTTTCTTAGAGTTAGGGGGAAAGCTTGAACCACTCGTAATATTCTACTCATTTTTTGCACTAATCCTGAAAGAGTAAGGGCAACCTATGAGCACAAACACCCCTGTCCTGAGAGCAAAATAAATTGGGAATCGAGTGATAAGTTTTCGGGTGCAGGACAGAAAAAAAAGTTTTAGTGGTACAATTTTTTTTTTAAAGGTAGTTCAACAAACAATGTTTTGTCAAAAAATACCCTTAAGGATGCATTGAAAAAGGTCCGAGAGAGTTAATATGTCGGCGCAGGGACATAATTTATACAAATTTATTTTTTTGGCCTTATGTCCCACCGATGTGAGACATAACCCCCAAATATTATTTGGGGCATATGTCTCCCACGTGTGGGACACAAGCACCAAATTTTTTCGTCGAAAATGGGACAAAAGTCCCAGGATATAAACTCCCTTTTTTGCAATGTTTAGCCACTCACGCGACTTCGTCGCTCTGCTAAGGGTAGGTGCAGTCTTTTTTAACCATTTTTGCCCCTTACTTCTGAACTTCTTGAGCCCTTGAACTTGCTGTCTGCAAAAAACAAACACCTTTGGATAAAACAGTCTTTGGGTGGCCCGAATGAGTGCCCGGTGAGTGCTCGGTACTCACCACCTCAGCCCGAAAAAGCCGCATCTACTTGCGTTTTTGTTAAGCAGAAGAGGAAGCGGTGCCTGATGTAAGCGACCGGTCTTTTTCAGTTGGTGAGACTTCCACAGACTTGTCCCATTTCATAAACACCGCCGAAGAGTCTATCGAAGTACTTCAGTCAGATAGTAAAGCTGCCTTGCGCCGTCAATCGGTCATCATTTTCCTCTTCGACTGTCTCTAAGTCTGGCGCAACGTAGGCCCCGTCTTTTGGAGCCTGTTCAACTGGAAAGGTATCCTGAGTCATACTCATACTGCTGACAGAAGCAGTGCATTAAGTAGCAGCCTCACCTATGCTCATTTTGCCGATAGAGTCGGAAAAAGATCTAGAAGAGAAATTTGGTTTTATTTTCATAAAAAAAGTAGCGGGGTCGGCACTACCGTCACCTAACCAAAATGAAGCGCCCTTGCGAGCAAACATGAGTTTAGTTTGAGATTTATGTCAATCGTGGATTAATGCCTGTTGATGCATGGTATGAAGGTTATATTCTATAACCGCTATACTTTGCGTTTTAAGATTTTCATACTTAGTTATCATCTGAGTTTTTGGCAAAAAGTTTAGAAAAAAAGTGTTGGGTTATTCACACTTGATGAACGCCGACAATTTTTTGTTTTGTTTCAATTGACTAATTTAAGCTCATGTATAAAAGTGCTTTCAGAGATCCGTAAAAGAAAGAATATTTCAAGAATTGTTAACTGCCCATTAAACTACAAGCAAATTTCAGATCGATCAATCGGTTTCGCAGATATTTACATGCAAAAATGAAAGAAAAGCGATATTCTTCGCAAATTTAATTTAAAATTTTTTAGGTGAACTGATACTATTGTGGCGTTCACAGTATGTAGTTTTAAACAAAAACTAATAAAAACAGGTGAGTAAGTTCAAGAGTTCGTCTGTAAAGCCGCGTTGTCACAAGGCAGAGGAACAGAAAAAGAAACAGAATTTCATACATAAGCAACGCAAAAAGCATTCAGCGAATTAAGGTTTTAGTTGCTAATGTATGTGATTCTGTTTCTGTTCCTGTTTTGCGTTGCTTGTGACAATGCTTAACTGAAAATTGAAATGTCCTACCCTACTTGCCTTGTAAAAAATTCATAAAATTTGTTGGTTTAAATTCATACATTGTAAGTCAATTATTCGTATGAATCCCGCCCCTAAAAATGGTCATGGACAAGAAAAAAAATCTGTCAATATTATTTCATTAGAAGTATGAGGAAACTCGTTAAAAGTGGAAACTAAAGACCCAAACATAATAGACTTGAGCGGGATTAATCTTATATCGAAATACAACGAAAATCCCACTCAAGTTCTGCCAAAAGATTGTGGTGCCCATAATAGATTCACTGTGAACGTCTCGAGTATCACATAGCCTTGAAAATTTAAAGTCAAATTTTAAAATTCCATATGTCACTTTTTCTTATTTGGAAGTTAATATCTCCGAAACCGTTTGTCAGATCCTATGTGTTTAAACTTGTGAGGTCAGCGTACAATTCTTGGTACATTCCCTGCTTTCACGGATTTTTCGAAGCACTTTTAAAATGTGGGCTTAAATATGACAATGAGTGAACTTCTTCTTCTTCTTCTTCTTAAGGTGGCGCTACAGTCCGGGGTGGACCTGAGCCTCAGCCAACAAGCTTCGCCAGCCAGCTCTGTCTCTAGCTAGCCGTCTCCAGTTTTGCACGTGAAGTGGCTGAGGTCCCCTTCCGCTTGCGTGCGCCACCTGAGTCTCGGTGTTCCTCTACCGCGCCGTCCTTGCGGTGTGGATTTGAAGATTTTGAAGCGCTGGACTCCAGCCTCGTGTTCTCCAGTGCGTTAAGGACTAAGGGAAATAAGTCATCACACAGTTCTACTCTGCTGGGTTCCTGGGCACGTTGGCGTAGCCGGAAATGAAATGGCAATTCAATTCAATGAAATGGCCAGACGTGTATTTCCTTCTTTCAACACAGCCAAAGGTTTCATAGATCAAGATACGGTTAAACTAGCCGGTAAACGATGGCAACAGTCTGAGGATTGTATCATAACTCACTGCTTGTGGCCAGTGCTCGACCTGAAATAAACATCGACTCTTCTACCTCTCAGTTGAAACTTCATAAGAACACTCGATAGTGTTGTCACAGGACACTGCACTATTGGTGTCATGGCTACACGAATGGGAATCTTTGCGAGCGACCTCTGTAAAAGCTGTAGAGATGAAAAAGAAATAGAGTCTATAGAACACTCTGAGACCGTCCAGCTCTCTAAGAATGACGACTAACCTGTTTAGGAGTCTGTTTTGATAGCCTGGACGACTAGGCAGGATTATCACTACTAGACCTAAAAAGATTTATTAAAATATCTGGCTGGTTCAGTTAGGTAGACATATGACAAACAATGTTTGTCTATCGTACAAGATTAATCACTATGGGCCAATCTGGCCGCAGCACCGAATGCAAACAACCCTTCCAACCTTACCTTACCTAACTTAACTCCAGATTCGTTTTCTTGTTTTAAGTTGGGCTGAACTCAGCACCAAAAAACCGGCCCTTAGTGCTAAACCAAGAGACATACAAAGTCTTATGTTTGATATTTAATATGAGCATTCTTTTTTTGTCATTATGGCTCTTATTAGAGAGCGAAAAAACAATTTTATTGTAAAGATCCCAATATAAAACGTGTTAGGGCCGGTTATTCAGTGTTGAGTTCAAAAACCGCAGTGAAACTAAACTCAAATCGCACGTTTACCCCTAAAAAACTATTGACAGCTTGAAAGTCATTGATTTTGACAAGTGGGCAAACATCTCTACAGAGCATCTAACAGTTTGACGTCTAGTGGTATTATCGAGTGCGGGATGCCAAACAAAGTACCTTTTTATATGGCAAACGAACAAAAATTACGCATAAACGTGAATAACTATTTAAAAAATGCTACCCTGTGTCTCAATGAACGGGAAAGTGGTAGACTTGATCAGCCTTCCTAGGAATGCTAAAAATATTTCATTATATAATACGGAAAGGATAAGAAAAGTGTTGTTTGTGTTGTAGAAACAGTGTATACGACCACAAAAGGGTACGCGGATTCAAGGAGATCATATCATCAGAACACTGTTTCGATACTTTCCGCATATTTAATTAAAATAATTTTTGGGTCAATTCAAAGAACGGAATAAGCACAATAACTTCTTCTTTTTTTTTCTTTACTACTCTAGGTTGAGTAGCTTATTAGTTATTCGCACTTCTACAGAAACTATTGAATTTTTTCATATAAAAACGCGATTAGCTTGACATCCCGCACTCGAAAAATGTGAAAGACGTCAGATTTTGACAGCCGTGGTAAAAGGTATTGTTATGTGGCGACAAGAAATAAAACAACTCGCAGGAGTCCCTGAATGCACCCATCGATTCGCTCTACAGACGCACCCGCTCGATTCACTAAACGAACATACCCAACTGTCATTCCAGTCATCTGACAGCAGCTGTCATATTCGAAGTTCGAATTTCGATTTCCCCTCCTTGGAATTCAGCGGAGGAGTACCAGTGGAAAATTACCAAAGGGGGTATAGAACGTACTAGAAGGTGCTTAATTTTGTATAAATACACGGGTGGCAGGCTCGTACGAAACAGTTATATTTTAAACGTGGACTTGTGAAAATCGGTAATAAAGTAAAAAGTGATTGAGTTGAAATAAAGTGTTGAATTCTAAATAGTAAAGTTGAATAACAGTGTGATCTGAAATTAAATAAGTTTGTTTGATAAATAAAGTGTTTCATTGTGTGATTATAAAAGTGAAATTGAGTTTTATTCGACGAACCCCAGGCCGAAAATATTACAGTATATTGACTTGTGCCATGACACTTCGAATGCGCCTTCGCATTGCCACAAATTACTTAATAACTAGATACTCAACTAAAGCGTCCCTTTCCCCCCAAAACCCATTTGTTTATTTGTTGTTGTTGTTTTGAGTTCCGTGTCGGTGAATACGTGTGAGAAAAGTAAACAAAAAGTTGAGAGCCCGCCAAAATAGCGAGGTGAATTTCACACTGACATTTGAAAAATTTAAATACATATCTTAAAAAAGTCATAAAAGATAACACACAAGTCATTAAAGTCAAAATGACAATTCTGTTTTAATTTTGCCCACACTTGGGGTGAGCCTACATTGAGACTACAAAATCGTAAAATTTAGTTCATTTGAAGGTGCATGGAAATACTGGAATGTTTATGACGTAATTGGATATTTTTACGAATTTGGTCTTTTTTTCAATATAGTTCGGGTCACAAATTACTTAATAACTAAATATTCAACTTGTGCGTCCCCTTTCCCCCAAAACTTATTTGCTTATTTGTTGTTTATTCTTTTCGGCTTTGTGACGGTGAATGCGTGTGAGACGCTTATTATTATTATTACGCAGTTGGGCTTTTCTTTTCTCCAGAATCGTTCATGTGTTATTGATGTTCAGTTTTTAATTATGTAAGAATGCAGAAAATATTAGTTATTCAGCAAAACAAGAGCAACAGTTAGGAAACAATCGAGAAAACTGCCATTTTAGGAAAAGGCTTTTGATTTTTACTTGCGTAAAATATTAAGCGTTCCCAAATTTAAGAAAAATGAAGAAGTTTAGAAGCATTAAATATAGCTTTCATTGGATTGCATCACTGAAACTTTTTTTTACTTGTGACTAAATTTGTTTGTTTAATGAATGCTTCTTTTGGTGTCAATCTCTATTGTTACCTACAAAAATATACATAAACATTTTTCTTTCGACTACTTTGCTATTTCACTGACAGAAATCAATTTCAATGTGCTACTGATTTTTTTTACGAAATAGGTTCACTCAAAAGTGCATTATTCTTCTGTTCTCAGTTGCCAATTTGACTTTTAGTGTTCAACTCTAATCTCAAATGCATGCGATAATATTGACTTGGAAGGGTAAGGATGACAATTATATCATAATATTGATTTGTTCGAATAAGGAATTCAAATTGTAGCTATAATAAAAATAATAAAAGTGCCTTTGAACCTTTCTAATGACTTTTACTTTTTAATATACTAACGATTGATTTCGTCAAAACATGTAGAAAACATTTTATTGGTACTTAACCGTAAATTTTGCTTTTTAAAGCTTTAATCCGGTAACATAAAACACAAACTTATCAGAGGCACAGGCATTTAGGCAGTAAAGAATTAGTTTCATTTGCGCTTTTTGTGTTTTGTTTTTAACTATATATGAAAATATTTAGATGGCATTTGAAATACATAATGTATAACTGGAATACAATTAAGATAAAAATGATTTTAAGGTCTCTAGCAAAACAAGATTAATGTAGCATGACCCATTATGTGGCGACTTCCAGATATTGGAATTCGTTACAATTTTTGTCCGGTAGACGGAGCAAAAAGCTGATTCCGCCATGTTTATGGTGAATCACTTGAACTTCGTGGTGAATCTCTTCAAGTGTGGAATACATTGACAAAATGTGAGAGTATGCGTAGTTTATCCATGGCAACAGCTTGTAGGCCCCTCGCCTTTCCAGTCTAGTTGAATATCTATTTCATTAAGTAATTTGTGGCATTGCATAATTGGGCGAATCCAAACGGGAAAGCGAAAATATCGCAACGACATTCCACTTCTCCTTGCATAATTGGGCGCATTCGCACATCGTATAATACCAAAATCAAGATGCGTCGACATTTGAGATTCGCCCCCTATATTTAAATTTTTTAGAATTTGACACTTCTAGCGCTTTGTTAATTGGTGTGTTCATTGTTTCCTCCTTCTTTTGTAAACATTACACGTGCAAAACTGTTGTATAGGGAAGAAAATTGGGATTTTTATAAATATGTCCAAGGACTTTATTATATAGGTATTTTAGTTTTGACAATCCATTTTGTAAAGCGGCACTGTCACAAGGAACAGAAACAGAAACAGAATTTCATACTTAAGAAGATTTTTCTATAATAACTAGATATTCAACTTGCGTCCCTCTTACCAAAACCCATTTATTTACGTTTTATGTGAACCCTTTAAAGCTTTTATAAAGCTTCCAATATACGTGTCAGTGAATACGTGGGAGAAAATGCAGCAATAATTAACCTTACGCGATCAGCTGATATAATAGCTCCAAAACGGATTTGAATGGAACTGACGAATTGACGATTTTACTCAAATTTGTAAACAAGTACCAGGTTGGGTAAATTCGTCAATTTCAGCTTGTGGGCAAGGATTTTACATGACTGAAATTGAATATCTAGTTAAGCCTAGGTTAGACTACACGCCATTTTGGCACATTTGACGTACCAAAGAAAAAAAATTCAGTAAATATTTTTCTTCTTACGTCAAATATGCCAAAATGGCTTGCAGTGTAATGTAAGATATATTCTGTAAATGGGAGTCAGTCATATTTTGAATTTAAATTTGATTTTTTAAAATTCAAACTGAAAATTCGGATGACGGACGAGCTACCACCGTCAGCAAAAGGCACGCAAAAACATAAAAAGTCGACATCATTTATTTGGTTGAATGTGATTGCCAACTCTCCACAGATATATTTTTCGTTGTCTTCGTTAAGCATTTCGCTTTCGATGTGGAGATTTCGTTACACCTCATTACCATACTTGGCTTTAGGATAAATAATTCTTACGCTTCTTCTATTACATTTCTCAGCCGGTTGGTTTTGGGCATTTGTACGGTTTTCAAAAAAAAAAAATACATTTTCCAGCTGTACTGTCAAATTGAATAACCTCAATCAGCGAAACAACTTGAATGCTTAAAGTATTTTACTGGCCAAAAAATGCGTTTTACAAATAAATTATGTGCCCAACACTTGGGTTGGATGTTCAAAAAGCATTGGGTAGTCCAAGGCAAACGAGTTCCACACGACACGGGAGCTGCCGCTGAACTAGAGAAGCTGGGAATCGCAGTGCAAACTCCAGAAGATGTCTTACGACCAAAACGCGATCCAAAGTAAGTTTCATTATTGAATAACATTTTAAATCTGTGAAAATTAGAGCTTCAATTTTTATTGGCACTTTATTTGTAGCTTCGAAAGGCTTGTTTTCAACGAACCAGAAGTAGTTGAAGACGAGACGCACCCAAATTGGCACACCAAACCCTGTTACGTTTATGGTGATTCTAATGTGCTGCTCGAAGGTATTGCACAAGCTCAGGTGCTAACCAAGAGCCTTGAAATCAGTGGGTTTCCTCGCAACATCGAAGAGTCTATCAACAAAATGCAGCTTAACAGCACTGTGGACAGAAATGTACAAAACTGCATAATGGCCTCGCATGTGTTCGATGCCCAGCAGGTGAAATTGCCAAAAGTGAAGATTCCCGAACGCCCCGCTTTTAATTTGCCTCGCGAGTATGGCATTGCCCACAGCAGGAGACGGTATACGACCCATTGTCAAGGCTAAATAGCGAATGACCCAGTTTGTTTTCTCTTGCAGACGCCTCCTGATCAACAAACTAATATTCGAGTGCGAGAAGCTAGCGGGAAGTTCAGTGACGTCGCGCAGGCAAATCTTCGACAATGCGAACTTTGCCGTGACACTATCCAAAGAAAATGACTTGCTGCAGTTCCAACTGACTGGTGACACGCTTATTACATCGAACAAAGCCATTGAACCGGTCAAAGGGAAGTACGAAGCCGAGATTCCAGACTTGTACCCCATAAAGCATACAATCACTATCCCCAAAAGGAACATTTACACTGCACAGAATGCCTACCGTGAGTTGGCTTATTCGGACCTGTGTGGACTGTTTAAATTTTTTTCTTTTTTCAGCGCTCCGCAATGCATTACCTTACTCCCATCCGCACACGATATTTGTACATTTTGACAAGGAGGAGGTCAAAAACTTGCACCAAACCCCAGTGACGACCTCTCAATTTCAGGCGAGAAATATGATCAAAGCGTTTACTGTGGCGGCTGCCAGGGCAAAACAACTTTATGGGGTGAGAGTTACTTCAACGCACTTGGCTTAGTCTATTTGATGGAATATTCTTTGTTCTAGGAGTCTCCCGACCAGCTGCCAAAGCCTATTGTCGTGCAGAGCATTCAGACAGACGGCAAAACGTTCCACTTTGGTGTGTTTCAGCTGAACACTCTGAACCTGGAGGGGGCTGATGGAGTCAAAAACTACTGGTTCCACATGCCAAATGTAGATTTGTTCTCTGAATGTGGCTACAAAGTTGGCCGACCAGTGCTCGAGGGTTACAACAAGGAATGCTTCCGGTTCCTCAAGGCGTTCTATAGTAATAATTAAGAGTTGAACCATAAACGCTGTACCAAAAAGAACAAGACGAAGCTTCTTACTGCCTTAACTTAAGCACTAAACTTAAGGTCCATGAAAACACCTTTAGTACCCACAATTCAATATATGTTATACCACGTCGTGGAGCCCTTGATAACCCATTTTACCTTGTAACAGACAAAAAAACCATAAACAAAAACTCGTATTCGAACAATTAAGAAGAAAACAAAACCAATTCTTGCTCAAACACACAAAACATTCAGCAAATTTACTACCTCGTTTAAATTCGTGTCGAAGCTCTTTTGAACAGTGTTGATTGCCATAAATTAGTCAAACTTGGATTACACCGCAGCCGAAACACATTTTATTTCAAATTTGTTATCAGCGAATAATTTTATTCCCCACGAGATGGAATACGAATCAACAATGACAAATAAGCGTCATCCAAGTCATCCAAGTAAGTTTTTTATCGACTTTTGTAGTACATATTTCGATTTACAACCCGTTTTATATGTGCCAACATTAATAAGGTGGCCGGTACCGTATTTTATCTAAAGAAGGTAGACGCTTTGTTAGTACCCATTTCTGAGACAATTTGCCTCGAAAAGTCAATTGCCTCAAAAGACTTCCAATGTTTTTTTTGCTATGCGAAGCTCCAAAGAGCCTTCTGCAGCATTTAAAGCACTTCTGACGAATCCCTAAGGATCGTGCGTAATATCAATTGCACAATTGTAAAAAAAACTGTACGCATTCTTGCGCAAATGTTTTATAAATCTTTATGGCGCCTTACGCAAATAATAAGTCTGCGTTGTGAGATGGGAAGAATAATATTTGAGTTAAAACAGGGGTGTCATAGGTAAAACAGGGTGTCCTGTAAGTCCACTTCTTTTCTCTCTTTCCCTCGTACGATTTGGCTGATTACTTGCCATCCGGCATAATCATTAAAGGACTCACAATAGGGAGTTTACTATGTAACCAGACGATATCGTTTTATTTGTAGAAAGACTGAAAGTAAATAAGAAAGAGTTTTTCTTTCCTTGTGAGTTTAGAACTGAACTTTTACTCGCTTCTTCCTACTTGATTCTCATTTTTTTAATGAGAATCAAATGACATACATTTTGCTGGCTTACATTTATATGAATAACTTTTTATAAAGAAGTATAAAATACTTCAGAAGAGTCAAAATACAACGGCTGCGTTGGCTGGGGCTTCTAGAGCGGATGGACACCAACGCCCCACCCGGAACATCTTCGAATCCTCCCCGCAGGGACGGCGCAGTTGAGGAGCACCGAGACTCGGGTGGTGCCTTGAATTTCGTCAGTTTGATTGAAAACTACTTGGCAATACTCTCCAAAGAATTGGAGCAAGTGGAAATGGACCTCAGCCAACTTGCAGACTGCTTCCTTCGCTTTTGATTTTAGTCGGGTCTTACGACAGGCATACCTTGCCACAACGTTATTCTAAAACCCGACCTTGCAGGGTGAACATGAACAAATCGGAAGGGATTGTAATTTTCCGAACTCCTGTGCAGTGTACCCTGCACATAAAAGGAGTTCGATTGAAATAAGTCGAAGAAGTCTTAAGAGAGAAGTCTTAAGTGTCTCGGGGTCTTTTTATCGAAAGATGGGAGGAGTGATACTGAGTTATCCTGTAGAATTGGCCAAGCTGGAGCTATAGTAAAGGAACTGCGCCGGCTGGTCATCAAGAAAGCTGAGCTTGGAGTGAAAGCAAGGATCTCAGTTTTTGATTCAGTGTTCGCTCCAACCCTCATCTATGGTCATGAACTTTGGGTAATGACCGAAAGAATTAGATCGCGGGTACAAGCTGCCGAAATGAGATTTCTTAGGTGCGTTACTGGTGTTAGTCTTAGAGATAGAGTGAGAAGCGTCAGTATTCGTAGAAATCTTAATGTTGAGCAGCTACTTCTCCGAGTGGAACTGTCGATTCTTCGATGGTTTGGACACGTTATTCGCATGCCTCCTGACAAACTTCCTAGACAAGATGGAAAGAAATAGGAGGTGCGATCAGGTAAAGAACCACTCCGAGTCCCGCCTGAATCTCTTGAGTTAGATCGAGAACGATGGAAAGACCATTTAGCCAGCCTCGCTCCTCCACCCTTGTAGAGGATAAGCGGCATTAGCCAGCCTCGCCCGCCACCCTTGTAGAGGATATGATGCATTGGAATTGCATTTAGAAAATGATGATTCGAAAATGATATGTAGGTATACATTATATATTTTAAGTAACTACGCGCTCCATTCTAAAAGAAACCCACCGGTCAAACTTTGAAAGGGACGAAAATAAATGAACGAACTACTTAAGTCCAGCTAAAACCTAGATCTGTTAATCCCGCAAAAAAAACTAATCTGGAGTTAACCCAGAGAGCGGCTTTTCAGTAAAGTTGTTAAAATCTTTGAATATCGAAATAATGGACTCTCCCATCTCTCCCTTTAAATAGAAAAATGCATGAAAAGAAGTTTAAGTCGTACTCAGATGTCATTTGTCACAGAAACGCGCAAGGATACTGCCATTTTATACAGAAAAAACATTCAAAGAAGTTCTCCAGAAATGATCCGGATCCAGCATTAACCTCGAATCTATCTAGGAAGTTTAATACGGCAAGGAATACAGAAGAGACTCAAAACTGGAACTCCTATAAAGAATCTCTTAAATCCTTTAAAACTGAACTTAGGAAAGGGAAAAGCTCCACGTGGAAGAAATTCTGCGAAAAGATTAAAGAATCCGCGGAAGCATCCAGGCTCCGAAAAGTTCTCTCAACCTGTCCCAATGTATTTAGCTTTCTCAAAAAGGCAGATGATCTGTGGACATTATCCAATGATGAATCCCAGAAACTGCTGACCCATTTCCCGGGGCACTCACCAGACTGCCCTAGCCTCTCCCTAGCCTCTCTGATAACGCGTCATAAGATCATTTGGGCTGTAAATAGCTTCAGTCCCTACAAGTCACCAGGACTTAAGGCATAATACCAGCCGAGCTTCAACAAACGTCCGACTTGATTACCCCCTGGCTGGAGACCACTTTTAGAGGCTGTCTTTATCTGTGCCACATCCCCACCAGATGGAAGCAAATCAAAGTAGTCTTTATCCCCAAGGCGGAAAAAAGTTCCCACGTTTATCCCAATGATCTAAGAGCTATCAGCTAATCATCATTTCTACTTAAAACATTAGAAAGGCTCATTGTTCTACATCTAAGATCAACTATAGACCCGTCTAAACTTTCTCTATCTCAACATGCGTACAGCAAAGGAAGATCCGTAGAAACGGCTCTCCACACACAAGTGCGATTCATTGAGAAATCATTCAACCAAAAAGAATATACGATGGTTGCTTTGGAAGAGTTAAACATAGAGGCGGGACTAGTAGCATTAATAAAACAACTACTTACTAGTAGAGTAATTAATGCCACTCTAGGTCACGCTTCCTTGAAAAGCTCGACCAGAGGAGGTACACCGCAAAGAGGAGTACTATCCCCTCTTCTCTGGAACGTAGCGGTGAATAGCTGCTACTTATACTAGAAAGAGCGGGCTGCAAAACGATCGCCTACGAGGCTGATGATGTAGCCATTGCCTTCTTGCGGAAATATCCTCAAGTACGAGGGACTTAATGCAACATGCCCTCACTTTCCTCCACAAATGGACGACTGAGAATGGTCTAAGTTTAATGCACAAAAGACTGAAATTGTCCTCTTCACTAAGAAATATAAAATCCGCCGTATTGTCCCTCCCACCTTAAATGGTCCCAGCCTACCGTTTTCAAATAAGACGAAGTACCTTGGCCTTATTTTGGACAGTAAACTAAGCTGGGAGTTCAATATATCACGGCCCTTTATTTGAGCAAAAAAGCCATTGGGCGCCAATGGGGATTACAACCTCACATAACGCATTGGCTCTTCACAGCTGTGATAAGACAAATACTTCTATACGGCGTAGCAGTATGGTGGCCTATACTCAACGTCGGCACACATCTCAACGTTTTAAGAAAGGTACAAAAGCAAGCATGTAGCTGTATTAGTGGTTCCCTGAGAACCACTCCTACTGATGCGCTGGAAATCCTACTGCGCAATTCGACTTAAAGCATGCTCCCAATGGCGTGATTACGTTTACGAATTACATGCCAATATTCTAAACGGATTATACTGGATTATACTTCACCTTCATACTTCTCAAAGAAAAACTTCGAAACCCGGATTCCGAACAGAGACCTGTGGTACGGCAGTAATATACCCTTTGGTAACGCCATACACTTTTACACAACTTAATTTAACTTAAATAAATCCCTTCGCCTACCCAACCAATGCAGCGTCTTCCAACCAGAAATAATGGCAATTAGTGAAGCCCTGTCCTGGCTAAAGTGGAACGTGATATCCGCTCGCGATATCTGTATCTTTACGGATAGCCAGGCTGCCATCAAATCCCTGACATCAATCTCTATAAACTCTAAATTAGTTAAATAACTGTCGCACATCTCATCCGTCTGTGCTGGGTGCCAGGTCATAGAGACATCTTGGGAAACTGTGAGGCTGATAAGCTTGCTAAGAACGCCACTAGACTGCCAGAAGAAGAAAACTCCTGTAACATAGGTACAGCTCCCCTAGCTACCTTCAAATTACAGCTCAAAAATCACAGCATACAAGAAACTAACGCCAGATGGAGGACAGGCACCGCTTGTTTAACCTCCAAGCAAACCTGGCCTCGCCTCGATCCAAAAAGATCAGATAGCTTGATCTCCTTAAAGAGATCCAAAATTAACACTGCAGTGGGAATTATCACCGGACACTTCCTATTAGGTCTTCACGCAAAAAGACTAGGTTTATTCTCAAACGTAGATGAGGAAGAGGAAGAAAGCGTACAACACTTTCTCTGTTGTTGCCCGGCATTCGCGTCGTACAGGAAATTCATACTAAGCTTCACTAAGATCTTAGTGAAACACCGGTCGAAAAGCTACCAAAATTAATTGAAAAGACTGGCTGGCTGTCGTAGAATTCACGCCAACCTACTCCCTTGGTCATATACCAACGTGACGGTACAATGGGGCCCCTCTTTGGCCTAAGTACATTAAATAAGCCACTATTCTACCTACCTACCTAACCTCGGATCTAAATTCACTGAAAAACTCATTTCTGGGGTCAATCTGAGTTTTACTCCGAAACTCTGATGATCTTGTACTAATGGTGCTAATTTGAAATCCCTTGTAGCGCCCATGAATATGGCACGCTTTTGATAAATGTAGAAAAAATATCCTAGAAGAGCAATTTTAACTAAATACAAAACAAAAAAGATCGTCAAGTATGAGGACATTTATGGAGCCATAATCTCATAAAGACTGCTAGTTAGTGCATCCGCTTATACCGCTTGTGCTGCTGTTTGGTACTGGTGATGTTATGCAGAAGCATAAGTCCCCATTTGAATTACCCATTGATAGAAGTCCATATAATAGTATGTCAATGCACGGAACGGTCCATCGGCTTTTGTTGAAGATTAAACTCATCTTTATTATTCGGTTTGTGTTAAACACAGTTTATTCAAACTATGGCTTGATATACATATTTTACATATTTTTGAATACTTTTTCAATTTAAAACCAGTGAGTACGCAGAAGTTACAGTCCGTAAAACGGACCGTTGAATACCCCATCCTATCCCACATTGTCAAATGCTGATGGCATTGTTATTTTTTGACATTTTATAAGTAGTGCAAACTTTGAAAAGGGGCGTGGTCCAACTGCTCCTAATTATAAATAAATAAATAAATAAATAAATAAATAAATAGAGTGGCACAACAGCTCGAGGTCAACCAGGGCCAACTTCTCAACAATGCATGTTGTGTGCGTTGATTTCTTCATATACAAGGGGACCTACAGTTTTTTGCCGAATCCGAACGACACTTTGAGAAGTTTTTGAAGACAAATGATACTCTCGGAGGGCTTGCCAGACCCTCGCGGAGAAAGAACGAGTCTTTTTTTTCAGGTGACGATGGTAGGATTCGAACCCAGACCTCAGGCGTAGTAAGCACACACACTAACCACTACGCCACGGCACCCAACCGCCCCTAATTACAAACTATCAATTACAAGATATTTCCAGGTTCCGCTTGAATGTACGTAAAAATGCAATTTTTTGGTACAAATTCAATATTTTTGAAAAATCGACCCAAAAGAGGGCGTGCCTAAAAACTTTATGTGAACGAAATCTGGAATGAAGTCTGGTTTACCTAACCTGCTATTTTTTGTTTCATGTTTTCCCAAATTATCACTCGGCCTCGTAAACGTAATTTCCTGGGTCGAGGTCAGGAAAGTTTCAGGTTTTTCTTCAATTCTGCCTCTAAATGTGGGCGTGGTCGAAAGTTTTATATGAAGAAAATGTAGAACTAAGCGTTTTCTACAGAAATTATTAAGAGATTTTTTTTCAATTTGGAACAAAAATATTGAGTAAACTGCACTTGAAAAGTTACCCTTAAAATAGATGCCACGCCCACTGGAGGAGGTTTGCCAAAAAAATTTTTCTTTTTTGTGTTTTACATTCATTAGGAGATGCTAAATGTCAAATTTCAGCCTTTTAGAACGGTAAGGAGGTAGTTGCTCATTTAGACCGGGCGTGATTGTGGGCGTGTCTGTGGGCGGTACGGCTTCGCATGACGTGGACCGTACATGCGAAAATTCAGCACCCTAGCTCACTATTTAAGACCTAAAAACATGTGACATACAGACGGACGGACGGACGGACATGGCTTGTTCGATTTAGAATTCGGTCTCGATCATATGCCCTTAAGGTCTTGGCGGTCTACCATTATTATTTCAACGTGTTACAAACTATGTGACAAACTTAATATACCTCCTATCCTATGGGATGGGGTATAAAAATTCGTCATTTCAAAAAGATGGTGGCAAAAAACTGTTTCTCCATTTTTATATTACATATATAGTTGTAATAAAAACTGTTATATGTAAGTTTATTTCTTCTTTTCAATACCTTAAGTTTTGGCTTAACGTTCATGTGGCTTGTGCTTGCGTCAAATTTGGTTAATGTTTTTGAAGCCCATCTCGGTAACCATTTACTATTTCTAACCCGCTTTAGTTTTTTTTTTTCAAATGATGGACTTTGACTGTTATTTATTTCAAATTTTTACCACCCCAAGAAAAAAACCGCCGACCACCTGCAATAAATGTCGTTGGGATCGCGGACTACGGAAAGTTGCGAAACATCCTTAAAAATACTCTTGGGACGAAATATAACTTAACATCACTTCGAAACAACGTATGGAAAGTTAACGTCGATGACTCTGATGCCTATCGGTCACTGTCACAAAAGTTAAATTTAGAGAAAATCCAATGGTTTACTTATGAAAATCACCTCGATAAGCCGCTGCGGGTTATAGCGAGGGGACTACACCCATCCTGTACCAAGGACGAAATAATACAAGACGTTCAAGCCCAAGGCTTTAAAATTCTTGACGCCGTGAACATAATAAAGAAAGAGAAGCAACGTACGGACGAAGGCAAAGATTCCGCTGTTGTCCGACGCGGCCTGCAAATTTTTATGCTTTCTTTTGATAGAACTGAAAATATTAACGAAATCTACAAAATTAAATCAATCCTTAACATCAAGGTAAAAATCGAGCCCAAGCGGAAGGGCAACAGGCTAGTTCCCCAATGTAAGCGATGCCAGGGTTTCCGACATACGCAAGCGTACTGCCAGAAAAAGCCGCGATGCGTAAAATGCGCCGGCGAACATCTCTCGACGGATTGCAATGTCAGCAGTCAGGCCCCCGCGGTTTGTGCCAATTGCAGGGGAAGTCACCCAGCGAGCTACCGAGGTTGCGAAATTGCCATTGAGTTGCAAAAACGACATGAAGCTCCGAAGAAAAATACTGAAAATAAGGGCTCAAGCCTAAAACCTCCTAAAGTAGATAAGCCAAAAACCCCTAAGTCGACAAGGGATAAGGGTTTGATTAAAGGCAAAATTCAAAATGCGCAAGAAAACGTCGCTGGTCCTAGTTCTCACCGGAGTCAAAAGAGAGAATCCACACTTGTTGGTCCAAAATCGTACGCTCAAGTCGCGTCACGTGAAAGTAAGCCACAATCGGCCGCATCAGATTCGGTCTCTCAAATTCTAGGCATGATTTTAGAAAAGTTTGAGCAACAGGCGAAACTTAATCAAGTAATATTCAACAAATTGAGCGAGCTCGAGTTTAAACCTCGAAAAACATTTAATAAAAAATTATGAATATGGGAAAGTCAATCAAAATAATTACATGGAATGCAAACGGCCTTTTGCAAAAAATTGACGAACTAGAAGTATTCCTACGGAAGAATAATGTAGACATATGCCTGATTTCGGAAACCCACTTTAAAAAGGGTTCAGCACGCAAAATAAAAGGTTACATTGACTATCACGCGCATCATCCTTCAGAAAATTCGAGAGGTGGATCCTCTCTCTACATTAAAGACTGCATTAAGCACTCCAAAAACGAAGAAATAGAACTTGACTCTATGCAAATAACCTCAGTCTCAGTAAAATTAAGTCACATAAATTACAACATCGCGACGAGCTATTTTCCTCCGCAGTATCGGCTGGCAGATGTAGATCTTGCTCTGCTCTTTGATTCACTTGGGTCAAACTTTATCATCGGCGGGGACTTTAACGCGAAAAATACTTTTTGGGGCTCACGGTGCAATTCAACAAGAGGCAGAGCCCTCTTTAAAGCAAGTACAAAATGCGGCGTGATCTTCTTATCGACGGGAAAGCCAACATATTGGCCAACCGACAGAAATAAAATACCTGATCTCGTCGACTTCTTTATCGCCAAGGGGGTACCTCGTTACCTTACGAACGTAGAAGAACGCTTTGATCTCTGTTCAGATCACTCGGCAGTTCTTTTGAAAATCGGCGGAAGCCTAGCGAAAAAGAATAGAGCGCCTAGATTAACTAACAACAACACCGACTGGGACGGCTTTAGAAAATACTGCAAAGAAAACATAGCTTTAAATGTACCGCTCAAAACGCCACTTGAAATAGAAGACGAATTAGACAAACTCGTGAGAGTTATTCAGAGCGCTGCGTGGAATAACACTTCTTTTCGGAGGTCCGAATTATCGAACAGCGGAACAATATATCCGCGAGAAATAGAAGAGCTAATATGCGAAAAGAGGAGAGCGCGCAAGAGATGGCAACGTTCGCGAGCACCCCCGGATAAGACAATCTTGAACCACCTTTCTAACAAACTGAAGCACGAACTTCAAGATTTTAAAAGTCGCGAGACTACTGCTTACCTCGAAAGCTTGACTGCCGATAAAGGTTCGAACTACTCTCTTTGGAAAGCAGTCAAGTCCGTTAAGAAGCCTATAGCACACTCTGCGCCATTAAGAAAAGCCAACGGCGAATGGGCAAGAGAAGACAAAGAAAAAGCGGATTTATTTGCAGATTACCTAGAAGAAACATTCAAACCGTTTGACGGGGAACCGTTGGTCGAGGAGCTCAATCCTTATGCGGTACAAGATAATTATAGAATAAAAACCGTGTCATTGGCTGAACTTCGTCAAACGATAAATAATCTGAAAAACAACAAAGCCCCTGGCTACGACTTAATTACTAGCGAAATTCTAAAGGAGCTACCGAAAAAAGCTTTGGTCAAGATACTCTATATCATTAACGCTTCCATGAGAGTTTTATACGTTCCAAGGCAATGGAAAGTGGCCGAGGTCATAATGGTTCCGAAACCAGGAAAATGTCCAAACGACAAAAAGTCATACAGACCTATTTCGCTACTGCCGATAATAGCTAAGGTGTTCGAGAAACTGTTGCTTAAAAGATTGCAACCAATCATTGAAGAAAGACGATTGATTCCGGATCACCAATTCGGATTTAGAAAAAAACATTCAACAATCGACCAGGTCTATCGTATAACAAACGAAATCGAAAAAGCTCTGGAAGCGAAAAAGATATGTACTAGCGCTTTTCTCGACGTATCGCAAGCCTTCGATAAGGTGTGGCACGAAGGCCTGAAGTACAAATTAAGGCTTTGCTTACCAGAAAAACTCTATAGAATCTTAGAGTCTTACCTTAAAGACAGAATATTTCGCGTAAGGTACGATAATGAGTACTCGGAATTCAAAGAGATAAATGCCGGTGTCCCGCAAGGAAGCGTTCTCGGCCCAATATTATTTTTGCTCTATACAAGAGACATACCCCACGATGAGGGAACAATTTTAGCTACGTTCGCAGATGACACTGCTATTCTCGCTATTGATACGACAGTTGAATTATCAACAGGGAAACTCCAGCGCGCTTTAGACAAAATATGCGACTGGACGAAGAGCTGGCGAGTTGTCCTTAACGAGACTAAGTCAACGCATGTTAACTTTACTTACAAAAAGATAAACAACAAACCTTTATTCATTAACTCGGTACAAATCCCGTACTCAAATGAAGCGAAATATCTAGGAATGACTCTAGACGCAAAACTTAAATGGAAGCCGCACGTTAAAAAGAAACGCGACGAGCTCGAAATCAAGTTAAGAGAAATGAATTGGCTTATCGGAAGATTTTCGAAACTAAGCATATATAACAAACTGCTTTTGTATAAGCAAGTGCTAAAACCATCTTGGACGTACGGTATACAACTTTGGGGTTGTACTAAACCAAGCAATATATCTATTTTAGAAACTTTTCAAAATAAGACACTCAGAGCAATCGTTAATGCTCCATGGTATATAAGAAATAGCGATCTACACCGAGATCTAGGAATCGCAACCGTGTCTGACGAGGTAACAAACTTTGCTCGCAAACTTAGTACTCGTCTTCGCGGACACTGCAACAATGAAATTATCCGAACTTTGGATCAGACAAATCTTACGCGCCGACTACAACGAATGAGACCGTTAGATCTAGCAGCATAAGATGAAACCGCATAAATTGACGGTATTGTAGGTGCCTTCGTTGGAAGGCAGCCTGCCACACGCGATTATTACAGAAGCTTGAACTACTTGTTAAGGAAACTTAGTCGTAGTCTGACGGAAAATGGGAGGTTTTTTAGTGAGTAAGAATCTCACACTACTATGAGCACGCGCGGCCGGTCCTCGTAGTGCCTATAAAGGTTTTTCCTACCCACGGAAAAAAAAAAAAAAAAAAAAAAAAAAAAAAAAAAAAAAAATTTTACCTATTAAAGGGTAAGGTAATTTTTACCTTCGGAGTTAGTTAACATTTTTTAAATTTCAAAACCATAAAACAGCAACTTCGATGTTTTAACCTATGTATTATTTAACCACTAGTGTTTATAAAAAAAATGTTCTCGTATGCGTTCTCGTTCGATTTTGTCAGTTTAAAAGCACACTGAATTTTGTCTTTTTACGACTTAGCGCTAAGAAGTTACAAACGGAGTTGACGGACGGAAAACCAATGTAGTGATACCATAAGAAGTTGTTGTATGCACTTGATAGGCATAGGTTGCAATCAACCTCTTAGGGCCGGTTTTATAGTGCTGAGTTAACCTCAGTTTAAACCACTATCTGTTAATCGCGGAACAAAACGAATCTGGAGTTAACCCAGCGAGCAGTTTTTCAGTGCAGATTTAACTCCGTAAGTAAAGTTATCAAAATCTTCGGCTCTCGAAATTATTGACTGTGCCAAGTCTAACTTTACATTGAAAAAAACAAAGAAGTTTGACCCGCTCTCAGATGTCATTTTTAATAGAAATACGCAAAGACATTGCCATTCCATTCTGAGAAAACCATTCAAAGAAGTTCATACTGTTTTCCCTTAGTTGATACGGGATTAACTCACCAAATTTGGCGAGTTAAGCCGAGATTTACCCCGGATCTAAATTCACTGCAAAACTCATTTCCACGGTTTATCTCAGTTCAACTCTGAAACTCGGCTGATTTCGCACTGAAAAACTGGCCCTTATAAGCCCAAAAATTATTCATTTTATCTTTAATACACTTATATGATTTAATGTTAATTGTACGGTCTGAAACTATGTGCGAACATTTCACAGGAACATAATAAGGCATGTAAAAATTACAATAAATAATTCACAGCATAAAGTTATTCATTTACTCTTATAAGATTTCGGTTACTCGGGATTCAGATTCATTCAAGAAGGGTGTAAACAAAATTAAATTATCTCTTACTCTTAGCTAATCCATGTGCTCTACAACAACGGCAGAAAAAGTGCTTACAATTACTCTGAGTGAGTGACAATTGCTCGTCATTAGTGATGGGGTTTCTGCAAAAATTAAGTGGTTATGAATAAAAACATTAGCCAAAGAAGTGAAAGGTATGATTGTGCAGAAAATGTAAATTTCATTGCTCTGGTTGTTCCAATTGATTGTCGAGTCAATTTGAGATTTTGCCTTATGCACTATTGTTGATTAACGTGCTTACGTGCATTGACGTGAGTTTGCGAAAAAACCATCGCCTGACAGAAATTTAAGTCATTATGACCACGACGCACGTTATCGGACGAAAATCAACGAATTGACACAAATTATCTTGCAAGTAGATATCTAATAGCGTTTTTCATTAAAACTTGAAAGAATTGCCCTCAAAATCGAGAACTGTTCGTTTCAATAAAACATGCTTTCTCGTTTGGTGGCAAAATAAATCACACACACGGGCTGGCAACCAACAAACACGTCCGCACATTAATCCAAAACAAATAAAATTGCTTCGATTTGGCGTTTGACAGTAGGAATATTGCCATGTGTAGGTGAGTTCAGATCAAATCTCCCAAGATCGGGAGATCGCATCTTTCGTGTTGAGAATTGATCTAGAATTGCTCTTTTATTTTCAATGAAACATGCAAAATCAAAAAAGATCAAATCTTTTGACAGAAAGAGCAAATCTTTTCTTCAATGAAAAACGCTATATAACTGTATTTATACAAAATTGAAAAATTATCTCTTTAAAACGTTTATAACCAAGCCCTCATGTTAAAGACTAGATGATAGACAGGTGATGCATTTTACCTTTTTACTGTTGGAGTTTGGGGACTTAATTGAAGAGAAAATACCGCCTGTAGCTTGTTCAATAGCAGCAAACAGTTTTTGAGACATAGAATACTACTCAGCTCAGGAGGTTGCACCTAAGGTCAGGGCAATTCGTCGGCTTGGTGCTCTTAATCTCCGGGCAGGGTTTGTACGATTGGATAAACTGGGCTACTCTCATTGGCAGAAATTGAATTTTTTTCCTGGGATGATACGGATACCTAAAAATAATCGCTGTTTATGGTGATGTTTTGTCTAAGAGGTCTATATTTGGTTTTGCCCTCATTGAGCTCTAAGCTCATTTTCGCCGCTTCCGTCTCAATACTCATGAAAGCTTCTTCACATCCAGGTGTGTTCTTTCGATTAGGTATGTTAATGTCGTCTGCGAATGCGAGTAATTTTAACGCTCGATCTTTTGAGCGTTAGTTTTCCATCGTCATATTAAAAAACGACCGTCAAGTATGAACAGTGCCGGCTTAAGCTAGCGCGGGGCCCGTAGCAAATTCTATTAAGGGGCCCCTGGGATTGCTTTAGGTTATCAAGTTAGTGGTATTTAGCAAAAGAAAACTATTAGATACAAACAAACTTTTCTCCATTTAGTTTGAGCAAATTTATAAATATTACTATTCAGATCTACTTCTTCCCATTCAGAATATTTCATACCTTTCCCTTAGCACTACATGCCTTAATGCTACGTCTTAAAGCACTCTTCTATTAAGTTAAAAAATTGGTAAATAAATACTGAAGTCAGTTGCACCACCGAACAAAGACGAGGAAAAATGTTCACTTCTCTGTCGTAAGACAAATTAATAAGTTATATTAATATTTTTTAAGTTAAGTTAAGTTAAGCATATTTAAGTTTTCACATCCTATTTATGTATGTAAGCAACCAGATATTTATTAACCGCATTCCTAAACGGACAAGAACATGTAAATATTTTCCAACCAGTGTCTTGGTGTTTTTATACCCGACCGATGGTATATTAATTTTAATGCATAGTTTGTAACACAGTGAAATAATCACCGTAGACCCTTAAAACATTTTAGAGATATGATCCAAACCGACAGGTGGATCGATTAAGCCACCCGTCCACCCGTCTGTATGTGTGAAGGTTTTAGGTCTTCAGAATCAACCTAGAGAGCTGAAACTTGATACTCGGCTTGATTCTTCTGTTGCACAGACAAAGTGTGAAAATTGGCTTAGTCCGTCAACGGCCACGCCCACTATTGGCTTCAATGTGAGACAACCTTTATTACACATTTTCTTTCAAAATGCCTTTTGCTCAAGTTAGACTCGTCATAGGAACTAAAATTTGTAGTAGCTAAAATTTTGAGTACTGAGCAATATTGGCCCAAGACCTTTAACAAGGCGAAAATTGAACCGCCCACAATATCGACCATGCCCACTTTTAACAAGTTAGATCTTTAAAAATCCGATTTCTCGGAAAGTGAACTCAAAATCGAAAAAAAATATAACAATAAGTGGGAAGTGCAACAGTGCGTAGGCAAAAGCTTCAGTCCATCTACGACGGATTGCAAAATACCCGACCATTCAAAAAAAAAAAAAATGCCACACCTCCAAAAAGTGGGCGGGATATAAAATATAACTCTTGAATGCTTTGGTGGTGGCATACATTTGTGCCTTAAACTCCGCCTTTTTAACTAAAAATCACTTTTTTAACGCCACGCCCAAAAGTGGGCTAACATGAAAGTTAGAAAATGGCAATATATATATATATATATATTTTTAGTTAAATTTCATGTATATTTATTTACAGGCCTGTAGTGGGCGTGTATGTGGGCGGATTCAGCTAAATTTTCAAACTTGATCTGAAGGACTGTACTTCCAGCCAAACCACAAAATTTCAGCTCTCTACCTTAAAATTTAAGGCCTAAAAGTTGTTTACATACGGACGGACGGACAGACATGGCTTAATCGATTCTCCTGTCGGTCCCATTCATATTTCTAAAGAGTCTTAGGGGTCTATGGTGATTATTTCACTGCGTTACAAACTATACAGCAAACTTAATATACCCTGGGTCGGGTATAAATATTAAAGATATTACTATAAGTAAAGTTTGGTCCATACAAAGTTTTGAGCTCCGCCCACTTTAAGGGGGTGTTTTTAGGAAAAAACTATTTTTTTCCGATATAATTTACGGTTTTAACGCATTTTATCTGAATCTAACGAAATAAAAATTAATTGATTTTAATATTTAGCCCAGACCCACTTTTCGAGGCGTGGCCTATACAATTTATATATGAACATGGGACATAAAATTTTAAGACTTGGTGTTACACGGTATATAGGGTCGGGTATATAGAAGTTTTTCAAAGACGAACTCTTGCAGTTTTTTGAGCTTTTTTCGAGGCGTGGCCTATACAAATTATATATGAACTCGGGACATAGAATTTTAAGACTTGGTGTTACACGGTATGTAGGGTCGGGTATATAGAAGTTTTTCACAGACGAACTCTTGCAGTTTTTTGAGCTTTTTTGGAGGCGTGGCCTATACAAATTATATATCAACTCGGGACATAAAATTTTAAGACTTGGTGTTACACGGTATATAGGGTCGGGTATATAGAAGTTTTTCACAGACGAACTGTTGCTCCTTATACTTGTTTATTTCTTGTTAGACAATGTCAAAAAAGAAAGAAATAAGACAACGACAAATATATTTTTTCGTGAGTATAATAAGTTGGTTGCCTGCAATAGCTATAAGGGAATTCCCCTATTAGTTTCGCAGTAATGCCAACTCATTTTGCGTGTAGCGCGGAGCAAAACATTACTTGTGGTGTGACCAGCGCTCACTTTTAGAAATATACTTTTAACGGTCAGAAAGACTCTGTGCGCGGACCCCCACATGCGCGGGGCCCGTAGCATTTGCTACGAGTATGAAGACATACACGGAGTGGTCCGTCGGCTTTTGTTGTAGGAGAAGCTAACCTTAATTGTGCCAGTTTCTGTAAAATTCTATTTGTTTATTATTATTCCTGAGAATTTTTAATATTCTAGTGGAGTCTACTTTTCCTATATTGGGTGAGTAGCATTAAACCTTTCCTTTAATTTTATTATATTTTTTTCTTAAAAATGAACTTATAAGCTTATTGCTTTTTTTCAAAGCTCTTGTGTCGGTCAACGTTCATGTCTTTGGGCCTGCGTCAAATTTGGTTGATGTAAAATATGTGGCCCATAAGTTACGTACAATAGATAGATATATACATACTTGCTAGCAGCATCATTTTACTCAGTAAACTACAGTGTTTTCAAGCACATCTAGAAAACAATAAACTATTTCAAAACTGCTTTAGTTTTTTTCAAAAGATGGATTACGTTCGGTATTTATTTCAAATTTTTCCCCCTTACCGTTTCGAAAATAGAGGGAAGGACATATATTATTTTGGCCTTTTTTAACATTTTCCAAATTTAAAGTCCATAAAACAGCAATTCGTTTTTTTTTTCAATTTAACAACCAGATGCGTTCTATTGGCCACATTTCTTAAATTCTGCCGACATGGATACCTGATTCATTTGTCTAAATTCTTTTGTCTAAATAGGATTTAAAATATAATTATGGCAACCGAAATATTTAAATTTTCTTAAATACAGTAAGCTTGCGTTTTAAACGCTTCATACTTCAGCCAAATTTAATTAGTTCGTCATTACTGTTAACAGACTAACAACCTGTAAAAATTCGTTTCCGAAAATGTTTTTACGCTTTTGAGTCAAATCTTAGAAGATTTTGAGTATTCGAAGTTTGCTTTAGCTTCACATGAAATCTAAGAGGATGGACTAACTATGCCCGGTATTTTTTTCAAAGCTATACTTTATCTTTACCGTTTAGGAGCTAGATGGGGAGACATACCTTTTTTCGACCTTTTTTTAAAATTTTTTAAATTTAAAATCCGTAAAACAACTATTTTGAATTTCTTTTAGTTCCCGTTAGACTTTTTTCCAATAGCGCAACTTTGCACTTGCATTGAATGTTTTCTTTAGTTCTACGGCCAACGGTGTTTGCGAAAACGGTAAACAATTTCCCTTTTTTATTTCGTTTTTTTAAATAGGCTTCGAAGAACGTAGGTTAAAAACGGCGAATTAAATTTTTTCTAACGCAGCTTGCTTTCCTTTTGTACGTTTTGTACATGAACTAAATCTGAACAAGATCGCTTTAACCGCTAAGATACTAGAAGATTTTAGATAATATTTTAGAAGATAAGATAAATAGTTTTTGAAAATGCTTTTCTGTTTTTGAGTTAAATCTCAGAAAATTTATAAATAATAAAATTCGTTATAATTTTCCTAAAAATTTTGGATAATTTCTGATACGTGTGATTGTTTTCATATGATTTGTTCAAACAAGACCGGAGATAAGGACACACGTTTTTTCAGGAATTTTTGTGAAAATGCGTTAAAACGGCAGTATTAAAACTTTTTTTGAAAAATTTGTCTTAAGCATTTGCTTTATTCTGGGTTGATTTATACGTATGTTCAACATTGTCTTTGTGCACCCTTTGAAAAACGTCATCCTTTTTCAACTCATCATTTCTCAAAAACTTTTCAATATTTTTAAAAAATTAAATTTTTTCATTTAAGCTTGGTATCTTCTTAACTTAAGTTTCGTTTTTCATGTTCTTGCTTATCTTCTTAAAAAAAATATTGAAAAACTTTTAATCCATTTTCCCATCAAATTTCAAACTGTAATTAAACCGTTATTTCTGCTTAAAAAAATTGCCCTCTTTGCATTCTCTGACTATTTCCGCTTTCTCAAAGCACACCAAGTTCCTTCTACGGCTTACTGTTCAGAAGTTATAACCCGATTGCACGGACGGGCGGACGACGTAGCGATACCATAAGAGGTCCTTTTTTCATTTTTGGACGGACCGCTAAAAAATAAGAGGTACGTCAAAACCAGGAAATGAAGAGGTCGGCAGTTCGGCCGCCAGGTCCGGCAGCTTCTTTTACACTCATACTTAGAATCAGCTACTTCCACTTCATACAGGAGGTCGGGTAGGCCGTTTCGTTGGTATTCTTCCTTGGTGCTTTTTCGCCCTGACTTAATGGTTTATTCTGCATGACAGCGTAGTTAGTTCGCTTTCGCGGACGTACAGTCTGCAGAAATGTTTTTTATACCCTACCCAGGGTATATTAAGTTTGTTGTATCGTTTGTGACTTAGTGAAATATTCACCGTAGACCCCTAAGACCTTTCAGAGATATAAATGGAACCGACAGAAGAATCGATTAAGCTATGTCCGTCCGTATGTAAACAAATTTTAGGCCTTAAATTTTAAGCTAGAGAGCTGAAAGTTGGGTTGGCTGGAAGTCAAGTCCTTCAAATCATGTAGGACTTTAACTTTAACAAAGTGAAAGTTCCATCCCATGACGTCAGATTTAAATTTAGGTCTGTCAAACAAATGTCATAACAAACGCGTGTCGTAATCTTTATATTCTTTCATTCATATGCGTTATTCCGGTGCAAAGTGAGCTTATAATTGTCTGTTCTTACCGTGTTTGCGAGAAGGTTGCGCACTTTCCCGAAGTCTGCTATCCGGACGATTTTTGTTGTAGAAGAGGAATGAATTTTCGCTTCTGATTTGAGCCAGAGGGCTTATCTTTTTTTGTATTACTTCGGGAGAGGATTTGCCTTACGTTTCTTGCTAGACCAAGACCTTGTCTTTAAAGCTGAATCGATCTCACCTGCAAGTTCGTCCCAGCAAGCAAAAACTGCTGGACGTGCAGTTTTTGCTTGCTGGTCGGTTAGGTAAAACACACTCTTTTGTTACCTCACAGTTTTTCGTTACACGAGTATTTTTTATATCCTCGTTTTCTTTTCGAATAGAGTCAACTTCCGTTTTCAGTTCTTGGAAGAGTCGCTCCATTTCTGTAAGCCCAGCTTGGAGTTCATTGTTCTTCTATGTTTCTACTGGCAATAATATGAGGATTAGTGGAAGACGATTAATAATAAATCCCAAAGTATAAAGGATTGATTTGATATGGGCAGCACTCTCTTTCTGTCATTCTGGCTCTCAAAAGAGAGTGGCGATGTCATTTTCTAGGAGGTTTATGTGTCTTTTTTTGGTATTGGGTTAAGTTAAAACCAAGTTTTATTTTTTTGTGGTTGAATCAAACAAAAAATTAAATTGAGATTTTTTGTGATAGTATAGATGGGAATAGGTTTAGACCTGCCATAATGTTAGTTTTGCTTGAAGGGTGGGAAGGCCAGTACAATTGTACTGGGTCGGGCTAAGTAAAAAAGTACAATCGGAGTAAAAGTTTTGTAAAAAATTAGAAATGTTTTGAAAAAACTATCTTTTCTTCAAATTAAAATGGTAATGTACTTGACCATAAAATGTTTATTTCAGCAATCTGTTGCTGCCACTATGCAACAATCACCATAAGTTACTGTTTTAAGAACAGAAACAAATTACATATATATGATTATGATTATGACTATACATAATATGCTTATATATAAATTGGTATGCTAGTTGAATGGACACTATATGGCGTGTACACTTTATTTTCAACTTTTTTCTCAAAACCAATTTGAGTGGACCTAAGCCATTTCATTTCGCATTGCTCTTTCGAAAGCATTTTGTTCTACTACGTTTTGAAGCCGCGTTGTCACAAGCAACGTAAAACAGGAACAGAAACAGAATCCCAAAGTTGCTGCCTTACTACCAAATTATAACAAAGGAATTTTTTTTACTAGAAAAGAACTGAATGTCTTGAAATTGATTTCAAGAAATTCATAAAATATGTCTATATACCATTGATATGCCAACCCAGCTTAAAATACACTTAGCGAAAATTCAATCCATATTCTGCTTAAGAATTTAAAGTGCTTCTACAGTGCACTTATTTTGTTCAAATTAGCGATAATTCGAGATTTTATTTGTGTAAAAACGAAAAGCCTTACGAATATTTCCCATTAAAAAACTTTTATTCTAATTGTCAAATTATTTTTTTTTTGGCAAAATTAATCTGAGTACATTGGCTCCGTTTTAGTACTAATTGAAAAAATTGTTTTCCATCCCTAGTTTGGATACATTTTGCTGTGGCTTTATTGCTGAAAATTTTCTGTTCTTGTTTGTGAACAAACTAGAAACAAAATAAGCCATTGTTATGTTTGTAAATTAAAAAAAACTCAACTTTATTCTTTGCTACTATATTTGTGCACCAAATTCCTTATAATATACACAATTCGAGGCCTGTTTGCTTTAATCAAACCTTCGGCAAAGTTGTGTGTGCTTCTTCGCCTAAAAAACGTACGAATGCCGGGTCCTGTGACTGTGGAAGAACATGATTACGATGAATACAGTTTTACCATTTCGAGCCCATGTTGGAATTAAAGTTTTTCCACTAGTTAATTAAATACAAACATTTTATAAAACAAAACAAAATTATTTCTGTAGAAAGACCAGCCCGTTCCAAATTTACACGAAGTAAACAAGCGAACTGTCAACACTTTAGTGTGTTGGTATTGGTAAATCTGAAATGAATCTTGCTAAAAAATGAGATTTTATTCTGCGATTTCAGATTCGAGAAATGCCAGTTTTCCCCTTAATTTTCCCTCATTATAGCCACCAAAGAAACGTTTTCAAATTTAGATCTGTCAGTTTTGACATACCCATTTCAAATTTTTTTGACTCCAAACGAAACGCACATTATTTTTAATTGCTTGCCGAGAGGAATTAAATTTGTATGGTTAATCGCGTAATATGTAATATTATGTTTCCACTAGCAATAATACGAGGATAAGCGGGAGACGATTAACAATACATCCCAAAGTGCTTTCACCAGACAAATACTAGATTAATTTGACATGAGCATTCTTTTTTATCATGTTGGCTCTCAAAAGACAGTGGCGATGCTATTTGCCAGGAGCGGAAAAAGATTTCCGTTGTAAGCATCCCAATAGAAATTAATCTTGACAGATCTGTCATACGTGGACATTTTGTGCCTGTTTTCATTTGGTTGATCCTAACCTAACCAAATTTTATTTCTCAAAATAAAACGGAGGTTGAACGGTGGCCACCACACTGGCGCTTCCCCTCACCTTAGTAATTCTGACACATAAGGTTAGGATCAACCAAATGAAAACAGGCACTTTCAGTGTCCTTTTTCTCAAACCGTTAACAAGGTGTTCGCAAAGGGTCGAAAGTGGTTCGTGAAAAGGGTGAATGAGATTTGAATCGTTTGCCGAGAGGATTTAAATTTGTATGGTTAATCGCGTAATTTGTAGAGAATTCAATGAAGATTTATATTGATCGCGGATTTGTGCCTGAAGGAAACATGGTATAAAGGATTTAATAAAGATATATATTAATCGCAGATTACTGCCGGGTGGAAACATGGTATTAAATTAAATTAGTTATGAATTTCTTTTATTTTTTCAAAATTTGAGGTTGAAAATTATCTTTTCAAAAAGCCGCCAAGATGCTCTAAGTATGACTTTAAAATTTGTCGGTTGACACGACCAAATGCGCCCTGAGTAGAGTTATTATCACCAAATAAATAGAGTCTTTCGCCACGAGCTTATACATAAGTTTCCCCTTCTGCCCTTCCACAAGCTCGCGTTCAAATCCACAAATCTAGGGTTGGAGCTACGATGAAGAGCTTCTTAGCTATTTAAAACAAAGGTTTTAGCAGGTTATTTGCAAAAATGCAGACTCGAAAATGATTCTCCAAATTTTTTCATTCTCCTATACCATTACTAGCTTAAACTCATTCGGAAAAAAGTTAATTAGCACGAGATTCAGATTTCGCTTTGAACCCAGTTGCCCTGTTGGAGTGTTGTGACTATAATAATCATACTTTAAAATTATAAAAACAAACAATAATTAAAAAACGATTTGCTACCCTCACAAGGCAGAGCTGCAACAAATCCAAAACATTTTTCTGCCGCCAAGCCAATTCCTTTGCTCATTTCATTTAATTTGCGACTTGCCCAAGTGTGACATCGCTTTGTTGGGCCCAAATGTGACACTTTGTCGGCTCTTTCACAAGAGCTGCTCATCTATCGAACCGAAACCGTGAAAACCTGTGAAGGGTTTTCCATTTTCCATCTTTTCTGCAATATCTTGTCTTAAATAGTAAAATCACCTTGGCTTGGATTTCAGACGTTTTTATTCCGCCAAGCCGACAGTATGTGGCACCATCCAAGTGGATATTGCCTATTAGGTGTGTTTGTTTTGATATTCTGTGGTTCAGTGTTAAGTGAGACGTACGCCAATTTGACAGGGATAACGTCTAAGGCGTACAACAAAAATCACCGGAAGCTTCACCGCACACATGGTGCATCACACGCTGCCTCTGTGGAGCGCGTTGCATCAAATGCAAACGATGGTTCCAGGATCCCAAAGCTGTTTTCGTTCAGTGCTCTAGATGATGATATGACGGTACGCCATTGTGCTTATATCGTGTGTGCAAACTCTATATTAGATATTTTGCAGGTGGACCTGGAATTTGCTGTTCCCTTCATTCAAGTGCCAATCAAAAAAAGCATGGACACAACCAGTCATGCGTTCAAAGTAAAAAAGGACAACGAAATGCGTGTTTAGTGTCCTTGAATCAAGTGATTTTCTTCATTTCAGAGTCTAGTGAATTTGAATACGCCAGCTCTGGTGGTTTCGGGATTGTTTGTTGTCATCGGTGCTGGTTTCGGTCTGCTATTCAATTCGTTTGTAGGAAAGACAACAGGAGTTAAAAGAAAGTCCAGGATTACCGATGTCAGCAGTTTAATGGATCCATTTAAACTAATCTACAAGAACGCCGACGGGGAGAAGACTGGTAAGTAGTTGTAAATTAGTAAATACGAAGTTGCTAGAAGGGTGTCATGTGTTCACAATGTGTGTCAAAGTCAGTTTTGACTTATGGTGTAACATGTTTCAACACCATGACGAATTAGGCAGATTTCATAACAGAAAAATAGGTTAAATCAACACGATTTTTCTTTGGCAAAAGTGAGCGGGAAAATTGACAATTGTTGACGAGAATTTGGGGTTATCGTAAGAGCGCTTTCGATGACCCAATCACAATCTGTTTTGCCCTTGTGTCGATCATGCTTTCTGTAGATCGATTCAGTGCAAGGTCGCAAGGATTTTTTACCTAGTCGCTAGATCGCTAGAATTACCTAAATAGACAATGACAAGCCATTAACAGCTTCCCATCAGAGAAACTTAACAAAACTGTAAAAGCGTTTCCGCTCCTGCCAAACCATCAATGCTTTTCTTTTAAATTTAATTTTGAAACATCTCTAAAATCTGATCTGAGACATGATCGTTAACATGATCGGCTTTCATGGTGTTTCATCTTCATCTTGAAGAGTTAGCTGTAGCTGGCGATACAATCGTAAAAGGAGCCTTATCTTCTTCCCTTTCCACTTTCATCTCGTTATTTATTCTAGAGACTGCATTTGGTGATCTTGTTGAGATCATTGAGAAGAAATTCCGCGAGAACAATGTTGACATAACCGCTTGCATTCAAAAGTCAATATGCTCGTATGTAAAAAGGTCTGCAGATAAAGTTCGCAACGGACATGGCACTGGAACCAACAAAATCGTCGATGGTCTTGTAAGGTATTTTATTCAAAGCCATGGCACTGGCCAAGTATCCGTTTTTAAAGATATTTCCATTTGTTTTTTAGCTCGGAATGGCTTCTGCAATACTTGGAAGGAACAGCTGTAAGAGATGCAATTGATGCTGGCAATGGCTTAGCAAATTGTGGATACAAGTATCATACCTGCAAATGGTCGAGTCCGGAAAAATATCTCATGGACTTGGCCCTGGGTTTTGTGGATTTTTAAATAGTAATTATCTGTGTTAGGCTATATTTATTACATTTTTATAATTTTTTAAGCTTTTTATACTTTTTTATACGAAATTAAACATTTTTTACATTGAAGTTAAAAGTGTTTTGGCTTAAATTTGTTAAATCTTAGCTATGTGTTAAGGGCAGTCTTTGCTTCGCGTGGAACTAAGCATGAAATATGCTATTCGCGTTTTATGACATTGCCGTAGTGTTATATGAGGTTTTATTTTCCTTCTGTGGTTGCACCTAACGGGGCGCCACCCCCAGATTGTCATGGTGATATTAGAGTTCCTACTAGATATAAGCGCCTGTCGTCTATTTCTGCTTCTTTCCCATTATTCCTCCTTGCAAACAGAATGATAAATTCGCGTATAATTTTTCTCTTAAAAGAATTTAGTCAGTAAGTAATATAGGCTATGCGAAAAATCCCGCAAAAAAGAAAAATCCCCAAAACCGAGGAATGAAAAACCGCCCAAAAATAAATTTAGATGATTTTTCATTTGCTTTTGAGCGAATTTCCATTTTAGGCTTTTTGGCGTTTCATAATAGGTTTGTTCCCTTACCTGTCATTAACTACACAAAACGACCCAAACCTACGAAAAATTGCCAAACCCTGTGTGAAAATTTATGTAGTTTTGGACAGGAGAGAGAGTAAAAATGAGAGTTTGAAATTTCCGCTCCCTACGAAATTTAGCCCAATGGGCAGAATTTTGAAAAGTGTCATGGCGGTGACAATTGAGTTTCAATTGCAATTTCAATTCAGCAGAAGTAAGAGCTGTCAAAAGTTAAAACACATGTATTCAGTGTACTGCGCACACAATGTGTGGCGGCAGCGGCAGCGTGTAGCTGCAGCGGCAGTAAGAGTTGGCCAACTTTTAACATGTGTAGCGCTACACGGTTGACAGTGCTGCACGGTTGACAGTTCACTTCAAGGAAAGTAAACAATGGAGGAAAAGACGTGAAGAAATTTATTGAAATTGTGAAATATCAACAAATTTTATGGAATTTGTGTTCCCGCTTTAAAATAAATAATAAAAAGAAAGCTTGGAAGTGAAAACTCTCAGCCATTGCTTACAAACTAGGTATCTGTCTGACATAAGCGCGTTTCACCATTGTGTTCGAGATTTTTCTGTGCCGCGCCGCACAAGTCTGCGCTTCATACTGCCGCTGCTGCTGCATACCACCGCTGCGGGCATTGCGGCTCTACCGTAAGAGTTGGCCAACTTTTAACTTTCGTTGCGCTGCACGGGTGACAGCGCTACACGGTTGACAGTTCAATACAAGCAAAGTTAACAATGGAGAAAAAGGACGTCCAAGAGTTTATTGAGATGGTTAAATCTAAACTTCTAAATTCTAGAGTACTAGAAATCCTACCATCGTCACCTGAAAAAAAGACTCGTTCTTTTTTCACTGCCCTCACCTCCGCGAGGGCCTGACAATCCCTCCGAGAGTAACAATTGTCTTGAAAAACTTCTCAAAGTGCCGTTCGGATTCGGCAAAAAGTTGTAGGTCCTTTTGTATGTAAAGGAATTGACACACACAGCATACATTGTTGAGAAGTTGGCCCTGGTTCATCTCGAGCTGTTACGTCACTCTATTTATTTGTTTTATAAATCTAAAAGGCTCAAGGGGCGGCATGTACAAAAATACGAGGTTTTTGTTTGACATAGCCGCGCTAAACCATTGTGTTCAAGTTTTTTCCGTACTACGCCACATGGCTCCGCGGCTGTACTACTGCTATAGCTAACGCCTAACCGTAGGACCACAATGCCAATGTAGACTGCTACATACTACCGCTACGGGCATTGTGGTCCTACGGTTAGGCGTTAGCTATAGCGACTCGTAAAATTTGTACTTTTGAACAACTTTCTTTGTTTTTATAATCTGAGGACTTTTTATGTAAAGTTTCGAATGTTAACGAATGTTCTTATCAACATTAAACATAAAAAACCTAAAGTCAGTGAATACTATGCTGAAGACAATTATCCACATATTTCAAGTACTTATTGCGTACATGTTTTATCAATCGCTAAATGCAAGGTGAGGTGTGGAATATCGTATACACACACGATATTCCACACATAGGTATACACCTATGCTCTGCTCCGCAAGTTGGGTGCGAGTAGAGGGAAAAAGATTCATTCTGGCTAGGCTTTCATAATCGATCAAGGCGATCTCAAAAGAAGAGCTTTTCTTTTTAAGCGGTTACTTGAAGGGACATGCAATGAGGGCTATGAAGACTGCCATGGTGGACTGTGGCTCGGAACTAGGAACTCTTCTTGTGAAGATATCCTAAACGCCTGCATGTCATACGGTCTTATCGTGCTTTATACTAGGTTCATCAAGACAAGCAGGCATCTAATCACTTACAGCAGCTATCTATCTATCTAGGGACTATCATTTGGTTTCAGATTGGTTGTCATTTGTTTCACAGTATTCTAAAACCGCGGGTGTTAAGATTGCAAAGTGATTTAGGTTCGGCGATCACAATACAATAATTTTTATGAAACCTTCAAAGAAGAAAACTATGCTATGAAAAACACGAAGTAAATTTAAATATGATGAAAACCTACCTTTTTCACATCATTGACAAAAATTAAGATGTAGAGTGCAGAACACAAGATATGTGGCATGACCTATAGCGAACGTGATAGCGAAGGCCAAATCATTCAACTTCAAAGGGCCACTACAAACCAGTCAAAGAAACACGGTGGTGGCCAGATGAGTTGAAACTAGTTATTAGTGAAAAGAAATTGGCATTCGAGGTGCTCCTCGAACAATAAAGAGAAGCTTCGCCTTTAAGTGAAATACAGACACCGCAGCAGCCTCACTAAGAATAAAAGCACCTGAAGTTTCTTCTTCGACTGCTGGTACACACCAGGCCACACAGGACCTTCGATAAGTACCTTGAATAAGGCGGCCACAATTTTCAAATTTGCCGCTCAGAGGAGGAACAATGCCCGGGTGATTCGTTCGCCAAAGTTCATCAACAATGCTCAGGGCGAGTTTCTTGTGGATGACGACAAAATTCTTCACACGTGGCGGCAGCATTGCGAGGGATTTTGGAATTATTAGTTTTCCGGCAATACTTTCCAGAACAAACCACTTCCAACTGTGAAGAAGTTCCAAACATCTCAATCGAAGAGGTTGGGAAGGTGGTTAAATACGTGCTCCAAAAAGCAAAAAGCGGTTGGGCGGGATCAGATACTCTCAGAGTTTTGGGAAAAATGGGAGACAGCGGGTCCAGTTGGCGCATGACCTTCATTTCCAAGCTAAAAAGAGGTGATCCAATGTCTAATCTGTGGAGGGAAAGTTATCTAATTCCTTGGTACAAAGGAAAAGGCGATACACGAAACTGTGGTAATCATTCAGCGTTCTAGCAAGCTGATGTCACACACAATGAATATAGTAAAGTGGGTACTAGATTGTCGACTGCGAAAAATAATAAGGCTATCTGACGACCAGTGCGGGTTTGTCGCGGACAAATCATTCACAAATGCAATCTAAAGTATAAGGATCATAATGGAAAAACATTATGCGATTCCCTTAAAGATCCGCATATGGTGCTGGGTTGATTTTGAAAAGCTTTCGATAGACTACCACGCGATCTAAAATGGGTGGCACTAAGAAAGGGAGGAGTTCCAGAAGCCTACGTGCGTATGATCATGAATATGTATGAGGGAGCAAAGACAAGAGTATGATTGATGACTGATGAGTTCTCAATTAAAGTCGGTGTTCACCAGGGAAGCGTCCTAAGTCATTTTGCTTTTCATTTTGTCCTTGATTGTCCGCCTGAAGGACCCCAAAGTACATTAGTTTTTCTTCGCCAACGACTGGGGCCATCATAAGTCAAGATCATATATTCCTGCAGCGAGCGCTTGATTATATGGGTGGGTGCTTTAGAGGGTATTGTTTAGGCAGGGTAATTGTTGTCGTACTAGCCAAAAGAAGGCAGAGTACCTGTGCTGCCCATTCTCTGATGTATTAAAAAAAATGGAAATGCGCTTCCCAAGTCCGAAAAGTTTAATTACCAGGGATCTATGATAAATAGCGAAGCAAACTGCGATGACGACGTCAATCATCGCGTATACGTAGGGTGGATGAGGTGGTGAGATCTTCTGGGACCGAAAAATGCCAGCTAAGCTGAAAGGAAGGCTCTACACTGCAGCTGTGCGTCCGGCGCCCAAGTATGGTTCACAATTTTGGACAGCGTAAAAGAAGTATGAGCGCTATTAAACGGCAGCTGAGATGAAGATGCTTCACATGACAGCAGCAGTAACAGAAAGAATAAGCGAAAGAATGAGCAGCACGAAATTCCGAGGAAGCCTCTACGTTATGAAACCTTTTTCCAGAAAAATAGAGTACGACGACGACCGGCTCAGTTGGTATTGTCATGTTCAAAAGAGAGATCCTATGAACATTGTCAAGAAGGCAATGTCAAACAACATTCCAATACAGTCGCGAATGAAAGGAAAGTCTTTACATTCATGGATCGCACAAATACAACGAAAATAGCATTTAATTGGACTCAGAGATAAATTGATCTGAAACCGGGTGGCCTGCCGGTATTTTATGAGGTTCAATCGGGCAAACTTCATAAGCGAACCATATTAGGAATGCAGTATAATTGGGAGGATTACGATCCCTCAATTAAGATCGCAACCTCACTCCTAAACAAAAGAAGAAGTAGCAGATGTATGAGGGGCATTCTGCCCTCCTGCAACCCCCCTTGTTTTTTTTTTTTGCATTTCATTACATTTTGGGTCTTGGTGCTTCGGATTCATTGACATGCAAGATAAATGTCCGTCCGTCCGTCTGTATGTCACATGTTTTTTTGAGCTAGGGTGCTGAAACCAAGCCAGCCTTTACTATCTGACGTAGCTAGAACTGACGTACTTAGGGAGGAAGACCCATCCCTGTCACAAAACTGTTATTAAATGGTTGTGGGTGCAAAAAAAATTATATTGGTATGCATTCTCCTTTAATTTATGCAGTTTAAAAGCACACCAAATTTTGTCGTGTTACGGTTAGCCATTTAGAGGTTACTACAAGTTTTTGACAGACGCACTTTTTTCCATTTTTGGCCGGGCAGCTAAAAAAGAGAGATTCAACAGCTCAAAAAAATGCCATTACCAATTTCTTGCAACCATGTATGTATGTTGTGTGTGCATTATTCTGCCCATACAGGAAGAGTGAGAACCTAAAAATTTTTTGCTGAGTCCGATCGCTGCTGCGAGGAGTTTTTCAGGATAACATTAACGCTCGGAGGGGGCATCAGAACCTCGTGGATGTGGGCACCTTTAAAAACAACTAGGGTTTTTTTTTAGATTACAGAGGTGGTAACAGAATCCAAGCCAATCGGGTAGGAAGTACACACACTGACAACACGGCACTCCACTCTTGCACAAGCTCGATCTCTTCAGATTTTTCTGGAGTTCATCTATTTATAGCGAAATGGCAAAATGGGCTAACCACAAATCAACGTTCAGCTGTCAAATTGACAATCTGTAGAAAGAGTGTTCGCTGTTTAAAAACCAAACTTCTAAAGGAGGAACCATTAAATGCTTTTGTCGTCCTAGCTGTAAAACATCTCTATATCTTTTGATTTCACTATATATGATCTTGTGTCCCCAGAATCGCAGGCATTTCCGCTTTATATACAGCAGGAAAACAGATTCATGCTTCTGAGTTGCATATGCACCTGAGAGTGAGAGTGTTATTAAGCTTCGGGTACAATCCTCTCATATCGGGATTCCGTTGTTCCTCAGAAGAATTTAAGATTGCGTAGCGCATATCGAGCGGAAAGAATTTCAGGACAGAAAAGATAGAAGAGAAAAGTAATTCTCCATCCAGCAAGCAAATGCTGATGAGCCAGTACGGAACATGAAAACTCTGCATAGAAACACCAAAGCTTACCCCCGCAAGTGTTATGCCTTTATGGAGAAAAGCCCTTGTGTCCTTCTTGTGTCCCTCGGATTTTGTTTTCACTTGAAAATTTTTGTTACTACTAACCGGAACTACTTGTTTCCCTCTTATAACTTATATCTACTTTTGCGTAGCCGGGAAACTACCTCCACAAGCATTTGATTTGTAGCTATAGTACAATACCAGGCGTCATCAGGTTACCAAATTACAATAGCTTTCAACGCCCGAAATTTTTCGTTAAACCTAGCAGCTTAGAACTTCTCTGTTTGTGCAAAGATGGGGGGTGGTTCCTTTAGAGTAGTTTAAGGTGCGTGCTGACTATACTGGTTTAAACGCAGGACCATTTCATGAAGTCTAAAACCCTACCGATACCCACACAGAAACTCGTGCTATAAGCTTACCTTAAAGAGAGCTGACTCTGTATTGGCTCAGCTCTTGCTGCCTCATTGGATGTTAGTTATCTGACTTCTACTGACTGACTTGATTCTGACTTCTTCTACTTCTTCTTCGGCTACAAAAAGAAATTGCTTCTCCTGTTTATTGTAGGTCCTCTTTTTAATATTTCAAGTAGTGTTTCTTTTTGTTAATAGGCAAAGCTGTTTTGATGCAGACATTAGCGAGAGCTCTATACCCGACATGTGTATGAAAGATATTCCCTTTCGGATTTAAATCGAAGCTTAAGGCAACTTATGGGGTAGCTATTATACCTGGGTAGCTATTTCCAAAACACGCCCTTCAAGACGTGATTAGTATGTGCAGCTGAAGCTGAATATAAATTTAATACACCTTTACTAATAAGAGCGAACACAATGTATAGCTTAGGCTGAGAGATGTAGCTGACATTTTCAACTTCAAGCCTGACGTTATTCAACCAATAAAGTTTTTGCCAAGAGCGATAAAATTCACATTATTTCCCTCCTTGTTTTTTATCCCAGTCTTTTGATATTTTCACCCAGTTAACAGGGTGAAGACCTTTTTACAAACAAGGCAAACTTGAACTCGACCGACATAAGCTACAGCTTCACAAGCGTTTCGAAATTCTTTTTTAATATATTAAGTTAACATTTATTAATTTTCTCTCCCCTCCCATAATATGCATTATATTAGGCACTAACAAAGTAACACCTGCCGAATGAGACATACCGCCGCTAATTGCAGGGACTCACCTCATTTTAATTCGTCATAAGCACCCACATACGAGTCAATTTTTATTTTTACTTCTTCCTAAATCAATTTTGTGAATTCTTTGGCAGCAATTTGGTAACAACATTCATTGCCGTCTTACTGTCCATCGGACATGATGAGTAAATCGCTTCGCAATCCTTCCCATTGATCTTTTTTCCATTTTCAAGGGCTTCCTTGATAGCGGTGCCATCTAATAAATAATCCACCAGTGAATTTCTAAAAATAAACCAAAGAAGTCAATTTCGTAAATTTACGGCAAAACCAAATCCGAAGCTATTTTAATCAGATGCCGATACGGATCGACGTAGCGCATATTTGGCGTGCCTCGCGATAAGCAAAGATCCGCACTTCAACCGATAGCAAGAAAGCCAAAATAGCCCCATGATCAATTCATCGGCAATGTACCGCGCGTGAAACACAAAGCGGTGAGATCTATTTTTGATGATCGCGCACAGGTAAACACAAAAGTAAAATTTCACTTTTGGCGTCACAGCGGAAATGACCATTAATTTGAGTTTTCTTGCTTTTGGCCGACTATTTTTATCTTGGACTTACTCAGACAGTGTGTGGATTAGGTGATCGATTTGATCGTTTGATCCTGATTTCATGTTGAACTCTGTCGATCTTACGTAGCTGCATACGGCCCGCTGCATACAACTAGTTGAGTCAATGTTGTTTTGGCCGAGTATATCGTCGATCTTATTCATCATGTTGGCCAGGCCAGATAGATCGCCCTCAGCGTCACCTAGAAGAAAAGGGATGAGTGATCGTTGCTTTCAGAATGACAAATGAGCATTTTAGGTGACTGCGCTTACTTCTTGCATATCCGCCATAGCCTCCATGGAACGATGCTATGATCTTGGGAATAATGAGGATCGCACCAATGCCCACCAGAGTTCCGAGAACAACACCACCCAAGTCGAGCTTTATCGGGTTGTACGCTGAGAGTCCAGTTCCCGCGTAGTTCTAAACGGGTGAAACGGGTAATTAGAAAAAATTCAAGGAAGGATTTTGTTGAGGTCTTACATTGAGGCTTCCATAGCCGGTTGTGTAGCCTAGTCTTTCAAGCCTGTCTTTGTTGGATGAAGCTTCCGGGACGGTGTCGTTTTTCTTCTCGTTGTAATAAGCTCTGCGCCATTGCGTATTATCGTTGTAAGACCTTGAATGGAAACTTTTAGGATCAACGTTCTTGAGGATTATTTAGTTGTGAAAGATCAGTAAAAAAAGAAGGACCCTAAAAAGGCGGTGAAGATTAAGGAAGAATAAGGATGAAGGTTAAGGATCAAAGGAACAAGTTTTTCTACTGTCTAACAGCAAACTCTGTGTCCGGGACAACAGTCATTGAACTGGTGCCCCGCGTTGGCTTAAAAACTGTTCTTACTGAAAGAGACTTAAGGAATTGGAAGATACTTCTTGCTAAGAGGTTCCCCAGGTGAGGATCGAAGGAGATACCCTTTTACGATGGGCGATCCCTTACTACTGTTACCGAGAACTTCAACAAAAAAAAAATGTAAATGACAAAACTACGCAAACAAAAAATACTGTTTCATAATAAGCTTACTTTTCACATAAGCTTGAAATCGAAAACACTAGAAGTCAACTTCTGTGCAGCCGTAACTCCAGCCTTGCGAAGTTGTGTCGTACTCGCACCAAACCTCGTCTTCTAGAGAAACACTTCCTCTTCAGACTACATTTTGCGGCACGATTTTCTGTCCTGGGGCTCAAAACTTTCGACAAAAAACTATTTACAAAAGTGTCGGGCGACAAAAAGTCTCTCGTGTGAACCTGGTCCCATACTACAGCGTCATTGCAACAAAAAATCGGCCTGCACGTACGACAAAGTGTAAGTTCTGTGACATTGATCTAGGAACTGTTTTTTTTTTATTCCAATACAAATGATTCTTGAACTGCTCTAAAATTGAACTTCTTGCTGGCCAAAAACTAACTTGTGACGTTTTCGACGACCATTTTGGAAATAACACTGTAGGAAATATTTCTTTTATGAAGTCTCTTCACAGAAGTCCGGTAACAATTTAACACACAGTTTTCTGTCAGCATTCCTCAGCATTATTGCGATAAAAAATCGTGTTGCAAAAAGTCGTGCGATAAAGTGTCGCTTCTGTGCTATTGGTCTAGAAGTTGTTTTTTTTTTTAATGCAAGTAAAAATTATTTCTCCGACCCGTGTTTTGCCATGCGCTTCTTACGAATTGCTGGTATGTTTGACATCCAAAAATTGATTTCTATCAAAAATGGAAATCCCTTGACTCGGGCGACCAAGCGACGTTTCCGAATGTATCGCGTGTCTATGTGCCTTGCCGTGTCTCTCGACTCTCTTACGAGTTGCTTCAATGTTTGCCTTTTCGCTGGCCAGAAATTAAGGTTAGTCAAAAATGGCAAAAGAAATTTCGACGATTTTTTTAAATGTCACTTTACACACGAACATTTTATTGTAGAAATAAATGACACGAAAACTCACGCTATATTCTGGTAAATGTAAACCCTTGCGTTCAAATTTAAACTCACTTTGGACTTTCGTATTTTGCTGCGGCCTGGCTTTTTCCAATCATGGCCAAAATCAATATCATCACACAAATTCGCCTGTTCGTATCCATTTTGTGTCTATAGCTTTTTATATCCTTAAACTTTCACTTAATTTTTTTTTTAAATTCAACGTTTAGGCAGGTATACTCCAATATCCACACTTTGTAGCTTGACGTTCGACTAACTGACAGTTACCAAGAGGATGTTGGTTTTATATAGTCTCAAATTGTCAAGGCACTGTACCAAAACCAGCCCATATAGCTTTACTTTTCACAAACCGATTATTTAAGTAAATTACTGTTGAATTTAAGTTGCACACGCAATTACTTAACATTGGTGCTGAGGATTTTATCGTTTTCCAAGGCTCTTTACCTCAGCCCGTCAACAAGAGATGGCACTAAGAAGCGCGCCGAAGACAGTTCAAAAATCGCTCATGTGTCACCCACATCGGTTGGATTATGTGGAAATGGAAAATGGGTATTCAAAACTATTATGACGACGATGGTTGAGCCTGATGGCTTGCACGACACGTTGACAAAAAACCAGCCAGCCGGTTAATTCAGCCGGTTGCGTACCTACTTTGATTGTTGAATGATTTTCAAAGCAAAATTAAAAGTGACAAATTTACTTTCAAAGGGTTTTGGCAAAGTGATTTTCATTTTATTGTTGCGAGTTAGATGGAAGATTTTCAAAGTTATCGTGTGTGACAGAGGTTGTTGGCTTACGATGGCTTGCGATGATGAATTATGCAATTTGGGTAATGACAGACAGAATGGGTAGGCATAGGATGTTCTTTCATCTGGCACTTGTGATGCTTTTCCAACGCCTTCCGACAAGAAGGTGAGAAGACTGCGTATTATCCGGTACTTTATTATTTGAAAAAGTTCGTTTAGTTCCGGCAGCTTAAGGGTGTCTTTTTTGGAATCTTAGAGTGTTGTTTTTGGGAAGGAGGGCAAATGAAGACCTTTGGTAGGTGGAAATTAGTGACAAAGCCCACGCAGTAAGATATCAATGGGTTCAAGCACATCAAAAATCATCAGGAGATCCATTGTTTTGCTTTTGTGACATTTTCCTCCTCTGCAAAATAAGATACTTTAAAGTCCCTCAAGTATCAAGTGTTGGTCTGTTAACTTTTCAAGGTGGTCTTTGAAACAGTCTAGTAAGCGGATTGAGCCGTTGTATGCGGATTTCGCTCGCAGATGCCTCTACAGTATAAGAGTCGTCAAAATCAAACTTATCTGTTTTATGTAAGGTGTGGGTAAAGCCCGGGTTGAACCTGAACCTCAACCACGTAGCTTCGTCAGCCATCTCAGACTCTGGCTAGCCATGTCCAGTTTTGAACGCGCAATTGGCTGAGGCCACCTTTCACTTGCGAACGCCATCAGAGTCTCGGTGGTCCTCTAATTCGCCGTCTTTGAGAGTGGATTGGAAAATTTTTCTGAAGGGGACGTTGGTATCCATCCTGACCCAACATCGCAGTCGTTGTCTTCTGACTCTTTAGGCTAGGTCGGTGTCGTTGCACTCTTCAATTTTATATTATATATCCTCCTTCACTCTCCTTCTATGAAAACGGAATCAAAAACTACCCGAAAGATTTTCCTCTCGAAACAACCTAACTCGTTTTCATCAGCCTTTGACAAAGAGGGCTCTAATGATGAGGGTCTTATAAATGTACACTTTAGTTGCTCAAGAGAGATCTTTGCTAGCCGTCTTAACTCAAAAAAGGAGCGATTGCCTAAAGATAACCATCGTTTGATTTAAGCCTATTGTGCGGTTGTCTGAATTTATAGCGTAACACAAGTAGACAAAGACAAGGCTAAAGGTAGTTAGCCTTAAAGTAATGGCTGGCAGGATTCGAACCCAGACCTCTGGCGTAGTAAGCACACACACTGCCCACTACGCCACGGCACCCCACCGTCAATGTCCTCTGTGTCTGATAATTGTATGGACTTTTGACAACTTGTGCCCCTGGTTTTGGCACGGGAGATCTGCACAATTGTCTTAAGTATGATGTTAAGAAAGATACATGGCAGCGCATCAGTCGCCATGCCTAATTTTTTTTTTTGACATCGAAAGAGTGCGTAAGGTTTTTACCGATCTTGATGAAATTGACAAGTTTGACAGGCATGTCAAAACTAAACACTTTCCTTTTATATAGCACATCTCTCTATGGATTCTGTCTTATACGCTGCCTTGAAGTCGATGAACAGGTAATGGCTATCGATTTGGAATTCCTGATCCGGAACTTACTCACCAACCAGCAACACAGTTTTGCTACTGGCAGAGGCTCTTGATAATGAATTTAACTGGGCTCAGTTATGTTCTGTCGAAAGGGTAAGTGAGAGCCTCGTGTCTCAAGGAGTCTGTGCCTTCTACAAACGTCACCGCAGTGACAACGATCGGACGGTCGGTCGTTCAATTGAGAAGATTGCGTAGACGTTCGTTACTGTCTTATGTTACTGTCTTCAAGTCAAAATTGATATGTGCAACGCGTTTAGCTTTTTTAGTGTGCGCCCGTTTAGTTTAGCGCAAGGCTTCAACAATATTTCGATTTACCTCCTCATAGAAGATAGCTCCGCAAATACTGGGTATGGAAATAGTCCGGAGCGTACAAAAACCAGCAACAAACGAAAAATCCGGAAGCATCTGTTTCAAAACTGATTAGCGTCTGTTATCCATGTTATGATAGGCCGAATATTAAGCACCTATTTTTCTTCCAACATGCTGGCCTGAAGTTATTATTAAAAATACTTAGGGCTGTATTATTGTTTTTCTCCGTAAAGCCATAACACTTGTGGAGGCAAGTTTTGGTGTTTCCTTGCAGGGCTTTCGGGATCCGTACTGGCTCAATAACAGCTTTTGCGTTGAATCCACAACTCTTTTTCTCCTTCATTCTCTATTCTCTATTTCCGCTCGCGAAGTGCTACGCCTATGACTTAAAGACCAATCATAATCGCGAGTTTATTACAAAAAAAATACATAGTTTTCTATCATTCTTTGGCCCGTCGAATTTGTATCCTTTGAATTGGTCGTCGACAGTAAATTTATCCTGATGCACACTACGTCCCCAAGCTGAAGGACCAGCTCCTTTTTATAACTCTTAGGCCGGGAAGCAGGATAATCCGCTTTTTATAGGCCTGGGGTGGAATCGGCTAAGGTGAATTATGATAAGTGATGTCACCTATCACAAAAATTCGTCTGCGTAAATTGTGATCATCACAATTTTCTTTTGACAGCTCCCGATCAATCACCTTCAAAATCCGCTCAAGTCACCAGTTTTCAAACTTTCTGGTAAGTTGGTGTTTTTGCCTACTGTTAGACTGACTTTCTTCATGTACGAATAAAAATCAGCGTTTTTACATCACAAGCCTAAATAAAGCAACGTTTGGGAACAATATTATTGTGATCACCTTACGCAGACGGATTATTTGATTTGATCACATTGATCATTGATTTGATCATTGATTGTAATAGTCACAAAATGTGAAAATTACAATCATCATAGCCGATTCCACCTGTGGAGTTCTGATTACTTCGTAGCAGCATATGTGTGGTGGACGCTAAGAATATTCGACCCCATTGAAACTGTGGACGCCTCTGCTGACTTCAACTGGCATCCGGATGCAAGGAGAAGTGCCTCTCTTTTGAGGTAGGTTTATTTATAGATATGCTGCTATATTTGCTACTGTCCGATGAAGTATTCAGACTCAATTACTGATCAGTTTGTTCATCAGTTGATCATCTTATTTTAAAGAATTGAGTTTTCCCGTCTTTTGAAAAACGGTGTAAAAGAGCTTCGGTGATGAAGAGCTTAGGTGTTCGGCACTTACTACGGCAGCCCCAAAGATCCGCCACATGTACCGCTGTATCGTCGTCCTTTCAACAGGTAGAATAGAAGGTGGTTTAAATGAAGTAAATATCTCCTGTCTCCGTAAATATAGAAGGAAAGACTCCTCTTCTGCAGCTGTCCGGGCGTAGTCGTTTAGTCTGTCTGTACCCATCGCAGGAGAATCCCAAGTATTAATGGCGGACGTGAGGTGCGGGTTAAGCACCGCCCTTAGCGCGCTTCTGCTGGTTAAATTTTTAGTTAAATATCGCAAGAAATGTCTAAATGATAATTTCAAGATGGAAATATCAAGATGACATTTTTGAGAATCTTCACATTCACTCGTTTAATTTTTATATCGATTCGTTTTGAATCTCCTTTCATCAGATTAGATGTCAGATTTATTATTAAAAGTTTAGTTTAACTATAAAAAAAAAATTTATTTTTGTAAATAGTTTGGACTTTGTAAAAAAAGGAAAATTGTTAGAAAACAGCTTTTCTGTATGCAGGTTCACTTGTAGATGCAACATAATATCATGGTTCTTTGGAAATGGATCCAACAATTTTCTGTAAAGGAATTGAACAGCTTCCGTTAGTTTGATTGTCTCAAAGGGCTGGCCTTGAAGGTCTTAGACTTCTTGTGATTTTTATTGCAGATTCCCCAATAAGGATGAGCATACATGCAAAAAGGGTTGCTGCCAGCAATGCAATACGTGCTTGTGCCAGAATTGCAACAGGTGTTGCTGCCTCCAAACCGACGCGTCAAACATCATAAATGAAACCACATACTGTGTCCTTAAAAGCATATGTAAAACAGTCTTGAAAGACATCGAACAAGAAAGAAGAAAGGAGCATTATTCAGTTTTCGATGGTGGCAACAGCTTTAAATCTAGAGATATGGAAACGTGTAAGTTAAGAAATATCTGTGGTTACATCTATCGATTGTCGCAAATGAGTCTTGTGATGTATAGCTTTTTAGGGAATCTGCCCGCCTATCTTTCACTTTATTCACTGGGCTATTTGTCTAACACACCAGCTTACATTGTTGAGAAGTTGGCCCTGGTCCACCTCGAGCTGTTGCGCCACTCTATTCATTTATTTATTTATTTGCCCAACCCTGGGTTATGGGTTGTGTTGCCGACCAATGCGGCCATCCTACTACCACGATCAAACCTTACTTTAATCTTCGTCATCATCGTCTTCTTCGTACTCAACACCCGTAAGCCCACCATCTGCCAATTCGCAACTAGATTTCAAGTTTTCTGCACTCATGACTGCCGACCACCTGCCTGCACACCTGCGATATCCTCAGCCATAAACCGATCGTTTGGCAGTCTTCGACTGATATACAGGCTCAAGCTTCCTCGAATCTTCGGTTGCTCCCACCTTATGCTTAATCAGGACAAGGTTTTTTTTCTTACTGTTTTGGCTTTCGGTGTCGTTTGTCACATTAGCTCTCCTGGTTCCGCTGCACCTGTTGGATATTCTGAAACGCTTTTCTTCTCTTCCTGTGCATCTCCTCCGCGGTCAGGATCATTCTCTTCCTAGGGTCAGGAGCAGTTTTTTACCCAGGATGTCCCTCGGGGTGTATACGAACAGCAGATCGTAAGTAAGTAAAGCATAAGCTTTCGAACAGCAGATCGTAAGCAATATACGAACAGCAGATCGTAAGTAAGTAAAGCAATGAAAGCTTTTTTACGGTGTCTCACCTCCGTGAGGGCCTGACAAACCTCCGAGAGTCTAATTTGTCATGATGAGAGACCTCTGATTTCGCCGTTTGGAAGCGGCAAATAATTTTAGGTCCATGCATGCATGATTGTATGAGAGGTCAGGCGATGGCTCTTCTGAGCTGCAAGTGCCAGTTAGTTTATTAACCTCCTACTGAATTGGTTGCAACTAGGCTGCCCAGTCATTCTCTGCTGACTGTCCATACTTCAGTGCTGCCAAAATTGTTCGGTTGCACCGCTCCCCTCGACTGTTCGCCCAAGGGTACGTGTCGCCGTCGTGCTAAGTTGTACCCCATGGTCCTTACAGTAATGCCCAAGTGCCTTCGCCGTGAATGCGGTGCCACAGTCCATGACTGTCCGCCTAGGCGCTCCCAAGTATCTTGCTTCCTTATTCAGCAGGATCAGAATTCCCTTTTCGTTCACTGCTTGGACTGTGTCAGGACCGCGTATACTTCGTGCAGCTATCTACTACAGCGAGAATTTTTCGGTCCCTGCTTTTCCCCGGGTGTAGTGAGAGATAATAGCCTCTCTGTATGTAAGAGATAGTCGTTCAGTATTGTGTAGCTCACCCTCATGCATTTTCTCTTTCTTTTTTGAATACGCGCACTCCACACACCCCTTTATGTACTTGTTCGGGAAACCTTTCATCTTTGTGAACTAGAATGTCTTCTTTACACGAACCAGCGTCTTGCAGAATGTGACATTACTTCTCGGCATCAGCAAGTCTTTTTCACTGATACTCCTGGTGAGCGTTGCTCTTAAACGATCTCCCGCAGCCTTTTGCCACTCGATCGTCATTTCCTACATTTTCTTCACTCCTCCTACATGGTGTCGGCTGCTACTCTTTAGCACAACTGATAAATTGTCTCGAAAGAAAACTCTTGCAGTTTTAGCCACCACAGTTGGGATGATGCTCTGGAGATTTTTTCTTTGTTGTCTGAATATGTCTTTGTTGTCTGAAGGTAAAAACAAATGGCGGCGAACAGAACTCTGATGTCGACTGGTGAATAACGCCCCAGAAGTTCCTTGACCTTCTCGAAGACGTTATCCATTTTGCAAATGGTAACCGATAGGGCTGTATGCATACAGGATTATAAAGGAACATTTTACTAGGTGAGACACATCCAACTCGCTTGCATCTTTGGCGAAACAACCACGGTAAATGTCGACCATACTTTGAAGTTAACGCCCATCTCCTACGCTGATATCCCCACATCCAGCTCGTCCATCAAAAGTCTCTCTTTCGTCTTCACCAATTAAATATCCTTGCTTCGCCTGACCCTTGCAACCGCGACGAGCAGATAACTGAACCACCGTTTTTTGCTGGTCGAGCAGACGTTGGATTTTCCGCGTGATTTGACAGTAGTTCCTCTGGCTCCCATTGAAACATTTAAGATTTCCCTCATCCGCAATGGATTTCTGAGAGTCACCAAATCGTTTCCTAAATTCTCGAACGCTGTCACCAAGGAACCATTTATTCGAGCCTCCTTAAATACTCGGTTCCTTTTTTATAAGCTGTGGCATTGTAGTATTAGTTGTCTCACTGGCACTATTGTGCTCAACGAATGGCCGCTTTGTGTATTTTTCCGCTACGGAAACATTTTTCCCTTCTAATTCTTTACTCTCGGTCACCCTACTTCTTATTTTTCAGCCTTTTGGCTGTCGATCTACTCGCAACCCTACCAAGCTCGTTTCGAGCTCTAACATCCTTCGTTTTGTGAAACGATATCGCTATCATGCAAACGCGATTGCGTTTCGATATTCGTTTTTTTTCGAGGATTCGACGATATTCGTTTTATTTTTTTTATGACTGTAGCTGTCGTATGACTTTCGTTTTCATCAACTCAATTTTCGACACTCTAAAAAGGTTGCCGATTGATGTTTTTTTCGGTTTCGGTTGGCAACATCTTTCTTGCAGTGTTATCGTTTTACATAATCGCTCTTATTTCGTGACTATCGTCTATCTCATATAGTTTAGTTGCCGCTTGTTTCGTATTACATGATATGATATGATAGGGCCGCAGGCTGAACATGACACAATGACATTGATTAATTTGGAAGCCTGATTTTTATTGCGGCTAGGCAGGCCTGCGATTTAACAAAAACTCGACAAGAAGAACTCTAAAGTGGTCACATCGAACGATCTCGACGGCCGGCTAATTCAAGTATAGCTTGTGTGATATAACCATGCTCGAAAATCGCTAAATGTCCATTGTGGCAGAAACTGTGTGGCTGCCGTACTGCCACCCTATTGAAACCACAGGTCGGCGGCATCCATGTCATCCAATTCGGGCCAATAAAAATTGTTCATTCGGTTGGCATTCCAGTAGAACGCTCCTATTCGGAATTGTAATCGAACCGACAAACACGTTCTTTAACCTGATTTTTAAGTTTGTCCCTTTAGTTGTATTTGTGGAACAAAAACTATTGGAACAAGAGACGAATGACACTTGTTCTCCTTGACACATGTGAGTGTGAGCTATGATTGAGTGTGTTCTTCCAATGAATAAAAAAACAAGGAGTCTCCCTCTTTTTCAAAATACAATGCGTGAGAGTGAAACATTTTTTTTGACGCAAAATGACCCGAAGCTTGCTTTAATGCGTGGCCGGTTTGCAGCTTATGTCTTTTTAACTCAGATAAGTAAAAAAAAAGTAGTGCCAGCCTCCAGAAGCGTATCAATCAACCTCGGGCCGTCTCTCATGACATATCTGGTCTAAAGCCTGCAACCCAATGAATCCGTTGCATCCGTCACGTTGAATTACACAACTGACAACTAAGCCAGTAATACACACGTTTTTATGGGAAGCGGTCTATAGACGAACGTTGGCGTCATGAGGTACGTCGCTTCCCATAAGAACGTGTGTATTTCACTGAGTTGTCAGTTATGTACTTCGACGTGACGGACGCAACGGATTCATTGGGCTGAAGGCATAACACATAGGTTAGTCCACACTCTTAGTCCACACTTAAACAGTTGCGTCACGTTTCTCCCGAAACACCGCTTCCTTGTCTCTCCGTCTTCATTCATTATGTGCTTCTGCCTTCTGGTTTTGATTCTGAATTCACGGCTAGAAGCCAATATAAGCACTGTCTTTTTTGTTATTTTGACTCAAAAGCCGGAAAATAATTTGACTGCAAACATCCCAACAGAAAACCGTTTTCCTGTTTCTTTTTAGATTCTCAAACTGTTGTCAACATGTGCGAAAAGGGTTAGAAGTGGCACAAAAAGGTTTGTGAAAAGGGTGAATGAGATATTTACAAGAATTGCCGAGAGGATCTTTAAATTTGTATGGTTAATCTAGAGATTTGTAGGAGATTTGAAGAATTTTGTTTATCACATTAAGACACAGGGTTTTAAATCTTCTTTCCTTTCCTTAAAGGAGGAAACAGTTACATACAAGTATTTGTTGTTTCATGAATTATACCCTTTCAGCAAATAAAAATTTTCATAACGTGGGACAGAATTCAAAAAATCAAAGAGGAGGTTTTGATGGCATAATGGACTTCAACAAAACGTTAAAGAAAAGAAAAAGAGGCTCGGGTACTTCATTAGAGGACAACTTAATAAAAAAAAAGAGAGAAAATAACGGGGTAAAGAGAAACAGTAATGACGAAACGGATAAGTCTGGAAAAAGAAAAAACGAAAAAGGTAGATCCAGTACTGACGAAAAGGATAAGTCTGGAAAGGGAACAAACGAAAGAGGCAGATCCAGTACTGATGAAAAGGATAAATCTGGAAAGGGAAAAAACGAAAAAGGTAAATCCAGTACTGACGGAAGGGATAAGTCTGGCAAGGGAAAAAACGAAAAAGATAAATCTGCTAATGACCAAACGGAGAAGTCTGGAATTGGAAAAAACGAAAAAGCTCGATACAGCACTGACCAAACAGATGAGTCTGGAAAGGGTAAAAACGAAAAACCCCGACCCAATACTGACCAAACAGACAAGTCCGGAAAGGGAAAAAACGAAAGAGGTAGATCCAGTACGGACGAAACGGATAAGTCTGGAAAGGGAAAAAACGAAAAAGGTAAATCCAGTACTGACGAAAGGGATAAGTCTGGCAAGGAAAAAACCGAAAAAGCTCGATATAGCACTGACCAAACAGATGAGTCTGGAAAGGGTAAAAACGAAAAACCCCGACCCAGTACTGACCAAACAGACAAGTCTGGAAAGGGAAAAAACGAAAAACCTCGACCCAGTAGTGATCAAACGGACAAGTCTGGAAAGGGAAAAAACGAAAAACCTCGTCCCAGCAATGACCCAATGGATAAACTTGTAAAGGGAAAAAACGAAAAATATAAATCCAGTAATGACCCAATGGACAAGTCTGGAAAGGGAAAAAACGAAAAAGGTAGATCCAGTAACGACCCAACGGATAAGTCTGGAAAGCCTAGTTCATCGACTGGTATCACTGATCAAGCAAAGAATAAGGGGGGAAAATTGAATTTTAGACCGCCCCTATCTAGAACGGTAAGTTTTGCCGCCGGAGACGACGGAAGAAGCAAACAATCTGGAAAGCTTAAGTCTATTCCTAAACAGTCTGGATTGCGATTGTCTATTCTCGGACAATCTGGAAAGCTAGTGTCTGTTCTTGGGCAGCCTGCAAAGCGATCGTCTTTTCGTGGACAGTTTGGAAAGCGATTTTCTACTCTTGGACTATTTGTCCTGAAAACTGCAAAAGCGCGACCCCGAAAACAGTCTCTTCAGCTGAAATCCACCCGTCATTCAACTCCATCAAACAGACTAGAATCAGTAGATTCAATAGTCAAAGCAATTTATGTTTAAATGCTGCTCGCTTCCTCGGACCTTCCAGACCAAGTATATCCTCACAAAGCTCATTGAAAAAATGGTGTTGTAGGCGTAGGTACGTTTTTTTTTTTTTTAATTTTAATTTTCAAAATAATTTTTTGATCGTATCTTCTCTTTTCTAACAGACCTTTTGATACCTGCCCTGCCAAGTTTGAACTCCTTTGCAGGCTGCGTCCACACGTCATTTTTCCATGACCACCGCTCCCCGATTTATCAACGTTTTTAAATTTAGCTTTGACTCTTTTATTGCGTTGTCTCTACATAAAAATTGCTAATAAAATTTCTCTTTTCGTATGCCCCTAAAAATGAACTAGGCATACGATTGTGTTGAGTTCGTTTTTAGGGGGCGTATGCGTGGGAGATTGGCGACGTCAAATTATTTTTTCAGTCACCGCCACTGTCAGTTGCCGTAGCAGTTGTTGTAGGCGATCGATAGGCTAATCATTTAACAAGATCGTTTCTTCCAAAATGCGACCGCAGAGTCTAAAATTAACAACCCAAGGCTTGTCGTTTACCTCGAACGCGTTGGTTTTGGCTTACACCGAACAAAATGTCAAAAATGCTTTTGATCGAGTGACGGCATTGATCGTGTCGGTTAATGAACAGTCCTTGGAATGTATTCAAGACTTGTGTGAAGGTTCGACATATAAATATGCGCGTTGTTGTTTGTCTGACTTTGGAATAAACAAAGATGTTGTTTGCGATTCGGGATATTTTTCATAAATAAAATTAGACTGATCTTGAGCGACGTCATAATTCGCTTTAAATATTGCTTAAAATATTATGTACATCCGGCTGTTTAGGAAGTGGATAAACAATGATTTCATGGAATGGAAATAGGACTTTAATAATTATAATAATTTACTTTCTAGCACATAACCTTGACATTGGCGTGAGCGTAAATATTTTGGAAGACGAAAATAGATGATGAATTGCCTGAGGTGCTATAGAATATCATAAATAAAAAATGTGTGACAGCCATCTATACGTGTTTAACCAAGGCTAAGGAGGCCAGTGACATTTTAAAGGTGGAAAAAATGGTTTTTAGGGTCGATCGCTGTGGGAGGAATATCACGATCACTTGGGGTCATTGATTGTTCACTATAGCTCTACTTTATGGTTGAAAAAAGGAAAAAAAACCTTTAGGATCGTTTTATAAAGAATTGAAACAACTTGTAAGGTTAACTTTAGCTGAATGTTGCAGTTTTACTTTGTTTTATCTTTGCTAAAGCAGTCGCTCACAAGCGGACCATTAGGAATGCAGTAGGGTGGGAGGGTTATGATCCATCACTTCAGATCATAACCTCGCGCCTAGATGGAAAAGAAGAAGAAGAAGAAGAAGCTACAGCAGTCGCTTTGAGGTATACACTCACTGTTTCCAGATGTGTTCCAGATGTGACAATATTGCTGAATCTGCCAGTGAACAAATTGCCCTCAATCTCTAATACATTTGTCCAAATACATGTTTGGGACGAATTTTCTACTGACAGATCCGACAATATTGTCAATATCAATATTGTCAGATCTTGCAATAGTGTGCGCAATATCAAAGAATTTTAGCAGGAAATTTTTTTTCTGGGGTAGGCGGTTAAGGGAACGTTCACCGGATATGGTGAGGAGCGGTATGCAAAATATCCAGGGCGGACCAAGGCCAGCAACAAACTGGAAAATCCAGGAGTGTCCATCTCGAAATGAGAGGCTTTCTAGTCGATATCTTTTATCCAAGTTAAGGTACGCCGATCATAAAACACCTTCTTTTACCAACATGTAGATAGAATAGACAACAATAAGATGCATCCCTGATGTTTCAATTAAATACTTTGCTGGTTATATCATTGCTTTTCTTTGTAAAGTGGGGTGCCGTGGCGTAGTTAGTGTGTGTGCTTACTACGCCGGAGGCCTGGGTTCGAATCCTGCCATCGTCATCTGAAAAAAAAGACTTGTTCTTTTTCACGGTCCCCACCTCCGCGAGGGTCTGACAAGCCCTCCGAGAGTATCATTTGTCTTGAAAAACTCCTTTCGGATTCGGCAAAAAATTGTAGGTCTCTTGTATGTAAAAGAAATTAACACACCAGCATACATTGTTGAGAAGTTGGCCCTGGTTCACCTCGAGCTGTTGCGCCACTCTATTTATTTATTTATTTATTTTCTCCGTAAGGTGTAATACTTGCGGGGGAAAGCTTTGTTGTTCCTATTTTTTCGTTGGATTGGATTTGGCGATTACCAACGAGCAGGTAGCCGGCTGTAAGGTATGCCTGAAAAGGGCCTTTCTCTATCAGTCTATCTGTTTATCAATTTATCAACCCATCAAACTATGAGTCTATCATTTTCTCTGCATTTAAAGCTATCAGAGTCAGTTTATCAGTCTGTCAGTCTATAAGTCTTATCAGTTTATCAGTTTCTTAGTCTATCAATTCATCAGTTTTTTTCGGTCTGTAAGTCAATCGGTCTATTATCGGACTTTTAGTCTAATAATAGAATGATAAGACCAGCAAGTCAGTCTAGCAAGACTCATAAAACAGTTTACTAGTCTAATAGTCTATCAGATCCAGACTATCTTTCTATAAGTCTATCAGACTATGAATCTATCAGGCTCTGTATATCTGTCTCTCAGTTTATTAGTCAATCAGTGAATCAGTTTGTCGGCTCATTAATTCATCAGTCAATCAGTCTTGCAGTCTATCAGTTTTTTTCGCAGTCTAGTTGTCTGACTGCGAGTTTATTATCCCGTTTATCCGATACTTAAAATCGCTTTGAACGATATCAAATTGACGAAAACCGATAGCATATACACTTTTTGAAACCCATTTAAGTATTCTAATCGCTTTACACAAAACCGATTTTCAAATCGGTATTATCAAATTCAAACCGATTCCAAAATGCGCATAGACGGTTGAATCGGTTTGAATCGACTGACTTTTGAATTTTCGTCACAAATTGTTCGAGTTTGACATAAAAGTAAAACTAATTTTCAAACCGGTTAGTTTGAAACTACTTGATTAGTTTGCGCATAAACATGGCAGTGGAATCGGTGTGAGTCAAAACGGTTACAATTCAATTCGATTTATTTTGTCGGATAAACAAGGTATATGAGTCTATGAGTCTAAAAGTTTATCAGTCTAATACCATGTCTCCACCCACAATTATAAGAAGATCAGCGTGAGACGATTAAAAATAAATCCTTAAGTGGCTCCATCGGATAAATTTAACACGAAAACTCTGTTTCTGTCATTTTGGCTCTCAAAAGAGACTGGGGATGTCATTTCCCAGGAGTGAAGATCGATTTCCTCAGAAAAAGTCACAATCGAAAACGTACTTGTGTCAGATCTGTCGCAGAGGGACAGTTTCAGTTTCCTTTTTTGATTCTCAAACCGTTACGAAGGTGCAGAAAATAGGTTTGTGAATAGGGTGAATGGGATTAATGGGAGGATTTATTTTTAACCGCTTGCCGAGAGGATTTAAATTTGTATGGTGAATCGCGTGATTTGTAGAGGATTTAATAAAGATTTATATTAATCGAGGATTAGTGCTCAGTGGAGACATGGTATTACAGTTTTTTAGGCTATACCAGTTTATCAGTGTATCAGTCTATCGTTCTATCAGTCTATCAGTTTATCAGTCTTTCTGTCTATCAATTTATCAGTTTGTCAGGCTATCAGTCTCTTAGTCCATAAGTCTTTCTGGCTATTAATTTATCAGAGTATTAGGTTATCAGTTTGTCGGCTTAACAATTCATTAGTCTATTATCGTCTGTATGCGACAAAATGAATCGGCTTGAATTGTAACCGTTTTGACTTACATCGATTTCACTGTCATGTTTATGCGCAAATTAATCAAGTAGTTTTAAATTTACCGGTGTTAAAATAGTTTGACATTTATGTCAAACTTGAACAATTTCTACAAAGAATACGTAAGTCAATCGGAGTCGGATTAAATTTAATAATACCGATTTGATAACCACTTTATTTGTGTAAAGCAATTCGAATACTTATATCGGTTTTAAAAAGTATAGTGATATCGTTTTTCGTGAATTCGATACCATTCAAGGCGATTTAACGTATCGGATAAACGGGGTTCATCAGTCTATCAGTAAGTTTATCAATTCATTAGTCTAAAGGAGTTTGGTCAGTTTGAATGGGTTTTCAACCATGGCCTTCACCTCAAGGACCCGGCTCATAGTGCTTTTGTTTATTGCTTTGAGAACTTCCTCCACGTTCTTGTGTTGAGCTCTTTGTTTCGCTCATAGAGTATTGACAAAAATTCTTTTATTATAGCTAGAGCTACCCTTGATGCTTTGTGGGCAGAATGGACCCTTCTGATGACATGAGGTTTCATTGTTCAATCTTTCCCACAAGCATCAAATCAAATTTGTTTTCATCCACTCTGCTTTGGTATCGTTTGTACGATTTTGAGCTATCCAGCTTTAAAAGTTGCTCCCCGGAACTCTGAATTTACTTGCCTATCACATAACTCAGTCGTGAGGTCTAAAATCTTTTCATGTATCTGCGCCATTTGGCTGTTGGTTATAAAATTGCGATCGAGATCCGCCGTGCGCCGCTACCACCCCCAGCATGACAAAGCTCACTTTATTGCAGGCTTTATTGACGTTGACGGTTGATTCTCTGGTGAAAGCTCGTTTCACTGCGAACTGAGGAAGGGTGTTGTCATCGGGTCTCATACGCTTTTCCCTAGAACTCTTTCCTTCTCTCTTAAACTGTCGCATAAATCCGGGCCTGCCAAAGAGCGCTTCTTTATCGCACGCTTGAATGTGCGTTTATCAGCAGGCTTAATTGAATATATTCGGTTTTATTTTAAGCCACATTGCTCTAGGTCCCAGGATGTTCGCGCCTCTTTACGGAGCTAGGATCGGCAGCATACTTCCTTAGCTAATGGCTGATTCCATCCAGATATGTGACATCATGCTCAAAGACAACAACTCAGTTCTTAATTCCTTTCGCCCTATTAAGGAATAAGTCCTTGAAAATAGGATAGTAATATAGACAGAATTTTTTGAGATTGAAGAATCGAAAAATTTAGGTTGGACCTACCAGATCACTTAGAAACGCCCACTCATTGTTCAAAGATCGGCAAGTGTTCTGTTGCAACAGATAAAGGCAAGATCGGAAATATTTCTTTTTCTCGACAAGCTTGCCGAACGCCTAATTTGACTCCAGATAGGTTTTTGTTGGATAGTGTGCTATTGCCGCAGTTTATGCTACATCCTAAATGCTACAATAGTGCAAACATGGTTGATAGGGATCAAGTCATAAGTATTAGATGCGCCATCAGAAACTTTATTCTTCTCATAGTTCCCTTATCAAACCTTCCTCACTTGACATCAAACGACCGACGCCTATGTCCTTAATGGCTAACACCTGTCGTAAACGTGCAACAAGTTTGGCGCCTTTATATTGGTAATTCTTCAGATAAAAATTAAAATTAAAAACAAAACTACTCAACTAGGTATTGAAACTTTTTTGAATGCGTTGACAATTTTGTGTGTTGTGTGTGTCCAAAAAAAGAACAAGAAAAGTGAGCATACATTATGTAGGTGTTTTTGAGGCCTTTGAATACGAATTGGCGTGTTTCCAATTAGACGTACAAATGATTAAACATAAACAAACATATGGCACTTTTTTTATGACATTCATTAACAAAAGCAAAAAAAGAGAAAACTAATCCAATGTAATTATTAAACATTACGAAACTTGTGTGTTGCAAGTTTGTTTTAAAATAAATTATAAGTGAAGAGCAATTAATATGGCTTACAGAGAGAATTAAAATATTTTTTTAAACGAAATTCCATTCATATTTATTTAGCACAAACAAGTTTTGTCAAATTTCTTGGACGCAGAAATGAAACATAAAACGTGGCATTAATGGATTTTTTTTTTGTATTTCTTTCAAGTACAAGTTCATGTTTGAACAAATTTTTCTTTGACTTTTATTTTACGTGTATATGAGTTGTTCTAGCTACTTAACATTTTATACGAAACTTTAGTCGAACACACTTGGTGTTCTCTATAAATAATAATCAGCCCTTAACTGTGTTCCTTTATTTTTATTCTTAAACGGTTTCTGTAGGTGTATGAATAGAAATAAGACGTTTATAGCTTGAGGAATCCCCGCAATGTGGTTACCAATTAGACTCCGAAGCTTTTGCGATAACTACGGGTAGACGCCATAATACGATTAGCAAATTTCGCCAGAGCTGAGTCATTGAAAACCATCAGGAGAGCTATTTCAGCTAAAAGAACAAAACTCTAAAACATAGTTAAAGCTCTTACGGGGCTCTCAAACCGCAAATTTCTGAAACCAAAACCATTCATCCTTATATTTTTGTTCCTTTCCTTTCACTTGACAATCTTTGTCGAATATCTGTTTCAAACCATTTTTAATTAGAACCCAACTAGGTTAGATTAGGTTGATGGATGCCCTTTTGACAATCTCACGGCTCACTTAGACCAGCAGTTGGGTCCATTGTGTCCATTGGGAACCTTGTTAATACCTGGAACGAAAAAAGAAATAAACCACTGTTAGAAGCTCAAAATTCCGCCCTCTTGGACCCATCCGGATTTGTATACAAATCTTAGGAGGTCCTTCAGATAGAACCCAACTAACTTGGCCTGTTCTTCAGTCGTTAGGTTAGGTTAGGTTGGGTGGCTGCCCCCGCTAAGTAGGGACACAATTGGACCAAAGGAGATCCATTGTGATACCACTTCTAGTACCGTAGTTACCAGCCCGAGGACCTAAATGATAAGTACCCGTTTGGGTGGGAGGGGTCTAGGCAACCACTGACGGTATAAACCTGTACCGAAGGTCACCAATTTTGGTTGGTTGAGACATACCCGAGGGTAATGAAGGCTGGGGGTAACCGTTTCAGTGTGAACCGCTGAATTTGCCTTGACGGTGGAGGGGGACGGGTTGATACAGTGAAATAATCACCGACGACCCCCAAGACCTTTTAGAGGTATGATCGGGACCGTAGGTGAATTGACTAAGCCATTTCCGTCTGCCTGCCCATTGAGCTAGAAAGTTGAAACTTGGAGGTTATTTTTGGTTTACTTTGGTTCTCATTTTCTACAGACAAAGTATGAAAATAGCTAAGACTCGCCCACAGACACGCCCACAATAATGTCAGGCAACCTCAAAATTAACCTTTATTTCAAAATGGCTTTTGGTCAAGTTAGACAAGGCGTAGGAACTCAAATTTGGGAGAAAAACTGTTTTCTTTCAACAATTAATTAAGGATTATTTTCTCATGATTCTAACGAAGTTGGACTTAATTGATTTTAATTTTAAGCCCACGCTCATTTTATATGAATTATTTCATTAAAGGTGTTAAGAAGGGTTCTAAATAGACACAAAGGGACCCATCTGCTGGTCTAAGTGAGCCGGGACTATTGTCACAGAGAGGCATCTATCAACCTATCCCAATATCTATGAAAATATGGGGTGCCTCATCTTTATATTCATTGTTTTCTTCCAGGAGTTTTCTTAGTCTAAATATTTGATTTTCGTTCGATCTGCCAGGCTAGAATCCACATGTCTTCGTGCCGTTAAGTGTGTAGCAGAACGGCTTCACACAGTACTTTTGAAAGGATCTTGATGAGACTTTTGCCGGTGTCACGGTGCGATTGGTTGTTAACGTCTGGGGAAAGAGAATGCAAATTGAGTAAATCCAAAGTGATGACTTATGAGTCCCACTCAACCTATTCTGGAAGCCCTGGCTACTCCAAGTATGTAGGAATCCAACAAGAGAACAACCCCAAACTTGGAGGGCCAGGCCCATGTTTCAACGCTAGGATAGCAGTCCTGGTGCACGCACCAGAGGCTGTAGCTCAGTTTGGCTACTTTGACCGTTGACCCTCTCAAGGGCTCATCCGCCACCATCTCTGTTCCAGTACCCTGGCTAGTACCGGAAATCTTTAAAAACCACATTCCCAAATAAATCGGGGTAGTTCATTTAAGATATAGTTGGCGTTCTGTTACAATCTATTGTGACGGTTACAATCTATTTCGCAATGATAGAGAGACTAATACAACTGGGGGTGGGGTTGCAATTTATTGCACTGAGTCTCTTAGATGTAGGGAAATTTTTAAGTCCAGCAACTCGGAAGTCGAGTTCCTTGTCTGTGAGGTATATGACAGCAGTGTCAAATGTTTGGTTGCCTGCTGTTATAATCCCAACAGAAGATTCTCTCCTGAGCCATTTTTTTCGGCAATTTCAAATTTCTCACCTATGTATGACAACATCATTATATCTGGAGACTTTAATGCAGATTTGCTCAGGAGAACCTCCCGGGCTTTTCAGTTTAAGGACTTTGTTGCCTCTTGTGGGCTTTCAATAGTTAACACCTGTAGCCCTACTTGTTTTCGTCCTAATGAAATACCCAGCCTCCTGGATCTCTTTATTGTGTCTAGCCTGTCATCCATCCTGTTATTTGTCCAGCTGTGTTTTGATGTTGTGTCTGAGCACGACTTAATTTTTTCTACATATGACATTATTTTTGCCCGTAATGTTGAGCCATCTTGCTTTACGTACAGGGACTTTCATTCTATCGATCAGAGTTCACTTCTGATTGCGGCTTCGTCAAAGCTTGCATGCATACAATTGCTCATTGAATCGCTTTATAACCAACATGTACCCATAAAAAGAGTCGCAATTCGCAATAAAGCCTGTCCCTGGTTCAATTCTGATGTCCTCATTGCTATAAAAAATAGGAATAAGCTTTTTAAGAAATGGAAACGATATCCTATATCAGCTCATTGGAATGCCTATAAAACTGCACGTAACAATGCTTCACTAATAGTAAGGGAATCCAAACGCAACTTTTATGCTCATAAATTGAATGCGACACTTCCTCCAAAAGAACTCTGGAGAAATCTGCGTCAGATTGGGGTAGGCAGCAAAAGTAACGGCGAATGTGCATTGGACCCGGATGAACTAAACAATTTTTTCGTGGAAACCGAAACAATGTCAAATAGCTTTGACCTGAACTCCTTACCCGATGTCAGAATATCGACAGAAACTGATTTTGAAGTTGTGACGGAAAGTGAAATACTCTCTGCATTCGCTTCTATTAAATCAAATTCTATTGGAGAAGACAGAATACCACTTCGGTTTATTAGGCTAATACTACCCCAAATTATTAAGCATTTAACCCACGTGATTAACTTTTGCATCACCACCTCAACAATTCCAATTGCGAAAAAATCCAACGCTTCTACAGCTAATGACTTTCGGCCTATCAGCATACTGCCATGCTTATCAAAAGTCTTTGAGAAAATTCTTGCTGGGCAGATTTTAAACCACCTGTCTGAAAATACACTACTTTATGCTTTTCAATCTGGTTTCCGAAAGGGCCATAGCTGTTCATCTGCGATGGTCCTTGAGGATATCCGAAACAATTTTGATCAGAGTCTTGTTACGCTGCTCTGTTTCTTGGATTTCACAAAGGCTTTTGATAAAGTAAATCATGGCATTCTATGCTGGAAATTAAAGTATCTTTTTGGGTTTAGTGATAGGGCGGTTAGGTTGTTGTGTGAGTTTCTTTCCAACAGGTCTCAAAAAGTTGTCATTGGCGATAAATCGTCAGCATTTGAGTCACTGAAACAGGGAGTGCCTCAAGGATCGATTCTAGGTCCAATCTTATTTGGCATCTTTGTAAACGATTTGCCTCTAGTGTGCAAAAATAGTTTTATTTACTTTTATTCTGACGATGCTCAGATTCGAATATATCTCCCTCTTAAAGAAATGGGTCGACTTGTTTCGCTGCTGAATGAGGATCTATCGGCTATCAACAACTGGGCAATCAAAAATGGACTTTTGTTAAACCCCAATAAATGCTCAGCTCTACCCATATCAAATAGATTTTTTGACCTTAGCATAGTCCCCGACATTTGGTTAGCCAATTGCAAACTAAAAGTAGTTGAGTCGCAAGCTTTCCTGCTATGAGCACATTAATCGCCTAATAGGTCGAATATATGGTTGCTTGAGAAAACTTTGGCAAACCGCCAGTTTTCTCCCCATAAGTACTCGAAAAAGGCTTGTAAGTGCACTTATAATGCCACTGATCACTTATGCAGAAGTTGTGTATCCTAACCCCGACTCGCTCTCGCTAAACAAGCTTAAGGTAGCATTTAATGACGCGGTTCGGTTCATTCACGGACTCCGTAGATTTGACCGAATATCGGCTTATACTAACAGTTTCCTAGGACGCACACTAACTCAGCATATGAATGCCAGAAATTGCATTTTTATCCACAAAGTTATCATGCTCAGGACTCCTCGGTATTTGTACGAAAAATTAGAATTCTCGCGATCGCGTCGCACTCTGAACATAAATATACCATCATTCAATTATCTTAACTCATCTAGGTTGTTTTTCATCTACACAGTAAGGCTATGGAATTCATTACCTGCGCGTATCAAAAGTATTAGCGAGCCCACAATCTTTAAAACTGCAGTTTTTAACTATTTTTCGACACCTCGGTAGCATACTCAAAATAAACATCTAAATCTTAATTTTAAATCTAACTCTATATCTCACTTTTCTCTTTCATTTACTTCATCTACCTTTCACTGTAATCTTCTTCTTTCATCTAGCTGTAATAAACATTGTTTAGTTTTTAAGAATAAGTCCAAAAATTGAAATTTGTTTGCTCTAGTACTTTATAAGACCAGGTCTTAATGTATAGCCACTTTATATTTAAATAAACTTTGAAATAAACTTCTGGCTAATGACAGCACCGTTGAAAAATTTATCTGTTTCATGTGCTCCTTCTGGGACTTCCAAAATGAACTTCCGAGTCAAGTTCAATAAGCAAAGTCCTAGAGAAGACTATGTACGTCGAAACAATGGTTCAAATTATTGAACCACACTATTGTGCAACGTTTGTTGGTGGAGTTTGTTGTGTGGAATCTTAATAAGTTATGTAACATAACAAGAAAAACTTTGAAACGGGCCATAATTACTTTCATTCTGCTTCAAAAATCTTAATGAAAACAATTCTGATAACATTAACATAGCTCAGCAGTTATGGAAAAATTCAGCTTTTTAAAATTCGTCTTTTCAGAATTCGCCTTTTCCGAAATTCTGACTCATTCTGCTTTTTGAGCTCCCTTTTGAGCTTTTTAGTGAAGTAAAGTGAAGTAAAAACAGAAGGGGAATTTGTAAAATTGAAATTTTCACAATTTTGTAAAAATAATAACCCGAAGCAAAAAAAAAAACACAAGTTGATGCTTTTTGTGCTCACATTAGGTCCTCGCATATAAAAAAACAAAAGTTGTTTGAGAACTCAATTCTCTCTTGAACTGTGTTAGAGAAACCCTATTTAGGTGAAGTAATTGGCCTATAAAATTTTAAATATGGTAACTCCGTGGTTAGTTTGTTGGGCAAGGACGTGGGTTTGATTCTCAGCCGGACAATAAAGATTTCTTCACAGCACAATTTACTGGATAAAAAAAGTTTTCATATTAATTTGTTATACAAAGCGAATTTTCCCCTCTAACGCAATCAAAGTAAGGACATGTTTTTTTTAACGCAAAACAAAACCTACTAGAAAAATTAGATCGCTATTTGTGTAGTTAAAAGCGTTTTGTAAAGTCAAAATAACCAAACGAAATTAAATTCGACTCCTAGACTTTTATAAAATAAACATTGCTTGATATTAAGTTAAGATAAAACACTTTAATCTCCCGCTTTCTCCAATCACTTTAGCAAGTAATAATCACTTCACGTCAGTATTTTTGTTTGTAATTAACTTAGAAAACACAATTAAAAATTCTCAAATAAGATTTTCCGTAATTCCACATCGATTTATTCATTTCACCTAAAGGGACGAAAAAAACCAACACATATTACACCAACACACAACCAAAAACCACCAGCTTGCGAAAAACAAAACAGAAAAAAATCGCCAAATTTCCTTTCAAATATAAGCAAACACACAAAATTTTAAATTAAAATACATAAAACAAAAACGAAACAATAATGTCTGCTTATAAAAACAAAACAGTCTGCTTATACATGCGCGCGCGCGAAAAAAAAGAAAACACTCAAATCATCTCTCTGCATGTGTTTGTGTGTTCCAAAAATAATTCAGCGATGAAATGAAAATTCTTTAAAAAAAATTCAAAATCACCCGAAACTCCGGACCAGAATTCAGAAGATCTCGAACGGGCGTTAAGTGCAGACAGAAACGACGACGAGTAGAAGAAAGCAAATTTTAATAAATTTAAAGTGAAATTTTTATTTTTCCTAATTTAAAAAACAAATTCGAACGAACATGGTTTATGAAACTGATTTCTACACCACCCGTAGGTCCTATACTAGGCCTGTGGTATCGTCGTATTCCGTATCGGTAAGCGATTAAAATCTTACGAATTTTCTTAAAAAAAAATAAAATAAAAAAAATCGTGACCTAAAAAAGACTAGTAGTGTAGTGTGGTTTTCCAAAAAAAAAAAACAAAAATATTAAATTAAACCCATAAAAGTGATAATGAAAATATTTGCAATGACACCTGAACATAAAGTGTTTTGAACTGAATTTTGAAATTAACAAAAAATGTGGTTAAAAATTGGTTGCAAATTGCAAATGTTTTTTGATTCCCCAATATTAAAATAAAATAAAAATTATTTTATTCAATTAAGTGCTTGTGTCCCACTTGCTGTGAAAAGAAAGAATTGTTTTTTTTTTCCAAAAAGAAAACTGAAATATAAAACTTCGATGAACAATCAAAAATTGAATGGAATTGAAACACGTTTGAAACTTTTTTTTAGAACCTATTTGTTGTAGTCTGAAATCATTTTTATTTATTTAAATAATTGTACCTAAGTGAAGTGTTAGGAACACTGTTGTCCTTTCTATGAATATCGCATTTTATGTATCTTACATTGGAGTACCATAAGAGAAAAAAAATTAACAGTTTTAAAACTGTTGAGAAAACTTAAAACATTTTCATTTTAAAGAGAAACAAAATCATTTGTGAGTTTGTGAAAAAAATGTTAATTTTTTATTGTGAATAAAATACACATTTTTGTTTTTTGTTGCAAGAAAAAAAAAATGTTACAAAAATTGTACTATTTGTTGTAGTAGGAAATGTTTATTTTTACCGTTATTCGTTATGTTTGCCACGACTTGTTTGAGAAATTTAAAAAAGGAGTTTAAAAAGTACTTTAATAACACAAAAAAGTTGAGATTTCAATTGCTTAATGTTTATAGTTAAATCGGGGGTTCTTTAAAACAGACTTTTAGATGAGTTTTATTATTCTTAAAGCTTAAATCTACGATTTTTTTAATCATCAACCGTTTCCATCCTAATATCGTATTACAAAAACGAATCCAATAAATTACAAGCTCTAGCGTATTTCCCACCATTAATAAATGTGTCAAAGAAAAACTCGCAAATATTTTTTAATGGTGCTTAAAATATTTGCATCATTAATAAAATTTTGTGTGATTGCCAAATGTTTTCAAGGTTTTCTGGCTTTTCGTTCTCAGTGAGGACAATATTTACATTCAATTTTGTTAAATAATATGTGTAGTAGCGTCTATATAGCCGTCACAATTCATGCGCATACTTAGTCATTGCATTGGCACTAAATTTAGACATGGAATCTCGAAAGTGAACGCCAGAAGACTTTATGTCTTTCAGCTTTTAGGGCAATATTTCGTATTTGTTTAAAAAAATAAATGATTTCATAATATTAACTATAAACTTTTGGGTGTATGAACCAGTTTTAAATGATGGCTTCCCAAGTAGCGTTCATTTAGTAGGGGAGGATCATAGAGCGCATAAGCCTGAAATTAATCAATGCCACTAATTATATCAGTTTCCAGGGAATTCGTGGTTTCTGGTTTATAAACATAGATACCAGCGACATAGGAAAACTTCACAAGAGGCTATTGGGGTCGCCTTTAGGTAAATAATTTGTACAAATGTACATTGTATCAGGGCTCTGTGACACGTAGCGCCGTTCTGTTCAAACCATAGGTCGTCGGTGTTTATATGATACAATTTAAACTAAAAGAAATTAGTTATCGACCGATGGGATCACGCTCGCTATTAACATTTGTGGCGTGTGGGCCAGCAAACATCGGTGTCGTCGTCAATGAAATATGGACCAGAGATGCCGCTAACTTAAAATCGACACCAAACAGCGAATTGGTGGATCTCATGTGGATTGTTACCGTCCCAAATTTTACAATTTTGCATTGTCACGGACCCATTCATTCAGAATCGTGCCTTGACGCTAATTTTTTGAGCACATAATTTCCACATATTGTTTAACGCTATTACTCTCCGTGTTGATTTGGGAAGATATGTTTGATAATGACAGTTAATTTTACAGTTGTACCTACGATAACGTGGCCGCTATTACCTATCACAATTGTAAAATCTCTATTGGAACTTGAACTTGAAGAGTTCTTGTGAGCTCGTCACAAACATGGATGCAGCTCCTCGTTAGAGCTGTGCCAATCGTAATTGATTCGATGTATTCGACTGATTCGTAATCCATTCACAATTATCAAAACTATGAAGAAATTCAAAATTAAATGAATGCGAAAAGAGCGTTAGTCATTGTAAGACACGTCATTACTATAACGGGTTCTTTTTCAAACCAATACCAACCAACCATGCATGTTGTGTGAGGAAAATCAGAATTTCCTTTTGGAAGACCATTTTTATCACATTGCAAATAGCACTTGAACAACCTAATGAACGCTGTAAGATTATCACAAATATGCCTGCAGCTTCCCATATGAGAGGCGTTTATGGATAGGAACATAAACTTGTTGTGTCTACTCTGAGGCCATTTTGAAAAGCCTCTTATTAAAAAATTTAGTCAATCAATCAGTCAATCATTTGCAACAATTTTACAGACTGCGACACTTTTAAGTGCCACGACAGAAAGTTGAAAAATGTTTCTTTTTTTTAATAATGAAAGCGAGAGTCTTTCTTTTTGACGGGAAGGGAATTACCGGCAAATTATGCGCTCTTTACACGTTCAACCGATTAATGTCAATCAAGGTGTACGAGTAGATTGGTCCCACCCTTTACACAGTTTAATTGATGTACAAACATTTTTATTATTTTGTTGATTTACCGTTGCAAGTGGACTTTCAAAAATTTACAAAATCATTGTTGCCCCATGCTCGTGAAAATACTAATTGTTTACGTCAATCTGGTCCTTACACATACTGATTGGCATGAGTCATTATGCAAAATCAAAACTGTTTTGTTATTCATCAATCGGCTTCAATCAAATATGTGATGCATACAGATAAATTGTTTTGAATCCACGCACGCGATGTGGTGAGGTTGACGCCAAAGTATTTAAAAACTTTTTTGTTTCAACTTGGACAAGACGCAATTTTTTCGCGGCAGAAAATCATACTGTTATTTGCCGCACATTTTTCTGATATCGTCGAGTCTTACAATTTTCACCGATCCCGAACGGCAAATCGATAAGCCTCTCTCATAACAACTGGTACTCTCGGAGGAACTCCCAGAAATTACGCAAAAAATTATTCTTTCGAAAAAAGCAAAAAAAAAAAAAAAAAAATGAAAAATATGAAAAAATATGTAGAAAAATTTTTGCTGGCATAAATTCTGTCTGTTCCACTTTCTGACTTAATTTTAAAAATTTTAGAACTGTCAGGAAAATTCGCCAGAATCGAGGAAAATTTCTCCTAAATTTTGGGAAAAAGTCAAAAAGTGAAACGAAAAGTAAAAAATTTTGGGTCAATTGTGTGGTTGTTCTCAGCTTTTTTGAGCAAAATCACCAAAATAATGATTTTGCTCAAAAAAGCTGAGGATATTTTGTTTTATTTTTTAATTGATGTGATTTTCTTCGGCGTGTTTTCAAAGAGCCTCTAGGAGGTCCTCGCAGAAGTGAGTCCATAAAAATACTTTTATGGCATTAAGTTCTGTTTTCAACCTGCATTAGCAAGGCGCTAACTGTCAGAAAGCTTGAAACTGAACTTTGAAACTCTTATTCTATTGAGACTTTTTTTCCGTTATAAGAAGCTTCTTTAAGAAAATTCACTTAAGTTAAGCATTTAGAGTCCTCTTAACTTTCGAACTCTGGCAGACAAAAAAAAAAACAATTTGCGATTTTAGTTTTTTTTTAAACAAAACGTTTGACAGCTCAAAGAAAACCGTCAGCGCCAATAAAATTCACTAAATACAGCGCTCTGTTCTGAGCTTTTCAGAGGTCACCTAGCTCGACGTTTTTTTGGGGTCTTCGGATTCTTTAATCTCTTTTCGGTGGCACAAACAGAGATCTCAGAGCCGATTCTTTGTCAATCTTGGCAGCATCTTTTAAGCTCTTTGGTATGTAGAAATTCTGATTAAAATTTGATATAGAAGAAATTAAACCGAACGTATCGTTGTGAATACTCGATAAAAAACCAATTTTGTAAATCCGGGGACTAAAACCCGGACACGGCGTTCAAATAGCCCCATTTTCAGCGGTGTAAATTATGCGGACTTTATTGTTTGAAAAAGACCTCCAATGAAGATGGCATGACAAAATCACATACAATCTTTTTTAACGTTTCCAGATATTAAATCTGAGTACGATAGTGATGTACTGTCATAAGCTTTCAATATTAAAATTGAAAGGATTTGCTTCTCCGTCACGGCATCATAAGCCATGGGCCTGAGTGATTAGCCCTGTATCCGGTCACTTAAAGTTGGCTTCCATTATACTCTACTAAAGTGGAGAGAGACTTTCTTAAAAACTCGAGCTCGTAGATGCAATTTAGAAACCTCTTTATTTTAGATAAAGAGGTAGATGCAATAACCTCGTAGATGCAATTTAGAAACCTCTTTTTCACACTGCTCGTTTCTCAGATTTGTAAGCATTTTGTTTAATTATTTGACTTTTATTGACAATCAGCTGCTAATACACTTGAAATGAGTAAGGGTTCTAGTTGGATGCAGCGTCGATAATCTTCAATCTTCGTCGATAATCTCAATCTTAAAACTTGTCTGAGGTCATAGATCGAATTTGGTGTGAACCAGGGCTAATACCAATAGCGAGCTACTCTTCTCCATCAAACATTTCGTTTTGATTTCGACAACATCCTCAATTGTCGAAATCAAAACGAAAAACTCGTTAAAGACTTCCTGGAACAAAAGTTTTTTTTTAAATCTTTTACCTAAGCTTAAAAACATGTCTAGAAAGATTCTTAAAAAACTGCATAGACTGTTCGCATAAGCCAACTAATTTTCAAAAGGTCCTTCTTTTTTTCTATCAAATCTTTGGAATAGTTCAACAAGTGTTTAAAGCTCAAATAAACTGTCAGTTTAAAAAAAGTAAAATGTCAGAAATTCGTCTCTTTCAATACGTCTATTCTAGAATGTATTTAAACCAAAAATATTGCCTGTTAACTGTGCTACTAAAGATGAAAAAGCAAAACCAAAGTAAATCAAATTCTAAATAATCTTACGCAACATTTACGATCTCCATCGCTGCACATTTTCATAATACAAAGACGACGTCAGCACGAAAAAATCCTGGCAAAAATAAACCCCATTAGACGCCCTGGGCTGCCCAAATAATTACGTCGTTAATTCGCTTCGGCTAAATTAAGAATATCAGCCGCATCATCTAAGAATCTTTCGTTGTTTGGATATTCCACAGAGCCATAGCGCGAATTCAAAAAATACCGAAAATATTGTTGAAAACCTCAGGTCATGGTAATTCTAGATGCGCGCGCATTTCAATACCAAAAATACTTTATAATATAATTTTCTTTTTATTCTGTTCCCTCCATGAAGTAGTGTGAAAAAAAAATTCCTTTGGCTTGAGCCAAAAACCATTAAAGAAAATAATTTATTTTTTTTTCAGCAATTATGTTGGAATGAATTAGTTTTCGAATATTAAACATGTTTTCGGGGCAGAACTTATTTTTTTTGTTTTTATTTTCCTCACGCGTCTGGTATAATAAAAAGAGAGAAAATAAACGGCCTGGCATTTTCGAAAATATTTTCAATATTCTTCTTTAATTCCAATGCCCATGAGCATTTGACTCATCCAATTGGGATAAGATCCAATATCTGTTTAAAAATACAAATTTCGCGATGAGCTAGATGAGTTTCGGGGCCAAGAAACATTATTTAATTGAAAATTCAATTTTATGCACTAACACTAAGCAATTGAAAAAGAAACATAAAACACATGTAAATAGATATTTATTTACTAATATTCACCTTAACAACATTCACGCTTTTGTACGCTTACAACCACACTGCCAAACTAGGTTAGCTTTTGTTCGTTTTGCTTTTAACTACGCTGAATCCTAACCGCCGTTGCATAGTCCTGCAAGGATCGATAAATTGGTAAAAGTAATCCTGTAAATATCAACCAAAAAAACGATGTTAACCGGCCGCCCTGTAAATATGCTCCCCAACCAGTGGTCATTTTGTAAATACTTGAACGCGCCCATCACTCGCAACAACCCTGCACTTTGACTGGTAAAAAACCAAACTTAAACACATTTCAACTGCTCTTTAACAAAAAAAAAACAATACTGAAACATAACTCGGTATCGATTTGCAGAAAAAGGAAATACCCTGGGAGAAGGTACCATTTGTGCCACGTCCCACACTAATTGCCGATCCGGTGACAGCGTTCGGCAAGCCACGTCAATACAAAACAGACACACGCCCATCGATTCTCGATCCGATCAATAGGGCAGCCATCAAGCCTAGTGCTAAGGTGCTGAACTCACCCATTAAGCCGTACGTATCGGCTCGCGATCAGACCAGGGAGCGGGTGTTCAGAGAGCTTAACCAATATATCGGCACCGTCGAAGCCGGTGGCAATCAGGCCGCACGTACTTCCAGGGACAGCATGGACATGCTTTTGCCACACTTGCATGGCGTCAGTCGGGAGCAAAAGTCTAAGTACAGAAACACTTACAACTACGGTGACATGTTCTCCAAATACAATTACTAAAGTTTTGAACATGCAATGTTAAGCCAAGTACTTCCCGATCCGAAAACGAATTCGAAAATTCTCTCTATTAACATGATCATTCATTAAAATTTAATTTATCATTATCATCATGAAATTGTTAAATAAAAAAAAAAAAAACAAATCAATTGTTTTCTCTCCTCAATGTATATGTAAATGTGTTTTTTTTGTCATCTTTGTTCAAACATGTTTCAATTTCCTGCCATTTTCAATAGAAAAAAATAATAATCAATTAAACAAAAACTTTATTTTTAAAACTAAGTGAAAATTTTATAGCAAGTTGGCCTCAATCGAAATTTTAAGAAATATTTTTACTTTCCTTTGTAATAAACAAACCAAAACAATCAAATCGAACAATCCGCAGACCCCACGTTATGACTTAGTCACAGACAGGCCCGGAGCTCACCGTTCCCGCAACTCATCCGACTACTCATACACATACAAATCGGAGACTAATAACTCTGCCAGTTCGAGCAATCCCTACTCCAGGCCCGAAAGGTCCTCATACTCATCGACCGTTGAGAAGTCATCACGCAGCGGTCCCGGTGGCTACAACTACTCCACCGAGAGGGCAAGCACAGCTGGCAATGGTCCAGGTGGTTACAGCTATTCATCGACCACATCGGGACGTCTGCCAGGAGGTACCACATACCGTCACTTTGCCTACAGGGTCTAAAATAGAGCTGGAGGTTGCAATTCTTAAATATTTATCAAATCGAACGAAAAAAATATTCTTATTATATTTTATTGAACTAACTTAAAAACAAAAAAAAAAAAATACTAATTTACTGTACAATGTTTTGTATGATCAATTCATCTCCTTAAAAGTACATGTACAAAAAAAAAGCTTTAAAGGACGATGTAAAAACAAAAAAAAAATCTTTTATTGTATTTGAAACTTCTGCTGAGTACATTATACCTTTAACCATTCATACTTATATATTTTTTTTTTATATAGAAATGTAGAATTATGTAACGCTTACAAAAAAAAAATGCAACCATAAAAATTTTGTGATACAAAATAAAAGCCAATAAAATTTTGCAATTTTTTGGTTAAAATGAAAATGTTTTATTTTTGAAGAGTGGTGTGACATAAAATGCGATATTCATGGTATAGAACAGGGACAAAGGTAGAGGTAATAGGTTTAGGTGGGCGAATTTGATGAAGATTAGTGTAGGGAGACTCGTCAGCTGACTTGAATAAAATAGAACAATAACAATGTAGTGGGTAAGTCCTGACTGAAAATCAAATGATTCTTGGCTCAATATCAGATCGTGGGTTTTTATAAGCCAATTAAAGCAAATGAGCCAACAAAATGAGCTGCCGTGTATGTAGGTCCTTATCCAAAAAATAGTATTAATATATCTCGTTACAAAATACTGTTTATTTAATTTCCAAACTATGATTTTTTTTAACTGAGCTATAAAAAATTCGAAAAATATTTACATTTATGAAAAAATTGTAATTTTCCAAATTTTTTATTTTTTAATCTTTTTCCGACGGATTATTTCTATATGAAAAGTCCTTGGCACTAATTTATTTATTTTTTTTTTTGCAATTTTCATTACCAAAAAAGTTGTAAGTGCTTTTATAGGACTGTAGCGCCACATTAAGTAAGTAAGTATAGGAGTTCCTCTTACTTACTTACTTAAGGTGGCGCTACAGTCCTAGGTTGACCTGGGCCTCAGCCATCAAGCTTTTCGCCAGCCAGCTCTGTCTCTAGCTAGTCGTCTCTAGTTTCGCACGTGAAGTTGACTGAGGTTCCCTTCCACTTGCGTGCGCCACCTGAGTCTCGGTTCTCCTCTACCGTGTCGTCCCTTCGATGTGGATTCGAAGATTTTCCGGGCCGGGGCGTTGGTGTCCATCCGCTTGACTCTTTTGGCTATGTCGGTTTTCCACACTCCGTCTATGCAGACGGGACCGTAAATCGTCCGAAGAATTTTCCTCTCGAAGCAGCCTAAAGTGTTTTCATCCGCCTTTGACAGGGTCCATGCTTCTGCACCGTTAAGCAGAACTGTGATGATGAGGGTCTTATACATGGACACTTTAGTTGCTCGAGAGAGGGCTTTGTTACTCAATTGCCTTCTTAGCCCAAAGAAACAGCGATTGGCAAGAGTTATCCTTCGTTTGATTTCAGCGCTGGTGTCATTGTCTGAATTGATAGCGGAACCCAGGTGGAGTTCCTCAGTCAGCTAAAACAGTTTTACTTATAAATTGTGTGCTATCAGTTTGTTACATTTAAAATTTGTTTATTTTCTTTAATTAATTCACTGAATCCGAATCGTGCAATACAAATTCAATTGACCTTATCTATTTGGTGAGCACGAATAATTTGACTTATATATTGTTTCGATTAAAAAGACTCGTGATGGCCCATAAAAAGTGCAATGGGCATTAAATCGCAGCTCTAGGGCTACCCAGAAACATCAACAAACTCTATTAGCGAACCAAGTGTGCAAAAAATCGATTGTATGTCCAGATGTGTTGAAAGAAAGGCGAGCTTGCTACATCCTGAATTCCTAATAAAAAACAATATTATCAATGGTATATTGTGTTTCTAATCATTGTCGTCATAAAGCGGGATATAAAAAGGGATTTACATTCCACTTGGTTTCTATATCACACTTTTCAAACGTGGACAGTCATCTTAGTGTTTTGTACACAGACTTCAAGATCAAAGGTGCTCTGGAGTCCTTATGAACCCCGTATTATGGAATAGAGTTAAATTAATCTAAGAATTTTTTTTATTAAACAATTTTTGAAAACTCTTTTTTTTGCTGTTTTTTTTTTCAACTTAAAATTTTTTTAATGCATGAACAATATAGAAAGGGACAAGTTACTCAGTGAGTTTAAGTTGTACACGCCTCATCAAGGATTTCAAACCCTGTTTTTTTTAAATCTTACTTATGGCCGTTTCACATTCAGCGCGACAGCATCCAACGTGAGCGGCAGCGACAACACGAGACCAGAGAAATCGTTTGTTAATACACAATGAGAGCGGGAAACCGCGACGACTGTTTTGACTGCACATTGACAAAACCTAATATTTTTCTAAAATTTGTCGACTTTATTGCACATAAATAGTTTATATTTCACAACAAGTATTAGCTTTGAGAAAAAAACAACCTCGGCGAGGGTTTTTAAAGTTTTCGAAAAGCCCAGCCCATACATTGCCATTGGTTGAAGTTCATTTGACAGCTCGCACGAGACCCTCGCTCGCCCTCTCGCTTCTTATTTGAAACAGCCAATATACTTTTACTAGTTCCACTTCTTATAATTGCCTTTAACTCGGTTTCCTATAATCCCGTTTTTGCAATCAAAGACAAAGTGACAAAGTCAATATTGAATATTAATGGGTGACCTTTGTTCAAATTTGGGTTAGGTACAATGTTTGGTGAATAAATTCATGTTTAAATAAAAATTCATACGTTCTTTCAACAATAGTTCAGAATCCTAGAAGTGACAAGGCGAGATCAAACGGGCTTTGCAAAACCGGGATTGTAACGGAACGGGACTCGCAATAAAAGGTATTTCGGAAACTTATCGAGGCACAGGTGTCTGTTATTGGAACTCAAGAGACTTAAGAGGAACATGTCCCTGTTGTTGGGACTTAGGTCACTCCTAGCTACATATTTTATGGACCTATATTTAGGACTATATAGCTCATGCTCAGACTATAGACATAGAGTATAGTATGCAAACATGGATCTTAAAGTTTTAAATAAGTATACTCAGAAGATATGCTTTTAAAACCGTAAAGCTATGTTTACACGATTGCCTTATCTGACAATATTTTTAGAACTGTCATGTTATGACAATTAGCTATGAATTAGATAACAATGAAAAACTTCCTTACAACGCTGAATTGCAAGTTCAAAGGTTGCCAGATTTTGTCCCAAAGTCTGACAATTTCGTGGTCATGCGAGTGGGCTGACAATACATTTTCGAACAACGTTGTCGGGCTGAAAATTGTCCGTTTACACGGTTGGCACATTTTTGGTACAAACAACTTAAAACCATTTGACAACTGAAATCAATATAAGGGTCTAATCATAGCTATCATCGGATTGCATCATTGAAAAATTTGTTTTCATGTTTTTAGACGTGTGAGTAAGCAATGTTGGCTGTTATTGGTATCAAAATGAAGCTTATGAGTTGCAGATTTTTTTCCGTAACAAAAATACACAAATAGTGTTAAAACTTTTATGTAAACTTGCTTTTACTATTTGATACTTATAGAAATCGATTTCTAGGAACAGCTGATTTTGATTTGTCTTTTTGCGACAAAATCGTTCCACTGAAAAGCATTCCATTCTCTTTCTATTCTCAACTCTGATCAACCTCAAATGCCCTTAGCTGTTTGTTGACACTGACAGAAATTTTTTAAATGATGGCTATGAACGGCTTGTCAGAAAAGCGGAGACATTGTCCCACTGATTTGTTCCAATGATGCTATTCGATGATAGCTATGATTAGACCCTAATTCAGGAAATTTTGTCATATTTGTAAAGTGTTGTAGAGTGGAATGAAAATAAATAAAATGAATAATAACAATGCATTTGCAGTTATTTTTGTTGCGTACGTTTTCGAGAGTGAGGATGAAGAATTGCCAAGAAATCGTCGCAGTGGTTGGGTAAAGAATTGGTTAACGCGCCATCAGAAGGAGGGGTTTTACGCAAAATTGCTGGTGGAATAGCGTGTTGAAAAGCCAGAGTTGTATTGAAATTTCTTGCGCATGAATGCGAAACAATTCGATGAGTTTCTTGCTTTGGTGGCTCCACACATAACAAAGCAAGATACTAATATGCGCGCGAGCATTTCGGCGGCTGTGCGACTCGTTATACCCGGTATCTAGCTACCGGTGAGAGATTCCGATCTATGCAGTACCTGTTCCGTATTCCAGTTTCGACGATTTCGTCAATAATTCCAGATGTTCTAGACGCGCTCTTAAATTTGCCAACAATTTACGTGATGTCATTTTAGACGCCGAGAACACCAGAGGCCATGGAAGCCTCAAAGTCATAGCAGATATGTTTGAAAACATTACAGTTATTTTTTTTTAAGGCGAAAAAATGTATTACAATGAAGAAATTGTCAGCCTCAAAATCATAGTACATCTGGCAATGGAAAAGGAGTCTGCAAATGTCCTAATGTCTGTTCTATTAGTGTTCTACAAATATTGTCAGACTTAATTGTGTGTTTACACGATTGCAAGACATTTGGGACAAATTTTTACTGAAAGATCCGACAATATTGTCAGATCTGGCAATCGTGTAAACATAGCTTAAGAAGTCGTAAAAAGCCGAAATCTAAAATTTAAAAATCCGGCTGGTCTCAGAAGGATTCTTGAATATGCAACATTTATTTGCATTATTATTTGAAATTTTTAACACCAGAAATTTTAGAGAAAAATCATCTCTTCGAAATGGAATGATTCAGCATCCATCGGGAAGTAATTAATCGGGAAGTAAAGAACACTTTTTCTAAAATGTTACTCAAACGTTAAACGAATTCCTAGAAAATAGAAATACGTTCATATTACACCTGCAAAAAAGTGAAAAAAGAAGGCATTGACAACCATTTTCGGTGTCTCTCTTTCATTCTCTAAGAAATGGAACTTTAGCGGCTCTGCCGTCATTCTCGATCATCTGCCTCCAAATCGAGCTCTTCACACAAGAAGCTTGGCGGATTCTACCACAGGTTTTGATTGTGTCCAATCTATCTCATTTTTGGGCAAATACCCACCATTTATGCTCCTCCATCTTTAGGAGGTCCGTCGAAGGCGTGCATACGCAACATGTCCATTCCATCGAGATGTTGACCAATCCGACCGATAAAGTAAGTGTCCAACGCTGAGATCTTAAGTTTCACATACTCTGCTGCTACGAAAAGGTAACAACTCGATTTATGGTTCATTTTTGATAATTGGCTGCTGGAAACACTAAGCAATGCAGATCTCTGCGTCCAAGGATATACACAGAAGGCGTCATTAAATCAAGCTCTCAAAATATGCCAAAACATTAATATTATCGTTGATCCTAAGGCAATGCAACACATTGGTATTCGTCAATGGGAAAAAACTCGATGTGCTTTTAAACGCCCGCAGTTTTTGGCAAAAAACCTTATTTCTTAAAGAGTTTTAATATAGGCATCTCCTTTTATGATTGTTAAACATAGAAAATTTAAAAATTAAGTCGGCAGACCGCCCCTAGTGGGCGTGGCGTTTTAAGGCGTGATTATTCAAATGCAATTCATTCAATATTTTTGTTTCAAATCATAAAATTTTTACTTAATATATTTTGTTGAAAATACTTGGTTCTACATTTTGTTCATACAAAATTTAGGGCCACGCCTACATTTATAGGCAGATTTAAGAAAATCTTCTTATTTTCCAGAAAGACATTAATTTCGACATAGCACTAAAGGGCAAACTTTTTTTTAATTACTGAATGATTCATGAGTGGTTTCATGAGTGGTAACGGGAAGGGAAATGGAAAACAATGAAATATGAATAGAAATGAATGAAACAGAAACCGATGGACGGCTTTTGCATACGCACTGTTGCCATACCACTTATTCACTGGTTAAAAGACCTTTTATACAAGATAGTAGAAGATTCGGTCGACCCACAACCTCATGTCGCAAACTAATAGATTGAAAAGGTTAGAAGCTATTTTAAATTCAAAAATTGTTTACATATGATTCAAGCGCACACTTTTAACTTTGTCTAAGGAACAGAGACAGGTTTCACTTAAAAAGCTAAAAAGGTTATTTTTGTATTTCTCAATCAATTGCAGTTACTCTGGCGTATGGGTAACATAATTTCGAGTAAAAATTGATTTTTGCGAAAGTGACACAGTGACACTTTGGTTCTATTGGAAAATCATCAACATGCTAATTTTTTAGATTCATTTAGTATTTTACATAGTTTTATGAAGGGACAGCATTTTTAATAGTTTTCGTACTTAATTTCCCTTTACAGTACCCCGTGTCACGGAGTGTAGCCGGTTCATCACGTGTAAGTATACCAGCACTTCACTAACGCACCTCATCCCATTGTCACTTTGTTTCATGTTTCTCAATCTATCCCATTTGCCTATGCCTTCAAGCTTATTGTTTATCTATTCTCTTTTACCGCTGTATGCTCTTGCATTCCGACGCGCTTGTCAATTATTCACTTCAAAGCACTCATGGATATAGCGATCATACATCACCTCTACATTCCACAAAAACGTCATCACTTACATCATCAACGCCATACCATAAACAACATTAATTTACAGAAAAACAAAAACCAATGTTTTTTTTTAAACAATTCCACAAACAGATATACAGCGCCAGCTATCCAATCTATTCTTACTCGCCGCGTGTTGTAACGAAACGAATCATTACCTCACCGGTTCGCACGATCTATTCAACACCAATTGTGCGTACGAGGATCATTACGTCACCGATTCGTACCACTCGTGTGTATGAATCTCCGGTTCGTACTACCAGGGTGTATTCGTCACCAGTTCGCACCACCACCACCACCAGAGTGATTACGTCACCTAGCCGTACAACAACAACGTACAGCTCGTATCCGTATACTTCACTGTATTCGCCGTATACGTCACTGTATTCGTCGCCGTACACCTCACTGTTGCCGTACACCTCGGTGTACTCAGCCCCGATTCGTACCCGGGTGATTGAGTCACCAATCCGTGTTTATTCCACCTATAGGTCTTCGTTGACTCCAGAGCGGGTTATAACATCGCCAATCCGCACGCCCCACTCCGTCCTTAGCCGGGAGTACGACCGAATCGCCCATAGAGTTAGACCTGGACTTGGCTACCACACACTTAACAATTACCTCAATTCCGAGCCCTTTATTGTGAGTTACTAAACATTTTAAATACACGCGAGAATCAATCTGTCACAACTTAGAGTGACAGATTGATCACCTTATTCAAATCCGACTAACTTTGCCTTTGGATTCATTAGAATTTCGAAGAGGAAACCAAGAGGATCCGCAACTCTACTCACAGTCTGATGCGCGAGCTCCATACACCAGTTCGTCGTGCCCGTAGTGTTACGCCTTTCCCAGCGTAAGTACAACTGACTGCCGCAATTTGAAATTCCTAGACTAATCAGCCTTATCCTAGATACACTTATGAGCCAACTTCCCAGCAAGCTCTGGATTCATACGTTGCTAGGCAAACGAACCCAACTCGTCACTTGGCCAGGGAAGTTCACAACCTAACCCAATATCCGGATGCTCCTCGCAAATATGTCGGTATGTATGAATAGCCGAAGGCTTAGCGATCGATAAATTTAAATATTCGGTAAAGGAATTCGATATAAGTTAGAAAAAAAAAACAAATTCCATAAAACCAAAACATCGCTAAACATATTTTTTCAAAATTTCACATACTCGCTTTTGAAAGAAAAACAACAACGAGACAAAACGTTACAATTTCTTTTAACTCACTTCCTTTTTAACTCTCTACTACACTTCAAAAACATCTTTGACAATGCTAAAAGGCAAAAGTCATCTAGCATCGATTAAAATTCTAGGCAATAAGGCGTACAACATCAGGAATTCTTTTTACGATCCGGACAAGGTCCGGACCGATATTAATTTGTTGTCACGTTATATCCAAAATAATCGTGCCAAGAGCCAAATCTCCGACAGGGTGGTCGTGAGTAATGGAGGTAAGTGTTTTGTTTTTATTTAATGATTTGGTTTAAAATGTTTCTACAAGTCTATCTGATCAAGCTTGCCATAATTTAACTTGAAGCTATAAATAATTTTGCTTTTTCCTCCTTCTTTGAAAGGATGCGTTCTGTTAACAATCAAATTTGAATAGGCTTGCGGCAGGACTCTCACTATGATATGAATTTTTTGAGAATTGAAAATTTTGGACAAAAAGTTCCAACCTAAAATTAAGATAGGACCAGTGAACTTATTTTTTTATTTGGTGTCCAACAAAACTAAAAATCGTCTTAACATATAAACTTCACAATTGGTGTCCGACTTGTTTCAAACTAAAAAAAAAAACCATTTGATGAAATTTCAAACTTAAAACCCAAACCAAACTAAAATTTGATGAAATGCTTTGTATCACATAGCGCACCTTCTCTGTTTAATACCATACTGACAGCTCCCCAGGACATGCGGCCTAGAAGCTGAGCCGAAGCGATATATTTCAACATTTCAAGGTTAAACTCAGCGTTGGTTGTCTCGTTAGAGGTTTTTTTATGAAGAGATTTTGAAAATCAGCTTGAATCAGCCAGAGCATGACAATCGCTCTTAAAGGTGTGAAGGAATTTTCTGAGCGAACTGAAATTCATTTCTTAAACTGACCTCGAGAGATGTTTTTTAACTCTATAAAGTTGAATTTCATTACTCTTTTAGCTGTTCACACCGAAGCTTGACTGTCAACTTTCTTAGGACCTTAAAGCTTTATAAAATAGACTTTTCATTTTCTTAAATTTGCTGTTCTACGAAGCAATGACAACGGCGGTTTTGCCATTGCAAAATTTATTTTTGGGCTGGCTTAGGACATTTAACCCAAAGTGTACGGTTGTACATAAAAATACTTAACTTAATATGTTTTTCTCGAACACTGCAACCTTAACCGTACTTAATATAAATCTTCGACCAATCTCCCAAAAATCTTTAACCTTTCCGACGCAAGATAAAAATAAATCTCTTCACAATTGACAATTCACTTTCATCCTTTTCATAGATCTCATCTCTTTCCGACACCTCTATAATATTTAATAAATAGAGTAGCGTAACAGCTCGAGGTGAACCAGGGCCAACTTTTCTTGAATTGTTGTTAAGCATAAAAATCTGCAAATATCTTTACTTATTACCTTTGAAATGGACACTGGATGCAGTTCTTAACCCAAATGACATTTGAAAGGGTACACTAAGAATTAACCATTTCATGTTCCCGCTCATTGAAATTGCGTAATTTCGTTTTTGAATTGGAGCTAATTTAGAGAAATTCATTTTAACTATTGCGATAATAATTTACACTTTAGAAAATTTAAAAGAAACAAAAATTTGCACTCAAATTCCAGCGATCTCACCATTTTACAAAAAATTGTGAAATATTAAAAAAGGGCTCTAGAAAACATTTTCTTTCCTCTTAGAAATACTTCTTTCAAAGTCCTCGAAATGGTGTTTTTTTTCGAGCAAGTAAAAGCATCTTAATGCCATGTTTCCCCAAATCCGCGATTTATTTAAATCTCTAACGAATCTTCCACAAATCTCGATATTTACCATGCAAATTTAAATCTCCTCGGCGAGAGATTAATACTATTTTCACATCGCATTAAAATCCGAGATTTTGATCAAGCGCGATTTCGTTTGACATTTCACTTATCTGTGCCTCATATTTTCTTGAAGGGAGTAAGATCATAAGGATACACGACAAAAATCTCTTATTTATTAGTTAACGCGTAGAAAACGCAATAAAAAAAGCGTAAAAAACGCAAACCTTAACCAAAATATCAATGCAAGAACCAAATGAAATGAAAAAATTTTAAACTTTGCGAAAAGAAAAAAAATGTTTTTTGCATACTTTTCCAAAAGAAAACTGTTTCTAATTTTTTTTTAGAAAAAAAAAAAAAAAAATACTTTTTATAAAAGCAGCTAAAGCACGAGATTTTGAAATCTTGAAAATGTGTGGGAAATCACCCGATTTTGAACATTTTCGCAATCTATTGGATTTTGATGCGGTAAAGGGTATAAAAACATTTGTTCATAAATCTTATTTACCTTTTTCTATCTAGCACCATATTCAACCCTTTTCATTTTAAACAGTTTGAGACTTGAAGGAAACAGAAAAACTCACGTATAGCGCATCTGTCACAAATAGTGTTCTATTGAGATTTTCGCTCCTGGGATGTTAACCAAATTAACAACGAAAGTTCTTGCGTTATTAATTAAACGCATTACATTAATTAATTATTTTTTTCCAGTGGAAACACCTCGACATTTATTTCAAGATTCCTTTCACTATCTTGTGACCGCTACCGACCGGGGTCCGATTACGATATGCGAGGCGCATCGCACTCAATCCGCCTTTTAGGTGCGATCCGCCTCAAATTGTGTTATTATGCAAAACGAAGAGAATCTCATCTCGTTGCTTTCCAGTCTCCAGTTGTCAAAGTGACTGAGCCTTCCAAGTGCAAACAAAAATCAAAGAAATCCATTCGAGTTTCGATTTTTTGAACACTTTTAAATTGACGTACTTAATTGCAATGAATCCATTTAATTTTGCTTATTCTTGTTATAAAATGTGACAACAAATGAGCGAACAATGAAAAAGGGTTATAAATCCAATCCGCTCAGCCCGTTGCAATTTCTTTTTGGGATCTACCAAAACATAAAATTGTCGTGTGTTTGCACTTTTTTGATTTCTTAAAATAGTTTTCTTAAAAGTCAAAGAAAACTATATAAAATTGAATTAAACATGTTTTAATTTACTTAAGATTCATCTAGCACCAAAATACCTGTCGCAAACGACCTGCGCCATGACACTTCGAATTCGCCTTCGCATTGCATAAGTGGGCGCATCCAGACGGGAAATCGAAAATATCACAAACACCTTCGACTTCACTTTGCATAATTGGGCGCGTTCGCACATCGTAATGCCAAAATTGAGATGCGATGACGTTTGCGATTCGCTTCGTGTATCGTAATCGGCCCCCTGACTCTAGCTGAACACTTTTTCGTGACCGGTGGAAACCTGGGTGAAAGCATTTTCTGGCTTTATGTGAACTGCAACACGTTTTTAAAATCTATGTCCAAAACAAAGCTGAAGCAATATTTCGGTCAAGTGTTTTCGTTTGGACCTCATATACAATCCGATTATGGATTTGGCAAAGCCACGACAAAATTCCACCAGTTTGCAATTGCAAGTAACAAAAAAGTGTCGCTTTTTTCAAGATACCAGCGATCCGATCATGAGAATCGGAATGAAGTTCATACGATTCTGGGGGCTGTCACTATTTTTTTGGATCACTTTATCGCTGAGTAAAATTGAATGCTGTTTTCATTGCATTTGTGCAATCCATGAATGTTTAGGCCTTCCTCTGTTTCGCTTTTTTGACAGGGGTCATAGAATCATTTTATAGGCGAGTTACTAGACTATTGTGTTAAACATAATTGAGTTCTCAGAATAAAACGGAGTCATGATACTCAGCGGTTTGATTGTCTTTTTGAGTCCTTTGGACACGAAACAAGTTTGGGGAAACTTTTAAGCCTGTGTTTTGCCACCGATTTTTTCGTTGTCAGAAATGCCGGTAACCCCAGGCAACTGAATGTATGTACCGACATGGCACTTGATCCTCGCATTATCTCTTAATAGCAAATGCTGTAGTATGCCAGGAATCGTAGCTTAGTTAAGTCAAGGAATTTGTAGAAAGCATAAGAGCCTTGCATGGTTACAAAAAAAAAGCTTATACTGACCTCGTTTCATTTATGAAGCAAATAGAGAGGCTTTTAGCTTCTTGCGCTTTTATATATTTACACGCTTTCAAAACTTTTCGGTCGAAATCAAAATTACGCGTTTGCCCAAGGGCCTAGCTTAACATAGGCCTTAAACATAGGCCTAGTGAACGGAATATAACCCCCATCTATACTAATCATGAACATCATTTACATATTTCTGTTTCCTAGCTTGGGTGAGAAGTTTCTTCTACTAAATTGCCACCTCAGCGGTCCCTAATAAGAAGCCGGAAGGATGCAGCATTTTGGAAAAATCACATCAGGATGAACAGCTACACACTTGCAATTAATTTTGAGAAAACACAGAAACACACATAAAAATTAGGGACAAACGACACAAAACATTTTGTCGGGAACAATCTATTAATTTATTATTTTACCCCAGATTAGTTGGAAATAAAAACCCAAGATTTAAACAAGGAACAGCGAAATTTAATTGTTTTTTAGTTTTTCAAAGATTTCACAAACGGTTTTGACAAAAAAGAGGGTCATAAAATAGGGGCGCTTAATAGTTACAACTCTTTAGGCTTTCGCTTTTGAAGACAGGGAACATAATATTTAAAAAAAAAATGCCAAACAGAACGTGCCCTTATTGAAAGCTTTACCTTAGTTGTTCCCTAATCAATTCATTTAATATCAAATGCAGAAAATGCTTTTCAAATTGACTAACAGCTGACTAAACAAAAAAACTATAAAGACGTCCCCTTCTTCTCTTTACTAACTTATTTTTTTATGTTTCGATTGATTTATTCTTTACAGTTGATGAAGCTGTTGAGGCCTAAAGAACAGCCTGTTATGGATTAAGAAATATAAAAAAATCTTTCATTATTTTTTTTTTTTAATTTTTTGTTCAAAGAAATCAAAAGACTTTTTTCCCTTACAAAAAACAAACACAGACACAAGGTTCTGCGCTTTGTCCAACGAATTTTATATTTCCCATCACGAAACGTCATGCGTTTTCTTTTTTTGTTAATATTTTACTTTTGTTTAATTTTCTTTATTTCATTCAATGGTTAATGGCAGCATTTTTCTGTTTTCGTTTAGGCAAAAATTCTTATAAAATCTGTCATGATAAAGATAAAAACAAATATTTACTTCAGTTTAATGTTGTAGTTAATTTTCTTCAAAAATCGAACGACCAGTCACGAATGCTAGGCATTACGAAATGACTGTAAGGAATTTTTTTATTCAATCTTTTTTGTATTTTTAAATCTATGGAAAAAGAATATATTTTTGTATAATATAAATGTATATACTTTTTTAAGTACAATCATAAACCAAAAACTTGTGTTTTCTTCTTCAAATTCAATAATTTTTTTTCTCAAAACTCATGTGAGTGCTCTATAGTTGATTTTCATTATTCCCGCGGGGGTGTGTTAAACGCGCCGAAAAAAAAAACACTTTTATCCAACACTTTCACAGTCATGGCACAAAAAAAAATCTTGTGCTGATCTCAAAAATTGTCATCACTTTGTCATTAAATGTCGCATTAATCCATAGTCAAATTTCAAATGGCCTTGACCCACATTCCTCAATGGCAAGGACAACGACAGTAACGCAAATTAATTAGCCAAGGTTTCTTCAAGTTTTATTTATTTTCATTTTGCAAATCGATTCATGTTTTAAGATTTATTAACAAACAAATCTGTCGTAGTTGCGAATAAATGAGATTGACGCCCCACTTGTCATCCGTTAATCGCATGAATAATGTGTCGAATCTTCAACGCTCGTGTTTTGCCAACGTCAGAGGATACAAAACTATTTTTAACTGACGTGGGTTTAAGTTTCGACCAAGGAAAACAAAACACTATCATCCAATTGAAAGACTCAAAAGTTTATTTAAGGAATATAAATAATTCGTTTATGAATAGAGAATTATAGATTTTCGCTTTTAACCACAGATGCTCTCGCTCGATGAAATAAAATTGCATTTAAAATAAGACGAAAAAAGCAATATAATTAATTTGGATGAAGACGTAGCAATAGCCACCTGCTACTGTCAGTTTAAAGTTGTTACAAATTTAATAGGAAAAAGGCAATTTCGTAAACTTTCAGGTCAGAAGGCTGACACAAACAAAATGTCCAATCGGGTAAAAGACGACTTAGCAGTTATAGAGTCTATCAAAATTTATTGCATGTTAAATTAAGAAATTATACTAAAAGAATTGTTGCATGTGGCTTTGACTGTATATTTAACACCCATTACTGACGGTTCTTAAGATAAGACAGTGCCCAGCAAAAAATAGTCAAGGTACCCGGAATTGCTGACTATTTATCACGGAAGAGGCTACACTGGGATTAGTAGAGTATACCGCCATTCCGCGTCATTCTCTGTCTCAATGTGGGAATGCGTACGATTTGTTTACGCACTGACGGTGCCCAATCCTTATTGAATCCGTTGCGTTTCCTTTTCCAAGTGAATATAAACTAATTTTGGGTCGTCTTCTCCAACCTTGGGTGGCTGCAAACATTAATTCGTTTTTTTAAATAACACCGTTTAAAAATTGTAAAGACGTCCTTAAGAAAGGACAACTTTTGCTAATAATAAAATTAATGAGTCAAACATTTTGTGGAGAACGAATGCATTTTCTTTTTGGGCATGGAACCGACCATCTTTCAAGCCGAGATTTATTTTTTGGGAGATTTGGGGGCGCAGTGCTCGAGGTCTTGGGTTCGAACCCCGTCCGGGGCAATGCAAATATTTTCACGGTCCCACTTCCTACGGGAGGGTGTCTGACAAACTCTCCAAGAGTATCATTTGTCGTGATTTGTCGAGATGCATGGTTGGTGCCGTGACATAAGACCAAATCTCGAAATTTGTAATCTCGAAAAGTCACTTTGTGAATATGACATAAGAGCAAATTTTGCCATTTGGTATTATGACACTTTATAAAGCGACATAAGCCAAAATAACCAAAGTGTCATAAGGCCAAAGGTAACGTATCAAAATTGGAATATGTATGGGGAGGAATATGCTGTACTCCTGCAACCCCCCTGCCTGCTTTTCCTTTACTTCTCCTTTGTTCGTAAAGTGCAATGTGACTTTAAGCCAAATTGGGCTTATGTCGCTTTACAGTGTCACAATTTGGCTATATGTCACTTTCATAAAGTGACTTCAGACCAAATTTAAAATTTGGCCTTATTTCGCTTGGTCTTATGTCACGGCACCGCAGAGTTATGAGAGGCCAGGTGTTGCCTCTTCTGAGCTGCAAGTGCCAGTTAGGGCTGCATTTTTCCGTGCACATTTTAGGCCAAGTCAAACCAATATCTGTTAATTTCAGAACACATTGAAGCTGGAGTCAACTCAGCAAGCAGTTTTTCACTGCAGAGCTTACTCTGTCAAACAAATTGTTGAAATCTTCTGCTCACGATATTATTAGGCTCATTCGGTGAAAGTCCTAGAGCGCCTAAGGCACGGGTACCACAGAGCGAACTTTTTTCGCAAACTTTTTTCCATCTATGTTCGATAAAGTGAAGACAACAAACCAGTGTACTTGCATTGTATTCGCTGACAGCACTGTGGCGTTCTATTGTAACACTAATGGCCTTTTTGGTTGGTCTTTGTCGTCTGGAAGCGTCCGCGAGCATTCTGTCTGGACTCTCCTGAAACTGTTTTCTTGGCAATCGTTTGATAGTTATTCTCCTGAAAAGAAGATAAGTTTTCTTCTGGCCGAGAATTCTGAATCAAAACCAAAAGCACGCACACAGTTAAACAACACATATGTCAAGTTGGATAAACGTCATTTGTCCCCTGTAGAAAAGCTTTTGCTGCAACGCCAGACAAACTTCAAAATTCTATAAAGTGCCCCCAGGATTAAGTCGGGGGCAGAAAGTTCTGTGCGGAAAACTTTCTCATTTCAGTTTTTTGGAATTTCACAGTTCACGTGCCATTTTCTGTTCGATGAAGAATTCAACTTGCTGGGTTATGCTGAGTATTTGCGAGGACTCTTCAATTACTGTCATTTCATATAGAAAAAAATGTACTAAGAAGTTCGCGTCGTGCTCAAATCGCTTTTTCACAGAAACACGCAAAGCAACTGCTATAGTGAAGACCGGCAAAGAATCTGGAACTGTTCTCCAGAGTTTGATCCGGGTTTTGCACACTGAATCTGACCAGGTCGAACCCCCTTTTGTCATCCTGTGTTACCGGATTTTATTGCTTTGCATGGCAGTTGGTTAAAAGTCCCAATTTTTGAGCTTTTTCTTATAAGAAATTGATACATCAATCCGCTTTAATTTCCGTTGTTGAATGGAAACAATTTGGCCACAATGAATTCTTGTAGTTTTCTGGTAACGGAAATGGTCACCTTCTTCCAGGTGATGAAGTCATGCTAGCCGAATTTTATCTGTCTTGAGCTCTATCGTCTGGATTTTTTTCGGAAACATTTGATCGAATCCAACATTGATATCATGCTTTCTACATGATACTTGATACATGCTTTCTACATATGAAAATGGGCCATTTGATGCCAAGAATTAAGTGTCAAACTGGGCATAGTAATTGTAGACCTCCAGCCGACAGCCAATGTTTGAGACGCTGAGGATCTTTTTGTCAGTTTTTCAGTAAACGGGTAAAACAAAGATTTGTTGATCACAGCTATAATATGTGTCTAGGGTTAACCTAGGAACCACGTTTTTTAGTGCATGGCTACTAACTCTTCAATTTTCGACTGACAAAGTCCTTGACTCTCCCTATGTCATTTGTCATTTGTCAAAAACAGTTTGGAGTTTTTTTTACAGACTGTTAAAATGGTACTTTTTATAGAACATTTGTTACGTTTTACGTTTTTGTTGGAGGTTGCTACTATCCGATAAAGTACACAGACACAACTACTGGTCCATTGTACTACCATGCAGACACCTTATATTAATGCATTAAGCTTACCCGTCTTTCTAAGAAAGATGAGAAGGGGCTTAAGTGATAAAGAGCTTAGGTGTTCGGCACTCACCAAGTCAGCCACAACTATTCGCCACCTGATGCGATTTCATAGAACATGCTAAACCGTATTTCCAATAAACAAACGGGAAAAGAAACTCGCATTTTCCTTAAGAGTTAGGTAAGGTTGATGGTCCCTCTGCGACATTAGTCAAGGCTAACTTAGACCAGCAGTTGGGTCCATGGCAACCTTCTTTCACCTAAAACGCAACAAAAATAAACCGCTGTTAGAAACTCAAAGTGACACCCTCTGGGCGGCTCTCCTTCAGAGTTTATTTCGGGGTTAACTCGCCAAATTTGGTAAGTTAAACCGAAATTAAAACCGAATCGAAATTTTTTAAAAATTTCTTGCGCTAACCTCAGTTTATTTCCAAAACGGTGGTCACTGTGGGTAGTTATTACTTTTATGTCTAATTTTCTTATAATTTGCACATCACCCGACATTGTATTTTAATGCGAAGTCAACTCTGGGTAAAACCAGGATTAATCGATCGCGAACTAAAATTTCTTGGCTTGTCAAGAGCTGGCAGTTTTTACTGCTCGGCTTCCTCTGTTCTTGAAGCTATCGAAATTTGTACCCTGTACTGTTCAATTGTTATTTCTCGTGAAAATACAGTAAAGCTAGTTTGGAGTTTTATTTAACTTTTGGTTCCTTTTTTTAAGCAACACCATGAGAAAATTAATGTAATTGGAAAATATGAATAGACTAAATATTAAGAATTAGCAGGAAAGGCAAAGGGTAAAGTTTTATTTCGGTAAATTTGTGTATAGAAAGAAAATGATAACATTTACATTTTTTACATTTCTTCTAATACATTTTCTATACAAACCATTCAAACTTTAAATCATTTAACTTAATTACTAATCATTTGTCAAATGCAGGTAGCATGACTTATGTAAGAAGGATAATACGAAATCTCTTAGTAAATAAATCATTAACAGTTCTTTATATGACAGTACTGTTAGTAAATAAAAAGAAAAGTTTCCTTTTTTTAATATTAAATTTCTATGTCCTTCGTTTCTTTTATTATTTCTCATTTTGTTTTTTGGTTGGACCTAAGTTTTTAAGAGATTTTTAAATCACACGTTCCGTTTTTGTCCCGAAATTTGTAAATTATTTTCTTCCGTAACTACATCCTAATTGATCCCTTCCATTGCACATAGTCTTAGTTTTTTTTTGTCAAATAATCAAATCAAAGAACTACTCCCTCTGACACCACCATTCAGAAGACAACGCACCGTCATGTCAGGATTCAATAACCATAAAGTAAGTAAAAGTAACAAGATCATACAATTCGTATAAGTTCAAAAAAATTAATAATGTTTTAACTGAAAACGCGGTTCATTCTCATGCAGCATTCATTTGCCCTACCACACCTACAATCAACTAAAGTCGGGGGTGTACACACCATATCATTTCAGTTCCTGACCTAGATCCATTTAGGCCATCGCGTAAGTTCTCAGCCCCTGCTTCACTAGACGATCCAATTGGTGATGAGACGAAGGAGAAGCAACGTCTTAGACAAGAGCGTCTTATGACTGTCAACGAAGAAGCATCCATTGATGATGTCGTCGTTGAGAAGAAGAAGGCGCAGCGTAACGATGAAGTCAAACGTTTGGATGCAAAGTATTGAGGCTTTTTTTTTTAATTGACCAGCTAGTTAATGACAAAAAAAACATATTACAGGGTCCAAGAGGAAGACAAGAAGAGGAAGGCTGAAGCTGAGCGTAAGGCAAAATTGGAAGCTGATAAACTCGCCGAGGAATTGAAGAAAGCTGATGAAGAGGCCAGAGCTGCCCGAGAAGCCCGCCTCGCTGAGCAAGCGCGTTTAGCTGAAGAAGCCAAACTCGCTGAGCAAGCACGATTGGCCGAGGAAGCTAAACTCGCTGAAGAGGCTCGTCTCGCCGAAGAAGCTAAGCTAGCCGAAGAGGCTCGTCTGGCGGAAGAAGCCAAAAAAGCAGAGGAAGCTAGACTCGCTGAAGAAGCCCGCCTAGCCGAAGAGGCCAAACTCGCCGAGGAGGCTAAGCTAGCGGAAGAAGCCCGCAAAGCTGAAGAACAACGCCTTGCCGAAGAGCAAAAGATTCGCGAAGAAGAACTTAGCCGTTTGGCTGAACTAGAGAAAATCGCTGAAGAAGAACGCGAAGCTGAGCTGGCCCGCCAAGCTGCCGAACTAGCCGAAATGGCACGCCAAGAAGCCGAAATCGCTGCCCAAGAACTTCAAGAACTGCAACAAAGTTCCACTGCCGCAGAAGAACCCGCTGACGATGAACCAGCTGCCGAGGAAGCTGAACCAACTCCCGAAGCAAACCCAGAAGAAGAGGAATCTAAGCCTGTTGTTGAAGAACCCCAAACTCCTGTCGAAGAGAAGGAGGAACAAGAAATCACTGCCGCCGATTCTGCCGTCAGCATTGATGAGGTTAAATCAGATGTTGAAGAATAGTTCCCGAAAAAAAAAATGAAATTTGCAATAAAAAATTAAACAAAAAAAAAAACCTACGACCCGCTGAACAATTTTAAGAATACTTAACGATTGTATTTATTTTATGTATACAATCTACTAATTTATTTATTTTATCCTTAAGTAAGACTTCGACTTTACAAGCTAAAGAACTTAATAGCTTTGCTTTAGTTTAAATTTTCTTTTTTATAATTTAAACTTTCACGAAAGACTATTATAATTACTACTGTTCTTCTCTATGTTTAAGTACTGTTACTATTAATTGGAATCAATCTGAAGTTAGAACAAGGTCCTTATAATATAATTGCCATGTATATTTCATTATAGCTGAGCATTATAAGGAACACTCTGTCTAGATTTTCAGACATGTCTTATTTTTCTAATGCATTTGCTGGATTTTTATTTACAACTTTACTAAAACAATTACTTGCCAAACCCAACGATTTATTTTTTTTTATTAAAACTGTATCTTTAGTAATTACTTTATAGATGATCATGTTAAAATGAAAATATGTACGAGAAAACAACTGATTAAGAATTAAATATTCTGAAAAAAACAAAAGTGGTGTAAAATTAAAACAAAAAAAAAATTTTTTGACACTAGAAATGACAAGGTAAGTCATTATCATTATTGTCTAGGGACGCAACCGCAAATTAAAATTCTAAACGAAAATTATCTATATGTAGTGTGCCCTGCAGTCATAAAAGAACTAGGCAGCAGGGTCCTGATGTCTTAGTTGAATAGAATGACTAAAATATAAAAAAATTAACTGACAATTAACTACACAAGCGACGGAATCACGCAAATTTAAAACAAGGACATAGACTCCCCTTAAACTCTTTACTGCACTCGTTTGACAGTTTCTATTCTAAAAAAAAAAAACGGAGAAATTTGCCAAACGCATTAACAGATAACCTTCGAAATCCGGTGGAATGCGTTTTTCTTTTCGACTGTCATCTCGAATGGGAGCATTCTTTGGGCTTGCCAATTGAAAGGCCATTGCATGGACAAAATTATGAAAAGTGTAAAAACATATCATCGTTGTCATTAAGTCGGCGTCATAATTGACGTCATTTGTTTTTTATAGCTGGGAACCTTTTCATTAAAATGGAAAAAAATTAAATTTTGTATGGCTTTGCCATAGGGGCTGCTCCCCAATATAAGCAACGATACGTTCGGTCAGCTTTTTAATTAAGGAAAAAAATAATAGATTCTGAGCGATTCGGTTTCAAAATCAAATTAATCTTTTCACACTGCGAAAATAATCTAGATTTTGTTGACTTTTCGATTAGTTGAACACCAACCGTCATTTTGTACAGTTTTCACAAGTTAAACAACTTCGAATAAGTAAAAAAGCAATTGCAGATAACTAAAGAAGGACTGGACAATTCATAAAAATCATCGCACAATTAAATAGTATAAAAAAAACGAAAATATTTCTCCTTTTTATTTTACAAACAATTTTCATCAACTCTCTTGTCTTATATTGATTGATTAAAAAAGTGTGTTTACTTTTACTTTCGTATGACTCCCAGAAAATCGAGTACAATCTGATACATTTGTGTTCGGTTTTGTGAGAATCTAGATTCTGAGTTCTACAAATGTATGTGAAATCTACTAGATTTTAATTAGATTTGGGAAATTTTTCTCTGAATCTAACGGGTGATTTTTTAAGAGGTTGAGAACCTTTTAAAAAAAAAAACACAAAAAATTCGAAAAAATTAATGAAATATTTATTTGAATCGATAGTTTGAACTTTGCAATTTAATGTTTAAAGATAATTTCATGCAAATGTTGACCGCGGCTGCGTCTCAGGTAGCCCATCCGCTGAGTCCAATTTTGGCATACTCTTTCACACATATCGGCCGGTATCTCACGAATGAATGCATGGATGTTGGCTTCCAGTGCGTCAATCGAAGCGGGCTAGTCCCTATAGACATTAGCCTTGACATACGCCCACAAAAAATAATCTAATGGTGTCAAATCGCACGATCTAGGCGGTCATAATCAAATTTGGTCAGAATCTTCCGAATAGACTGCTCAGAAGGTCGAGAATGCCGACCATAAAATGGAAGCAGCGCGCGATGAACATTTCGAACCCAGCACGAATTTTGATAGTAAAATTCAATAATTTGCAAGCGTTGTTCATTTGTAAGACGATCCATGGTTAAATTGCAAACCAAACTGAAGCTGTTTGACAGTGACACAAGGTACTAAACACACGTCAGCTGTCAAAACCAGTGTTGCCAAAACCAAACCAGCTAAAAAATCACCCTTTACATTCTGATTTGGTGTGAAAAGGGTGTAGAAAAATAAAAAAAATTCCCCACATCTTCTGAGGCTGTGTAAAACTTGTAACAACAGTTATACTTTTGTTGTCGCAGTTTTGAGCAGTCATCCTACCTTAAAACGAGTTTCCTTAAACTTCAAACAAAAGACTTGAAAGTTCCTCGAGAATCATAATAAAGCGGTGTCATAAGGAACAGAAACAGAATTTCATACATTACCAACACACAAAGCATTCAGCGAATTCAGGTTTCAGTTGCTAATGTATGGGATTCTGTTTCTGTTCCTGTTTTACGTTGCTTGTGACAACGCGGCTTAATTCTGCGAATATTTGAAACATTTCATAAAATTTTATCATGTATTGTCGTTTGAAGGCTTAAGCCGCGATGTCACAAGGAACAGAAACAGAAACAGAATTTCATACATTAGCAACGCCAGAAGCATTCAGCGAATTGAGGTTTCAGTTGCTAATGTATGGGATTCTGTTTCTGTTCCTGTTTTACGTTGCTTGTGACAACGCGGCTTTACCCCTAGCGGTCAAATTTGAAATATGTAAAGACCTACACGTCAACGGCTGGCCGTCATTGTTATCCCGTTTATAAAACGAGTACGAAAATTAACGAATGCTACTTTTTAGTATGCTTTTTGTGAAAGGACAAACTATTTTACTCACAAATCAGTTTGTTTGATAAAGCCGCGTTGTCACAAGGAACAGGAACAAAAAAAAGAAACAGAATGTCATACATGAGCAACCCAAAAAGCATTAAGCGAATTATGGTTACAGTTGCTAATGTATGGGATTCTGTTTCTGTTCCTTGTAACAACGCGCCTTTACTCACACAGAAATACGCGAATTCTTTCATCGAAGGGATGTCAACTTGTCAATTTCCAACAGCTGTGGGTCTTCACATATTCCAAATTTGGCTGCCAGGTATCGCATTCTGACTTTTCCAATTCCAATTATCAATAATGGCCTTTTCGGTTGGCGATCCCGGATCTGGGCGTTCTTCTCCCGTTGGGGCTTCTCTTCAAATAGCCAAACACGTTTTTCGTGATTTTGAAGTTTGTCTAGCGTTGTATTTGTGAACCAAAAGCTAATCTACAGGGGACAAATGACATTTATCCAACTTGACATTGACGCATGTATGATTGTGTGCGTGCTTCTGCTTTTGATTCTGGATTCAAAACCAGAAGCAAATTTCTCTTCTATCCAGAAGGGAAATGTCAAAAGAGTCCAAGAAAACAGTTTCAGGAGAGTCCAGAAGTCTCCCGGACGACCAACCGAAAAGGCCATAACTTTTAATTTACATTTGGCTGTGACATTTAAATTTTGCCCATTGATTTTTTTTACCCATTTTAATCGTGTAAATTAAAAAATTTAATTCCCACATAAAATAAGGAAATCTTTACAATTTGCCGCAGAAAGTAAACGAACACACCGTCACCGATTTGTAACTGGCTGGATACACCCCACACGCTATGCGCTGACTGCGTTCCATGTGGTGAGAAACAGAAAAGAAATGTCACTTGATTTTTATTGTGCGCGTAATTTCGTTTTGGTTTGTATGGTTCGCGATTAGCACGTCGTTAAATGTTTTTATTTTGAATATCCCATAAAGTATTTGGTGTTTTTATTCGTTATTCCAAAGGCTTATACATGTAAGCTAAATTCTAAAAATTGTTTTAGATTAGCCAGTGCGTTTTTTGTTAGCTTTTCGTCGATGAGTCGCAAGTGCCTACCCAGGGAGCGCCTGTGTGCCGTTATTTGCTATCTTCAATAATGGTGAGAAAGTTTGGGAAGTTTGGATTCAAGGAAGTTGTTGTCACGGGTGAGTATAATTATTATAAATTATGTAGGACTCATATAAATTCTCAAAAGGCGAAATGGCTACGTCTGACTTTAATTCAGGGGAGTGTATTATCGCACGGATTCCGATCGGGGTATCCCTACCTGAAAATTTACCCCGATTTTGGGCCCTACCGCTAAAAAACGTTTTCTGCAAGCATAAATACAGAAAAAAGAATATTTTTAATAAAATTTTTAGATGAAACAACATTTTAAAAGAAAAATACTCTTGTTTTAAGTTCCACAATTTTAATTTATTCAAAACTTTTAGATTTTTACGTGCGCTGAAACTTTGAAAAACTTAATAATAATTTTTTTAATTTGATTTTAAAAATAATCCCACTTTGACCAGGTGTTTCAATTGGAACCTTTGACCGATTTTAAAACTTCTTTTGGCTTATGAAGCTTTCAGTATTCCTTAATCCAGTAAAGAAACTAATTTTGGATTTTGAGCATACGCGAAAATTCAGTTGTGCAACAGATTTTTAAAAAAGTGCTCACACAGTGCGACGCTGCAGTCCGCGTTGAACTTGGGCTTCAACCAACAAGTTTTACCAGTCAGCTTGTTGGTTGAAGACTACGCGATCTAAAGGATTCGTCGTTAAGTAATTCGACATATTGCTTTATGCAATGTCGTCACCAGCCAAAACTGCGATTAGAAGCAGACGATTTAAAATAATCGTTAAATAAATCTTCACCGGACAAACATAAGATTAACTGCGTGCGTCACTTGAGTCTCAGAGCTTCTCTAATGACAAGTCTCTGCGGTGTGGGTTGGAAGATTTTCCTAGCAGGAGCCTAGAGGGCTGTATGCTCTAGTTGACCCAGCTTCAGCTGTCGCAGTCTTGATATTCCGAAATTTCTGGTAGGTCGGTAAAGCTTTAGAGCCCAGCCGCCTGCACACTTCGATGTGGTTCCTCCTCATCCACTCCGTCTATGCAACCAAAAAAGGATTTTCCTCTCGAAGCTGATTAGAGAGTTTTAATAGAAGTATAGAATTTTAAAAGAGTACTCTGACCAATGCAATCTAAGTCCCCTTTCAAAATAATCCACCTTTGGTAACTACATCCCATAAAACTGCTTATTTATAATCTTCTGTCTAAATCCGTCTTTCTGAAGCTTAGATTAGACCGTATGCCATCTTGCTCTTGGCGTACTCAGGGCAACTAATAGATCCAAAATAATAATATGCATATCTATACCCATTATGGCCTGTAATCCTTGATGAAAAGTAATAACCAAACAGCTCGAAGCACATATAAATTTGGCGAATGCTCTTTTGTTAATGCAGTTGGTACAGTTGCAAGGTTTTTGTTTACTTGCGTACAGCGAAAACTATCGTTTGTTTTTACTTAGTTAAAGTCTTGCGTAATCTTTCTGGACGCCACCTAGTCTCCGATGTAATAATAATGCTATAAGGAGAGCACAAGCAAGTCCCTGGCCTTTTTCTCATCGCTTAAGTTGATAAATCTACGCAAATCTTGATTTTGTGTCTAGTTTCTAGTATATCATCCCTCTGATTGGCTTATTTTCTTGCGTTCCTAAAAAAATTCAAACAGAATCCCACGACAACAAAAACCGATTTATGTCGCTAAAAATAGCCGCCCGTGGCTTTCGCTTTCTTTAGATTTAAAGCACTCAGCAAAAGTATTGCGTAATCCACTCAGAGCGATGAAAGATACATACTTTGTTGTCATATACCATACACCGTGTTCTTCACAGGTTGTTTTGCTGGATTTCAATTGACCTGTGCAAACTGTTCTCGAAATAGACTTTAGATATCGTTGCGGATTTTATCAGGAGATGCAAAAACACACAGCTACGGCATTCCAATCGGTCTTATCTATACGATGTTAAATCAACGTCCAAACAAAAAACAAACTCGACCTTTAGTTTCTACAACGAACAATCTCCATCGAAATATAATTCTCTTGACATAATAACTTTTAACATTGAAACGGTTTTACGAGCCGAATGCTTTTCTCTAGTTACATTCGGCTCCAGTTTTTCACTTAAAATTTCTGCTACTCTACGCGCATGATGATGACTTGAAAGACTTAACGGCTAGGCGGTCGACAATTACTGTTTTGCGTTGACGATTTGAACGAATTCAGGCTTGAGGGAGGCTCCGCCAACCAAGAATCCATCGATATCGGGCTGCGAACCGAGTTCCTTGGCATTGGCAGCGGTCACAGAGCCACCATACTGAATGCGTAGACTGTCGGAGACGGCTTGAGAAACGTTGTCCACCAACCACTTGCGGAGGACCGAGTGAACAGCTTGTGCCTGGCATAGAAGATGACCTTTTAGAATTGTCTTTGAGATAAAATTTAGTTTACACGTCATACCTGTTCTGGGGTGGCAGTCTTGCCAGTGCCAATGGCCCACACTGGCTCGTAGGCAACCACAACGTTGGTCCAGTCCTTGACGTACTTGGTGAGCGCTGCCATCTGCCTGAAGACGACTTCTTCGGTCTTTCCGGATTCACGTTCCTGCAGGGTTTCGCCAATGCATGCAATCACCTTGAGTCCCTCGGCCAGAGCGTGAGCGACCTTCTCTCCAATGAGATCGTCGGTTTCGCCAAAGATTTGACGACGTTCAGAGTGTCCCAAGATGACCCAATCGGCGCCGACATCCTTCAACATGGCTGGGGCGATTTCACCAGTAAATGCACCCTTGGCCACTTTGTATGAGTTCTGTCCAGCAACACCAATGGTTGGGGGCAGCAGGCTCCTGACATAGGCCAGGTACACAGCTGGAGCGCCAATGATGACCTCGGTGTTGGGGTCCAATGGGCCAGCTACGAGAGTCTTGGCGATTTCGGCGATTTGGGCCTTGTCACCGTTCATCTTCCAGTTGCCACCCACGACGAATTTGCGAACCATTTTGATGCTGGGGATGAGTTTTTGCCTGTAAATGGAAAGAGTTCACTAAGTAATGTCCTGCCTTTTTATACACGGAAGTTGCTTATGGGGTTCGAAGCAAATCGAAAAGGGTTTCAAAACAAAAGCTCAATTTTGTGCAAATCAAAAAAAATTATTTAAAATTTCTAGAGGAAACGAAAAACACACCTTGCACTGATGAAATGCCGAAACAGAATAACCTTTCTTTGACCTTGTTTGATGAGACACTTTGACAGTTGTTGCTAGACTTGTTAAGCGAAGTTCTTATCAGATATCTGTTTTGGTGAAGTCGAGATATAGATGGCGCAGTGCCAGATTGGTGTCTATGCTAAACAGAGACTTAACTCTTGCCGGAAGTAGACATTTTTAGGGAGGTGTTGGAGGTTTTTATTTAAAAAATCAATCCCAGACCTATATGATATTGAGTTTGTTTGAATTAAAATAATTTGTGAATAGTGAACAGATTCAATGAAAGGAAGAAATTATGCATATAGCAGTCTTCGACTTTTGAACGAGTTTACATACAAGATATGCTCTGCTTTTATTCCGCTTTTTTGGGCAAAATTTACTGAGCCTATTTAAGTCAACACCCTTGAGCCGCGTTGTCACAAGCATCGTAAAACGGAAACAGAAACAGAATCGCATACATAAGCAACTGAAACCTAAATTCGCTGAATGCTTTTTGCGTTTGGTGAAAAAATTTCATAATCCAATTCTGCTGTTTATACTGGAGGGCGAAATATTGACTGAAAGTCAACAATTATAAATCCTGAAAAATATGTGACGAAACCCGAAACATTTAGGGTGAAGCTTTAAATTAAGCTTAAGTGCTGAAATTAGGCGCGTTGTGACGGTACTATAATGTATGAAATTTGTTTCTGTTTCTATTCCTCGTGTCAGCGCGGCTTTATTCTGTCGACAAACACCTTGCGTGTCCCCTTCTCGCCAAAATACCCAGATACACTTCATACCACATCACATTGCCCCCCTCTTAGTTTTGTCTATATCGAAAAACCACATCACGATTGCTTTTATTCTTGGTCTTGAACCTCAGAAAAAAAATATATATGCGCAGTACTACTTGGTGACCTTCACAGGTGTACTGCTGCAGCTCGGACAATTTTTCCGACCATAGTAAAAAATTATGAGAGTTGTAAAGCCAGACCTCCTTTGTACATTTTTGGTCATTCGCAATTTTATATTTCTTTTAGATCCAGCATGTAATTCGCTTTGCATTTTGGCTCTTCAATGGGTACTCCGTTGAAGTTGGTCCAAACCGCTGCGCTGGGGAAAATTCTTCGTGAGATTTTCGGTCCTATATGCGTAGACGGAGTGGAGAATAACATCGAACTGTAAAACAACACCGACCTCTATCGGATAGTAATGAAGTAGCATAGCAATTCACGATTACAAGGGTGTAACGTCTAGCGTTTTCAGTTTCCTCGAACGGCTGCGATCTCGGCGGCGATCATTTTAAATGGGGCACCCATCATGTGTACCGTTGCACTTGGTGTTCCTTACTATATCTTGGTGCATTTCGGTACCAGCTCAACGTGCATCGTATATCTTACTGTTTGCTTATAAAACCGTCCCAACCAAATACTCCATCGTGCATTTGCCTTAGAATCTCCTGCACCACAATCTGCCTCTTAAATTATCCAGCAGTTTCCCAGTTTCTACGCAGAACACCATTATCCATGAAGAGAGTCCCACCTTTATGGTAAAATTTCTCTTGCGTTCGGCTTCTCCATAAATTCCTTCGATCTCTTCCATCGCTTCTCCATTAGCTTGATGTGAGGATCTCTTTTTAGTGCATTACGAAGTTCTTCATCTTCTTCAGTACTCTAAAGTCTAGCCCTCTAGGGTTCTTATTCTCTTTAATTAGATACGTCTTTTTCATTTTCCTCGTTTCTTAAGCAAAGCTTGCAACTATAGGCTCACAAATAGGTCTCTTGGAAAGCTCGTCTGCGTTAAAGTATGCATTCCAATTGCGCGAGGCAAGACGGATCCAACTCCACCTTGGAAGACGTCGATCCAACTCCACCTTGCCACTTACTCCTCACGATATTTGAACTGGAGCAATTATTTTCGGTGGGGTGGGGTGCCGTGGCGTAGTGGTTAGTGTGTGTGCTTACTACGCCGGAGGTCTGGGTTCGAATCCGGCCATCTCACCTAAAAAAAAAGACTTGTTCTTTTTCACGGTACCCATCTCCGCGAGGGTCTGACAAGCCCTCCGAGAGTATCATTTGTCTTGGAAAACTTCTCAAAGTGCCGTTCGGATTCGGCAAAAAATTGTAGGTCCCCTTGTATGTGAAGAAATTAACACACACAGCATTCATTGTTGAGAAGTTGGCCCTGGTTCACCTCGAGCTGTTGCGCCACTCTATTTATTATTTATTTTAATTATTTTAGGTCTGCGTAACGTAAAAAATGAGTTTTTGCCATCTGCCCATTCGGGTATTTCTGAAAATGTTTTGTTGCCAGAATTCAAGCAAGGAGTTTCCATCCGATTTCACGAATATTTCTTTCTGGCCTGGAGAGCACTTTGCTGAAGTATATTCTTATTCTTTCCTGTCCGCCGTGTATTTGCTACAAAACAGTACAAACAGTCAAATTGCAAGCGTCTGATTCCACAACAAAGGTCTTGTAAGGTTTGGGTCCCCCACTTGTATTTGAATCACGCGAAGTCATTCCTTCAAATGCATGAAAGGATAGACAAAAGTTGCATTCGTACTCACCTGACCATTTCAACTGTCTTCCTGACCATTCCTTTCTCTACTGTCAGCTGATTCGGGCCCCTTGAAGTCGTTCCTATAGATGTTTCTTCCTTTTTCTCTCAGCTGATACAAACAAAAGAGGCCAAACTTCGGAAAAATTTCCGGAAAGTTGAATTTTGGAACAAGCTTCATAATATTGTTATTCTCAGCAAACTGTCAAGAGTCAATTTTTTAAGTCAAAGGGTAACAGAAAAAAATTTTTCGTGAGAATCTCGGTAATTGTTAATATTATAATGCTAAACATAAATATGCCTAAACTTAACAAAAACATGTGTAGGTATATACAGGGTGACTGGAAAAAGGTCGTACTCCCGTTAAAGGGTCATAGCGGTTAATTTGGGTTATTCAAGATTTCATTAGTTTTCTGAAAAACTGCATTTTTGGCCATTTAAAAACACGTAAAAAAAAATGCTGCTTCGAGTTTTTTTTAGTTTTTTTTCTGTTATTTCATATAAGATGATTATAAATAAATAAAATAAATAGAGTGGCGCAACAGCTCGAGGTGAACCAGGGCTAACTTCTCAACAATGTATGCTGGTGTGTCAAATTCTTTTACATACAAAGGGACCTACAATTTTTTGCCGAATCCGAACGGCACTTTGAGAAGTTTTTCAAGACAAATGATACTCTCGGAGGGCTTGTCAGACCCTCGCGGAGGTGGGGACCGTGAAAAAGAACAAGTCTTTTTTTTCAGGTGACGATGGCAGGATTTGAACCCAGGCCTCCGGCGTAGTAAGCACACACACTAACCACTACGCCACGGCACCCACCATAAGATGATTATTCAATAAATAATAACATTTTCGAAAATTAGAAGCGTTTTAGAAAAAAAACTCATAATAAAAAAAGCCAGTTTTCTTTGAAATATTCGAATAGCAAAATGTGAAAAAGATATAAAAAAGATCGACATCTAGTTTCCTTTTGCGGTATAACCACCGAGTAATTGCAACAGTGCGTATGTGATAGTATCGGTCTGTGTGTAAAGTGCAGCGGTATACCCTCTATTCCTATTCTCGATCCCATTGCTATCCTTCCATCCTCAAACCGTTTCCATCCTCATACCGTTCTCATTCATAATCATTAATTAACTAAATAATCTTTTTTTAAAATATTTTTAGCGGTACGTCCAAAAATGGAAAAGGACTTCTTATGGTATCGCTTCGTTTTCCGTCCGTCCAATCGCTTTATAACTTCTGATTGGTAAGTCGTAGAACGACAAAATTTGTCGGCGTATAAACTGTGGAAATAGTCAGAGAATCCAAAGAGGGAAGTTTTTTTAAGCACAAAGAACGGTTTAATTACAGTTTGAAATTTCATGTGAAAATGGACTTAATGTTTTTTTTTTCAAGAAGTTTAGTAGGCAAGAACTAAGAAAGACCAAGCTTTAATTAAAAAATAAAACTTTTCGAAAATATCAAAACGTTTTTGAGAAATGAAGAGTCGAAAATGCATAACGTTTTTCGAAGTGTTGGGGGCCATAACTTTTGAACGGCTTATCGCTCAAAATCAATATTGAACACACGTATAACGCAACTCAAAGTAAACCAAGTGCTTAGGTCATATTGTTCAAAAACAGTTTGAGTACTGCAGTTTTGACGCATTTTCGAAAAAAAATCGCAAAAATGCATGCATGAAAAACGCGCACCATCCCCCCCCCCCCCCTTATCACCGGTGCTGTTTGGTGGAATTCTATGAAAAAAATCACACGTATCAGAAATAATTTAAAATTTTAAGGAAAATTACAGCGAATTTTGAAATTTCAAAATCTTCTGAGATTTAACTGAAAAACATAAAAGCATTTTCAAAAACAATTTTTTTAAGTCTCCTAGTAGCTTAACGGTATTAGCGATCTTTTTCAGATTCAGCTTAAGTACAAAGCTTACAAAAAGAAGGAAGGCTGCGTTAAAATTTTTTTGAATTGACGTTTTTAACCTAAGTTTTTAGAAGCCTATTTAAAAAACGAAATAAAAAAGAGCTTGTTTTACCGTTTACGCATAAGCCGGTGGCCATAGAACTAAAAAAAAAAACATCCAACGCTATTGCTGGTGGTTGTGCTATTGCAAAAAAGTCTAACGGGAACTGGAAAAACTTAAAAAATTTTGTTTCATGGATTTGAAATTTAAAAAATTATGAAAAAGGTCAAAAGAACGCATGTCTCCCCCTCTATCTCCCAAACGGTATAAAGTATAATTTTACACCGGGCATAGTCCATCTTCTAAAATGTTATACAAAACTATAGCAGACTTCGAATATTCAAAAACTTCGAAGATTTAACTGAAAAACGTGAAAACATTCTCAAAAACTATTTTTTAAAGATTTCTAGTTCCTTAACGGTTATGAAATTTGTTTAAATTTGACTGAAGTATGTAATCTTTAAAAGGCAAGCTTTAAAAGGCAATTTTGAACTGCATTTCAAAATTTCCGTTTTCGACCCTTAGTTTTTTAAGCCCATTCAAACAAGCAAAATAAAAAAAAGCATATTTTTACCGTTTTTTGAAGATAACCATAATCTTCAACAAAAGCCGAGGGACCGCTCCGCGTATGTCTTCATACTTGACGGTCTTTCTTAAAATGGGTGTGGCAAGTCAAGCCCCTATAACAAAAAATCAACATTAAGAAGCAAATATCAAAATTTGCGGCTAAAATATACGCGAATAAGGAATTTTTTGGGTCACATTCAATATTTTCCCAAAACCCTCCCGAAAAAATGACGTGACCGAAAAATTCCGTACATGTGCCTTATGTGCTAAATTTTATTTCTTGTTCTTCCCTGTGTTATGCAAAAAAGCAGTCGAAATCCATTTTTTTTTTTGGAAAATTTTAGGTTTTTCTTAAGGCAGAATGCCTTGAAATGTGGGCGTGGTCTAAGATTTTGTGTGACCAAAATGTGTTTTTTATATAATTTATTGAGCATAAATTTTTCCATTTAGATCAAAAATATTAAATAAAATGCATTTTAAAAATTACTCTTATTACTCGCAGTCTATCAACTGAATTATTCTTTTGTTTGTCTGACAATCATAAGGAGATTCTAAATGTAAGATTATATCATTTCACGTCTAACAGTTTTGAAAGCACAGGAGGTAGACGCGCATTTACTGTGCCTCCGATGAAAAAGAGCTTATGCACAAAATTTCAGCCTTCTAGCTTAAAATTTATGAGTAAAAATTGGTGACATTCGGACGGACGACCGGACAGGACATAGCTCATTCGAATTCAGAATACGTACGACGGAGGATAACCTCAAGGTGCGTTTATAAGGGACACCGTCGAGGGTGATTGTAGGTACATAATAAAGTTAGCTTCATCTGATTTAAAGCCTTTTTATACTAAGTTCTTGATGTTCGACCGATTTGTTTTTCAAACATTTTCTAAACACACAACTTTAAAGCCTTTTTGTCTTGTGGAAAGATTAAACGAATTAAACGAATTAAACCCATTGTAACTTTGAACATACCTCATTTCACTTTTAACTTAGGTCTCTTGAGATATTACAAAGTAGATCCTAGATCTTATAGTTCCCAGTTATACCTTCGATCCTCGAAGTTGAATAAGGTCACACTCTACCTTACTTTTTTTCCTTTGTTCAAAACGCCTCGCTGAAATCTTCTAATTATAGTGTCGAATGGACAAAATCTTTCATAAAGTTAATCTGAAATAAATAAATGATATCGCGCGAATCAAAACGTCCTTATTCAAGATTTCCAGGCCTTTAACTTGTTTGCATAGTGACAATCAAACACGAACCAATCCACAGGGTGGGCATACCACCTATCTACATTTTGTGGTTTAGCTCGCCTTGATCAATGACCAATGAGTTACAGAAAACCTGTACCTTCTCAGCTCATTCAAATTAATAAACCTACTTTTCTAAACCTACACCTGGTTATTACCTTAAAAAATAATTTATCCCAAGGAGCTCAAGCATGAATACGCAATTAGTTTAATTGAAACTTTCTGAAGCATCTTGACGACATTTCAAATTTGTTTGCTTTTAACACCTCATCTCCAGCTCTCTGCTAACTCTGTTCATTAATCCTAAAAAACACGACCAAGGACATACCCACAAGCGCAAAACACATACTCCGCATGGCGCGACGCATAAATTAACATCTTGAACATGCACTCAGAGTCAATAATTAACTCACAAAAACAAACATCATAAAAGGATATGCCAGAATAAGCAGTCCAAAGTACTTGAGGTTCAGGTGCACCAGCAGCATCCCAAAGTGAAGGAACCTCCAAAACAACCCAGCAGGGGATAGCAATTGTATAGAAGAAAAACTCTTTGCAAGACGACGCAGCTTCACATTGTTCCCACTTCCAAGTTGGAAACCCAAATTTAAGCGAAGCGAAAGAAAATCCTCTTCATATCAATTTACTTGCAGTCTTTATGGAAATCCTTTGGATACTTGAGAGCCTTAAAGAAAAAATCGCGCTTCTTCACCCTGGGCAAACACGGGCAAACACCATCATCTTCAAGGAATTTATATGTAGCTACATCCTTTGCCTTTTCCCCCAAGGACGAAGAGTCGTTTTTCACATTGCATCTCATATTTAGACACACACACACAAGTAACCGCACGAAAGGATGTTGTGAGTCTATCAGGATTTCACGCTGCCACTCCGACTATCTATGATAAGACGGTGTATCCCTTACGTGCCACACCTCTTGCCATAATTTTTGCTCTATCATCAGCGCAATCCTTGTTGTATATCAGGCTAATTATATGTGTGCACGTTTGTGCCTGTGTGTTTGTTGGATTTTCACTTAAAATTATTATTAACTCAAAGGATCTTGAGTTTATGTTCAAAGTTCAGGACTACTGAGTATAGGAGATGATGAAGAACACGAAAGGAATTTCTCAATCTTCTTGAAGGAAATTACCGACACATAAAGGAATCGGAGTTGTGTATAGTGTTGATCCTTGGTTTATATAGCCAAGTACAAGACTTGCCGGTTTCAAGGATTTGCTCTCGAAGATTAACACAGCAGTCCTTCATTCTTATCAATATAGTGTTTCACAAAAAAAAAAAAAAAAATAAAGAAGAAAACTGAAAGTCCTTTGTGCTTTGAAAGGAGTTGAATTAAATTGCTTCTACACACACATTTTCTGCATATCATGCCAAAGGTGGTGCAACAGCATTCGCTTCGTTTCAATGAGATTTCAGAATCTTTGCCAAGGGTTTGGCTGCGTATCTTCTGTCTCCAGTAAAACTATGCCTCTCAGGATATACTTGAAGCATTTGAGGCGTGTGTCAAGGAGTGATCCAAATTACAACACGAGCTCAAGATGAAGGACTACGCCAGCTTGTTGGTTATTGAAAAGCTCAACAATGAACAGGAGTGTTTCGTTTTGATTAAGGAATCATTCAGGAATCATAGCAGCAGTGCAAATATAATTATCTGTTGGAAAATAATTCCTTTCAAGGACTTTTTATTCTCAAATAATTGAATTTTCAAAATTAAATTTATATTGGGTTTGATGGACGATTTTTTTGTGTGTCTACAAAGGAGCAAAGGACTTGTGCGTACAGCATTTGATGCGACATACGGTGTTCGGCATATTGGAAAATTACCATAGAAAGGATAATTGAGTGCGAACACGTCGAGGGTATTTGCAAACATTTGAATGCATCATTGATTGGGTCCAGTCTAATGGAGAGATAGTGTGGTGCTGCACATAAGTAGGATTGTGGAATGTGAACGATGATGGCATGTGTGGGTAGAATTTTGTGTGCGGAAAATTCCGCGCCATAAGGACTTTTGGCGGGTTTTTATTAGACAGATTGGCACATTTGATTTAAAGGGTAAATGAATGTGCTTCGTCGAATCGAAATAAGGCGATGGTCGAAATTGAACTGCTTACTCAAGTAGTTGGATAATTTTTGTTGTTTCTTCTGATATCGTTTAAGTCTTCTGGACTTAAAACTCATTTCCCCACCTAGTTTGTATCCTAGCGCCCTAATGTGCACTCGTAGGTTGACCCGTAGGTGAACTTATGTCACTTCCGTAGTAGCTGAAGCTGAAATTCTTGTTTAATCTTAATAATAGTATGCAGGTATTTGTGCCTCTGGTGTTGGTTTTCTTGATTTTTTTTATTGTTTCATGATTTTTTACAAGAGGCCAAGTGATTTGTGAAGTCTTATTTGAACTAAGCTCATCTACGTTTAATTTCATTAGTAGCGCCCGGCGTGCTAGGAAAGGCTCCGTGCAGTCAAGTCAAGGCAGGCCGTTCTTTGGAAATTGGCAAAAGAGACAGCAACTTTCGTTTCTGCTTAAGCCTGTTTTATCAAACAAGTGACGCGTATGAGAGGAGTGGTCTTACCATCGCCTTATAGTTATATATCCGTAGTGGACTCGTTTGGGAGATAAGCCGCATGTTTTTCCTAAAGCACCTCTAGACTGGCAGAATGTGTGGACAGTGCTATATCGATTTTGAATTCAAAAACTTTGCGAAGAAGTTTTCTATCAACTTACTCCCCAATGTGTAATTTCCACGGAGGTCAGGGCGATAGTGACACCTTTAAGCACGATTTGAGTCAGAACAGTGACCTTCCTCCTCCTCGTGAAGATAACAACCATAGTCTTAAGAGGAATCACTAAAAGCCCACATTTCTAGTGCACCAATCTTTGCGCCTGAGAGTAGAGGCTATAGCAGAGATTCTACGACTATGCAACATAAGAGGAGACAGAACACGTTCTTTCAGCCCCTGTTTATCCCAGCTATGACACACTTGCCACAACCTGCTTCGGTTATAAGCGTCCTGTACGACATTGGCTTAATCTATTGATCCTATGCGACCTTCAGTATTGACGAAAACGCCTAGTGCGTTCTCCTTTCGGCCAAGAGCGCATTTAACCCTAATACCAACAAGGCTTAGAAGCGCATTTTCGCAAGATTTTTTGCACTGTTGAGTGTGTTCCACCCCAGAAAGTGGATGCGATCGAAGAGCAACCTTGCACACGCGCAGCTCAACCAGTTGCTCCAAACTTACTTGGATATGCTTCCAACAGTAAGCAAGCTAGGCTAGTGGGACCGAGAATTTTGGCTAGACTATAGCCAGACTTGCCAGGTTGTGGTATGAACACAACCTTAACCATACGCTTAAGGGTGGATATATAAGCCAAGGATATTCTTTTCAGCGTGAAAAATAGCTGACGTCAACCTTGTTTCAGCATAACTGGGTAATTTCAAACTCTCAAAAGATCCAATTGATAGCTTTATCAGTCACCACTATGGATGCAATACACTAGCCTACCCGCGTGGTGTTTGGTGACTCTAGAGCGGCCACCGTTGCCGGTACCACTAAGAGCACACGTGGTGATCTCATTTCCCGCGAAGTGAAACTTTGGGAGAAGACTAAAGGTCTCAGCCTTGGATTCAGTGTCGGTTAGGTACCATAAGGTTTGAGGACTGATGCAAGTTTGCGTGGTCTGTTCTTGTAAAGGATTTTAACAAGCCTAGTAGTTTCATAAAGACATTCAAACTCCTCTCAAAGTTTTCATAAGAGGCATTTTTCGACTTGCGATTTCGCGAATAAGTCTCTAAAAATATTTTTGCTTCGCTCGGTATAGTAGATTCCAGTCTTCTGCTAAATTGGTTCGTGAGGACGGAGCTTCCTATTCTCATTGCGAATGCGCTTCTGTTAAGCATTCCATCAAGCGACTGGTTTCCTGTGGTGGTTTTTAGTAACCGGCGCGCTAGTTCAAAACAACGGATAAGGACGCTGTTAAAGTTTCAACAGAGCTGCTAAACTTCTGCTCGTCTTTAAACTGTGTCCAATTCGTGAAAAGGTAGAACTTCACAGTTGATTCGGGATTTGATATATCTGTTATCTGTCGATAGTTATAGAAAGCTTATATGATACGGTAAGGTCAATCACCTGCTGTCTTCTAGCAGTAAAAAATGTAGAGCGATGGCCTGTATGTACATTGTTGATGATGATGTCCGACTAAAAGACGCATTTCAATCTCCTCTAGCGTTTGAAGGAGCTAGACAGTTAGAGGAAAAGTAAGCCGAAGCAACAACAAAGGTTACTCATTCGCCCGCTGTTTGCATGACAAATAGTGCCTCTATTCCTTGTCATGCAAACAGCGGGCGAATGAGTAACCTTTGTTGTTGCTTCGGCTTACTTTTCGGCTTACTTTTCGGCTTACTTCGGCAACCAAATATTACAAAACCTTTCGAACCACTAGCTCAAAGGATTTCGATGCAAAAAGACAAGTCTGTCGGACTGCTTATCGTAACATCACGCAGAACCAGAGCACAATCGACTTCACTTTTGGGTTCAGCATCAGAAAAGATGATTATGGAAACTGCCAAAGAACCGATCGTAATGCCTTCGCCTTCAGCCCGTGAAACTATCTATGCATGCCTGATCGATCAGATGCTTTCTTTTCCCCATCCGCCGCCGCCGCTTGGTCAGCCGCACCTCAATATTTGCCTTTTTCGGAGACTTCTGAACCGCAAGGCTATCCCGAGTCGTCTCGCCAGCAGCAATTCAGTGGTAGCGAGCCAGACACAGAACTACAGGAAGTGGTTCAAAAAATGAATGTTGCGGTTTCCAAAAACTGTGCCCCCTCCAGCCTAAGTCAAAAACAAGGCTGGTGGTTTGGGTTCTTTCTTCATCCATAAATGATTTTGGGTTTTTATACAGGAATCCTTTTCCACAGGAATGGAGAAAAATAAGTTTGATACTGGCAAAAATGTTAATTAGAGAAATAATACCGATAGACCCCCAAGACCTTGAAGTCTTATGATCGTGACCGAATTCAGAGTCGAATAAGTCATGCCAATTCGAATAATTAATTCTAAAGGGCTAAAATTTTAAGCTAGAGTGCTGGGGTTTTTTAAGAAAGCTCTTTGACATCCGAAGCAAAACAAGTGTTAAAATTTCACAGATCCGCCCACAGACACACCCAATCGGCCTAAATGTGAACGGCCTAAAACTGCAAGCTTTTGCGACACGCCCGTATTTGGAGGTAGAATTAAAGAAAATCCCTGACAACTTTCTCCTGTCCAAGGAAATTCGGGAAAGAATAAGAAAAAAACCAGCACTAAGGTACACCAAAATCTGTTCAAAATGTTGTTCAGACAACTTTTTCACCACGCCAATATTTAAGGGTCGATTTTACAAAATTTTTGAATTTGAACAAAAAAAAAATGGTTCTTTTATGGCAATGGGAAAACGTGCAAATGTGTATGGAAAGAAAAAGATAGCAATGGGAATGAGAATAAGAATGGAAAAGAGAGTAGAAATAAGATGAATAAGAAGAGGAAATGGGAATAGGGCTTACGATACCGCAGTACGTTTTGACGGTCTTTTTTTAAATGCTGATATTATAGTGGCAGAAACAGAGGAGCGTAGTTGACTATTTGCTCGGATTTAAAGTTTTTTATGCAGAGGTAACTGGTGAACTTTTTTTAATTCTGACTTTGGGTGATTTTATGAAGCAACATATTCCTGGAAATTCATGGCGACAAAAAAAATTATTTGGTGGACTTTTTTATTAATCTTAAGAAAGTATCTACTAAAAGCGATTTTTTTTGTGAAGATATTTTCTTTTTAATATTCTAGCAGCTAAGTCCCGGTTTTTCAGTACTGAGTTAAGCTCTGGCTTAAACCAAGATCTATTAATCCCGTAACAAAGCCCATCTGGAGTTAACGCAGCGAGCGGCTTTTCAGTGCAGAGTTAATTCCGTCAGCAAAGTTGTCAAAATCTTTGACTCTCGAAATTATTGACTCACCCAACTCTCAATTCACATAGAAATACACAGGAAAAGAAATTCGAGTTGTTCTCAGATGTAATTTTTCATAAAAATACACAAATTAAGTGTCATTCTACACAGAAAAAACATTCAAAGAAGTTCCTTCTGTTCACCAGAGTTTATCCGGGATTAACTCACCAAATTTGGTAAGTTAAGCCGAGATTAACCCCGGATCTAGATTCAATGAAAAACTCATTTCTGAGGCTAATCTTAGTTTAACTCGGAAACTCGGATGATCTCGCACTGAAAAATTTGCCCTAAGTGGTTTATGCTTGTGTGAGATTTATACCCTTCTCAGAATCTAGATTTAGGTAAACAGTCCCAAAATCTAATTAAAATCTATTAGATTTCCCTCACATTTGTCGAATTCAGAATCTAGATTCCCACAATATCGATAAAAAATGTACTAGATTTTTATGCGATTTCGTGGGAATCATACGAGTATAAAAGCACTATTTTATTTAATCAAAAGAACACAAAACAGCTAATAAAGATTGTTTAACCATCTCCAATGGTTCAAGGCCACACGATTTGAAAAAAAAACACACATAGTATCTACAATTATTTGTAATTTGCGGAAATTATAGAAATTTTTTAATATTACACAAATACTGAGATTTAGCTCGAAAACTTCAACAACATTAAAAAAATTATTATTTTTCAAAATATTCTGGTATCTTATAAAACGAACTAACGAAATTCTAAAATTTTTAAGATTTTTCAAAAATGACGTTTCTAACTTAAAATTTTCTGAAGCGGTTTAAGAAACAAATGAAAAAATCCGAATGACGTGTCGTGTTGAGGTGTTCACTCATCCGCCTAGTGTTGTTGAATAAAAAAAAAACAGCTGGCTTTTCTTAATGGATAGTGTAACGGTCTTCAGAGCTGGGGTTTTGCTCGCCGGATACAGAGTTGAGAACAAAGAAGACGTAACTTTGTTTTTTGAGGTCGTCTGCCAGTATTTTTACCTATTAATCTTTACTTAAACTTATAGTAATACTACGGTATTTTACTCAAAGACTGCGGCCTTAACAATGTTTAAAATTCTACTGAACATTTTTCTGATAACTAAATATCTACTACAGGTGAAGACAGGCGCAGTGTTTCCATCGGCAAAGTCTGCCTATAGATTATAACTAGACTTAGTTATAGAGATAGGCGCAGTGTTGCCACCCACAAAGTCTGCCTAGATTATAACCAAACCAGACTCAGTTATAACCCGCTGAAGGGAGCAAGTGAGACCCTCGTGTCACGAGGTGTTAGTCAACTCTCTTTGAATGTCACCGTAGTGACAACGGTCCGGTCGGTCAGTCGGTTTCGAAAAAAAAGCAATTTATGATCGTCACTTGTCTTATTTTCTGGGGGTCAGGAGATCTAAAAAAAAAAGTATTTTAAACGCCGGCCGGTGGGTTCGCCGAGGCGCTCCCGTGGCAAAAATTGTTTTTTGGACCTGATTCAAAATTCAAAACACAACATATCTAAAAAACATAATAAAACTAAATGTGGTGCGAAAATCGCAGTGGTGCCTAAGAGTGTCAACTGTGGTGTACAAGAGTATACAGTGGGCCATATTGATGGTAAATAGAAAATATTAAAACCTTGTAGCGAAATCACTTCGTTACTAAAGGGGATCTATTAGCAGGTGGAGTATACCATTGGGGTAGATTTTCTTTTCTAAGTTTTTTGCTGAGCTCTCACCATCCCACCTTTAGCTGGTTGGCTTCTTTTGATGGTGACTCGTCGTTCACTTTTATCCTATTTGTTTCGGTATCTCCGGTAGGCCGCCGCGGTTTGCGCCAATCGCAGGGGAAATCACCCAACGAGCTACTGAGGTTGCGAAATCGCCATTGAGTTACATAAGCGACATGAAGCTCCAAAGAAAAATATTGAAAATAAGGGCCTAAGCCTAAAACCTTTTAAAGCAGATAAGCCAAAAAACCCCTTAGTCGACAAGGGGTACGGGATTGATTAAAGGCAAAATTCAAAATGCGCAACAAAACGTCGTTGGTCCAAGTTCCCACCGCAGTCCTAAGGCAGAATCCACACTTGTTGGTTCAAGATCGTACGCTCAAGTCGCGTCACGTGAAAGTAAGCCATAATCGGTCGCATCAGATTCTGTCTCTCAAATTCTGGAAAATGCTGTCTCTCAAATTCTGCTCAAGCATGATTCTAGAAAAGCTTGAGCAACGGATGAAACTTAATCAAGTAATATTTAACAAATTGAACGAGCTCAAGTTTAAACCTCGAAAAACACATGAATATGGGAAAGTGAATCAAAATAATTACATGTAATGCAAACGGCCTTTTGCAAAAAATTTACGTACTAGAAGTATTCCTATACGGAAGAATAATATGCCTGATTTCGAAAACCCACTTTAAAAAGGGTTCGGCACGCAAAATAAAAGGTTACATCGACTATCACGCGCATCATCCTTCAGAAAATTCGAGAGGTGGATCCTCTCTCTACATTAAAGACTGCATTAAGCACTCCAAAAACGAAGAAATAGAACTTGATTCTATGCAAATAACCTCAGTCTTCAAAATTCAGTCCTCAAAATTAAGTCACATAGATTACAACATCGCGACGAGCTATTTTCCTCCGCAGTATCGGCTGGCAGATGAAGATTTTGCTCCGCTCTTTGATTCACTTGGGTCAAACTTTATCATTTAACGCGAAAAATACTTTTTGGGGCTCACGGTGAAATTCAACAAGAGGCAAAGTCAAAGAGGCAAGTACAAAACCAGGCGTGGCCTTCTTGTCGACGGGAAAGCCAACCGACAGAAATAAAATACCCGACCTCGTCAACTTCTTTATCGCCAAGGGGGTACCTCGTTACCTTACGTACGTAGAAGAACGCTTTGATCTCTGTTCAGATCACTCGGCAGTTCTTTTAAAAATCGGCGGAAGCCTAGCGAAAAAGAAAAGACCGCCTAGATTAACTAACAACAACATTGACTGGGACGGCTTTAAAAAATACTGCAGAGAAAACATAGCTTTAAATGTACCGCTCAAAACGTCACTTGAAATAGAAGACGAATTAGATAAACTCGTGAGAGTTTTTCAGAGCGCTGCGTGAAATAACACTTCCTTTCGGAGTTCCGACCTATAGAACAGCGGAACAATATATCCGTGAGAAATAGAAGAGCTAATATGCGAAAAGAGGAGAGCGCGCAAGAGATGGCAACGTTCGCGAGACCCCCGGTTAGGACCATCTTCAACCACTTTTCTAACAAACGAAGCACGAACTTCAAGATTTTAAAAGTTGCGAGACTACTGCTTACCTCGAAAGTTTGACTGCCGATAAAGTTTCGAACTACTCTCTTTGGAAAGAAATAAAGTCCGTTAAGAAGCCTATAGTACACTCTGCGCCATTAAGAAAAGCCAACGGCGAATGGGCAAAGGAAGACAAAGAAAAAGCGGATTTATTTGCAGATTACCTAGAAGAAACATTCAAACCGTTTGACGGGGAACCGTTGGTCGAGGAGCTCAATCCTTATGGGGTACAAGATAATTATAGAATAAAAACCGTGTCATTGGCTGAACTTCGTCAAACAATAAATAATCTAAAGAACAACAAAGCCCCTGGCTACGACTAAATTACTAGCGAAAAAAGGAGCTACAGAAAAAAGCTTTGGTCAAGCTTCTCTATATCATTAACGCCTCCATGAGAATTTTATACGTTGCAAGGCAATGGAAAGTGGCCGAGGTCATAATGGTTCCGAAACCAGGAAAATGTCCGAACGACAAAAAGCCATACAGACCTATTTCGCTACTGCCGATAATATCTTAGGTATTCGAGAAACCGCTGCTTAAAAGGTTGCAACCAATCATTGAAGAAAGACGATTGATTCCGGATCACCAATTCGGATTTAGGAAAAAGCATTCAACAATAGACCAGGTCTATCGAATAACAAACGAAATCGAAAAATCTCTGGAAGCGAAAAAGATACGTAGGTACTAGCGCTTTTCTGGACGTATCGCAAGCCTTTGACAAGGTGTGGTACGAAGACCTGAAGTACAAGTTAAGGCTTAGCTTACCAGAAAAACTCTATAAAATCTTAGAGTCTTACCTTGAAGACAGAATCTTTCGCGTAAGGTACGAAAATGAGTACTCGGCATTCAAAGAAATGCCGGTGTCCCGCAAGGAAGCGTTCTAGGCCCTATATTATTTTTGCTTTATACTAGAGACATACCCCACGATGAGGGAACAATTTTAGCTACGTTCGCTGACGACACTGCTATAATCGCTATTGATACGACAGTTGAATTATCAACAGGAAAACTTCAGCGCGCTTTAAACGAAATGTGCGACTGGACGAAGAGCTGGCGAGTCGTCCTAAACGAGACTAAGTCAACGCATGTTAACTTTACTTATAAAAAGATAAACAACAAACCTTTATTCATTAATTCGGTGAAAATCCCGTACTCTAATGAAGCGAAATATCTAGAAATGACTCTAGACGCAAAACTTAAATGGAAGCCGCCCTAAAACCATCTTGGACATACGGTATACAACTCTGGGGTTGTACTATACCAAGCAATATATCTACTTTGGAAACTTCTCAAACTAAGACACTCAGAGCAATCGTTAATGCTATAAGTAATAGTGAACTACACCGAGATCTAGGAATCGCAAGCGTGACTGACGAGGTAACAAACTTTGCTCGCAAACTTAGTACTCGACTTCGCGGACATTGCAACAATGAAATTATCCGAACTTTGGATCAGACAAATCTTACGCGCCGTCTAGTATAACGAATGAGACCGTTGGATCATCTAGCAGCATAAGATGAAACCTCATAAATTGACGGTATTGTAGGTGCCTCCGTTGGAAGGCAGCCTGCCACACGCGATTACTACAGAAGCTTGAACTACTTGTTAAGGAAACTAAGGTCGTAGTCTGACGGAAAATGGGAGGGTTTTTTTTTTAGTGAGTAAGAATCTCACACTACTATGAGCACGCGCGTCCGGTCCCCGTAGTGTCTATGAAGGTTTTTCCTACCCACGGAAAAAAAAATTGTTTCGGTCTTTTGAGGAGTCTATAAGCGCGGGGAAAAAGCTTTTTAGATTTATTATCTCCTGGTGCACCAAGACTCAGGTGGCGCACTTAATTGGATGGGGACCTCAGCCAACCCAGCCTGCCAAACTTGAGGCGGTTTACTGGAGACAGAGCTAAAACCCAGGTCCACCTTAACAGTTGCATCCATAGCAATGGTTTAATGTACAGGCACAGCACCAAATGCATCACGTCTGCCACTAGGAACGTACCCAGTTTGTCACTCCTCAGTCGCCTTTAGCTGTTTGATTGAAGACGACACTCACGTGTAAGTTCCTCGTCAAAACGGAGGAATTGCCTGAGAAAATGATTAGAAAAAAGCGTGCTCTGATTATACCTTAGATATAAATATAGGTTATGACCAAATCGCTCATTTTGACAAAGAATCCCTATTAGTTTTCCATTTGATGTGCATCCTATTTATTTTCTATCTGAAACTGTCGGAATTCGAGGCACTTGTTTTATTTTATGGGGGCACAAATGCTTACCTGCCGATAGTCTTAAAAGCATTTAATTACTTCCCACATCTAGGCATACCGGGCTCGGCTTACAAACGTTCAAAAGCACTTCTAAAACAATTTATCTGAGCCCGATACAATGACCCTTCAAGTATTAAGAATACATCGTTCATCAAGCCCTTTTTAATATCCGTTGAAAAATGATTCTCGAAACTGAATGTGGTCCGTGCCGTTTGACTGTCGGCGATTGGCGCTGTTTATTTTCCCCTCTTTTTTTCCAAGCTCCATGAAAGTTGCAACGACAATAACACAAGCGATACATGGTGCCACAGTCAGGTGTCTGTCGTGTCCACCACTCTGTTTTGTCCAAATTGTATGACGGATCAGCCGAAAAAAAACACAAACAAAACTTCACGCTATGTAAATGCTGCGAACTGAGGCGACAAAATCCTCTTTTAATATACTTCTCGCGCAGGTGACAATTCAAATGAGAAAACCTTCGGCCACACGTGATATCACCACCCACCCATCATCCGCAGAAAATCGAGGTCCTGGGGATTCAGTCCATCATACATGTGTGTGTGTTCTGTCCTGTGTAGTACATCACCAGACAATGGAAATTTATTCATTTTGTGGACCGACGAAACAAACGGTGCATCGTCCACCTAAAGGACTACCGTCAGCACCCTGGGGAGTGAGAAAAGGCAAAGGGTTTCATTAGGACAACTCTGTCGGTCTTGTGTGAATGTGAATGAATGTTTTTTTTAGAGAGCTGTTGTAGTTGTCGATGGAATCATTGCCAACACCATCGCCTAAGCTCCTCGACGAAACAGCGCTCGTCATCGTCGTCACCGTTCTAGCTGCAATCATCGCATTCATGGATGGGCTCTGTATGTGCTTGCGAACGCTTGACTGCATTTCGAATTGACTTTTCCTCGCAAACATACCTCGTGGATGGTATGCTCGGGAGCAATGTTTATGTTCAATTGTACCTGTCCAGCTTCCCGTGCAAAAGGATGTAACCGAGGTACGTGTCTCATGCCCAAACAGAAGGCGGCAACCAGCTTATGGACCGCTGCTCTAACCCTCTCGAAATAGTGAAATAAACTTTATTCACTTGTGTATATGTCTGGGATTTTGCGAAAAAAAAATAAAATCGGGAGATGTATCCTTCAGGACAAAGCCACTGCCTTGTCGTCGTGAATGTTATTCTGCTCAAACTGTTCCGTTTTCATTATGAATAGATGACTTATTACGAATACCGAATCGATACGAATCGAGGGTGCTGTCGCGACCCAACCTAAAGTTCTTTCTAACCTATCTGAGGGTTACATCAAATCGAGAAAAAAAAAAGAATTCTGAATTGTTTATCCTTCTTACGAGTCACACAATAGCGGGGAGCAAATGCTGCATATAATGATGAAATTCTTGAAAAGGACGCAGGATTTGTGTGCGGTGGCGGCTACAACAAAGCTGAATTTGCTTCATTGAAGCAATTCCACGCTGGGCAATGATTTTATTTTCCAATTTATTTCTTTTTATTTTCGTCTGCTTTTGTGTCTCTTTGAAGGACACACGTTTGCCCCTGAATGTCGGGGATATTAAATTTATTTTGAACTTCAGCGTTTCGCAGATTGTTTGAAAAAAAAGTCGGTACTCAAACTTGGCTACTTACAGCACCAGTCGGTGAAGAGCTGCCTCGGGGGGTATTGAAGTGTGCACATACAAAAGTAGGTACCTTCCTCGATGATCTGGGAAATATTTCTTGAAGTTGATCCTTTTTATAAGGATTTTCTTGACTTTGGAAGGTCAACTTTGTCCAATCAATGATATAGCTTTACCAGCAGACTTCCTCACAACTGAAAAACAACAGACAATCGAAATCGGACCCTTCATCTAGAGACCTTCTTCAAGTGCATTTCCACTTCAGATACGCTGAAAGGTGGACAAAAATATTGATTGGAGATACATTTCTTTACGAAAATGACAAAGGATCCACAATAAAAATTCGACACGTGCTCATTAACAGCCAAAGAGGGTTACGTGTACCTGAAAATTAATTTCAAAACCAAAAGCCTTTACAAAATGGTAAACCTAAAGTTTCCAACATATGAAGGTACCTACATGCGAAAGTTTTGCGGTCTCTAATTGAGTTGCCAACACAATTAAAAGTTTAAATAATGACCTTTTGTGTAGTTAACACACGAGCTCATGTCACGTGGGCAATTCCCCCGATGAAACTTTCCCATAGAAACTCTATACATTTCTGGAAAACGTATTTCAAATCTCAATGTTTATGAATTGTTCGGGTTCGATAGATCCTATATTAATGGTCCCGTGTTGTGTACCCTTGGTAATGTACCTGTAGCATGTTTTCCACATTTATTTTGTTGTCAGAAAATGAATTGTCTTTTGTGCAATCGCTGCCATAAAGTTGAAAGTTTCTGGAAGTGAATGCAATTGACAGGAGTTTTGGATCCCTCAACAACAATATTTCCCTCAACAATATCCCTCAACAATATTTTTAGTTATTAATTGAAAAAGCTGAAAAATAAACAAGCCCGTTTTTCAACAAACGGGCTTTTTTAAAAAAGGAAAGTCCACCATCGATCAAATATTCACACTGCGGCAGATCTTGGAGAAAACCCAGGAATTCCAAATCGATACACACCACCTCTTCATCGATTTCAAGGCCGCGTATGTCAGCATCTATAGAGACGAGCTATATAGCGCAATGTCTAATGTTTTGGCATCCCTGCCAAACTCGTCAGCCTGTGCAGGATGACGATGGAAACCTCACGCCGTTCCGTCAAGGTCGGCAAAGACCTCACCGACCCCCTTGATGTCAAAAAAGGATTTAGACAAGGCGACGCGCTGTCATGCGACTTCTTTAACATCATACTTGAGAGAATTGTGCAGAATTCTCGCGCCAACACCAGAGGTACAATCTTTCCAAAGTCCGTTCAACTACTCGCATACGCAGACGACATTGACATAATCGGTAGAACAAAGCGTAATGTCAGTGAAGCCTTCGTGAGTATTGGGACGGAAGCGGAGAATATGGGTTTAGCAGTCAATGAGGGCAAAACCAAGTATATGCTGTCATCAAGAAAAGACACCCAACACCGACGTCTAAGACAAAACATCACCATCGAAACCTATAACTTTGAGGTAGTTAGGGACTTTGTCTACCTGGGTTTCGCTATCAATTCAGACAATGACACCAGCGCTGAAATCAAACGAAGGTTAACTCTTGCCAATCGCTGTTTCTTTGGGCTAAGAAGGCAATTGAGTAGCAAAGCCCTCTCTCGAGCAACTAAAGTGTCCATGTATAAGACCCTCATCATCCCAGTCCTGCTTTACGGTGCAGAAGCATGGACCCTGTCAAATGCGGATGGAAACACTTAAGGCTGCTTCGAGAGGAAAATTCTTCGGACGATTTACGGTCCCGCCTGCATAGGCGGAGAGTGGAGAAGGAGATATAACTTCGAACTGTACGGGCTGTACAGTGATACCGACCGAGCCAAAAGAGTCAAAACATAACGTCTACGATGGCTGGGTCATCTAGAGCGGATGGACACCAACGCCCTGGCCCGGAAAATCTTCGAATCCACAACGCAGGGACGGCGCGGTAGAGGAGCACCGAGACTCAGGTGGCGCACGCAAGTGGAAGGGGACGCGTGCGAAACTGGAGACGGCTAGCTAGAGACAGAGCTGGCTGGCGAAGCTTGTTGGCTGAGGCCCAGGTCCACCCCGGACTGTAGCGCCACCTTAAGTAAGTAAGTAAGCATTGATCGATACAAAAATTCATCAAGAAACAAAATTTTTACTTTTTAATAATTCATTTATCATTGATATTGTTGGTAACTGATGTTAACCCTAGAATACCGTTCTGAAAAACACAAAAACGATCCGTTGGAAATAAAGTTTTTTTCTATCTTTTTAATTGGAACAAGCGCTAAAAATTAATATTACCTCAAATGGCTTTGATTTTATGTTTATTTTTAGTGAGAAATGCGATCTTTATCCAAGAACCACAGGGTTCTCTTTTATGCTCGATTCGTTTTCATTAGAATAAACTGCGTTTTTCATCTGTCTTAACCTGTCGCTGTTAGCGACGCTATGTATACATCTCCTTTTATACGTATTGCTAAATTCAGACATTAAAAGCGTGAAACTTAAGATGAACTTTGAAGAACTTTGAAGAATCTTAAGTTTCTTATTCAGTGTTCCTTTTCTTAAATTTCGTACGCATATTTTTTTCGCTCGCGATATGCCTACACTTCATAGGGTAGTCACCCCTCTTTGAATGTAAATCTATCCACATTTACACCGATGTTTCAAAGACAAATGATGGGGTAGTTGGGGGTGTGTTCTCAGAAAGACTTAATCTTAGTCTCTCTTTCCGACTTTCGGATCATTGTATAGTGTTTTTCAAGCTGAAATTATCGCGACAAAGGAAGTCTTGACCTGCCTTAAGAATAACGCAGACCAACTGCTCTAGATGCCTGGGACATTCCGGGTAACTGCAAGGCTGACGAAGTCGCCAAGCCTTGTTACTACTCTCTTAATCTTGCCTGAAAAAGACTTCTTAGGTATTCCAATTTCCACATGCAAACCTTTGCTTCAACTGGATGCAATAGAAAGAACAAATCTCTGATACACGGTTGGTAGCACCTGTCTAGTGGCGAAACAGATATGGTCAAACCTAGATCTTAAACACTCCAAAAGCTTGATCGCTCTTAATAGATTGCACATGAGTGCTGCAATCGGTGTCATAACAGGATACTGCCTGATAGGCAAGCATGCAACAAGGCTTGGTGTCTATTCCAATGACTTCTACAGAACTGCATAGATAAGGAGGCAGAAGAGAAGAGACCTTCTCTTGACCTACATGCCCCGCTCTCTCTAAAAACTGAAATCTTCACCTGGGAGCTTTCTTCTATAATGCTCTTAGCGATCTTATAACTACCGATCCAAAACATCGCTCACGCTTCATCAATAGCTCAAAATGTATCAACGTGTAGGAGGGATCCCTAGATCCAGTGGTATCACAATGGACCTACATAGGTCTAAGTGCGTCGGTTTCTTTGGATCCGACTGCCACTTCAACCTAACCTAACCTAACAACCATTTTTTGAACTCAAGCTCATTGCAAAAAAGCGAATACAGTCAATGTGCCGGGCTACTATGCACAACATAAGCTTAAATCCAGGATTCGGATCCCCACCGAGAGGGAAGAAGACAATTTTTCTTCTACCTAAGGCGCCGATAGGTTGTTTTGTGTGTTGACTCAACCAAATCATGCAGCAATCGTTCTCTGCAGTACATGTGCCTTTCATACAAAATCGTTGAATACTGCTTTCTAGGAAGGAAATTTGCTGTCGTCCAGGTTGTCAGTCAAGCCCATTGCGTAGCACTTATAGCACCAGGATACCCTGCTTTGGATCACATGGTTTTTCTGTTTTTTTCTGGAAGACGTTCTTCAGACAAATTTTTATTTCTTTTAGAATAAAGTAATCATGGAGATTTGATGCTTTTATGAAAATTGGTGACAGGACCGTTTCCATAAGAAGAGGAGGCAGTGGCACATGTAAGGTAATGATTTGTTTCACTTGGTGAGACTTCCACCGACCTGTCTCATATGATATAGACACCGCCGGAGAACCGACCGAAATGCTTGCGGTTTTAGCCAGTAAAGCTTCTCTGCGCCGTTAATCGGTCAGCTGCTTTCACCTCAACTTCCGCTGTCACTTAGTCAGGTGCAACGCAGAGCCCGCCTCTTCCGAGGCCATTTTAACTCTGGGAATTTATTCTACCCTCAGCATAAGCGAATTCGGTAGCAGCTTCACTCATACTCAGTGTGCCGGGCTAGTCGGACAAAGAGCTACAAGAATATCTTGTTCCTGTTTTCATAAATGAATGTTACGGCCTACAGAATCTCGGCCGTAGTTAAAGAGACTGCGGGTGGATTGGAACACCATGAAAACAAACTATGATCCGAGGTCCTGACTGCCGTCACCTCAGCTAAGTCAAGCGTTCTTGCGTGTTCGACCATACTGTGAAATGAATATATGAGCAAACTCACCAATGAGATTTTTCGATTTGGGTTCCTGCTCCTTATTTCGCTCACAGTGCCTGGATATAGTCTTGCATACCAGCCAATTTAATAGATTTATATAATTTTATTTTATGAAGTCCACTCCTTTGATGCATTTGTCACATATTTCGGCCACCAAGAATCCATGTGAGAAGGTCACCAGTTGCATCTATTGTGGTATACTTTCGCTGCTTCTCCTGGAGCTGTCGTCAGACTGTAGCAGCTGAATAATGTGGCACATATGCCATGTTGACCATGGCTGCACCCCTCCTGTTAGCGATGACTGCTCTACTGTCAAACGTTTGTGGCAGCGTTTAGTTTTGAGATACTTAAACAATGGTACCGGAGGGTCGGGACGGTCCCTCTTCCCTCTTCTGAAGCGTGTTCAGCAAGCAGACTATCGTCTCTGCCAAGTGCTTCGTCGTTTTGCCTTTCGATGCTCATGCAAGAGCACTCTAGCGTAGCAGTTTTCCAAATGCGATAACTTCCTTTGGAAGCTTGGAATCCTAGAGCCTCAGCGAGCGTTTTCTTACCTGCCATTCTTCCAGCCATTTTTGTAGTTTTACCTTCGCGATGACATTTGCGTACGCTCTTTTATGATTTCCCTGTTGTGTTCGGATAAGACAAATAAGCCAAGCGTTCGATTTCTGCTTGAAACTGCTATTGTGTTTCTCCTCTTTTCTGGGCTCTTCGTCGCAACGGGACCCGGTAAACTTGCTGCATGTGGTCGTAGCCAAACCTCATCTCAAATGCCTGGACCATGGTATCATAATCCCGTTGTTTGTCTTCGGGGATGGTTTGCAGTAATTCGGGAGCTGTTTCTCTAAGCGCGAGCGTGAGAGTAAAGGATTTTTTTCGTTGTTCCAATTGTTTTTATCGCGCCAGCTTCGAATTCCAGCCATGATGTTTGATCATTGAAGACAGAAAGCTGCATTTCTTTACGCTGCGCCGTCATCCTCGAACTTTCTGCTTCTTAATCAATTAATTAGCCAGATGTTCTACTGACGATATTTATTCACTGAATTTTTAATATTAATTTTGTTGGTATTGTTGATATTGTTTTGAACCTTTCCTCAAAAAGCTTCCTGGGTGATGGAATCCTAGAGTCGGAGCAATAATTTCCTTTTAAACCCCGAAGTCTGGAGTTTCTTTTTATCCATTTTTCTTTTATCCAATACTTTCAGCTCAGCTGTTGTCAATTGTTCTACTAACTAAACACAATTTGCACGCATAATCAATTTATTGTTTCATTTTATATCCGTTCTAGAAAATTCACTACCGGCTAAATAAGTAACTGTTTTATCGAATTCGTTAATTATTACGTTTAATACACTAACTCAGTGTAAGGGTAGCCATAACCCCTTGAACGCGGATGAATTATAAAAAAATGATACCTTACAACACTGCTTGATACACTTACACTGTTCCAGAAAATTCCACTGAAGAATTTACCCGCACATATATGGATTTTATGCCCAATTTCTGACATCAATGTAATATTTTTGCCTTGGTTTGTCTTACGTGGGAAGGAGAAACCTTCATAGGCACAACGAGGACCGGCCGTGCGTGCTCATAGTAGTGTGAGATTCTTACTCACTAAAAAACCTCCCATTTTCCGTCAGACTACGACTGAGTTTCCTTAACAAGTAGTTCAAGCTTCTGTAGTAATCGCGTGTGGCAGGCTGCCTTCCAACGACGGCACCTACAATACCGCCAATTTATGCGGTTTCATCTTATGCTGCTAGATCTAACGGTTTCATTGGTTGTAGTCGGCGCGTAAGATTTGTCTGATCCAAAGTTCGGATAATTTCATTGTTGCAATGTCCGCGAAGTCTGTGGGTGCCGTGGCGCAGTGGTTAGTGTGTGTGCCTCTGACGCCGGAGGTCTGGGTTCGAATCCTGCCTCTGCCATCTGAAAAAAAAGACTTGTCCTTTTTCACGGCTCCCACCTCCGCGATGGTCTGACAAACCCTCCGAGAGTAACAATTGTCTTGAAAAAACTTCTCAAAGTGCCGTTCGGAATCGGCAAAAAATTGTAGGTCCCCTTGTATGTGAAAAAAGTATAGCACACACAGCATACATGGCTGAGAAGTTGGCCCTGGTTCACCTCGAGCTGTTGCGCCACTCTATTAAAAAAAATTAAAAAAATATCCGCGAAGTCGAGTATTAAGTTTGCGAGCAAAGTTATTATTATTAATATAAAAGCAGTTTGTTATATGAGCTTAGTTTCGAAAAACTTCCGATAAGCCAATTCATTTCTCTTAACCTGATTTCGAGCTCGTCGCGTTTCTTTTTAACGTGCGGCTTCCATTTAGGTTTCGTGTCTAGAGTCATTCCTAGATATTTCGTTTCATTAGAGTACGGAATTTGTACCGAGCTAATTAATAAAGGTTTGTTGTTTATCTTTTTATAAGTAAAGACTTAGTCTCGTTTAAGACGACTCGCCAGCTCTTCGTCCAGTCGCATATTTTGTTTAAAGCGCGCTGAAGTTTCCCTGTTGATATTTCAACTGTCGTATCAATATCGAGTATTACAGTGTCGTCAGCGAACGTAGCTAAAATTGTTCCCTCATCGTGGGTTATGTCTCACGCAAAAATAGTAGTTTTGCAAAATAGTTTTGCAGTATAAAGCAAAAATAATATAGGGCCTAGAACGCTTCCTTGCGGGACACCGGCATTTATCTCTTTGAATTCCGAGTACTCATTTTCGTACCTTACGCGAAAGATTCTGTCTTCAATGCAAGACTCTTAGATTCTATAGAGCTTTTCTGGTAAGGTAAGCCTTAATTTGTACTTCAGGTCTTCGTACCATACCTTGTCGAAGGCTTGGGATACGTCCAGAAAAGCGCTAGTACCTACGTATCTTTTTCGCTTCCAGATATTTTTCGATTTCGTTTGTTATTCGATAGACCTGGTCCATTGTTGAATGCTTTTTCCTTAATCCGAATTGGTGATCCGGAATCAATCGTCTTTCTTCAATGATTGGTTGCAACCTTTTAAGCAACACTTTCTCGAATACCTTAGATATTATCGGCAGTAGCGAAATAAGTCTGTATGGCTTTTTGTCGTTCGGACATTTTCCTGGTTTCGGAACCATCATGACCTCGGCCGCTTTCCATTGCCTTGCAACGTATAAAATTCTCATGGAGGCTTAAGCTTTTTTCGGTAGCTCCTTTAGAATTTCGCTAGTAATTAAGTCGAAGTTGTTTTTCAGATTATTTATTGTTTGACGAAGTTCAGCCAATGACACGGTTTTTATTCTATAATTATCTTGTACCGCATAAGGATTGAGCTCCTCGACCAACGGTTCCCCGTCAAACGGTTTGAATGTTTCTTCTAGGTAATCTGCAAATAAATCCGCTTTTTCTTTGTCTTCTCTTGCCCTTTCGCCGTTGGCTTTTTTTAATGGCGCAGAGTGTGCTATTGGCTTCTTAACGGACTTGACTGCCTTCCAAAGAGAGTAGTTCGAACATTTATCGGCGGCCAATTTTTTGAGGTAGGCAGTAGTCTCGCGACTTTTAAAGTCTTGAAGTTCGTGCTTCAGTTTGTTCGAAAGGTGGTTGAAGATGGTCTTATCCGGGGGTGCTCGCGAACGTTGCCATCTCCTGCGCGCTGTCCTCTTTTCGCATATTAGCTCTTCTATTTCTCGCGGATATATTGTTCCGTTGGTCGATAATTCGGACCTCCGCTCTGAATAACTCTCACGAGTTTATCTAATTCGTCTTCTATTTCAAGTGGCGTTTTGAGCGGTACATTTAAAGCTATGTTTTCTATGGTTTGTCTTATAAAACTCAATTTCACATTTATTGTTACACACAAAAATACGTTATTTATCAAACGCAAAATATAAATCACAATCAATTGAACTTTGCCACAAATTCAAATTCCACATTTTGTTTCAATTTCATCACTTTTAACTTTATCTCTCGATTTTCGCAATTCAAAGGTACAAATACAACTGTGTCGTCTGAGTTTTTTATCCGTGTATTTATTAAAATTTACCTAGCTAGTTCTCGAAATTTCCTTTTTGGTAATTTTCCACTGGAATTTTTGCACTGTCAGTTGATTTTAATCACAGTAGGTATGTTCGCGTAGAGTTAATTGATGTGCGAAGTTGTGCCTTCTTTATGTTTTTTTTATGCTGAGGTTGTGTGTATATGGGAAAAGAGGGTCTAAAATATCGTGAATAGGGTGGGTTGGGTACCCTACTATTGTTAACTATAACTTAGAGATGCAAAAGCACTGCGCAAGATGAGTGCCGCATTTGCTGAATGCCGATTCAGCAAATGCGGCACCAATGTTGGGACCGTTCATCAAGGATCCGACCGATTTTGTTCAGCGGTTTGTCATGACGAATAAGAAATTAAACAGCAGTGAAAGTACTGCCAGCAGGCCGATGCTTCAGCGCCAAAGTGATTTGCGCCCCCCAATTCATCTAATTTGGCAGCGCATCGTGTTGACATAAAAATGGCTGTTGACATAAAAATGACATCCATGTGTTTTCAAATTTGAAGAAATTTGTGTATGGGCAGCGCTTCGCATCGAATGCAAAAGTTGACAGGGTCGTATTTTTCCGTATATTTCCAGTCTCTCAGACGACTCTCGAAACTCCGAGAAGGAATATTGATATTGGAGAAACAGTGGTAAAAGCTTGTTGAACTCCAGGAAGACAACGTTGAAAAATGAATGAATTTTTCAACTGAAAATCGCAGCCTTTCATTGTCAGGCCGAGAGATTTTTGAGCTTGGCCTCTCATCATGTCCATAGAACTAGATTGACAGCATACGACAGCATATGACAATGCATCTCGTTGCTGTTCCAAACGAAATAACGAGTATTTTCTATAATGCTACACGCCCTAGCTTCCTTCCATCATCCTACCATCATCACCTGAAGAAAAGACTCTTTCCTTCCACGGTTCCCACCTCCGCGAGGGTCTGACAAGCCCTCCGAAAAAAACTTCTTAAAGTGCCGTTTGGATTCGGCAAAAATTTTTGCTCCCTTTGTATGTGAATAAATTAACACAAACAGCATCCATTGTTGAGAAATTGGCCCTGGTTGAGCTGTTGCGCCACTCTATTTATTTATTTTTACACGCCCTAGCTTGATCAGTTATGCCAGGATCTTGAATTCGGCCAAGGCTAAGTATAGAACTCCTGATGATGAATGCTGATAAATGCGGGCTTAAATTGGCTGAAAAGATGCTGTATATATTGACTGAAAATTCCTCTGTATGTTCCAGGATTTGTCTTAGTGTGAAAATTTGGTCCATTGTCGATCTACCAGGCCTGAAGCCACACTAGCATGAGTAAAAAAGTGTGTCATAAAGCGGCTTTTGTCGTTCACACAGAACGTTTGATAGGATCTTATATGCGGCATTTAGCATTAATATTGCACGATAGTTCTTGCAAAACATGGGATTTCCTCTCTTAAAGGTGAGTCATATAGAGTGGATTGTTCAGTGATTGGGTATACGGTATGCCTTCGCCGCCCACACTTGGCTAATGACTTGTTGCAAGCTCTCCACCATAACATCACCGTTGAATCTAAGGAGCTCCGCAGGTAAGCCATCCGAGCCAGCGGCTACGTTTATCTTAAGTCTTTTAATACCTAAACCGACTTCCTTAATACTGATGGATGAACTTGCTCTTTGTAGACTGTAATTTGAAAACGTTACCGAAACACTTAAAAAATTCCTTGTGCTAAGTTGAGTAGATTTACTTCGCTATTTCTACGAACGTTTTAGTTAGTTATTTTTAAGAACCTCCAAAGAATTCAGGGGTTCCATTCATCGTCATCCTATTTGTGCCCTTGGTAAAACTTTTGTGCCTCATTTCTGCTGAAGAATCTCTCGTAACCGGTGTTATTCTCTGCTCTTCTTTTGCATGTTCTTGCCGCCATTTATTGTCAAACCAGTGTTCCCACTGTCTGTGGCCGTAGATTCCTTAAAGGTTGTGAGATCTCTCACGATTGTATAGTTATTTTACGTCGAACTTACTTAAAAGAGAATATGTATTGATTCAGTTAAAGAAATGTGGACGTCAGGTGCACAAAAAACACTGGTTCTTCCTTCATTTATTTCATTTCAAAACTAAACCGAAACGTTCTTTTGTTAGCAAGCTTTAATTATTCTTGAAATATCATAGAAAATAAAGAAAAAAAAAACTGTAGATCTAATCGGCAAATATGTTCGTTTTGGTTGAATATGCTTAACTCAACATTCATTCTTAAAACAGACCCCAAATACCTCCAGCTTCAAAAATTAAATCAATGGAACATTTTTCTTTACTTACCAGCCCGTAAAAGATCAAAGGGCTTATGCTTTAATAAACCATAAAACAACCATCAAAGCCGCAATTTAATGCACAATTTACACTCTCAACTCCGTGTTCAACATTTATGAGCTTCCTATCCTGCCACAGAAGCCATAACCGCAATTGTAACAAACCAACAACCTAATGTGTGACTACGTCCAATAAAGGTTATGGCTACCAGCATTACAATGATTGTGGTCACTGTGTCTCGCCTGGAATTATGTGGGTGTTTTTGTATTATTTACCCACAATGTAAAAGTATACACTCCCTCATAAGCAACTATAAATTCCAGAGAAAAAATAAAATATTTCCCATTGAATGGGAACACCGCACTCACTCCTGCCACAATATACAGTATGGGCGACCACATCACTATACAAATACAAAATATTTGCCACCATTCCTGGCAGTTTGTGCTGCGCTGCCAAAAAGCCAAGGCCATAGTGTGAGCACCCATTTGGCGGATTTATGTCTGCGCCCAGCCTAAAATACCTACACGTATATCTAATTACCGTCTATTCACTTGGCGGGGCCCTTGCCCCCGCCCCTTGACGCGGATGTTAATAGCCAAAAATTGAATTATGAAAATGGCCTGGCTTAAGTCCACGGCGGAAAAGGAGAACGGCTACGCCGAGGCATGCGGAGAATAAAGTAAAATTTATTCAAATAATAAATTTCTTGAAGCGAAACGCAAAAAATTAAACAAAGCCTATATCCTCGCACCTATACAACACAGGGGTATATAGGAGAGTGGGCTCTGCCCCACCCCCGTGGAGACTCCAAAACTTAAGACTGGCGAAAGGTTGAATAATAATTCAAGCGAGGGGCGGCAAACCCTTTAGTTACCCTCAGCGGTGTTGCCGCAATAAATTTCGGAAAATTGTATTTAAATGAATTGCGGGACCCCGCACCACCTCGGAAACAAGGTCAACTTTCGGCTGCTTGTAGTGCGTGATATCACATTAACACTGCGGTACAATAGACGGCAAAAAGGTCCTCCACGCCGGAGCGCCTGGGAGGCAGAAATTAATGACTCCGGTTAGCATAGTTCAAAACAATTAGTTACATGTATCCCTAGTTAACATGTTTCAAAAAGTCGTAAAGCAAAGCGCAAAGTATATACTCGATTCCACTTCACACACGGACTTCCTTTCTCCACACATCGAGTGATTGCTTTGTAGCCACATCCTTTTACTCCATAGTCTACCGCATCGATGCTATCCTCCACTCCGGGTTGTTGGATGTAGTATAAGATACGAGCGAGGAATATTTCTTTGAGTCCTTTTGCAGGAATCTAATTAATGAAATTACATGTATCCCATGTGTGAGTGCTCGCCTCGAAGCATTAAAGTACGATGTGAGATAACACAGACGCGGCACACGAGACACTCTACAACTCCGGGGTATAATAATATTGATTTTGGAATTGAAAGTTAATCCAAAGTAAGGAAGCAGCAGCAGAAAGTATCGGTGCTTGGGTGGCAAACCATAACCCGGACAATAGTGCTGTCGGTCGGTACAACAGACAAAACTTCCTTTCGGGTATAGCGCAGTTGATCCGTGGATACTTGTTTTAGATTTTCCAATGGCATGGCAAAAGGGATAGCTGAACACTTTTGAATCGTCCTTCTGGGAGATGACAGTGTGGCCAGCAAGAGTTGATGTGGTTTTTTAATTCGATAAACACTAGTACTGATACGCTGCAAAAATTGCGTAACTAAAAAGGGAAAGGCAGAATTCTTTGAAACGTGTCGGTGTAAGGGCTTCAGCCCCCTATATATTCGGCAAGATGTGCGTGAGCAAACTGAGGCGGTCGGAGTTGAGGACTGCACTAATGACCAACTTGAAACCAACCTTCCAGGGTCCAGGCTATAGGTCTTTAGTAAAGCTGGCAAGTGCTAACTGAGTCAGCAGTTGATTCGCCAGAGCCGTGACGAGTATATGTCCCTCTCGGAGGACTCGTTCTCCGATAAGTATACTAACTTACGATAATCGAGCCGGATCTGGAGCTCGATCTGGCTCAAGAAGAAAAGAATTGTCAGAGGAAGGGGCAGACAGCTCCAACGAACATAAAATATTGGCATGGCTCTTTGTAACCAGAGCTGTGCGAACAGCTCTAATGAAATGATCTTTAGAATAGTAAAAGAGGGTAGAGATTGGTAGAGAGAGATGCATTGAGTCAATGGAATTAGACGCACTTCTTGGGAAACTTCCCCACCGGGTGTATGTTGGATGTAAGGATGACAGTTGTTAGAAATTTAGCTTAGAGAAGAACTTCCTCTAAGACGAATGGTGCTGTAGATTTATTCGAAGACGAATAAATCTTCAGCACCTAGACTGAGTAACAGCACCATTAAATGGTGCATAAAAATGGGCCAAAACAGATAATGGAGCTAGTACAGGAGTATTAAGGCCAAGAACAAAATACTCTGAATCCAGGACCAGTCTAAGCAATTCGTGATATAGAAATTACAGACAGTTTTAGACAGCAGGCAGCTATGAAGATCAAAATTCCCACATAGTCAGATCTAAGCTTGAATAGGATTGCAGACAATAGCCCAATGGTCTGAGCAGGGCCAATAAAGTGACCTAGGAGATGGAGACCTTCGATTCTCTCTTTTCCAACAACCCGGTGATGTTGGAAAAGAGAGCATCGAAGTTGCGGACTCTTTGCCAAGACAAGGAGCTGCAGCCTTGATATGGACTAAAACTTTCAGTGAAAAAAAATTTTTCTAAATTTCTAAAATTTTCAGAAAACACACCCTATTCAAAAAAATAGAAGAAATAAAAAAAAAAGGAGAAGGTAACATAAATTAAGACCTCTAAAAACCATCTAGGGCCTCAGTAAAATTAACCTTCGTATGTTTTCAGGATTCCTAATGGGTCATTGTGAACACACGGAGCGCTTCAGGAAAATTGGTGCGAGAATCCCGTCTGCAGATTTTGCGGACAGGTTCATGAGACTTCAGAACATATTTTGCAATTCTGTGGGACCGCGGGTGCTTATTAGGGTCCGCGGAGTCGTCACTTGAGAAGAACTCAACAGAGCATTCGTTTTTTCTTCAAAATCAAGAAAAAGCGACTTTCTGGGGCTGACTTGGTGATTGCCGAAGATCTAAGCTCTTCAGCACTAAGCCAAAAACAAATCTAAGAATGGTGTCTATGCGCAGTAGAACATTGGACCAGCGGTTGGGTCTGAGTGCTTCATTGAATAGAAGCCGACGAAAAAAAGCCTTCAACAAAGCCCGACATCCATATATGACTCAATCTAGACGATTTTTGAAACGTACCTTAAAAAAGAAAACCATACTGCAAAGCTGTCTGTAGTGAAAATTTCGAAAACAGCTCGTTTTGAAAGAATCATACCGGAGGGCAGGAGAAGCGGTATCGGTGTTAACCACTGCCAGCAGGGCATTGGGAGGCAGTGAGGGGCTCTCTTAAAAGAGAAGTCCAAGTAAAAGCCCAAGTAAAAGTAGAAGCCCGTGGCAACCGTTTAAGTTGTATGCTGACACCAATAAGAAAAGAAAGCGAGTGTAAAGCATTCTTAAGTGAGAAGCTAAGGCAGGGTAACGATTTCGGTGTAAGCCCGAACCTTATGATACTCAGGCCAGAACTAACCTCTAAGGTGGGATAGGCAGAGTAACCACTTGCAGTATGACTGCCTTCCGAATTGACTATATTGGGCGGAGCCACCTGATCGGGAGTTGCTCATAATTCTACTTTTTCAAAAAAATTCTGTTTTCAAAATTCTGACTTAAACAAGAAAATTCTGCCTATTCTGCTTTTTTAAGGAAATTGTTCACTTTTTGGAAGTAAAGTAAAGTTAAAAAAAGACCGTCAAGTATGAAGACATACGCGGAACGGTCCGTCGAATTTTGCTGCAGGTGAGGCTTACCTTTATTGTGCAGCTAGTGTAAAATTCTATTTGTTTACTTTTATTTCTGGGAATATTTTACATTCATTTGTATACTTTTTCGTAGTGGAGTCTACTTTCTTATATTGGTTGTTTTTTTTTTTAATTTGTCACTAAAAAAAGTGGCATAAAACTTTTCCTTTAATTTAATTTTTTATATTTTTTCTTAAAATGAACTGTTATATGCTTATTCTTTCTTTTTAAAGTCCTTGTGTTGGTAAATGTTCATGTAGTTGTACCTGCGTCAAATTTGGTTTGATGTTAAAGAAGTGGCCCAGAAGTGACGATGGATATACACATCTACTTGCAAGCAGCATCATTTTAGACAGTCAACTTTAGGTTTAGGTTTTTTTTTAATTCAAAAGATGGACTACGTTCGGTATTTTTTTTCAAATTTTTGCCTCTTACCGTTTCGAAAATAGAGGGAAGGACACATATTTTCTTGGCTTTTTTTACCATTTTTAAAATTTATAATCCATAAAACAGCCATTTTTTTTTGATTACCGTTAGGCTTTTTTTATTTTACAATCAGCTGCAGTCCATTGGTCACTTTTCTTCAACTCTACGGACGTGGATTTCTGAGAAAACCGTGGTGTTTTTTATTTCGTGTGTTTAAATAGATTTCGTTTGTTTAAGGTTGAAAACGGCAATATTGAAACTTTTTAAGTGCAGTAAACTTGCTTTGTAAACGCTTCACACTTCAGCCAAATTTAATTAAAACCGTCGTTGCCGTTAACAGTCCAGCAACCTTTAAAAAACCGTTTTCGAAAATATTTTTACGTTTTTGAGTCAATGCTTCGAAGTTTTTGAATACTCGAAGCTTGCTTTGGCTTAACATGAAGTCTCAAAAGATGGACTATGCCAATTATTTATATAAAATCTTTATACCGTTTGGGAGCTAAAGGGGGAGACGTACCTCTTTTTGAACTCCTTTTGAACTGAAATTTAAAACTGCAATTAAACCGTTAATACTGATTAAAAAAAATTGCCCTCATTGGATTCTCTGACTGTTTCCGTTGTTTCAAAGAACACCAAATTTGTCTTTCTACGACTTACAGTTCAGAAGTTATAATAAGATTGGACGGGCGGACGGACAACGTAGCGATACCATTAGAGGCTCTTTTTCATTTTTGAACGGACCGCTGAAATGAGCATCAAGTATGAAGACATACGCGAAGCGGCCCCTCGGCTTTTGTTGAAGGTTTAGCTAATCTATATTGTTGTAGCTTGTATAAAATTCTATTTGTTTGTTAAAATTGTTTCTGGATATATATTACAGTTTGTTGTATACTATTTAGTAGCGCAGTTTATATATTTTTTTTTTAAATTTCTGATACGTGTGATTTTTTTTAAATACGAATTCTCTTTTGCAATTTTTTGGTGAAAACGTCATCCATTTTGAACTTTTAATTTCTCAAAAACCTTTCAATATTTTCAAAAAATTGGATTTTTTCGCTAAATTTTAATATTTACTAAAAATACATTTCGTTTTTCTAGTTCTCGTCTGGTAAACTTCTTCAAAAAAGTATTTAAAAATATTAAGTACATTTTCCCATAGACTTCAAACTGTCAGTGCTTAAACCCGACAGTTTGAAGTCGTTATTAGTTCTTCAAAAAAATTACCCTCTGGGTTCAGTTTAAGAGCACAACAAATTTTGTCTTTCTACGAATAACCGTTCAGAAGTTATAACGCCATTAAACCGACGGGCGGACGGACAACGTAGCGATAAAAGGTCTTTTTTCCATTTATAAGCGCACAGCTTAAAAAGAAGCAGCCAGGGGTTCGCAGGGTGACGGAACGCCCCTCCATACGTATTTCTCTGTGTCGCTTTTTCAAAGATATATTTCCAGAATTTTGCAAACCAGAATTTCGAAAAGCAGAATTTTGAAAAGTAGAATTTTGTAAAAAGAATTTTGAACGTAAAAGAGATTGGGGGAAGCAAGGTGACTTGGCAGGTTTTGTAGGTGGTCTGCAATATTCCCCTAGGGTTTTCCTTCGTAAGGTCGGTAGGGCGGGGCAGGACCCCAAAAAATAATCTATCATTTATTCCCCCTACTCATCTCTGCAACTTACACGCTTGTACTGGAGAGAGACCCGTGCTGATGTCGTTCCATTGTGATAGCTACGGTGTCGAGATGAAATTTTACCATTTTTGTAGGTGCTACAAGAGTTCGACGTCAAAATTTTGCCGGTGTCAAAATTATTTTTACAAAATTGTGCTTTTCGAAATGCACAATTTTACAAAATTGTGCTTTTGCTTGTAAAAATTCTGTTTTACAAAATTATTCTGGAAATGCAACTTTGACAAAGCGTTTCTTTTTGTACATTTGCTTTACTTCAAAAGAGTCAAAAGTTTGTTTAAGAAAGTAGAATGACCAGAACATTACTGCTTAAGTCAGAATTTAGCGAAGCAGAATCTTGAAAAAGCAAAATTTTGAAACAGTATTTTTTATCGAAAAAGATTAATTATGACCGCTCTTGTGCTGCTTTTGTCGGTTTCTCTGCATTATTATTGGGAGCACAAGCACCTTCATAAGCTAGTTCGCCCGCTCTGACTACGCCGCGCCGTACTGACGATACAATTAAAAATCAGTCAGTGATCTCTAATTCAAACTGCGTCGGTACTAAGTTTATTTTTGAATGTGTATTTTTTCCGAAAGCACTTTTTCCCTGATTATGTTGCGTATACGCCAGAGTGACATGGAAATAAAAATGAATTGTCTGTTAATGTGCTTTTGAAACGTGGGTTGAGTCGTTGAAATCAGTTTTTGTTTAAGTAAAACATTTTATAATTCCAGAAAACAAAGGGTCTTCCAATAGTGAATTAAGAAATTTGGCACTTGTTATATTGTTTAAGCTGCACCTGTCAAGATGGCTGTCGTTTTTTCAGCCTGTTTTGCCGAAACGCTTGGGTTGTATATACTGTTCAACAACACTTGCAAATAATCTGCCAGAAAACATTGCCGCTGTACAGAGTTTACAAGAGAACCCGAGGTAGTAGATGGAAAGAGGAAATTCGGATGTGCACCATCTAGAGAAGTCGCGCAGGTCATTTGAACGATGTTATGTGCCATACGAAATGGCATCAATGGGCCTTTTAAAGGAACGAAAAGTTTTGATGATATCTCACACACACTTTGTTTAATTTAGGTTTAAAGATAGAAAGCGCTTTATGAAAGACCCTTCTTATGCTGCGACTATCATGAACAAACCTTGCAAATTGTACAAATGGTGGTCGAAATTTTAAAAAGTCTATGCACCCACGATTTCGATCTGTAGAGACCGCAGCGAGCAATCACGTGATAGATGACAGGCTAGAAATCTCTGGAATGGGAGTATTGGGGTCTTCACATTTTTATTTGTTCGTTACCTATGAGCTCCTTTACTATTTATCCACTGGCGATTTTGGTGAGCGGTTATGTGCATTCCTGTGAAGGTTTTTCAATTAAGAAAAAGGCGACTGTATTTGTTTTAACAAAATAGGAGACTTTTACCCAAAGTTGAAGCAGGCAAAAGCTTTAATGTAAAACTTTGTATTGCAAATGTTCTTTCAGTTTTCTATAATTATGGCACTGCCGTGCCAACATAATAATATTTCTTCGCCAGTATGGTATTCAACTTGCCACTCACACTGTAACAACTCGATTCTTCATTGTATTCTGTTCTACTCAACGTGTGTTCCCAAACACAATAGCGAACATCATCCTAGCGCCACAAAACAATGTGCTGTACGTTGATATGCCAAAAGGATTACCCAGCAAGAGTAACTTGCCCTCAAACTTGTCCCCATTTCACTTTTGAAGCAGGTCGTTTTCGTTCGGGTGTGCTGTCAAAAAGGAAGCAGTGTGTGCTCCTCTCTGGGGTTCTGTTTTTCGGAAAATAAGGAAAAGTTTTATTATTTTCCATTCGCATTCCAACACACACACAGACACAACGCAACACGGCCAACAGCGATTACATTCTTAAGTTATAGCGAAAACTTTAAGGTCTGCTTTTGAGGATTTGTGTAACCCTCGACATAGTTATTTGCTTTCTTAATCCCCGTAGATGGCTGGTATCAGGCGCCCGCCTTACCAGCTGCGTGATTTGAGGGAGGTCCAAGATAAAACAATAGAATCCGGAAAGGAAACATTTCTGGCAAACCTGTTTGTGAAATTTTTCCCAAAAACCAATTAATTTCCGCTAAATAAAAGGGCACACAGATATCAAACTGATGATTGTATGGTTTGGGTCGCCCAAACGGGCTTAAGTGCAACAATGTCTCGAGACATTATCGTTTGGGTGATTTTGACGGGTGGGGATATTTTGAAAGTTTTCCATTCGATGGGGGTTTCGGCTTATCTTATGGTAGCTTCCCTGCAAGATATGGGATAAGACAATGGAGAATAAATTACGGAAAATGTCACAATGCAATGGTGTGCTGCTGGGAAAATGACGCTAAGGATACAAATTCACTGAATGTCCTGCGAACAGAGAGTTTTGATCCAATTCTGCTATTTTATTATGGAGATTTTGCAACTTAGCCAGTTATGGTGTTGAGTTCTATAACCTGGAGCTAAATGGGCTCCTAAGTAATCGTCTGAAGTTAAGCTTTTGCAAGGATGCATCTTGGGGTAAGGATAATTGCCAACAATTTCTTTAGAAAGTGCACAACTTCTTGTCTCTTCTTTTTATTTGGAAATTTTTTAGTAAAATGGAATTATATCCTTTAAATATTTAACTACGACTCTTCTGCATTCCCCCGTAAAGTGCTAATGTGCTTATGGTCTCTTTTATCCAAAGACGTCTGTCACCATTTACCTCTTGCGTATTCGCATTTTTCAGGCAATTACATCAAAGCCAAACAATAAACGTCACCGCAACATTTCGACTCACGTTTGATGTATTTTCCCTGAGTTAGTTCGGTATTATGGTAGAAAATAATTCATGGGAATGTCGTAAAATACGACCATTATGAGCGGTTATTACACACTGACGCACCCTCTTCTATGTGGAATAAATCGACGTCTACGGGTATTGTAATACATTGCTCCTTGGTAGTTTAATGGGTGACACTTAGGGCAAAGGACCTCCCAAAGGAAAACCACAAAGCCATGCATATATAAAACCATTAAGAAATTATCTTTTGCAAATAATATCCAGTAATTATATTGACTTAAAAGTTAGCATACACACTTTGTTGTTGCTTTATTGGTTTGCTCATGCGACATATGAAGGGCGGTGTCATCGACAAATCATTTGAACTTGTGTAATAAAAGGGAAAATATTGCCTGAAGTCTCGCTCATCGAGTCATTGACTATTTTGGGAAGCATTATTCTAACAAATTAATGTGCCATCATTAACATTAACACATTGACCTACTTCCTATATGGGACTGAAGTAAAATTGGAACAAATTTAAAAGAAAGAATGAAATATTGCCGTTGCCTCATATTTTCGCTGCGACATAACTTTCCGTTTGGAGTTTTAAACTCTGGCTATGTATGCCACCTAAGGGCAGTGGATTGGCCACACTCTAAGGAAGGGTGATAGTTCCATGGCAAGATACGCAATGGAATGTAACCCATTGACAGAAGACCCAGCTGACAGAAGAGCCCGTTTAATTTAAAACACATGGAGTAGAAGTGTGGAGGAGGAATGCAGACAAATAGGAAACAGTTATGGAGCGCTAAAGCACATCGCTGAAAAAATACGCGATGGCCCGCAGGCAAGGTGGTCGCCCTATGTCCCTTAAGGGGAAACATTGAGCATTTATATTGGGAATTCGTACATATATGTATTTCCACGATCTTTCAAAAGTTCGTTCAGTTCAATACCTCGTATAAGCCGATGATATTGAGATAATCGGGAGAATACAGCGTGATATCAGTGAAACTTTTGTAAGTAATAAGATAAAAGCGGGAAATATAGGCGGAGAAAATAATCAAAAGCGTTGTCTCAGGACTACACAGGACTGTAGCTCCGCTAAGAGTCGATTAGCCTGGTTTTGACTCGCCTTATTTTTTTCTAGGCTTATTCAATTATTTGAGGTTAATCGTTATTTCCTTTCAACCGTTCTCCGACAGTGGCTGTAATTCAGCCATTGTGTGAACATAGAAGATTGACAAAAATGCAGTCGTGCTAGATGATGAGTTGGAGTCACCCCATGGCCTTATCTTGTCTAGGTAGCGTGGGTAGGATCAACTTGTCAATCTCTTTTTCGTAAAGTTGCCCCACCGAAATTGTCTTGAGGAGACTAATCCTTTCTCTCATTTCAATTCTTTTGATTGAGCCTTCACCAGAAAAAAAGACTCGTTCTTTCCCCACCTCCACGGGAATATGGTATCACAATGGACTTATATAGGTCTAAGTGTGTCGATTTCTTTCGACCCGACTGCCGCTTCAACCAAACCTAACCTAATTTAAGGATTCTTTTTTCTTATTCTTGTAGGATTTGATGCATGGTTCAGTGGTTAGTGTGTCTACTGTACACGAGGACCCGGGTACGTGTCTTTACCGGAAAATAAGAAGATATTTTCACGATCCCAACACCACGAGGGTCTTACAAACCCTTCGAGAGTATTACTTGTGAGTAATCTCTCAATTCGCTTTTCAAAATCGGAAACATTTTTAGGTCGCCTCCATATGTGTGTAAGAAGAGAGGTCAGGTGAGAGCTCTAGACTGCTTTACTTGATTGCCTCCTGTGGTCTATTATTTTGGTATCGAACTCATTTTAAACCTAACGTACATATATTCCGAAAAATAGCGACAAGTTTTAAAGGATGCCTTGGTTTTGTGGTCCTTTTATTTGAGGCTGTGGATACTAACAAGTCCCTAATTACAGCTACTGCTTTCATATTTGGCTTTCATTACCCCACGTGAATTATTGTGCTTTGCCACCACAAAAGAGGCTACATAATCATTAAAAAAAAAACCAAATATTTTTACCTCATTTGGTTTCATCTGTCACAGAGTCCTAAATCATACAGAATGATCCATACGAGAGCTCCTAGTAGTGATTTTTGAGGTATCCCTGTGGAGAAGTGATAGTACCAACTTGGAGCCGTCCTTTCTTTGAAAACTCAGCTTACTCCTCCTTAGGTAGTGCACTTTATTAATTGTGCCTAGCGCTCTTATACATAAATTATAAATTACTGCATTACTGTGTTCAAAGCTTTTCTTTTGCTAGAGCTGGCTGTCGAAGCTTGTTGGCTGAGGCCTAGATCCAACCCGGGCGCTACACTTGCTTTAAGCAAGTAAGTAAGTAATTTAGAATGTTTTTTCTATTCATTACAACAATCAAAAGTATGTTGGAAATATGTCCTGTTTCTCGTATATACGGGACGAACAATCACCTATACTTTCGTGAACCAAAGTCTCTAGAGTCTAGAGTTCTAGACCGTCTTCCTGACTTTATTCTTGTTTTTATAAAGCTTAAAGTTTATAAGACCGTCCGCCAACTTCACCTGTTTTTCTACACACCTCCACGCCTGAAGTCCTGTATCGGAATAATCCAGTCACCCAAGCCTACAATTTGCCTTATACCATGTTTCCACCGGGCACTAATCCGGATTAACATAAATCTTTATTAAATCTCCTAAAAATTACACGATTAACCATATAAACTTAAATCCTCTCGGCAAGCGATTAAAAATAAATCCCCTCAAAAATCTCATTCATTCATTTCCTAAACCACTTTCAAGCCTTTTCGAGGACCTTTTTAACAGTTTGAGAATCGAAAAAAGACAACTGAAGCTGTCCCCTGTGACAGATCCGTAGGAATTACGTTTTCTATTGGTATGTTTACAATGGAAATTTTTTTCGCTCTGGAAAATGACGACGCCACTTTCTTTTGAGAGCCAAAATGACAGAAAGACTGCTCGTGTCAATCCTATATTAATCCTATATTTGTCCGGTGGAGCCACTTTGAGATTAATTATTATTCTTCTCGCGCTAATCCTCGTTTTATTGCCTGTGGAAACATAGTGCAGTCGGTAGGGGTGTGATTGGAAAAGCACGAGAGAAACATGTAGCTTTTGTTCTGCATTTATTTTTCCACAACAACTCCACCTTCGACTTAAAGGAATGTGGGATTTCTTTTGCGAGGAAGGTTAAACAAATAAAAAACAGCGACACGACTAACAACACGGTGCAGTAGAGCGTACCTCTGACTCGTTAGTAAATGATTGGGTACCATTGCCAACTTACTACTAAAAAACGACTTACTGGCCCTTGTACCTCAGAAGAGTCATTGCCTGACCTCCCACGAAAATTTATGCTGTATTAGCTTAAGATGTTCGTACGCACATTAAGGAAACCTTAATTTCGACTCCGATCGGCGAATTGGGAGGGCTCTTATAAGAAATGATACTCTTGGAGGGTTCTCAGACTATCGCCGGTTTAGCCGAGCCCAACCCGCTACACCACACCCAAATTAAGCTTAAAGAAACTCTTTTACGTAGGGATTCCTCATCAGAACTTCAACACAGTATATATACCAACGGATCTAGATGAAATGTGATGTCGGGGCCAGTGTTTACTCGAAATAACCGTAAATATCAAAGTCAAAACGCCTGCCGGATTCGGCCAGCGTTTTCCAGGCGGCATTACTGGCTTTTCGAACGGCCTGGACGCAGCTTGGGCGTGACACAACGCAAAACGTACAAACAAAACATTGTTATCTTTATAGACAGCCGAGACGCCTTCAAAGTTATTGGCTGAGCTACGTCTCTACCTCTGTGCAGGACAGGAGTGACGGAACGAGCACGCCCACGCGAACATTTCAGAGGTATACTTCTTTTAGTTCCAGGGCATAATTTAAAAGATTTAAAAGTAAAGAAACGTGCAGATGAGCTTGCCAGGCAGTTCCGGGCTTCACACGCCTTACTCGCACTGACTGGGGTCCACATTCCGCTAGAGGCGGTTAAAGGACAACTTTATTCAAATCTACTGCAGAAGACTAATCCTCAATGGAGGGGATTGACCGACGACGGGTTGGCGGGTTTCGTAGTCCGGCATTTTAATTTCCGGGACTTAGGATTCTGGTATTTTGTGGTCGGGGTTTTGTATTCCGGGATTTTAAATTACGGGCGAACGGTTCGATCCCTGTCGCTACGCGGCTTTTGTCCAATCTAACATAACCTAATTTGAATTTTATAATTCCAGAAATTTCTGGGAATTTCGAACAAACGAATTTGACTTTTATAATTGCAGAAATTTCTGGGATTTTCGAACAATTTTAGTTTTCCGTTATTCGGATTTCCGGGATTTTAAATTCCGGGATTTTGAGTTCGGGGTTTATTAATCGGGATTTTGTATTCCGGGATTTCGGTGCCAACCCCTAACGGTTCGATACTTTGACCGATTGCGTCGTGTCAAGGGAGATATGGTCAGCATCCAATAAAAATAGAACAAGAGACCTACTCAACAGTGCCGGCCCTGATAATGCTGATATTACGGCGATAATAACGGAACATTGACCAATTAGAAACCATGCAGCCACAATAGGTAGGTATAGTACACATCTGCAATGTAAATCATCTAAAATGTAAATAAGAAAGAAACTCTCCCACTTGCTCTGCAAATGTCCGGAACTAACAAGAGCCAGATTGTCAACCGATCTTTGATGACCTTAGTAACATCTCGTCTCGGAGTAAGGAATACAAGATATTATCTTTCTTTTCTCAACACTACAAGGCTGCATATTCGTACTGACTGCATCACAACCTCAGCAGCCATCAGAAACGAGGTAACGCGACTTTTGTTATTAAAAAGGCAAATAAAGTTGCTACTTGGGTTCATTATTTAACTGCCTTGCCTGCTCTGGACGTCGAGAGACACGAACACCCATCTGGGGCCCGGTATAGTTCGCCCACTCAGCTGCGAATTTTTGTCTGTGAGGCGTAGCCTGGGGTGGAACCGGCTATGATCTGTGATTTTCACATTTTGTGACAGTCAATGTGATAAAACAAAATAATCCCTCTGCGTAATCCCTCTGCAAAAATATTGTTCCAATTCGTTGCTTCATTTGGACTTGTGTTGTCAGAACACTTTTTTTTTATGCATGTAGAAAGTAAGCCTAAGGGTGCGTTTCTTTATTCATTCCGTAGAAGGAATTGGAAACATTGGAATACAAAGTTGGAATATTCCGATCTTTCTAATTCGTACAACCGCGGGAGGAAGTATGGAAAGAATGCATTCCGAATATTCTGAATAAAGAAACGCAAAACAGTGTGATCGGAAAATTCCGAATGAATAAAAGCCCGCAGATATAAGTTATGACAGCTGGTCACCCTAGTTTCGAACGCATACCATTTCATTTAATATTATCTTCTAATTCCTTATACGTAGTATGTACATTATTTAATTAAACAAACAACACAAATCATGTTTTTTCTAACCTGTAAACTAAGCCGTAAATAAGAGAGCTCTATTTACCACTCTTATGTATAGTGCTATTAATCTTTAGTTAATTCAGTTCCTTGTTAGTACAGTCGCTTTTTACGGGCAGTCTTCTTTTGCGAGCTGACCACTCCGTATGAATTTTCTCATAGAGAAAAAATAAATAGTTTGAGAACTCAAAAACGTGGTGTTTTATTTCAACAAAATGAAATTATAATCGAGTAAATCCATTTTATATCGACCAGAATAGTTGGAACGAATAAAGAAACGCACCCTAAGTGTAGGCAAAAATAAAAAATAACTAACCGGAACGTTTAAAAACTGGGTACCAGTTTACTTTTAACGGTGAATGATCGAGAGCTGTCACACAAGAAAATTGTGATGATGACAGTTTACGCAGACAATTTTTTGTGTTTTGTGACATCACTTATCACGGATCACCTTAGCCGACTCCACCCATGTTTGGTAAATTCAATTAAGAAAATTCAGAAGAAGCGAACAAAAGGCTTTTGGTCCATGATTCCACTCCAGTTTTCTGAGATTTTTCTGCAGCAATGAGAATGAGAGAGAACAACGGATGGGAAAAGAACATTTAATGCTACAAGTTTTAACCAGAAAAAACTCTTCCACTCTTTATTCCTGGGGAATGTAATTGTGAAGAGTAAGCCATTTTATAAATCTACAAAACAAAAATGTATCGATTTCCAGTTGTAGGTTTGCGCCGATTTCTTGAATGCTGCATTATTATTTATTTTTTAATACTAAATTCCGTTAAGATTGACTTAGATTTGGATGATCTATAATGGGAGCATCTAAAAAATTTAATGAAATAGTCGACTACAGATAGAATGTAGACTTGGGAAAGATCAACATAGATCATTTTCCATCGTGCTGCAACTCCATAGGACCCGGCTGATCATTCGGAGTCTTACCGTCAAACTCCACTACTCTTAAATTTTCAATACACCTCATCACATTCTCCCTCATCTTAATAAGCTACAATAATTAGTTCCTATTTTGTTAAGAGTTTTCGTTAATCCCAGGACAGATTAAGCTTTTGAGTTTTGACGGGTATAGCCCCATTATATCATTAGGATTTAGTCTCCCTAGGAGAGAACGACGAGTTTTAGAAGCCCCATTTATGGGAAAAATTTATGTTCTCCTGAGGACAACACGGACTTCTCAATGAAATTCGGTGTACAGTAAGAAAATGGTCTTAGTCCTTTTTTTAATTGAGGATGCCTATGGCGGCATTTATTATTCCCATTCCATTAGTTTTGTTCCAGTAGCTCCTGTTAAATAAATGAATGTCTTAAACATATTTACTTCTCTTTTTTTTCAGACAAAAAAAAAATACACTTCATAATAATAAAAGACTTTTCTGGTTCCAAATGTAAGTAAAAAACCGTTTCTTTATTTTGTATAAAAAGTATTTATTTTCGATCAAACATTAGCCAAATACATAATTAAAATTATTTTTATATTTTTTATTTACTTTTATACAAATTTTCTTTTCTCGATTAAATGTGAAATACACTTTCATTCAACTACAAATATTTAATAATAATAACATTGTTTTTTTTTTACACATATTTATTACACTTAATTAAAAATTTATTAATACACAGAAAGAAAAGGAAAGAAGTCAAAGAATTTTTGCGTATATTTACTTAAAACTTAATTCGCACGTGTTACCCTAATCTATGATTTATAGTCCACCATTTTAAATCTTTTTATAATCTTTAGCTTAATATCAGCTTTACATTTTAAAAATGAACCACCGAGCGCTTACACAACAAACCTAAGACTACAAACGTAATTTCTTCGACGCAATCTATACACGTAAATTGCGAGCCTAACACAAACTTGCTTCGGTAAACCATACTTCTTGGTATCGTAACGTAATCGAATTTATTATAACTACTGTAGTACATACTATTATTAATTAACATAATTCGGTTTGCATTAAATGTAATCCTCACAGAAAACGATATACGACGAGCCGACTGTTTATAATATAGGCTGTATTTCGGAGAACAGCCACTTGCACTCTTGGGAAGGACGCCGAATATAATCGTTTAGGCAGCCTCTATAAAATACGCCTATGTATGGGTGTGGGTACTATACCACTTATGTATAAAACACTCTCCTGGAATATACATTAGGATATTATTTGATATCCCATCTGCGCAGCACAAGACTATAATCCTATTAGACAATTCGAATTCATCGTATTGATGTCGTATCTCCTTGGAGGAACTACTTTCACTAGTTGGATGATTATTTAGCCGAGGTTAGGGCCTTTGCACTCGTGTCGGTTCCTTATTCCTTGGAGAAAACGAGCTTCGTGTTAACTATAAAAAATAATCTCTTCTCGTTGGTTTGATGTTCTGAATACGAAATAACGTCAAAGACGTTTGCTATTAGGAGGCGTTTATGTTTACAAATTGTTGTTCTTATTTGGTTTTATATTCTGTCCTCCTTTTTCTGTTTGGGGTGTATTCTTTACTTAGCTTAACTTCCTTAGGGGCCGGAGACTTTGCATGATATATTAAAACTTTATGACGTAATTTCGACAAAATATTGAAAGAGATCATAAAAATTTATTTCATCTACTTAAATTTAGAGAATTAGTCCGTTTTGATTTGCAGTAAGGCATTTGTTTAAAATCTTAAAATGTAAACATTTATTTTTTTATTTTATTTATGTTTTCTTAAAAACTTTATATTTATGTGTTTGGGTTTTTTTTTACAATAATATGGTTTTTGCATAAATTCATTCTTAGCCTTAACTTTTGGTTTTCTTATTAATTGGAGAGCATACTTTATTTGGGGGTATTTGCTAAACTTGTGCTCTGAGTTTGTTTCAATTCGAAAACAATATTTCGTGAAATGGGAAAAAATTTTCAGAAGTAGACCTTTCGCACCCACCTTCTCATAGAACGAATGAGAGGGTACAAAAGGTCTGTGGTTGGAAGGCTGAAGGTAGAACTTTTTGCAGATGAAAAGGAAAAAATAATGTTCGTCAAGCTCCCGAAAAAAGGTTGTCTGAGTTAGAGAACTGGAGAAATATCTGGCTTACTTTACGTTTGTTATTAAAAAGGCCAATAAAAGTGCTACTTGGGTTCATTATTCAACTGCCTTGCCTGCTCTGCACTTCGAGAGACACGACCACCCATCTGAGACCCGGTATAGTTTGCCCACTCAGCTGCGAATTTTTGTCCAGGGCCTGGGGTGGAATCGGCCATGGTGATCTGTGATTTTCACATTTTGTGACAGTCAATGTGATCAAACAAAATAATCCCTCTGCGTAAGGGGATCACAAAAATATTGTTCCAATTCGTAACCTTCATTTAGACTTGTCATTTCATTTAGACATTAAGAACACTTTTTTTATTTATGCATGCAGAAAGTTAGCCTAAGGCTGCGTTTCTTTATTCATTCCGTAGAAGGAATGGAATACAAAGTTTGAATATTCCGATCGTTCTAATTCGTACTACCTCGGTAGGAAGTATGAAAAGAATGCATTCCGAATATCATTCATTTGTCGGAGGTTGCTACTATCCGATGGATCACTCAGACACAACTACTGGTCCATTGTACTACCACGCGGACACCTTACTTTAATGTATTTAGTTTACCCGTCTTTCGAAGAAAAACGAGAAGGAGTATCAGTGATGAAGAGCTTAGGTGTTCGGCACTCACCACGTCAGCCCCAAAGATCCGCCACCTGATGCGAGCAAAGGCAGGACAACTACATAGGAAATGTTCCGCTGTGTCGTCGTCCTCTCCACAGGCAGGACAGGTGGTGGTTTTGCTCAAGCCTAGCACATTCAAGTGGTGGCCCGTAAGGACGCCTACAAGAAGTCTGCAATCGATTCTTCTGAGAGATAGAAGAAAAGACGCTGACCCTCGCAGATATTTAGGCGTAGTCGTTTAGTCTGTCTCCACCCATCGCAGTCACGCCAACGAACCCTGTGCTCACGAGAAACCCAAGTATCAATGGCAGATGTAACAACAGATACAGGCAGGCCTAAAGCAGGTTCTGGTCTGGCAAGCTCATCAGAGATCTCATTTCCCTGGATACCAAGGTGACCTGGAACCCAAACAAGATTCACTGCATTTAGCCTTTCGACTAAGTTCAACGAATACTTGAGTTCGAGCACTATCTTGGACGAGGTAAGACTGTCACTGCAAACGCATATGCTTCTCGCCCTCCGCTATTTGTTAGTCACAATAATAGCCCATAGCCATTAGGATAGCGAAAATCTCCGCTTGGAAGACAGACGCAAATTTACCTAAGGGGTAGTGGAGTCTAATGTTCTCGCTTCCACAAAGACTCCAGCACCAGACCCCTGTCCGGTTTCGGAGCCATCCGTGAAAAAAAGATGGCATTCTTACACTGGCACAGAGTCTGGCCGAAGCCATTCCATTAACTGAGGAAAGTCGACTTTGAAGTTTCGTCGCAAAAGGATTTTTAGGTTCATTGCGTCAAAGGGCATGTCCATAAGACAGGGGTCGAAGGACAATTCGCGAACAAGTTCTTGAAAATTCCAATGCGTGTGGTACCAAAAACCACCTCTCTTTAAGCGAAAGATGGTTTTCAGCGTACACACCCATGATGAATATATCAAGGGGGGGAGGTTGATCAGAGCATCTAGAGCAGAGCCCGGTGTACTAGGGAAGACCCCTGTGCAACCAAGACAAGCGGTTCTTTGGAGTTTGGCAAAAGAGGCAGTAACACGTTTCCGCGAAAGCCTGTTCCACCAAATAACCGATGCATATGAGAGGAGTGGTCTTACCATGGCCGTATAGATCCAGAGGACCCTTTTCGAAGATAGGCCCCATGTTTTGCCAAAAGCCCCTCTACACTGCCAGAAAGAAGACAGTGCTTTTTCGGTTTTCGATTCAACATGCTTGGACCAAAGAAGTTTTCTATCAAGGATTACTCCTAAATAATTTGATTTCATCGGATATCGAGATAATGACACCTTTAAGCACGAATTGAGTCAAACCAGTGACATTTCTCCTTCAACCGTAGTTTTAAAAGTATTCACTGAAAGCCCATTCCTAGTGCACCAATCATCGATCAAGTTTAGGGATCTCTGCGCCTGAGAGCTTACAGTCCCTAGGTTTGAGCCGACAGAAAGAACGCCGTCATCATCCGCGTAAGTTTGTGTGTAGGAAGACAGAACGCCACCTTGCGGACAGCCCCTGTTTACCCCAGTTATGACGCACTTGCCACAATCTGCCTCGGTTATCAGAGTCCTGTGCATTAGCATTGCCCTAATCCACTGAACTATTGCGCATATTCTGAATTTTCTGAAGAAACGCAAAACGGTATGATTGGAATATTCCGAATGTATAAAAACCCGCAGATATTTCGACTAGAATAATTCGAACGAATAAAGAAACGCACCCAAGTGTAGGCAATAATAAAAAATAACTAACCAGAAAGTTTGAAAACTGGGTGCCAGCTTATTTTAACGGTGAATGATCGAGAGCTGTCACACAAGAAAATTATGATGATCACAGTTTATGCAGACAAAATTTTTATGCTTTGTGACATTACTTATTACAAATCACCTTAGCCGACTCTACCCATGTTTGGTAAAGGTTAAACTTTTTTCGGATGAAAAGGAAAAAATAATGTTCGTCAAGCTCCCGAAAAAAGGATATGGAAGGGCATTCCAGAAAAGCTTATAGCTACCATTAGGAAAGCTGTCACTCGAATTCGAAACACAAAGCGGTGTAAGGCAAGGCTGCCGCTGCATCCATTCACCAAAACCTTTTTTGCGCGGGAGTGGTACAGGTTCTCTGGCCCATAAAGGAGAACTGGAATTTACATATATTCTCTAGCGCAGTGTTAACCCGCTACCAGGCCACATGGATCTAAGTCGTATTTGCACAAAAGGCTGCGATCGAAAGAGGTAAACTACTTTGCTGTGTGATGCACCTGCCCAGACATGTAGTTATAAAAAATTCAATGTTTCCCAGATTTTTGTCCTTTTGCTTTGGGTTTCTGTTTCACTTCAAGGACAGTTCCTGGCGCAATTATGATTAACTCTGTCGATGATGCAACAGACAAAACTGGGAACAGGGTTCTTCGGCGTTCCATTGAACAGTGGTTTTTCCTGTAATCATTTTTTCTTATCAATTCTTAGCTCTGAAGGTGAATCATTTGGAGTTATCTGCATATCCAAATCTGTTTCAATTCCTGTGTTCCAAATAAAAGATCCTTAAATGCACTTTATGCCAAAGTGGATTGGTGGTAAGATACAGAGGTAAGTTTTAGTACTCACATTAAGCCAGCGAAGATTTAGGTATAAAGAAGCACATTAAAGCAACAGAAACTCTCAAGGCTTATAAGGCCCATCGAGGTTTACCCACCAAAGAGGCCTACTTATCCGGGAACTGCTTATTAAAGAAGTCCCTGAAGAAATTCCAGATTTTTTTAGATACATGTCCCTTCGCTGCTCTCTGGCTCGTAATGTTAATGGGGCTTTCCGTACTTTCTGCGAGTTATCCTTCTTAAAAGCTTACTATATGTTTTTTTTTTATTCTTCTCTCAGGGAAGGCGAACCTGTAACACTAACCCGTGCACAAGTTCTTTCCTATGCGTAGAAAAACACAAATCTAAGGATTAAGGGTAGGTGCAAGTTTGGGTTTATTAAACTGTTTCTAAGTGAAGTTTTTCAACTTTTCTCATTTTAGGAATCTCGAAAAAAATGTGCGTTCTAGACTTTATTCGCGATTTTTGTCATTCTTGATTTTGTCCCGTTGGGGATTTTGTCAATTCTAGGTATTGTCTTTTTACCAAACGCAGTTAGCCTCTAATTTTGGTGTCTATAAGAAAGCATTCACTTGGTCGCTTGCTTGTCCTGAATAATGGAAGGACACTCGAACTAACTTCTCTCAGCGGCCCTTGCAAAGAAGAAGCAATATAGAAAATTCTATGAACAAACGATACAAAAAACCCATGCGGAGTATAACTGGAAAAATATAAATGCTTTGCGGGCTCCGAAAATCCTTCCCGAAAGAAAAATTCTTTCCACAAATGCTGCAAAATTGAACCCAAACTCAAAACATATTTTTGACTTCCTATACTTCATCCAGGATGCAGTGAAATTTTATCCTTTTCCCCACTTTACGATTCAAACCAAAATAATTTCAACCCGAATTGTAAAATTATATTATGTACAAAAATGTTATGTTCTCAACGAATTCCTCGAGTTCTCGGTTAATTACAATAAATTTTAGTTTTATATACACTTCAGCAGACGGTTGCGAAAATTTCACAAATGGACGGCATGTATTCCACTCTCCACTTACTCCGCCATGATTGCTGTTGTAACTTAGAACAAGTCCTCGAATGTGTTTGGGCCAGCATGTAGCAGCACTGGAGTTCACTGATTCCATTAAGAAATTTTCATCGCAAAAATGTTTATTAATTAAATTTAAAATTTCTGCATTTCCCTTCGTTGCAGAATATAGTCCTCGATGAAGCAGACCAAGGACTCTCTGGCATCTACAGCTCCGTACTCATTTCACCGACTATTGCGCTCTGTAAATAGTGGAAACAGAAAAAAAAGAAAAGAAACATTGTAATAATTAAATTTAAACAAAAAAGCCAACATGTGTATTATGCACATATTTTATTTAGTAAAAGTAGGAGATGATAAGGATATGATAATTCGGGCGCATATGCAGAAGGAATAGGTTATGTCCACCCTGGGTGAGATGTTGTGTTTGTGCTTCTAGTTCAGGACAAAACCATGTACCAGGACTAAATTGAATGAAAACTAATTAATTATAAGCGGAAACTAAAAATTCAAAGGGGATTTCGTGTAATGCTGAACAGCTCTGAGGATGGGATTTATAAGTGTATAAAATTGTGAAGGGACTTTGCTTGGCGCCACTCTGTATCCTTTCCTCTTTGCGCAAACAAACACGTCCTCTGTTCGTTCTGCATTTGGAATTTAAGATTTTTATCGACGAAGGATGGGTGGCGGGAATGGATAAATAGATTTCAACTAGTACACTGTGTCCTTGTTGTTATTCTTTAAAAGGACATTTAGATGACAATTGGGTATTTTGTTTATTTTTTTCTCGGATCCGGGTTTTTTTTTTGGTGTGGAATTGCCTTGTGAATTATTACGCAATTCTGTAGTGCTAAGTGAGGCGTTTTTATGGCGGGAATCCTTTCAAGTTCTTTAAGGATGTTTATGGGCACTTGTTCGTTTGTTTTATGTGAACGAAACGGTTTTGTTTATTTGACTTTTATCGACGAGAAAGCATATTTAAGGGGAAAACTTTACAGTTTAACATATGACGGTTACAACTGTGCCTTGGCCATAATGGGGGAACAGAGATGCAAAATTAAAGCAGATCGTATAAAAAGTTTATTGTATCATTCAGAGATTTCTAGTTAAGAGGCGTGTTACAGATGGTCCGGAGAGGCATCTTTTAAGCCTTTTTTCTTTTTATAGTTCGCGCAGAGATGCTGGATATACATTTAGGGACAGAGCGATAACATTGAATTTAATTCGCCCTCGAAATGATGTTTAATTTGTACAAAAACCCGCATTTGTGTTAGTCACTCTTTAATTGGGCTTGGCGCTTGAGAGGGTATTAGCTATTCCCATCAAAGGAAGTCAATAACTCAAATGAGCAATTTGTGCTGCGGTATTCCACAGAGGTAGAAGGATATAGTTACATTATCGTCGTTTGACAATTGACTCATTTGTGTTGCTCGACAACGATTGATTGATGCAACGATTTTTTTCAATTTATATAAACTTTGTGTTCCGTTTATCATTTTGAATTTAATGGTCATTTAATGAACTGCCTTTCTTTTGCCCCACTAAGTTTTGAACCAAAAACAAGCACTTACTACAGCATTTATTTTGCTCTTATGTCGCTTTTTTCGAATTATACCAGAATACCAGAAACAAGTGATGTACTGGTTTACCTTTTTTTTAGTCTCTAAAAGTTTGTTATGACGATGATATACGACGTCTGGAAGCCCGTTCAACATTAATATATTTAGCATTGAAGCCAGGCTCAAAAGTGAAATACCAGAGCATATGTTTTTAAAGATGCTTACACTATGTTTCCACTGGCAATAAAACGATCTTTAGCGGGAGACGATTAATAATAAATCATAAAGTGGTTTCACCGAACAAATATAGCATTAATTTGACATGAGCCCTCTTTTTCTGTCTCTTTGGCTCTCAAAAGAGAGTGGCGGTATTATTTTTCAGGAGGAAATCGTAATGGTGGCAGATCTGTCATTCGTGTACAGTTTCAGGTTATTTTCTCGATTCTCAAACTGTTACAAAGGTGTTCGAAAGTGGTATGTGAAAAGGGTGAATGAGATTTATGAGGGGATTTATTTTTAGTCGCTTGCCGAGGGGATTTAAATTTGTATGGTTAATCGAGTAATTTGAAGAGTTTTTAATGAAGATTTATAAAAGTCACGATTTAGTGCCCGGTGGAAACATGCTATAACATGCTTATTGCGGTTCAATTTAAGTAAATAAACAGTGGGAGGCGATGTTGCCTCAACGAGTGCTTTTAGCGTAATCGCTTCTGGATCAAGTGTCAAGCACCGAAATATCTTGAGGTATTTGATGCATGTGCCCAGCTCTATGAGATATATTTAAGTGTAGGATAGGAGGGCGGTATATACTGGTTGATGTAAGAAAAATCAAATAGACAAACCAGAGCAGTCCAAAGGCAGTCATCGAAATCGAAGTTCTTACTAAGTAAATCAATATTTGTTCGAACTTCTTTTATGTTTAAAATAAATAAAAAGATCTGCTTTAGTTATTCCAGCAGGAAATCGCGATGCTTTTTTTTTTAATGATCACAAGCACCGCTTGCAGTGATACATCCTTTGTTTTTATTTTTATATGAAACTAGATTATCGACCGAAATTCGAAAAGATTAATTAAGCTACTACCTTGCAACCCCCTACCAAACGTAGAACAATAGTCAGCCTCCTTCCAATTCCCTCCACCTATGTTTGCCTACGAGGACAAATTTGGATGATTTGATTATATCGTATCCGAACAGAAGTAGTTATCGATTATATTAAAAACAACGAAGCACCAAAAAGTGATCGTATAGAGGTGCATTACTGTTCTCTCTAATCATAAATGACAAATGACTCTTATATGGTACATAAAGGGAAAAACTGAGCTGTCGGGATTATAAATTTAAAACAAATGAGTAATCGAGATGCGTTTGAGAAAATGTCATCAAGTCCGAAAATCGTCATTAAAAGAAAAGAAAAACAAAGTCGCAAATTTACTAAACAACGTTTTATGCAAATTATGCAATAAATGTACGCTAAGCCTTCAAAAAAAGTCAACGGACCGCTTCGTGTATGACTTCATACTTGAAGGCCTTTTTAAAATTAAGCGTGGTGTGAACAAGTCGAATAAGTAATATAAATTTATAAACCGATCATTAATAAAATTTTTCAACGTGCTAAGGCCTTTAACTGTTCCTAGATACGAGCTGATCGCACCCTGTTCTGAACAGAAAGGGATGTTGGGACTAGGTCTGAAACCACTTCTACAACCGCCTGGGGATCGCGCCTGGATTTGTTGAGCCAATGGCGAAGGTTCGGGAAAGATTAAAGGACCACTTGGCAGTAGAACCATGTGATAAGGCCCATTATGCTCCTCGAATTGATCGGATCATAATCTCCTGGTAAGCCTAAAAAGAAGTGGTAGGAACACGTCGGAGCTGACGGTTAATGATGGGTAAATATGGAAGAACCACTTAGCCGTCCACAATCTGGACCCTATTCATTGGATTGTGATAATGAGTGCTGCTATGGGTATGAATTTTATCCTCGGCATTCTGGCAACAGGTGAATCAGTCGAGTCATCAACGAGAAACCTCCAACGAGCATTGGACAGAATTTGTGTCTGGACGAAGACTTGGCGAATCGCTCTTAACGAGAACAAGTCTACGCATGTGAATTTCACTTACAGAAGGGTTAACAATTTGCCTCTGTTCATAAATTCTGCACAAATACCTTATGCAAATGAAGCGAAGTATCTAGGGATGACACTGGACGCTAAACTAAGGTGGAAACCACACGTAAAGAAGAAGCGTGACGAGCTCGAGATTAGGCTCAGGGAAATGTATTGGCTTATCGGAAGATTTTCGAAATTAAGCACATATAACAAACTGCTCTTGTACAGGCAGGTGTTAAAGCCGTCCTGGACATACGGTATACAACTTTGGGGTTGTACCAAGCCGAGCAACATGTCCATGTTGCAGACTTTCCAAAACAAAACACTAAGAGCAATTGTGAATGCTCCATGGTATATTAGGAATAGCGATATTCACAGAGATTTAGGAATAGCTACCGTGGGCGAAGAAGTAACAAACTTCGCTCGAAAGCTTAATGCTCGCCTTCATGTTCATTGCAACAATGAAATGATCCGTACTCTAAACGAGACTCTTAACGATGTTAACAACGAGCGACGACTACAAAGAACAAGACCCTTCGATCTAGCGACGTAGGGTGAAGCCGCATTAATGAACGGCTTAGTAGGTGCATTCACTGGAAAGCAACCTATCCAATGTGATCAACACTATGGAAGCGTAAACTACTTGTTAAGTTAACTTAGTTGTAGTCAAGAAGTATTATGAGAGAGCGAAAATTTACTACTATGAAGTGCGTTCTGGCAGTTTCATAGTGTCTCTCATAAATGGGTGGTTTTTTAGCACGTGGAAATCGGGCATAACCAATATCGGCTACTTCGGTATTATGTACCTGCTATAGTGGGCGTATTGGTATCTTTGAAAGATTTTGGAGTTTTAGTCTCCGTCCATCCTAGTATTCAAAAAAAAAAAAAAAAAAAATCCTCGGCATTATGCAAACCACTTTTGGGGACTTTTACGAAAAGCCCTAAAATGTCTGAATACGACAAAGCTCCAAAACTGTGATATTTATGTCCGGAATTCGAGGGCCGTAGGAAGTGTGTTGGTTAACTGTGCACGAGGTCTCGGGTTCGAATCCCGAGCGTTGCAATCGAAGTTTTTTCACGGTCCAACTTCCAAAAAGGTCAGTCCAACCCTCCGAGAGTATCATTTGTCATGAGATACCTTTTAGTTAAAAGGGCATGAGCTTGCAATCGGCGCAAAATTGTTGGTCCCCTCCATGTGTGCAAGAATACTGATAACGCACAAAGCCTGCATGGTTGTGAAACGTCAAGCAATTACTTTTCTGAGCCTTAAGTGCCAGTTAGTTTATGTGTAAGTCTGATGTAATGAGCCATCTTACCAAGACTTGAATAGCAATGTAATGACATTGGCTAGGTTGTCCGGGAAGAAGAAAAAGGATGAGAATTTTTTGAATTGATTTAAAAGCTGTTCAGTCAAGGGTGCAACAAGTTTTCGCTTTGATCCCTTTCGTTTATAACAAGTTAACCATTATAAAAGGTAGTATACAGAGTGTTTCCACCGGACACGAATCCGCGATTAGACAAAACTTCGTTTAATCGATTACGAATCGCTCGAGATTACGAGATCTATACGAATTTTTATCTTTTCACGAAAATCAATCGCGATTTAAATCTCTTTCACGCATGAATTCTCAAAACAAACAATATATGTGCTACGTGCTCTATTTGTGCTCTGACGAAGCAAAGCAAACAAACCTTTAATTGAAAGCTGGATATTATCAAATCAGCTGTGTCTTGTATAAGGGCAGGCGCAGAAAGTTTGATGTGGAAGTGCTTTGGCCTGTCAAAAAGTTGCATAAATGCACTGAGCTGTGCACACTAGCAACAGCATGGTCGATGTCTATGATAATGTTGATCAAGTTGGTCTACTTTCGACTGTGTGTGTGTACTGAAATTCCATCAATACATTTTGGCTTTTTGTTTTTCCACGTTTTTGTTGCATAATTTTGTTTCATAGAATCGAAGAATCGGTAGGAATCAAAAATAACTTTATTTTACAATTTCTGCATGTGAAAATGAGATTATTTTCTATTATTTTATAATTTTTTTTAAATTTTTGGATGGCATTATATCCGAGTTGCCTAAGAGCCGAAAAAACTCACGTTTCCATGGAGATGACAGAGGAGCTGACGAGCAGACATTGCCATTTTAAACCACAGGATGTCATTGAGAAATGTCAAATGTAAGCATACGTCAAATAAATCTTTTTCCAGTGGAAACACTTTTAATTATTATTATTAACTTTTGATATTCCTACATTTATTTCTGTTCTATATGCGGTAAAACACCCTCTAAGCAAAAGTACAAATGTTAGCTTTGGTGCACCTACCCAGACATGAGACATACATATATTAGAGTATGACCAATAATGGACCCAATGTTGACTTGATTCCGGCATAAAAGCACTGATCTGCTGCCATCTAAGTTTGACATATGACCGTAGACCCCAAAGACATTAGGGGCACATAACAGAGCAATATCTGTGTCCGTAGTTTTAAGGCCTTAAGCTGGGAACTTCTTTCTTCATAACTATCCTCCTTAAATACTGGTGCCCGATGACGACGTGCGAAGCGAGTCGCAAATGTTATCGCATCTTGAATGTGGTTCCGATATCTTCGCCTTCCCATCTGGATTCGCCCAATTGTGCAATGCGAAGGCGAATTTGAAGTGTCGTGGCGCAAGTCAATTGCGATGGGTATTTTGGAGGCGGATTGAAAGCGAACACGATCGCAAGTAACTTAAAACATGTTAGATAGGAATTTAGATGCCTGAAACAGTACAGCTGTGAAAAACCACAGACTTGAAAAACTCACCCACTGACACGCGGTGAAACCTTGCACGCACTGTTTCTGCTTAAGTGTATTGTGCTTGACAGAGTTCCGTTATATTTTTATTGCTCGCTTTTGGATCAAAAGTCTTGCTATTCAAGCCTTGCTATTTAGACGTCAAAAAAGTTGGAGTGTTTTTTGGGAATAAGTACAAAAAATTTAGAGACCTACGTACTGCGGATAGCAAATATTAAATTGAGAAAAGGGCACACAAAATTTTGTTTTTCATGTTATTTTAATGAAAGACTCTGATGCTGAACTCACCAACGCCTTAGAAATATCGAATGCGATGCTTTGATTTTACCAAGAAGATGGTGGAAGTTGTCTATTCCAGCTTTTTGGAGTGATAGGCGAACGAATTCCCGGTGGACCTATTGGTGCGAGAGTTACATGGCTTTCATTTAAAAGCTTTCGCGTCTCAAAATATTTCATAACCTGACTGTAGATAGGAGTTTCCATGAACTAAGGGGGGGAAAAAATTAATTTTTTCGGAACGAGTTGCTCAAATGTTCTTTATACTAAAACAAAGTGACAAATAGCCAAAATAGACAGCTTATGAATAGGTTTTGCCTGGGTAGAAACAATTGAAGAAATACACCGGGTGTGCCATAGCTTCAAGATTATAACTTAGGGCCAAAAGTAAACGTTTTTTAATTTTTTTGTTTTTACTTTTTTATTATTATTAAATTTTACTCATTTCGCCCTTTTTATTTATTTTTTCGCTGTTGTGATGGACCTTTTGTAAGTGATGTATAGTTGGAGTTACCCCCCGGCACCAAAACCATTTAGCAGCGTTTCCCTTTGCCGATTGGCAGACTTGGAATAAGTGAATTCCCCGCCGGCCCACATCCTAATTAGTGTAAAAATAATAAAATAATTAGAGTGGCGCAACAGCTCGAGGTGAACCAGGGCCAACTTCTCAACAACGTATGCTGGTGTGTTGATTTCTTTACATACAAGGGGATCTACAATTTTTTGCCGAATCCGAACGGCACTTTGAGAAGTTTTTCAAGACAAATGATACTCTCGGAGGGCTTGTCAGACCCTCGCGGAGGTGGGGGCCGTGAAAAAGAGCAAGTCTTTTTTTTCAGGTGAAGATAGCAGAATTCGAACCCAGACCTCCGGCGTAGTAAGCACACACACTAACCACTACGCCACGGCACCCCACCTCCTAATCCTAGTTAGTGTAAGTGCTCAAATTATAGGGCCTAAAAACTAGGTTGTTTTCCTCCTTAAGAACCGATTCATCACATTGTGGGCGAATACATTGACACATAACGTTTTTTTATTCGACTAGGCATCGATCAGCTATAAATTTCGAGAAAAGACATCAACGACTCTTTTCTGTTAAATAAATTATGTGAACAAACCCTCTGGTAAGCCCTCGAGAACAGTCGGAATCTCCACTCAGCTTTTGAGAAACAACCTATTTAATAAAAAGGTTTTATGCAATGGATTTTTATTTCTCCTTCGCGACCGACGGTAATCCCTTTCACCTTCCAAAAAAAATCCTTACATCAGCATAAAAATAAATCCAAAATCAGTTTTCCATGGTTTGGTCCTAATCAAAAAGTACTCCTCTCTCCCGCACGACAATCCTGTAACTATACATAAGGACGAATAGAATAATAGAAAAAAAAACGAAGACATTTGCCTCAATTGCAAAGAATCTGCTTCAAGGGCACAAAAGAAAAGCGGTATACGAACCGGAAGCCCGAAAGGGAAACCAAATCTTTTCAGAATCAATAACAAAACCAATTGGATGAGATACAAATAAATTTTAAGTGTTTAGCGGAGAATTATTTCACCCCTCCACGGTAGTCGGATGGATGTGTTCCAACCAGTAAATCCATCTAGCCAAACCTACTTCTACAAATTTGGCTTCATCATGCGTGATATAGCAAAGATCCTTCGAAAGAGATTCTCGCACAGTGAAACTGTTCTTCTTCTCTTTCTGTGTCTTCCTTGCCGTCGTCCTCGTTGTCGTAGAGTTGAAATTATTTCAATTTAGCAAAAGGACACGACGAATAAATTGTCGGCTCTCGTTGTCTCGCTCCCAATGATATTTCCCAATAATATGGTAATGTAAACAAAGGACTCGTCGTTTTTCAGTGGTTTGAAACAAGCACATCCATTTGTTACGATAATCACTTTGGAGTTTATGGCAAGCCATGGCCTCCGTTCAAGCCCAACAAAAAAAAACGAATAACGAACAACCAGCTAAAGCCATCCTTAAATTCCATTCGTGACATTAAAAAAAGAAGTACCTATATAACAAGGACATTGTGTTTTCAGCCCCATTTAAAGATTTCTGCATGAAATTATAATGCTCCCTACAAAGGACTACGTGAATTATCGTGTATCCTCAAAGTCGAACAGGGTGAGAGACAGCGTTTAATCCTGCGCCACCCCCGAGAGTGTGCCTCCTGCGAGCAACCGTAATGACTCAAAATTCAATTTGTACCACACACGTTCTTCATAATTCCTCACAATCAACTCAGTGTATTCTGTATACACCTCTGGCGTTGCGGATAGGTAAGGAGTGTATGTAAAACCACAGACAACCACCCCCACCGGCGCGGCTAGGGCGTGTGCGCGTAAATTTAAAAATTTATTTTAATTGCAGCAATTGGGCGGGCATTAACACACTCCTGCGTTCCTTACATACCCCACATCACCCGACAACGCGGATGTTCACTAATAAAATCCTTCCATTTAAGATAATTAGAAAAAGGATTGCTGCTGGGTGCAAAAAATAAAACCCCAGACCACCACCATCGGTGGTGTGTTATCCTTTTGAATGTCAACATCAGAAAATTAGAATTAATTGAAAAAGTTTTCTTGGCATTAACTTCTTCGGGAAATTAACCTGCAATATGGCTCTATAAAGGAATTATGATCCTTACGCATAAGATGGTGCCGCAACATTTTGCATTTTCCTGATTATGCAGCTTATACGGAATTTGTGCATAATTTGAAAAGTTTCATTGGAAAGTGGCGAATATGTCCTTCGCGCATTTTAAACTACTACTACTACAATGTAGCAACATTGAAGGGTTCACTCAAAAGTGAGGAGCACTTTTGAAAGTGGCTGTGCTTAGGCAAAATTTATATTGCAGTTCCGAGCTTATAACAAAGTGCTCCACTTTTTGCATGGAGCATCAGAGAGCCATTCTGCTGAGGCCAGTAGGCACAAGTTCACTAATTAACGGTTGCGAGAGCACGAGTAGTGATTGTTGCAGTGAGTACCTGCAGCGAAAAGTGAAATTTTCGGCAGTCATTGGAAATGGTGGGTATACATGAAGTGCATCAAGGATCAAAGTTAAAATAAAGAGTGAAACTTCAACGAATTGTGAAATTATTATGGGGTTACCTTACTTAACCTGGTTCGAATGCATTCAGTCGGTTCTTGAAACAATCGCGCTTGAAAAGCTTACGCGCTTAAGCCGAAAATAGGTTAGTGTCTCCTTTAGACGAGAGCTATTGGAAATGTACGGAAAATTCGCAGGCTTTTAAAACTCGGGTTCGTATAAAGTTCCTGTGAGGAGGTCTCAAAGACAAAAGAATCGACTTGCTCCCTCAGCAGCACTGGACATTTTACTCCAATTTTTACCCCTAGGAAGAATCTTCAGCAGACAAAAAGCTGAAGCCATGGCTCCTCGACTCAAAGCAACCTCTTTGTGAACCGGTAGCAATATAGGACACCTAGCCACCTCAAAATTATCCAAGACCCTATATGTATACACAGACTCCATCGTAACTCCATTTCTTGGAAAACGAGCTCCTTGGGTATACACCATTCCCCACATGCAAACTCACTGTTTTAGACTGGGCTAAAATGTCACTGTTTTATAATTGGCTAGATGGGGCTTAAAAAAAATCGTTTGTTAATACACAATTAAAGCAAGAAACCTCCGCGACTCAGGTAATATCGAAAACTGATTGGACAATATATAATTGAAAATTTTTCAGGTATGATCTATGATTTAAAGCAAGTATAAGCTAAACGTATATTCAGCAGCGTATAACAAAGTCACAACTGCGAATGTCAACATATTGCCGGACTGGGTGAGGTTTTTTAAATTTTTAAAAAATCACCGGCGTCCGAGGGGCTATACGCCACCATTATGAATTACCCCTTTGTTCATTTAAATAGTCGCCTAAGACTCTCGCTCGTTCTCTCTTCTACTGATTGTGAAAGAGCCATACGGAAGCAATAAAAAGAACAAACCTCTGATGGACAGTCGGAAACACTGGTCTGCTAACAAAACAGATTTGGCCAAAGTTGGATTTTGAATGCTCTATAGATCTGATAGATACGCATCAGATAAGCATCTAGCTTAGCTGAATCAGGAACTAAAGCTGTAGCTGTGCCGTTTATATTGATGCGGTTTTAGCTGCTAAATTTTATTTGTCGGCATGTTGTGGCGGACTGATGACGAAAAAAAGTTGCGTTGTTTTAAGTTGCCATTGTACAAGATGCCATATCAGAGAGAGAAGAAAGTTCTTTAATTAAGTTATGCATCTGCAGAAGCAAAAGATTATGGTTGTGAGGTGAAGCGGCTTGTTGTGGCAGTCTGTTATTGAAAAAGAAACTACTCGGTTAAAAACCCTGAAAAAAACTCCAGCGAGAGGTTGTCCACGTGTTCCACAAATAAGAAAATTTCACAGCCAATTTGTTGTCTCAGAGAATGAAAGTTAAGTTTGACTAAAGGTTTTTTTCTTTCAAATGAGAACGAGCTTAAAATCGACGCATACAAAGGACTGTTGGTGAAAATCCTTTAAAATTGAAGTCATGTGGTGTTTGACTCAATTTTTGCAGACTGTATAGCGACGAAGACGACAACTTCTACTCGACGAAGAGTACGAACGATACCATCCACCTAACCTGGATAAGGTGTAAGTAGCTGTGTGCAAGATAATGCGCCACAAAACAGCTGGAGCCGAGCTTAGCTACCGAACTTTTCAAATGCGTTTGCGATGATCTGGTAACGCAAATACACCAGGTCGTTTCCTAGAAATAATCGGAGAAAAGTCCAATGTACGGAACCTCAGAATTGTGCCCCTCTGAATTGCGCCAACTAAAGAGTCTTAGCGTGGTTACAAGATCTTTTCTTCTGTATTGTATTGCAATGTGTTGACAAGAAATAGAAAGACATGAAGGAATCGCTGAATCCATCCATCGATTTACTTTACGAACACACCCGCTCGATCCACTAAAGCTAAACGAACACACCCAACTGTCATTCCAGTCAGCTGACAGCAAACTGTTATACGAAGTTTGAATTTCGATATCGCAAATTTCCTCTCCATGGAATTCAGCGGAAAATTAACAAAGGGAAACATTATTCTTACAGAAAGTACTAGAAGGTACTAAATTTTTATAAATACACGGATAACAAGCTCTTATGACACAGTAATATTTTAAACGTTGACTTGTGAAAATCGATAGTAAAGTAAAAAGTGATCGAAATGAAATAAATTTTAAATAGCGAAATTGAATTAAGTGTGATTTGAATTTAAACAAGTTTTTTTTTGTTAAATAAAGTATTTCGTTGTTTTTTTTCTATAATAAATTCGCGAAAAAGGGATTAGCTTCCCTTTTAATGATTCACATCTCACGAGCGGAAAGGATAAGAAGGAGAGGTACCGGTGAGCCCTTGTTTTGAATAGTTGCATGTTGTTATGAGAAGGAAAGACTGATTGTGGCAGGACATTCCACATTCCTGTTAAACGGCATAATAAATTGTATAATTATAAAAGTGAAATTGAGTTTTATTCGACGAACCTCAGGCAAACTTTACAGTGTGAATGCCTAAGGTCGTTTGTCAACTGGCTGATTGATCCACATAAGTTTGGCCTTAGGCCATGAAAGTCCAATATCGGTAAATATTCAATCTGCGGCAGATCTTGGAGAAAACCCAGGAATTCCAAATCGATACGCCCATTGATGTTAAGAGAAGATTAAGACAAGGTAACGCGCTGTCATGTTACTTCCTCAACATAAAACTTAAAGTTTTGTGCAGAACTACCACGCCAACACCAGAGGCACAATCTTTTAAAAGTCCACACAACTACTCGCATTGGTGGACAACATTCACGTAATAGGAAGAACCTAGCGTGACGTCGGAAGAAGCCTTCGCCTTGGGCTAAGCAGTCAACTAGAGTAAAACCAAGTTCATGCTGTCATGTCGTCAAGAAAACTATGGTGCGGTGCTAAGATATCACCACACCATAGACAACTATTACTTTGAGATAGTTAGGGATAAATTCAGACAACGATAGCAGTCCTGAAATTAAACCAAGGTTTACTCTTGCTAATGGCTGCTTTGTTGGGCTAAAAAGGCATCTCAGCAGCCCTCTTTTGAGCACCTTAATTATCCCTTTCTAAGGCCCTCGTCAACCCAGTCCTAGTTTATGGTGCAGAAGCATGGGCCCTGTCAATCAAGACGATTGAAAAAGCTTTGGGCAACTCCAAGAGAAAAATGCTTCGGGCAATTTATGGTTCCGTCTACATAGACGCAGAGTGAAGGAGAAGATGTAACATCGAGCTCTATGGACTGTACAGCGACACCGACCCAGCCAGTAGAGGGGCGATAAATGAGCACTGAGTGTCAGGTAGCAAACGCAAGTTGAAAGGCATCGCAAGTAACTTAACATGCAAAACTGGAGACGGCTATCTAAAAGAAGTAGGACTGGCTGAAGAAGCTTGTTGGTTGAGGACCTGGTTCAAAACGAACTGAAGCGCCACATAAACTAAGAAGGTAAGTAGTAAAAAACCAAAAAGAAGAAAAAGTGGTAAAAGTGAAGTCTCTGAAGGCTGAGTTCAGATGCGGAATTCAGAAACAAACTGTGGCTCCTTCTCGGCCTGGCGCTTATAAGACGCAACTTCGGCTTCAACGTTCGTTTGGCAATCGTAAAGATAAAACGTAATGTTACGCATGGTGATGCCAAAGGTCTACGAAACTGAACATTTGCTTCGTGTGACAGCTCAACTGTTGGAAAAAAATATCAAAATCAAAATTTGTAATGTTTGCGCCCTGGGGATAGTATCCGAGGATAGGTTTCGAAGAAAATACAATTTAAGGAAATATATTTTCAAAGCAGATTCAGAGCCGTCTGATAGAAATAAAACTGCCTGGCCACTATTTGGCGGATTTAACCACTGTTTACACTTTGTCTGTGGCAACAGGAGAACCAAGCCATGTCCTAAGTTTCAGCTCTCCAGTTTGATTTTAAAGACCTAAAACTGTTGTACACAAACGAACGGAAATGGCATAATCAATATTGCTGTTGGTCTCGACCATATCTCTTAAAGGTCTAAGGGATCTACCGTGTACTGTGTTACAAATTAAAAAAATAAAAATTAATATACCCTGGGTCGTATATTAATTTAATAGTATTGATATTAGCTATGTAGGCGGTCTTCGCTATGCCAAGAATGAGGTGTCACCAACCGAGCTCAAAATCTTTAAAAGGTTTAAATGATCGTAGGTGTCCATGGTAAACTATCAAGAAAGACTTCCTTAGCCATCCCTTAATCGAGTATGCAACTTTTCCAAATGATATTGAGTGGCAACCAGGTTAAAATATGTATGATGACGTCATAGCTTTACGAAAAGTGTATTTGCTCTAAAGTTTGGTCCATATTGTTAATATAACAGCCAAAATTAGCACATCACATTTTATTTTTGTTTACTTCGAGGAATTTTCAAGGTCTTACAATTGAAAATTTTTTTTTTAGGGACGACCAAATGGGATTAGTGTATAATTACATATTGTGGCGTACGGTCTTATCGTCCAAAAGAACAACACCCAAATTTTAAAATGGCATAACGCCCAAAATATTTCTTAACAATTTGTTGTTGTTGAAAAATTTTCAATTTAGGCGATACGACATTTCATTTGGGCTTGAGATTACAGCTTGAAATTAGGGTGATATGTCGCTTTTTTGGACAATTTGTTCTTAATTATTTTCATTTTTTAAATTTGGACGTTTGGGTTTTGGGCTATAAGACCAAAAGCATAAGGTCATATCGCCCAAAACAACAACGCCCAAATTTACAAATTCACCCGATTTTTTTAGTTTTTTTTCTAAAGTATTTTTTGGGCATTACGACATTGAAAAATTTTGCCGTTGTGGTTTGGGTCACATGACCAAAAGCGTGAGGTCTTATCGCCCAAAGCCAATTTAAAAAAAGAGCAAGTCATAAATTATCACAACGCCCAAAAAATTTCTTGTTATCAATGTCAATTTGGGCGATATAACTTTTAATTTGGGCATTTTTTACACCTTGAGATTTGGGCGTTGTGATTTTTGGCGATAAGACCTAACGCCAATTATTCTTTGTGCGCATTCTTATAAGACTGATTTACCCTAAAAACAAAAATATATAACAAAATTGTTCTTTGAATTTTCCACAGTATTCTGAATAATCAACCAGTAAATTTTTGCGTTCTAGAAAAAATACCAGGAATTTCTTTTATGACACACTTCTACTACTACACATGTTAGTAGCAAATTCATTCGGAGGGTTAAGAGTCTCCTTTAAAAAACGTCAAAACCATCCGCACGTAAAAATTTACAAAGCAAAATTGTCTGGAAAATTAAATTCAAAATAAAAGCGTTACCATCACAACTTAATCTGGAAAAAAATAATAGTAAAATTTCCAAAGCAAGGAAAAAAGGATATTATTTTGAAATCCTTGCTAAAGGTGTTTGCACTGGAACTAAATAATAATAAAACAAAAAGGAATCCAACTTACCGTCGGCTACTTTGGATAATTGGTGTTAGTATTATCTCTAAGCTGGAGGATTTATTATTATGATCAACACTAGTGAGAGCGGTGTTGGTGTTGCTATGGTTGTGCTGCTGGGACATCTGGTTGGGGGTGAATTCCGTCAATCCCTCACTACTACAGGGGCTCTAACAAATACACATACACACATACAACGCATGGAAAATGAGTTTGCGTGATTTGATTGTTTTTGAAATATGTTTTTTTTTTTTTTTTTAATTTCGGCAAACAACATGCGACAAACAATATCACAATAAAATAAAATTAACACAATCTGTTATTTAGAAAATTTAATTTTCTGATGGTAGACGGCAGGCAGGCAATACATTCGACTTTAATCACATTTTTTCGGAAAAAAATACACAAATATTTTTACTTTTTTTAATGCAAATATTATTGAGTACACAATAAAAATAATACCTACACATGAAAACATTGACAAAAGAAATGCCAAATTGTATTTTAATTATATCACATGCAAATTTCCATCGCAGCAAAGAGCATTAGTTACATTTTTGAAATAAAATAAAACCACATTATGGATGCATTATAAATATTCAATCGCGTAGGCATTTGAATTTTTTGAACCCAACAAAAACACCATTTTTTTAATCCATTTTGTTATTCGAAATAGAGTTGGAGACGGTGGAATTCTATCGAGCGCACCTAATGCTCATTAGGCTTATAGTTGACTTTGGGTATAAACATAGACACATATTTATTTTGCAAGCAATAATTAAATAAAATATATTATTAAAATAATAAATAAGTCCAATTCTGGGGAACTCCAGAATTTGAACGCCCATAAAGCCTGTATTTAAATCCTGTGAGGTACAAGAAAAGTTTTTATTTTTTAACCCTTCGAAGGAAATGTAAATGTATCTTTAAGCTCAAATTATGAGGATGGCAGTATGACGAACATTTTCGGGGGCCTGATAAAGCGAACTGAGCACGTACTCCGAGTAAGTTCTCTTTTCAAAACCCGCTTTCAAAGGCAGTTTCCAACTAAAAACACTGACGTAACTATAATATCCAGAGGGATCACAGAACCCTTAACTCCTCAAACATCATGCATTTATTCGATTCAAGAAATGCAACTCCTTTTCGAATTATTATATATTCTCTTCCAATATATTCGAGTGCATCGACGATGATACACACATCATCAAGGACATTAAGTGCACTCTAGAAAAATGATGAAAAAAATGCCCCTTTCAATGCAACAGATTTTCCATTTATGCTGGCGCAACATTCAACAATATAAAGCAAAAGGTTTCCTTATACGAAGGATATTTTCAAAACATTACTCAAGGAATGTTAAATCACAATAGGCCGAAAGATTTCCACGCAAAATTCCTTCAAAGACTTTGGAACGTTGGAAGAACCGCTCTCACGTGAGTGATGCACACAATACACATTAAAGGCATAGAGAAGGATTCTTCAGGCTCATGTGGATTTTATCAATGAACACACTACCATCGAGTGGGCTCTGTCTGTCGTCTCGTAACATACAATTTGATATTCCCCGGAACGAGTGCCGATTGAGCTACAAGGAACAAACTCAAGTTATGTATATGTAACGGACGGATAATGCAGTTGGACGTTACGTATTGACCTTTGATTATGCTGAGCAAGTGGAAATTGCTACGAAAAACACACAGACAAAGAATTGCTCCAACAAAATTGCCTAAAACGAGTAGGCTGCACGAATTTATTGAAATTGCATGTTTTTACGGCCGGGCCTAGTCAGTAGGCATAAAGTATCTGCCCTGTATGTGGAGAGATTGTAGCGAAGAGGATGTTTGTTGGGTTGGGGCGAGCACAAACCGACATATATGAACCGAACACACACAGAAAGAGAGTTCTCAATGAAAATGAATAGGGCACTGATTGGTAGGATATCCTTGAATGGGCCTATAAAGGATTTTACAAGCAGTCGTGTCCATTTCGAAAGGTTTCATCGTCAAAGCTTAGTAACATGCTTTGATGCTTTGAGTTTTGGTTAACATTTTTTTTTTTTGAAAATTTCTTTGCTTCAAAAATTGTTTTTTAGAAGTCGTTTTGATTGCATTTTATCGAATTGGGAAATCGAATCGACTTATGATTGGTCCTTGGCTAAGGCGATGTACAATTTGATGAATATTGGCGAATGTAGAGAAATTCAAAGATTAAGCTGAACCTTGCATAATTTATATCTGAAGGTTTTTCTTTCAGGAGTCATTTAAAGATCAAAATTTGAGCATGTAACTTGGCCATCATAAAAACAGAACCGTGGTTGAAATGTCATTACACAAAATTAGGTGCCTTAAATGTCCATGGTAAAAGGCTATCGTTCTTCAATAGGTACCTGGCGAAGATGAATGCTTGCCTGGAAATCAAAATCCCGACCTTGAACTTCGAAAAATCCCGGAAATGCTCCGAATTTTAAATCCTTGTAATGTCTATTTTCCAGCTTCGCAAGGGTATTGAATATTAAAGACTATTTAAAAAAATGCTTTTCACGAATGGTAGGCATCTTTTCACTTCGGCTGCCTGTCTGGAAGTGTCGTTTTTCTTTTTTACTTCTTCGTTGAGTTCAGCGGCATTGAGTTATAAAATGTGCTGGGATTTTAAGAAGGAACGACTCGAACACGGGATGAGTTTAACTATCGCATGTATTGACAACAATCTTGTAAATGAAAGTCCAGAATGTCAAAACACAGGTACTGAAATTCCAGAATTCAAAATTTTGGTGACAAAATCCAGGAATCCAGGCCTTCGGCGTCACATCCAGGTCCTTAAAACGCTACAACGTGGTATGTCCGTCCACTAATCCCGGATTTTTGAACGATTTTAGTTTTATGGGATTTTGATATCCAGAATTTATTTTCGAACTTTGACATTTGGATTTTTATTGATTTTGAATTCCAGGATTTTCCAAATTCATTATTTAACGGAAGCGAACCGTTTGCCCGAAAACCAAATCCCTAGTGTCAAAATTTTGAAAAATAGCGAAAATTCATTTTCCGGGATTTTCACTTCCGAAATCGTTCTAAAATTTCGGAAATTTTAAAAAAAAATGTTAAATAATTAAAAAATGTTAAATAAAACAAAATTGGGCATATGGCGTCTTGAGTACTTGTCTAAGAGGCTGAAGGCCGGCCGGTATAGAAGTCGAAAATACGCCCGGAGTCGTTGAGTTGAGGTCGGGATTGAGGACGGGATTTCGTAATCGAGATTTAGAATTCCAGAATCTCGGTGCCAACCCGTATTTGTTGAAATTCATTTTCCGAGATTTACATATTCGAAATCGTTCAAAAATCTCGGAAATTTTCGCGATTCAAAAATGTTAAAAAAAACAAAATTGCGCATAATGGCGTCTTGAGCACTTGTATAGCATAATAGGCTGAAGGCCGGCCGGTGTATGAGTCGAAAATAAACCCAGAGTCCTTTCTTTATAAGAAACTCTGTATTGTTTTCGGGATTTTGATTTCCGGCATTTTCAGGTCGCGATTTCATATATTTACTTATTTATTTATTTATTTGAGATCATCTTTTACAAAAGCTGATCTTTTAAATTAAATTTAAAGTTTAAAAGATTTAAATTTTAATTTGAAATCTTTTAATTCAATCGAGATTTTGAATTCCGGAATCTCGGTGCCAAACTGTATTTGTTGCTCGGGATTTTTATTTCCAGGCTCTTAAATTAAACATACATAGCGCCTTGAGCACCAGCATGTGAGGGCGAAAGCCGGCCGGTGTATGAGTCGAAGAGACGCTCAGATTTTTTATTTGTTGGGACCGAACCGTTCGGCCTGCTATCGAAATTCTCGTGTGGAATTTTGAAAAATCCCGTAAACAAAAATTTCGGAAATGAAAGTTCGGAAAAACTTAAAAATTCAAAAATCGCGGAAGTTTCCAGGATTTATTTTATAAATATGAAATTAGGTAAAATTTTACATTTTAAGGAACCAACCTAACATTGTTCGATTTCCAGAATTCAGTCATTTGGGATTTCCGTTTCTGGGATTTTTGAGGTCGGGATTCTGTTATCAGGATTTTGAATTTCCGGATTTAAACGCTTAAAAACCACCTAAACACTGCCTTATTTCCAGGATTTTGACATTCGGCATCTTAATATCCGTGATTTTGATTTCTGCGGAATTTGATTTTCCGGGATTTTGGGGTCGGGATTTTAAGTTTCGGAATTTCGGTTCTATTTGCCTCAATTTTTAGGGTGGACGAGCCGGATGGAGTCAGAATTCTGCAGGGGTCAAAAATCTGCATTTCAAACCCCTGCTTTTTAAAATTATGTTTTACAAAATTCTAGAAATGCAACTTTGACAAAGCGGCACAGTGAAATATGTAAAAAGCTTGAAAAAGCAGTACAAGCAGAAATTTTTTGTCGAAGTCCGAATTTTTGACTGCGCACGGAATATTTTTTTGCAAAAAAAAAAAGCAGAATTTTTAAATCAGAGCTATGATCGGAAAATTCCGCTGCCACCGGAAAATCCCGCTTGACATCCGACTTAGTTTAATCATAAGAAGTTAAAAATGATTTGGCCAGAGACAAAAGACAATCGTGCGGCGAATTGTCGTCCAACTAGAAGCACAATCGTTTGTATTCAAGATCGCTGGTCAAATTTGTAATATATGAAGATCATACAATGAGACAGCCGACCGCAGAGACCATCACTTTATTAAGGAAGGGACGCCAAACGTTTCCACATTTAAAAGTTAACCAGCTTTTGACATCTGTGTTGACAGGACAGTATAGGCCTATTGCTATAGCCCTGCAATACTACGTTTTTCTGTCGTGAAGTATTGCAGGCCTTAAGTGAAAATTTGGGAAATCGATATTAAAGCTCGATATCATGCAACTCTTCGATGCATCTGGCATCTCCTCTACTAAATTAAGTGATTCTGGAACCAGAAAATTTGATGATAAGTGGAAGCTCTTTTCTTATGGAGTCCCACTTTCTATGATGACAAAAGCAAAATTGGGCATATGTAGTTCAGGTCTGTGCACTAATTGGAGGCTCTGAGTATGCAGCGACCCTTAATTAGGTCGACATTGCTCTGCCTAGAGTAGCAATCATGAAATTCTATCTACTTACAATACTTATACAGAGAGTATAAAGTATTGTTGATAAGGACAACTTTCGTCCTTTCCTATTCAGATCGAAACAGGCAAGGAGTAAAGTTGTTATACCTTTCCAAAGGTTGATTTAGTCATCCTTACATCGCCTGAAAAAAAAAACTTTAGCGTGTAATGGATTGAATGAGCTGAGTGGATTTTTGGTCGTCTGTTATCATCCTAAAATAAGTGAGTACACTCTTGTGCCGTGTACCGAGACTTAAATTAAACCATGTAGGAAAGTTTAGCTAACTCCGGTTTTTTTTTTACGAAAAATGAAAGAAGTGTTATAAGGTTATCCTGTAGGTAGCTTTGGTCGAGAGGGTTGAATATTAAAAGAACTGCGCCGAACACTCACGAGGAAAGCTGAGCTTGGAATGAAAGCAAATGTATTATTTTTAAACTGTTTTCTTGCGTCCCTTCCTTATATATGTTCATGCAATTTTTGCAATGACCGCAAAAGAAGAGTTGTGAAAAATATCCATCCTTCTGCTATATTAAGACTTTTTAAAAATATGTTTAAATATTCTGAATATCCCGACAGAATTGAGAATAAGTATGCCATATTCGTCAGCCCGTCTTTCTATATCTGTATTCAAACAACTTTTAGGGCTTGAAGATAAAGTTCGAGAACTGAAATTTTAAAGTCGGTCGGGAAGTCAAGTTTTTCAGTATGTATAAAATATGCCCACAGACACACCCACTAGAGGTCTCTAGATGCGAACCGTTTTTTAAGTACTTGACATGTCCTTTCGTTCCCTTTGTGGAGTGTAAGCTACATCCAATCGTCCCTCCGTCTGCCATAAACAAAGACCTGAAATAAAGTGCTGAAGAAAAAACGAAAGTCTTTCTATATTCTACCTTTCACTCTGCATGTGCTAAAACTGAAAAACATGGCGTCCTATAAATTTTCTTGCATCAATTTTGTCTGGCTCATTCTTTAACATGGAAGCTTTGTCGGGATGATCTATCACATAACTTTTGTATTCGACCAGACCTCATTCATTACGCACAATGCTAGTATTTATTTCGTAAGTCTCACCACTGAGGAAAAACACTTAAGAACTAATGGCTTGATGTCATTGTAAAATCAAAAGCCTAGCAGACTCTTTAAAAAAAGGTCCTTTCATTCTTTTTAAGCGAAAAACATGCGGCGTTATTCTTTTCCTCTGGAAGAATTTAATGCTCAGACGTGTACCCCCATATACTGTCCCTGTGTGTGCGTAATGATTCTCCCGTAAAACAATGCAATTGCCAACACAATCGCTCCGAAATTATTCTCCCTCATATACTCTTTCGCTGTGGCATCGCACTCAGCATGACGCAAATGAGGGCAAATCGGCAAGCCTGCCAGCAATCAAATGTGTGACAAACACAGGAATTTAATTTCACACACATTTAAGTCATGGTTCCTCTCGACAATACTCTCGAGTTTTTAATTAAAATTTTAACAAGTTTTACATGTACCAGGGATGTGTTAATTTACCAAAAACACAAACCCCTGGTTGACACTCAACCTTAAAGCCTGAATCACTGTTGAAGAACGAAAAAAAATTCTGTTTGAATAAAAACTGAAACTGAAGACAAAAAAAATCTAAATAAACAAAATTAATTCCTCCTTAAGCCATTACGCTAAAGGGGTCACAATTTAATTATATAGCAGGTTATTTGCATTCCTATTAACCCAAAACCATTACCAGCCTGTGTGCTGTTTCATTGTAATTTTCATCGTTGGTCCACGGGCCCTGCCCCCTCTGACTTCGTGTTTGAAATGGCAATTGTGCTAAGGAGACAATTGGAGTTTTTCATGCCGAAAACAAGCCACCTCGCCCCGCGCGCCACGTCGCGCGCCTAAGGGGCGCACTAGACCCACTCAGCAAAATAAAAGGGGAATTGAAGAGACCGTGCGGAATCTCGTAGACAATAAAGCAATAAATATGAATTCTATACTTTGGCTGGTCGTAAACATTGATTTCGAGAAGAGTAATCATTTTGCTCGCCCGCGCATACCCCACCACGCCGCACCGGGCGGCCGTTTATTTCCTGTGTCTTTCAGATTAAAAGACGTGAACAGCAGGACTCGGGCGAGGATGTGGATGAGAATAAGCCTGCGTCGTGCGTAAATAGACGCGAGATTTTTATTCTCCTCGCACTTGATTCGGATGTTTTAATCTTACATTCGTACAGATAGAATTGGCTGGGTTTTTACGATCATCGTCATCGGTTTGTTTCTTCCTCTTGGACGGTTTCGGTTCGTTTTTCTTCGATTTCTCTGTATATATGCTATTGACTTATAATTCGGAAATAATGTTGATTTACCGCTCCCAGAAGAACCCATCAATAAAACTGCTGTTGTAGAGGTCATACCCGAAGTGGGGAAAAGGACCTTCATTGCGTATGGTTCCTTATTGACATTCGTATAGGTTTACGAGCCGACATCGATATGCGATATTGAAGCTATGATTGGATAAACAAAGCAATATCCTTAAAATTGCAAAAGTATTCTTATCAACAGTGGGGGCGACAAGCGAGGATGTTTAATACACAGCCTGCATAATGATATGGTTGACTTATTCAAGGGTGTACAGGCATTGGCAATAAGAGTATAAATGCTTTACAAATATAATAAGAAAATTGCCGAGGAAGAGGAAGAAAAACAACCTAACAACTTTGTCAAGTTTGTTTAGTTTCGACACATTGTGACAAAAATGTCACATCACCCAATAAATTTGGGTAATTTCACACTATTAAGGATCACCCAAACCGTAAAAATATCAGTTTACTCAAAATAGGTCCTGTCACTATTGAAAAAACTCACCCCTATTTATTATTATAACTTTTACTGAATGGTTTGTCTTCAAATATAAAGTCCACAATTAAATATGAGGATTAATTGTTTAGAATTAAGTGAAATATAAGGGAAGCTAAAAAGAACAAGTGGAAAAGTGCAACAGTGCATATACAAAAGCTTTAGTCCATCTACGATGGAATGCAAAATACCCGACCATACCAAAACTGCCACGCCTCCAAAAAGTGGGCGGGATATAAAAATATAACTGTTGAATGCTTTATACTAGGCGGTTGCATACATTTCGGCATAAAACTCCGCCTTTTTAACTAAAAAAAACACTTTTTTTTATTGCCACGCCCAAAAAAGTGGGCAGAGACACTATAACATTTACATAAAAGTTAGAAAATGCTAATATCTACAACTTTTGCCATATAATTTATAGTCACATTTCATATATATTTATTGAAAAAAAAGTCATTTTAAGCTAAAATCCCTTAAAAAAGTGGGCGTGGTCAATGAAAAGACCCAAATTTTTTAGCTACTTCAAAGACAATTACAAAGGGCTGTTACATACCAAAAACGAATGCGCTAGAACCATTCGAACATAGCTAAAATTTAGAAAATGTATTTTTTAAAATTACAGATGGTCGCACATACAGGGGTGTAGTGGGTTGTGGGCGTGTCTGTGCCGTGTCTGGGCGTGTCTTCCAGCCAACCCACCGAATTTCAGCTCTCTTTCTTAAAATTTAAGGCCTTAAAGTTGTTTAGTTGGACGGACATGGCTTAATCGATTCTCTTGTCGGCCCCATTCATATCTCTAAAAGGTCTTAGGGGTCTACGGCGATTATTTCACTGCGTTACAAATTATACATCAAACTTAATATGCCCTGGGTCGGGTATAAAAATCAAGCAGGGAGTTGAAGGTAGGCAGAATGTCCCCCATACATATCCCACTGTTTGAATATAGATTATCCTTGCAAAGCCACGTTTTTGGGTGATTTTGCATTATGTCAAATCGGCAAAAAAAAAATTAAAATTTTATATCACCCAACAATATTTTTGGGTAATTTAACATTTTTTAGTTTTAGGTGATTTTGTTTTGCATTAAAAACGTTCGCATTCTCTCCCCCAGTAAAATAAACTTAGCCAAGAAGCAACACTTATGTAATGAGGGAATAGTATTGTCATAAACATTTGCAGCAACCACTTTTCTAATTTTCCCAAACAATAAATAAATAAAATGAAATGAAATAAATAAAATGTAATAATATAAACAAGAGCATTGTTTCTTTTTATTTTCAAAATCTGATGAAATATATTTTTAAGTATTTTTGTTTTACTTTAAACCTAAAAACAGTAAAGAGTTTCAAAATTTGGTCAATTTCGTTACCAATTTTCTGCACCATTTTTTATATAATTGGAAAATTCCTTACCTTAAATTGACGAAATACTTTAGAGAAAAAAAAATTACACTCTAAAGAAAAATCAAAAATTTAATAACTACAATAAATGTAGTGAATTTCACTCGATTTTTGGAGTACAGGTTTTTAAATGTTGTGAAATACTCGCAGCTAGAGCAATTTACCAAATTACACAAAAAGAATGCTTAGTTACTCAACTGCAGTGACTTCATTTTGAAATGATGCGAATTTCATCCTTTCTACATTTAAAAACCTACTTTAGAGTGAAAAAGCTTTGGTCTCTGTGTAAAGTTCCTTTTGCGGCTGTGCATTGTGCCGGCTTCATTTAGTTTGGAGCGCGTCGCGCATAAAGAAGTAACGTGTGTGGTTCCTGATTTCAGTTCCTGAGTCAAGGATTTTTTTATTCTACATAAATAGTAATAGAATACATAACATTGTTTGCAACTGAATAAAGAAGTTATGGAGAACATTGATAAATTAAGGCTGACTTAAATTTAGTTTTCAAAAACTTTGGTAGGTTAAATTAGTGCATTATCTCGTTATAGATTTTTTGTATTTTTTTTTTCAATTCCGGGCGACGTCAAATGGTCAAATGTCGAGCGACATTCAGGCAGAGCAGCCGACGAAGGGTTACTCCGTGGATACTAATCCTTTAGTGTGAAATGTGTTTCCTTTATTTAGTGTTTTTTTTTTGTATAGAAGAGAAAAAATAAATAAAAAAAGCTTTCTGTGTATTTTACTTATTTTTGACTTTGAAGGTTGTGTTATATGCTAGGCGAACATATGCCACAAGAGAGTAGTGAATTCACTTGCAAAAAGTGAGAAATTACTCTCAGTTTGGAGTGAATTTGCTATAACGTGCCACAAAAATTGTGAATCCCCATATGGAAAGAGTAAAATAACTACTGTTTTGGAGCGATTTCACCTTATTTACTACAAAAAAAGTGTGAATTCTTACTTACTTACTTAAGGTGGCGCTACAGTCCGGGGTGGACCTGGGCCTCAGCCAACAAGCTTTGCCAGCCAGCTCTGTCTCTAGCTAGCCGTCTCCAGTTTGGAGTTGGCTGAGGTCCCCTTCCACTTGCGTGCGCCACCTGAGTCTCGGTGCTCCTCTACCGCGTCGTCCCTGCGGTGTGGATTCGAAGATTTTCCGGGCCGGGGCGTTGGTGTCCATCCGCTCTAGATGACCCAGCCATCGTAGACGTTGTGTTTTGACTCTTTTGGCTAGGTCGGTATCGTTGTACAGCCCGTACAGTTCGATGTGATATCTCCTCCTCCACTCTCCGTCTATGCAGACGGGACCGTAAATAGTCCGAAGAATTTTCCTCTCGAAGCAGCCTAAAGTGTTTTCATCCGCCTTTGACAGGGTCCATGCTTCTGCACCGTAAAGCAGGACTGGGATGATGAGGGTCTTATACATGGACACTTTAGTTGCTCGAGAGAGGGCTTTGCTACTCAATTGCCTTCTTAGCCCAAAGAAACAGCGATTGGCAAGAGTTATCCTTCGTTTGATTTCAGCGCTGGTGTCATTGTCTGAATTGATAGCGGAACCCAGGTAGACAAAGTCCCTAACTACCTCAAAGTTATAGCTGTCGATGGTGATGTTTTGTCCAAGACGTCGGTGTTGGGTGTCTTTTCTTGATGACAGCATATACTTGGTTTTGCCCTCATTGACTGCTAAACCCATATTCGCCGCTTCCGTCCCAATACTCACGAAGGCTTCACTGACATCACGCTTTGTTCTACCGATTATGTCAATGTCGTCTGCGTATGCAAGTAGTTGAACGGACTTTTGAAAGATTGTACCTCTGGTGTTGGCGCGAGAGTTCTGCACAATTCTCTCAAGTATGATGTTAAAGAAGTCGCATGACAGCGCGTCGCCTTGTCTAAATCCTTTTTTGACATCAAAGGGGTCGGTGAGGTCTTTGCCGACCTTGACGGAACAGCGTGAGTTTTCCATCGTCATCCTAGACAGACTAACGAGTTTGGCAGGGATGCCAAAACTAGACATTGCGCTATATAGCTCGTCTCTATAGATGCTGTCATACGCGGCCTTGAAATCGATGAAGAGGTGGTGTGTATCGATTTGGAATTCCTGGGTTTTCTCCAAGATCTGCCGCAGTGTGAATATTTGATCGATGGTGGACTTTCCTGGCCTAAAGCCACACTGATATGTGCCTATCAGATTGTTGACAAACGGCTTCAGGCGTTCACACAGTACAGCAGAAAAGATCTTGTATGCGATGTTAAGAAGACTTATGCCTCTGTAGTTGGCACAACTCAGAGGGTCTCCTTTCTTCAGGATCGGGCAAACAATGCTGAGGTTCCATTCGTCGGGCATGCTTTCTTCCGACCATATCTTGCAGATGAGCTGGTGCATGCTCCTAACCAGCTCATCGCCAGCGGATTTAAAAAGTTCGGCAGCTAGGCCGTCTGCTCCGGCTGCTTTGTTGCACTTGAGCTTAGACACAGCTACTTTCACCTCCTCCAGGTCGGGTGGGCGGTATCGTTCTTCTTCGTCTTCGCCCGGGTTGAATGGTTCGTTCTGCCTGACAGCGGTGACAGCCTGACAAAGTGTGAATTCGCTCGTAAGAAATAGTTTCCCTTTTCTTGTGGCAAATTATCTCTATTGAACACAAAAATAGTGTAAATTCCCTCCAAAAAAGTGTAAAATTAGTATAAAATTTTAGAGCGAATTCACTCTTATTTTTGCCATCCCCCTTTGATGAGATTTCACTACAATTATTGTAGGTTATCGGTTTCCTACATTAATTGTAGTGAAATCACATTAAATTTCTTTAGAGTGTAATGTTTGTGAGAAAATGCAACGTTTTTTGCAACAATCATTTAAGTTTTGTTAAGAATTATTTTTGAACGAACTAATTTTAGAGAACAAAACAGCAGAAAATTTAACATTTTTATATGCAACTTGTTAGCTGATTGTTTTACAAACTTGTTCCATAAAAACTCCATCAAAATGTTTTTAAAAGACAAAGCAGAAGTGGTTGGAATAGACAGCAAACCTTGTTGCATGGGCTCCTATCAGACAGTGCCCTGTAATGACACCGCCGCCGATTGTAGCACTCGTGTGCAATCTGTTAAGAGTGATCAAGCTTTTGGAGCATTAAAGATCTGGCTTTGACCATATCTGTTTCGTCACTAGACAACTAGACAGGTGCTACCACCCGTCAATTTTAGAGTTGTTCTTTTTTATTGCATCCAGTTTAGGCATGAGCTTGCGTGTGAAAATTAGAATGACTAAGGCCCATTTCACACATACCCGGCAGACGGATAATTGTTTGTATGGGCAACCGGGTTTGCAGGTGTGAACGCGCACATAAGAATATATTCCCAACGACCGGGTAGCCAGCTGCCGGATATGTGTGAAATTGGCCTAAGGCCTAGGGCCTTATAGCCTAAGGCCCATTTCACACAGAGTTTATAGAGACTGGTGCAGAAGTTGATTATAGAGACTGAGGCCTTAGAGTTTATAGAGACTGATTACAGATACTTGATGGCCGCCTAACTGTCGGAAAAGATTGGTATACCCTTAAAATATATAACATTGTTCCATTATTTAAGCCAGGGCCAACATTGCAGCTTGAAAAACACTACAATTGTCCGGAAGACGGAAACTCTCTTTCCTTACTAAGATTCAGTCTTTCTGAGAACACACCCCCATCTACCCAAATCAGTTGCCTTTGATCCATCGGTGTAGAAGTAGATCGATTCCAAGAGGACCTAAGGGGAGATGGTTGTTTGGAAGTTCTTGTCAAACTGTAGCTGGGGTATGGTGAAGTCCCTTTCTAGATGGGAAACTGAATTTGTTCAGAATAGCGGAGTGATTCTAAGCTGAAGTCCCCACTTGTTTCCAATGGTTTTTTTTTTGCAGGAAAAGAGTGCTTCCGTAGCTTTCCGAACCCTTTCCTGTATATTATATTTCCAGCTAAGCTTTCTCTTCTGCTGAGGGCATTAGCAGAGAATATTAAGGTTATGCCCTCTTGATTGAGGGGGGTCGGTCGATACGTGGTATTTTGTATTCCTTGGTGAAGAAAACGAGTTAAGTTTTGTAGGGGTCCACACCTAGACCATAGCTGTCAGCCCATCGTGTTAGCTTTTGTTGAGAATTTTGTAGGCGTTCTTTTCCCTAAAGCACCTTTTAGGGATACTTTTCACCCCCCGTCATTTAGCCCGAATGTTGAAATTTTTATAAAATTCTACTTTATTTTAAAGGTAAAAACTTTCTTTTTTACATTAATTATCGCCAAGAGCGTGAATATAGCAAAATAACCCTTTTTAACGGGTGATTTGCTGATTTAAGGGTGAAGCCCTAATTTCTCGAGAAAAAAGATGCAAAATTCGTGATCAGCAACAAAACAAAACTGATATTAGAGAAAATTTCATCCCTTTAGCTCTTAAAATGGTCAAACCCATGTTTATCTACGGGTTGTTTTAACCCCCTCTTATTAGCCGAAGGGTTAAATTTTTTATCAATTATTGTTCAATGTTTCAACTCATAGCCAGAAAATTAGTTTTAACGTATAATATTAGTCAAAAAGTGTAAATGTAAGATAATCCTTTATCGTTTTAGGGGGTCTTTTCACCCCTTTAATTTAACCCGAATGATGAAATTTTCGTAAGATATTACTTTATATTCAAACTTTAGGTAAAACCATATTTTTTTTAACACCAATTAACACTCAAAACGCGAATATATAGCGCAAAAACACCCATATTTAGGAGTATTTTTGGGTAATTTGAGGGTGAAGCCTCAATTTTACGAGAAAAAAAAACCCGAATCACGTGATCAGCGATATCGCAGGATCTTCTTTTAGATCTCAACATATGTTGGACCTTATCATGCTAGATACAACGAGTAGCCTAAAATGGGTGTGCCTGAAGTGTTAAGTGCCTTGAACAGGTAATTTATTTTCAATCCCGACCTGAAAATAGGTTTCACTCTCTTGACAAAATCCTTTGCAATCAATTCCTAAACTGCAGTATAAGACATGCATTTTGCCTGCTTTATTCTTAGGTAGTTGTCCTCCGTTTTCGGCAGACACCTTGGCGAGTACGTCATTTCCAATGACGCCATTGCGGAGGCTTAAGTTGCATCGACTCAACCGGCTTCAGTCGGCTGAGAGCTGCGACGAACTAGGCTCTGCCAAGCCTGACTCCAGTGGTGGTGTGAGCATACAGCAAACCGTGCCGAAGGATACAAGGCTGAGGCCTAAATCAGCCACGAACGAGCTCCTTCAAGTGCCCTTGGCAAGGCTTGTCGTATTAGTGCCTTATCCCAACAAAACCGGCTCTGTTGCGGATGGACGTTTTCCTTACCGGCCTACTCGTGGGACCAACTAAGAACACTTCAAACAAAAAAACCAAACGAAAAGACTACTGAGGCTTGCCCTCACCCAGCCCTAGCGGGCGCAACGGCTACGAACACTGAGACGACCAACACTACTGAGCCCCAGTGCTCAGTTTTACAAAAACCGCAGGTCTGCAGAGTTCATCCTAAAGCGTCTCCTAAAAAAGGGAGAAGCTAACTGGAGTGCGAGCGATCGCGAGTCCACGAAACTAGCTGAAGCGCTCATCGCGTGTTGTCAACCTGCTTCGGGAGGGCAACCCAATGAGAGCTCAGTCAATCAACCGGTTATGGCAAACCCAAGTCAACTCGTTTCGGGAGGGCTCCCTAAAGCACTAGGAGAAGGAGTCAACTCGCTTCGGGAGGGCACTCTACCAAGCCGTCTACCTCGAAACCGACGTCCAAGAGACCCAGGTCTCAAGACGGCCCTTCAAAAACCCCAAAGAAGGCCAGTACATCTTCAATGGTGTCAAGGCCCTTCAGTGAGGTTGCGAAGGATCATCTGATACTGGGTATCATGGACCAAGGTGATGATGAGGGTAGGATTGGCTAGGAGAACTGGAGACTCCTGAAGGCTCAGGTTTCTTCAGGCATTCTTCAGCACTGCCTGGCCAATCCTACTTTGCCACCTCCTATGGACGGAGGCTGGCATCAGACGGGTGTCAAACTCCTGGTTTGCAGTAATGAGACCTCTGCTGACTGCATCAAGTCGGCGGTCTCAGAGGTTGGCGCTGTATGGTCCGCTACTAAGCTTAAGGCCGTGACATTCGAGTCAGGCCGAGAGCCAGAGTCTGGATCCATCCGGGCCCCAGTGAGCCGAAGGACATTCTCCGACTCATAGGAGTACAGAACCCTGACCTTCCAACTAAAAACTGGAAGGTTATCAAAGCCGAGGAGCCAACTGATGCCGGGCGATTAGTTTCATTACTACTGAACCCGGAATCAATTGCCCCCTTGGCTGCTAAGGGGTTCAAGTTCTTCTACGGGCTGGAGACACTCCACATGAAGGTGTATGAGAGGGACGTTGAGTCAGTTTCTGGCCCAGCTGAGGTATCGGCTGGCCCGTCCCAAGGTAAGCTTCCGGAGAAGCAGGGTGGTGGCGAGCAATCCTCTGATTCGGAGGACTGCGACACCTGTAGAGAAGTTTTTGCCGACTAGCAATGATGCTTCGGTTGGTACAGATTAATCTACACCACTCTAAAGCAGTCTCTGCTAACTTTTTGCTCCGCCTACAAGAAGGTCGAGAAGACATCGCCCTCATCCAAGAGCCCTGGGTTATTCCTGTGTGGGTTGACCGCACAGTTGCTGGACTGAGGGCAAGAAACTATGAGCCTTTCTATGCAAAAAAGCCTGGTAAAACCAGGGCCCTTATTCTTGCAAAGAAAAGCCTTAAAATTTTTCTTCTACCCAATTTCAGTGATGCAGACTTTGTTTGCGTCAGCATAGAACGCGAAAAACTATAAGCCGAGCCGGAAGGTAAAGACATCCTCTGGTGATAGGCTGTGATGCCAATGCGCACCATAGTGCCTGGGGCAGCAGCGACACAAACGATCGGGGTGAGTGACTTTTTGATTATATAATAGCTACTAACCTCATTATTTGTAACAAGGGATCAGATCCCACCTTCATCACCAGAAACAGGCAGGAAGTCATTGATGTGACCCTGGTCACGAACCCCCCTAGCATAACCGTCAACAACTGGACTGTATCTAGCGATGTATCATTCTCCGACCATCGCTACGTACAGTTCGGTATTGACTTTAAACCTCCCGAAAAGTCCCTCTTCAGAAACCCCAGAAGAACTGACTGGAAACCTACAACACAAAGTTGAAAAGTCATCTTACAAACCTTTCCAAGTCATCTTACAAATCCGTAAGCCTACCCACCAAGACCTGATGGTGGGTAGGCTTACGGATGCAATGAACCTAGCTCTCCACAAATCCTGCCCTATCAGCAGACACAGAAATGGGGGCAAGCCCCCATGGTGGAACGCTGAAATTAGTAGACTTCAAGGAGAGAGCAGGAAACTCTTTAATCAAGTAAAACGCTCCAGGGACCCAGTCGACTGGGACCTGTATAAAAGCAGTACGGCAAAATTTAGGACGGAGATAAGAAAATCACAACGTTCCTCTTGGCATCTTTTCTGTGAAAACATAGAGAAAACCAGTGATTCATCCCGGATTAGGAAAATTCTATCCAAATCCCCAGTCACTCCTAGCTACATTAAAAAGCCAGATGGAAACTGGACAATGGCAAGGAAACTTTGGACCTTCTCATGGACACCCACTTTCCTGGCAGCAAAGCAGAGACAATATACTCTGCAATAAGCAATGATAGAGTTCAATACACTGTACCCGAAGATGTTGTCACACCCAAGAAGATACAGTGGGCAGTGCACAGCTTTCTTCCGTACAAATCACCTGGACTCGATGGCATACTGCCAGTGGAACTCCAACAAGGTCTCGAAATACTGAGTCCTTGGCTCCACACTTTTTTTAGGAGTTGTCTAAGCCTTGGCTATATACCCAAATCCTGGAGGAAGGCCAAGGTGGTGTTCATACCAAAAGCTGGTAAGAGCCTTAACAATCACATCAACCATTTAACGAATGCGTCTATCGGTTTTCCGTTTCACAGAATCAATGGTATTTTCATATCATCATACAGGCACCCTGTACTTTTAAATATTCCACACATTGGCAGAAATTATTAAGGATCGCTGGTAATAACGACTTCAAAAAAATAACATTGGAATCTCTGCAAAAACTTTATATTTTGGTAAATTTTTCAATTTGAAAATCAAAGCTTCGCGCCAATTTTTTTTTTGTCGATTAGCATCGCACTACCGAAATTAATTAATTCCCTTATTGAAGTATCCACTCTAGTCAAAAGTAACGAATTATTTAAATTCACTTTGTTACAGAAATAGTTTTCCATGCTCGCTTTGACTGGTCATTCACCGGTCACATTCATTTGGAACACTATAAAAATGTTTTAATTAAAATCGCAAGAATCCAAGCATCAATGGTTGTATGCCGGGCCAGAGTGAAAAACACAGCAAGGATTTGTGAGGATTCCGATTCAACCACATAATTGAAAAGTATAAATTTTGATTTTGCTTTTCCGCACAATATTGCCATTGATTGCCGTTGTATGTGTGTCATTTGAATGCGATTTGATTGTGTATGCTACGTGACAATAACTTTTTGTGCATTGTCCAATTCTGCATTGTTGTAGGAACTGTTTGGTTGGCTGTCTAGCCTCAATCTGATACCACCTTAATGGCGGGTTTTATTAGGGGGAATAGAAATATCAACATTGTTTTCTGTGGTACACCAAAGGTGTCCGGTAGGTTGGTTTAGCTAATAAATATAAAATAATTTGAATTTTTGGTAACATTTAATTGCCTGGGGACGGAATTGCCTAATGGCTGGGATTTTGCCGAATTTCAATTATCATTCTGTGTAGTAATCGGGAAGGGTATTTATGATAGAGTTTTGAGGAGTCCTTCAAAACAGTCTCTAAAAAATCGCGTTTGTTGCTTCCGAGAAAATATTTGGATTTCTGAATCCTTAAGTTTGTTTAAAGGGATCTCTTTTAAAGATCTTGCACAATTCTTCTTGAATAAGCCCCTTGTAAGACTTTCTGGGTAAAGTTCCAATTATTTATTTGGTTTTTCCCCCCCTTTAAGGCATCGAAAGGTCAATATACAAAACCCTACCAAATAATAGATGCAAAATAAAAATCCCTAAAAGGGTAAGTCAATGCGTTGAAGTCCTTTTAAAATGGCACAGCACTTTGCATTTATGTACTTAATTCAAAAACTATATTAAACCTCCAATCCAACAATCCAACAATCTGATAGGCACATATCAGTGTGGCTTTAGGCCAGGAAAGTCCACCATCGATCAAATATTCACACTGCGGCAGATCTTGGAGAAAACCCAGGAATTCCAAATCGATACACACCACCTCTTCATCGATTTCAAGGCCGCGTATGACAGCATCTATAGAGACGAGCTATATAGCGCAATGTCTAGTTTTGGCATCCCTGCCAAACTCGTCAGTCTGTGCAGGATGACGATGGAAAACTCACGCTGTTCCGTCAAGGTCGGCAAAGACCTCACCGACCCCTTTGATGTCAAAAAAGGATTTAGACAAGGCGACGCGCTGTCATGCGACTTCTTTAACATCATACTTGAGAGAATTGTGCAGAACTCTCGCGCCAACACCAGAGGTACAATCTTTCAAAAGTCCGTTCAACTACTTGCATACGCAGACGACATTGACATAATCGGTAGAACAAAGCGTGATGTCAGTGAAGCCTTCGTGAGTATTGGGACGGAAGCGGCGAATATGGGTTTAGCAGTCAATGAGGGCAAAACCAAGTATATGCTGTCATCAAGAAAAGACACCCAACACCGACGTCTTGGACAAAACATCACCATCGACAGCTATAACTTTGAGGTAGTTAGGGACTTTGTCTACCTTGGTTCCGCTATCAATTCAGACAATGACACCAGCGCTGAAATCAAACGAAGGATAACTCTTGCTAATCGCTGTTTCTTTGGGCTAAGAAGGCAATTGAGTAGCAAAGCCCTCTCTCGAGCAACTAAAGTGTCCATGTATAAGACCCTCATCATCCCAGTCCTGCTTTACGGTGCAGAAGCATGGACTCTGTCAAAGGCGGATGAAAACACTTTAGGCTGCTTCGAGAGGAAAATTCTTCGGACGATTTACGGTCCCGTCTGCATAGACGGAGAGTGGAGGAGGAGATATAACATCGAACTGTACGGGCTGTACAGCGATACCGACCTAGCCAAAAGAGTCAAAACACAACGTCTACGATGGCTGGGTCATTTAGAGCGGATGGACACCAACGCCCCGGCCCGGAAAATCTTCGAATCCACACCGCAGGGACGACGCGGTAGAGGAGCACCGAGACTCAGGTGGCGCACGCAAGTGGAAGGGGACCTCAGCCAACTTCGCGTGCGAAACTGGAGACGGCTAGCTAGAGACAGAGCTGGCTGGCGAAGCTTGTTGGCCGAGGCCCAGGTCCACCCCGGACTGTAGCGCCACCTTAAGTAAGTAAGTAAGTAAGTATATTAAACCTCCAAGTAAGAGCACCCTTAAGGCTAGCAAAAATATTACATTTAACCAGAATCGACAGAGGCAATACACAGTCAAAGTGAATATTTTCTTGGAAGGAAAATATGAAAAGTCAGCGGAAAACATTAAGTCGACAAACCACAGGACACTTGCTTGTGTTTTCTTATTTTTTTTTTTTGCTCTAAAAAGCAATTTCTTATCTCATACTGCCACCCGCCATTTAACAGATGAAAATAAAAGGTTCTGCACAGAGAAAATATGTTTTAGAAAACTCACAAGAAAATCCATTCCCGGCAAAAGTGTATACACCATTCAAGCATAACCCTCACAGTGGTGTTCTATGCTCCGACAATTTCCGACAGAAAGGAGCAACTCGTTTTGCTTAAATAAATTAATTAAAAATTCTTCTGCTAAAAACGTCCTTTTCAGCAAAAATCAGTCTGTTCTCGTCCTATACATGGTCTCTGCTGTCCCTGGGGGTTGTAGCCATCAAATTGATACGCAATGCAAATAATACTTGGTGTGTATCTTTGGCAGGACGAAAGTAGTAGTAGTATCTAGTTTAGTGGTGGTGGTAGTGAAATAGCATCCAGACAAGACAACACCATAGTCGTCCTCGTCGGTGGCAGCAATAAGCCCTATTATTTCATTCAAAATATCCTAAATTCCAAAGTCAATTCGAAACGAAGATGCCAATGAGGCAATTTCACTTTGAAATAAAACCACAAGAAACACGAAGTGTATAGAGTGGAGGATAGCGCATATATAGCATTATTTTCGGAATCAACCCTGGGGAATGATGGACATAAATGGGAATTGGGATTCCATTTAGGAGGAGGTACCAGAGCGTTTGCGAAAAATGGGAAAACTGAAATAATGTACATTGTGGGTGGGAGTAGAATATCGTTAATCAAACAATGTTTTTCTTTTAGAACAGTGTGTGCGTAAAGCCAAGAAATAGCTGGTTTTGGTTGTAAGAGAATCTAGGTTTTAGGACGTACAAAACAATGCAGGTGTCTAGCTGTTTTGTAGGTGTGAATTCATTAATATAGACCCCTTACCACTGGTGGGGTTTTTTTATTAGTTTAAAAATTAGATCTTTAACTTAGACTTTAAAGATAATTTCAACATATAACAGCTTATGAGTTACTCGAGTACCCTCGGTAGTCAAATAAATTCCAGCCTCTTAGATGCTCAAACGTTGTACTCAAAGTCCTCATCTGCAACCGGTTCAAACCAACTTGGGTTAAGAAGCCTTTTGCAAAGTGTATGGAGAATGCCATATTACAAGAAACTTGGTACTCAAACCAATCTGTTGGGGGTAGCCTACTCGACCATATTCGTTTGGAGTAAGCTGAATCGAACAGGAGTTTTTGATTCCTTAAATCGCGAATACATTGTACAAAATTAAAGGATAACGTGTAAACTAATTTTAGGGTTTACTTTTTAGCAATTGCTCTGTCCTGTTCCCCTTTTTGTTTTGCTCCTTTGGCTTTATACACAAAGTTTTATATTTTTTTCATCACTGTGAAACTTGGCTGGGAATCCTTTAAGCAAAGGTTAAGGTTAACAAATACAGTTACCTAGCAGCGTACTCGGAAAGAGTTGCAGAGCTGTTGATTGTAAGCTCGAAAATTATTTTCTTTCGTTTTTAAAAATGCGCTTAAACAGCGCTTTGTTACAATAAGTTGTGTTTTCAAATCGAACACTTTGATATTTAACAAAGATCAGTTTTAATCAATACTTTTGAGGAAACTGTAGGCAACATTGAACTTATCCATTTGGAGCTAAACGTGTCAATTAATTGAGGTAATCATTCAAATCAGTTTAAAATTTATATAAAGTATGACAAAAACGGTGTTGAATTGCGGGTGCGCCATCTTTTGTGTCGACATGAAAACAATGAATAACTTAGATATTTATCAACCGATCGACTTGAGAACAAATTTTTTGTTTACCATGAGTTATAGGTTAGGTTAGGTTAGGTTGATGGTTGGCCTTTTGACAATAGTCACGGCTTCACTTAGACCAGAGCAGTTGGCTCCATTGTGGCCTTTGGGAACCTTATTAATACCTGGAACGAAAACAGAAATCGACCGCTGTCAGAAGCTCAGAGTTCCGCCCTCTTGGACCCATCCGGATTTGTATACAAATCTTAGGAGGTCCCTTAGATCTACATTATTCAGATCTTCGAGCTCGTTGAAGAAGTAGCTGCCGAGGATTCTACGCCTGATGCTGTTTAGGGCTGGGCAACAGATTTAATTTCTTCAATGCCCCTGCAGCTTCTGCAGTAATCGTTATGCGGTATGCCTAGCCGCTCAGCGTGTAGACCCACAGCGCAGTGCCCCGTGTGGATTCCCGTAAGTACTCGGATGTTCCTGCGGGCTAGTCCGATTAAAAATAATGATCTCTTTTTGCTTACCACTGGCCATAGCTCCCTTGTGTGTCTGCACGTATCAAGTTCTGTCCAACGTAGGTTGGTTCTTCTTTTCAAGGATTCAGTTTCTATCCTACGTGCTATCGAACTCAGCGGGACTCTTATAGATTTGAGGGCTAGAGATGCATTCATTCCAGACCCAAATCTCGCAAGCTTGTCCACTTCTTCGTTTCCCGATATATCGGTGTGACCTGGCACCCAACACACAGTTACAGTGTTGCCAAGTGATAACTCGTCCAGAATTTCCCTGCATAGTTTCACAGTCCTTGACTTCACCACGTCTGATTCCAAGGCTTTAATTGCCGCTTGGCTATCAGAGTATATGGTGATGGTCTTGTTTGCGGGGCCGTGTTTCTTCAGCTCGGAGGTAGCTTATATTATGGCTGCCAGCTCCGCCTGAAAAATGCTGCAGTCGTCATTAATTCGAAAAGATTTACCTAGTCCCAGATCTCCACAGAAGATGCCCGCACCGGTTCCGACGTCCATCTTAGAACCGTCGGTATATACGGCGATCTCGTCATCTCCTGTAATGGTCTTATCTTCCCATTCACCTCTTTCAGGTATTCTGGTAGCGAACCTCCTGTTGAAGGCGAATGTCATAGCGAGGTAATCCGTGACTGGGGTGTCTGTGGAGGCAGCCCATTGAGTTTCCACAGAGGCGTGTCCATAAGATCTTGAGGACCACAGTCCGGATTCCCTTAGGCGAACAGCTGTTTTAGCTGTCTTGCTGCTGCAGTGTATGTCCAAGGGGGTGAGGTTGAGTAGTACCTCCAGTGCCGCGGTGGGTGTGGTCCTTAGGGGCCCTGTTATACCCATGCAGGCTGCCCTTTGAACTTTGGTGAGGTTCGAGAGATGACACTTTCTTTCCGTAGCCTTCCACCATACAACTGCACCGTAAGTTAAAATGGGTCTTACAACCACTATATACATCCAGTGTACCATGTTTGGTTGCAGTCCCCACATGCTTCCGAACGTTCTGCGGTAGGCGTATAATGCCTCGTATGCCCGCTTGATACGATCTTACCGATTTGGATAACGGTGACTCCACTCCCCCCATCTTGGGTTGCTGAAGGAGGGAACTGCCCTTTTCCTTGTAAGCAACACAACTTCCGTCTGAGAGGGGTTTATTCTCAGTCCTCGATCCTCAACCCATTTTCCAACAATGCGGAGTGCGTAGCTGAGTCGGTCACTGAGGATTGATGGGAGTTTACCTGGGATCAGGATTGCTACATCGTCTGCGTATGCGCTCACAATGAAGCCTTCCCTCTCCACGGTTTTTAGCAATTCGTCCATTACCAGGGTCCATATGAGCGGAGATAGGACACCTCCCTGCGGTGTTCCTCTGCTGACGTTTCATCTGCTGCATACTTCGCCTAGGTAGCAGTTTATCTTTCGTGTGCTTAACATGAGCCCGATCCAGTCGAATAGACTGCTATCTAGGTGGGCGTTTCTCAAGCTGCGCAGTATCGCGTCTGCCTCAATGTTATTAAACACCCACTCTATGTCTAGAACACAAGGAGTCTGGTTGAGTGTACTCCTTGTGTTCTAAGGAGTACACTCAACCAGATTTTTCTACTACTGTTACTACTCTATGTAGTGCAGTGTAAACCGATCTGCTTCTCATGTACGGATGCTGTGGTTTTGATAAATAGTTATCACCAATCAGCTCTCTCACATACACGTCAATAAGTCGCTCCAACGCCTTGAGCATAAATGAAGACAGGCTTATGGGTCGATAGTCCTTTGCCGTAGTGTGAGTTATAATTGTAATATAACCGTACCTCACACTAAGACAATATGCCGAAATAGGGACACTGTACATTGAAAATACTCGCTCAGTTGTATTACGTCAATGTGTAGAACGTCTAAAATATTGCTACCAACAGCCGCCGCGCCGTCGCGTCGGGACAACACTACTCTTTATTTGGTTTCGAATTTTACTGAGCACGGGATGGTAGGCGATCGTTGCCAAACCGTTTGTGAACGACAAATATGTTTCAAAGATCTGATTGAGGCAGTACGAAAGAGTTTTGTGGAGAACCAGCATAAGTCATTTCGCCAACGCCCTCAGTATTTTGGTATCAGTGGAAGCACCTTGCATTTGTGATGACCCCCGAAGCCGACATGACACCCTGCCTTAAAAAGTTAATTGTGGCTATTAAGAAACAAAAAAGCCATACCAGATCGAAGAAACACTATTCCATAACACAGAGGTGACAGTTTGGGCGACGCGACGCACGGCGTTGGAACCATCCTTGAGCCATCTTTTTGCAGAGTAGTTAACACACTCGATGCGAATTGATACTGTTAAACCTATAGACGATGGCTCGTCATTCTGTTTGCCTATAAGTGTGTAAAAATGGTCTGCATGAAGTTACTGGTTTCGACAAGGTGCGTCACACTATACTGAAAACCAAACAATGTAGATTCTGGAAAGAAAGTTATCCGTGCGTGGTCAAAAATGCCTGGCCACTCAGATCTCCGGTTTTGATCTCTCCAAACTTTCTGGCTAAACTTATTTGAAAAAGCAATGGAAATCCTTAGAAAATTGAAAAGCTTAAGGCAAAATTACAAACCAAAATCTCCGCACCATATGATGCTCGAAAAAGTTATGGAGAACGCAGCAAAAACAACATAATATTGCTTTGGTGAAAAGAGCCGGCCACATACATCAACCCATATAAATTGTTAAGGACCAAATTAAATAAATATGCCTCGTATATGGAAAGTGGTTGTTGTTTTTTAAAGTTATTCAATATTCAAATACCGACATAAAAAACGGCGCAGCTTGTATGTATAAAGCTTTCAACCTAATGTATCCTTTGCATCCGTGACATCGAAGTAGACAACAAATTGAATACAAACGTTCTTTAGGGAAGCAGTCCGTAGAAAAAATACGTGATGTACGTCGGTCCTTACGTCCCTTTTTACCGCGAGGAACCAGATCATAAGCCTTTTACGATTATATAAAACGCACGTACACTGGTGAGCATGTCTCAGGCCCAGGCCTTCTCAAGCGATGGTCGTAGCAATGGCACGATTACAGCTCTGAAACGCGTTCGCAGTTATGAGCACTTAAACCCTTATTAACTTGTTGCTTTCCCGGTATCTCAGGTCACCTAAATAACACGTGTTAGTCATTTTACACCTTCTTCACTCACTGACTTGAGTATTTCTGGTCGGATTTCACAAACTCCAGCAAACAGCTTTTATATCGTGAGAGTGACTTAAAGTTCAACACGCCTCAGTAACAGTATATCGGGCTCGAGAAGTTGAGTCCCTAGTACATTGTTAATTCCAAACAATGTAGGCTTTCTTTTTTTCGTTGATGACTTCTTGAAATTCAGGTATTTTAAACCACGTAGTTCTTTTCTCAACCAGCAACAACACCAAGCCGCTTCCTCCACAAAAATTTTTCCTGCAGTGTCAATGATTGTCGATTAAACCAGTCATTCTTTAAAAGGTCTGCTGGTATTTTTTAAACCTTCTTTGAAGCCTGATTTTATTAATTCTTTTTGCTGGCAAGATAGAAAAGAATGAAGAGAAAATTAATTCTCGATCCAACAAGCAAACGCTGATGAGCCAGTACGGAATATGAAAACTCTGCACAGAAACACCAAAGCTTACCCCCGCAAGTGTTATGCCTTTACGGAGTAAAGCAATAAAACAACTAGCACAGTGATTGTTGTTCATCATATTCGCGTATTGGGTGAGAAAAAGAACATTTTCGGCCGACCCTAACTAGATAACAGATGCCGACCAATCCAGGAAGCCTTTTTGGGACGGACGCTCCTGAGTTTGTTGCTGGTTTTGGTCCGCTCCGCGTATTTTCCATGCCGGTGCTCATCATATCTGGTAAGCATTCCCCTATCCGCCACCTGGAGAGGCGCTTAATTGGGAACCAGCAACCCCAGAAGGGAAAAGAAAACTGTTCACCGAGTTGATCCGTGTTTATTACCAAATTTGGCGAGTTAAGCCGATCAATATTCACTGCAAAAGTGATTTCTGGGGTTAATCTCAGTGTATTTCGGAAACTCGGATGATCTCGCCTTAAAAAATTGGCCCTGAGTGACACCTTTTGATGTCCGCACTTTCCCCAAAAATTTACCAGTTCATGGTTTTTGTTTTTTTTTTTTGAAATCCTTTTCAATTTTTGCTGTAAAAACAAAGTAAATAAACTTTTTTTTATTAAATTTGCACCTGTTTTAATACTTTCATTGTCCTTTTCAGATCGTTAACAACTTCCATTGTGAGCTTTTATAGACTCTATGTAAACCTAATCCCTTGCATACGACTATTTAATTAAAAAAAATATTTTCCAACGCCCAATTTTACATTTCACTGCACATGCTGTTAATTTCTTTACAAGAACTCCTAATTACTTTCGACTGGCCACCTCCCAGATTTTTTATTTCGTATATTTGCCAACGTAAAATAACCCTCGTCAGGAATTTGTTTCAACATAAAATTTGATTCACAAGCCGGATATTAAAAGGGAAGCAAATATTTTGACAGGTCAAAAAAGGTAATTACACCTGACAGACATTGGAAAAAAAACAAGAGAAAAAAAGACGCCACAAACGTTTATCCTAGATATACATAGGTTCAAGCAGGACAATGACTCAGCTAAGCCGTTGCATATGACTGATATCCTGTTCACTTTGCGAGCATCGTCAACAAGGACGAATAAGATAAAAACAAAAATCAAATAGCAACCAACAACAGACACTTTCATATTGTTACTCTAGGAAATTTTCCAGACCACTGACCCATATAAGGAAAGAGACATGCTCTGTCTGGACATGGACAGTGATTTGTCTGTTTTCACATTTTCGTCACTCGGCTTCATATACTTTCGTCCTTTTTGTGCTTTGAACATCTGGTATTTTCATTAAATTAAATCTTAATTAAATAAATGCGTTAAACGAAATTTGATGAATATTCCTGTCCCTACCCAGCTTCATCTATTCGATGAGGATTTTTAATTAAGTTCAATTTATCCTTCTGGTCTGTTTGAGTTTAAAAAAAACTTTGCTGCAAGAGCCTTTTCTCTTTGTTTCAGGGAGAAGTCCATTGTTGTTACCGTGAATAGTTGATGTTGAGTAAATAAAGTTTAGCTTATAGTCGGATCGAAAACATTTCGAGACGAAAAGTTTGTGTACTTATCAGGGCAACAAAAAACGGAGAAATGGTTTCTATCTCCAGGTAAAATGATTAAGACTTTGTGCAAGGAGTGGAGATGCACTTTGTGCAATTTTCTATTAGTTGAGTGGTTGCACAAGCGTGCAATAAGTTAAAACCATCCGATGTACAAGAGATGATAAACGACTGTGCACGCTTTCGATTCTCAGAAATAAAACCGATCATTTATAAGAATAAAATATTGCTTTCACTCTAAATTGCTCTGAAAGTTTTTAAAACTTGTATTCAATATATAAACGCAGGAGTGTCGCAAAGTTCAGTTTTTATTTCACATACTCTTCATTACTCCCACTCTCTCATGTCTTATTAAATGCATTCATCTACCGATGAAAGTGGTTTGAAAGAAGTCTTACAGGCAGTCTGCAGGCGACACTGAACTCACCCATCGACTCATCGATCGAACACACCCACCCGAACTGTCATTCTAGTCAACTTAAAATCCAACTGACATTCGATATTAATTTCTAACATTTGATGTCGATACTTTTGGCCTTTTCGGTTGGTCGTCCAGGAGACTTCTGGACTCTCCTGAAACTGTTTTCTTTGATTCGTTGGCAAATTCCTCTTCTGGGTAGAAGAGAAATTTGCTTCTGGTCTTGAATCCAGAATCAAAACCCGAAGCACGCACACAATCATACATGTGTCAATGTCAAGTTGGATAAATGTAATTTTGTACCTTGTAGAATAGCTTTTGCTTCACAAATACAACGCTAGACAAACTTAAAAATCAAGAAAAACGTGTTTGGCTGTTCGGGATCGCCAAACGAAAAGGCCATTCCTTTCCAATGGGGAAATTTCGAGAGCTTTATCTATTTGCTACACAAACAGGTGGAAAGCTGGGGTGGAATCGGCTATGGTGATCTGTGATTTTCACATTTTGTGACAGTCAATGTGATCAAACCAAATAATCCGTCTGCGAAATTAGGCGTATTTAGGCGTATTGTGATGTAAGAACACTTAATTTTATTCGTACATGCAGAGAGTAAGCCTAAGAGTAGGCAAAAACACCACCTTACCAGAAAGTTTGAAAACTGGTGACCAGCTGATTTTGACGGTGAATGATCGGGAGCTGTCACAAGAAAATTGTGATGATCACAGTTTACGCAGACGAATTTTTGTGATTTGTGACATCACTTATCATAGATCACCTTAGCCGATTCCACCCCTGGTTCCAAAAGTTTACATTTGAATTTAATATACGTTAAATTGTGAAGATCGAAAGCGATAATAAAAAGTGGTTGAATTGCGATAAGGTTAAATGTTGAAGAATAAAAATTTGATTCTAATTGTGAATAAGTGGCGATATTGAATTATTACAATATAAACTTAAAAAAATAGCGTTTATTAAAATAAAGCTAATCAATTTGGAATTTGCAAGCGAAAGTGAGTTTCATTCGACGAATTCCAGGCAAAAATATTACATTGGTGTCAGAAATGGGGGATAAGACTCATCATTGTGCGAGAAAATTCTACAGTGGCATTTTACTTAAGGTGGCGCTACAGTCCGGGGTGGACCTGGGCCTCAGCCAACAAGCTTCGCCAGCCAGCTCTGTCTCTAGCTAGCCGTCTCCAGTTTCGCACGCGAAGTTGGCTGAGGTCCCCTTCCACTTGCGTTTGCCACCTGAGTCTCGGTGCTCCTCTACCGCGCCGTCCGTGCGGTGTGGATTCGAAGATTTTCCGGGTCGAGGCGTTGGCCGACACGCCCGGGCCGGACAGTGGCATTTTACGAACAGTTTATTAAGAAAAACTTTCCAGAGATATTGTGCGGAAGGAGTGTCGGTAAATAGCTAATTTGTTAATGTCTACTAATTCGTAAATAGCGTCGGTGATTAGTTTGAAAATTAAATTTTTAGAACAGTCTTGCATAACTAGAACACAAACTTTCAACAAACTGTCCGTACCACCGACAAAAATTGAACAACCAAATGCTTTTGATTTCTAAAATTGGGTTGCGAAAGACAACAAGTTGAAGAAACGACCAGAATCAGGTAAAAGTTACGACCAGACTTTGGAGCTAAGAGGGAATTATTTGTCCGTCTCCCCAGAATGCCATCACAGAGAAAGATGTAAAGAGAAGAGCAAGAGATCACAGAAAAGCTGCGGGTAAAATTACGCTTTTTGAACTTATTTGAGTGACAAGAGCAGCGAAAAGTTTTAGAGGAACTCCGGTAAGTGTGGCATCACCATGGAAACTGTGGGATGGGTGGGAATGCGTCAATCGGATCTAATGCAACGAACCAGGGACTGAGAATTTTGCATACTGACGGCTGTCATCTTTACCTTTTAAGAACTCGGGGGGGATTGTGCTTGTTCGACCTGAACAAATCTAAGAGGGGAAAAACGTGAGATTCATTCAACAAGTTTAGACAAAAAAATAGCAATATTCATTTAAGCTTTAAAACTGTCTAATTTTTTTTTTTTTTGATTATTTAAGTAGTGAAGTTTTCGAAAAATTATTACACATGCACTAAGGTACTACGCATGTAAGTTGTGATACAGAAATTTGACATCATGTCCAATTTTCAAGGCAACATGTCTTATTAATGAAATGATCTAAAACAAGTGAGAAAGTGCTACAGTGCGTATGTAGAAACTTCAGTCCGTCTGAGAAGGATTGCAAAATACCCTAAAAGAAACTGCCACGCCTTCTAAAAGTTGGCGGAATATAAAAATAAAACTGTTGAATGCTTTATGCTAGGTGGTTGCATACATTTCGGACTAAAACTCCGCATTTTTAACTGAAAATCACTCTTTTTAAAGGCACGCCCACAAAGCAGGAGGAGGTATTTACTATATATATAAAAAAGTTAGAGAATGCTAATATCTACAACTTTTGTAATCTATTTTTTTGCCAAATTTCATATACATAATATATTTATTGAAAAACAGTCATTTTAAGTTAAAATTCCTTGAAAAGTGGGCGTGGTCAGTGAATAGGCCAAATCTTTTCTTCTACCTCAAAGACAATTAAAAAGAAATGTCACATACCAAAAAGTAGCGCGCATAGTAGTGTAACATAGCTAAAATTTGAAAAAAGTATTTTTAAAAATTAGAGATGGTCGCACATGCAGGCCCGCTGTACTGGCCGTTTCTGTGGGCGGATTCGACTATTTTTCAAACTTGAGGACTAGACTTCTAGCTCACTCACCAACTTTCAGCTCTTTAGCTTAAAATTTAAAATCTAAAAGTTGTATACGGACGGACGGACGGATCGATTCTTCTGTCGGTCTCATTCATACTTGTAAAAATCCTAAGGGCTCTACGGTGATTATTTCACTGTGTTACAAACTATGCCTTAAAAATTATATAACCTGTGTCGGGTCTAAAAATGACAAGGGAAGTTTAAGTACTTTTAAGAATCAAACTATCCAAAAATGCGGCGACATTTTTGTTCCACATTAGAAATGCTCGTTCAAGCGTTGGTGTATGGTAAAAAAATTACTGAACAACTTCAAACTTTCAAAGATTCGACTGGATCCTAAATCATTCCGCATTAATGAATTTCACCACATTTTGTCAAAAGCTAACAAAAAGGGGTGGTGAGTGCTTGTAATCTCTGCATATTTAGTGTCCTTTTCAAAAGAAAATCAAACATGTTTAGTCGCAAAATATGTATATAAAAATGAAGAGGCTTTTATACCTTGTCTACTAAAATAAGTTGCAACATGCAATGTGCATGCGGCTTAACATTGTCATAGACATTCAACGCGGTTGAATAATTCCCCACACACGCGAAGCGCATGCGCTGGAACCTGGAAGCTGGAATTGGAATTCAAAGCTCTCGCGCTCAAATTGTCAATCCAATCATTAGTGTTCGGCTCAGTGATCGTGTCTTGTGTTTTTTTTGGGTGAAGCTTTATTTTGTGCCGAATATTTTTTTATTGCATAAAAAGAAAATGTTTTATTATATTAAAAGATAACCTGTGCTTTGTGTCATAACAAGGTATTATAAGTAGTTATGAATGTGTCTAAGCAGTTTGTAATATGCATATTTTTCTTTTTTCTTTATTTGCAGCAAACGTTTTTTTCCTGCCAAAGATGACCCGTTGTTGCTGTGCTCCGTTATCCATTTATCAGATGAAACTTTTTGCAGAGTGGTTATGTGAGTAAGTAAACATTATTTTATTATTAACAGTTTTGAAGTTGTTGTTTTTTCACGTTTTTAAATTTAATATTAATTGGTGTGCTAAAATCCTGTGAAATACATGAAAACAACCTTTTATAATTTCAATCTAAACTCCAATTGCTCCTGCAAATGGTCTTGATATTTCCTCAAGAAGAACAGGAGAGCTGTAATATTTGCATTTTTTTTAATTTACGTTTGATAAAATGGTTTTTTAGCTAAAAATTTTGGTTATTGCTGCACTGTGATTAATTTTTTTTTATCGTGAACTGTTAGCGAAAAATATTAGGATGTATTTAAAAAACAAGCTTCAAACTTCCTAAGGCCCTTGAATGACGTTTTTCAATAATTCAAAAACGCTGGTGTTTAATTTCGATTTTATAAGCTTGGGGGAAGAGCCCACCGACAACCAATTTGCTTCATAGTCTTCAGACGCACATTAAAGAGACTTTTGCCAAGCTTATCCTTTCACTTTTTTTTTTAAATATGGCGAACTATTATTATAGTAGGGAGACGTACACCTATTCTCAAACGGTTGGCACACAGTTACAGGGGCGTTCTTTAAATTAAAAATTTGTTCCTGGTTTAAGATTTTACTTATAATTTGCTTTCATAAAATTGAGATAACTGCCTTGTCTTTTCATAAAAAAAGACAAGGCAGTTGAAGTTGACTTTAGGTATTCCACTCCGAAGTTGAGCTATTCAAAATGTTCCTAAGTTATAATGCCTGGAAGAAAATTTGTCCGGTAAGGCAAAATATTTTAATCTTTCGACGATTATAGTCGTTGTGTGCCCTTCGTTTGTGAAAATGGTTTATTTTGTGCACAAGGGGCTAAGATTTTAAAGTCGTTTCATTGACAATTTTCGACTTATATATGTGCCTTATATTTCACATTCGCTATAGTTGGTTTTTAAGAAATTTAAATTCCGTTTTTTTTACTGCTGCCTGTTGTAGGCTTGAACACACACAAAGTTGAAGGTACGTCAATTTCAGTTTGTGTTATTCAGTATGGTATTCAGTTTTTCACTATTTTTTTTCTGAACTTTAAATTGCTTAATACGTATAGTGTGTTACTTAGATACTGTTATGTTTTTTTTTCTAGTCTACTCATTTGCTTAACCAAATTTTTGACTTTTTTTTCCATAAATAAGCTTTAAAAATTGTGATGATTCTAAAACTTTTAACCAATTTCGTTTTTCTGGCCTATTCTTGAGTAAGTAGATCTTGGCTATTTGAATAAGTTTTTGTAATTTTATGTAATGAATCGTTTCAACTTAAATGTTTTCAAGCGTTTAAAAAAAAATCTTATTTTGAAATTATTTTTTATAGCGTCGGTGATGTGGTTTTTTTCATTAGTTTTTTCATGCATTTTTGCTATTTTTTCGAAAACACTTCAAAAGAACTTTTTTGCAAAAAAGCGATGTAATATTTTGTTTTCGTCTTAGTTCCTGCGTATATCCCAAATATCACTTTCGTACATAAAGCGATTTAGAAGTTTTAGTCCCAAACACTACGCCAAGGGACATATACTTTCAGTTCGCTATTCATGCAAACATTTCAAAAAAATATATATATTTATTTGTTGATGGTTTATGTGCAATACTTATGCAGGGACAACTTGTAGGCTAGTTGGACACCGGAGATGGAAGTAGACTGTGGTGCAGATGGTAGCATCTATGACCGACAATTGGAAGGTCCTGGGCTCGATTCCAGGTCCAACCAACCATCTTTTTCAAAAGCAAAAGCTAGAAATAGCTGCTGCGGATGCATTTTTTAATAACTTTTGGTTCAAGCATCTTTTTATTTTTTGTCAACATGTGTTGCTAAGTATAAATAATAACAATTATGATGCCAACTAAGCCGAAAATGCCTCCCTGTTCTTACGTTCAGTCGTAGAGTGGAGTTGAAAATGTTAGAAAGAAAAATCCGTGTGTGGTTCACCGATACCCTACCGGTCCTGCTTTAAATGCAATATTTACTTGGGTTAACTTTGTTTTCATTTATACCCGACCGAGGGTATATTAATTTTAATGCATAGTTTGTAACACAGTGAAATAATCATCGTAGACCCTTAAGACCTTTTAGAGATATGATCGAGACCGACAGGTGAATTAAGCCTTGTCCGTCCGTCTGTATGTGTGCAGATTTTAGGTCTTCAAAATCAAGCTAGAGAGCTGAAACTTGGTACCCGGCTTGGTTCTTCTGCTGCACAGACAAGGTGTGAAAATTGTCTCAATACGTCAACGGCCACGCCCACTACTGGCTTCAATGTGAGGCAACCTCTATTTCACATTATCTTTCAAAGTGCCTTTTGGTACTGAACAATATTGGCCCAAGACCTAAAACAAGGCAAAAATTGGACCGCGCACAATATCGACCATGCCCACTTTTAACATGTTAGTTGTTTAAAAACCCGATTTCTCGGAAAATTCACTTCAAATTGAAAAAATTTTTTTGACAAATATTAAAGATATGACTATTTGCTAAGTTTGCCCCATACAAAGTTTTGAGCTCCGCCTACTTTTAAGTGGCGTTTTTAGGAAAATACTGTTTTTTTTCTGAAATAATTTTCGCTTTTAGATTTTCTCATGATTCTAACGAAATTACATTTAATTAATTTTAATTTTTAGCCCATTCCCATTTTTGGGGGCGTGGCCTATACAAATTATATATGAATTTGGGCCAAGAAGCTTTAAGATTTGGATTTAAACGGTATACAGGTTCGAGTAGATAGAAGTTTGTCGCAGACGAACTCTTGCACTTACTCACTTGTTGAAATTGGTTCCTAGCTATAAAGCTTTCCAAATTAGATCCAAAAAAAACTTTATAACCATTTTTACATTAAATTTCAGACTGTAATTAAACCTATATGTGTGTGTATGTAGACAAAAGATTGCTCTCTGTGTGCGTTCTCATATTTTCTACGAATTTTATGAGCATACCAAATTTTTCTTTCTACGACAGACTGTTCAAAAGTTACAACGAGTGCGGTCAAAAGTCAAAACGTAGCGATACCATAATAACTCCTTTTTCCATTTTTGAACGGACACTAACTAGGTTATCAGTTGACCTCCGTCGGTTTCCCTTCGTCAATCTGTTCTTTTATGTAAAAAAAAGTTACTCCTGGCCCGTGGGTGCAGTAGTGCAGGGGTAAGTGTGTCGGGTTACCCTGCACGGTATCCCGGGTTCGAATCCTGCCCTCGACAAATAGAAAGTTTTTCAATAGGAAAACGATTCTAGGTGCCCTCCATGTCTGTGAGAACACCCTGCTGTCAAACCGTGTCCCTTCTAAGTTGTACTGTAAGTGCCCATTAATTTAGAGTCGTCTACGAGCTGACGAGGCCAGTCGATCTTTGTGTTCAGATTATGGCTCTTCCAAATTGCGAGTGCCAGTGAGTTTTTTTTTTGTTACAAACAAGGTATCTTCTGTGAGACAAATTATCGGGTTTAAGAATGAAAACTTCCAGTTCTTATTCTTATGTTAAAAAAAAATGCATAACGTATTTTTTGTACGCATGTAGCTGTTTCTCTTTACCTTCTGCAGAACTCTGTGTTTGAGGTAATTCCTGATGATTGATCCACAAGTTTCGGTGTTTATCTCCGGTCATAATCTGAATAAAACCAACATCCTTGCCCGATGTTATTTAAGGCTTTAAAGTTTCACGTTTGTACAGGCACGACTCTCAGGAAAACCAAAAAAAAGTCCAAATGCATTAAATCACAATAATCTTCGCAGGCAGTTGATGTCACCAAAACTTGAATTACTGCGATTTGTGAAATTAACTGACAAAACTTCTAATTTCGCACTCGATTTGTGGCACCGTCTTAATCAAATTACATGATTGCAATATCCTAGTCTTTGATTGCTTGCGAAAATAGCCATAGGAAAGTTCCAAATTTTCAAAAGGTTATAAATTATAAGTCAGGGACATTAAAATTCGTTAATATTATACTTAAACCATGGCATCACTATGTTGCACTAGACTTGCTCTATTTTTTTTAATAGTACATTTACACCGAGCCTAATTTCAGCATTTAAGCTAAATTTAACATTTCACCCTAAATGTTTAGCATTTCGCCATATATTTTCAGGATTTATAAATGTTGTATTTCAGTTAAATGCTGAATTTCGCCTGGGCATAAAGAAGTTTGTCGAATGGAACAAACCTCTCAAACTTCCGATTCTCTTATTTTTAAGAGAATGCAGGACAGTTGACAGAAAATACTCAAACGACGTATTTTAAAACAAAAAATAAGCAAGTAATAACTGATATTTCAGATTTTGACTCCGATTGTCATTTGAAACGCTGAAACTCTAGTATAAACGGCAAAATTGGATTTCGAAATTGTTTCACTAAATTCAGAATTAAGGGGTCGGTGTAAATGTAGTATAAGTCTCAGTCTTTTCAAATTTTTCAGAATCACCTAAATTGTTCGGTAATTGTGTGGCAAAATATTTGTATGTACGGCAAAGTCAGACATTGAAACCGATCGTGGTTTCCCCATAATCTTCCAAACCGGCAGATGTTTTAGAATTATTTTTTTTTAGATAAATTGAAACACCTTAAGCTTTTGCCAATAAGTGCCCTTCAGTAAAAATTAGTTTAGAAGTTCTTATTAAGTTCACCAGTTACCAATTAAGTTCACCAATTACTGGCAAAATTTAAAGCGTGATGACTGATGACCCTTTAGTTCGACACATCGGATTTTATACGGTCAACTCCTCTGTAAGAGCTCAAATCGAAAGTCCTTACCACCTTCGCTTAATTATCCTATCATAAAAGTTCACACATATTTCCTTAGCTGGAACCTAACCTACCTACACACGGAAAAAAAATTCTCTTTGGTTTCAATCGCCCTGATGCAGTGGTGAGCTTACAGAAGGTCGATTCAAACTCTTCAATCGATTCAAATGCTTCAAGAGAAACATTTGAAACGTCTTGAGGAAAATTTTTTTTTAGTTTGTCACTAAAATTGGCAAAATGCTGTGTTTGTAAGAAACATGCCGTGGATCATCTCAAGCTGTGTTACCAATCCGTTCAAACCGTTTTGTAACCCTGCCGGGTGCGGGAAGTCACTTAAGCAGACCTTACCTAATGACCCAGGATTTGACTCTTGTGTCTTAAGAATATAGCAGCAGACTAGGCCTTATTAGAGACTAGGCCCTTATTGAAAAGAGAACTCATGAAAAGTTGTTGGGTTTTGCATTACCTAAAAAAGAGTGAGCCAACATTTAAATTAATCAAATACACATTCTTTGTGAAATAAATGAGGTTCGTTCTGTGAAAATTATGATTGAAGGACAACATCTTTCGTCGGATCACTACCGTTTCTCTTGCTGGTGACTATTCAAAGGTCAAAATGATTGCTTAATTTTTCAAGATCCAGTGGGTCACCATGGGTGCACAATCACAGGTTGGACACTAAGTTTGAGGTCCTGAACTGTCGTTGTAACTTTTTTTTCGGTATGAATTGGTTTTCCTTTGTTCTTATATGGGTTTTCCCGGGCATGAGATATGTCAGTTTTGTTTATTTACGGACCCATACATCGAAAATTAGCTGTATCAAAAAAGATTTAAGATGGTAAATGCCACTTTTACTGAGTGTTAATTTCAGAAACAAGGTAAAATTGTAAAAATGCGTCAACGTCAACTTCCACAATAGCTGTTGGCTCACCTTTTTTTGAATGAATATCCTGGAGAAACTAAAAATGTTTTACTAAAAAGGCAAACGTGGCAATGCCAAAAGCTTTCTGATTTGATCGTAAAAGCACTGTTGGATCATATTTCATTTAATTTTCTTGCAATCAAGGACTCATCAAAACGGCAGAGCTCATATTGTCGAAAGGCATCGATGACGTTAGCATGTTTGAATGTCTAAACGCAATAGAGCTCTATGCCAATGATCATAATCTTCGGTCGCAAATTTTATGGGAGCCGTAGTGCAGTGGTTAGTGTGTAGGAGGTCCCGGGTTCGGATCCCGACCGGGGCAATAAAAGTTTTTTCAAGGTGTCCCATCTACGCTAGGACCTGAAAAACCATCCAAGAGTATCAATTGTCATGAGAGACCTCTCAATTCGTCGTTCGGAATTGGCAAAAAACTGTAGGTCCCTTTCATGTGTGGGAAAATACCTGTAACGCACACAGCATGCATAATTGTAAGAGAGGTCAGGCTATGGCTCTTCTAAACTGCAAGTGCCAATTAGTAGTAGTTAAAATTTTGTTAAAGTATCAAAGTGGCACCATGTGAGCAAGTCTTGTATTGTCGATACAACGCAGCGTTCGACGAATGTCCTTCCAGTCAGTGCAATACTCAGTGTTCAGCGCCCTACTCAGTTTTTATTTTATTGTTGTCAGAGGAAACAATAACTTGAAGTTTTTTTTCTAAGGAGTTTTGGCCCTTGGGGAATTTAGAGAGATGCTTGAGCATAAAACGTTGCTCCGACGTTTGACAAATTAGGTTTGTGGTCAAATGTGACTTCCCTAATTCTCCTTGCAACAAAAAGTTCTTCTTTTTAATAAAAAAGCTTAATATTAATTTAACATTATTAAGTATCAACAAATATACAATTCGATGATTTTGGAAGAAATTTCTCGTGGTGCTACGTGAGGCTCCTTTGTCAAGTTCAAGGGTATTTAATGTGCTTGGAATTCAAAATTAGGTGCTATATTAACTGTTTAATATGACATTATCGTATTCAAAAGTCTTCGTATTTGAAGTATTTTGCCTGGAGAAACAAAAAAAGTGTTAGATCTTTTTTGACACCGCTTTCTTTTCACTCACCTTGACCGTAGTCGACTGCTTTTTCTTTTAAATGTATATTCAGGAGTTTCGTCGTGTGAACAGAAAACGTTGCTTTTCCATAAGTTGTGACCTAACCATTTCCAAGACTTGAGTTAAAGTCGGACATTAAAAAAAAACTCCTGTGTAATAAAACGTGCCCACCTCAATATGTGACCTCTCGAAAGTAAGACTATTACACTTCCACACCCAATTTTACGATGATTAACCGTGCATGTGACACCCACCAGGACAACGGCTCGAAATCACTTGATGGGCATTTACGTCGTCATAACACGACGAAAATAGTTCGTTAAATAAGTTTATTTGTTTCACAGCCCACGAAACTTAACAATCACCATGGCGAGAGGTCATTACGGCCCTTGCCAATGTTTACAAAAAGCGGGAATATTAAGGCGTCGGCGTCGTCGACCCACTCTCACACACCGTCGTAGTCATAACTCCAAGGATATTCGGGATGGCCATTTTTTTCCGCTTTTATTACACTCTTGTATTTTGATTAACTTTATTTGCGAGAGGATATAAAAATAAAAATCCCCACAATCACACAAGCCTGCGTCCTATATGTATAAAAGTGTAAGTCTCCTTCGGTAAGAGTGTGTCGCTAAGTGAAATAAATAAGGATATATGCGTCTGTTTTGTCACACTGGGATCCTTGAACGGTATCGCCAAGGCAACTTTCCATTCAAGAGAGGACGAGATGAAAACGGCAAAAAAAAAACTTTTAATGGTCAATACGATTATGGTCAATTCTCTTTAATCGGCGTGTTTGCAGGAATTTCGCACAAACTGCTCCGTGGACTTAGCGACTAAGTGGACATTCAAGAAAACAAGATGATTGTTTATAGAAGACGTCGGCAAATTGTCCAAAGTACCTACTCTCCTTTTTTTTGGCTGTGTCGAACCAATTTCATAGGCTAGTGGATATGACTTCATGAATAGGACAAAGTTCAATGTGATGTCTTATGACAATTTGTCGTCAGACAGTTATTGGCAATACAGTATCGGTATATGGTTAAAGTTTTTTCGGTTACTGGGTTAAGTGAAGCTATCTGCTTTATGTCTTCAATTGTTCTGGTTTCCGTCATTAATCCACGGGGGGCAAACTGAGAGGGAAGCGAGCCTATGAGTAAGCCCTGCGATTCGAGGTGAATTGAATTGAAAGTTGTTTCGCTTTCGACTAGTCTCTGGTGGTCAGACGTCTAGTCGTAATGACAGTTTCCAATGTGGGTGAACGTCAGACTCATGAATTGCAAACGAATATTTAATACAATCGAGTGAAAGAAAGAAGTTTTGTCTTTAAGAAATATAGTTTAAGTTTTTCTTTATTAAAAATAATGTAACAACTGGACCTGGAGTGCGAATTTCCTATTTTGGTCTACCTCTCTACATCGGACTGCAAGCGACAAGGCAAGGTTCCGAGCAGTGTCCAAATCATCAGCCTGATCCTCTTCCTCAGTTTCGAAGTGAATTTATAACGGGCCATTGGATGACGCAAGACAGTATAAAAATGTCTACTTACTGAAACAAGAGAAGTTAACCGATAAAGTCCAATTCTTAAAGTAACAAAAGTCGGCTTATTTGTTTCATTGGTTGTTGTGAAGATCCTTTTAGGGTCGGCAGTCCTCGCAAGTAAGTTATTTTATTAATTTTTATTTTTCGTAGAAAAGTCTGCGTCTTGTTTCCAAAATTAAATGGACACGCTGACGTGTCCAGCGGGATAGTGCTTCTTCGGTCGAGCACGGTCCCCGGTCCCAGTATTCCTTACTTTTCAGCTGGGTGTTGCTACGACGACTTTTCGGTCTGCTTTTAGACCAATTCGTTATCTTCTTCATTGTTAAACGAAGCCCAGGATAAAAGGCGGTCGCTCTTGCGTATAGGTCGTCATATTCCGAGCCCAGTCAAACTTGTTATGATTGACCTGAACTCGGATAGACCACTGGATTTCAACCTGGGCAGCAAAACCACCAGCCAGTTCGACGAACCCATTTGCAGCCTAGAGTGATACTCCGTGCTCTAACCGGGTCTGGTCAAATACTATGGACGGAAAACGGGCTCGGCGCGAACCGATCCAGAAGCGTGGCCCGGGTGGCTTACCTGCCGAACGAATTGAACTGCGTCTGTATCCAGCTCGAAAATCAAGCAAGGACGTAATGGGTCCTAATGGGACGTAATGGGATCAAGCAAGGACCCTTACTTGAACCAAAAAGCAACGGTATTTTCTTAGGAAGCAGCACTTACTTGGTTGCTTCGTGTTACCCAAGCCAGCCAAACTGACCTGTCCAGCCGGAATATACATCTTAGGCCGAGCTTGACTCCAGTTGGGTCACTTTCAAGCCGTGCTGCGGCGACAGATTACCTTTCGGTCTGCTTTTATATAGCAGAGTCTGGTAGTGGAGGACAAGCCAGTTCGATATCTTCCGTGTTCTTTGAATCCACCCCGAATCTGGGGCTTCAACCTGGTCAGGTTTGAATAACAAGGAAGACAGGCATCCCAAAAGCAAAACCCGGTCATCTGGTCTATTCGCCTGTTTTTGGCACCGTGGGGGTACGGCCTCTTTGGAAAAGTCTGCTTGTGTATCTTCCGAAAAGTAGGCAATCGCGTGTCTATATTTTTCAGCCGGGTCAAGACGAGGCTGTAAATCCAGTCTTCAGCATGGCCGACGTGTCTGCATAGGGATCGTCTTTTACCGGGTCCGGTCAAATTCGTTATTGTCCATACAGTCACGGATGAGCCGCCGGATTTCAACCTGGACAGCAAAACATCAGCCAGTTTAACGAACCCGTTTGCTGTCTAGGCTAGATCAAGATCAGAAGATAAAGTAATTTAGTATTTTATTAGGCTTAAATTTATCTCGAGTAAATAAAATTAAAGTTAATTTTAATATTTTTCGGGTGTGATCGGTAATGTGAAAATAAAGGTCATATGGTTCAAGCTTGAGGCAAAAAACCAACTCTATTTAACCAACAGGAAGAAGAACGGTCTGGACCATAATGAGGCTTGCTGAAATTTAAAGGCAGAGATCCTTTATGGGTCGGAAGTCAATTAAGTGAGTTTTTTTATTTGTCCAATCTATGTTCTATCAAAAAACCACCTGGACTGAATTAGATTCTTTCCAGGCCAGAAACAATAGTGTCGCACTCGGTTGCTTCATGTTCCTGAAACAGCCAAACTGACCAGTCGACCATTTTATACTTCTTTCACCAGTTTGGGACCAAGTATACTTGTCTTAGGTTGGGTGCATGACGGCTCCCTGTTTTCCGTTCTGCTAATTACCGGCTGCTTCTGATTTTCTGGTTGTGGACTCCTGTCTTCTTTATTATTCCTCCTGACCCAATAGAAGCACCGGTTTTAAATATTAATACTGGGTTATATTGAATAATATGGAAGATTATTAGACCAGTCGAACTAGTCGCATATACAGTTGTCCACAGCCAGAATCGACTGTCTATAAGTGAATGAAATGCAGACAAATGTCTTAGCACCCTGCTCGAAAGCAAGGATACTTGGTCGCAACACAGTGGAGGAAATATGAAGTTACACGTTTGAGTTATTTTAACTGATTTTGGGAACACGAAAATTCTGAGTGCGGCGGAACCGGGAATTATCGCGGGCGTATCTTCACGAAAGCAGGCAGCGGAATCAGTGACTCGTGACTCTGATACTTGGTCTGTACGCTGGCCGCTCGGAACCTTTTTGGATCGGTGCCGAGCCCGGTTGCCTTGATTATCTTTACTGGACTCAGTTAGACAACAGAGTTTGAATCGGGCCGAAAACGGTACTGCTGCCCAGGTCAAAAACCTTATGGCCTATCTGAGTTCGGTTAAATAATAAAGAGATCGACTGGACCTGGCAAATGACGACCCAAATGCAAACCCTGCGGCCTTGCTGCACACTAATTAAAGAGCCAGTCACGGGTAAAGTTGCCTGCATTTGAGAAGATACATAAACCAGTTTTCCCAGAAAGACCGTACTCGCCCGTTTTGTGCTCTCTGAAGCAGCCGAACTGGCCTTATGACCGGGTTATACTGCATTGACCAGTTTGTGGAGCCCAGGGCATTTGTTTCAAGCTGGGTGCATAGGGGGGTATTTGTTTCTGAGTCTGCTAATAGACAACTGGGTCTGGTTGCGAATGTCTGTCTTCCTTATTATTCAACCTGACCCAGTTGAACCACCGAACCTCCGAGAAGAGTTGAACAATAAGGAACGAACTGCTCTGTCGTCCACAACCAGACTCGGCACTCTAAAAGCAGACCGATAAACAAGCAGTCGCCTAATCACCCGGCTTGAAAGTGAGAAAACTGGTACCAAGACCGGTAAAAGCAAAATTTTCCCGCTCGGTAGGTCAGTTCACTGACTTTGGAAACACGAAGCAGCCGGGTGCAGCTTCTTATGGAAAAAAGCAGGGTGTTAATCTTCTCAAGAAGGTGCACAACCAGGTTTCCCCAAAGAGGCCGCATTCGGGTACTTGATGCTCCCAAAAACAGGCGAACTGGCCATACGACCGGGTTTTACTTCTTCGACGAGTTCGGGGCCCAGTGCATTTTTTTTAAGCCGGGTGCACCGGGGGTATTTGTTTCCCGGTCTGCTAATAGGCACACGGGCCTGATTGTGGATGCCTGTCTTCCTTAATATTCAACCTGACCCAATTGGACCACCTTTTGATCAGGGTTAAATGCTAAGGAAGATGTCAAACTGGTCTGTTGTCGGACTGGTCTGTCGTCAAACTGGTCTGCCACAACCAGACTCGGCTATCTAAAAGCAGAGCGAAAAGCAAGCAGCCGCCTCAGCACCCGACTTAAAAGTGACGAAACTGGGGCCTAGCCCGGTCAAAGAAGTATTTTCTCGCTGGACAGGTCAGTTTGGCTGGTCTTGGCAACACAAGGCAACCGACTGCGGCTTTTTTACGAAAGGCCGCTGTTATTCGTCCCAAGGTCCCAATGGGGGGCCCATGCCTGTTTGCTTGATTTTCGAATTGGATACAAGCGCGTCGTTCTGTTCGCTGGCTCCCGAGTCCCGCATCTGACCCATTTCGCAAATGCCCGGAAGCCGGCTAACTGTTACCGGCTACCCATGCCATAGATAGAATTCGACCCGACCCGATTAGACCACCCAGTTTGAGCCTAGACAGCAAAACATCAGCCAGTTTAACGAACCCGTTTGCTGTCTAGGCTCAAACTGGGTGGTCTAATCGGGTCGGATCGAATTAAAAAGAAGGAAACCAGGCTCGGCGCAGACCGATCCAGGTGCGTGGCCCATGCGCCCGGGCTACTAAATGAATCGAACCGCGTCTGTATCCAACTCAAAAATCAAGCAACCAACCAGGAAATGGGTAGAGCTGCTTGCTCTTGGGACAAGTAACAACGGTCCTTCCTAAGGAAGCCGCACTCGGTTGTTTTGTGTTCCCAAAATCAGTGAAGCTGCCCTGACCAGCGGAAAGATACTTCTTCGGCCGAGCTCGGTCCCAGCTTCATCACTTCAAGCCGGATCCTGAGGCACCTGCTTTTTTTACGGTCTGCTTTTAGGCAGCCGAGTCCGGTTGTGGATTGCATACCAGTTCGATGTGTTCCTTATTGTTCAATCCCGCCTCTAAATCCTACGGTCCATCGGTTGGTCCATCAGGTTTTTGAGCGGGGTTGAAGAATAAGGAAGACAGCGATCTGTTCTGTCGACAACCAAACTCGTCTTTCTAAAACCAGGCCGAAAAGCAAGCAGCTATCGCAGCACTCAGCTTAAAAGTTAGGTTACTGGGACCTCGAAAAGTCAAAGAAGTATTTTCCTGCTTGCCAGATCAGTTCGACTGGTTTTGGGAACACGACGCAACCGAGTGCGGCTTCTTTAGGAAAGACCATTGTTGTTCGTCCTAAGAGCAAGTAGCTGTACCCATACCTGGTTTATTGATTTTCAAGTTGTATGCAAGCGCGGTTAAATTCGTTCTGTGCGCCGACTGCCCGGGCTCAGAGCCACGTATCTGGCCCATTTCGTAAATACCCCTCAGCCGGCCGGTTAAGCGGTGCCGGCTTCCCGGTCGTTGAGAACAGATTCTTATGGGCAACCGAGGACGGTTTCGGATTTCAGCCATGAAAGCGCCCCTTAAGAATGTATTCCCAATGACTGGGTAGCCGGTACCAGTAAGTCAGCTGCCGGACATGTGCGAAATGGGCCAGATGCGTGGCCCGAGCGGCCAGCGTGCAGAACGACGCGCTTGTATCTAACTCAATAATCAAGCAACCAGGCGTGGGGCACAGCTGCTTGCTCTTGCGAAGAGTAACAACGGTCCTTCCTAAGGAAGCCGCACTCGGCTGCCTTGTGTTCCCAAAATTAGTCCAGTGGGAAAATACTTCTTCGACCAAGTTCGGTCCTATTTTCCTCACTTTCAAGTCGGACTCTGACGCACCTGCCAGCTTTACGGTCTAAATTTAGACAGCTGAGTCTGGTTGTGGATGGCAAACCAGTTTGTTTCTTCCTTATTCATCAACCCCGCCCAGAAATCTGGTGGCCAACTGAGTCGGACTCATGGGCGTGAATAATAAGGAAGATATCCAACTGGTATGACATACACAACCGGACTCGGCTTTCTAAAAGCGTACCGAAATCAGCAACCAGCTTGAAAGTTCGGAAACTGTGACCACGACCGGTCAAAAAAGCATTTTCCGCTCGGTAGGTCAGTTCGACTGATTTTGGAAACACGACACTTCCGAGTGCGCGACTTCCTTAGAAAAGACCGTTGTTCCTTGTCGCAAGTGAAGGAAGGTTTACCCATTACCTGATTGGTAGATCTTCGAGTTGGAAATCGCTGTTCAATTCGTTCTGTACGACAGCCGCCCAGGTCACGCATCTGGCCCGTTTTGCAAATCTGGTCGTTGGGAAAAGATTCTTATGGACAAGCGACGACGGTTATACATTTCAGCTATGAACGCGCCCGTAAGAATGTTTTCCCAATGGCATGAGTAGCCGGAAGCAGTTAGCCGGCTTCCGGGCATTTGCGAAATGGGTCAGATGTGGGACTCGGTAGCCAGCGAACAGAACGACGCGCATGTATCCAATTCGAAAATCAAGCAAGCAGGCATGGGCCAGCCATCTGACCTTGGGACGAATAACAGCGGTCTTTCGTAAAAAAGCCGCAGTCGGTTGCCTTGTGTTGCCAAGACCAGCCAAACTGACCTGTCCAGCGAGAAAATACTTCTTTGACCGGGCTAGGCCCCAGTTTCCTCACTTTTAAGTCGGGTGCTGAGGCGGCTGCTTGCTTTTCGCTCTGCTTTTAGATAGCCGAGTCTGGTTGTGGTAGACCAGTTTGACACCTTCCTTAGCAATCAAGCCTGATCAAAAGGTGGTCCAATTGGATCAGGTTGATTATTGAGGAAGACATGCATCCACAATCAGACTTGTGTGCCTATTAGCAGACCGGGAAACAAATACCCCCTGTGCACCCGGCTTGAAACAAATGCCCTGGGCTCCACAAACTGGTCAATGCAGTATAACCCGGTCATAAGGCCAGTTCGGCTGATGCTTTGGAAAGCACAAAACGGGCGGGTACGGTCTTTCTGGGAAAACTGGTTTATGTATCTTCTCAAATGCAGGCAACTTTACCCGTCACTGGCTCTTTACTTAGTGTGCAGCAAGGCCACAGGGTTTGCATTTGGGTCGTCATTTGCCAGGTCCAGTCGATCTCTTTATTATTTAACCGAACTCAGATAGGCCATAAGGTTTTTGATCTGCACAGAAGTACCACCAGCCAGTGGCAAACCCGTTTTCGGCCCAGGTTCAAACTCGGTTGTCTAACTGCGTCCAGTCAAGATAATCAAGGCAACCGGGCTCGGCACAGACCGATCCAAAAGTGTTCCGAGCGGCCAGCGTACAGACCAAGTATCAGAGTCACGAGTCACTGATTCCGCTGCCTGCTTTCGTGAAGATGCGCCCGCGATAATTCCCGGTTCCGCCGCACTCGGAATTTTCGTGTTCCCAAAATCAGTTAAAATAACTCAAACGTGTGATTTTAAATTTCCTCCACTGTGTTGCGACCAAGTATCTTTGCTTTCGAGCAGGGTGCTAAGACATTTGTCAGCATTTCATTCACTTATAGACAGCCGATTCTGGCTGTGGACAACTGCTATGCGACTAGTTCGACTGGTTCGAATAATCTTCCGCATTATTCAATCGAACCCAGTTTTAATTTTTAAAGCCGGTAGTCGTATTTGGTCAGGTGGAATAATAAAGAAGACAGGAGTCCACAACCAGGAAATCAAAAGCAGCCTGTAATTAACGGAAACAGGGAGTCGTCCTGCACCCGGCCTAAGACAAGTACACTTGGTCCTAAACCGGTGAGAGAAGTGTAAAATGGTCGTCTGGTCAGTTTGCCTGTTTCAGGAACATGAAGCAACCGAGTGCGACACTATTGTTTCTGGCCTGGAAAGAATCTAATTCTGTCCAGGTGGTCTTTTGATAGAACATAGATTGGACAAACAAAAAACTCACTTAACTCACTTGTTGGCTTCCAACCCATAAAGGATCTCTGCCTTTGAATTTAAGCAATCCTCAGTATGATCCAGACCGTTTTTCTTCCTGTTGGTTAAATAGAGTGACCTATATTTTCAAATTACCGATCACACCCGAAAAATATTAAAATTAACTTAAATTTAATTTATCTACTGATCTTGATCTAACAACGACTTCTACATTTACACATTGCTAATCTTCCCGATGATTCCTTTAATAATTTATTTAATAAAAATGTTTATTTTTCTTATTTATTTCTAGATCTACAGACGAAATTACTTCCAAACTAAACGGGTACATAACTGCCGAAGGACACTGTCGAAGCTGCACTATACTGGTAGTAAACTATTTAGGGCTTACGAAAATTCAAGCATAATATGTACACAAATGTGATTAGTGCGCAAATTACTTATAAAAATAACATTTATTAAATATATAACTACAAAATATAACAAAAGTTGTTTGAAGTCATGAACAAGTTGGTTTCGTAAAGCAGCTGTAATTAGCAATCAAGGAATATACCAAGTTTAAGACAAAAGCTTACGCCTAAACAAATTCAGGAGAGGACGATCGGCTACATATGTGACAATAATGCTCTCAAGCATGAACAATTTAAAACGGGGTAAAAAATCTAGGTAAGCACTCAACCGAAAGCACAAACAAAAGAGATTTTTAATACCGGGTAGAAAACAGCCTGAGAATGGTGTAACGGTAAAGGATTATCCATGACCCTAACAAGACAAACATCATTCGTTCCACCAGAAGACGACAGAATAAGTTTCAAACCATAAAAAATCAGAAATTTCCAATCCGAGAAGAGCTTAAGTTCCTGGGGATAGCTTGAGATAAACTCACCTTGAGATAAACTCACACATGCAAAACAAAAAAAAAACTATCAAAGCTTTCCCGATGCAAATCAGCTTGCTGTGGTAAAACATGGAGATGCAATCCTAAAAGACCAACTATAAGTTAGTTAAGAAAAGGGCAAACAAATCAAAGGTTCCACAGAAGCTATGTAAACTACACCCACGGTTGGTATGGACGTTTTAACTCACTTTTTGCAGCAGTAAGCTGCACAAGCGGAACAGAGGCAATAAGACCATCACTGAATCTTCCCAATTATGCCTACAAAAAAGGAAACGCGCAAGACCATCTAGTGATTAAAAAAGTGAGTGTGGTCAGAGATACCATACTTGACTTAGCATCCGACAACGAAAAGAGATCGAGCAGCTTCCTCGAGCACTAGCTTGTTGCAGTCGTCTTAGGGGATCGACACAGTGCGTTCTGGATTTTGAACACCAGTGATCCTTACGAATATGCTATTTTTTTTCATCCGATTTCCGAATGAATATACTCTCCTTAGCGATCCTTGACAAGCGCTTGATCTTGTCCGAGAAGTGCTGAGCCAAATCTGACACGATATCTCTCAAAACAGTATTCTGTAAGAGAATCACATTGCAGCTCCTCCTAAAAAAATAGGTCCATTGCAGTCGAGTTTGATACAACGACACTGTGTTCATATCTATCTGTATTTGGTAAAGAAATGCAGAACTGAGATGAGACCTTCTCGAACTTCGCCTTCTCGATGCGCTTTGGTGCGTTGGCGCCAGACAAACGCATGGCGAATATCAAAGCCTCTTTCAGTTTGATCCTCGATAATCCTACCGAAGCTCCTTATGACCTTCGGCTTCTTCGAAGTTCTGTCACTTTCGTCACTGCGTCCAGGATTCAGGAGGCTGCTTTGATACGGCACCCAGCGGAGACAATAACCCATTGCGGACTGTACTGTTTTCGATAAAAGCACTGTGCCACACTAGTCCAGCACTAAAGTGCCCCAAAGTTTTTGTCGAAGGCAGAAAATTCAGTGTTGTACATATTTGACGTTAGTTACTTATCCGATGTGCAGAGGAATTTCACATACAAAAACAAAAAAAAATCAAGTGGATGGTTTACAATCCGCTTCGGCGAATCTTTGGATATTTTGGTTGTTAAATTTTAGTTTCTATTAACTTTAAATGTATTCAGAATTTTTCAGTAAGAATCACCTTCCTTGAAATAGGGGCGTGTAATCAACCTCTTTTCAATTTTTTTATAAAATTTTTAAAAGTGGTATACACGTGTAGATTGCACTTTTATATAAAAAAATTTGGTATACTCTTGAAAACCCCCCCGAGAGTGGGCGTGCCAAAAATTTGAGACAAAAAACCAAGAGACCCCCAAGAACCAATACAAAAAAATATACCATTGAATATATCTTCTGTACAGTTCGATTATATTTTCTTTGGAGACTTAAACTTCAACATGATTCGACCCTTATTGGCCGATTAACATTAACACAATCGATCGTGTTTTTAATAGCAACTAAATCAACATCAAGTGCAACGATTTTTACCATAAAATTTTTTCGGTTACTCTTTTCGGTTCTCTAAAAAATTGTAATAAAATGTCGGAAACGTGCGTAAAGGTGCCTAGGCTTTTTTTTAATTTTGTTCTTAAAATGTGATCGAGGCAAGATCGGGGTGCAAGATCGGAACAAAGTTTTTAAAATGTGCAAAATTTTCATATTTAAGTTAAGATCAGCTCATTCTTACAACTTTAAATAATCTTAAAATAAAATTGTATGTGTTACTGTTACAAAAATATTTGGATTAAGCTTTAATGGTTTTTGTGGAACATGCAATAATGGTTTCAGTCACAGTGCATTCTGCACTTTTCTTCCACGGTATTACTCTTCTCATGCGATTATAAAAATAAAATAAAATTCCAACATGCAACGGTATAACGAAACAGAAATTAAATTGTGACAACGTACAAGGCAACACTTACATGCAACAGGCAACACTAGGCACACGGCATAACAAAGTGCAACATAACGATGAAACTCTACTCACGTTTTGCGTCTTTGTGGTTGCGTTTGATTGCCTGTAGGCCATCTGTTGCGGGTTCTCTACGTAAACCAGAGGGCCGACCGAAGGTCCGGAATCCTTTGGACTCATCACCTTGTTATCGAATTGATAGTAGACAACGTCGTTGGCCTGTCGACTACCTCGCCGACCGGCAGGGCTAAACTGATCATACATGACGGGCGCGGCGAAATCTGACGTCTGAACGCCCGAAATGTGATACGCGGCCGACTGTTGCTGCTGGCTCAAGGGCGATTTGTGCTGGTTGTAGCCGGGCCAAGCGTCAGTTAGACGCCCACTGCCCAAACCCGCCCCGTATTCACTCCTACCGTTGTGCACATAAGACAAGAAGAGATCAGATTTACCCCGATGAAGACCGTTGTGAGGGTAGCCCGCGCCCGGATTGCTACCCATCGCCAGTTGGGTTTTTTTCGATGGCCGACGGATCGGTACACCGATATCGGACTTGGCTGTGCCACGTGACACTCTGACACCGCCACCTGGATAGCACCCGGAAGCCGAGGACATGGGGCGATTGTATGAGTCTAAATTAAAACTACCGGCACCGTCACCCGCGCTAGGATTATTCAAGCTAAACTTGTAGTGGTTATTCTCGAAGGTTGTGTAATTGAGTAAGCGGTTATTGTTGGCCATTTGTTGCTGGGCCGCAGCCGACGATGACAATGGCATGGCACTTGCTTTTGCAGATGCCCCCGTCACTGGTGGAGCCGCCGCTTTCTGCAGGCTAGCCGCCGAAATGCTGTTGTTATTGTTGTTGTTAGTATGAAATGAGCTGTTATTGTTAGTAGAGGATAAACTGGCGGAACTATGTATAGGAGCTGGGGACGTGTATTTATAGCTTTGTTGCTGATGTTGTGATTGCTGTTGTGGCGGACGGTTTGATGAACACAAAGAGGATTTCCTATTGCTACTCACGGATTGATGGTGCATCATGCCGGGAAAGACTGCTGATCCGCCTCCCGATTTTCGGTGACTGCCCGATGAGGCCCCCGAAGACTTATTTGTTCCATAGCGGGTACTGTCACTCGATCTGCAAAGAGAGATGTTAAAAACTACATTCTAGAACACAAAGGCGGCCCAGTTTACCTCTCAGAAGAATACGCATAGTCCTGGTCGGCACCCAATCCTGAATCGGTGTGCTCATGCGACACTCTCAGCGCTGAATTATCCAGAGGACTCAAGCTCGATCCGGTAGGCGAGATAAAGTCACCCATACTCATGCTGGACATCATCCTAGAACAAAATGCAACACTTGTATTGAAATGTTTTACTCCAGTTTGGGCTCTTTGCCCACCTAACTAGTCCCGAATTGCGATCGCATTCCCTAGACGAGATCGTACTAGCCGAACGGATCGATCCACTTTTCGTTCCAGAACTATCGTTCGGATTCGAACTTTGGAAATACAAACTGACAATACATTTCAAATTCATCAAAAGCTTATCAACTTATATCGAACGATCAAGCACATGATCGGTGATCTTACCCCCGTATCCGGTCCACCCGATTGCGATTGCCCTGTCCGCTACTTCCACCACCTCCGCCTGCTGTGTTCCCGCTGCTATTGCTCTTGTGGATCTTCAGGTTACCCGATCCAACTCGCTTGGACGAGTTCGTCTCCACCACCGTGTAGGGGATCTCTCGTAACTGATCTTCGGTCATACCGGTAGTGTCGACCAGATCAAACTGCAAGTGCTTGGCCAGCTCACTTGACCAGATACGATTGCGCGAGTCCGAAGGCGATCTACAGATAAAACAACGCACAGGAAAAATAGATAAATCACACAAGAGAGGTGATCATCATTAGGTCGACCATCGATCATTCGAGCCACCTTCTGTACTTACTTGTTCTTTTTGTGGCGTCGCGACTTGTGATGCGAATGTGTGTCCGAATGACTGTCATTACTGTGCAGACTTCTAGCCACCATGCTGCTCTTTGATACGGATGCCTGTTGGACGGAACTCTGACCTAAGCCGTCGGCCTGTCGCCGCTGCACCTCACGCCACTGACTCGTCGAATCGATTAGCTCGCCGGTCGAACCGCCCGACATCCGATGACCCGAGTAGCTGCGCTCTCTGCGTCTGTCCTTCTCCGAGCCTCCCGAATCACGGCGATGTCGCGATCGCCGGTGTTTGCGATGCGAGTGATGCGATCGCCCAGATCGGCCAGATCCGCGCGATAATTCACTCTCATTATCCGAATTGCGGCGATGTCGGTGCCTGTGCCTAATAATTTTTATATCAAATTATAAAGCAATTTGCGTGCATTACATGTTGTTGTCCGGAGCTTGATCGGAGGATTGGAACAGGATGGGAAGGGTGAAAACACCAGAGCGGTGTTGGCGTAATGAAATGGACATTAAGGATCGTAATGCGTTATACGGATATTTACCTTCGTGTGGAACGTGAGTCATTCGAGGAATTACTCTCCACCGAGCTGGATCGGTATCTGTGGTTGCTGGTGCTGTGGTGTGTAGGAACGTGCGTACCATGACTGTGACGTGTGTTCGACGCCGAACGCACCGATCGCGGACTTGACGAATTGCCAAATAGCCCACGTTGATGTGACCTAGGCCATGGTGCACTGCGGGTACTTCGTGGCGAGTCGGGTGTTATCGTTGGATTGGTGTGATTATTATTATTATTACTATTGCTGTAGGGACGGATGCCCAGGCTGGTTGGTATGCTGTAGGTTGATCGATATGGGCTCTCGTATCTGCAAAGGAAAGATGAAGATCAGAAAAATGCATTAGTTTTATGGGTGCAGGGAATATTAGCCAAATGTGTTCGCTGCGGTCGTTACGACCTAAAGGTTCAATTAAGTGGACATTAAGGTGAGGCTTGGGTTTCAGGAATTTTTTACGACATTGCTTGGAAATAAATTGCTAGTATTTAACAGCAACGAATGCAACAGTGTAAGGATACGAATTTGTAGCATTTCTGTGTGCTTAAGTCGAATTGAGGGATGAGTTTAAAAAAGACAACACAAGGTAACTTTTTAATTAGACAAGAGACAAGTACAGATAAAGATAACAAATGGAACATCATAAAATTTATAAAAACCCCTTTTTAAAGCTGATTGATCGACACACAAGTTTCCTCTGAATCGTTGGGTTAAAAAAGTGAAGTTATTAAGTTATTTAATGTCGTCAAACAAACGATATCGCAACGACACAAAATTAAGGGTGTTGTGTTCTCGATTCACCTCTTGTAGTCGTCATTTGTACAACGTAGGAAAAAGCTGCTCAATAAGCCTTTTTTCAGCAAGCGGGTTGGTGACCTGGAAGTGTTCGTTTCAGTCAAAGTTTTGCCATGTGAAGACAAGGGTAAATCTTGATAGTTCATAGAAATTTTTTTGTTCATAGAAAAAAAAATAAAGGAATTTAAGGTCTGCGAAAGAAAATTGTTGAAAAAAGGATCCGACTACTGCGATGGAGATCACTGCCTTTATATCCGGTTAATTTCATTTCACTTTTAATCATGATTTTTCGAGCTACTTTCGGGCACTTTTTTTTAATTTTAGTTTTCCACGGTCATGCATGTCATTTTGGCAACGACGGAACACCGAATGAATTAGATCGCGGATATAAGCTGCCGATATAAGATTCCTGAGGGAGTCTCAATGTTGAGGAGCTACTTGTCCGAGTAAAATCATTCATCTGTCAACCGACCGACGTTTTGGTTGGATATGTTTATATCAAGCCCCACACACAGACTTTCAGCAATCTTCATAAACGCCGAGACACATGTTGCTTATATATGCCCCAAGGTAGGCCAAGATTGAGGTGACTGAACCAGGTCAAGAAACTGTCAAGGAAGCCAAGTAAGCCTTTTGAATTCGAAACTGTTTGTCGGATCACGAATTTTCACGAAGAAAATCAGGTAGACAATACGATGGATTGAACCAGAAAAGGCAAGTTTTTTGGTCAACTTTGGTGCTGTGTTTGGGTTAACACCAAATTGTGTTAACCCAAATAAGACCTGGATAAACTTTTAGAACAAATTCGAAGTTATTGTTATAATTTTAAACTTGTTTCTATGCTACGCATAGAAAGTAGTAGTTTCCTAAAATTAGGAAATCACCCCGTTTGTCAGAATGATCAAAATCTAGAATGGTCAAAATTTCGAAAAAAAAGTTTCCAATGTCGCGAATGGGGCAAATATCTATCACACAAAATTTTCTATCACACAAAATTTTCGAAAAAAATCAAGCACAAAAAATTAGGAAATTTTGACGCAGAAAAAGTTGTATGTCCCCTATTTCACCTACCCGAATTCCAATCGTGTGCTCAAGCAAGGGGATTTCAGGGGTAAAGCATATGCCCAATAAATATATGTATTTGTGCTTTTGGTTTTGCAAATCTTGTACCATTTTGGACAAATTTATTTTTTTAAAGAGTGGGTGTAAAAATTAGAGTGAGGAAAAATGGTACAAAAGTAAGGAAACGCTTTGTGCACCAAAAACTGCCCACATTTTAAACATCAAAGACAAATGTTAAGGAAAGTTATAGTGATTGATAAAACCTATTCGCAATACGAAGAACATACTTGAAATATAAGGATTATTGTTGATTGATTGATATTATTGTTGATTGTTGATTGATACAGCAAAATAATATTCACTGACTTTAGTTATTTTTAGGTCAAAATTTGATAAAATCATTTATTAAAATTCGAAATTTCCCATAATAATGGCTTCAATTAGGTCTGTTCCTTTACTTCCCAAAAATTGGGCACTTTTGCACAGAGAGAGAGCTGTTGAGAGGATAAGTTTGTTCCCGACCTGTCCTAAACTACACAAAACGACCCAAACCTACAAAAAATAGACAAGTTCTGTTCCCGTACACGGTTTTTGTGTAGCTTTGTACAGAAGGAGAGCAAAAATGAGAGTTTGAAATTTCCTCTCCCTACGAAATTTAGCCCCAGAAATTTCCTTGGCAAAATTATGAAAACTGTCAGCGGCGGCAATTGAGTTGGACAACAGCAGATGACATTGAGGTGGACACTTAGGTGTTAGCTATAGCGACTCGTGAAATTTGTACTTTTAAGCAAGTTTTGCTGTTTCTATAATTTGAGTCCTTTTTATGTGAGATTTCGAATGTTAAGGAATTTCTTATCAACTTTAAACATAAACCAGTGAGTAAGTGCTACAGTGTGTACGCAGAAGTTACAGTCCGTAAAACTGACCGTTGAATACCCCATCCTATCCCACATTGTAAAATGCTGATGGCATAGTTGTTTTTTGACATTTTATAAGTAATGCAAACTTCGAAAAGGGGCGTGGTCCAACCGCCCCTAATTACAAACTATTAATTATAAGATATTTTCACAGATATTTCCAAGTTACACCTAATTGTACGTAAAAATGCAATTTTTTGGTTTAAATTCAATATTTTTGAAAAATCGACTTAAAAAAAAAAATCGACTAAAAGGGGGCATGGCTAAAAATTTCATATTAACGAAATGTGGACGGAAGTATTGTTTACCTAACCTGCTAATTTTTTTGTTTCATGCTTTCCTAATTTAAGCTCAAGGGCAGTCGGTTTTTCTTCAATTCTGCCTCCAAATGTGGGCGGGGCCCTAATTTAAGCTCAAGGGCAGTCGAAATCAAGTTTTTCTGGAAAATTTTAGGTTTTTCTTCAATTCTGCCTCCAAATGTGGGCGGGGCCCAAAGTCTTGTATAAACAAAATGTTGTATAACCTTGTGTTTCTTGTGTAAACTAAGCGTTTTCTACATAAAATATTAAACAAATTATTTTCAATTTCGAGCGAAAATACTGAGTAAACTGCATCTGAAAATTAACCCTTAAAATAGATGCCACGCCCACTAGCGGAGAGGTAGTTGCATATATAGACCGATTGTGGGCGTGTCTTTGGGCGGATTCCAAAAATTTTTACACTTGTACTGCTTCGCATGACGTGCATTTGACGTAAGAAATTTCAGCACCCTAGCTCAAAATTTAAGGCCTAAAAACATGTGACATACAGACGGACGGACGGACATGACTCATTCGATTCAGAATTCGGTCTCGATCATATGCCCTTAAGGTCTTGGGGGTCTACCATTATTATTTTACCGTGTTACAAACTATGTGACAAACTTAATATACCTCCTATCCTATGGGATGGGGTATAAAAACCTTAAGTCGAGTGCATACTATGCTGCAGACAATAATCCAAATATTTCAAGTACTTTTTAATGAATGCATGTTTTATCAATCGCTATAACTTTTCCTTAACTTTGGCTTTGACGTTTAAAATGTGGGCAGTTTTTGGTGCACAAAGCGTTCCCTTACTTTTGGTTTGTTTTTCCACTCCCTCAAAAAAGGAAATGTGACGAAAATAGTACAGAAATTAAAGGAACACATCAAATATAACATTTCCCCTTCCTGACAAATTTAGCCCAAGTAATTTCTTCGCGCAGGAATGTGCGATCTGTCAAAAGTCAAATTTGACAATTAAAATTATAAAAGCTATTGACTTGGCAATTTTGTTATTTATGGGCGTTCTTCGTGTGTTTTTTTATTCCTTCCTAAGACCAATAAAAAAGTTAAATCAATTAAAAAAAAAATAATAAAAATCTATCAATAAATTTGCAAAAATTAATTAGTTTGTTGACGTTTAAGACGCCTAAGAATTTTGTTGCTCAAAGCGTTCGCAGAGCTCAAAGCACCGACCTATTATAAATTTGTAGTTAAAAGTTGTTCAAAAGTATAATTTAAACACCTAAGTGTCCACCTTAATGTCAATTGCTGCTGACCAACTAAATTGTCGTCGCCATGACACTTTTCGTAATTCTGCCCAAAGAAATTTCTTGTGGAGGGGAAATTTAAAACCATTTTAGATCTCCCTCCTGTCCAAAGCTACACGATAACCGTGTAGGGTTAGGAGCAGTAATTGACTCTTTTCCGTTTAGGTTTGGGTCGTTTTGTGTAGTAACGACAGGTGCGAGAACAAACCTATAACAGCTTTTCCCAACCTTAGGTTAAAGGACCATTTCGACTTTTTTTTACACGATTTCTAAAAACTCCTGAGCTTTATGGATCTCGAAGCAGTACAAAAGCAAACATTTTTGAAATCCGCCCACTTGCCTACTTACTTATAAGCATGAAAAATTAAAATTGTCGTAGGACGTTGAAAGATGGTATGCAGTCTCCTTGCGTAGGTGTATTGTGATTGGCATTTAAAAAAAGCGGAAAACGCTTCCATTTTGCGTGTGGTCGCATTCAATTTGCCGCTTTCAAACCGTATTTTTATGTAATAGATATAGTTGCTTATAACCGAGAAATTCTTAACATATATCTGTATAGAATTAAAAAATTTTACAGGAAAATTTTTAACCACGCCCACTTTTGGAGTGTATTTGAATAAAAACCTAATTTTTAGTTAAAAATGCACTTCACACATCCAAACATAATCTGGAAAATATATATGAACAAAAAGTAGAATGTTTTTCGAAAGGAGTTGATGGCACGCCCCTTTTCACTGAAGGGGAGCGTCATATTTTACATTGGGGATTAGCCCACGATTCGTCTACGCGGACTGTAAGCCACCCCCTAGTTTTTCTTGTTGTCGGGGTGGACCCGCGCGAAGACCGAAGAGCCTAATTTCAACAATGCCAGAAGATGTGCGCCTGTTAATACCTAGTAGCATAGTAATAGTTGGCATGGGCCTGGGTTCGATTAGCAGCTCGCTTCCGCAAGGACCACGAAAAACCACAAGAGCAAAATCTGACCGGAAAAGCTTACCAAAGTGCTTTTCAGATTTACTAAGAAATCCTATGCATTTCAAGAATTTAGGTAATACTGACAGCGAACATGATAAGGAGGAGCAGGAACGGCCGTTCTGGTGAGCCTTTCTGTACGGTTTTGTTTATAGTCTCAGTAAGTTTTTAAAAACACAAAAGAAGATCCTAAGAACATGCGGCAGCAATTAATTGGGTGCCTCGATAGCAGAATCCCTCTTAAAAATTTAATGCCTTTCGTTTTAACCGCATATGAAAAAAAAAAACACATCGACACTATTAAGTCGAAATAGTTTTGAACTGGCTTTGGACGTCGGAGAGCCAGGGCCTAAAGACCTACTACACTGGAGCTACCAGGACCACTTAATCTTAGTCGGGCAAAAAATCACTAATGGAGATAGCCGACTAGGACGTTGGCTTTATGAGCCTTGGGTGGACTGGACTGTGTTAGTTGTGAGAGTTTCAACTCGACCGGACGAACTTGCGGTGTACGTTGTTCCAGGCCCAGCTTCAAACCGAACTGTGGATATAAGAAGAATTTCCGAAGGAGCTGAATAGCCGAGCTTAGTTCGCAGACAAAATGAAAAAATTGTGAGTGAAAACAGTTTAGTCTAAGCCTTGCAAAATAACATTTTCAATTACAATTTGCGGAGAGCTATAGACGTTATTCGTTATAATTTATTTATTCATTTGAGTTATTTATTATTCGTTATAATAAGCACAGAAGCGAAATTCAAGAAATGACTTCTGCCTGCTAAATGCAATAAATGATTGGCAAAAAAAAAGAAAAAAAAAATTTTTCGCAAGAGAAAATATTTTAACCTTGTAAGACATACTTAAAAATAATAAATACCTGTTACGCACGTTTAGCCGATTTTAAATTAGAAAACAAGCAAATTCACTGCAGCATTAAAAACAATACACAAATAAAATCAATAAATCGCGTTGAATTGAAAGCACGCACAGCACAGCCAACCGACTCCGATCTTCGATCAGTGGAATGTGGAACGTTTTGCGCGCGAAATCGAGATGTACTGGAGTTATTCCAGCGCATGCGCTCCACAAATTTGTGGGGAAAACTTAAACTGCAGTATCACCGAAAAATAACGTTAAGTCGCAGGCACATTGCTACTATGGTGGATAAATATTTCTGCGTATTTAAAAGCAGGTAAACATTATGTAGGTATAAACTTTTTTTATTCGAAAGCGATTTTTTTACGTTCGTTTAAAAAAGGTTAACAAACTGTTTATGCCTTATTATTTGTATGTGAGTGTTTTTTTTTATTTATTTTATAGTTTCGATAGATTTTGCACTCGAAATTAAATTTCTTAAATTTAACACAGAAAACACAGAAGTCAATGAAGTTTAGTTAAACCCTAACGTAGATCTCATTGGATTGCATCATTGAAAGTTTTATTTTCATGTTTTTAAAACGTTTGAGCAAGCAATGTTGGATTTTATTAGTATCAAAACTTAGCAGTAGCAGAATTGTTTCCCTAACAAAAATATAAAAATTAGATATATTAAAGCTAAAAGCCTTTATTGGCATTAACTGAGTAAAAAGAAACGCTTAACAGATAAGTAGGGTGACATGTTTTAACACATTCTTACACAGCGATACCAAATTTCAGCAGACAGTAAACCGTATTAAGAGCCTGATCATAGCTATCATTGGTTTGCTCTAATTGAAAATTTTATTTTACTTTTTTTAAGACGATTGCGCCAATATTGGCTTCATCAATACAAAGCTTATTAGCAACAGCTTTTTAAAATAAACAAGTAAGTAAGTTCAAGAGTTCGTCTGTAACGAACTTTTAAATACCCGACCCTCTTTACCTATTAACACCAAATTTAACATTTTTTTGGTCTGTTTCATATACTGAATATCAATTATTTGTATTGGCCACGCCCCTAAAAAAGGACGTCGGCTGATTGAATTATCGGTTAATTGAATTAAAATCAGTTAACTCTAATTTCGTTGGAGTGACGAGAAAATGCGCTAAAAGCGAATATTAATACTTAAAAAAACAGTTTTTTCCCAAAAACGCCCCCTAAAAGTGGGCGGCGCTCAGTCCTTTGTATGCAACAAGCTTAGCAAATGGTGATATCTTTAATATTTGTCATATAATTTTTTTTTCAATTTAGAATGAATGAAGAATATGTAAGTTTCAGTTTCCAGCTCAATTTTAAAGACCTCAAAACTGCATACATACGGACAGACGGCCGGACATGGCTTAATCGACTTACCTGTCGTTCTCGATCATGTCTCTTAAAGGTCTTAGGGGTCTACGGTGATTATTTTACTGTGTTACAAACTATGCATTAAAATTAATATATACCCCCGGTCGGGTATAAAAAGATTTAATTAATGCCTTTCTTTAAATTTACTTTTGTATTCCACTCATTGGAATGATCCGTGAAACTCCAATGATCAATGAAATATTAAAAGTAAATTTAAATAAAAAGTCTTAATATAATTTATACACATATTTTTTCCATAAAAGCTTCTCAGTAAGAGATAAAAATTTTGCTTAGAAAGAAAGGGAAACAGCCCGCATATGACACGACAGTTCTGTTGGAAATGAAGTGTTTTATTGTTTTTTTGTAGGTTTTTTTTCTGCCACCTAGTTTTTTGTAGGTTTTTTTTCTGCTACCTGGTAATGCCATCCTCATCGTAACTCTCACTTGAGAGGCCAAACTACAATAAGAGAGTGTTTGCGTGAAGTTAATCTTATGCTTCTCTGGTGGAAACACTTTGATATTTATTAAAAATCCTAATGAATTTATCTGGCTTGAAGTATGCAGAGAGAGAAAAGTAGATGCAATGGAAGTGAGACTTTGTTGCAGTGGCACCACCTTGATCAAACAATCGGAAGGTCCTGATGGGTTCAACACCGAATAAAATCAATTTCTTTCTTTTTATCAGTTTATCTCTATTTGCCCTCTATTCTGACGTTAATTCTTGACTTAAGGTACTTACTTAAGGTGGCGCTACAGTCCGGGGTGGACCTGGGCCTCAGCCAACAAGCCTCGCCAGCCAGCTCTGTCTCTAGCTAGCCGTCTCCAGTTTCTCACGCGAAGTTGGCTAAAATCCCCTTCCACTTGCGCCACCTGAATCTCGGTGCTCCTCTACTGCGGGGACTTAAAATAGTGGGACTTAAAATAGTAGACTTAAAATACAAGTGGACGAAAAATATTTTTTGGATCACCTCTCAACTAACATAATTTTGAGAGTTACACTTTAAAAACGTCAAAACAGCTTTTACAAGACTTTTATTTAACGCTATTGATACTCTTCAAGCATAGCCTCTTATTTATAAATACAAAAAATGATGTTATAGCAATCTTCTTAAGGAAGCATCACTCTTATAGCGCTTAACTCTTATAACAGGACTTCAACTCTTATAGAGTTTGAGTTTTGCAATAAGAGTCTTATAAGAGCTTAAATCTTGTAATTAGAGTGCAACACTCTCCTACTCTTGAAAGGGATTTTTACTCTGATAAGAAAATGTTCAAGCTTATAAGACAGCTTTATTACTTCGCCCATTGGCTGTAAGAAAGTGTTCATTTTTTCTTCCTTAAAGTGTTCCCAAATACCTTTTTGTTCAAAACAGACCGAATAGGAATATGACAATTGTCATTTGAGAGGTACACATAATATTTTTTCCACATTTTTGTAAGTATTGATACTCTTCTAGCACAGCCTCTTATTATTAAATACAAAAAATGATCTTATAGCACTCTTCTTAAAGAAGCATCACTCTTATAGCATTTAACTCTTATAACAAGACTTCAACACTTATAGAGTTTAAGTTTTGCAATAAGAGTCTTATAAGAGCTTAAATCTTGTAATTAGAATGCAACACTCTCCTACTCTTGAAAGGGATTTTTACTCTGAAAAAAAAAAATCTTCAAGCTTATAAGACAGCTTTATTACTTCGCCCATTGGCTGTAAAAAAGGTCAATTTATTCTTCCTTAAAGTGTTCCCAAATACATTTTTGCTCAAAACAGACCGAATAGGAATATGACAATTGTCATTTGAGAGGTACACATAATATTTTTTTTCCAAAAAATTACATAATTTATGGTAATGGCCAGCCACATTATTGTTAGTAAGAATTTTTATTCACTTTTATGGATCGCGAAACTTTATCTTTGAGTAATTTTGTAGTTCTTGATGAAATTATCCGATTTTTATTTATTATGCGTTAAATGTAAGGAAAGCACCATGCCATTTGGAAGGCTTCTTGCCTTTATTCCGTAAGCGAAAAAAAAAGCTAATGACTTTCACATATCGTTGCAGCCGCCATATTCATTCTAGACTCTAGAAAGTGCAATGAACACGATACAATAACCGGAAATACAATGAGCTGGAAATTGCGACCGTAGGATCTTCTTACAAAGATTGTTTCGTCTACTCGTTCTGCGTTCAGAGTCAGAACTCTTAAATACTTCCTAGGCGAGAAAAATAATTTTTGACGAAAATAGTAGGTATTAAAACGATATCCAAGTTACTAAAGGTTAGGAGGGAGGTCCCGCAGTTAAACATTAGGGCGCATATAACCAATCGGAGTAAGGAGGCTGAATGTTCCCTTTACGAGCAATAATTGAAGACGCACAGTATTTGATTTTTTTTTATTCGCCCCTGTCTTAAAACCTGGCCGGAGTATTCTTGGTAAACCTTTTCACTATTAATGAACAGTAATTATTATAAATAAGCTTTTCAAATAGCTCAATAGCTTGCACAGTCACGTAGTAAACGTTGGTACTAAATTAGACAAAAGAGTTTTGGCTGTTTCAGCAGTAGCATCAGTTTCTTAAGAACTTCTTTGGAAAACTTTCTGAACAGAATAGCTTCTTTAAAACGTTAAAAGTTAGCTACTTATTTAACAATAAAACTCGCCGAGGGCAAGTACTTCTTAAGTACAAAAGAAAACCATCTATATGGACAGACTTTCTCTTATAAGTGAATAGTAACAACTTCTAAACGAAATAACACTTTTAAGTGAGCTCAGCCGGAGGTTTTCTGCCCGAAAACTTAAACCTAATTAAGCACCATGAATTCGGTAAAGTTTTCCAAACTTAAAACTTCTTTAAGTGTAGTGGGAAGCAGCTCCGCTAATGCGATTTTCACGTTCCAACGATACTCTGCTGCAAAGCCAATTTCTTAATGCTTAGCGCAAACACCCATAAACCAGAAGTAAAAACCATATACTCAGCAGTGAGTCCGCAAAAGCAGCAATCCTTCCCGATGGTAACTTCTTGATTGATGCGAAACGTTGCTTAAAACCGACGCGAAGAGGAGAACAAAACCAAACAAACCCCACCCACCCACAGGCGCCCGCAACAAGACACAACAAGGACTCGCCATCACCATCAAACAAAAACAGAAATAAATTGCTCAGCTATTACTTACGTCTGCACAGGTTTCAGTATGGAAATGCTCTTAATTTCCGGAGTTTTTCCAAAAGTTTCCACATTTTTACCGCCAATCCCGCCACCACCAGCACCGATTCCACTCAGAAAGTCATTCATCACACGTCTCGGTTGGCGTTTCGATGGCATTCGAGTGAATGCGGGCGGCGCCCTTCCAATGGACATGGCATCCTTGGCCGCTTGTTTTTCCGTCCGTCCGCTAAAACAAAGAAGAAGAAAAACTGCATTATAAACATGTTTAGTAAGAACATATGGTTTTTCTATAGCCTCATCACAGGGTGACGCGAGAAAAACAACAATCCAATGACCCAAGGGAGCTGACGGCAAGAAACCGTCCAACGTTAACAAAGCAGAGCCAACCGAAGTCATTAGTTTTGAATAAAAAATCATTGTTGTGTGTCGTCTGACGTCCTTCCTGGACTGGTAGTTTTTGGTCGGGAACCGAGATATACACCAGAGCGTAACTAAACACGGCAGACGCAGAGGCTTCCAGCGCAACCACCTCTGCTACTGTGATGGACGGGCGGTACCTGTGCAACAATTATTCAGCAACCAGAAGAGAGAAAAATCCCTGCCTGACACCGACAGCAGCGCCAACGACGACGAAGACAATGAAGAGAACAAGGACATAACTTAAGGTGTGAAGGCATGAATAATTCATTTTTAATAACGCGCGTCCACAGACAATGACAACAACAGTGATGGCTCGGGAGCGGTACGATGCTAGCAAAAAAGCCACTTTTAGGTGCCGTCGTCGTCTTGGGATTCGCAGTTGCACTGTCTCAACGTGTTGCTCGGGTCGTCGTGGTAGAGGAATATAAAAGATGCTTGAGCTGGCCTAGGACAGATCGAAAAAAACCTCCACGACACAGAGCACAAGGAATAGAAAATTTGATTTGCGGCTGATGGGTTGCGGTGAATGCGAAACAGTTGCATTTGCAATGAACTTATGCGGTAGTGGTGTATGGTGTACCCCGTTTGCGGCTTTAAGGGAAACCCCCCTTCGACCTCGGCTTCCAAGCCCGCATTCCAAAGGGTATTTCAAGCGAATTTACATACCATGCCGCACACGGTGCTCGGTTATCGTCTGAGCACCACCACTTCATAGACTATGACGACAATGGACTATGGAATGCAAGTGCTGTGGCAACGGCAGCGGCGGAAAATGTATACCTGAACTAAACATGGTCTGTCCGATTTGGGTTGAATATTTTGCATTTTAAACACTGAATTCTTGCACTGGCATTTGCAGCCACTCAAAGGGATACCCTCGGCCATGGTCATGGTCGGATTTTTATGGGAAGTCATTCAAAGCCTTGGGATAAACACTAAGGACAGTTGCATTCAATTTAAAGGGAAATCTGAGGTAGCCTTGCGAACCAAGCATGAAAAGGAAAGGATTTATGTGCTTTGCTGTTTTGGGTTGAGCCGAAAGTAATTCTGTTAAGCAGAGTCGTCATACCTTGGTCAGACGTTTTGGTGAAGCGAAACATGAAATCGTAGCAGTCAGTCGAAGTTGGGAACGTGGACAGAAACCACGAAATATTGACCCAGTTTTTTAGTGGTGAGTAATGAGTATTTAGTTTTTGCGGGCTGGACGACACCTTGACAACACATCTATGTCATCAAATGCTTTTATGAGGCAACTTTAAGCCAAAATTCTGCGTAATTTTTAAGTTGATTAATGGAGTTTCCTATTGTTACATTTGGCAGTAGCTTAAAATTTGCGGTCACAAAAAACAGTATAGGTTCCTAAGGTATAAATACAATGAGGGCCATGTCATACGCGAATCTAGAATCAATCTAAAAGGGATAAATAAAATTTAGATCTTATGTTAAACAGATTCGTCGTCTTGACATACTAAAATGTACATTTAGCCTTTGATGGAAACTCGTTCACACTGTTCTAGACTCTAGATTATCTGCTTTTCTTTTAAGCCATTAAATAGTGAAACTATATCAATTTTAAACCTTTTTAAATTGTGCACGGATACTCATGCGTTATGCCGCAAAGAATTTGACTTTTTGAAATGAGCACACCCAAACACGTTAAACCAACACTGGTTGATGGCAGATATAAACAGTTTTTCAGTAAAGTTTTCAAGTTTTCAAAAGTTTTTAAGTTCGACGATTCGAAAGTCGACGATTCTCTCAACTGCCATTTTTCAGAACGTTCATTTAATGAAAACGTTCCCTCGCGCGCCCTGAAAATTTGTTCGCACTTTTCAGTGGGATCAGGTGATTGTAAAAAATTTAACAAAGCTTTAAAAATTTAATTTTTAATTGAACGAAATATGGCTCAGCGAAGACCGAACTGTGAAACTGTGAAATCCCACTGCACCGCTGACAAATAACTGAAACGTCACATTTTTACAGCACTAGTACCTACAGTGACCTGACAAATTTCTCGGCGATCTTCAGCCCTTTAGTAATTTCACCGAATTTAGTACAGTGGGCTATTGGTTGATGTCTTCGCTTTACCGATCGCTGAGCTGCAAAAAACGCGCGCACATGTAACGCCATGTAATGCCATGTCGTGCACTATGGCTTCTAGCAAACCTATAGAAAAGCAGAAAAAGACGTTCGAGTTGTTCTTCTTTACTTTGCCCAAATGTAATTCTTGGCAGATACAGATACACGAATCAACTTCCATTCGTCATTCAAAAACAGATGTTTGAATACCTTACTCTGGCGGTTAGTCCATCAAATTTAATGTCATTTACAAGGTAAACCGAGATTAACGTCAAATTGAATTTGTCTGCAAATCTAGTTTCAGATGGTCTTGACATGAGTTCAGCTCAATAACATAAACTGTAACTGGAAAAACTGGATGAATTTTAAATTCGGATCAGGGCAGCTATGGAACAATTCTTTAAAATTGTGAAACATAGACATAACTGTAAGAGTTCAAGCGAGAAATCAGGGGTAGTTAACGAAAAGGTTCATTAAAGCATCAACACTTCTTATAATTTTAAGGTAGTGAAAGACTTCTTTTAGCTTACAGAATCTAAAGAGTCTTCCCTTTGGTGCTGTAGGGGATTCTGCATTTGACAGTTGAAGAGGGGCTTTATTGTTGACGTAACATCTGTCAGATTGACAGTTTAGTAATAAAACCCTTTTCAATTGGTCATATAGGAACGTCCGGTAACCTTGCAGCCGCAATGTAAAGCGGCGTTCAAATTCAACCTGATTTGTGTGCCAAAGTTGTGGAAAATTTGACATGATATATGTGCAGTACTCAGAAAAGCAACGAGACGCTTGAACGAAAGATTTTATATTCCTTAATGGCATCGATACGCTTTTTAAAGAATTAAAGACTTCCCTTATGTCTTAAGAACTTTATTATACCATTTTAATTTGAAGACAGGAAGCGCCTAATGAAAGACAATGTAGAAGAGGCACCAAAGGAAAGAATATGTTTCTGAGAGAGAAAGAGAACGGGGTATGTGCATGCATTAGAGAAGTTGAAGATAAATCTCTTCCATCCACGCAGCTTCTGCAAGATTCATTAGAGTAAACAAGAAGCATCGTTGCATTATTGCTTATCAGATAGCGTCCTGCCATAAAACCGATTGAAGCACTAATCTGCGCTCTGTTATGGGCGATCGAACTCTTAGAGTGAGTAAGAATAATATTTAATTGTCACCAAATCTCTTACGAAGAGAAGTATTTCCTCCAGCCGATCTAAGTTTGGTTCTTTCTGTTGCTTTCACCCTTAGAATGAGTTTGCATCTGGAGATTGGTATACCTAAGAAAACTTTTTCAGGCAAGATTAAGCTTGAAGTAGTTCGAAGTTTGGCAAGTTCATCAGCCTTCCAGTTTTTAAAAGCGCCGCTATGTTACGGCGCCTAGTAAGTGCGAATATTGAATTGTTCTAACATCGCTTCAAGAGACAATCGGCAGTCTAGGATAACTTTAGAAGTTTCTAGAGCCTGATTCCAGGCACGTTTTCGTTGCCAGATTGTCAGTAAAGATTGGTATATCCTTGACGGATATCCTACTTTATCTCCATAATTTTCGCTTGATAAACACTACAATGATAAGAAACACATCAAGAGAGTCAAGGATTAAGTCTATCTAAAAACAAAACCGCCCCAACTTCCCTATACCTTGTTTTAGACTTAACGGTGTAGAAGTGGATCGATTCATTTTGAACTGAATCCAGGGGAATCTAGAAGAATCTAGGGAGATTGAAAGGGGGATAAAAGTAGACTGAAAGTCTTTATTAAACTAAGGTTGGTGTAAAATGAATTGTAAAATGAAGTGTTTCTAGGAAGGATCCATCAGGGTGAATAAAATGTCTACTGCTAGTAGGCAGCACCTGTGGAAGTATTTAAACTACTGTAGTCTTTTAAACTGTAAAGGCATCGAAACAGCAATAGGATCGGACAGGAACTAGAAATTTCGATGAACCATTTTCGAACCAGCAACAAGCCTCGGATTCGGACGGATTTACTGTAGAGCGGATGGACACCAACGTCCCGGCCCGAAAAATCTTCGAATACATCCCGCAGGGACTGCACAGTTTTGCACTTCGTGTGGAAAACTGGACACGGCTACCTAGAGAAAGGGCTGGCTACCGAAGTTTGTTAGCTGAGGCCCAGCGCCACCTTAAGTAAGGAAGCAAATTGAACGAAACGAAGATAAAAACACAATATACACTGCGCTGTATTTGATGAAAGAACTGCGGCGCATTATAGCAGAACAAAAGTGCCCCGAGGATTTGGTCGAGGCAGAAAGTTTAGTGCTGAAAAATTTGACGTTTCAGTTTTTTGCTGCTAAAAGAGTTCAGTGAAATTGCATTGTTTCGCAGTCCGGCCCGGCCTTTTGCATTCGAATTTCCTGGGTTTCTGAACTGATAGCACTAAAAAGAGCAAGTTCATGCTCAGGGCGCACTGGGACTAGGTTTATCGAATGAACCTAAAGTTTTAAATAGCGTGTAGTTTTAAATATAGAGTTGTTAAATTTCAGAGCCTTGAATGAAATTTTATGAGAAAATATAAATATGACATGTTAATAAGACATCCTAGCAGAGTGCTTAAAGTGGAGACCAAACAATTATTATATTTAGAGATGGCTTCGTCAGTTTTGACAGAACTTTGACTTTCTTAAAATACGTAAGTAAAGCTTTAACGTTGCGTAAGGCAAGATTATTAGCAAAATTTAAATGTGGGGTAGGATAAGGTTAATGTTGTTTCTGTTGCTGGTAATTATTTTTTAGACGTAATCACCTGGCATCGCTGTTTACGAGCGACTTATTTGGTTGATCCCAGTTTCCTAGTCAAACTGAGATTAACCCCCGAAATTAGTTTTTCAGTTAATCTAGATCTGGGGTCAATCTCGGCTTAACTCGCCAATTTTAATTTAACTCGCCCGGATAAACTCTGGTGAACAGTAGAAACATTTTTGAATATTTTTTCTGTGTAGAACGACAGTTAATTTGTGTATTTATATGAAAAATAACATTTGAGAACAACTCAAACTTCCTGTATATTTCTATGTGAATTTAGAGTTGGCAGTGGCAATAATTTCGAGAGCCGAAGATTTTGACAACTTTGCTGACGGAATAAAGTCTGCACTGAAAAACAGCTCGCTGGGTTAACTCCAGATTGGCTTTGTTACGGGATTAACAGATCTCTGGGTTAACAGGTTGGCTTTGTTACGGGATTAACAGATCTTGGGGTAAGCTGAGCTTAATCAGTACTGAAAAATCGGGCCTTAAAAGTTTATCTTCACAGTAAAGACACCCGTCTTTTGCTACTTGTCTCTAAGGCCGCAATGGCAAGCCAAACAATCTAAACATATGAAAAAGTAGAAAAGTAGGAAAAGGATCTATATCCGATCCAACTTGATGCAGATAAAAGCGACTAAACGGTTTTCTAGAGTATATTGTGCCTGATGGACGTTATGTCAAAGATTTCGTCTAAAATAATTTTTTGTCTTCCAAATTACGTTTCTTTGTACCTTACTAGAAAGGATCGATCACAAAAAATATTCAACTGCTAATAAAAAGCAAATGACTGAACAGGGCAAGCGTTAAAGGAATTTTGTGAACAAAATTCAGGTCAGGTTTATAAACATGAAGATTTTAAGACCGTACTTTAGACAACAAAAATAAGTGACTTTAATTCTGCCACAACTGTCCATGTCCATAGTCGTTACAGAGGTCCCTAGGACAGACTCATTGAATACATTTGTTAGGTAATTTCACAATCTTCAACGTGATTACGATCATGCGTATGCTCATCAATGGGGAGCCTATACACATCCTTTTAAACCAAAGGTTCGTCTTTTTTTCGCTCCTTCCTGGTTTATCAAGTCAAAAGAACTAATTTATATCGCTTAACTAGATGGAAATATGACTCAGAGCTGCGAAGCTATCTTTTGAAATATGTTGCACAAAAAACTTTGTAAAACCACGTATTCTCAATTCCTCCACCCCATAAGTCTCCAGGCAAACTTCTTAAAAGCCAAAATGACTAGGAAGGTACCCAAAGCACTTCCACGCAATTAAACAAATGATGTATCTTATCGTCGCCATGCAGAACTCGATTACCATAACTTAACCGAACAGAAAAATTGAAAGCCACCAACCCTGATGACACCATCTAATGACGTCTCCCATCAACGTGTCAGCACGCGTGAATGACGACTCACTAAAACTTCGGTATGAGGGCTGGTTACATGCACAAAAAAAAAAACTTTATTCGCTTACGTATCACAAAAAGCACTTCCTCATCAAATGAAATGAAACTCATCCAGGTCAAATCCCAACCCACCTCGACGATGATGACTTGAACAACTTTCCCGCCCTCACCAGTCAAGCATGTATAAACCCCCCTTTGCGCTAGCTCCGCAGTAGCGATTCCTTAATGGGCTTGAGTCAAAATTGGATTTTATTTTTATGCCATCGCGTGTCACAGATATTTCAAATCCTGGAAACGTTGCCAATATAACATGGGATGCTCTCTACCCAGGTTACACTGGCACAATGCATGTCTAAGCATACTGATACTGACTCACCTGTAGCGGAAACGTGATCCCAGTGTGAACAGCTCCGTTGACTGGGATGACTGAAGCGGTGCAACCCTCACCAGGCGAAAGAATGCATGATGCTCGACACAGCACCGCCAAAGGTGTTTGCATGCCGATTTCCTTGGCGTCTCGAAGCCGTACGTGCTTAATTCGTTCTGCAAATAAAAGACCAGAGAATCAAAAAGAGGAAAGCAAATGTGACTGCCGAATGTGTGCTGCTCCTTCTTGCTCTCGTCGAGTGTTTATTGTGTGCATTTCGTGAGAGATTGCACTTTTTCTTTGGCACATCACAAGTCAAAAGGAAATTTGAACGAAATTGCTCAACAGATCTAGTACAATGTACTCCGCCAAGAGTACAAAGCAAAGAGGCGCCTTGATGCTGGGCGGGCTCGAATGAACAAAAACACCCAAATGGATGCAAGATGACTTTCCTTAGAGTGTTCGCCGCGCCGCGTCCAACGCCCCCGTGCATAGTAAAAGTTGGCAATTTGTCCCACTGTATGTATACAAGTGTTTGTATCAGAAATTTCGTTCGTCCTCGGGGACGAAATATTAAAATGAGCCAAAAAAGAAAAAACACATCAACCGACAAAAGGATGAAAAGTTATACACGGAACATTTACATTTTTATCGCAGATTCTCAACATAAAGTATCGTCCTTTGTAGTAAACTTTCGCTATCCGAGGCCAATAGTAATGAGCCACTGTCGTCTTGTTTCTAAGGACGACTATTCCGCTTGGTGTAAGTCCAAGAAAGTACTCAACGCTGTCCTCACCCTGTGAATAAACGAAGAAAAAAAAACGAACGAACTAAGTGAGAAGGAATTTTTATTATCTTTTTTAATGCAAGTTAAAAAGTTAAGCATACAAAAAGGGGAACCACCGCGCCATTGCCATTACCAGAGTATCAACCGGGGAGCGATGATGTGGTGCTAATTTTTTTGACACAAAGTTGTGGAAATTTTTTTTGATGAATTTCTTACGCGCAGCAATCTTTTTGTCGGTCGATAACGTGGGCGCAATGAATTTTAACCAAAAACACTTTCACTCCAACAGAGTTAGAGGGGCACTTTGATGCTGCTGACTTGGCAAATTTTTTTGTGAGTTTGAATTTATTTGATGCATCGTGTAGATGTAAATCAAGAGGAAGAGTTTTAAGGAATTTAAAGCGTAAACAACACTAGTGAGAAAGGAAAGTTTTGACAGTTTTTTTTTCCAAATAAAAGACTTAATTGAACAAAGAAAAGAAATAGGAAGAAAGGACACTCACAGATAAGAACTCGTTAAACTTAAATTGGGGAAATCAAGAACAGCCTGGCCATAGAAGCTTAAGCTTAACCTCTGGCTTGAGCTATTTTCAACATAGTATTTAAACTAAGAAAAACTAATTGGCACTTGCCATCTCTCGCAACCATGCTTGCTCTGTTCTCCTGATACCTAAATAGGACTTAAAAATTTTTGCCGATTCCGAACAGCAAATTCGTCAGACCCTCGCGGACCGTGAAAAAAAAACTTTTATTGGCTCTCTCAGAATTCGAACACCAGACCTCGTGTAGATTAGTCCGACACACTAACAACAGCACTAGTTTTTATACGCTACAGTTGCAGAGGTTAAGAGATTAAGGACCTATAGTACCTGTCTGCCTATAGAATTGGTCGGAAGAAAGCATGCCCGGCGAATGGAACCTTAGCATTGTTTTCCCGATCCTGAAGAAAGGAGACCCTCCGAGTTGTGCCAACTACAGAGGCATAAGTCTTCTTAACATCGCATACAAGATCTTTTGTGCTGTACTGTGTAAACGCCTGAAGCCGTTGGTCAAACATCTGATAGGCGCATATCAGTGTGGCTTTAGGCCAGGAAAGTCCACCATCGATCTAGTATTCACACTGCGGCAGATCTTGGAGAAAACCCAGGAATTCCAAATCGATACACACCACCTCTTCATCGATTTCAAGGCCGCGTATGACAGCATCTATAGAGATGAGCTATATGGCACAATGTCTAGTTTTGGCATCCCTGCCAAACTCGTTAGTCTGTCTAGGATGACGATGGAAAACTCACGCTGTTCCGTCAAGGTCGGCAAAGACCTCACCGACCCCTTTGATGTCAAAAAAGGATTTAGACAAGGCGACGCGCTGTGATGCGTTTTATTAACAATTGTGCAGAACTCTCGCGCCATCACCAGAGGTACAATCTTTCAAAAGTCCGTTCAACTACTCGCATACGCAGACGACATTGACATAATCGGTAGAACAAAGCGTGATGTCAGTGAAGCCTTCGTGAGTATTGGGACGGAAGCGGCGAATATGGGTTTAGCAGTCAATGAGGGCAAAACCAAGTATATGCTGTCATCAAGAAAAGACACCCAACACCGACGTCTTGGACAAAACATCACCATCGACAGCTATAACTTTGAGGTAGTTAGGGACTTTATGTACCTGGGTTCCGCTATCAATTCAGACAATGACACCAGCGCTGAAATCAAACGAAAGATAACTCTTGCCAATCGCTGTTTCTTTGGGCTACGAAGGCAATTGAGTAGCAAAGCCCTCTCTCGAGCAACTAAAGTGTCCATGTATAAGACCCTCATCATCCCTGTCCTGCTTTACGGTACAGAAGAATGGAACCTGTCAAAGGCGGATGAAAACACTTTAGGCTGCTTCGAGAGGAAAATTCTTCGGACGATTTACGGTCCCGTCTGCATAGACGGAGAGTGGAGGAGGAGATATAACATCGAACTGTACGGGCAGTACAGCGATACCGACCTAGCCAAAAGATTCAAAACACAACGTCTACGATGGCTGGGTCATCTAGAGCGGATGGACACCAACGCCCCGGCCCGGAAAATCTTCGAATCCACACCGCAGGGACGGCGCGGTAGAGTGGCACCGAGAATCAGGTGGCGCACGCAAGTGGAAGGGGACCTTAGCCAACTTCGCGTGCGAAACTGGAGACGGCTAGCTAGAGACAGAGCTGGCTGGCGAAGCTTGTTGGCTGAGGCCCGGGTCCACCCTGGACTGTAGCGCCACCTTAAGTAAGTAAGTAAGTACCTGTCTGCCTTATTTTAGCACTTATTTAGCATCAAGAATATTTTTTTCAATAACAAGTTTTTATAACACTTATAAAAGGCAACGGCGCGGTTTCTAAGGAATCAAGCTTCAATAAGTCTTCTGTGTTTACGTGCAGCATGTCAACTACTCGGTCTTTTAGTGTAGGATCCCAGTTTAGAATATCTTCAAGGTCGCCTTGAAGTTTCGATAATTCTTGTTAGGATAAAAAGTATACGGGCAGTTTGTTGTAAATTTTGACGAAGCTGTTTGTTGTTATAGCTTTCCAATACAAAACTTACGGAAGCTATAACTTGTACAGACCTTCTTGTCGCAAGCTCTGCCAAAGCATTTACTTGTATAAAATTTTTTGATTCAAGTTTTACCGAAGCTATAAGGTACTTGTTTAGAGCCGTGCTGATCCAAGACTTACTGAGACTGTTGCTTTTATAAGGTTTCCATTCTATGCTAGGTTTATCGCAGCTTTAACTTGTTATAAGGCGTCCTGTTGCAAACCTTACTGAAAGTTTTGCTTTTATAAGGTTTTTTGCTGCAAGGTTTACCTAAGCTGTTATCTGTCAAAGCCTTCCTGTTGCAAGCCTGACTTAAGGTGTTTGTTTAAGGCCTCCTGTTGAAAGCTGTTACATGGTTTCCTGTTAAAATGTTTATCGAAACTAAAGGCTGCATAAGGTTAAGGACCTGATGCGCTGGCAACTGATCAGAGCTTTGTGTTGTGTGAATTGAACTCCAGCAGAAGTAAACCCTTGTACCGGAGGTAAAAACTAAAACGGTGAGACGCATATCATGTGAGAACGGCTACATGATGCTAATTTCGATTTGTAAAGCTGATGAAGAACAGCAGCTTCTATCAACAGAAGCCTTTGCCTCTGTAGACAGTGTTTGAAGCGATTTGGGTGGGGTTTGGATTTGATTCGAACAGACTGGCACTGTATGCATTGTGAACTCAACCTGGGCCTCCATCTTTCTGAATTCGATGTTCCGAAACTCGAAGTGCTTTCAAACTGGTAGCAAGAAAAGGCAAGGCATGATCATGGTTCGGCAAGGGGTTGGAAAACGACTATGCCCTGACATAAAACCAAGCGACGTAAGACCAAATCTCTAAATTTATCAAAGCTAGATCTGAACTATACCAGGGTAGCCCAACAAGGTGTAGTCCTTCCCTTAAATCTTGTGCGGAAGGAACTGCTTGTAAGAATGGAACGCAAGGAATCAAAAGCGATCCATTGCCGCCCTTGAGGTAATATCTGTCGCTCGGGTATACACTGAATACATCCAAGATCTCTCAAAGATGTCTTAAAAAAAATCACACAGACTTCAGCGTAGCCTAACTTCAGCATAGCCCAACTTCAGCTCGACAAAAACAAAGACCACTATCCTACTTAGATTGTCTTGGGATATAGCCGCCGGGGATATACGAATCTTTTCGAACTGTCAGGCGTCCATCAAGTGCCTGAAAGAAGTCTCTATAAGCTCGAAAAGAGCTCTAGTCTACAAATCGTCTCTTAACTCTCACTGCACAAATTTGTTTAAGGAGTAAAAATATAAATGCAGCTTCACAAACAAGTTTTGGCTTGGCTTTGTCTTCGCCCTTCTCTGTCTATTTTAAGTGCTTATTTTGGTTTAATGCGTGCCACAGTACTAAAAATTCTTATCGTCATCGGAGATAGATTTATCAGCTGTTGAGCTGCCAGACGAACAAAAGTTCAGTAAATTTAAGCTAGGCTTTCGCTTAAGAGTCGCATTACGTAACATCTCGTTTTCTCTTAACCATCGTTAAACAAAGCCGAAGTTAAATTGTTTTACGAAACTTTAAACTCATAAACGGCAGGCTGAGAAAATATTTTTTTATATAAGAAGCAAATAAAGGTTGTTCTTACAGTTTTTTTAAGACATCCTAAAAAAATGTACAAAAAAATTTACAAAATGCTTGAAAACCGAAAATTATTTCGGAAAAATACCGTTTTTTCCTAAAAATGCTCCCTAAAAGTAGGCTGAGCTCAAAACATTGTATGAAGAAAACTTAGAAAAAAGAAATATCTACAATTTTTGACATATATTTTTTTGTATTTGGAGTGAACTTTCCGAGAAATCGGGTTTTGTTTTTGGGCATGGTCGATATTGTGAGTGGTCCAATTTTCCCCTTTTAAAGGTTTTGGGTCATTATTGCTCTATACCCAGTAGTGGGCGTGGCCGTTGGCGGATTTGAGCAATTTTCAGACTATGTCTGTACCAAGATACACTCCAAGTTTAAGCGTCCTAGCAAATTTTAAAGACCTACAAATTTCACACAGACGGACAGACGGACGGACGGCGAGACAGTGCTTAATCGATTCAGCTGTCGTTCTTAATCATATCTCTAAAGCCGCCATATATGGCTTCGTATGCAGAAGTGGGTTAAGGATATTCAAAAGAAGTTCAACATTCACCTGTGATGGGTGAACCGCCTTCCTAGCGAAGAGTTTATAGGTCCAACATATAAACATTGGCCAGTTATGCACAATGGGTTAATATTTCAGTCCTGTTGCAAAGAGCTATTCGGATACTTTAATGGACTTATGGCTTTTTTCTTTGTAAACTAAGTATGAAAAGCACTATTTACAAAGAAGCCTGCTATACTTTTAGAGCAGATGTATATACTTTCTACAGATGAAGAACCACAAGGCTATTGGCTGTAACAACCATAACAACTGAATCGAATTGAAACAAAAAAACTGGCCTCCAAACAAAGCTCGTAAAAAACAATCTTCCCCCTTTTCGAAGAAAATAAAATGTTATCACGTAGTCGATAGAAAAAGTACCCAAAATAGTTTCCTTAAATTTAGGACCAAGTTCGCCTTTAAGTGACCTTCACAAAAGCATTTTACCCATTACCAACTTTGATCTCATCGGCAGCAGAGAGCCGGACTGAAATTCAAAGTCATGAATTCCTTACGACCGACTCACAGACGACCGACGCGAGTCCTTGTTTTATTGCTGGCCAAACTGTCTTTGTCTCCTTGTGGACTCTGCTCAAAAATGTTTACAATTTTCATCATCATAAACTACGACGACGAATCCTCTCCCCTTTCGAGCCCATTACCCGGATGGGCCCATCCTGGCCATCATCATCTACCCGTTACTACATTTCGGATTGGAAATTCCTATTGTTGTTCACCAAACCTCCACCCATCAACCGGATTCCAGTTATAAAACCAACATATTGTCTGGCATTTAAAACAATATGATTAAGGGTGGCTCATCCCTCACCCAAAAAAATACAAAACGGTAGGAGGAAGAAACTTTACTCGAAACGGATATTTATTACACTTACCAGTACCGGATGTAAATCAACCCCATACATGTCATGCCACTTCACTTTGTCGAGGTAGTTGAGTTCAGCCGTTGCCGGTGACATGCCCTTTAATTGCTGATGTAATTCGCTAACACGTGTTTCCAGTTCGCCAGTTTGATTTGGCAGCAACCGGAACTCGGAAACGTATCCTTTGGAATGGCGACGCGCATCATAATCGCCCAGTTCAGCTGTTCGGAAGAAAAGCATCAAAATATAAATAAACAATGAGTGGCTGAGTTGTTTAATCGATTTGCCAGGACGACGATTAAAGTACGTTTGGCGACACAATACGTCGTGTTCTCTAGAGAACGCAGCCTTTTGGGATAAGGGGTAATGGCTTTCGGATGCGGATGAATAATTTGCTTAATGAAGTTTAAAACGACTGACGATTTATTAAATTTACGATAATTATAGAATGCGTTTAATACTTAGTAATTAATTTGACATTAAAAAAAAAAAAAACGAGGAAAAGCTCAAAAAGGTCTCTGGCGCATTGGCATTGTAACAAGGGAAAGGATTTTTGCAAAAAAGGACTCGACAAACAGGCAAATTGTTTGAAATTACTTTTCACGGTTGATGGCTGCTGATATTGATGGCGGTGGCCGGACATAATCAGTTGATCAAAATAAATAAGTGAAAGCGGAAGCATTACAATGAAGAGAAATTTTAATAATTGAGTGGCTGAAAATGTGCTGCTCCTACAAAAGTGAAACTTTAAGCGTTAAAATACACTGGAATATGCAAATTTTTGTTTAAATTCTTAATTTAAATTCTTAATGAAAGAGAAAAATTTGTATAAGACTGAATTCCAAAAAAGGACACTGTTTAAGGACACTAAAACGATATATGTATCAGAAGCACTTGTATCAAACAGTGGGTGGTTCTTCGAGAAACTCCTTCTGAAACGTTTAGGTTGTAAAGCTTCGATAAATCCGCCTGATCCCGTATCATCCATTTGGTGCTAGGAATAACCATGCAACAATCGATTAGTTCTACACAATAACACGCAAAATAGAAAAGAATCTAGAAGGCCGGAAAAAGCTATGTAAAAGGCCTTTTTTGACGTAACGCAAGCCTTCGACAAGGTGTGTCGAGAAGGCTTAGAGCATAAGCTGCAGCAACCATTACCGGGATAAAATTATTAAATATCTGAAAGCTTCCTCGAAAACCCGCTCTTTCAAAAATCAGAGGGAGTGTCCTTGGTCCAACTCTGTTCTTGCCTTACACTAGATACATACCTCAAGTTGATGAGAGAGTTGATGAGCCGACAAGGCTATCCATGCAAGATGCAACAGGTAAAGAAGTGAAATCATCAACGGTGAGCTCAGACAAGCTTTGAAGAAAATGTAAGTCTGGACAAAGACATTGAGAAACTTTCTTGACGAGAACAAGTCAACGCTTGTTAAAGCTTAGATGTTTGGAACTTTTCAGTTGAGCAAAAGAGGAGGCGGTCACTTGGTAAGACTTCCACCGACTTGTCTTATTTGATAGAAAGCACACCGAAGTGCTCGCACCTTTAGCCAGGAAAGTTTCAATCGATTAGCGCCCTCAATATTCTCTTGTGTTGCTTACTAGGCAGTAGGTCAGGGTTCAATTCTCACCTTGGTCACACTTTCTAAGGTCCTAGTATCCTAGTATCGCTAACAAAATGTGGCTCCTTATTATTATAGCATTTTGTTCGATTTCGTTAGGTTTTCGTTAACTTTTGTTGACTTAATCTAGTCTCAATTAAGTGAATGGTTCGACGCGGAAATTCGACAACTTAAGGAGCTATATTTCATACGTTTGGCGAGATCGCCAGTCTTGCAGTTTCCTGAAAAGTCGTTATACCCTGGCACCAAGCACATGTAAGTGCTTTTATAGGAAGACACAGATTTGCCAATAACACTAGCTTTGAACTAAATAGAATGTGGATGAAACTTCGCAAAAAAAAAAAATGCTTCAAGCATCACTTTGGTCTTAAGACAAGTTTTAATCGGGAACTTGGTTTCCTTGCAGCTTCTTTTTCCTGTTTGCCGCCAATTGGGGAATGGCGATAGAAGGCAGGAATCTTTGGAAACTCGAATACAAGCTAAGACAAAAGGGAGCAGAAAGGTGCCGAAACATTCAAAGAGACAGCCTAGAAATACTAAAGCTTTGCCTCGCAAGTGTTATGCCTTTAAAAGGTAAAAATTAAAGATAAAATTAGAAAAGTATTAAACCACAGTCCCCAAAAGGTTAGTTGAGCTAACTGTCCGGGCTCCAGTATTGGAGCACACTTTGACCATAAAGTCCATTGTGGTAGCATAATGTGGAAAAACCGGAATAGCACCGCAACCTACTATGGCGACTCTCCAATCAGGCCGTACAGGTCGAGACCGCTAGAGTCGGTGTAAGCCGCTTTAAAAAGGGATTAGATAGAGACTTGCCACAAAATGATATTGAGAGTGGGCAAAGTTTCGGTGCTGTTAACCCTGATAACAGGATATTGGCGCCAATGAGGGACTTTTAAAAAAAATGAACCCCTTACAGGGTAGCAGTTATTGGTATAAGCCCGTACGCCAGGCTACTAAAAAGAGAGTTGGAAATCAGGAATTGGATATGAGCCGGTACCGGACTAAGCAAAACTTTAAGCAAAAACCTTGATGGCTGGGCGGAAGGGTTAGCCGACAAGGTCTGTCATCCGCCATCTTCCCGTTTGATAAATTTTACCTTGAGACAAAACTCAGTATCTCCTTAAAGTCGAGCCTTGGCTAGATCGTTTAGAACAGAGGTAATCAGAGCGGGTCGAATAATTTTTTTGCCGATTCCGAACGAGCAATTGGGAAGTCCCTAATGCCAAATGGGCTGGGTGCAGGGGTACACCGACGAGGTCTGTCTTTTACAATTTACCCGTTTTATAAATTTTACCCGGAGACAAAAATCAATATCCCCTCAAAGTCGAGCCCTTGCTAGACCGTTTAGACCACAGGTATTCAGATCGAGTAGATTTTTTTCTTGCCGATTCTGAACGAAGAATTGAGGGCTCTCATGGCAAATTGTGCTGTCGGAAGGATTTGCAGGCCCTCGTGGAGGTAAGGCAGTAAAAAAAAAATGTTTATTGTGCCAGTCGGGAATTGAACCCAGGACCTTGTGTATATTACCAAAGCACACTAACTACTGCACCACGGCAAAAATTATCGAGAAAAGAAAAGAACAGAGGGCTAGAAAAAAAGAGTGAACAACGAAAATTACACGTTCGAGTTGATGTGAACGGGTATAAGCAGTCAGCCTGTTACCGAAAGATCAGAGACACTGTTTGCGCCTGCGAGTACGTGCTATACAAAAGTGACTTAAAGAATATCTGACAACATAACATATGGACGGGCCTTGATCTTATGAATAAAATCACATTTTTATTCGAATCTTTTATTTGTAACCCCAACTCCAGGCAACCGATATAAAAGGGCGATCAGACCAATTTTCTTTCTCTGCTTTATTTGTTCACAATCCTTGTTTATGCATTGACGATAAAAAGAACCTTTCTTGACGCGGTGTCATTCATAAATTAAATTACAATTCATACATTAATAAATAAAATTCAAGCACGATGTTGCAAGCTCGAAAATGAAGTTAAAATCTTTTTTAAAACGTTAAAAAGTACAACTTAAAAGCCTGCTTAAAGGATAATGAAAAAACGGATTATCATAATCCATTCGTTCTTCATCTTTCGCATGGGACCTCCGGTTATATCCATTAGCTCCTCATTTCCCTTAAACAGCTTAGTAACAGTTTCTTTTTTAAATCCAATCTACTAAATGAAAGCATCTTTTACATCCTTAATCATAATGAACTTGTTTTTGCATGGGCTAGCCGTAAAAGGCACTGCACTCGAGCGCAGCGCACCCCGAAGGTGGAGGGTTCAATTAAATTATCCAAAGGTACAGATGGGTTTTTTTCTCGTCCCGCTTTCTGCAAATCGTATAAACGGATACAAAAGAGAAAACAAATTCAGTTTAACTCAATAAAATGGGTCACTGGTGTCTTTGAGCCGATCGGAGGACCCTCCAACGGCTTACAAAATGGTCCACTGAAAAGTTGCCTATGTTATTTAACGAGTGGTTTAAGTATTTAACGAGTGGATTTTTATTTTCCATTTAAACGTTTCTCTGTGAAGTGCTATTTATAAAACACAACAAATATGCCACACCGCGCAGTAGCTGGACCCTAATTAACCGACATCCTTATACCATACAGCCTTACCCTTAACCATCATTGTGCTGATGGAATGGAGGAACTACGGAACTGATTACTTACACTGGACGACGAACGCTCCCAGCTCGGCAGCCAACTCGAATGATACCGGCAGCCTGCCCTGGAGAACATCCTGTTTGACTTGCAGGAATATCTGGTACCTGGAAATATACAAACAAACAAACTTTTATGTATACACACACACTTCGAGTGCAATACTAGCTGTGGTAATAGAGTGGGGACGAACGTCGACGATGGTGATGGTGGCTGGCGTGATTGCAATTTCAATTAGAGTTCCCTATTTGCATTCACTTAGAGAGTGGTGCGTCAATATTTGCCCGGTATCGCCACAAAGGCATCCGAGGATATACAGCTCGTCGTCGGGAGTGTGTGCCAGGTTTGCAATATCAATAATAATACCAAAATATGTTCAATTCGATTGTTTGACTTGATGTAGGTACCTACCTACCTACTCCACCTTTGTTAGGAAACTGGCAGCATGTTTGGGGATGGACCTACATCACACAATCCAGGCTGGATAGAGTCGAAGAGTCCTTTCACTAGGTTTTGGGCAAGAGCGATTAGCGTGCGGGGTCGACTGTTTGATAATTATTACGGCAGAACTTTTGCGGGATAAATTGACTTGATCAGCAATTTGACGATGGCGGCTAACGCGTCACTTGGGGTCGGGGTAAATTGGTTTTGCAACCGTCTAGCCAAAGTTTGTGCAGCGCGAAGCTGGGGGAATTCGAGCGTGTTTGCGCTGACTAAATGTTTTGATAAACTTTGCATTGTGAGGTGGATTCGAAATAGATGCAAGGACATGGAGCAATCTATATTTAGTTTTGAAGTCAAATAAGGTGTGGCCTCTTAGTGGCGGATCTAACGGAGTGTTATGGCGCAAATTGTGCAATGAAAAGGTGAAAAGGATTTAATTAACATCCTCTCCCTCCGGGGAAATCTTATAAACTCATGTACAAACCCTAAGGTAAGCTGATGGAGCTACAGAAACATGTAAGTGATTTCAAGTCTTTGAAGTAGGTAAATTTGAGGAAGAGGTACGAGACTTAAGGCAAACAAGCAAAGGCGTTCAAGCGAACGTATGGGCTTGAAGTCACCTGGTTTTCAAGGGCAACAATGAAATGCAATAAGATGCTGGTGTAGTTATAGAGGAAAAGACTGACACCCGGTGAAGAAAAAGGGATCAAATCACAAAAGGATGCAAATAAACACCAAGGTAAGTCAACATCAGTCAACATTTTCGTCCGCGAATTTAGAGCGTAGAAATTAAACCGGAGCGTCTCGCAGCTTTTTTTTTGGGAGGCTTCCGGTACAGGAACTACTCGGGGCGGAGTGATACCAAATGAAACAAAAAATCTAGAAGAGTCTAGCAAAAGGATCTCCTTAATGCTTGATACGTGCTATAGCAAAGCATAACATTCCCTTTCCAAAATATGAAAGTGTTAAAAACGAGGTACGCTTTTTTTAAATTCACTAAAAAGAAGCTATGACCGCAAAAACAATGGCTTCTAGGAAAGACAAACATAAAAAAGGGGCATCTAAATGGTACCGAAAGTCCAAACAATGCATAGGACGAGCAAAGCTTCCTCCCGCAAGTGTTATGCCTTAACGGGTTTACGGGGGAAATGGTGGTATAACAAGAACGCTTAACAAATATGGCCCCTTACAAGCATTAGCTGCCAGGTTGTGATCGATCAATCCTAACCTGAAAAACTGATGCCGACCAGGAAATCGCTGATTTTTATCACCTTTAGTTTCAGTGGTTACCGTTATGTTAACCGGCAAATCTGGTGAGCGTTCACCTGCCTCAGCAAACCTCTGCAGCTAAAGCTATTTCCCTGTTGTTTAAGCTGGAAGATATTTAATTCTAATAAACAAATGTCTTTCATGTAAGAAAACTTTAGGGTACTGTGGCACAGGCACAGTAGCGACTGTGCTTTCTTAGTTTTATGAGAAGAAAACGGGCTGGGGTCGAAATTCTGCTTTCAAAATTGGAAATGCAAGGCGACATAGACCAGTGAAATATGTATATTAATTATTGCGCGTCCCTGCAACCGTCCCTGCCTGTTTCTTTTTTACCTTTGCTTTACTTCCTAAAAGTGAACAATTTGCCTTAGAAAGCAGACCAAGCTGATTTTAATGCTTAAGTCAGAATTTGGAAAAAGCAGGGTTTTGAAAAGTAAAATTCTTTTTTGTAAAAAGCTGAATTTTTAACATTATGACCGTGTTAAATGGTACTTAGAAGCTAACCATAGCTGGAACACAATTTGCATGTCGAGGCAGTTGCACTGGACACCGAACTCAGCAAACTAGATAGGATTCGAATAAGAGGCTAACGAACTTATTCGCGGCATTTTTATTATTTTTATTATTTGTTATTCAAAGTCGGGGTTAGCATAGCCTTGAGGTAAGATATGCCTGTCGTAAGAGCCAACTTAAATCCAGTAGAAGAAGTAGTCTTCAGCATAAGTGATGCTGTCAGCAGTTAATATCTACTCCTGGTGGGGCTACCCTTGAGAATAAAGTTAAAACTGAGGGGTGAAGGTCTAAATAAAAGCCAGTCGCATCTGATTCAGCAATCTGGTCAGCGTCTGATGCCAGAGGGGCGCCTGAACTCTAAACAGAAAAAATTCAAGAGCTTCTGCCTCGGAATGAGCGGCTTCTGGGTCGGCGTCTGCACCCAATCGAGAGCCAGAGTATACGGCCTTCTTAAACGAAGTTGAGGCTGCCCTGGATAAATAGTCAGAAATTGACTTCTTTCTCCTGATGGCTGACTTCAATGATGAGCATTGAAGTCACCCATCTTCAACGGGGAACGAACGACAGTGCTTGGAGAAGTGTGATTGGGAGGACCTGGATGAAGACAGGAATAGGAGAAACTTGTTGGCTTGTCCATCATGAACTCCTTTTTCAAAGAGGATAAAGCCATTCACAAAAACACTTGTCACCGGCATAGTTTAAATCAGAGATTCCATTTTTTTTGTGGTACCATCGTTTGTTCAATAATTGATTTGTGATGGTCGTGTTTTGAGATCAGCTGGGCTATCAACTGATCACCACCTAGTGAATGTTTGTGGAGTGAAGCGGCTTGGTTAGGCGGCTAGTGGTGAGAAAAGAACTGCGTGGTTTTAGACTCCTGGAATTCAAGCAGCCATCAGTGAGAAGAGGGCCGAAATTGTGCGGAATAAATGTAGAAACTCTATTTCTCGAGCCCGGTTAATTGAGATGCGCAGTACAGCCAAAGAAAAAACTTGGAATAATTTCGGCGAGACGTTAAAGCACGATTACAAATCTGCAAACAAGATGTTTTGGCAGAGAATTCGCCGTCCTCAGAGGAAACAAGTTAAATATCATACAAGGGATTAAATCCAAAGAAGATACACTTCCGTCAAATGAGAACGACGTCTTACGCAAATGGAGTGAGCGGTTTTTACTTACTTACTTACTTAAGGTGGCGCTACAGTCCGGGGTGGACCTGGGCCTCAGCCAACAAGCTTCGCCAGCCAGCTCTGTCTCTAGCTAGCCGTCTCCAGTTTCGCTCGCGAAGTTGGCTGAGGTCCCCTTCCACTTGCGTGCGCCACCTGAGTCTCGGTGCTCCTCTACCGCGCCGTCCCTGCGGTGTTGATTCGAAGATTTTCCGGGCCGGAGCGTTGGTGTCCATCCGCTCTAGATGACCCAGCCATCGTAGACGTTGTGTTTTGACTCTTTTGGCTAGGCCGGTATCGCTGTACAGCCCGTACAGTTCGATGTTATATCTCCTCCTCCACTCTCCGTCTATGCAGACGGGACCGTAAATCGTCCGAAGAATTTTTCTTTCGAAGCAGCCTAAAGTGTTTTCATCCGCCTTTGACAGGGTCCATGCTTCTGCACCGTAAAGCAGGACTGGGATGATGAGGGTCTTATACATGGACACTTTAGTTGCTCGAGAGAGGGCTTTGCTACTCAATTGCCTCCTTAGCCCAAAGAAACAGCGATTGGCAAGAGTTATCCTTCGTTTGATTTCAGCGCTGGTGTCATTGTCTGAATTGATAGCGGAACCCAGGTAGACAAAGTCCCTAACTACCTCAAAATTATAGCTGTCGATGGTGATGTTTTGTCCAAGACAGCATATACTTGGTTTTGCCCTCATTGACTGCTAAACCCATATTCGCCGCTTCCGTCATACTCACGAAGGCTTCACTGATATCACGCTCTGTTCTACCGATTATGTCAATATCGTCTGCGTATGTAGTTGAACGGACTTTTGAAAGATTGTACCTCTGGTGTTGGCGCGAGAGTTCTGCACAATTCTCTCAAGTATGATGTTAAAGAAGTAGCATGACAGCGCGTCGCCTTGCCTAAATCCTTTTTTGACATCAAAGGGGTCGGTGAGGTCTTTGCCGACCTAGACGGAACAGAGTGAGTTTTCCATCGTCATCCTGCACAGACTGACGAGTTTGGCAGGGATGCCAAAACATTGCGCTATATAGCTCGTCTCTATAGATGCCGTCATACGCGGCCTTGAAATCGATGAAGAGGTGGTGTGTGATCGGTTTTTGGAGCTGCTCAATTCCCAACAGGGCACTAAAGATGGAAATCCCACTGCTGACAAAATAAGGGCGCAAAGTCCTACAGTAGATGATGGTCACATGGTCACATGATGGTCACATGGATAAGTCTGCTCAAGTTGAAGAAATTCAGCCAGAAATGCTCAAGGCAATGGGTGAAGAAGGGTAATGGCTAACACGTGCCACTTAGGTGTCATGAATAGCGGGAAAACACCAAGCGTTGCATAAACTTTGCATATCAATCAAGTTCGGTTTATGGTAATTTTGAGTGAAATACAACCACCCATGCAAGCTAGCATCTGAAGGTATAACATATCGTTGACTTTCTATGAAAAGTGGGTAAACGGCCGCAACTTCAATTTAAAAAACTCTAAGTTTTAGATCCTGAATTGTTGCCACACCTTTCTAATAGATCTTGTACAACGGTAACTTTTTCTATTTATACGAATAGGTCCAATTCGGTGGCAAATATATAACTTCTACAAATCCCCATTTCGTGATAACAAGATTATATAACAAAAATGATTTGTTGCATATGAAACTGCTCCATGATCAAAATTACCAGAAATCTTAGTTTGACGATTGTTAAAAAGATTAATCATTGAATTCAGAAAATGTCAGAAATTGACAGCCAACATTCACATCATCTGTTGGCTCGCCAATCAAATGTGTGAATCAGGATCTTGTTAATTTCCGTTGGCACAAAATCAAACTACAGATCAAGCATTCGGTTGAATGTTGCAACTGTGTTCAGTTAAACGTACCTTCCCTTCAGTTGAACAAGCTACGCAAAATATAATACTTATATATATGTAGGTAGGGTAAAAAGAACTTTTTGACATTATGTCTTTCGGCAATAAGACCAATTTCAGTTTGCCCATCTTTGGGTAAAATTTATCTGTCTGCAAAAAGTGCTCCGCGATTTACATTCCTTCTGAAAGGTACCCCGGGACCAAAAAAGATTGTAAACCGCTGCTTCAAGGACAACATTTTCATAAGTTCCGGCAAGAGACTCCACCCTAAGCCAGTAAATTTATTTATGAATCCACCTTTATCGAAATGTAACAAAAAGAGCAAAAGCCTAAAACATCGATGACAAGGTACCTACTCATGTGCGGCACATCAATACTCAATGGACCATCAAACTTTCTATTTATTTCGGAATGTATTAGAACCTTTTCCATAATCCATCAGGCATAAAAAAAGAAATTTCAAAATTGTATAATGTAAGTTAAAAAAAACGAGTCATCCATACCTGGTTATTTCCTCGAGTAATTTACAAGGATCGGCTGCATAAAATTTCACCCCAAAATACAAATCAAAAGGATCTGACTTTGGTTTCATTTGCCTTGAAAGTCTAGATGCCGGGTCTAGCCAATGCTGGAATTGAAAAAAGCAAAAAAAAAAGTCAACACGGGACCAAAAACATAAAAAAGAATTAATGAAGAGTAAAAAAAACCGACAAACCAAATATTTAGTTTTCCTGAGTTCGTTTTTTTTTTTGGCTGTTGACCCAGGAAACACCGCCTCAAGCTATTGGGGTTACTTCTACACCCGCACACAAACCAAAAAGGATCCAAAGGTATAGACGAGTTTTTGCGCAACTGATGAATCTATGAAAGTCAAATAGCCCCACAATGGGGTGCGGAAAGATGGGATAAACTTACCGTTTGGTTTTCATCGTCAATGTATCTGATGCCGAAATAGGCAGTTTCGACTAGATTGAGTCGGGCGAAAACGACATCCAACAGTGCTTGTCCGGGTAGATCATCCTGTAAATAGACAGAAAAAGGGATAATTAATTTTTGCCAACGGTAAATTGAAAGAGGTAATATGCTTTTGAATTATGTTTTCAGCGAAGTTAATTATCCGATATTGATGAGTTGACTCTTAAGAGAAAAGAAAAAAATGTCAGCCAAAAAGTAATGACTGATTATTTTCATCCTTTTATTGAATGATGGCTCACGAAAGCCATTTTTTATATTGCTTTGAAATTCTTTTAGAATTCGAAATTCTATTGTTCTGCCTACGACTTTTCATCAATCCCCGTCTACATCTCTTTGCGGAACGAGAATGAGTCTTCGCCTACGACAACAGAGATATTATGTAACTCATATCGGCTTAGCTGACATTAGTAACTTAATATTGGATAAATACTCACAAATAAAGCCATAAGTGATGGGCTCATCAATCATTTTATTTTAAACATTAACGATTGGAAATGAATATTTAATTTTTTTTTATGGAAAGCCATCGTTTTGAGCATCGCCTTAGGGTGACATTTATGTTGAACACAAATGTAAAAACATGTTAAGATATCAGAGTTAAGTGGCCCGTTAAAAAAATTGTGGGTAAAAACTTAACTTTTTTAAAGCCGATATAGGCGTAAAGTGTTTTCGCCACAGGTAATTAATTGAGTTATTTTCACTTTTCTATTTATTTTTTATTTCACTTTACCGTGCAGTATGTAACTCAATATTGTCATTTACAGGGATGGAACTTTAAAAGATTCAAAAAACAAATTCAGATAAGGGCTTTAAAAATACGCCTCAATTTGGACTGAGCATAACAGATACTTTACATTTAAGTTGAGACAACGGTACTAGAAAAGATCATCTCATTTATCTAGGTACAGGTTTATACGAAATCAGTTAGAAGTACCCTCAGAAACACTTTTCGTGACAATTTCAATCTTGATTTATGTCCCAGTTAAAGAAAAAAAAAACATATATTTTTGCTCTAAATTAAGCCAGTTCTGCGGATCCTATGAGTGATTGCACAATCGATAAATGTCGATTATCGAAAAATTATGTAAAACAATATGCTCAAGTTTAATTTTTCAGTAGCAATGATGACAAATTAAATCACCAGTAAATATTAATCCTGGAGTGAACAATTTTTCATGTTCCATGAGTAAATTTTATTGTAATTTTGAATCAATTAACTCTGCGCCCAAAGCAATGGTTTAAGAGTTTACTACGGATTGATTTTTTTATGAAGTTGCTATGCTAAAAGTTAATAAACTTCGTCAAATTAAATATGTACAGGTGTACTTCGCGGGGCAGTGTTAAATTTCGTGTGTTTTGTCCGAGACTTTACCTTACTTGTGTACAGTGTAACATGCCTTATGACAAACTAGATTGAGCCAACAGCTAGAGTGGAAGGTTTTATTAAATTTAGCACATAAATTAATTATGATTTCAGCTTTTCTGCTGTACTGTGTGAACGCCTGAAGGCGTTTATCAACAATGTGACAGGCACATATGAGTGTGGCTTTAGGCCAGAAAAGTCCATCGATAAAATATTCACACTGCGGCAGATCTTAGAGAAAAGCCAGCAATTCCAAATCGATACACACCATATTTTTATAGATCTTAAGGCCGCGTGTGACAGCATCTAGAGAGAGAGACCAGCTGTATAGCGCAATGTCTAGTTTGGCATCCCTGCCAAACTCGTCGGTCTGTACAGGATGAGGAAAAGGAAAAGTGCAGGAAAGAGCTCACCGACACCTTTGATATTAAAAAAGGGTTTAAACCAGGTGACTTCATGTGGCACTATCATGTGACTTCTTTTACATCATGTTTCAGAAGCTCCCGCGCCAACACCAGAGGCACAATCTTTCAAAAGTCCGTTCAACTACTCGTATACGCAGAAGACATTGACACATTTGGAATAACAAAGCGTGATGTCAGTGAAGCCTTCGTCAGTATTGGGACGGAAGCAGCGAATATGGGTTTAGCAGTCAACGAGGGCAAAACCAAGTACATACATAACGGGTGATTTTTTAAAAGTTTGAGAACTTTTTTAAAAAAAAAACACAAGAAATTCGAAAAAATTAATGAAATTTTTATTTGAATCGATAGTTTGAACCTTGCAATTTAATGTTTAAAGATAATTTCATGCAAATGTTGTCCGCGGCTGCGTCTCAGGTAGCCCATCCGCTGAGTCCAATTTTGGCATACTCTTTCACACATATCGGCCGGTGTCTCACGAATGAATGCATGGATGTTGGCTTTCAGTGCGTCAATCGAAGCGGGCTTGTCCCTATAGACATTAGCCTTGACATACCCCTACAAAAAATCTAATGGTGTCAAATCGCACGATCTAGGCGGCCCGAAACGTGAAATGCTCAGAAGCTCGAGAATGCCGACCATAAAATGGAAGCAGCGCGCGATGAACATTTCGAACCGAGCACGAATTTTGATAGTAAAATTCAATAATTTGCAAGCGTTGTTCATTTGTAGGACGATCCATGGTTAAATTGCAAACCAAACTGAAGCTGTTTGACAGTGACACAAGGTACTAAACACACGTCAGCTGTCAAAACCAGTGTTGCCAAAACCAAACCAGCTAAAAAATCACCCTTTATATCCTGTCATCAAGAAAAGACACCCAACAACGATATTTCGGACAAAACAAAACCATCGACAGTTATAGCTTTGAGGTAGTTATGGACTTTTTCTACCTGGGTTCCGTTATAAACTTAGAAAATGACACTAGCGCTGAAATTGAAAATTGGTCATAAAAACGTATACGCACCATAATAATAAAACTAAAAGTGCTAGCACCAAATGTTCAGTAAAAGTGGTGTTATTAATGCTCCTAGCACTGAAGTTATAAGTGCTGAGGGGTTAGGTTCTACAACGCAGGTTCAGCAGACCTTACTAGCACCTGTTTTCTAACACTATAGGTTTGACACATCCGAAGTAGTACTTTGCACTCTTATATAGCACTCGGGGGTCGCCAGATGTCATATATACAACAGAAAACAATCTAATTGACAGAAATTGTTGTGAGAACATTCCAAGCAAACATTTAGATAGATATATAAAAATTTTACATTTTTAATAGAATAAAATGAATTTTATCTAAATTTCATTTTTAGTGTGGAAAAATGTATCATAATACAAAAATTTAATTTTTTGGAGAATATTCATCCTTTTTTGCTTTTTTTATGAGCATTAGTTAAAAAACCAACCGAACGTATCGTTTCTTATATTGGGGCCAGGTTTGATCATAATGCTTGAAGAAATGTAAATTGTTGTAATTTTTCACTTTTCCATTTTTCTTATATTCTAGCTGGTCAAATAACTTATGTTTGGGCATTTTTGGTCCAGCAGATCAAGTATTTTATCACCTCACTGACATGCCCACTTTTTAGGCAAAAGTTTAAAAGGTGTCCTCCTTGGAGTTTAAAACTCTTAAGGTATAAACTGCATCGATGGATAAGAATAAAACATCCGGTTAAAAATACGTTTCAATTAACGTCTGCCGTGTCAATAATTAGAAATAGTCAAACCACCTAATATTGGAAACAACAAACAACGTACATATTGCATTAAAGAAAAAAAAAGTGATGGTAACCCTAAAAAAATTAGCGCCATGACGGAAAATGCAAAACCTTATAATAGTTCTACATGAAGCTAGACAGTGCTACATAGAACCCAAAGTTTCTTAAAGGTAACGCAGAACACCAAAAGTGTTGCAATGGTGCTATGTGGGTTCTACATAAAACCTTGCCATCTATTTTTTAAGTTATATTCAATATTTCAAGAAGAGCATTGTTTCTTTTCATCTTATTTTAATTAATCATTAGAAGAAATTAAAAGCCCACCTTGTTTTCTAATTATTGTTAAATGCACCCTTCTTACTCATTAATTTCATCACTATTTAATATGAACGAAGTTGTTTGTGCAAAAACATAAACACTTTCAAAGAATAAGATAAGAATGTATTTATACCAAACTAAAAAAACCACACCATTAAAGTAATAGGTGAATATCATGAAAAAGAATGTACGTACCTATATATTCTTAAAAAAATGTATTGACTGTCAAATAAGTTCTATAAGAGCGCAAAGTAGAACCCTTTCTGCACCAAAAATTAAGTTCTATAAAGTGTCAAATCGTCCTTACAGGGGTTTTGTAAGTAGCCCCGTTACTTGTATAAACCAACTTCAAGAACCTTAGGTTTTACGATGTGGTACTGTAAACTTAACGGTGGCCATAACGCACCGTGGTTCCAAAGAGCAAAACTCGTGGCAGAAATACTAAATTCCACGTTTTTTTCTTATTTCTAATAGAATATAAAAGCAGCATCAAAAACAGCAAACAAAATAATTTTCTTCCAACTATTTCGACTTAAAGAGCTTTTCAAACTGGCAACTTTGTTGTAGAGAAACGCCTAGTTTTGTCATTTTGGTCTTGAAAGCGAAATTTCTCATCGAATATCTTACCTTTATTTTAATAAAAAAAATTGAAGCATGAAATAACTTGTAACATCAATTAATAATAATTTATTTATTTATTTAGCCACCAAAGAAATAGTTTCTTTCTTAGACATGAAGTATACACAATCGTAGAATAAAAAAAACAGAGTTAAAGGAAAGTAGAGCCAAATTAACTTGATAGGTAGGGGGGAAGATTATTAAAGTCAGACCATGGAAGCCTTCCGAGGGCGAATCTCAGAAATCTTCTTTGGGTAGCTTCAATTCTAGAGATGTGCACCATGTAGTAAGGACTCCAAACTATCGATGCGTACTCTATTATAGATCTTCCAAAACTTACATATAAAGTTTTTGAGGATCAGTGAACTGACTAGCATAACGTGTGATCATACCCCAGGCCCTGTTAGCCTTATTTGAAATAAAGGCAACATGATCATTGAAAGATAGGTGGTTGTCTAAAATAACTTCGAGATCCTTGATAGTATAGACTCGGGGGATGTTATTATCAGCGAGGGAGTACGTAAACATTAAGTGATTTTTACACCGCGAGAACGTTATAACAGAACATTTACTCACATTAAGAGTCAAATAATTTTTACCACACCATAAATGAAAGTTTTGCAGATACATATCCAGGAGATGAAAGCATTGGGCGTTTTTATCTGACATGAACAATTTGAGGTCATCGGCAAACATTAACAGTTGGCATTCAGGCAGAAACTTTAGAACGTCATTAACAAACAAGATAAACAAAAGAGGGCCGATACGACTACCTTGGGGGACCCCGGAGGAAACACAGGTTTTGCTTGAAGTTTTGCCACTGTATTTCACAAACTGAAAACGTTCACTTAAAAAATGAGATAGCCACCGTAAGAAAATTTCGGGAAAACCATATCTTTTAAGTTTAAACAGCAGCAGTTTGTGATCAACTCGATCAAATGCTTTGCTGAAGTCAGTATAAATGGCATCAACTTGATTCCCTTTACCGATTTCAGACACAACAAAATTAGAGAATCGAAGTAAATTGTGACGGTCGATCGTTTTTTCACAAAACCATGTTGATTGGTACAAATTAAGGATTAGTAGATGCTTTCCGTGACGAGCAAATCAAATAACTTAGGGAGACAAGACTGCTTACAGATCCCCCTATAATTTACAACTTTATTCTTCCTACCAGATTTGAAAATAGGGATTATGAAAGAATTTTTCCAGAAGGATGGGAAAGTGCTGGATTTTAAGGAGAGGTTAAATAGGTGGCATATGCTTTTAAGCAGAGGTACTGCGCATAATTTGAGGAGAACGGGAGGTAATCCATCAGGGCCTGGACTGAATTTGTAATTACTGAGAAATCTACCCACTTCCACGCCCCTTTTTCAATAAATGCATAAGGTTTTTTGTAATCCCCCTCTTTTAACGATTCTTTTTGTTTAAATTTCTTCTAAAACAAAAAGTTTTTCAGGCATATTGTAACTGAGTCTCTTCGAAATTTGGTACGTAGGCTCCTTGTTAAAATTTTTTAAATCCGTCTATAGACACGCCCACAATATATATAAGGTTTATAAGGGCAACTACCTCCTGTGCTTTCAAAGCTGTAAGACGTCGCAAAAGGCTGAAATTAGACACTTAGCATCTTCTAAAGATTGTAAGACATACAAAAGAAAAATAATTTTGGTGGGCCTCAACTTGTGGGCGTGGCATTGACTGAAGAGTAATTTGGACTGCATGGTTTATGGGATGCTGAGTCCGAACTTCAACTTCGCACAGATATGGCTTCACCAAGAAAAACGCCAATTTTAAGAACGTCTATCTTTTTTTAGTTTTTGGACAAAAATTAAGGGAAATGTGTACTTTACGAGAGAGCTCAAAACAAAGAAGATGAAATTTTCTCGTTAGTTCATAGTTGGAAAACATCAACTATGCATGATATAGAAAAAATCGTAAATAAAGCCAATACTACCAAAAGTTTCGAACACATTGAGAACACATCTTTGTCTTTGGCTTTTAGACATTGGGGTTGCTAGTGTACTTTCGAAACTCTCAAAACTGACCTGAGCTGAGAGCTTATTACTCTAAGGCACGCGTCCTTAAGGACTCGAACCATCAATATTTATCTTGACTCAATAACATGCATCGATATTTATGGTTTCTCTTGGATTCCTCCAGAAGCCATGATTTATGACTCTCACATTAAGTCCTTCTTTATCAATATGCCTGTTAATTTACAATGCGGAAACTATGCACGTTTTCTGGGCACTCACAAACATATTTTGTTCTAACAATAAAACCGGAAAACAGTTTTAACCCAACCAGTAAAGTCACATTACTATTTCTGCTGACAATATTAAAGAATTCATAAAAACAGTCCATTAATCCCTACTGTTGATCAGTGTAATTCCATATTTTACGACAACATTTACATCAAATATAAATATACTTTCAACTTATCTGAAAACGCATCTCATTTTAGTCTCTATCAGCATAAGCCCTCTGTCCATTTCTCATACAGGCAGGACCTCCTTCATAAAATATTATTTAATACTCTTGTCATAAGTTTAACGGACCAACCAGCTAGGCGCCATATGAGCAAACATAATGTAATCCTTTTCGCTGTCCGATTAAAACTATAGTATCTATCGCCATTATTATGACCCCACATTGTTCATCCATTCCATTACATAAGTGTGTGTAATAAAGAAATTGTTTATATGACCACTAAAACGGTACAAGTTCAATTAACAACAACCGAAACATAGCACACTCCTTCCATTGTTTCGCACAAAACGAATTGCCAATTAAACCAAGATAACATCCTTGAATGCTTATTAAAACAACATCTCACTCACTCCATTGAGCTCTGAAAGGATTACCAAACGATGTTTATTTCATCCTGTTAAATTCTAGTCTTAAGTGTTCTTCTCACTCCGATTTCCAGGTCCTGGTTTTTTTTCTCTATACATTCATCACCGAATGAATAACATCTACTCTATTAGGTGGTGGTGGAAGTAGAGGAGCAATGCGAAATCCTTAAACGAAAGCAGGACATTATTTACGTAAAAAGAAAGAATAACTTCCAACTCACTAACTCAGACAAAGGATAACGACGATGTTGTCGCCGCTGCCGAGCATGTCATTCCCAGGGATAACCTTAACGTGAAAAGGATTCCAATTCCGAGTGTACGGTAATAGGACAAGATGTGTGTTTTGGTCTTTCTGTTATTTTTTTTTTCTTTCACAAATACGACGGAAGACATAAGCTTCTTATGAGCTCAACCAAGTACCACCATCAGGGTCGAGTATGTTTTCCTCTGAATCAAGTCCAAGTCCAGTGACCTTTAAGGGTAATCGTGTGTATCGCATGTGAGAAGTACTTGTAGTTGCTTGCAACTGTTAAAAAAAAGCACGACTCGAGAAAGAAGTGCTTCATTTACGAAAGGTTGATATGTTTTCCCGGAATCCTTCACGTATGTGAATTTTAAATTTTTCATTACAGTGTGTGTTGCAAGGGGGTGGTGCTTTTCTATGATACCAGAACGGAATTGATTCTAGAAAGCGATACGAACCTACCTTATCTTCGTAGCTGCTTATACTATGTCTCCACTGGCCACAAAACTGCCATTAGCGGGAGTCGATTAAAAATAAATCCTAAAGTGTCTCCACCGGACAAATATAGGGAGAGAAGGGAGTGAACTGGGACATTTCCCACAAGCGGGAAAACGTTTTCGTTGTAAAAATCTCAATATAACGGGTGATTTTTTAAGAGGTTGAGAACTTTTAAAAAAAAAAAACACAAAAAATTCGAAAAAATTAATGAAATATTTATTTGAATCGATAGTTTGAACCTTGCAATTTAATGTTTAAAGATAATTTCATGCAAATGTTGACCGCGGCTGCGTCTCAGGTAGCCCATCCGCTGAGTCCAATTTTGGCCTTGACATACCCCCACAAAAAAGAATCTAATGGTGTCAAATCGCACGATCTAGGCGGCCAATTGACCGGCCCGAAACGTGAAATTAACTGTTCACCAAGAATGCCGACCATAAAATGGAAGCAGCGCGCAATGAACATTTCGAACCGAGCACGAATTTTGATAGTAAAATTCAATAATTTGCAAGCGTTGTTCAAAGACGATCCATGGTTAAATTGCAAACCAAACTGAAGCTGTCTGACAGTGACACAAGGTACTAAACACACGTCAGCTGTCAAAACCAGTGTTGCCAAAACCAAACCAGCTAAAAAATCACCCGGTAAAATGTATTTGTTACAGATCTGTCACACGTGGACAGTTAAAGCTTTATTTTTCGAGTCTCAAACTGTATAAAGGTGCGCGAAAAGGGTTACAAGTGACATAAAAGAGGTTTGTGAAAGGGATGAATGAGATTAACAAGGAGATTTATTGTTCATTAATTGAAGAGGGGATTTACATCCGATGAATATTTTTATTCAAATGAGTGGTTGTCCTTAAGGGCGGCTGAAAACAGGGTTAAGTGAAGCCGGATAAATCACCATTTAAAGCCATTTGTCCTACTTTCGTTAAGGTTTTCAAACTGAGTTTCCCGCTGTCTTGTGAGGTGCACTGTGCGTTCATTTATCGACACTTAGAAAAAGCGACATGGCAACCCTTGACATGAGAAATGCACTTATCTTCGTTTGGTTAGCCTTACCATCGGGGCACCGTTCAATGTCATGTCGTTTCTCATTGCAACCGACATATTTAAAGGACTTTTCTCTGCTTCCATTTTTCACTTTTATCCTTGCTCTTAGCCTTGCATTGACCTTTTGTTTCCAGGTGCAAGCCAGACTCTTCTTAGACCAATGTGAAATGAACCAAAGCAATCAAAGATTCAAAGCCACAGATACGATGCATGGGGAGTGTCCATTCATTGGAATCCCGTTTCCTTTTTTCCATTTGAAATAAATTAGTCTTCTCAATGATTTTGTTGACACAGTTGGATTGAGAGAAGACCAACAGGGTGTGCAGTGCACCCTTAAGGCAAATGGACTTGAAACGAATGAAGTTCGCATTCAAGCGTCTTTATATTGTTTTCAACCGCACACACAAAGTGCATAGACATTTGGCTAATCAAACCACACACAGACCTCTGGTATATGCGGGGTATAGGGTAGTCTTAACCTCAGACTTTTTCTTTCAATATGTTCGAGTGTGTATTTTATGGGATATGTGGACTCTTGGCAGTGATTGAAAAATACGTCATTTCACCACCGGAACTGATTTATTTCACCATCCCTTTCTTGATGAAGCAAACGACACAAACACACATGCGAAGACATACCTACATTCGTGTGCATCTGGGAATTTTAATCAATTTTAGATTTTCAATCTACGAAAAAGGCTCCCAATGGTGTACAAGGAGGTGGTGGTTATGGTGGTAAAACAACCTCATTGACTCAAAGTTTGCCATTTTCTTTGGCACTGTTATCGCATCTCTATGATGGCACCAACAAGGCGGATTGCTCTTTCCGGTACACAAAGTCAATCATATTATCGAAGAAGTTTTCCTGAGTTTCCACTTCAATACGTAACTGAAAAATTTAATTCGCAGCAGCCAGTACAAGAAGAAAATTTTAGTTCTACTTTCAAGAATTTTACAAAACCAGGGGTTGGTTTTGTTAGATTCTAAAACCGTAGTTTTAAAATGTATGACTTCTTCTCCTTTATGTATAGCAATACTACTCCTTACTGGCATAAATTAAGAGAAAAGGAACTTGCCACAACAAGATTTTTTCAGTTGGAAATAGCAGTTTTCCGCTTTTGCATGATCTGCAATAGTGGTCTAACTCTTTAGCTTCGAAATTGTATTCTTGCTTTCACATTCGGGGGAGCGTCAACATGTTTTTAACGGTCCGTCCAAAAATCGAAAAAGGACCTCCTTCGTTGAACGTCCGTCCGTCCATACGTGTAACTTTTGAATGGTGAGTCGTAGGGAGATAAAACTTGGAACACTTAAAAAGTCCGTGAAAAAAAATGAGAACGCATACAAGGGCTTTTTTTTTATGCACACAATGGTTTAAATACGGTTTGAATTTTGACAGTAAAAAAGGCAAAAAGTGTTTTTGCCTTATCTTGAAAGGTTTAACAGCTAGGAAGAAGAAGACTGAAACATACTTAGAGTATACAAATATTAAGTTTTAATAATATCATCGAAATTATGCAAAATATTGAAAAGTTTTTAAGAAACCAGGAGTAGAAAATAGGTGTCCACTTTTAACGTGTTTAAGATCTTAACATAACATAATTTTTTAATCACTTTATTCAGCGGAAACTTTGAATATTTAGCAGATTCTGAGATTTAGCTCGAAAGCAGCAAAAACATTCAAGACTGATTAATAAAAATATCATGGAACCCACAGATAGAACGAACCGTAAGCAGAGGCTTCACTCCACCCCGACCACGGCTATTAACGTCACCCTGGGTGTAACACCTATTCAAACACATTTCCGAGTGGAAGCAAGACTGAGTATTCGTCGTCTGCTCCATTCGAATAACGTATATTTGGACTCTTACAAAGGCGGCCACTAGGCTTTGCTTAATGACCACAAGAATCCAAAAGCACCTTCAGCATGCCTCTCGATGGTATGCTTGCAGAATATAGCTTCCAGAAGAATATAGCCTCCAAAAGTTCTTTGTAGCAATGCCTCCAATGGATAAATGGGAAAAGTTCAAACAAACTCCTTCTCGATTTGACCTTGTCTGGGAAAAAGGGACCGGGTCTGGTATTCATGGAGAACTGCCCCCAGGCGGACTATTCAGTTAGCCCTGGCGATAGCTTAACCATTTTCCAAGCGGAAGTCCTTGCCATCAACTACTGTGTTAAAATAAACCTTAAGTTCCAACACAAGAGAAGAGGAATTCATCTTTTCAAACAGGCAAGGCTCTCCGGGGTAGCCAGAGGCGCCAGGTCTAAAGGCGCCTGACTCGCATGTTATCAAATCGAAGCTTATTTTAGTAACAGCCATGGCCATCCAAATCCTATCCAAAAACAACTTAATAATCCTTCACTTGATTCCAGTCCACAGCGGCTTTCAGGGCGACGAATTAGCAGACTCGCTCGCTAAAGTCGGGCGAACTCTACCACTCAGGGAGAGCGTATGTGGAGCATACACTGTGTATGCAAAAAATGTAGCAAATTTATATTCTTACATTTTTATTAACATCTGTATAATTTTAAAAAAAAAGTTGAATCTTTGCTTAAAAATTGTTTAAAAGTGGTCCTGGTCATTGCTGGGTTAAAAAGGCACATTGATTCTTGTGCCTTATCAGGGCTGTTTATGCCTCACACCAAAAATTGATGCTCTAGCGCCATTGGAACATTGATTTAAGTGTGTTTTTTTTTTTCAAATAGAGGTGGTGACTTATATAGTTTTTTAGCGGGCGTGTCAGTGGGCGGATTTGACTAATTATCAAACTGGCCCAATAGACTTACAGCTCAGGTACGAAATTTCAGCTCTCTTGCTTGAAATTTAAGGCCTAAAAGCTAAAATTTGTATACATACAGACGGACGGACGAACCGACGGACATGGCTTATTCAATACTACTGTCGGCCTAGATCATATCTCTAAAGGCCAGTTTTTCAGTGCGAAATCATCCGAGTTTCCGAGTTAAACTGAGATTAACTGCAGAAATGAATTTTTCGGTGAACTTGTATCTAGAGTCAATCTCGGCTTAACTCGCCAATTTTGGTGAGTTAATCTCGGATCAACTCTAGAGAGCAGTATGAACTTCTTTGTTTGTTTTCTCTGTGTGGAATGACATTTGTTCTGCGTGTTTCTGTGAAAAATTACATCTGGGAATAAATCGAACTTTTTTTCCTGTTTTTTTTTTTGTGAAGTGAGAGTTGGGAGAGGCAATAATTTCGAGAGTCGAAGATTTTGAAAACTTTGTTTACGGAGTTAACTCTGCACCGAAAAACTGTTCGCTGGGTTAACTTCTGAATCATTTTATTACGGGATAAACATATTTTAGTTTAAGCTGGGCTTAACTCGGCACCGAAAAACCGGCCCTAAAAGATATAAGGGGTCCACGTGATTATATCTCTGCGTTACATTCTACGCAATAAACTTTTTTATTTTTGATTTTTAGTGATTCTTGATTGGCCTCAACTCCAAACTTTTTGTTCATAAAGAACAATTATAGTTGCTCAGAAGTAAATTTTCGACTTGGTGATCGATCTCGATGGTTACCGACTCGTAAGTAGAGGTTCCTTGTCGAAACATAATATGGCGCGCGATGTTCAGCGTTGGATAAAATGAAAAACAAAACTGATAAAATGTTATTCAATACTTTTTTTTTAAGACATTTAGCCGGCAGGAATTAGAAAAATGAAATTTAAGTCAAGTTAAGTTAAGTCAATACTAAACTTCAACGAAAAAATCCAATTCTCTGAAAATAATAAAAAGCTTTCGATTAATGAAGAGTTGAAAATGGATGACCCTATTAAAAGTGTTTGAGAACATAATTTTTGAACCACATAGTGCATAAAGGCAATATTGAACATACGTATAAAGAAACTCAAAGTTAGCAAAGTGCTAAAGTCATATTTTTCAGAAAGAGTTTTAATACTGCCGTTTTGATGCATATTCGAAAAAAAATCGGAAAAATGCATGAAAAAACGTGTGTGTCCCCATTATCTCCGGTGTTATTAAGAGAAATCATATGAAAAAATCACACGTAGAAATTGGCCAAAATTTTATGGCGAATTTAAAAGTTTCAAAACCTTCTGAGATTTAACTCGAAAACCTCAAATTCATATATTATTTGCATAGGCCACGCCCCCAAAAGTGGGCATGGGCTAAAGATTAAAATAAACTAAATGTAATTTCGTTAGAATCATGAGAAAATGCGTTAAAAGCGAAAATTATTTCAGAAAAAAAAGGTTTTTCCCAAAAAAGCCCCCTAAAAATGGGCGGAGCTCAAAACTTTGTGTGAAGCAAACTTATCAAATAATTGTATCCTTAATATTTGCCATGAAATTTGTTTTCTATTTGGAGTTAAATTTCCGAGAAAACGGGTTTTAAAAGATCTAACATCTTAAAGGGGGCATGGTCGATATTTTGGGTGGTCCAATTTTCGCTTTATTAGGCAAAGGTTTTGGATAAGTATTGCTCTGTACCAAAATTCGAGTTGCTACGCCTTGTCTAACTTGACCACAGGCATTTTGAAAGCTTGATTTGAAGGGCTAAAACCTTTTCACATACGGACAGACGGGCGGACATGGCTCAATCGATTCACCTGCCGGACTCGATCGATCGTGTCTTTAAAAGGTCTTAGGGGTCTACGGTGATTATATCAGTGTGTTACATGCCACCCTAGACCCGACCTAGGGTCTAAAATAAAAAACGAAATAAAAAAGGAACTATTTTACCGTTCACGCATGGTGCCGATAGAATTTAAGAAAAAGATCCAATGCTTGCGCACATTGTTGTGCTATTGGAAAAGGTCTAACGGGAACTGGGAAAATTAAAAAAAAAAAATGTATGAATTTGAAATTTAGAAAATTATAATAAAAGGTCGATAGCTATAACAAACTGCGAATATTCAAAAGCTTTGAAGATTTGACTCAAAACCGTAAAAACATTTTCGAAAAAGATATTTTAAAGATTTCTAGTCCATTAACGGTAGAAAAAATCTAGACTAAATTTGGCTGAAGTACGAAACGTTTGAAAGGCAAGCTAATTGTATTAAAAACGTTTCGAAAAAGCCGTTTCCAACCTCAAGTTTTTAGGTCTATTTAAACAAGCGAAATAAAAACAACGCAATTTTTTATTTCGTTTGCTTCAATATATGAAATATTGAATCACTCATTATAAAAACAGTGACAGCGAAAAGAAGACTACGAAAAAAGTATATAACAAACTGTAAAATATATCCAGAAATAGTTTTAATGTATAATATATCCAGAAACAGATTATATTAAATAATTTTAATATAATTTTTCACCAACTGCGCAATATAGAAGAGCTTAGTCTTCAACAAAAGCTGACGGACCGCTCGGCGTACGACTTCATACTTGACGGTCTATTATTTTTAGCTAACTTGCTGTGAAGAATAAACCATACACATATAACTAAGCCGACAAATTTTAAAAATATGTTATGTCCCGTGGAGAAGGTGGAGGAGTTTGAGTATCTCGGGGTCTTTTTCACGAAAGATGGGAGGAGCGATACTGAGTTGTCCTGTAGAATTGGCCAAGCTGGAGCAATAGTAAAGGAACTGCGCCGGCCGGTCATCAGGAAAGCTGAGCTTGGAGTGAAAGCAAAGATCTCAGTTTTTAATTCAGTGTTCGTTTCGACCCTCATCTATGGTCATGAAATTTGGGTAATGACCGAAAGAATAAGATCGCGGGTACAAGCTGCCGAAATGAGATTCCTGAGGTGCGTTGCTGGTGTTACTCTAAGGGATAGAGTGAGAAACGTCAGTATTCGTGGGAATCTTAATGTTGAGCACCTACTTCTTCGAGTGGAGCGATCGATTCTACGATGGTTTGGACACGTTGTTCGCATGCCCCTTGACAGACTTCCCAGACAGGTCATGCTAGCCGAGATGCGAGCGCATCGCCCCCCTGGTAGGCCAAGAAACAGGTGGTGAGATCAGGAAAAGAACCTCTCTGAGTCCCGCCTGGGGATTGCGCCGGAGTCTCTTGAGTTGGTGGCGGAGGATCGAGAACGATGGAAAGACCATTGGCTCTTTCCATCGTCTTTAAAGGATAAGCGGCATTCAAAAATGATGATGATTATAATGATGTTATGTCCCGTCACTTCGCAGTTAAAATCGCGGCGATGCTTCTCGCTTTCATTGATTAAACAAACGATTTTTCTAGTTTTAGGGTCTTATTCACACTGTATTACTACACCTGTTTTCTTCTTGTTGCATAGGGAACTATGGTTTGAGAAGCAATCTTATGATCATCGCCCGAAAATCTCATTGAAGATTCCATTATGTACCCTGAAATCCAGCAAGACTCCTGCCTACTATGTGTTCAAGGAAATACATTGTTACTTCATTTAACCAAAGACTAAATGCAGTCAAATTCTTTTTGTTCTCTGCAAAAAAGAACCGAAACTCAAGACTCCTAGACTTGTTCTCAATCTATCCGTAAATACATTCACAATCCTTGTAGCCTGCCTTTGCACCTTAAGGAAACTTTTTTAAAATAGAAGTTGTACTTTTGGGATCATTGCATCACATGGAATTACTTTCCTTTGTTTAATCAGTATTCGAAATGCATTGTATGTTCACAACTACAATTTAACATGATTTCAAAAACCGTCCCGTATGATATAAATATCGGGTAAGATGTAGCAGTTGCATGTGTATATAGTTGGCAATTTCAATAGTTTCGAGTGTTGTTGAAAAAGTACACATTCGGCAACAATTTTCATATTTTCTTAAGCTAAGAGTACAAACTTACACAAGAAAAATGTTGGTTTCCGTAAATCAAATGTTGCATTTCCGATAATTTGTAAGCCAAAAATAAAAATTTCTTTCCCAATCATCCCTTCAACTCTGGCCATAAACCAATCACACAGAAGGCCCACACTAGTGTCATCACGTCCTAACGTTGACACCACAATCGAATGCAACATCTCTGTGAATTCTGCTGGACATCTTTAAATAATTCAATTCAGCCTGTTGATGCTTTGAAATCTAGTTGTCCTACAGCAACACTCAATCTGATTTCATGGCAAACAACACGAGTATCCAGTACACAATGTGCCCATAAACAAATCAATTATCCGGTTGTAAATAATGAATCCTCTCCGAAGGACTCTATTACACCTTGCACAGAAAGTCCCAATCCCAAGCCAAATACAATACCAAAAGCGAGGAGATTCAACATTCAATTACACCGAAGTTTGATCAAATTTTCCATTCCGAATGCGTGATAGTAGGACGAATGCATCTACAGGACAACGAACAATGTTTTGTGTGGCTATGGGTGCTCTCTCAGGGTGTGGGCTCGGCTCAGGCAGGCGTGTACGAGTAAGCACAGAAGTCAGTTCGCGATAATTGCGATAATTAATCAATTTCTCCGTATTACCTGGTCGTGTCGTCGGTCGTACTGGCGCAGCAGACAGACAATGTAACCGACTAATGCACGTGTTCGAGTGCACACCACCCAATCGAAGCTTAAATGACTCAATTAAAACAGTTCCGCACACGGAGGAGGCATTCCGTGGTGAGTTGGTGTAGTCAGCCAGCTGGTGCTTTTGTTGTTTGTTGCAGCGACAGGTGGATCTCGTACCAAATTGCTCATGTATACAGTTGATTGGATAAACTGCCGCACGCAACTCGCTCGGATGGGATACACGATTGTCTGGATTCTCCACGTCAACCAGATCTGTCATGGAATTCAGATTCAATCAAGTTTTTCTTTTAGCCCGCAACAACGATTTCGACGTATCGTTGATTGTAAGGTGTCGTCTCTCTGGTGTGTCTCTCTTATTTGTTGTAAGAAGAATATGATCCCTGCCCCGCCAGTCAGTGTGCTAATTGAGTGCAACATTGTGGTGAAGCCATCATAATCTAGAATTTGTTGTGTGGGCTCTTGTGGCATATAAAGTTACTTGCCTCGCCAAGACAGACGGCAAGGGACAGTGGGGGACAAAAGTATGCGAACTGAAAAGTATTGCTGTCGCCTACTCCAGAGATCCTAATGCCAAAAGGGGTCAACACAATTGCAGAAATTTTTGTATAAGATCTCGCACCAAAGAGGGATATCCCTTTGGAACGCAAAGTCCAAGCCAGATAAACTAAAAGAGATTTCAAATAATCTCAAGAGATTCAAGAGATCTCAAGAGATTTAAAATAAATAACAACTATTCTTTCCCACAAGAGTCGACGTGCAGACATCTTTTCAAAGTACGTCCTTTTGCATCCACAGGTCGCTGATCTTGCAAAAAGTTCATCGAAAAGGGTGCCAAGGGAACCAGCACCAGGGGCATACATTTCCAAATATAAAAAACAAGGGGGAAAGTGCAACAGTGCGTATGCTAAAGCTTCAGTCCATCTACGACGGATTGCAAAATACCCGACCATACCAAAAAAAACTGCTACGCCTCCAGGGCGGGATATAAAAATATAACTGTTGAATGCTTTATACTAGGTGGTTGCACACATTTCGGGCTAAAACTCCGCCTTTCTAACTAAAAAAATCACTTTTTCTAACGCCACGCCCACAAAAGTGGGCAGAAGCACATGCTTCATATACATGAAAGTTAGAAAATGCTAATATCTACAACTTTTGTCATATAATTTTTAGTCAAATTTCATATATATTTATTGAAAAAAAGTCATTTTGAGCTAGAATCCCTTAAAAAAGTGGGCGTGGTCAATGAAAAGATCAACTTTTCTAGCTACTTCAAAGATAATTACAAAGCAATGTTACATACCAAAAACGAATGCGCTAGCACCATTCTAACATAGCCAAAATTTAGAAAAGGTATAAGAGATTGTCGCACATACAGGGGTGTAGTGGGCGTGTCTGTGGGCGGTTTCAGCTAATTTTCAAACTTGATCTGGTCCAATGGACTTCCAGCCAACCCACAAAATTTCAGCTCTCTTCCTTAAAATTTAAGGCCTAAAAGTTCTTTACATACGGACGGACGGACATGGCTTAATCGAGTTTCCTGTCGGTCCCATTCATATTTCTAAAAGGTCTTAGGGGTCTACGGTGATTATTTCACTGCGTTACAAACTATACATCAAAATTAATATACCCTGGGTCGGGTTTAAAAATCAGGTTGAGTTGTCATTTAGTGTGTTCTTTGGCCCAGGTTATTGATCTCACCATAAGAAGATTGAACAAAATAAGAAGGTTACAACAAAGGTGCGGAATTTTTTTAACTTTTGAACCAATACCAGAGGCACACATTTTCAAGTCTCAGTATCGAAATTGGCTTCAATAAATAATACTTGGGAAGTTGTCGGATTAAACGCGTTTTTAAATACAAAACGAGAAATGGCTTAAATGGATTATAGAGTGAAAAGTTAGTGACATTACATATCACAACGAGGTCTGTTTATCAGATATTTTTTGACAAGTAACTACGGACACTTTAATGACAGACATCGGGACTGTCGACAGCCAGTCTTTATAACAGAGAAAAGAAAACGCTCCGACTGTATGCTGCTCCAATCGCATAAGTATTACAATCACAATAGGCAACACCAGCAGCACATTCCTTCAGAGTATTTGAGAAGAATTTCAATTAATTGGCAGAAAATGTTTCGAAGTGAATTTCGTCGCACATTTTCTGGGTTTTTTAGGGACCTCGGTCCAGACATCACACCCACACTGCACCAGAAGTCAAATAGAGCCTCGTTTTTGCCAATTTTAATCTCTTGTTCCATACAGTAGTAAAGATACTTTACTAATGACAAATCAGGGACATCAAGCTTTTAGAATAACCAATTGCTACAGGTTAGATAGTTATCCTAAGGGAGCTGTAAGAGAAAACGTAGTTAAAGAAAACCGACACCATTTGTGAACTACGAGTTGTATGGACACAAACACATTATGTGCAGGTTTTTAACCATCATGAACTCAAAGTAAGAGTTGAGTCCATCCTGGATATTTTTTCCCACAATATTTGTTGATCGTTTCCCAATTCGCCATATGAATATCGGTCCGACCAGGGAGGGCAAATATAGTGACCTACTTTTGTTGCCTTAAAGTAATGAGTATCCCGTGTTTCAGAACACCTCTATTCAAGTGCAAAACACAAAAGTATCCATGCAGATATCACTACCAGATCACTGCTGGTGGATACTCTTTGAGATGCATGTAGGCTTCAGGTAAGAAAAGTTTTCAAAAACCGAAGAAGCTCAATAAAAACTCAACTAAAAACTTAAAGGGGTTTGAAATCTGCCTAGACACAGAGAGAGATTCATGATACAGTCGAATATTGGATGCTTTCAAGAAATCCTGCGCGCCCAGTGGCACAGGGGGGAGAAAGAACCTCCCCGGTGGAATACCAAGGAGGGGTTTAACATGGGGAGTTGGTTGTACAATCAACAACCAGGGAAGTTGATCGTCGCTGAGCTCGTCCTGAGTTCAAGATCTAGACGGGACTTTATAAAAGAGGGGCTCATCGAATAGAGGAATAGCGGAGGAGCCCTTTATCATAGAAAAATCTCTGCGAAGCAATCATACAATAACTGACGCGTCTTGATTAAGAGAAGTCCTCTTTAAACCACCAATACTGACCGATGTTGTATCGCTCAGGAAGCTCGATGAGAGTTGGACTACACGAAACTCACATTCCAAACTACGCCGATACACACGGGGAATGCGGAACAGTACATAAATACAGGACTCTTGGAGAAGAATTAAGTAAGAAAAGGTCAGGTATGTAATCGATGATAAAAGGTTGCCAATCATTTTCTTTGCTCCACTCAATGCACTGCGAATGGATGATGTTCGGCAAATCGAGCTTAAGACTTGCTATGTTCTAAAGGCTTGAAGAGTTATTCTAGTGATATTCATCCCGAAAGCAGAGAAGGCCAGCCACACGACGGAGCAAAGGACTATTATGAGCTTCATTTTTTCGTATATGGCCTAAACGATCTCTTGGCCATGTACGCTAGCGCGAAATTTATTGACTTAACTACATTGTATGACATTGTATGTCATAAATGTGTCATATACTGTCATCAAGATGAGACACCAAACACCAACGCACGTCTTGGACCAAACATCAACACAGACAGCTACGACTTTGAGCCATATGCATTTTCTGTAAAGCTCGACAAACAGTACTATTTGCGGGCACAGGTTTAAAACGAAACAATCACCATTCACTGTTCACACCAAAGAGGCTTTATTAAGGCAGCGGAGTCAAACGTGATGAAGTTTACTTTTTGCTCGGTCTCTGACGTCAGGAACAGACACACCGATATCACGAAAAGTTCGAGAAATGATAAAAGCGGTCAAGATCGGAAGTCACAGATAATAGAAGTCAAGTTACAGATAATAGAAACGCTGAATAGTAACTTGAATTCTTGAGTAGAGCTTACCTTAGACTTTAGACGGAACTGCGGAATCTAGCCCGCAGGAATACACGAGTACTAACAGAATTCCCTACGGAGAGTACTGTGCTCGAGTAAAATGGATAGACATATTACAACCGTTGCGAAATCTTCATAAACGTTGAAGAAATTGAATCTGTCTGCCATCTGCTATGCGAATGTACGGTTTTAAATACGACAAGGCAAAGGAGCTTATAAGCTGGATGATCTGTAGTACCTCTTAAGATTTTTATCCAATTGGTTTGAAGGAAGTGGAAAGGAGCTTCTGACAGCGTTTCTTCTCCTTCTTTTTAAGTGTTTACAAGGTTCCCCAATAGACACAATTGAGTCAAATGGTTTGATGTTAATGAGCCGTGGCTGTCTCCCGTCACAAGCGCACCCATTAGCCCACCTAACTATGTACTTTTCTAACACGATAGTTCATCAGATCGATTTGGGGGTACACTCGTGGAATACTAGAACAGACCTCTGAGCGGAGGAGACCGTATTTTTTTTTATTTTTATATACGAAAGATGAACCTTCGTACGGAAAGTGTTAGAGGCTATACTTCCCAACTCAGATTTTTAATCAAAACATCAAACATCAAGTGAATGCTAAATTTTTAGCCCCAGTGTATTTGCATCTCTCCGCATGAATTTTTACTTGTGACTTTTATTCCCTTGCACAACAAGCAAAATCTACCAAACTGTGGTGAGCCACCGAAAAAGATTTATGCTCGGTGGGAATGCAGTCCTGAGATTAATGGAATGTGTCACCATAAAAATTACATTGAAATAAATCTTTACAACCTGGAAAGGGCTCTGCTAAAGTTGCTGGCACCGCCACCGTACAACAATGTTAACCTCGTATTCCTCCTACCACATCCGATGTTGCTGATGGTTGCTCCTTTAGAGCGAGCGTTCTATGTGCGCCATCATCACATCTTGAGATTTTTTTTTCTTGTTATTGTTGCTGCTATTTGCCTTTCGAGCTGCAGAAGCTTATTCTCGCTTGATGATCCCTTGGTGGCTGATTGTTCGCTTTAATATTACAACGACACAAACGACGACCGTGATGACGATAACAGGGAATGGTATCGAGGTGCCTCGCACTTTTGTCTCGCGAACGCACAGCGCACATGTAAAACGTATTTATGGTCCTTTTACGAGTAACCATCACCACGACGACGACGCAACAAAGTGATGCTGGACACGCCATATACCATGGCGTCCAGGATCCGAATTATAGCTATTCAGCTGCTATCTCGACTTCTGCTTTATGTTGACACCAATGAAACGGAACGGATTTATTTGACTTGAACGCAGCTGCGGGACTGTGACTATGACTATGACCAGGATGCGCACTAAAAAGGACAAAAGAGGCAAAAACTTGAAGACATCATCTGGTGTGGCGTTGTGGTGGTGGATGGTATGGGCATTTGGCCAAAGATAAAATCTCTCCTTGTTCACCTATAAATTGCAGATAAGCAACTATAGCCGCATATATACACATACTCTGGTGTGGTATGTCTATATGATGGGACATGATTTGTGTCTGCTTCCAGCAGCGTATGGCCCTTGTGCAGACCACGCATCGCTGTGAAAGGGAGCCCTGGACGAAATGTAGGTCTTCCGGAGATCGGTTCAAATTGAATGGGAATGAATCGCTCCCATGGGGGTGGTTGGGTTAAGAGGTTGCTGTGTGCGATTAATGCCACCTACTAGGAATCTGCCTTTCAAGGAGTAGGATTTTTTTGTTCGCCTCGTTTCGGGTCAGAATTTGTTTTGGGAGTTCACGCGCGCTCTGCTTCGTCTTGCTGCTGACTCGTCCTCCAATGCCGTAGGAAATTTGTGGTTTTTTTTTTGCATGGATGAGGTGGCGGCCATGGGGAAGACCATTCTGTATTGTTCTGCTGTTGCTCCAATTGTGCTCCTTTGCCGTCCCTTCGAGTTAAGTGAGTCCCATTGGTTTTGGTTCATTGAGTACAAGTGCCGTTTTGGTGTTGTTTTCATTTCTTTTAGTGGGGACATTCTTTTCATGAAGTTTGTTTGCATTTTTTGCCACTTCCTTGCGTTGTGTGGCCCTGACTGCCGTTCGTTTTGGCGCGGACGTTCTAATGGCCCATGGAGTGTGCGGAGTGGAGCTAGTATATAGTGTTGTAGACCTTGGTGCGGTTAAATGATATGGAAATGGATGGCTTGGGTTTCCGGAACTGATAATCGAAATGTTTGACTTTTGTGGCAACAATTCTGACAAGAATCGTCCGGGGGATACCGGTCGGGTTCCATCAGAGGAGGCGAAAAAAAAAGAAATTTCAAATTATTGGGTTTGTTTTTATTTGGTGTGCATGGCGAACATTAGAACGACACTGGGGCGGAGGAGATTGGGTCTTTTTCAGTTTTTCTAAAGCTCAATGGGCGAGTTGTAGGTGTAATGGATCTCGAAGGTCTAATTTGTATGGTAATTTCGGGAGATTGGCCCTTGCCTCGTTGGGTCAGTGACAATGTCACGAAGTTACACTTAAATTTAGTGGATTTTGACTAAGTGAAAATTGTTTCGGCAAATATTTGGGTTTTTGGGGATTTTTTTTCCGTTTTAAATTTTACTTGAATTCTTAAAGCTGGAATGTTCGATCTATAAGAAGAGGAACTCTTCAACTTCCACCTCAAAGAACGACTTTGAGGGGTATAAATCACATCACAACGTAGCTATATCTATCCACCTGCGTGTCGAAAATTTTAAGGGCTTAAACCCTTAGATTGAAGGGTCGATTATGTGGACTAGTAAATTCTTTAAAAAATAAATATTAATTAATAATAAGCAAAAAAATCCTTAGACACAAATTTTCGATAGATATTTTTGGTCCAAAAATCTTTGGTTAATAAACCAATTGTACAAATTTCAACATATAAGACAGAATTGAAGAAACCAGGTCGGAAGTGTTTTAATCAGTATCTGCTGCCTATACAAAAGTCATATATTAGCCTTCGACTAAGGGAATTGTACATCTCATAGATGACAAATTTTAAGCTTAGATTCACAACATATCTTAAAGCTTAAAATTTGTCATCTTTGAGATGTACAATTCCTATCATTGAAGGCTAATTTATAATCCCCCAAACAAGTATTGCAGGCTCCGAATACTATGCAAGAAAACTGGTTTAAATTCTGACACTATACTTTTAAGAAACGCTAGCCGTACGGGAAGCCTTGAGAGGCCTTAAGCATAAAAAACGATATTGTTGGGTTAAATTTTGATAAGAACAGCCAAATGACACAGGCAAAGATGGGAAAGTAACAGAAAAAGTGTTCCGCTGTATCCTGATCCCCTCCACATGCATGTAAGGTGGTTGATTTGGTCAAGCCTAACACTTACACAGTGCTTAATAAAAGTTTAGTGGTCCCAGGGGGCGTTGGAAGGAAAGGTGCTGTCCTTTTGCAGATTTTCTTGAGCAATCGTCTGCATACATCGCAGTCGCGCTATCGAGTCTTGCATTTATAGTGTACTTGACTGACTACAGATACAGATTCAAGCTGAGCAGACACAACATAGATTTTCTAAGAAAACAGAATAGGCAGCAAGCTCATTCTAAATCTCATTTCCCACGACAAGAATGCCAGTGTGACCGATGTGTCACACACTGTGTATGGAGTGTACCAGACAACTGTCCGGTTTGGGATACATATTTAAAAGGACGACGGCATTGTTTCCCGTTCGCAGGCTCAGAGTTTCAGAGCCAGGCGCAAAGAAAGAAACCATTCCATTGCCGGGGATGCCAACGCACGAAGTTTTGAGGCATTAGCTTCATTTTTTTGGGGTCGTGCCATTCCGCAGGGCTATAGCGATTAGACAGAGGTCAAAGCGATCTACGATTTCAAGAGTGCAACATCCTTTTTTTGGAGAAGAGACCACTCTTGAAAATCAATTGATCCTAGCACTGAAGTTTTATTAAAAGTCTATAAGTGTTAAGGGGTTTTATAGGTTTTATAGCGCAGGTTCTATAGACGTTTCTAGCACCTATTTTATAACGCTATAGGTTTGACAATTCTGAAGTACTCCTCTGCACTCTTTTATAGCACTTGGGGGTTGCCAGATTTCATATAATAGCAAACAATGTATTTGTCAGAAATTGTTGTGAGAACATTTCAATAAAAACATTCAGAAATAAGAATGTTTCATTTTTGACAGAATGGCATGAATTGAAGAAAAATGTATCATACAAAAATCTTATTTCTAGTATTAGATTACTAGAAAATACAGATCCTTTTTTGCTATTTTTTCTATGGCCAAGTGTGGGTCAAATAAGTTATGTTTGGGCTTTGTTCGTCTAGCAGTTCAAGTTTTTTTATCCGCTTACCGACATGCCCACTTTTTAGGCAGAAGTTTAAAAGTTCATAGACAACCAAACGAAAAAAAAACACACAATGAAAGTAATAGGTGAACTCCTTGAAAGTGTGTACACTTTCATATTCTTTTAAAAATATATTGACTGTCAAAGAAGTTCTATAAGTGCTCGAAGTAGAACCCTTTTTGCACCCAGAATTAAGTTCTTCAAAGTTTCAAATCGCTCTTGTAGGAGTTTTGTAAGGGACCCGTTACTTGTATAAAACCAACTTCAAGAAATTAAGGTTTTATGATATGGTGCTGTAAAGGTAACGGTGGCCATGAAAAAAACTTCTGTGTTGCTTGAGCATATAGACCGAAAGCAATGTTTTCGAGACGATGCCACGTCTTGCCAAAAGCGCCCCTACACTTACAAAAAGTTAACAGGGCTTTTTCGGTTTTGGATTCAACAGTCTTGGACCATGAACGTTTTCTGTCATGAACTGCTTCCAAATAGTTGACTTTACCGGAGATCAGGATAGTGACAACTTTGATCACGAGTTGAGCAGGCTTTCTTGTGAGGAGAACAAGGGTAGCATTATGAGGGTTCTGTGAGAGCTCATTCCTAGTGCACAAAAAATCGATCACGTTTAGGGCTCTCATTGTCTTAAAATAGATAGTCACTAAATTTCAACCGACAAAAAGAATGCGGCGACATCATTTACGTAGGCTTGTGTTGTATGAAGGTCCCAAAAAGATTGATAACACCTTATGATAACAGTCTCTATTTAGTATGACTTATTCATCAATAGTAATGCTTAATTTGCACGTGTCGATTTGTAATTGGCAAACAACATAATTTAAGGTTACATTGAAAAATGGGCAAGTGAATGCAGTGTTTTAAATTCACATTATAAGAATTGGCTTACGTTTTGCCAATTGGGTCTTTGGACGGGAGAGAGCTGTCAAAGTTTGTCATTTCATATAAAGAAGTGGAAACTTAGCATGATATTTCATATACGCGGGGTTGGGTGGCTGCGTTCCGCATGCTGTCAAAATTCATGTTAGTAGAGTTCCCTCAGTATCGACGAAAACACCCTAAATGCACTCCTTCCAGTCCAGAACATATTCAACCCTGGCACCATTTTTTAACCAATATTCCCTATGTAGATTGAGACTCAATGCTGAGGTTTAAGGCTATTTCTTTTAACCCAAAAGCGGCAAAGGGACTAGATGAAACATTTTAACCTGGATCAGGTTGGCTAATTCGGTCTTTCAATATTCAAGCATTACCCGATCCTGGAAAAAACAAAATTTTACCAAATTGACACCCACTGTTCGTTGATTTCTAGTTAAATGCTTTCTTTACGTCATATTGAAGGTCTTTGCTTGCCTGTAAGACTCCCTCGCATGTAAAAAAAACAACGATGGAGAATGATCGTTCCTCGATCGGTCGTAGTGTTAACAAGTGATTAAGTGCAAGAGTTCGTCTGCGACAAACTTCTATATACCCGACCCTATACACCATGTAACACCAAATCTTAAAGTTTCTTGGCCCGAATCCATATATAATTCGTATAGGCCACGCCCCCAAAAGTGGGCATGGGCTAAAAATTCAAATCAATTAATTGTAATTTCGTTAGAATCGTGAAAAAATACGACACAAGCGAAAATTTTCCTAAAAAACGTGACTTAAAAGTGGGCGGAGCTCAAAATTTTGTTTTGAGCAAACTTAGCAAATAGTAATATCTTTAATATTTGTCATATATTTTTTTTTCGATTTGAAGTCAACTTTCCGAGAAATCGGTCGATATTGTGGGCCGATCAATTTTTGCCTTGTTAAAGGTCTTAGGCCAACATTGCTCAGTACCAAAGTTTAAGTTCCTGTGCCTTGTCTAACTTGACCAAACGGCATTTAGAAAGAAAATGTGAAATAGAGGTTGTCTCACATTGAAGCCAGTAGTGGGCGTGTCCTTTGACGGATTGAGCCAGTTTTCACTCTTTGTCTGTGCAACAAAAGAACCAAGCCGTGTACGAAGCTCTCAGATTTAAGCTCTCTAGCTTGAATTTGAAGACCTACAACCTTCACACATACAGACGGACGGAAGGACGGACATGGCTTAATCGATTCACCTATCAGTGTCGATCATATCTTTAAAAGGTCTTAAGCATTAATAATTAATATACCCTCGGTCGGGTATAAAAAATGTAATTTGTAAAATCACCGAGATTGGACGTCCTACTTCGGGCGCAGTTGATCATCAAAAAAAAAAGTTGCACGTGAATCCGAATACTCCTTTTTGGCGGCTGTTAAGCTGTCAATTAATTTGCCAAAAGGAGAACTATATTCAGAATTTTAGAAGGAATAAATGAGTAGCTTTAAGCGATGCGGTGCTGCCAAGTTGTCTTAACAACGTCAATCATACTAATTCCGTTTGATGGTCCTAAGGAATAGACTATTATATTTATATGGGCGCCTTGGTTCATTGGTTAGCGTGTCGGACTAGTATGAAAGATGTCCGGGGTTCCAATAATTAGAGGCATAGAAAGTTCGACTATAAAAGTTCCAACTTTCCGACAGTCTGACAAACAAGTAAGCCAGTTTGGAGTGAGCAACTCGCTGCATTGTAGGTGTCCGCATACGAAAACTTTCTGGAATTAAGTTTAATTCGATGAGGAAGTTCTGGCAGACTTCAAAACAGCGCTATAATCCCAGTCATTATTCTGTCAAATTATAAAAACTTGCTGTTTTTACAAATATTGAAAATATTTTAACTTTTAAATGGAGAATAAAATTTTATTCAAATCATTATTCTAGCAAATTACCCAGCATTAACACGAGTATACGTAGGCCTAGATTTATCGGTGCATTTAGAACCGATTTAAGTGCAGAGATATTAACAAAGAACACCTGAACCCGTCATATGTGTGCATGATAAAAACCTTAAGGACCGATTTGACTTCCAACAAACTGCACAGCCAGCGCCATACCGCCTGAGGCGTGTGTAAATTCGTTTCAAATAAAATTCCACACGCGCCGGCCGCCAACCGATTTGTTGTTGCCTAACTCCCGTCCCAATAAGTACATTCGTTCCATTTAATTTGAAAATTATAAGTCGCCTCGGGAGTCCTTTCATGTTTCATAATCCAATTACCTTGGAAAAATTATGTACGTTCGCCACATTTCCGTGGAATTAAATTTCCAGAATTTAGCGGTGCTTTCCCAGCTCCAGTGTCCGCATTAAAAAGGCGATTTAATCTGCTCACATACGCCCGCAGATAAGTTTCGGTACACTCCATTACGGCAACTAAAGTGCACTACTGTAATGCAATTATTATAGTCTGCTGCGGAGCGGCGCGTCCGGCTTTCTTGGACGTCGTCGATAGAGGATGAGATGGAAGCTATAGGCAGCAGGCAGCGAGGCACAATGCAAAATGCTGCTAGTTTGCACCCAATTGCCGGCGGAGAGTTTGAGTACTCTTTGGTCCTCATTCCGCAAGCAGATTCGAACTGTAAGTGCAGTGGAGAATTCGATACTTCCACCGCACTTGGTGTGCATCTGCTTAGGCAAACAAGACGATAACTCCTTTGCATTTGCTGCTGCATTCTTGGTCATGGAGTTCAACTCATTAATAACGTCCCGGGGCAGAACGTAGCTGCCGCCGCCGCCGTTTCCTAGATGGATGCGATCCGTCAAGTCACCCGAGCGATTCGTTTGAGTCCGGGCCTGTGGTGATGATGAACGATGGAGATGGCGGCAAAGGAGACAGATGCGAACCAAACCAGGCTACAAATATGTACCACCCTCGGGCAGTAGAAGCAATACGCAACTAGGTTCAATTGTATCTGCAAATGAGTTCGTTTTGGTTCCACTATACTCTCCGAGCAGATACCTATATTTGTTCGATCACTTTGACAACGAGGCGAGGAAGTTCTGGAGCAGTTGAACAAGCAATACAACAACTAAGTGCTTTGGCCTATGTATGGCGGTATTTACATTGTGAATTGGTCACTTAGGCGGCCTCCACCTCTCGCACAATCGACAACACAAGACACAACCGAAAACGTATGTTCACCGAGGAGATACGAAGTACAAGCTGTGCCAGAGAGCTGTACAATTTCCATGGCAAATATTCAATAACCAGTTTAAAGAGGAGGACGTCCAATCGGTGAGTCTGACTCTGCCAACGACGTTATGTTCCAAGAAAAAATAATTATAGAAAAAAAATTTAATTAAGGCCTTAGGGCAGCAGCAGTATACTCTGGGTACACTTGTTTGGAAAAGTAGACAAGTGCGGTACGCATGCTGCGCGGTCGTAATTAGTTCAAAGTCGAAGGTCGCTACTTTCAACTCATCAGCAGCAAGAGGAGAAGCAGGAGGAGTAACTGAGGGCTGGACAACGCACCACCATCATCAACACTCCAACAAGGGGAGATTGATTGCCTCTTAACTGGGAGGGGGAGATGTGTCTTGAGACGAATCGAATTGGTAAGGAAGTTATAAACAAGCTCTTCGTGACCCATTCAAATATTTTCAATTAATTCGACAAGTTGTGGATGTGTTTCCGACGTTTTGGAGAGACGTTATGACTTTCGTAGAAGGGGGTAAAAACTGATTGAGTTAATTCAATTTAATGAATAAGCCACTCTATGCAAGGTGTACTTATTGTTAAAATTGTGTGAGAAAAAGTTGAGATTTTTAAGCCGATTTTTAAATATGAACCTTGGTGGAGGCGCCTGTTGATTTTAAAAAAAATGAAATCTGTTTACTGAAAAAAATTAAACTAGAGACAGTTTTTCAATTAGGGCAGGTATATGTTGAAATGGAATAAAACAATCTGTGAGTGAGGTATTACAAAAAATGTTCTCTTTATTCAAAAGCCCCATGTATGCCATTATGTATAAAATATGAAATCGGCATAGACCCGCACCCGAGTGGTAAAATTTTTAATAATATCTAATAAAGGCCCTGATTAGGCGGAATTTATACGATGGCGCTGTATTATGTCCAACTTTAGAGCATCAGCCGATTGTAGTTTATTTGGAAGCACGTACGACTTCAGAAAGCCACTGAAAAAAGAAAACCACAAATTACATGATCCTCATGTCATGCCTGCGAGACATAGTTCTACATTCAAGTTGCTCTTGAAGAACGTCAATCGTGATGTCTACTGTGTGGCAACAGCGCTATCCTGCTGGAACCACAAGTCGCCTATGTCCATGTCAATCGGGCCAAACAAGTGGCGCTCACTGTGTGGAACGTAACGCCGTCTTTCTGCGACCACTGGTCGCTTACTCGACGACCAGATGATAAAATTTAGTGCAGTCCCACTGGAACCACATGTCGGCTACGTCCATACGGTGGAATTTGGCCAAACGCCTGGCGTCTACTGTTCGGCACGTGGCACCGCCAAAATTTTTTTTCGGCTAAATAATATGATTTTGGCAGGTCTTAATCTACACTCAAGTTGCTCATGCAGAATGTCAATCGTGATGTCTACTGTGTGGCACGTAGCGGCGTCCTGCTGGAATCACAAGTCGCCTATGCCCATGTGGCTCAATTTTTGCCGAACGCCGTCTTTCTGGGCCATATGATTTAGTTAAATTAAAACGAGTGGCATCTGCTGTGCGACAAGTAGTGCCATCCCGCTACGTCCATATAGTGAAATTTGGATCAAACTCGTGGCGTCTACTGTGCGCCACGTAGCGCCGTGTTCCTAGAACCTCATGTCGCCTACGCGCATATGGTTAAATTTGGGCCAAACTCGTGACGTCTACTGTGCGCCACGTAGCGCCCTACTACGCGAACCCCATGTGGCATACATAAATGTGGTTCAAGTTGGGCCAAATGCATGACCTCTAATTTATGGCACGTAGCTAGCGCCGTCCCGCTGGATTCACTTTTGGTTATACTTACATGATTTAATTTTAAGTTGTGGCACATAACAATCCGTCCTCGCGGAGCGGATGTGGGGCCCATAGCGCCGTCCGGTCCAAACCTCATATTGTCTCGTTCATACAGTTCAATTCGGACCGAGCGCGTGCCATGTGCTGCATGAAACGTAGCGCCCTTCTGCGGGAATATAGGGTTTATAGGGTTTATTCGGACCAAACGCTGCGAAGCCCAGTCAAAGAACAAACGGCGTTGTCTTAAGCCATGAATTTAAGCTGAGCAAATATCGAATTTTGTGAAAGATCGAGTTCTTGCACACGAAATCATGTTCGACTGTACACTTTGACCGAAAGTGGCAATGTTCTCGAGCGATATTGCGTTCGTTTGACCGTCTCACATTTGGACACCAAACGTTATAAAGTGGGCTTTTAAGAGCCAACACTATACTACACTACTCCCACGGGGGTGGGCCTATGGACGTAACGGTTGAGCAAAAAAACACACAATTTGAAAATTAGTTTCGTTTAACAAATAGTCGAAACTGACCCATCCAGAATATAGAACGCAACCAGAATTCCAGAATTTCTTAAGACAGAATTTTTTATAGCAGTTTTTTAAAAGTAGAATTTTGAAAGCCAAATTTTGTAAGAATAATTTTGACTCATCCGAGAATGGAACACAAGCCATGGCCATTTACAGAATTTTGAAAAGCAAAATTTTGTAAAAAGAATTTTGACCCATCCGAAATTTTGACTCCTACCAGGGCGACAAGCCATTTTCAAATTTTTTTTATATCAGAATTTTGTAAAACTAAATTTAAATGAGCAGCATTTTTACCTCTCCCGAAATTTGGGCCCAAGACGTAACTCTTTAAGATGACCAAAAACAAGGACAGCGCTAGACGGAATAACTTTAGAACTTCTATGACAACATTTCACTAAACCATAGATTAATCAAGAGAATTCAGCCTTTCTCTGTTTTGTACAAGTTCTTAAACACCTTAAACTTAAGCGTTTCAAAGCTGCAAATAGAGTTCTCTGCATCCTAGAGCGGGCAAAATCTTGCAGTATTTAGGCAGACAGAATTGACAGGTTAGTTGACAAAGGCCCACATTTTGGGCAACTGCAATGTAATTTTTATAGCAACAGCCCAGACATGAAAGCTATATTCCGAAATTGTGGTTGTTCGATTAAAACCTACAGCAGTTCTTGCTTTGATCGATGGGATTTCGTAGTATTACACACCTAATTATTTGCTTGACACCACAGGAAGGACACTAGCCCAGACATGGAAAATACATATTTTAAAGTAGGAAGTGCAAAATATTGTTTTTACCACAATTAAGTTCGTAATCAGAAAACATTTCTTGCATCGTCTTAGGAATCCTAAGTATTTCATACCAATTTCCTCGGTGCACCAGCCCTGACATGAAAATTATATTTCAAATTAAACATGTTGACGTTTTTCTTATTGTATGACAGTGAAACTCGTAGCCATTCTTGCATCGAGTTGGAGAACCGTAAGCATTTCACACATTTGTCTTGCACCAGCCCAGACATAAAACAATACCTTTTTTGAGCTGATTGTAGCTGTTGGTTTTTTTTATTGCACCGAATTAAGAGTCCTGAGTTTCTTATACCTATTTGCTTGGTGCACTAGCCCGAGCATGAAAGTTATGTTGAAAAAAAAGCGACTAAGGGCTTTCCTAATAGTAAAAAGGTTAAAACTTATTTCATTTCTTGCATCGCCTTAAGGGTCCTAAATATTTCACACCCATTAATAATTCCAGACATAAAAGTAATATTTCAGAGTTGGAGGCATAATTGCTTTTCATGGTGGTTCAGTAACAACCATATTAAAAAACTTTTACAGCTTCTTGCAGCGCCTAAGGAATCCTGAGTCTTTTACACCTGGGCACCAGCCCAGACATGAAATCTATATTTTAGAGTTTGACGTGTAAATGCTGTTTTTATTGAAATAACTTTGTAACTTACAGCATCGTCTTAATCAAAAATATTTGACACCACTTTCTGTGGTGCACCAGCCCAGACAAGAAAGTTGTGCTTCACAGAGACGTTTATGCTTCTTCTTGTCGTAGAATCGAACATGTCACAGTATTTCCTGCATCACTTTTGAACTCCTGAGTACTTTGCAACTATTTCCTAGGTGCACAAGCCCAGACATGAAGGTTTTTTTCAGAGTTGGACGTGAAGAGTTTCGGGGAGTTTTTTATGGAGATCATAAATAAAAACTCCACTCGGAAGGTAGGAGACCGAGTGTAGTGTCTTTGGCAGAGACCCGCTTCACAGGTCAGGAGCTCTGGAAGCAATTTACAGCTAAACACGTACCGACTTAAGATTTTTCTAATACTTTTATTTTAAGGGTGAAGAATTTTTTTGACATAACTTATAACAGTTATACACTCATAGTTTCGACTGAAAAGGGCTGGATCCAAAAAAACAATTCATACTTCCGCACCTAGTACATAGTTTCTTTAAGCTTTCTCTCTCCCTCGAATAGCACTGTGAATGTCAGCTTCGCGGTAAGCAAAAGTCCAACGCTTTCTCTCGGTGCCAAACACAGCATGAGTTCTCTTCACAACGCGCCTCAGTAAATTATAAACGCAAGCATTTCCCTTTCTTACCTCATAACTTACATCAGCATAACAACTGCCAAGATATCCTTACTCAATCGTATAGTCTCCCCCTGCGCGAATACCAAAGTCAAAGCCACTTTCAATATCCATATTTCATTCCTCAATGATTAGGTAGAACAAAGTAAATCATCTCGAACCTATTGAACTGTCAGTAGCTGTCAAACCTTTTTAACCCACACTTACAGTCGTATATTACAAATAATCTCCTTTCGAGTAGCATAGTCCTTTCTTGATGTCAACAACAAGTATGGGCACAGCCCAGAGCCTAGGTATACTTTTTACCACCCATCGAGTGTGGCATTAACCGCACGTATACTCCGGAGACCATGGAGCCTATATTAACTGCAATTGACAGGTACGCAATAACTGCACAAAATAAATACAGTGTCGTCATTGTAAATCATTTGCAGGGTGCGCGCAATCATCATGAATTAAACTCACAGCAATAAAATATCGATTACGCCCTCTTTTCTTGCTCCTCGTCGATTGCGGCGGGTATAGAGTGCGTAATCGGCTTCTATCCGCACCTCTATCCGGTAGGTTTGGTCTACGCACACGACAAGTGCAGCCTTATGATGTGCTGGCATGATGTGCAGTGCATGGCACGAAAAACTATGAGAAAACGAACACAGGACCTCTGGGACGAAGCGTTAACAAGTTCAGGAGGCGCGCAAAAAAAAAACGTCCTTAATCAATTCAATTAAATCGGAGACTATCTGGCTTCGCCATAAATGGCCAAGCACACTCGGAGCAAGTAGGTCTAGTCCCTGAAAGCTCATGAAAAATGCATACTGACGGGTGTCGCGGTGGCGGTACTATTTCGCGCATAAATGGTTCACGGTGGCCACTGTCATAACTAAGAGGATACGAATTCGAAGCAGGACTGGCTGATGAGCAGCACCGGTTTAACTGAGCTCCAAATCGTGTGTTAAAGCCGCTCGCGAGAGCACACACCAACCACACCACCCAGTTGTGATTATCGCCAGAGGTGTAATGCAAGAAATCATCCCGTGTGTAATGTGGCCGGCACGCCAGGTGCCAATTAAAATTAGGACACCGAACTCTGTACGACGACAGTTGGAAGTGCTCGCATTCCATGGAGGAGCATGCGATATCAAGTCGGGCTGTGATTATAACTGGAATTGCTGCTGGCGCATAGATGCTGCAGTTTTAATTTACGTGGGCTTCATGCGAGATCATGTCATACTACTGGACGATGCGATAACGGTTAGGAGATCAAGCGTTCAAGAGGTGCAAGCAATTAAAATTTGCATTTTTATTTAACTTTGGTTTAAAGGAGATCCCATCACACTATAAGGAAGTTGTACAGAGATGTCAAAAGATGTTTATTGATTATAATTTTTTTTTTCATGGCTGTAGTTTGCATTCGTTTGGAAATGTGTCAGAAGGAAGTGAGTCCTTAGCACTTTTTGTATTATACTGCAAATAAACTGGATGTTGTTTATATGTTGTAGCGTACACATATACCGACTCCGGGCCTAAAGTTTCCCTGTCAACAGATCTATTTAATAAAAACTTCGTCACTAACTGTTGGCTCACACATGTGACAGTATTGACATCTATCTATTGTCTCACATCCTTTCAAATGAAAGCACATCCAAGTTGGAATTCAACTCTTATCGTCTGGGCAAGTGCATAACACTGGGAAGAACGCATCATAATAGTGAAGCCTGGGAGCACTACAAAAATATCTTTTTAGCTTTTGTTGTTTTGCCTGTATTGGAAAGAGGGACCATAGCGAACGACAATCCTACAAGGCCGCCGCCTAAGGCAGGTATGGTTCTAGGTCCTCTATCGAAGCCAACAACAAAAATACTTGTGGTATTTGATCACAAAAGATACAGCAACCCAGCAGCCAGCGACAGACCGCGTCCAATCGAGTTGCGGTGGACTCCTAGAAACCGAGCAGGCAATACAGTGTAGTGTGGCTGGAAGACCGAACTGCGAAGACCTCGGGGTGGCTATCATCAGCCACGTTCTGAAAAATGAGAAAAAAAAGGTAGGTACTACCGCCCCGACGTAGCAGGATAGGATGTTTCAAAGGCATTTCCTACATTGATTGAAAGGATCCTGCATTAAATTACGTTACCAAATCGGTATTGAACGGACGAGGGCTATTGCTATGGGATGGGGCGGAACTCATAGCTGTCCAATAGGGCAAATAGAGGTAGGAATAGCCAAAGACGATACCCTACGCGTTTTACTACTACTTACAAGGACAGAACCCTCAGGGTACGGTGCAGGATTGGGAAATTGTCAGCTAGAAAGAGCGAAGACACGGTGTCTGGGGCTACATTGTCGCCTTCGACGAGATGCTTGGGAACCTTGAGGCAGATAAGCAGTTTCTGTTGTCATTTGCATCTATGGCGAGATCAGCGGAGCTACCGAAGCTACCTAAGCAACTAACACTCTGATCGAGGTAGAGACCATAGTAAACTATAGGCAGTCTAGTCTTACAGTAGGGTGAACACAACCAACGTGAGAGTGTATGAGAGGCAGCAGGTGCGGGTCAGCAAAAAGAAGAGGTTTTAAGGATTAGGGTTGAAAAATGTTTTTGTAGGTACGTATATAAAGAATGGAATAAAGGCTAGCCGAGAGCCTGTATGGTAGCTAACAAAATCCTTCACATATTAATGCGATCCTATTTTTAGACAGGTGACCTTACGATGGTGAAGGTTAGAGGGAGGTTGTAGTTCCTTACATGCCTTATGATAACGGTACCTGGATCTACTCGGGATCTATGAGGGCGCTAGTAACAGCGACCTAGTAAGCTTAGAAAAACTTAACCATAGGGTGACGCCCTGCACCTCAAACCATCTGGAGGAGCTCCAACACTAACAGATACTCTTTGAGAAACAGGTAGGCTCTTAGGTTAGCAACATTTTCAAAAACCCAAGAAGAGTAAACTGAGAGAGGTTCAATAAGGAGCTACTGGCCACTGTTATTCCAGGGAGAGATCTCACCAATGAACCAGAGATCGACAATACAGTCCAATATATCTTTAAAACCTTCGAAAAAACCTGCCCGGATAGCAGCACGGGAGGAAAGAAAGGCCCTCCCATGGTGGAACTCAAAGATCACGGAGCTTATCGAGAGCGCAAGATCTAGATGGAATCTTGCAAGGGAATGCCTCATCGAATGGACGACCTAAAAACAGGGCATTAAAAGCCCCAAAAGACTTAATTCGCCAATTCATGAAAGAAAAAGTGCGAATCAATCAAACCTACAATTGAAGCTTCTTCTAGGGAAAGGGAGGACAAAGCGTCTATACCGATATCTTCACTCGAGAAGACAGATCACACGAAGAAATACATAAGCCCGCTTCCCAGGTTCCCATTTCACCAGACCCCGACGATTACGACACATTAAAACATATCTCTCGCGGAAGGATGATAGGAAGTACCTTCATGGTAATAAGATACCCAATGAAAAAAGGTTAGCACATTAGCAATTAAATCCTCCGCCACCGTTAAACACCTAGGATTGATATTATGGGATCATTAATGCTCCAAAAAGCTTGAGCTATGATTCCGGCGTCGCAAAATGTTTACATGTCCTGTTTACGGCTGTGCTATGCCCCAGAGCTGGGAGAGTAGTCCGAGTGATATTCATCCCAAACACAAGGTTTTGGTTGTATACCTTTCGGCCACCACCAGATTTGCCCTACTATATAGGTTTTTTGGGTCGCTGATCACGAATTTGGGTTTTTTTTTGAGAAATTGAGACTTCACCCTTTAATCACCTAGGAATTCCCCTTAATATTGTGCTAAGAACGAATGGTTTTTACTTTAATTTTAATTAAGTATATATTAGTTTAAAAAAATTTAATCATTCAGGTTAAATTTAGGGGTGAAAAGGACCTCAAGAGGGGGATATTTCTGTGTTTACCCTTTCTAACTCAAATTATGTGAAAAAACTGCTTTCTGATTTTGAATTGAAACATTTAATAGTAATTTATAAAATATATAACCCTTCGGTTAATAAGAGGGGGTTGAATCTACCCCTAAATATGGGTTTTCCATTTCAAGAAAAAAAAACTATAATAGAGAAAATTTAAGTCCGTTAGATCTGATGAAAATGGCTAAACCCATGATCTTGAAAATGGCCAAACCCATGCTTTGGGATAGGTTCAACCCTCTCTTATTACCCTAAGATATATGTTTTATATTTAATTATTAAATTCTTCAACTCTGAGTCAGAAAATTAGTTTCAATGCATAATTTAAGTTAAAAAGTGTAAAAGTAGAACAATCCCCCTTTTTGGGGGTATTTTTCTCTCCTTTAATTTAACCCGAATGTTGAAGTTTTTACAAATTATTACTAAATATTCAAATCAAAGGTAAACCGTTTTCTTTGACATCAATTGACACTCAAAGCGCGAACATAGCTAAAATTCCCCTTTTTAGGGGTATTTTTGGCTGATATAAGGGTGAAACCCTAAATTCTCACAAAAAAAACCGGAAATTCGTCATCAGCCACCCAAATTAACTGGGTTAACAGTGTTATAAATTTTATACCCACCCTTAATACATATAAGCAACGATACGTTCGGTTAGCTTTTTAGTAACCAAAATGTTTTTATTGTTTAATTTTCTTAACAATTTGTTTTTCCTTTTTTTTTTTGTTGAAAAAAAAACAGCATTCGAATTTTTCCAGAAACAAAACGAGCGCCGTAATACCCGATTTTACCCTTCTATGTAGATTTTCAGCTCCAGCTGTGGAAATGGCATGAAAGTCGGTAGACCACGGGTCCTTGGTAGAAGCAATTGTTTTTTTTTTTCTTTTTATACCCCATCTCATGAGGTATAACCATATAGAGAAATAATCACCGTAGACCCCCAACCTTAAGGGTATATGATTGAGACCGAATTGTGAGTCGAATGAGCCATGTCCATCCGTCCGTCTGTCGGTAGTTTTTGGGCCTTAAACTTTGAGCTAGGAAGTTGAAACATGATATCTGTTCTTTCTAGGTCCCGAAGTGTACCTAATACAAGTGTAAAAATTTTTGAAATCCGCCCATTGACACGCCCACTTTACAACGTGAAAAATCAAGGTTTTCGTAGGAAGCTGATATTTTCTTTGTGCGATATTCGGTGTGCGATATCCTCGCTTAAGTGTTTTATGATTGGCATATCACAAAAAGCGAAGCCGCCCCTATGTGGGCGTGGTCATATTTAATTAACATTCTAATAAACGGTTTTTACTCGATATATTTATTTTAAATCCAAATAAAACTTGCACTATAACAGTTCAGACAATGTGCGTATGCATCAACTGAAATAAATAAATTTTTGCCAATTTTTAGGAAAAAAACAAAATTTCTTATACAAAAATGCAATCAACACGTGTATACCACATCTCATAAGAAATGTGAACACAAAAAGCGATGTTATTGAAAAGTGGTTTAAGCCACGCCCCTTTTTTAAGGAGGGAGACTCTTAACTGATGAATTCTGAATACAATTAAAGTAAAGAAAGTAAAATTTAACAACCAATATTTATGACGCAATTCGGAGCTAGACGGTGGTCAATTGGAGTGGGGCATCCAACGATACGCCAAAGCGGATTGTGAACCTCCCGCTAAACTTTATACCCGACCGAGGGTATATAAATTTTAATGCATAGTTTGTAACACAGTGAAATAATCACCGTAGACCCTTAAGACCTTTTATAGATATGATCGAGTCCCAGGTGAATCGATTAAGCCATGTCCGTCCATCCGTCTGTATGTTTGAAGGTTTTAGGTCTTCAAAATCAAGCTAGAGAGCTGAAACTTGGTACACCGCTTGGATCTTCTGCTGCACACACAAAGTGTGAAATTTGGCTTAATCCGTCAGCGGCCACGCACTTCTTTTGCCACATTTACTTTCTAAATGCCTTTTGGTCAAGTTGGACAAGTCAAAGGAACTTAAATTTTGGTACTAAGCAATATTGGCTCAAGACCTTTAACAAGGCAAACATTGGACCGCCCACAATATCGACCATCCCCACTTTTAACATGTTAGATCTTTAAAAACCCGATTTCTCGGAAAATTGACTCCAAATCGAAAAAAAATTTTATGACAAATATTTAAGATACTACTATTTGCAAAGTTTGTCTATACAAAGTTTTGAGCTCCGCCCACTTTTAGGGGGCGTTTTTGGGAAAAAATGGTTTTTTCCGATATAAATTTCGGTTTAAACGCATTTTGGGAAATTAAAAAACAGTTAATTGATTTTAATTTTTAGCCCAGACCCACTTTTGGGGGTGTGGCCCTTACAAATTATATATTAATTTGGGACAAAAAATTTTAAGATTTGGTGTATATAGTGTCGGGTATATAGAAGTTTGTCACAGACGAACTCTTGTACTTACTCACTTGTTTTTTATATTTTTGTTTCTTATATTTCATCTTTGATACGTCATACTTGATGCATCATTATTCAGAGCTCACAGTCGAATGTTTTTTGAATAAATTTTCTAAACGTAAGCGTATCTCTCTGCCCTTTATTAGATACCAAAACTTTCTCAGAAAACTATGACACCCAAAAGGTCCGTTCTTAATCCCGTATACTTGGATAAAAACCACGAGATTTTCACACCAATCAATTAGTTCTTGGAAACCTCAAACCTTTAGCCTTCCACGTAGTAGTATTAACTTAAATTCGCCGCGCAATTAAATCAAATCCTCCCGATATCCGCTACTAAGCTCCCCAGCAATTGAATGGCTTCCCTTATCGTACACCCGCCAGTCAACCGCATCGCACCAGTGGATGATGTTGATGGCTTAACCACTTTTGCGTAGCTCTTACACAGAGATGTCGATGTTGTCGTGTGTCGGTTGGATTTCTCAATTGAAATCGATTGAAATCAACTACAGATACCCGTTAATCCTGATATCCCGACAAACGGTTTAATTATGAGAACCTTTTGTTATTGGTCGTCGGTGGAGCAATGGGGTGGTCGGTGGGGTGACTCGCCTTCAAAATGAACATCGTGTATATATGGCCTCGCTACACGAAAGACGCACTCGAAAGAGCTCAATGCTCAACTACCCCTTGCGGTGAAGTGTGTGCTTATAGTGGATGGAGCTTAACATTTTAATCAGATTGCCAGGCGCTTGCTTGGGGTTGAGATAAGCGATTGTATATACTTGGATTCGGATCATCTTTGCACGCTGCGAGGCGCAATCGACAATACTTGTGGGGATGCTTGGGAGGCTGCGGCATGAGTGAAGAGTGAAGCTGTGACCTGTGCGTATTGTGCCATAAAGGAGAGGGTTGATATGGCATGTTTGTATGTTATATTCAATAGAAGACAAAAGCTTTTTGTGATCGCCTAAAATGAGATTTGGGTAAATTCAATTTTACTTCATTGGATCTTAGCTGAGCAGCAAATTGTTATCTCTTACATGCAGAAGGTTCCGTCTTGTCTTAGGTCTACCAGAAAAAAAAGCTCTTAAGCCGCAGCTTTTGAAGCATCTTGACCATGCAGCGCCATACAATTGAAGAAGACTGCTGTGAGAGTACTAGGTACCCTGCGCCCGAATGGAAAAACCACAACATCAATCCTTCGAACTCATTACTCGCCGAATCATTTGCCATACTCCTCACCAGCAGCATTAGTGTGCAACATCTTTTAGCACTTCCTGCGGCAGTTTGCGGCCATTCAAGAGATGGAATTTCCATCCTGCCTACCATTCCACCATTAAGCGAACCTAATGCCAGCACACGCGCGAATTCCATTCCCCCGCACACGAGGAGCGCCTCCTTTTAGCCGGGCCTCCGAATAGAAACACTCGCGCCCGGATAATGGAACTAATGGCAATATTTTACATTTAGCATCGCTCCGAATTGAAATATAGCTGATCGTCGTCGCCATCACCTCGCCAGGACACAGCAATGCACACCGGACTGTCATTACCGGATTTTATGGCGGCCGGTGTGCAATTTTGAGGTAATCGCAATAAACAACAGAGATTTGCATCCCCCGAGCCAGCCGAACGAATGGTATTATAATTTAAGTTTTATGATTGCCCTGGCGGCCTGCGGTCATAGTTATGAGGCACAGCGCGCGCGCTCAAGCCCAATGAAGTCTGCACAACAGTCATCATCATCACCGCAGCCATGAGCCAGCATCTCACTGGCATGGTGGAGCGCATCGTGCGGTTTGGGTTTCTTGATGTCGGCACACAGAGTTGGCCAATATCTGGTGGTCGGTATCGATGCGGTGCGGTTGCAGTACAAAAAGATATACCTACCATCAGCTCTGTGTCTAGTTTACTTTTGCCGGCTCTATTTGAGAGAGTGGCTGGCCACATTAAAGGCAACCAGTCAGCCTTTGGAGCATTATATCTGGCAGTTGGAATCACTGGATCTAATTTAACCCAAATTCTAGTGCCAATGGTGGGTATATATGGTGTGGCTGGGTGATGGTGCTCATGGGCATAGTCGGGATGTGATTGTTGTGCCGATTGTTCTGGAGTATACCAGATAACCTGGGAAGGGGCTGAGCTGTTCGATGATTATGGATCACTTAATGTGAATTTGTTGTTTGGCGATCGGAAATGTGAGATAGCGCCTAGGTGAGCCATTGAGCAGGGGGAGTTTGTTCCACCCAACATCCAGATCCAGACCTCACACACAGACCAGGCCAAAACACAAAAGGCATAGTGAGTTAGGAGACTTAAATTTGCTGCACTTACTGTGTGGTAATAAAGAACAAGATAAGCTCGTACAATGTCGAAACTATGAATTAGCAATCGAGAATGGGATAATGTTCTTTTCACGCATCGGTAACTGCTAATAAACTGAAGTCGCACAAATGTTTTATGCATTTTGCCGCCCCATGAAGTTGGCTCTAAAGTTGCTCTCAAACAGGGAGCATTGCAAGGAGGAAACTCCTGACATAAAGTTGGACGAAATGTATATGGCAATATTTTATGATACCTTTTAACCGTTGTAGGCTCTTAACGTTTTGTGGGCTGAACTTTTTAGGGAGAATCTTCATTTCTGAAAATATCAGAAAGGAGCATTAAATAATGCAGTATCTCACATTTCACAATCCATCTAAGGGATTCACTTAATTAAAAACATTGTTAAATTATTGTTGAATCTTTATGGCTTTCGGTCATTTGTGGATGGGGCTCATCGTTTGTGTGGTTGGTTACACGGTAATGTTTGTGTAACCTGCAGTTTTGATGTGACTCTTTTTAAATGCGATGGTTTTTCATGAACTTTTCCGAGACTCAAAACCAGGAATTTCGTTTAATTACGTGAGTTCATATATTTTAGAAAATATTACCTACTTTTACACATCATTCCTGATTAGTAGAATGAATAAAAAATATGTGTCGTTGTGTGGTAAACATTTCCATGACTGAAATTGACAAAGATCGTACTTGACATATGCCAAAAAATCCACTTTATTGAATTAAGTAAATGACAGTAATTGGCACTCAGCGGCCACACCACCTGTTGGCTCTTCCTTTTCTATTTTATCTTAAATCAGAAAGCTCTCATTTTTGTACTCAATCGGCACCTCTGAGTCTCTGACGCTCAAGTTGAAAGAGACTATAAATAATTCTCAGAAGCTACGAAATACTGTTCTCATTCAAGTTGGGTAGTCATTTCTTTTGACAAGAGAGCTTTGATCTCAGCAGTGAAGGTATATTTATGTGCAAGGGAGAAGAAATTTTCATGGTCGAATAAGCGAGAATGGTAGATAGGACACTTGGAAGCAAGGTGGACGTTTTTTTTTGTGCGAGGAAAAATTTTCGCCATCTTTTACGGCGCCGTTCGTTGTGAGGCTTAGGTCGCAAGGAACTTACCGGCTACGGTTGCCTGACAACGACGAGTGACGAACTAAGTAATGCCAGAACTGATTCGATAGGTGACCGCCGTGGTAAGTGTTTCAACTAATAGGCACGAAGTCCGGGTTCAAGTTCCGACAGGGGTAATAACGTTTTTTTCCGCGGTCCCACCTACACGAGGGTATGACCTTCCGAAAGAACCACCCTCTGAGAGACCCTCCAAGAGACCACCGTGGTAAGTGTGTCAGACTTCTAGGCACGATGTCCGGGTTTAAGTTCCGACAGGGGTAGTAAACGTTCTTTTTTCACGGTCCCACCTACACGAGGGTATGACCTCCCGAAAGTACCACCCTTTGAGAGACCCTCCGAGAGACCGCCGTGGTAAGTGTGTCAGACTACTTGGCACGATGTCCGGGTTTAAGTTCCGACAGGGGTAGTAAACGTTTTTTTTTCTACGGTCCCACCTCCGCGGGGGTATGACCTTACGAGAGTACCACTTGTCTTAAGAGACCATCTCAATTTTCTGTTCAGAGTCGGCAAATAACTGCAAGTCTCCTTCATGTGTCTAGAGACACCTGAAACGGACTCAGCATCATGTTGGTAGATACAAGGCGATGACTCTTCTGAACTGCAAGTGCCAGTTAGTTAGTTAGACTCTATTGGCTGTGGCACTCACACCGGTGATTCAAAATTCAGTAAGGAAATCGAAGGGATAGCTAAAAGAGCCGGAACGCCCGTTGCCGAAGCTGCCGGCAAGCGGCAAAACGGAAGAGCGGCGACATTAAAACATATGAAGCGGTATAATTGTGACCACGCACTGAGCGACAAAGAAGCGCAAGTGCATAATTTGTTTGGGAAAAACGCTGCTCAGTGCGAGGCCGCAGCCCGTGTCGGCAGTGTATTTTTCCAAAACTGCTAATCTTGTGCATCCTATCTTGATGCCTTTCTCGTTCTTAGCTGGAAGCATGGAATACTCCCAAAATGAAAGAAGCTATAACCAACAACTTTATCTTACCAACTAGCGCCATCAAATCGAAGCTCTCCGTTCATGTAATTAATATTTCCTTCCACAAGGCGTCTTCAAACTTCTGCCTGACAATTTTACACTGTTTGATTGTCAGGTGACTGCAAGGTTCACGCTAACCACATCAGCAACGAAAACCAGGTCCAGACACACTTGTCCCTTTTTTGAGTTACGCCGCAATAAAAGTAGAACATCTGACCGGCGTCTGCTGCTTGTAAATTTTTGATTGTGGCCTATGGAGTAAGAAGTTTATTGGCCAAGATGGCCTTTCTTCCCTCAAAAGCGGATTTTCATTGCTACTTAGGCTGCTAGGGTCCCTCAGTCCCTCATACTGCGGCATCTTAAAGCCAATGTTGCGTAGCAGATTCCTTTTTTTTATCGTTCTTTATAAGAACTCTGAGCAGGGATGGTGGAGGTTGCACAGTGGTTAAGCCAGCTGTTCCAAATTTTTCCATTACTGAAGCGTTGTCTTGATTTTTTGCAGTCTAAGGCTTCAGCCACGCACTGAGCAGCAAGAGGCAAAGCGGCGAGTGTCATTTGTTCAACATAGAGAAGTTTTCAGGATTGCATAGTTATGTGAAAGCTGTTGAGAACGGAAATGCTTTCACATTATGTGAATGCTTTGTGCATTATGTGAATGTGAGGCAATATATCGCGGCGTTGAAGTCAAAATTCTAGATGGGTCAAATTTATTTCCTAAAAATTCTGCTTTTTATATTCCGTTTTACATAAAGCTGTTTAGGTACAAATATCTGGAAATACCTTAACGTTACTTAAAAAAATTTCGGTCAGAATTTTGAAAGAGCAGAATTTTCGAACAGGATTTTTTGAACAAAAGCAGAATTTTGATATGCAGATTTTTGAACGCAGAATTATGAACTGTTCCCGGTATCGAGTAGTCATAAAAAATTTCTACGGGAATATTGCTTCCGCAGCCTAGCGGAAATAGACGGCACAAGCTCCAAGACCTTCTCGGCTTTATAGGGAAATCGGCTGTTTGAGCAGGGTAGATGTTTAGGTTTTTTGCCTTTTGAATGTTAATTTAACTGATTGTCTCCCATGTGTCTGTGTGGTCGGCGTTCAAAATAAAGAAGAAACAGCCTCTTACTGATCATGATGGGAGTAGCCGACTGCACCCTTTGGAGCTGCCTTTTTAAGGGATGTCAGCATGGCAACGCTTGGTGGTCGAAACATGTGAATCGGCATCCGTGCAGGTTTAAGTCAAAGAAGTTAAGAGCCATGCCATATGGCTAGCTACCCATTACGGAGGCAAAGGAGGCAGTTGAAGGCTTAAAAAGCGACATAAGTGGAAGTTTTGGTGCTCGACAACGGCAGTATTTCAAACTAGGCAAGTCGAGAGTCTTAGAAAGAAAAAATTGGGATTCGTTGAGAAGGCTAGAACCACCTTGACAGAAATCAGGAGCAGGCAGCGGCTTACGCATGAATGCAATGTCAGGCAGCGGTTTGCGCATGAATGCACTGTCCTTCAAGATGGAAACTTTCTGGTATGGCCGTCTAAATTCTGAGACAGCAGAGAAATAAATAGAATCAACAGCTCGAGATTAACTAGGGCCAACTTCTCAACAATGTATGCTGTGTGTTTTTTTTTTTGCCGAATCCGATGGGCGCTTTGAGAAATTTTTATGACAAATGTTACTCTCGGAGAGACCCTCGCGGAGTTGGGGACGGTGAAAAAGAACGAGTCTTTCTTTTTTTGCAGGTGACGACGTTAGGGTTAAAATAAGTCAGCAGTCTCCCAGTTGTTCTGAACTGGAGTGAAATTAACTTTGGGGCTAACTCAAGGTGTATTCATCTCTCTCCTCACGGATGTTTCCAGCCAGAGCTCATGGGTGGTGAGTGCTTAGCCAGAGATCTGCACAGATACAACGCAATACCTCGTACACTGCTTGTATTCTCTATTTTTTCTACGACTATAACTTATTCAACCAACGCATATCCATTCCCATCGCGCATTGATTGCATAAACGTAACATAACGCGTTTTTGCGGTCATAATGGCTCAAGCATTGTGCGGTGTTTGATTATTTTAACACCACCAACGCGTTTGTATAAGAAAAAACCGCAAACACCGCAATAACTATCATTCGCTCAAATGACCCATAAAAAAAGAGTAAGAGTTCTTATCATAATGACATGTAATTTTGATAAAAATTTGCATGTCATCATGATAGGAAAACGAAACTTCCTTCCTTCCCTCCAACCATCCGCACTTTTGTGGAGCTCAAACGCAAAACATTTGCGGTGTTTGCGATGTTTTTCATATTCAACCTTGCGGTAGCGAGGTTGTGACGCGAAATTCTGACCGCATGCCAATCTCTCGACGGATATGTCGACTTGGATGAGTGTGATTGAAAGGCACATGAGCTGACATGAAGCAAAAAACGACCTTTTACCCCGACAACAAAAGCAAACTGTATACTCGCAAAGTTTAGAGCAGAATTCAGACACGATTAACAGAGTTCTTCCAGGTTTTATAGTGTGTTAAAACAATGATTTGTGACTTTGTAAGGCTTTTAAAAGGCAACAAACAATAAATTGTAAGACCCCCCAAAATATGCGAAACACCTGTGAATGTAAGTTTTCTTGTTACAGTTCAGGCGACGGCTCTTTATGGCTGAAAGTGCGAGTTAGTTTTTATTTTAAAACTTATAGACCCTCTAAGGTTTTTGAGGGCAATATCATCCCAGTTTTGAAGTTAAACTGAGGTAAATAAGAACCTCAAAAACTTTTTCGATTTCGATTCGGGGTTTATATCGATTGGAACTAACTCTGAAGAACATTTCGGACTAGGATCTTCAGAGTTTTCCATATAAAAAGGCAGTTGCATTGCGCGCTTTTATAAAAGTTGACGTATGAACAGAACGTAGAGAGCAAATTGAATTTGTTTGCCTGATTTTTTTTTAGAAGAAGTGACAGTTAGTACAACCTATAATTTCGACAATCAAAAATTTCCATAACATAATTGACGAAGTAAAAATAACATTGAAAAACTGCTCATTGGGTCAACTCCAGAAAAGACTAGTTCCGGTTTGATTCCAGGGAATTCCACTGAAATGTTGGAGACCCGGAACAAACCCATTAGTGGAATATAACTTACCCGAGACTAATACTTTTCCCCGTTGAATGGGGTAAATTTTTCCCAAAGCTTATAAGTTCGCTGTAAGAATTGGAATCCTACCTTCAAAATGTACTGCACAGGCTAGGTTTTACTTAAAAGCGTCAAATTGCATAATTTCAGTATATATGGAACGCTGGGATAGGTAGGTACCTACTCCCACAGACCTCCGTGCAAAGTTAATTTTTAAAGCTTCAACTGAAGCCTGAAGTTTGTACGATAACTTAACTTTCTGTTGCCTCTCAAAGTGAATAATCACTTTCACAAAAAATAATATAAAAAATAAGCACACACATGCCGATACATATGCAGCGATATAATCCTGAAAAAAGGAAACCTGTCAGTAAAATAAACGTACGTCGTGTCATCAAACGAACAAAGGTTTCCTTACTGCATATACATCCCTTACAAAAACGAGCCTTAAAAAAACAACAAGTCTAGAAAGTACAAAATAATAAAGTCATCGTTGTCGTCACCGTGCCGTTGTCTGATGGCGGTCCTAGTGTCTAAAAAGACAGAGAGTAGCTTCAGGATACTCGTCATTTCGCAAAAAAATAAACAACATCAACGCGTTCGACTGTGTATGAACTTTTCCTCCTTTTATACGCAAAAAAGGCTTAACAACTTGGTCACGTTTTCAAAAAGTTGTTGTTTAGCAAAGTGTTTCTACTTTACTCTGTCTGTTGTGTGTTTTGTTCGACTACAACACATAATTCTCTATGGGTCCTTCGTCCTGCGCTCACCTCAAGCCCCGGCGGCGGCACATGGCCAAAGTTCCACTTGAGATGATCCTTCTACGCTTTGTGCTCTTGACTGCCATCGTGCTCCTCGTGTCGTGTGCAAGTTCTTTGTTTTCCTTTTTTTATTGAGCTCGCCGCATTAGCCCATATCACGAGGACGAAACGCTATCATCGAGTGGGCAGAGCTACTGCCTCGCCATGTAAGCACTCGGACTTCTATCCTAGGATTAATCCAGGCCGTAAATTGCCGGCGCTGTCTTGTTTATATGAAAAGGCTAAATCACATCGCAATCTCTAGCATACATGCACGCCTAGCACAAGATAGCCGTTAATATTTTGGTGTAGATACAGTATCTAAGTGGCAAGTGGTTTGGCCTGCATAATCTTTTGCCGTATGAAACGTAGTTGGGAGTCGTTGAATACCAAAATGTAAACAGACTATGAGCTTGCACCATTTGCACCTATTTGTTAATTGGACGCAACGGGTATATGCAGCTCATTCAAGGCTCTTATTTTGCCCCGCCGAAGAGTCCTGGCTGCGTGATTACACATATTTTTGTAGCAATTTGTATACCTGCATGCATTATAGGCTGGCTTACATCGTAATCACAGGGAGGAACTATGTGTGTGGGACGCCGAGCACAAGGATTTGAATATTATGCCTATCAAGGCTGGCAATCGCTTTGCATACAGCGGGTAATCCTTGCCGCGATGTACCTACATACCACGGGCTTTTCATTGTTCTTTCCTTCAGTGGAGACGATGATGTTGTCTGCTTGAGGACGACCAACGCGACGCGCGGATACATTACGATGCATCTGCACTGCACATACAGGGGTGCTTGAACATCGGTGCACTGTGATTGTGGTCATGTAAGGCTGAATGCGGTACTCATTTCACTGCGATCGATAAGGATAGCAATTTGTTAATGAAATCCAAAGGCGATTGTATAGGGCCGGACATAGAGATAATTATATATTGGGCTCATTAGATGGTCAGTTGTTGCTTAGCCGCGAGATGTGTATGCTGTTTGGCAGCGTTTTGCGGTTGAAATAATTACTGCGGCAGGCCCTTGTAAGTGGTCAACAGGCACAGAAGTGAATATGCAAACTGAATACGTCAGATGAAAAGGGCCTGTGGCGAAATAATTAACCAAATTAGGTGCCTCCTATGCGGAAACGTGTTGACCAGCAGAGCTGTTATTACAAATGTCTTTGCCAACGTGAAGCAGTTTGGTTTCTTGAATGCAAACATTGTGTGGTCTACCTGATAAAGGGTGGAACGTTTTCAATTAATGGTTCAGTTCTAAGGGTAAATAGACACCTTGATTTCTTACATTTCAATAATTTAATTTGAAATTGAAATGGCTTTCAGGACTAGTTTTTAATATTATATTGTTCTTATTGTGCTTCAAATACAAGCCAAGGAGTACGTGTTTTATTGGCCATAAGTACTGGAAACAATTAATTGATAGTTGCTTTTTGTGGCTTTCTAAATTTATCTAAAAAAAAGTCTAAGAAAAAAAAGCCATGAAGGAGACTCTCCTTTAAGTGACTCTCCTTCAGTTGACGAGTCACATGTATTTTCCAAATGTAGTGGCACTCAATGGGCGAATTGTTGTCGAAACTAGTTAATTTTTTTGCAAAAAAAACCAGTGAGTTTAATAATGCAGCAAAAAGTGGCAAAATGTCCGCATAATACAAAAGGCACTTTTATTGTCCACTGAAGAGTCTATGGTTAGGTATGGACGAAACGTTGACCCCTGAGCACGCCAAATAGTTATTTATTTGCCACTTAAGTTAACCCCGACAATGTACGAAAATAGGCTGAATGTTTAAGCCTCATTGAATATACATCGCGATGTTAGAGTAGATGTGGCAAAAGTTTTGGACGAGTTTTTTCAGGACCTCGAAGAGTCAGCTTGCTTAACCTATTTCCTTGTGCCTTTTTGTGTGAAAAATCAAGTTTCTTTTTTAAGAACCCTATAACCGAACCATAAAAAACGTTACCCCCTATGAGTAGGTCCTGCGCACGGGCCTGAACCAAGGGTGCCGGTGTGTAGTGGTCAGAGTGTGTGCTTACTACGCGGATGGTCTAGGCTCAAATCCTACCTCTGTCATAAGAAAAAAAATCATAACAATTCTATAATAAACCTGCGTTGGTTTTCCCCGGGTAATAGCACCAGCTGAAGCTTGGCTCATCACTGGCTTTAGTTCTAGCCCCCTGCAAGGCGGGGTAGAATAGCCCCGCATAGGTAGGTAAGTGTGTCTTAAAAGTGCCTATTGGATGGTTTTCAGCCGGAGGTATGGCAACTGCATTTTAAGGGATCCTCACTGATATGGGAGCATACTTCATGCGTTACTTCTGTTACTTGTGGAAATGGATGCAATTAAAAAAGTTCAAACCTTTTCAAAAATGCTGGACTATACCGCAAACGAGCTTCTCGATCGAAAAAAGCAAGCAGGATCGCCGTGATGATGATCTTAGGGTACATGGGGGGCGTGGTTCTAGGTACGTTCAACCAAGCATTCGTCAAAAAACGAATACCCCAAAACCAGGTCAATGAAAGAAACAGGGATGCGGTAGGTGTGAGCAAAGCTCTAACCGACCCTGCCGGGAAACTAACCGAATAGCAGACCACCTTTAGTAGGTGGTCAAAAAGAGACGGGTGGGCCCCGAAATGTCACTACTTCGACAGTCAAATTGGAAGCACGACCCTCGTAGGCGGAGACTTTGTGGGGCAGGCATCAGATTGTATACCCACTACCTCGTAAAGGGCTTTGCACTTGAGGCAGCGGCAGAGAAAATAGGAGGTGGTAAAGTTCAGCCCGGACTGAACCGAGCCAAAACCTGAACCGGGGGAAAAGAGTAGCAGAAGCCGCACGACATTTCCTGAAAATACGGTAAACACTGCAAATAATTCAGAGGATATCTAAAGCGAAACTATATCTGAAAGCCAATCCCGTGAGGGCTGGGAGAAGCTATGCTACGGCAATAACATAAAATGGCAACAACTGGCAGTAGCCATCAGGATTAAACGGCGAAGACGAAAGAGGTTAGGGTATTTGCGGACAGGGCGAATAACATTGGAAACCAAAAGAAAAAGTCGCTTAACTTTGCAATTTGACTTCGCTTGAAATAAGCCTTTCCAACCACATGTAACTTTTTTAGTTATATAATCACTCCCAACAGGGGCGATGGGCTTTAAAACTAAGCACTTGTATAGTTGTGTGAGGGAATTGGCAGTTACAGCGACTTGACAGTAAATTTCTTATTAGAGTTCCAAAAATTTCTGAACAAAATTTGAAGACTCGATCTTGTCAATAAGCCGTCTAATATATGAATGGGTATTGCTGAAAGAACTAACCTAGCTCAGACTTGCGGACTTCATACACAATTTCTATGAATTTATGTAATTACTTTCCTTTACTTTTCATGGTCCGCTCGACATTTTTTCGGTCTCAACTATTTCTTAAGTTTGGGGTCCGCACAATTATTTTTACAATAATTTAGCTAAGGACCAGCTCAGTGCGAGGTCATCGAAGTCCCGGAGTAAAACTGAGATTAACCCTATACTATTAAGTTTTTCAGTTAAATTTGACTTGGGCTTGATCTAGGCTTAAGTCACAAAATTTGGTGAGGTTATCCCTGATCAAACCTTGGAGAACAGTCCGACTTTCTTTGCCTATTTTTTCTTTGTGAAATGACAGTAAGTTTTGCGTGTTTATGTGAAGAATGACACTTAAAAAGAACTCGACATTCTTTGCTTATTTTTTTCTTGGAGAGTTGGGAGAGTGAAAATTTCGACAGTATAAGATTTCTAAAGCTTTTTTGATGGAGTTAACTGAAAAAACTAGAGTCTGTCCCAAAAAACTGCTCACTGGGTTAACTCCAGTTTTGTGTTATTGCGGCGTAAAGAAGTCTTGGTTTGTCTAAGTTTGGTCTAACTCGGCACTGAAAAACCGGTTAAAAGTGCTCATGTCTCGGTGCAACTAAGGTTTGTTGGAATAACTGTGGTCGAGTGCCTTTTTTCGAGGATCTTAAAAAGTATGGCTTGGATTTTTCCTTAACCTTTGTCTAAGCGTGTTACCTTTTAGCTGAAAAATTTTTGTGTTCTAAAACCTGACTGGGCTACTGCAAGCAAAGATGCCTCGATCTAAAGAAAACTCTTAAACCGACTTCTGTACTAAGATGAAGACTGAGATAAAGGATTTTTTTAACGACTTCTATTACATCATGTTTGAAAAAATTAATCCTTTAGTTGATGTTGTTGGTCGTCTGCATAGACGGAGAGTGGAAGGGGTATAATGGTATGTCTACTGTACGGGTACCAATTTAGCCAGAAGAGTTATAACGGAGTTAAAACATTGCCCGGAAGACTTAAGAGAGATACCTCTATAGTTAGAGCAATCTCTCTTGTGCCCTTTTTTGAAAATGGACACTTTAACTGCTGTTTGCCAATCGCTAGGTGCTTTCCCGCTTTCCCAGGCCACCTTAATGACACGTGTTAGCCATTTAACAACTTCTTCACCCATTGCCTTGACCATTTCCTTCCGGATTTCATCAACTCCAGCAGACTTACCAACTTTAAGCGATTTAATCGCGGCAGTGACTTCATCTACTGTAGGACTATTCTCCGCCCTAATCTCGTCAGCAATGGCATTGCCATCTTCAGTGCCCTGTTGGGGATTGAGCAGCTCCGAAAAGTGCTCGCACCATCTGCGTAAGACGTCGTTGTCATTTCAAAGAAGTAAACCGTCTTTGGATTTTACCCCTTGAACGATATTTAACTTTTCCTTCCTCTGAGTCGGCGAATAGTCTGCCAAAATGTCTTGTTTGCAGATCTGTAATCGTGCTCCAACCTCTCGCCGAATTTTTTCCATGCCTGTTCTTTGGCTGTTCTTACCGCCATATTGGAAGTTCTTCGCGGATCAGTGTGTACCGGGCTCGAGAATTAGAGTTCCTACATTGAATCCACACAATATAGGCTCTCTTCTTCTCTCTGATGGCACCACCAGCCGCCACACCAACCTGCTTCACTCCACAAACATTTCTTGCAGAGGCAATGACTGCCGATGAAAACAGCTGCGATTCTTCCTTTACATTTAAAAGGTCAGAAATTGTTCAAATTTCTCCGAAATGTGCCGATAAATGCAAATCGCTTTCCGCAATCAGATTCAGCATGCTGTAACCTTTCCCACTGTATGCGGGTTACCTGTCTTGGATTTCGCCTGGTTGCCACCCAGGAATACTTATGCCAAAGCGCAATATGCACAACACTAGGTGGTGATCAGTTGACAACTCAGCTCCTCTCAAAAAAACGCGAACATCACGAATCATTTTTTGAAAACACGATAGAACCACAAAGAAATCAATCAAAGACCTCTGATTTAAACTGTGCCTGTACCAAGTGTATTTGTGAATGTCTTTGTGTGGGAAAAAGTTGTTGGCCATTAGCACAGCAAAAGTCCAAAAAGTTCCCTCCGTTCCTGTTTTGATCCGGGTCACCGTGCCTCCCAATCACACTTCTCCAAGTACTGTCGTCCGTGCCCACATGAGCATTGAAGTCACCCATCAGAAGGAAGAAGTCCATTTTTGCCACTCTATCCAGCGCAGCATCAACTGCGTTCAAGAAGGCCGGATACTTTGACTCCAGGTTGGGTGCTTAAGCTTAAGCTTTAGGATCAAAACCCTCCCTCCCAATGGAATAAACTCCAATACGTTTTCCGACAGCCGGGGGCTTGTGAGTACCCCCACACCCGCCCGTGCACTCATGTGGGACGCCAGACCAGAAAAGTCTCCACCCATCAGCGAAGTCTCTGGTTCAGTAGGCTAAAAATTAAAATCAAAAAAATGTTTTTTTCCTAAAAACGCCCCCAAAAAGTAGGCGAAGCTCAAAACTTTGTAAGTAACAAACTTTGACATATGAAAAAAAAATTCGACATATGATTCGATTTGGAGTGAACTTTCCGTGAAATCGGGCTTTTAAAGATTTAACATGTTAAATGTGAGCATGGTCGATATTGTGGGCGATCCAATTTGTTAAAGGCTCTGGGCTAATATTGCTCAATACCAAAATTTGAGTTCCTACGCCTTGTTTAACTTGACCAAAAAGCATTTTGAAATAAAATGGGAAATAGAGGTTGTCTCACATTGCAGCCAGTAGTGGGCGTGGCCGTAGGTGGATTTAGCCAATTTTCACACTTTGTCTGTGCAATAGAAGAACCAAGAAGTGTACCAAGTTTCAGCTCTCTAGCTTGATTTTGAAGACCTAAAACCTTTACACATACAGACGGACGGACGGGCGGACGGACATGGCTTAATTGATTCATCTGTCGGTCTCGATCATATCTCGAAAAGGTCTTAGGGGTCTACGATGATTATTTCACCGTGCTACAAACTATGCATTAAAATTAATAAACCTGGGTCGGTTATTAACAGAGGTGACTGGCAGAGATCAATGGTTGAGACTCAGGTCCACAAGTATAGTAAGGTACTGGTTACTTGTGCACCAGCGGTATTTTCTTGGCAAAGCGCAAAAACATCCAATAATCCGGTTCTCCATTTTTGGAAGATTCAAAATAACGTCTGTGGCGTCTGTTCAGTTTGTGGTCTTTAGTCTTACTTTCGGCAACACTTAAATTATTCATCTGAGTCAACATCGTCCTCATTGACGAAAAGCACCCACATTTAAAAGAGAGACATTAAAGTCCAACACAACATTTCTCACAGACGCATGTAGGTATTCATTATTCCTCTCACGGCACATCATCACTTAATAATGGTCTGCAATTATCATCGCCAATTTCCAACAATACCTCAGACAAATCGCTTCATTGTCGATTCCCAGAAAAAGAATATCTCTCCGACCGACCTCCTCCTTGTAACAGAAAAACACAAAATGCGAAACTAAAATCTTCGAAAGGCTCAATGCTTATGCAGCTCGGTGTAGGGTTGGGTACCGTCTAGGTACCTTATAAAGGGACACGCGATAAGCATAATTCTGTGGCAGGCACACTGCCAGTTAAATTAATTGAAATTCACTTTGGGATTACAAAGGAAAGCGTGCGAGAACACAACGAGGATATCTCGTGCATCTATATACCTATGCTTACCCACGGACATATCTTTGGGCACAGGCATACACATTGTATGCGTCGAGATAATTGCATATTTTTATACAAGACCCATCGACTCGAGAGACAATGTCAATCGCAATAAGGAATACAAAAGTAACAAGCAATGTTCCTTGTCATTGTAGATACCCTCCCTTTTAGAGGTGGAGGCGAAGGTCCCAATATCAATGGCTTATTGAATTCACTTGCAGTTTTGTGAATTCTTAAGAGTTTATCCCCGTGCCATCAAGGACACACTACACAGCACCAGACTATATGCCACAAGAAGAAGACATTGTCAACAGACAAAGAAGCGCGCCGCGCCGTCAGGTCTGTGGGGTTCATTAGTCGATTTCTTGAAGCATACTGCGACGCTGCGTCTGAAGAATGCCACTTGTTTTTGGCATTCAGGACAAATCGATTTTCGAGGGAAAATCTTTTCCTTTTCATAGGATACAGTTTTTTCGCAGTGATTTCGGTAACTCATTACGAGTGCTTCTTGATAAGCGACTCGCTGGTGTGGGGTGCTTCGTCTTAGAGCTACCAGTCAATGCGTCGATGAAACATCAAAAGGATTTCAGCAACAGATTCGGTTTGGGGTAGTTATTCCCCTCCCAGGATTGAAAATTGAAAAATTAACCGAATTTCTTTCGAGCCTATTTTGAATTCGTTTAACAATGTCTGGGCGGAGGGAGTTCATCTTCGTACACACGATCAAAGCGCAAGGCAATCATTACATGCCCACACCAGAAGAGGCTGAGTGCTCTGGATAAAGGGTGCTCGAGTGGCGCAATTAAAGCGCGTACATGACGTAATTACATTTCCAAAGCTACAAGTATGCAGATACATAATTATTATACCTACGGGGAAGTTGTTTTGCTTTTTTTTTCTATTCCGTTTCGTAGGTAGGTGGAAGATCTGTGAGGTGGAAATCAACTATTAAGTCCATATTATGTCAGTTGACAGTTTGTTGGCATGACATCGAGACTTGGAGTTGGGGAATCGTAGGTTCGTTGTACACGTTTTAGCATACTCGCCTAGTAACTGTGCATACGTAAGAGTATGTGTGGAGACGCGTAATTGCTATAAATAGAAGATTACCAGGGATTAATGTCGGACAGAGAGCATGTTGTAGTTAACGTAGAAAAAAACGATGCAGAACGACAGAAATGACAGCTCGTGTGAGGGCAGCGAAACGTATAAGGCATTGCGAATGGTTGCGCGCGCGAAGCAATTTAGTGTTTTTAAACGAAGCCATCGCGTTAAAGTGATCTTGGAGAATTAGCTAAATGAAGTTGGATCTTTAAAAGGATTAGCGTAAGCCTTTCAGGCGTGCTTAGACTGATGCGCGAGTTCGATGCCGGCAATATCTCTTTTGCCGCTATGAAGAGGTGAATCTGAAGGAGGCTTAACCAAGTGTCAGATTTCTGAGTTGAGATGCGAAATGCGTGAACTCAAGATGCGATCACTTGAAGGAGACATAAAACATCTTGACTTGTAAGTGGCAGATTACATTTGACGGCCGAAGGAGGGGGGTCAGTCGAGTGTCTGACGTGTTTAATTTTGAACTCTGCTGGCCTTGGGGGAAGTTGCGTTTTTCTCGATTATTGCCTTGAATACTAGAGTTTTTAAAACAAAGTCATCCATTAAAAAGAAATTCGAAGCGTTTAAATTCCCACAATCGTATAGGGACGCAGGCTGAAGAAAAGTATATCTTAAAGCCACCCAGTTGAAGGTATAAATTACGTTGCATATTAGGTTCAATAATTGAGAAAAATACAGATTTTTGCTAGTAACCTAGAGTTACGAAGATTAATAAACCTTCTTGGCGTACAAACTTGGGAAAACCCAATCGCCTTGTGTCTCATATTGGTTCTGTAGGCGCGACGTACAATCTTAATAGATTGTTGAAGGAGCCAAAAAGCACCAAAGACTGGACAGAAGAAGATTTCAACAGTGGTATATGGAGCAATGAATCTAAGATCAAGTTATAAGGTAACTCTTTGCTCCCCAGTGGCAATATCTCTGCCCCCAGAACGTCTCGAGGTGGAAGATCGCGGCCACGCGCCAGCAAGAGAGTCTTATAAGAACATGCGGGAAGCTACCCGGACTCTGAAACTCTTTGGAGATATTCTGGAGACGGACAGAACACCGGCGCAGATCGCTAAACTTAAACGGGCAGAGAAAATATTCTCGCAAAGGTGACGCGTATAAGCGACCGAAGTCGGAGGAGCATACCGATTCGGTATCTAAGCGTCTTAAGGTGAAGAACACTATCACCGCCGACAAGTAGTGGCGGTGATAGCCTTTGTTTCTGACACTCCGTCTGACATGGAGACGGAAGACTGTCTTAATACGGTCCTTCTGAGCAAAGACGAACTTCTGGGTTCGTTTTCGGACTCGGAAGGCCTAAGCATACTGTGGTAGATGTTTCTCTGCCTGACTGTAGCAACCATACTGCAGTTAGTTCAGTTAACCTCCATCATTCCAAAATGGCCTCGGCCTCCCTTCTTCTCAAGATCGAGAAGATATTGTCCTAATCCAAGAACCATGGGATGTTGACAACAGGGTTTGCGGACTTAGGACTCCTGATTACTACGATCTGTATGAGACAGAAAAATGTAAGCCTAGATCTTGCATACTAGCGAAACGTAGTCTTAATGTATTTTCACTCCCTAACTTCAGCGACCGAGTCATCATCTTGGCGAAGCTAGAGACGGCAGCCTCAAAAAAGCAGATGGCTCCTGGACTTCCTCCAGCGCAGAATCGCTGAACCTGCTACTGGACACCCACTTTGGGGGGGGGGGGGGGGGGGGAGTTGGTCTCCGATATTATTAATAGTGTTAAACTTAACAGGTCAATGCCACACATAACTTATAAGAATGATCTGATAACTAGGGATAGATTGCTCTGGGCACTTAATAGCTTCAAACCTTATAAATCGGCAGCACCAGACGGCATAATACCAGCCGAACTACAAAACACATCGGATATTATGCTCCCTGCACTGGAGATAATTCTGAGAGGTTACGTAGAGATGGTCCATATTCCGCTGTAATGGAGAGAAGTGAAAGTGGTGTTTATAACCAAAGCCGAAAAATATTCCCATATTACTCCAAAGGATCTAAGGCCATCAGTCTATCATCTTTTCTAGAAAGATTGATTGATATCCACCTACGTTCTAGGTGCACTTTAAACTTTTAACGAGTAGGATTATTAACTCAAAGCTAGGCGAGACCACTGCCAGAAGATCAGTCAGCAGAGGAACCCCGCAAGGTGGAGTCCTATTCCCACTCCTTTTGAATCTAGCGGTGAACGAACTGCTGGTTATCCTGGAAGGAGAGGGCTGCAGAGTGTTCGCTTATGCAGATGACACTGCCATTACCGTTTCCTACAGAACGCTTTAACAAGCTAACCAGTTGAACTGACAGTTGTGGACTGGGTGTCAATCCCCACAAAACTGAACTTGTCCTCTTCACCAGGAAATACAAAATCCCACATATCGACCCTCCCTCAATCACTAGCTTAAATTTCTCCGAAGAAGCTAAATATCTGGGTCTCATACTCGATAGAAAGCTCAGCTGGACATTTAGTATACAGGAAAAGGGTCCGGAAAGCTACGATAGCACTCTTTTCCTGCCAAAAAGCCATCGGCAACAAGTGGGGACTTCAACCCGGAACCACCCACTGGCTATATATCTCGGTCGTCAGATCGATACTGACGTATGGAACGGCTGTCTGGTTGACCGCTTTGAATAAAGCGGTAAACCGCGACAAGCTAAGCAAGGTCCAAAGGTCAGCTTGCTTATGTATAAGCAGAGCGCTTCGCACCACTGTCTCAGCAGCACTAGACACCCTGTTCCATCTAATTCCCCTTGATATTTTCAGCAGACAAACAGCTGCTATCTCTGAGTGGACCGATAGTGAGATAGGTCACTCCGCCATTCTGAACACATTCAGATCCCCTTCTAGAAAAATAGACTTCACTATACCCCAGTTACAATTTGAAAAGAACTTCCAGACAACTATCCCCCCAAGGTCTTCTTGGGATGACTGTGTGCCTCTGGAATGCGAATCGATTCACTTCTACCCAGATGGATCAAAGACAAATGATAAGGTAGGTGGGGGTGTAATCTCAGAAAAACTAAATCTTAGGCTTTCTTTTTATCTTCCGGATCATTGTAGTGTTTTCCAAGCTGAAGTCACGGCGATTAAGGAAGCCTTAACCTGGCTTAAAAATAACTGTATATCAGCCAAGGAAATACGTATTTTTCTTACAGCCAGGCGGCCATCAAGTGCCTGGAATCGGTTTCTATAAGCTCTAAAGTAGCCTAACATTCTCATGTGACATAGTGACTTCATTAGTAGCTCAAAATAGTTCAACGAGTAGCCGAATTTTCCAGATCTACGTGCTATCACAATGGCCCTACAATGGGTTCTTCGAACCCGACAGCCACTACAACCTAACCTAACCTAATCAAAATCATCGAGTGAAAGAAAAAATCGTTTACTTTAAAATGCAGGCGGAGAAACATGTGCTTATTGTTTATAAAAAGCCAAAAATTATTTAAATAAAAACTTATAATAACACTAAAAACGGTAAAAAAAATTTAACATTTTTTTGTTTATTTTATTAACATTTTATTACTCCAGTTAATTTGCGGCTCTGGTATAGGTAAAAATTATTTTTCGTTTCCTCAAATCGGGGCTACGGAGAATACGTAGTTTCATAAATTTTTTCCCCACATCCTAGGCAAACTTAGTCTAGTTAAGACCTGCTTGATTGGCCCTGCACACAAATGCTGACCCCCCAAAAACTCCATCAAAATCTCCTCTCTTTCCTGCCATAAATCAGCTGCTGAATTGCCACTATCATATCAAAATTGCATAACCCTCCAGAAAAACCATCGGCTACCCAATTAAACCCGCCCCAGCAACAATGCAACATCAAATTGCTCCACAATGTCGTATAGTGCAGCCATTGCGCACACTTAAAAGCCGTCACAGCATACCTCTATACTCTGTCTGGGGCACACTGGATCCAATTCAAATCCATCATCTCTCACGGTTCGTAACAGCCGCCACAACGGACGAAATTTCAATTTGCCACCCCACGCGCGCCGTACAGTTGTTGAGATTAAATTATCAACCGAATGGAACCGTTCGCGCAATCAAACTTCGAAAACGTATTTACACGGCCCGTCATGACGCGCACCGCGGCAAATGGTTTGCCACTCTATTAAATGTCTACCGCGCCGCGCCAGCCGCCCGCCTTTGCGTTGGTGGAGCAGTCTTAGAGACGCTTAATTGCAACCCCCTTATTCGTATGGCAGGTGGAACGCGCGTGCGGCCCCGACTACGGGTGGGTAGGCACAGCTGTTCGCGGATGCATCACGAGACACCAGCAGCTCATTCGCGCGTCCCTTGAGGGTAATCACCTTGCATCCTCGGGGTAATCTTGTCAATTAGAGGCAAACTCGTTATATACGTCAAGCACTGTATGATCTCTGCACTTTTGGGGGCTTTGTGGCATCAGTTCTACATGACAAACTATCCACACACTCGAGAGTGGTGGCCGGGTGACATGTGTGAATGTGCCTGCGACAGCAGACAGATGTTAAAGTCTGTCTGCCCATCTACTGCCACCTGAATTTTGTGTGCTGCCCCATCATGGACGTCGACATTATTTTTAAAAGCTACGTTGTGTGCAATGAATAACTTCCGTTGATGAGCCATGAGAGGTAGGGTTGTGCATAACTGAACTATAAACCCTCGAACTGCCATGCCCGCTTCAACCTAGATTCCCAGCCAGCCAGCATCATCACTCCGGCACATCCCCATCCCATCAAGCCATCGGAGAGATTCCATCTCTAATGCCGGTGATGATAGGCGACCGACGCGTCTCGATGTCAGAGTGTCGTGGTCGTCCTCTGCTGCTGCTGCAACTGATGCCAATGGAGCTGTCCTGGAAAATTGTTTTCGCAAATTCTGATGGAAGGGTATAATGGCACCGGTGATGATGGGAGATGATTTAAATGCATCTAGACACCCTGTTCCATCTAATTCCCCTTGATATTTTCAGCAGACAAACAGCTGCTATCTCTGAGTGGACCGATAGTGAGATAGGTCACTCCGCCATTCTGAACACATTCAGATCCCCTTCTAGAAAAATAGACTTCACTATACCCCAGTTACAATTTGAAAAGAACTTCCAGACAACTATCCCCCCAAGGTCTTCTTGGGATGACTGTGTGCCTCTGGAATGCGAATCGATTCACTTCTACCCAGATGGATCAAAGACAAATGATAAGGTAGGTGGGGGTGTAATCTCAGAAAAACTAAATCTTAGGCTTTCTTTTTATCTTCCGGATCATTGTAGTGTTTTCCAAGCTGAAGTCACGGCGATTAAGGAAGCCTTAACCTGGCTTAAAAATAACTGTATATCAGCCAAGGAAATACGTATTTTTCTTACAGCCAGGCGGCCATCAAGTGCCTGGAATCGGTTTCTATAAGCTCTAAAGTAGCCTAACATTCTCATGTGACATAGTGACTTCATTAGTAGCTCAAAATAGTTCAACGAGTAGCCGAATTTTCCAGATCTACGTGCTATCACAATGGCCCTACAATGGGTTCTTCGAACCCGACAGCCACTACAACCTAACCTAACCTAATCAAAATCATCGAGTGAAAGAAAAAATCGTTTACTTTAAAATGCAGGCGGAGAAACATGTGCTTATTGTTTATAAAAAGCCAAAAATTATTTAAATAAAAACTTATAATAACACTAAAAACGGTAAAAAAAATTTAACATTTTTTTGTTTATTTTATTAACATTTTATTACTCCAGTTAATTTGCGGCTCTGGTATAGGTAAAAATTATTTTTCGTTTCCTCAAATCGGGGCTACGGAGAATACGTAGTTTCATAAATTTTTTCCCCACATCCTAGGCAAACTTAGTCTAGTTAAGACCTGCTTGATTGGCCCTGCACACAAATGCTGACCCCCCAAAAACTCCATCAAAATCTCCTCTCTTTCCTGCCATAAATCAGCTGCTGAATTGCCACTATCATATCAAAATTGCATAACCCTCCAGAAAAACCATCGGCTACCCAATTAAACCCGCCCCAGCAACAATGCAACATCAAATTGCTCCACAATGTCGTATAGTGCAGCCATTGCGCACACTTAAAAGCCGTCACAGCATACCTCTATACTCTGTCTGGGGCACACTGGATCCAATTCAAATCCATCATCTCTCACGGTTCGTAACAGCCGCCACAACGGACGAAATTTCAATTTGCCACCCCACGCGCGCCGTACAGTTGTTGAGATTAAATTATCAACCGAATGGAACCGTTCGCGCAATCAAACTTCGAAAACGTATTTACACGGCCCGTCATGACGCGCACCGCGGCAAATGGTTTGCCACTCTATTAAATGTCTACCGCGCCGCGCCAGCCGCCCGCCTTTGCGTTGGTGGAGCAGTCTTAGAGACGCTTAATTGCAACCCCCTTATTCGTATGGCAGGTGGAACGCGCGTGCGGCCCCGACTACGGGTGGGTAGGCACAGCTGTTCGCGGATGCATCACGAGACACCAGCAGCTCATTCGCGCGTCCCTTGAGGGTAATCACCTTGCATCCTCGGGGTAATCTTGTCAATTAGAGGCAAACTCGTTATATACGTCAAGCACTGTATGATCTCTGCACTTTTGGGGGCTTTGTGGCATCAGTTCTACATGACAAACTATCCACACACTCGAGAGTGGTGGCCGGGTGACATGTGTGAATGTGCCTGCGACAGCAGACAGATGTTAAAGTCTGTCTGCCCATCTACTGCCACCTGAATTTTGTGTGCTGCCCCATCATGGACGTCGACATTATTTTTAAAAGCTACGTTGTGTGCAATGAATAACTTCCGTTGATGAGCCATGAGAGGTAGGGTTGTGCATAACTGAACTATAAACCCTCGAACTGCCATGCCCGCTTCAACCTAGATTCCCAGCCAGCCAGCATCATCACTCCGGCACATCCCCATCCCATCAAGCCATCGGAGAGATTCCATCTCTAATGCCGGTGATGATAGGCGACCGACGCGTCTCGATGTCAGAGTGTCGTGGTCGTCCTCTGCTGCTGCTGCAACTGATGCCAATGGAGCTGTCCTGGAAAATTGTTTTCGCAAATTCTGATGGAAGGGTATAATGGCACCGGTGATGATGGGAGATGATTTAAATGCATCCGGCTGAGTTAGTCTGTGTTTGTTTGAACGTTTAGAGACTCGAATGCACCTGTTCGCATATGCAGGAGGTGGGAAAATACGCTTGCATACATCTGGCTCTATGCATACTGCGCCAGTGAGTGTTTGAACGGCGCGGCGTTAGTTTTGTTGAAATGTTAATGATGTGCTGTTTTCACCTGCGGAAAATGTTAGCTTTCGTGTTTTATTTTCGTTTCTGGTTAAACACTTTACAGAGGATTCAATTTAATAATGAAATAGATTGTGGTTTAGGTTGGTGGCGAGACGGCGGCGGCGGTTGTTTACTACTCTATCGTTTTAGAATAGAATCCAACCAGAATTGAATGAATTTCTCTGGTTGGATCATGTAAATGTCGAATTTATAAACTCACAAAAAATAGCTTCATTTGATGTGGTGTTAACTGGCACTTTGATGTTAGTTGCATTTGCTTTGGAGAGCTTTGTTTCTATTCAAGCGTTCTAACCTTTGTAAGCGAGATACGTGCCATCAAGGGTAATGAAGCTCAACAGGGGATTAGGATTAATTGGCCTCGTATGGAGAGAGAATAGAATATGATAGGGCGCTGTAACTATGCAAGTATTTGTGGCTTACAGCTACAGTCATTCGGTGTTGTTGTTGTTGTGGGTTCTACGAAGTGGATTCGAACGAACACTTCAATTTTTATTAAGGTACAAAAATTCAAACAGTAAATTGTAAGTAGTATTGTGAAATATTGACGGGGTTGTTTTCGTAGCAGAACGAGTAACAGGAGCTGTTAAGGACTTAAAATGTTTACAAGCTACTTTCAGAAAACAGGTCGCTAAATAAAGTTCCTAAAAATAAATAACGAAATTCGGCACAAAAACCAGTTTACTCATTATTGAATGTCTCGTATCGTAAGTCTGTGATTAGCAAGTACTATTCCCAAAGCAATCGCTTTTAAAGGCTCAATACAGGTGGATAATTTTAGCTACTTTGCAGTGAAACTGGAGTCAGTTACCAGGCTTTTCGGTGACACAATGTCTGTTAAAGCCTAGTTCCACATTTCCTAGTTCCTAGTTCCAAAATTTTAGCAATTCTCAAACTGGCAAAGATTTTTGTAGGAAAACGTTGAGTTTTAAACATAATATTTCCATTAGCGTAGGAATCCAGCAAGCCTGAGTGGAAGCCTTCTATTTTTACAAATCAAATGTCAAATTTTATTTTTTTTTTCTCAGCTAACCTAGAAATAATCCTATTTTTACCCAAAATCTGAAACTTTCCCCTAAGATCTGAAACAAAGTAGGGTGTAGATTTTTGTATATTCTCTATATTAAGCGTATGGTAAAATCGGTTGAAATGGCGCAGGGGGGAAAGCGGCGCACTTCATATGTCTTTTCAAGCAGCACGTGTTTGAATCGTCGTCGGTCCTCGACTGGGATTCAAATGGTGAACACCAAGTTGTCTTAAGTGAAAAATAAAAAAAAAGGGAAAGAAGTGTGCATTCCCAAAGATTTCTATTTTCCTGCTCTGTTTTCTTCTAGTAAAGGAGTGGCGACTTGTGATCAGGCTGATATAAGTCCTGGCGGTCGTACCCACGATTGGTTTTATTAAAGTCACCTAATCGTTTAGTTTTACATCCACTGAAACAAGGCACGTCGAAGGTAAACACCTTCAAGACTTTCTAACTGGTTTGAAGGAGTTTTATTTGCCTTCGATTGATAGTTTGGTCAGGCGATTAGAAATGGATCTTAAAAAATGGGAGATAACGACCAAAAAACATTACTCCCGGAAAGATTTAAACAATATTTAGGCATTTTAACTTTGGAAAGTTGAGCACAAAAGCGGCCAGATCCAAGAGAAGTAGAAAAAAGAACTCAAGCTTCGACTCCACTTCCACATCCACAAGAAAACAAGGAGAAAAGCAAAGTGAAACAAAGTTCTAAATCCGCTAATGATCCGTCATTCTCCGGCTGCAAAAATGTATGCTTTTCTTCAAACACACCATCCCGAATCTGATGGGATCGTCCACCAGAGGACTTTAAAGAAAGTTTTTATGCATTATGTGAGGAGGAATACAACACTACGAGTAGGAGGAGTGGGTAGTTGCAGTATGTTCTATGCCAAAAGTTGTCTGGAGGCACAAGTATGGAAAATATAACTTGAAAAAAGTCAAATGCGCCAATTTACCAGATAGTGTGTACCGTATTACCCTCCCGTGAGAATAAATGGTTTATTTTTGTGTTTCTATTTTTTAGCCAAAAATCAATATGTGCGTTGCCTTTGATCAAATGCAATCAATTACAATGGTGGGGTGCCGTGGCGTAGTGGTTAGTGTGTGTGCTTACTACGCCGGAGGTCTGGGTTCGAATCCTGCCATCGTCACCTTAAAAAAACAAAGACTTGCTCTTTTTCACGGCCCCCACCTCCGGGAGGGTCTGACAAATCCTCCGAGAGTATCGTTTGTCTTGAAAAACTTCTTAAAGTGCCGTTCGGATTCGGCAATAAATTGTAGGTCCCCTTGTATGTAAAGAAATTAACACACCAGCATACATTGTTGAGAAGTTGGCCCTGGTTCACCTCGAGCTGTTGCGCCACTCTATTTATTTTTATTTATTTAATCAATTGCAATAGCATTATAACGGTATTCTGAAAGGTAAGTCGTAGAAAGACAAAATTTAATGAACGGAAAAAGCGAACCCAACCATTGACACTTTTTCTAAACACAAATAACGGTTTAATTACAGTTTGAAGTTTCATGGGAAAATGGATTAAATATTTTTCAATACTTTTTAAACAGACAAGAAGTAGAAAAACGAAACTTAAGGTTAACTTAATACTGAACTTTATCGAAAAACCAAAATTTGTAAAAATATTTAAAAAAAAAAGCTTTTCAGAAATCAAAAGTTAAAAATGGATGGCGTTTTTCAAAGTGTTTGGGGCCATAGATTTTGAGCTGCTTCTTAGTACACAAAGTCAATATTGAACACACGTATAAAACAACTTAAGTAAACTAAGTGCTAAGGTCATATTTTTCAGTAAAAGTTTTGATACAGCGGTTCTGGCGCATTTTCGAAAAAAAAATCGACATGCATAAAAACCGTGTCACCCCCTTATCTTCGGTGTTATTAAGAGAAATCTTGTATATATTTACTTATACTTTATTAAGCCATTTAACTGTCTTTAATAAGACTTATCCTTCACTGTGTGTACACACTTGATTAATTTGGCTGAATTATGTAACATTTAAAACTAAAGGATAGCTAATTGCATTAAAAACGTCTCAAAAATGCCGTTTCCAACCTCACGTTTGTAAGCCCATTTATTAAACTTAATAAAATAAGATTATAAAGTTGATAAGCTTAAGATTAAGTAGTCCATCTTTTTCAATAAAAAAAATAAAAAAAAACTATGAATATGAAAATAGTAAATGGTTTTCTAGATGTGTTTGAAAACACTTTAGTTGACTGACTAAAATGATGCTGCTGGCAAATATGTGCATCGTTACTTCTGGACCACTTATTTGACATCGACCAAAGATGACGCAAGCTCAAACACATGAACGCTAACCAATACACAACAGTTTCAAAAAAAAAAATTTTAACATTAATTAAAAAGCCAACCGAACGTATCGTTGCTTATATTGGGGAGCGGCCCCTATGACAAAGCCACACATTTCTCACTTTTCAATAATTTAATATTTTTTCTTAAGAAAACAAAAATATAAAAATATAAAAGAAGGGAAAAGTTTTTCTTTGTATTGAAAAGTGAAAAATTACAACAATTTACAATGCTACAACATTATAGTAAACTTTCAAATAAAAGTACAATCCAAGTACCCAGTACCTTGTACTTATGCTCGTACTTGGAGTAAGCAAGTAGGTACAAAGTACATTTTCAAGTACAAATGTAATTTGGCATGTTTGCAGGTTATACCATGTCTACACCGAACACAAATCCTCGATTAATATAAATTTTCATTAAATCCTCTACAAATCAATCAAATTTAAATCCTCTCGGCAAGCGATTAAAAATGAATAATAATCCCGTTTACCATATCCACAAACTTATTTTCTGTACCGTTATAGCAGTTTGAGAATCAAAAAAGGAAACTTAAACTGTCCCTGTGCGACAGATTTGTCGCAAGTACGTTTTCTATTGTGCCTTTTACTGAGCAAATCGTTTTTCGTTCCTGGGAAATGACATCGCCACTCTCTTTTGAGAGCCAAAATGACAGAAAGAAAGTCTTCGTGCCAAATTAATCCCATATTTGTCCTATGGAGCCACTTTGGGATTTATTTTTAATCGTCTCCCGCTAATCTTCTTTTAATTGTCGGTGGAGACATAGTATTAGACTTAAATGTGCGCAAATATGTAATTTTTTGATCAAATTGATTTTTTTTCCCAAATCGGCCACTATAAATGGGCCTGACCAAAAACTTTGTACAAAAGGGATCAAGAATAGAGTCTGGTTTATCTTATGTGCTAATTTTTATTTCTTATTCTTTCCTAAAGCAGGCTTAAAGACAGACGAAATTCTAAGCGTTTCTTGGATCCTGTCTCTGAATGTGTGAGGTGCGTGGCCCAAAACTTTGTACCAGTGTTGACTCAAATACATTAAAACCTGTGACAAGTGCTTTAGCAAACATAAGATGGTTGACAGTTTCAACCTCAAGTCTACATCGATATTTGGTTTTGATTTTGTTTAAGGTGGAAAACTGACGTTAAGCTGAAGCGCTGCTGTGAGGTAGTGAACAAAGCACCACTGAGATTTTCGTGGTGCAGTCACGTAAAATAATTAAAATAGACCAATCTTCTCTCTTCATTTTAGGAAAGAGACTTATTGCAGTCATTTGAAATAACTAAAATAGACCAATAAGATTAAAATTTAAAATGTAAGTAAAAAAACTTATTAACGTTATAGAAAACATTTAGAGCTTATATTTTAGTAGTATAAATGAACAGTTTCCTTATAATGCCGACAAGTAATCGACGAAACGTCAGAAAGCAGAATATCTTTGTTTTGTTAGGGCCATTAAAACAAAATGATGTGCTCCCCAGGGGTTTTGATTTCGTCACTGCACTCAAGCTTTATGATAATCCTGGAATTATGAAACATGATAGGTGGACAGATTTTAATATCAAAGTACTGTGACAGTGCCACAAAATTGGCACAATCCGACTTTAATAACAATTTTTAATACACAACGACGTATTGATACAAATGTCAAAGTGGGAACCACTTAAAATCAGCATTGAATAATGATCACTCAATGGTCATTTTAATGACTCCAATAAATTGTTCAGAAACAGTTTGTCGAATTGCAAAATTCTAGACATTGCATTCTATTTAATAAAACTTTCTAAACATTCACTTAAGTGGTCTCAGGACTAAGGCTTATCGCACACAAGCAATTTCTTAAAGCATCAATAGTTTACTCACATTCCAAGAAAGCAGCGCTAACATAAGCAACTTCTTTAATTCGCAAAGGTACCTACATTGAACTATTTGCTCTGTAAAATATCCCTTAAGTGAAAAAAATAAAAGAGTTTCATGGCAGCATTCAAAAACAAAGCTGTATGTGTTAAAAAAAGTCATTTATGACAACAAGCAACTAAAAAATCTGTCGCAAAACACAGATTTAAAAGTTGCCGCAAACTGGTTTCGTGTCGGTTGCGCATTGAACATGTGTGCGATAAGCCTCGAACGTTTTAAAAAAATGTTGCATTAAAGCCGCAAAAAAAAGTAAAAATTATAAACATAAATTTAATTAAAAAAAAAACACATTTAAAGAAATATTATCAAAAGATTTTTTCCTTTCCACTTACCTTCAGTTCATATATGAAGTCTGTTTCATCTAGCAGCACTATCCTTACGGACATTATCCTTGACGGTCGACAAAGGCAATCCATGGCAAGGCTAGGAGATTGACTTTTCCGTCGTGTAAATTGCACCCAATTTTCCGGTCACAAAATAAAAAAAAATATTTCCCCCCGTATTCTCGTGTAGTTGTGGGTTGTTTCACTCGCGTAAAGTTTGTTCTTTTTTCTCAATTTTCACAACAGAGTTTCATTTGCATCCGCCAATGTGTGTTTGTTTTTTTTTTTTATATCTTAACCTGAAGCGAAATGAAATTAAAAATAAAAAGTAAATTATTACATAGGTATATAAAAAATAAAACAACTGTTATTTAAATTACTTTCGCGGAGGAAAAAGCGATTATGTACAAGGAAATGAAAAAGTGTTGAACTACATCCTGTGAGCAGCATGAGTTTCTTCAGCTTTAAAAAACTCATGTTCACCCGGGTTATTTATGAAACTTTTTAAAAAGTTTTTGTTTTTTTTTTCGTTTTTGTGTGTGCGTCAATTTGATATACTAATCTGCACTCGCAGCATCAGGAAATCAACAGGCTGGAATTTTTTTCCTTCTCATCCTCCAACCAGGATGTAGTTTCCTATAGAAAGAAGCCTCATCATCATTACCACACATTCACCAAAGAATCTGGATTAGCAATACCCTTTCTGGAGTGTGTACTCCATGATTTTTGTTTCGAGTTAAAACCAACACGCACAACACTCGTTTCCTTACATTTGCTTGGATATGAGAATCCTTGCACGCCGGCCGGGTCGTTGACAAGCAGCAGAGGATGCAAAAAATAAAAAACTTCGTTGCGTTCCCATGGCATTCGCACATGACTCTAGCTAGGTTCCAGGATGGGAGGAAGAAAAATTACATACACTCAGCGATTCCCCTGCCTCTCTATATGGTTTCGGAGGAGCTTGCACCGGGACACTTTGTGTAGGTTTCCCCGGCAGTGTATGTGGGCTTTTGACGACAATCTCTACGGCAACGACGACGACGCGATGCTGCATGACGACGTGTGACTTGTTTGTAATGTGTAATGTGTCTCTAGTGTGCCTTTCAAGCAAAGGCGATGACGATGAGTTGCGACTTTGAGGAGGGCTTGAAACACAAGCGAACAGTGTGCAAATAAAGGCAACTCCACCAGTCGTCATAGCCTCCCCCGGGAGCCTATACTTTTGGAACCGCCACACCAAGGGGAGTGTAAAAATAATTTTCTAGATTTTCGTTTTTTTTTTTTTTTGCTCGCGCTCATATAGAATTGTCTACCCAAGCCATATTTTCACGTATTGGTCCGGGACGAAGGAACAGGCAATGTATGGACCGGAGAAGGCTGGGATATTTAAATCACTATTTCAAGTGTCAAGAAAATAGAAATGGAATTATTATGGTGTTGAATGAAGTAACGGCAACTGGGTGTAACACATTGTTTCCTGGTGGCTGATGGGGGCTGTCGTGTATAGGTGCAACGGATTGCCAGATGATCGTTAAGATAAGACTTTATGATTTATGAAATAAATTGTGGGGGTGATACTTGGCTGATGGAGTGTGTTTACATTGAAATCGAGGCTTTTCGTATGTGGTCCTTCGAGCTGTCTAATCGCTGACCTTAAGTAGAGAGCCCGACAGTAAACAATACTGAATTATGGTAAGTGGACATTGTGGAGCCAAACTGCATTAAAGTGGTTTGAAGGCGTCAAAATTTGGGTCACACCCACGCGAAATGGACAAATCTGGCGATTGAGCAAGTCGAAATAGAATCATGAGTTGCTCCACCTAATGTTCACATGAGCTGGAGACTGCAAGTTTAACAAGTCACGGCTTTTTACTCGCAGGTTTTTTTCTAGCACTGAAAAGTTTTTAGTGCACATAGGAAAGCTGTCAGAGGATCAGTTTCAACAAATTGCAAGATCCACGAGAAAAGAGGCCACCAGACCCACTACTTCAAGGCTATCTAAATCGCGATCGTTGAGCTTAGGATCTTCTCCGACATATTGCAGAAGACCTTCTGTTCACAACTAGATTGAACCCTTTTAATTTAGAGCTTAAGACTGGAGAACTAAGTTCAGTTCAAATATTTACACTACCGTAGCCACTGGAAAGAGTGCGAAAACTCCAAATGTTTGTATTTTTAAGGCTGCAATGAGAGCGACAACAATTGAAGACGTCTTAAATGAGTCCTTCCCAGACTGTGTAAACACTCTTCACACTCAAACAGACTTCACTGGTCTTTTCGTGTTCAAAGAGAAATTTGACATGAAAATGAAAGTCTGATGTACTAATTTTATTGCGACCCTTGAAAAAGCTATGGGAAGGTCTAAGGACGATTTCCAAAGAAGCTACGTTTAAGGAACTTTTACAGTTGGAGAAAGGTCGGGAAATATCGCGGGGGATATGGCTCGTTTTGCCATCATTTTATTTTTGTGTTTTTTTTAGCAACTCTGTGACCACCGTCGGCGTCGTACTTATTTGTATATAAATGGGCGGCAGAAAATGTGCTTAAACTTGCATCTATCAAAATCAAAATCATGTTTGATAAGCTCGAAAGGGGCATAAAAAGGAGGCGCATTTTAGTGAAGCTCAGTTAGCTGGGGTGCAATTTAACCCGCTACCTACGTAGTGTTACAAGAGTCTCATATAGGTTTAGTCTTTAGTTTTCACTCACACCGAAGGTTCATAACGTTCAAGCCTTTAAGACTGAAAAGAGGGTTTTTTTTGGCTTTTGATTTTTTGTCTATTCCGAATGGACACAGTTATTTAGACAGTGGCAGTCGAACTTTTATACACATGGGCCGTGGGATGTGTTAGGACTTATATATGTGCCAATCCAAATCATTCCTGATACGCTCGAAGGGCGCATAACAGGAAGGTGAATTATTGTGAGGCTGAATTGGCTGAGGTACTATTTTACCCTCTTTGGGTGAACTGGTTACCCAGCCCAACGGCCCCCTTTTTAACCTCGCTGGGGTACCTTCGAAGTTTTGCATGGATTAAAGTTTTGAAAATTATTTTAATGCAGGATGAAGAAAGGACTATATGGTTTTACGAGTAAGAAGTGTGACAAGTAGTGGTTTATTCTGGCGCAGGGAGTATCGGGCCCAGGGGCGTCTAGGTCTAGGTCTAAAGACTCATTCTTTTCCAAGGCCCTCACCTCTACCTATGGCGAACAAGATATCCAAGGGCAGCACTTGGTTCGAAAAACTTCTCAAATAGCCTTTCGGATTCAGTAAAAATTTTTAGGTAGTTAAGAAGTTGGCCCCGGTTCCCATCGAGCTGTTGCGCCACACATATTCACTGCCAAAAGTCATCTTAAGACATCAACAACATAAAAAAAAAACTTTGATGCGCCAAATTGCCTGACACCAAATCACCCTCCATTCGGGGCAATGTGATTTTTTACCTCTGAAATATCGAGTGCCTTAAATATTCCCTTGCTAATAAAATGCATGGCCCTGGTTCACCTCGAGTTGTTGCGCCCCTGTTTTATTAATATCCTCTGCTAGAAGTTGTCTGTCTCAAGGCGTCAATAATATGAAAAAAAAAAAACGCGCCAAATTACCAGACAACCTGTCACAAAACATCCTCTATTCGGGGGAATATGATTTTAGCATCTGAAATATCGTGTGCTAAAGCTTTTTCTTTTCCAACGAAATACCCTGAACGATTCAAAGTTTCGTTGAAATAAAGCAGAAAATTTTCACCACACCTATTGTAAGAAAGACGTGCTGTCGGTCATTTTAAAGCTTTCGAGACTTCGGTTTTTCCCAGACTTCGAAGTGAAACAAGAGTGTTTCAACGACCTATAAGAAAGCTTTAGGATGTAAGGATAATTGGGCGGTTGTAAAAGTATACGAGGAATTGGTTTTTTCAAGATTGGTTGGACAAAAGTTCGAGGTTGGTTGAAAAGAGTAGAAGAGCACGTATTAAGAACTATGGCGGGCTTGTCATCTATAGACCAGCGGATTTGTGAATGTTGGCATCTCTAAGCAATAATTTCAAGAGTGAATGCATGAATGCTCCACACGCTCAAAAACAGGGGGAAATATGTTTCAAGAAAAAACTGTAGGCCTCGTGGTAACATCAGCTGTAAGAAGTTTTCCCTTGTCTGGAGCATATTCAGTCCTACAAACAAGGTTTCGTTTGTCGCAGCGCAGTTTCGCAGGATTTTCCGCGCTAATAGGCATGCCGCATCTCTGAAAGACGATATGATGGTCGAGAATGGTCCGATGGTCTTGCGCAAGTGCAGCTTAGCCACGTTCTTCAAAATTTTCAGCGGAAAGAAGACATGCTTATGGGTCTTAAACTAGGATAATATGCTTAACAGGTTTGACGAGAATACAGTCAAACGCGGGCGCCGTGGTGTAGTGGTTAGAATGCCGGACTACTTTGCACGAGGTCCCGGGTTCGAATCCAGACCGGTGCAATGAAAATTGGTTCACGATCTCAACTCGCGAGGGTCTGGCGAGCTCTAAAAGAGTATCAAATGTCCTGAGGCACCTCTAAATTCTCCGTTCGGGTTCGGCAAAAAACTGCCATGCATGTTGGAACTCCAGCACTCATAGTGTTCAAGTTTAGGTTTTCGTATGAAGACGACTTTAACCATATGCCAAAGGGTAAATATATAAGCCAAGGCCAGGCTTGCAGTGAGTTTTTTTTACCGGTTTTCTTCGGGATTTTTAGTAAGGCACCGGGCACGCTAGTTCAAAACAATGGGTTAACATGCTGTTTAGATCTAGAGCAGGCATCTCTACCCTTTGTCTTGATCCAGATTTTAGTGAATCTTGGATAGAGTACTTTACTGTTGCCAACTTGTTTTTCTCGCATATCTCCTCTTTTGAGAATGTATAACTCACAGTTGTTATGAAATTTGATTTATTTGACAAGGCTATATCTGGCGACAGCTTTTATTTAGTGGTAACTTCAAATGCAGCTACAAAGGCTGCTTCCCATCCAATTAAAAAACTAATAAGCGAAAGACCAACGATGTCACGAAAGACAAGAAGCTCTATACCACGATAGAGACAAAGTGTGCCTCTACATCGTAGGCCCCTCCCAAAAAAGACAACGCCAAATTTCAGCGTCCGCATGGAACCAAGGCGAAGCCATCCCCTTTAAATCACCCAAGGAAACCCCCGGGTTCCAAGACCGATGAGACGGGACAGGTGAAACCTGCTCCCAAGAGACAACGCCTAGCTGATGAGGTCACTGAGACTACATATTGCAAAGAAGGCCAAAGCAAGGCAACACAGCAATGAGGAGCTTACCATGGCCGCATCATAGACAAAAAATGATCCGGATGGAAAACTTACCATGGAAGTGGCTGAAGGTCGAGGCCAAAATCCTACAAACTATGTTGGCAGAAAACATAATGACAAATTCGCAGAAGTAGGATGGCGGAAAGGAGTAAAGGTAGCTCAAAAGCCTTCGGCTTATTAGCATAGTAGTAGTAGCAGCTTTGCAGTGCTGCCAATTGACTTGAGTAAAAAAAAGTAGTAGCACACCGACCAGCAGTGCGATCCGCGTCGACAAAGTTCTGCCCTGTGATACTCCTGCCTGTATTTGTCACAACTCCGAAATCCTTCATACATGGGCAGGACTAAAAATTGGTGCGCTTCCTGCACTTCACCACTTCCGGCTTCTATCCGTGAGTACAGTACTATTTTCTATACGATGCAAGGCACTGCAGTTGACGGGCTTAATTTTTACTTTCTGAATTAAGAAGCTAATCGAACTCTTTGCTGCTTTTAACGGGCATCAACCTCTATGAGAAAAAATAAACAACCTCTGTCTGCACATAGTCTAAGGGTTTGCTAACAATCAAAAGAAAAGAGCTCAACCGGTAGTAAAAATCCTGAAAGAGGACTGCGTATACGCACAATGTGTTAACACTCTACTCTTTAAATTGCAGACGCATTTTAACCAAGTCTTCAAGATACATATACGCAATTACGCTTGAACGTTTATCCGGAAATGTCCCCTTTTTCTGGTCATTCCCAGCAAGTGCTTGCCTTGTGCTTAAAGGACTTAAACTTCCCCACACACACAAAGCCATTTATAGAAGAACAACTCAAAAGTGACACCAAAAAGCAGGCTACACCACTTTCACATGATTTGTAAGTTAAGCACCCTGATAGCCGGTAGTCAACTGTGTTTAACATAATTAGATTTATCATCGCCGGAGGTGTTTAACCCTTTAGTCTACCCCTATTAAAAGTTGACCTGTTTTGCTGTCATATCACATTTCTCTGACATGGCAACTCTTTTTTTTTTCTTGCTCAAGTGTGAATACCCCCGGATCGACTTCTTATGCTTGGTGTGCCGCCCCTTTGCAGGTTTCGCAATGATGATGACGAGGCTGATGATGATGATGAATGTTGCCTGCCACGAGGAAAGAAGGAAAACCTAACCAAGACTACAACAGAGAGGATCTGTACAGGGCCTAAGTGAGATGTAGAATAATGCTTAATGTAGGTATACATACCTTCGTACATTTATGTGCTTTTTTTCCTCCTCAAGTTGTGTCTCTTCTGATGTTTGCCTGAGAACGTGCTGCTGCACCTAAAGACTCGAGCTCTTCCTCCAGAAATGTTGAAACTCCAGCAGTTCGTCGCAGCGTCACTCCATTCCATCGTGGACGGGGCGGATTGCTTTAACAAACAGTTCACCGAGTGTTAACATGTTTGCCTATTAGTTTTTTATTTTCCTTCTTCTGCTTTTGTCTTGGTTCGCCACCCCTAAGCATATGGCAGAATTTGAACCACCCCCCGACCGACACGACTAGATGGATGGATGTATGACGAGCCGTAGATGTACGAGTATCTATGTATCTAGGGTATACAGCACCTTAAGCGAGTGTTGATTAACGTTTCTGTTCCACAATCTGCAATGAAAAAAAAAAAATGCGAAGAAAATTAATATAAAGCACAGGTCCTGTCTTCCGGGGGTATGTGTGCAGAAAGGATTTTCAGTGTTTGATTAAAGGAATGCGAATGGATACGACACTCATAAAGAGACAAGTGAATGAAGTAATATGTCGACACGTGACTCAATTGTAAGTTGTGCTGCATACAATGACTGGGCGGTGTTAATATATATCTTTGGCACATCCTCCACCTAGGTTCCACAATTAATTCACACTAGGTACTTCTTGCCAAAGGATGCCTGATAGGGACAGCTCACAGAAAAGAGCCATCAAAGGTCGTCTGTATCATGTATCCGTGCGGATGTGTATGTGTGTGAACTATTTGCAAATGAAATAATGTCACTAGTCGTCCGGGTACTCAAGCATAATGGTACAGCACACGACAGTTCCGATCTGAGGGGGTTGCTGCGCTCAGCTCAGGTGATATCTGAACCATAGTCTTGTGTGTTCCTTTTCATTAATTAAAGTTTTAATCAAACAAACACTGTAATGACGATGATGCTGTTGAGTGTGTGGGTGCAAAGTACAATTTTGCATTTGGACGAAGAGCTGTTGATTGGTCGCTGCTGGAAACTAAGTGCGACATCAGTTGCAGCAAGGAATTATATTATAATGCTCTTCTGGAGCAAATAAAATCAGGCCGTGGTAGGTTTGGTTGGTTTGCCTCATTTAAGGACCCGGGGGTCATTCACTCTGATGACTGGATGAATTGTATGAGCTTTAAATTAATTTGCTAGGATTTAATTGGCAACGGAACTGTGTACGAAAAACCTCATCAATGCATAGCTTCTCTTAAGTGGCAAAAAGTTGTCGTTCTTTTCTTTTATTGCACCGTAAAACTAGTTCCATATGCATCAGACATGTGCTTAAAGTTTTTAAGACCATTGAGCTAGTTTGTTCACAAGTTTATTGCCCTGTATAGGTTCACGTCGTTAGATAAGCTTAATTCTTAGGACAATTAATCTTGGTTTAGCGTCTATGAAGTTAATCCAGGGATATAAATGTAGAGAGAACTTGGTTTTGTGACTTTAACAATCTTATTTCTACTCAGTACAGGAAAAAGGATCTTGTAGGTGATATAGAGAAGGCTAATGCCTCAGAGACGCCTTACTTTAGTAGACTATTCCTTGCATTAGCTTAAAAAAAGGAAACGTTCTTGTATATTTTAATTTTTTTCTTTTCAATTTGCATACCTCTAAACCGCAATGTAGAAGCTTTAGTGTAGGTACTAAAAAACTTCAGAATAGTAAAAGATTTTAAGGTTTTGAGTAAAAATAATCCATCCATGCGACCTAGAGTAAATGAACGTTGATTTTTATGGCGTGCCTCGGTTATTATCAAATTTTCTTTGACAGCTTCTTCTTCTTGTGGATACTTCAAAAACTCGCAAAAGCTGTCTACACATATGCTGAAGTTTAAGGTCACATTCGATAGGAAATTGGAGCGAAAACGAGAGCCGTGATTAAATTTACTGATTGCTTAGGTGGTTGAACCAGCAGCCGCAATAGGTTAAGTAAACAGGATCATGCACTGCCTGTGAGTCAACATCTGTTTTCAGCTTTCGACATTTCATCCGGTAGGTTTTCAACTCCGTTCTACGATGAGCAACATTTTTTACAACATCTATGAATATAAGCCGCACCAATTTCAAGAGGTATTCAGTAGCGAATATGCAAAAGCTTGGCAAACGTCTAGATTACGACGAACATAGACCCACTAGAAAAAGAAAAAATTGGGGAACATTTGTCACAAAATGAGCGGTTTCCTGCTTGGCTTCTTTTGCCCTCCTTTTACCTATCTGTAAAAGGAGGCTTTTCGGCGAACAGATGAATTCGACTTTTTCCTTGCAGGAAGTGCAATAAGTTATTAAAAAAACTCGAAAGTTAATTAAGCCCCAGACAGTTCTCTTTAAAATTTATGCGCTCAGCCGCATATTTGAAACAGTTGAGACTTCCAAAAGTTTTAACAATTCAATAAATTTTCCGCTACACAAAAAGAAAAGTTATGAGAATGTTCCAGAAAATAGAAGAATACGGCAATGTCGCCAGTCTTTCCGTCACGCCAGTTTATCGATCGTTTCGAGATCCCTAGAACAGATCGGTGATTGCTCCTCCAAGAATAAGCTATTGGCGAATCCTCTTTAAACTACAGAGACCTTTATAAGAAAGAAAAAACTCACTGGTGTGACTCAATTTGTGCTGAGAGGTTTCACTATCCGTATCCAGGTCTCCGATGAAGTCAAATATCTGGGAGAAACGCCTGTCAAAAACTTCGATGGTCATGGCATGTTGAATCTTAAGCCTACATCGGCATTCGCTATAGGCGAATCCTCTTTAAACTACGGAGACCTTTATAAGAAAGAGAAAAGTCACTGGTGTGACTCAATTTGTGCTTAGAGGTGTCACTATCCGTATCCAGGTCCCGGATGAAGTCAAATATCTGGGAGAAATGCCTGTCAAAAAATTCGATGGTCATGGCATTTGGAATCTTAAGCCGATATAGCACTGTCAAATTTTTACCGGTTAAGAGTGCTTTAAGCAGATATCGAACTTTTCTCCGAAAAAGGACTCTTGGTCTTCATCGCATACGCAGACATTGTTTGGTGAAAGAGGCTTTTGCGGAACTGCTTCCTGCCCTTTTGCTAACTTCACAAACTGGTTTGTTTTGGCTTCACAGAACTTAACCTTGGGGAGAATAAAGAGAGGCTGTTACCAATATGCACTTTGGAATTTTGTAGAACATGTGTGAAAGGTATTCTTTGACATTTTATGTCCTACTACACATGTCTCAACTACGACGTCGACTTTAATCATGCAACGTCATGGTTTCGGCCAGAAAAGGAAGGCCATCATAATTCACAGGTCGCTCCAAAGTCGGACGAGGGTTTTGGATTTGCTAGAGCATCTGTGAGCGAAAACTTAAGACGCTATACTACTCTTTAGGGTACGATCTCCCAATGCGTTATTATCTGACTGAGAGGTCGGCAAGACGCATTATGCATTTGTAGTGATAGCCTAGCCGCAATTAAACCCTTTTTTCAAGATAGTCTTAGAACTCAACCCTGCTGAACTAGGTGGGAAGGATAAGGGAACTCTATTCACTATAGGGTTTTAGAGAGACTTTCTCAGGACCCGAACCTCTCTTGGATTTGTCTGCATCTGAAGTCACGTATGGCATTGGCACAAGTCTCGATGTCACAACTTCGTTAGTGTATACAGTACAACAATCAGCTACTCCCAGGCATCTGCAAACAGGGCGTGACTTTCAAAACAAATTAGACCTGGACAGCTGATTTGAAACCGCTCTTCAGAGGAAAGAAGACAAAAACAAAAGTAAACGTTTGACTGGAATTGGCTTTTCTTTAATGGCCCGATCATATAAGTTTGTCTTATGACACAATGTAAGGACAGTGACACACGACGACAGAAAATCGTGCGGCACATGATCAACCAACAAGCAACTGCAATGTTTGCATAGCTGACAACAAGCGATTGCGGCTCCTACATTTTGTTTCACAATTTTATCAGCGCCAACTTTTCAAACTTCGACATATTTAAGCCGTACTGAAAAAAGTTTAAAAAACACTTTTACACGAAAAAATTGACAATAGCTGTCATCTAAATTGCTTGGGGCAAAAAACGTGCGGCTTGTAACGTCCCAGACATTGTCTTGTGAGACGCGCAGAGTTGCCAAAAATCGGCATCGAAATTTCACGAACTTTAAAATGTGCTTTTTTTATCAGGTGAACAATTGGAGCTTAAAGATCTATTTTAAAACCAGTAAAACAAGATAAAAGCACGTTCATTTCGGAGCAGTATGTTTGATTCTACACCATTAATCTAAAATGAGCTGCGAACAGAAAGATAAAGCACTTTGTGAAAGAATTTAATTATGTCCTCTTTGGTAACCTTAAACAGATTCTCATATTTCTTCTCAATCGACCATATCAGGCCTCTAAATCAGGGAGACTGCGGCTTGAACTTCGCAAACTTATCACGTCTCATTGTCGACGAAGTGAACCAAAGTTTTTCACTTCTTTTTTTTTGTCTGCCCCCCAGTTCAGGGCATTTGTTAACAATCCATCTTGAGAGCAAACTTTGTTTCCCGAAAGAATTCCCATAAATATCCCTTGGATTGATTCCTGCAAAAGTGAAAGAAAAGTCGCTCACACAATGCCTTTCGGTTGGATTTATCCTGCTTCCGAGGTGGACAACGGTGACGGTTCACAAAGTCTTTGGCACAGTTTCGTGTCGCATGTTTGTTAGCCATTCACTTTACTCTGGGCAAGTTTATGAAAGGAAAGACGCAAAAAATAAAAACCGAGACCCTCATACTTCTTAGAGTCTGGTGTACATCCGCACTTTGTGTGTGTGCGCCTTGTTAACATCCACTTCCGGGATCGGGGAAAGCAAACTGAATAAATTCTCAATTACTCGGACGTGATGGCCGGCGCGTATCAATGCCTCATTCTGTGTTAATAATTGGAAGCATGAGCTGGGATGGGATGATGGTTGTCATGGCATCCCGACAACCGACGCTGGCTGGCTATATACACTGCGAGGATACCTTGCCAAGGAGCTTAGACTTAAACCCGCTTTAGCACTGTTTGTATCTTTGTTGCGGCACTTAGCAGCTGCGTGTATCTGTCTATCTGTGTTTGCTGGTTTTTCTGTGTAGGGAATTTAATTAAATCAGGATTTAGTGTTGACATTTTGTTATGTTTTCGGGAATATACTCGTTACGGTGTTTTTTTTTCTCCTCTCTTCCTGTGTGGATCTTGTGGTTCGGGTATAAACATCCAGCTACCAGGAAGTCTTCAATTACGGCGCTCGCGTTTGCTGCCATGGCTACGGCAGGCTTTCTGTGCGGTCGTGGAAAAGCGGATTATTTGTCATAATCCCAGAAAATATGGTCCAAATTACCATAAACGTAAAATTGTTGTGGGGTTTATAGTGTACACCGCAGTATATCACACAAGCACAGATCTGCCACGCTGATGGATGGTTTCGCATACGGGCCCAGACGATTCGGATTACAGGTGGGATGCAAGAAAGAACAACGACACTGTGTTCATGATTACAGGGAAACCAAGTAATTTATGAATGAACGCTGCTGCGCTACGGCAAGTGCGAGTTTGTATGCGGAGGCACATACAAAATGCACACTTCAAACTGCAACTCAACGACACCACAAGTGCTGAGTGGATAAAGGCAAGAAAAAAAAATACATTTGCGTACAATATTCAGGCTCAGGTTCAGGGTACTAATATGCTATGCATGAGGAATGGACTTATGGTACTTACCGTCCGCATTCGGGCCTCGAGCGGAGCGCATGGGAACGACCCTTGCGAGGCACACCTTTCAAGGTAAAAATAAAAAAAAAATTATAATAATATTCCAAACGCAATTGAAAATGCATTCTGGCGAAAATCTTGGAGATGTGTTTATTGTGTAACAAATATTTGGCTTACGGTCTTGCTGACATTGCTTCTCAACAGTGTGATGTGAAAGAAAACAACCATAATGGACAAGGTTTTTGAATCGGACACATATTCGCCATACTTAGTGCTTGACAACCTGTCATAATAATTGTCAACCCGATCAATTATCTCCTTTTAATATAGAAGTGGTAAAAATTTCATATTTATGTGCAAGTGGCAGATCGAAGTAGGTGTAATACACTTCGGTTGTGTCACTTGCACAAGTAGGTGAAAAACTTAGAAGTCAGCCAGCACCTAATGAAATGTCTTCAAAAATTGCGGCTTCATAACTGCCGGTAACTAATAGCAGAACTTCTTTAGGAAAGAAGGGGGGAAAAACAAAGATCAAGAATAATAAAGGGGATCCAACGCATCCTGACTCAAATATGAAGGTGATTTGGAGATTTGTGAGAATTTTTTTATAAGGTGTTCCCACCGCACATAATTCAGATATTAATGTAGGAAGATTAAAAGTTAATCCGAATGTGTTTCCACCGGAAAAAAGAAGGTTGACTTGACGGAAGCTTTCAGTTCGAACTTTCCTAAATGACATGCTGTGAAGTTAAATGGCAATGTCTAGTCATCAGCCCCTCTCATTGTAAATGTGATGGGTTTTATCGGTTTGCGGGCAACTCGGATTTAAAATTAATTATTATTCTGTCAGACTTAGATTTAATAAAATTTCTTTTCAATTGGCGACTAAAGGCAATGTGGCTAATAGAGTAATATTATTCATATTCCTATAGAATAGAGGTGAAGCAGATGCCAGCTTTCATAAAGAAAACCGAGCTAAAAATGAGGTATACAAGAATTGACCTATCGGGGATGGTTGGGCTAGATTTAGCCAATAGGAGAAACAGCACGGGTTCTTCTTTGAAGTTTTTTGTAACTTCTAAATACTTTTAAGCCAGTAAAAATATTCAGTTTGGACTGAATATATTCAGTTTTGGTCTTTATAATTCTCGATTATTTACCAGGTGTCGCATTTAGACCTTCGAAACGTCAATTGCCACCGAATTTTTGATTTTACGAAACCAGATAACGTAAGTTCAAATCCGTTATCAGTAAATCAGTAAATCAATTTTATAAACGTAAACCAGCAAATCAACCAAAACACAACGTCTACGATGGCTGGGTCATCTAGAGCGGATGGACACCAACGCCCGGAAAATCTTCGAATCCACACCGCAGGGACGACACGGTAGAGGAGTACCGAGACTCAGGTGGCGCACGCAAGTGGAAGGGGACCTCAGCCAACTTCGCGTGCGAAACTGGAGACGGCTAGCTAGAGACAGAGCTGGCTGGCGAAGCTTGTTGGCTGAGGCCCAGGTCCACCCCGGACTGTAGCGCCACCTTAAGTAAGTAAGTAAGCAAATCGACATAGAGCTTTTAACAGTTTGACGTCTATTGGTATTTTCAGTGAGAAATGCCAAACAAAGTTCCTTTTTATATAGAAAACGAACAAAAATTATACCTAAAATAATTAAATAATTAAAAATTGCAACCCTGCGTTTCGATGAACGCGAAAGTTGTAGACTTGATCAGTCTTTCTGTGGTCGTATTGTTTGTACTGAAAAAACATTGCATACGACCACACGAATTCAAGGAGATCACATCTTCGGAGTACTTATTTTATTTAAATTATTTTTAGGGCAATTTAGAGAACAGAATAACCACAATAGTTTCTTTCCGGTATTTCTAATTTCTAATCGGTACACTCTAGATTGAGTAGTTTATTAATCGTTCGCAGTTCTACAGACAGTATTGTACTTTTTTATACAAAAACCCAGTTTGCTTGGCATCCCTGGGTCGGAAAATGTGAAAGACGTCAGATTGTGACAGCCGTGTTAAAAGGTCTATTAACATCGACCCTTCTGTTGCAAAATGCAATGCATTAAACATTTTTGACAGGTACAACCACATTCACATCAACCATTCTGCACATACATTTAAACCGGTCAATAAAACGTTTGTTTTATTTGTTCTTTCAGTATTCATACAGAATTCATGCGTGGGAAAGATTTAATGCGCGAATTATTCTTAGTCTCTTCGTGAAGAGATTAAAATTTTTATGTTAAATCTCGAATTTTTGGGGGTTAAATAATGATTTGTGCCCTGTCAAAACACAGTTTGACGAATTTTAATCTTATGTTAAAAAAAAAAAAAAAAAATGGAGTTCCTCAGGGTTCCGCTTTATTTGCGACACTTTTTTTTTAATTAACAGGAAGGAAAACCACTGATGCGAACTTTCCTCTACAACTTTACCTAAAAGACCCTCTGGTAATGACAGAAATCATAGGGTCGGATTGTTACATATTTATGCAATAGTTTTCGAGCGTCTGCCTTTTAATATGCAAAAGCTTTTAAAACGTTCACGAAAAAAAAACAACAAATTCTTTTGTCAGTTCAATGATCTCTTAAAATCTGAAACATGGAACCGCCCCATTCTTAACGAAGTTTCTATCAGGCTTGAGCAAAGATAAGCTTTTCAAAGAGCAGAAATTTAACTAGTGATCACCTTAGCAGAGCAAACACACCATACTTTATGTAAAAACATTAGACTCACATTTTCTGTCCCAATTTTTAACAACTTAATCGATGGATTATTGCCTAATGAAAAATATTTGCTCGAAACAAAAAAATGTTTTCCTTATTAAAAATCTTTGCTTGAAGCAAAACAAAATGTTTTGCAATGCAACACTCTTTTATATTTAGCAAAAAATAGCTTTGTGAAGAAGTAAATTTTTAACAAATGCTTCAGTGTTTGCGGTAAATGTTTTATGTTTGGATAATAAAATTGGTTGATATGCAGATTGCGAGACATTAGCTGGAAATAGTTTAAACGCTTAAGGTTGTTATTGTTGGAAAAAAATTACATTTTTTTTTAAACATTTACATTTTTGGGTGAAAGGAAAAAGTGATTGCTGAAAACATTTTGAACAATTCGATTGCATTACAAATGTAATTAAAATTTTATAATGCAAGGCAAATAGAAGCTTGCGAAGCAATAGAAGGTTGCGAAAAGAACTTATAAGGAAATATGGAGCTTATTCGTTGAAAATTTTTTGAATGATCGAAAACTTAGGGCACTGCACGTTTTTTGTTGTTGGAATATCCAAAAGGAAAAATTCACGAATATCATCAATTTCTAGCAGCTTTACAAAAATGCTAGAATCTATAATTGGCCCTGAGTTGCGCAGCGGAAAAAAATGAAACTTTATTTGCGCGTTCTAACAATGACAACATTTTGTGACGGAAAAAGGAAATAGCGCTTCTTGGGCTGATGGTCCCCGTTTGGGCGCTTTCCCATTTTATGAATAGGGAAATATCCACAAAAAAAAACCAGACGATTAGCTTCAACTAGCAATAAACCCACTCCAGGCTATAAAGCGTCTGTTATCTAGATTAGGATATAGGACTTTGTTAGGGCAGGACTTTTATTGTAGGACAGCTGCCGCCTTATTTTCCTCTGCTCCCAAAATGAAAACCAACAATGAAATTTATGGCTTTAAATCAATTTTCCGCAGATCACACCATAGCTCTTCCCCGTGAAAGAATAATACTTGCCAGAGGAAGCATTGGTGAAACCTGCATGCTCAGCTCATATCACTCATATTGCCTATGGAAAACCATTTTCATTTGTCAAGGGTCACGCCGAACAGGTACTACCAGCCCCTTTAAAACTAAAACTTTCAAGCACTTGCAGCTCAGAAACTGACGTCTCGCAGTCATGCATACTGTGGCGCTTTAGGAGTTTTTTCACACATGGAAGGGACCTAGAATTTTTTGACGGTTCCGAATAAAGTTTTTTTTTATCATAAATTATACTCTGGGAGGATTTGTCACATCCTCGCGGATGTGAAATCGTGAAAAAAAAGCTAGCCGGAATGTGAACGCTGGACCTTGTGCACAGTAATCCGACATGCAAGCCACTGCACCACGCCGTCTACACCCGCCCTTTGAAGGTTGGGAAATTAACGAAAACGGGCTTAAATATAGAGCGAATTTTAAGGGTCATAACCGTCGTTAGAAACTTTTTAACTGCTTTAAAGATCTGTTGTGATGAGACCAAACAATGCAGATAAATTTACTGTAAAGTTGACAAGAAGCGATCGGGATAGCGCAGACGCACATGTACTAGCCCGAACGTGAGAAATCATAATTCGATTTTCAGTAATCTATTTTTTTTTATTTTTTATTTTTATTATTAATCCAAGTTTTATTTATGGTTCAAATTTACGGTGAGCACAATAACTTAATATTACTGAACATCTGTAGCATAAAAGTTAGAATAGTGTTTTAAATAATCCTACTGTCATAAAAGGTAGCTTTCTCTAACGATTAAATCCCACCATTATTCATTATACTATTATTATACCTACCAGTGGTAAGGGATCTATAAAAGCTAACAATTAATCAGAATTTAAAAAAGGTTGCATCAACACAGGCTTTTGCCATGTGCTTAGACACGCTCGTGGAATCAATATAAGCTTTAAAGCCCTCCGGTTTTTCAATCTTGATCGATGCAAGGGTACAAGTAATTTCTAGGCGTAAGGGAGTATTTTTCGCACCTATGGAAATTTATTGTGGAACGCAGTGAAATATGCACCGTAGGACCTAAAAAATTCACAGGAATTACCGTGGGAACTTTTAGAAGAAATGATCGAGACCGACAGTAGAATTGACTCAGGGATGTCCGTGGGTGTGTAAACGGCTTTAAGTATTTAATTTTAACCTAATGAGCTGATGTTTGGTAACAGGATGGAAATCCAGCTCTTCAGATAAAGTTTAAAAATTATTTGAGTCCATTTGCAGATACATCCAATGTAGGTCAGGATGGGATGATTGACAACCTCTACTAAACTAAACTTGACTCTACGTAATTGAAATACTAGCCGACGAAATAGCAAAAATGCGGACGAAATAGTCCGTTTTTGATTCAACGACAGGACACGATCCTGCTACATTCTCAATAGAAATCCTCAATAGAAATTGCACTGCGTATTTTGAATATGCGTTGCTTTTTGGTCGCTCCTTGTGAACTTCGCTTTGAGCATTTATATTAGTGAGTTTCATGCATTGCTGCTTGAAGAATGTAGTTGACAAAAAGAATTTTTTTTTGTCAACATGTCTTCTTAAGCAAATTAGAATAGCTATGATGACAATTAAGCCATACATGGCCCACTATTCCATTGTTTTTTCCTAGAGGTAAATTGAAATAATAGCGGACAAAATGTCAAAGAAAAAACAGATTTTGTCTTATCTGCATGCAGGCACGATCCTACTTCCTTCAGCAATTAACTTACCGGTGACTGATATAACTTTGATCGAAACGTTTGAACTCTGAATGCCGCTTATTTAATTAATATAATTTAAAAAAATATTCCTATATGTTAAGAAAACATTTTTGTATGTACCTACTGCTCCCTGTTTTGTGGGTGTGAAGAAGAGTAATTTTTTAAGACAAAAATCGAGGTTTTAGGCCAAAATATATGCAACCTTCTTGAATAGAGCATTTAAAAACACATTTTTTCCACCCCGCCCACTTTTGAGAGGCGTGGAAGTTTCTTTTTAAAGAAGGGGTGGGATATTTTTCAATGCGTCACAGGCGGATTTAAGATTTTTTATGAGCACTGGCACTTTCTCCAGTTGAGACTAAATGATCAACCTAACAGGAGCCTTAAGCTGAAATGGGGAATCCACTTCAAAATGCAGCGAACTCAAAACTAAGCTAAACTAACGTTAACGTCAGTGCCGACTTAATTGATAATAATATTTCAACTATTGTAGAAATATTTAGAGGCTTATTTCTTAAAAAGTCAGGCAGGCTTTAAAAACAAGTAACGAATCGACATAGTGAGGCTTGACTGACACTTTCATGCCGCTTTTTCTTTAAGAACAGGTGTTCTCTGGCGGGTGTGCTCTAGAGGGTATTTTAGGCTAATTCTACAGTTCCTACGAAATTGAGAAATCTATAACAAAATTCAAACTTAGGTCTTACAAATAGTAATTTTATGTCAAAATAGAATTTGCCCACGATTTCAGGTGTGCAAAGTCTCTATTTGCCGCACATACTGTGACTTGCTTTACGAATATATTTTTGCACGTTTTCGCATTTCTTTTATTACAAATTTTCCACACATCTTTACACGTTCCGTGTCTTATCCGTCGTCAATGTCATTGACACCGTGGGGAGTAGCTGCGCTCCATCACGCATGTGTGTGTGTGCCAGAGTGTTGTGGTTTTCTAAGGAAGTGTTTTGTTTTTTATTTTTATTTTGTTATATTTTTTTTAATACACGTTATTGATTCCCTAAGCCCTTGGTTTCATCATATCGTATTCAACCCACGGGACATAAGATGAAAACATACTCGTATCTTTGGACTATTCCAGGACTCAAACGCTGCGTACATCAGGTTCAACGCCGCATATGCGAAATGTATTTCATGGCAATAAATTTCAATTTCACTTATCACTCAATTGACTTTTAGAATTAATTTATGGCCGCAAACGTGAGCATTTGTGTGGGGCCATATAGTAGTTAGGCGTGTGTGTGGGTAGCGATGTGAGGTATGGGAAAACTTCTGTTGTTTCATGTCGAAGGTGTTAATAGAACACACGTGCGAAATGTATACACAGTGGTAGCTTGGTAGAATATTAATGCACTCAGAGTGCTGACCAAATCAGGCATGAAATTGTATAATAAACAACATCCTGGGAAGAGATGTTGACAATCCTGTGAGTCATAAAAGCAAGCCTCAAAAAATATATATATTTATTCCCCTATTTTGTCAGGTGTAAAAGTTTATCCCAAATTCATTCGTGCCAACCCATAAAAACTGTGCATTTAATAGCCCAAAACTTTACAACCCATTAGGATATTAATCACCTCCTCGCTAGCAAAATTGTTTACGCTTCCCGCCCGACAAATGGATGACACTTCCCTGCCAAACTTTTATCATTCATCTCTGTTCTCACATATTCATAGTGATATCACCTAAATCTTCGTTCCAACAATCTCTCAATATGACCCAGATTTGTAGCGCTTAACTTCACGTTAAAACTACCCGCACGGTCCTCAATCACACGCTTCCGTGCTTTGTCGTCCTCGTCGTGAAGCGACCCGCCACCCGCGCGCCGTATATAGTGCGAAAGTGGTAATAAAAACAAATTTTAAGCCCAACAGCTCGTATATCAACCACTACCGCTGCCGCCGTCCGTTGAGCAAGTTTATATTTATTTACCCCTCACAGAACCCCCCAACCATACCACACGAAGGGTGATAAATCAGGACGAAATATTTGTGCTTTAATTTTAGCCCCCGCACATCTGAACGCAGCGCAACCCCCTGTTGTATTTACCGCTTAATGGGTAAATATTTTCCGCTTAACTGCGAAAATATGCAAATTATCTGCGGCGCGCTTAATATTCATGCAAAAGGAGGCGCAGCTATACGTAAACATTGTCAGGCCAACCAACCATCCAGCACACACTTAACCACCAACGCCAGCGCCGCCGCCTGTTTAAGTGCGGAATAAAAACAAAAAAATAATTGAATATCCTTTTACCTCGAGAGAGATTAAGGTACACGAAGGGTGATTGCAATCGCGGTATCCAGTTTCTCAAGCCACCCCTCCACCACACCCACACAATTGAGTGCGGATTGAGGAAGACGCGCGAAACGGAAAAATCAGCCTCGATCCTTGATGCGGAAAAAGCTTCCTTTTGTGCGACGAAATCGAACACCACTTGAGAGCATTTAAAACGGATTTGTTTTCGTGTCAAGGATGATGATGGAATGACGATTATACGACGACGGCATCCCGGAATCCTTTGATCTGGAAGAGATGTCCCCTTTTTTGCGTTTCAAGAGATCCTTTCGGGAAGGAAGACACTTTTACATTTGAAAACAACACCCTACTAATGAGGATAGTTGGGCGTCAACGCAGCACACAGAGGACACGCATTGGTGTACGCTCATTAGCGAGCCATAGTTCTGCCAGGTCAACGAGTTCGTTTCGCTGCATGTGGCACAATTTTAGTGGCACAAGAGTCCCTTTGGCCTAGACGCCAAAGACCGAGCCTCGTAAAGCAACAGCGCGTTTTTGAAAGCCTCACGAGCGGTAATTAATCTCTGACGCTTGTCAGTCAGCAGAGTTGAAAGGCCCTTTCTGTATATGACGTTTCAGTCGTTGCAGCTCCAAGGCAGCACATTTAGATGGGTGCGACAGGAGGTCGTGTCTCGAACTATAGTTGTAATCCTGTGTTGCAACTCGTCAACATCAGGTTTCGTCAGTGTGTTACCCACATTTTATACGTCTTCGTTATGTGTGCCATAAATAATTATTGTCCGATCTATAAAGGATGGACTGGACAGGACACGCTGTGTGAAAACAAAAGAAAACATCCTCGACTCTTAACTAGAAGAGGAAGTACACTGCCTGCGCTGATTTATGCTCATTTAATATGTTCCAACAGCCAGGTACCCTCGCGTCACTTCCCTGCGAATGGCACGGCGCTCGCTGGCTCGCTGTCAGACAAGCCTCCGCATCCTTGGCCAATTTGCGCCACCACACTCTCGGCACAGAGATCTCGAGAAGGTAATTTGTCTAGCTTTTCGAGCCAACTCACTCAGAGCCGCGCGAGAGATATGGTGGTGCTGTAGCTGGAGCGTGGAGGTGGTGATGGTGCGGAGCAATTATATTCGTTGAAATACGGTGAAGCCATTAGTGGCCATCGTTCCATGTGTAGATACATGTGTTGTTGCATATATTTTTTTGTGTTATGGCTTTGTGTTGTTTTTTTTTTCCAGTAAACATGGATTGGAAGGAGTATCTGGTGGAAGGTATCTGTATCTTGTACACATTTATATTCGCTTGTTAATATTACATCTGTTCATCAGAGCGTGAGGGAGAATAATTTATTAGTTAAGTGAATGGAATCGATTGCGTACAATAACTTTGAGCTCTGAGATACCGGCCATCAGCAGGACGGACTAGACTACCAGCTCATAAAGTGATGTTGATGATGCGTGGTTGTAATCTTGAATTTTTAATTAATTTTCGAAATCGATGCTGCAAGTGGCATGAGTTGGAGGTTCCCTTGAGAATTAATATTAAATATGTTCATTGTAATAATCTATCAAACGCATCTTAGATAAAGCTCAGATGGGCCGTGAAAACTATTAAAAAAATTAACTGAGATTTATTAGAAAACTTACTGGTGGATGCGGAGTTTTTTTTTTCTCACTGAATGTAACTCCTCCCTCCTTTCTATGTAGCTTTAAAGTTTTCGAAATGGCATATACACAAATCCTCTAAAAAGCTCGCCTACAAGACCTTCGGGCAAAATGTGCGGGTTAACCTTGAACGAGCGAGGAAACTTAAGGTCAGGTCACATTGTAGCACCCAACTTCAATAAATTTATAAGGCCATTTGGAACGCCACATTGTCTAGAGATGGTCTAATCTAATTTGACGGGGAGCAGCATCTCGGCGGCCCAAAACTATGAGCAAACGAAAAATCGAAAACGCGAAAAAGCGTCTGCCCAAAAAGGAACTGCAGCGACTAAAAAACAAGTGAGTAAGTGCAAGAGTTCATCTGTAACGGACTTCTAAATACCCGGCCCTCTTTACCCGTTAACAACAAATTTAAAAGTTTTTCGACCTTATGCGCCAATTACGACCCAAAAAAGGTCGTGGTCTGAAAAAAAAATCAATTAATTCTGATTTTGTTGGAATCATGAGAAAATGTATTAAAAGGAAATTTTGATACTCAAAAAACAGATTTTAAATCCCTTAAAGTAGGCGGAGCTCAATGCTTTGTATAAAAAAAACTTAGCAAATTGTAATATCTTTAATGTTTCTTATATCATTTTTTGCATGCTAAAAGTGTGCATGGTTAATGGTGTGGGCGGTCAAATTTTTGTCTAATTAAAGGCTTCTGGCCGCTATTACTCTGCATCAAAATTTGAGTTCATATACCTTGTTTAACTTGACCAAAAGGCATTTAGAAATAAAATGTAAATTTGAAATTATCTGATATCAAATCAGATAATTCGGAGCAAGTTGTGGGCGAGTCTTCTCAATTTTCAGACTCTGTCTGTAAAAAGTGAGAACGAAGCACAAGCAACACTGCAAGTTTCAATTTCCTAGCTCAATTTTGAAGACCTCAAAACTGCATACATACGGACAGACGGACATGGCTAAATCAAATTATCTATGTCGGTCTGAATCATATCTCTAAAAGGTCTTAGGGACTACGGTAATCATTTCACTTTGTTACATACATTAAAATTAATATACCCTGGGTCGGGTATAAAAACGGTGCTTAGGGCTTAAACTTTTCAACGTCGGACTGAATGTATTTTTGTGTCGACTCATTTAAACTGGATGGAGTCAGGTTTGTTTTTACAAAATCTCAAAATAGTCACACACAGTCCAAAAGTACGAACAACGAACAGCAAGAAACCATTCAAGTAACCACGAGCTCTTTATATCGTTTTGGTCAGGCACAAGGCCCAGGCAGAGCTCACCTCAAATGTCTTGGCCAAGCGAAATACGACCTGTTGTGTTTTTAGACATCAAACCAAGGTCAAATAACTTACGTTCAGGTTTTAACTAGGAAAGCTATTACTATGACTGCTACTTTAACTATCAGCAAAAAATCAAGTACTCTCAAGTATACTCAAGTACTCTAGGCCTCAAGGGATCATAAATGGAAATAAGGTCAACCTTTTTAGTTAGTTTAGATTAGGTTAAGCTAACTTAATTATGTTGTTTCAGATTTCTAGATGGACCACATAAGCCCTTATTTGGACTTAGCCCCTCCCCTAATGGATAGCTTCACCATTGCCGAGCTGCTCGTAACTTTTTCGGGTTAAGCCCGGTCGGATTCCGAGCAGGACATTTCGACGACCAAGCGGTCAGATGCTCAACTCCCACGAGAACTCTTGATCAGCACACACCGGAGGTTCTATCTTCTTTCCCTTTATTGTGGGGGATGCATTTCATACCTCTATGTCAGGTTTATGTTCAGCCGATCCTTACCTTGACAATCAGACGCCAACCAAGAAGCTGCTCATCTCGAGACAAACGCTGCTGGATTTCTATCGCTTAAAGTTCAGCCGCTTCCCTGGGATAAGACGATGACCAGTGAGCCGCACAACATGTATCAGATACAACTGGGTTTTATTTAGACCTTCAGATCCATCTGACAGTTATAACTTTACTGGTAGTGCCAAGGGTGGCCCCACCAGCATATTGTATACTCCTGACAGCATCACTTATAACATGCTAAAGTCTATTCTTCTTCCAGTAGATTTAAGTCGACTCTAATGACAGGCATACCCAACGTAAAGGCTATTTTAAGCCTGACCTTTCAGGGGTTATAGGATGATTACCCTGATTTCAGAGAACGATTTGGACGCACTTGTCTGAGAGTTAATTGAATAAATTCCAAGTGACCTTTTATATGTAGAGGAGGCTGTTTTCATCGGCAGTCATTGTCTCTGCCAGAAATGTTTGTGACGTGAAGCGGCTTGGTTAGGCGGCTGGTGTTAAGAAAAGATCAGGCTTCAAGAAAGTTTGACGAGAAGTTGGAGCTCTGTTACAGATCTGCAAATAATTTCGGCAAACTATTTGCCGTTTTAGAGGAAAGGAGTTAAATATTATGCAAAGGGTTGTATCCAACGACGGTACACTTCTTTCAAATGAGGACGATGTCTAAAGCAGATGAAGCGTTAGGACAGGCCGAAGCAATCTTCCGAAATGAGATTTCTGAGGTGCGTTGCTGGCGTTACTCTTAGGTAGAGTAGTAGAACGACGGAACGCTTCAAAGGCTCGGTTAGACTCATCGGTCAAGATGGATGTTTGTCCATGATAATACACCTCCCGATCATCAATAAAAATCTCGTACTCTCTAACTCTATTTAAGAAAGAGCAGCTCAACCCTAAGGACAAACCTAACTATTATATATAAAACAAGAAGAATGAAATGAGGAAGCATCCATTCCTTGAACTGAATTTTCGCGAGAGCAATGCTTGCTTAACTACACATTCTTAGTGCTACGAGGCTGCCGATCTCAACAAAATGTCAAAAGCATCCATCGATCCGAGTGCCGAAAAAAATTTTATTGAGTGCCAAGGATCAAATAAGTAAAATTTTCCTAAGTGTCTTGCTTACGGTAAATTTGACAGAAAAACTGTTTAGGACCGTCCATAAGCGCGTTCATAAGAATAAGCTATTTCATGCAATAGACATACCGTGCACAGCTGGCGATCAGCCTTTCAAAACACTTTTGAAAAAAATATATAACTTTGGACTTTTTTCTAGAATGAGGTCAAATTTTGGTAACAAATTTTGGGGAGGTTGAAGTAGTTTAATAATAGTATTTAGGGACTGGGATGAAACTGGTTGTTTGCAAAAAAGCTGTAAAGAGTAAAATGGCTTTCGTATGTCAATAGGTTGTTTTACCGCAGATTCACCGAAGATTAAAAGGCAATCCCAAAGTGTTTCCACCGGAAAAAGAAGATTAACTTGACACATGTTTTTATATTTGACATAACAATTAAGTCCAATTAAACTGAAGTTGGATAAGAAAATCCAACAAACCGCATTTAAACTCCAAAAATGTGACTCGCAGAAATTTTATTGATGCAGATTTTGCTTATTGCGGACACAATAGAATTTTAGTGCACGATTTATACCACGATTTTGGCACACAATGATTGAACAAAAATAACAATTTCTTTACCAGAAATAGTTTTCACATACAGAAATAATTCAATATCATAGTTTGCTTGAACCGGTATTCGAACTTAGTAATGTTTTTTAATGGACTTTCAGAAAGTTAATGCCTTATTGAGTCTTTGCAAATAGTTCAAAGATCGCGCCCTTTAAACTATTTCTATTCTATTTAGAAATAGTTTAAAGGGACTTAGACTTTGATATTTCTGTTCTTAGTATTTTTTATTAACTTATTACTTTTTTAGTTTAATAACTCGTGTTAATTTAATCCAAATTGTCTTTTATTTTATATTTTATATTAATTCATTGCTGTTATGTCAGTTTTTCAAAAATAGGACAAAAATATATTTATTTAAACTACGAATTAAACAACGCCTCCCCTGAGGAAATCGACATATAACCGACGAAACGTCAGAAAAAATTGTATAGAAGATTTGTTTTTTTTTTGCATTTTAAAAATCACGATCAGAAAGCCCTAAATCTCGCGATTAAGAAGGAATTGAACTGTTTGCTTGGACCAATATGTTGCATCTTATATTTTTTTAATCTTTTAGGTCGTTTATTTTTAAAGAAATGTTTTAATCGCGGGTAAGTGTCAGGAAATCATGAGGCTCTAGGAGGAGCAATATGATCTGTGGTGCACCTTCGCATGCATGTTGATTGGCCTGGCACGCAATAAACAAAAACAGATAAATAATAAGTTTAGTAATAATAAATAAGTTTAGCAAACTGTTATGTTTTCTTAATTTTTGGATCGTAATTTTACAACGATTTGTTTCTCGAACGAATTCCTGATGTGAACATAATGTCAATTTAGTTCCATGTTACGCTCAAAAAAGAATTTACCTAAACAATCTCAAATTGCACGTTAACACATGCAACACTCCAAAAAAATGATTTAACGGTAATTTGTCATGTAACTCCAAAAAAAGCCACTTGAGCTACCTTTCATAGCTCAAATGTATCACTGTTTAACGCTTTTTCCGACATAGTTGATACAACTAATTACCCATCACCCTGTACTGGATTTTGTTCAAAATCCATGTAGGAAAAACACAAGACTGTTTTGGAAAACTCGGATTGAGTGAGATAAATTTCTGTAATTACACCATATCGCGGACCCCTTGTGTAGCTGTCTGGAATTTCAGTACAAATTGAAGGACCACCTAGTAAAGACAGACAGTCACGCTACCGACATAACGACAACACTCCATCCGCATTGGTTTGGCCAGAAGAAAAAAAATTACACAAAATTAGCAAAGATGAAGTCGACATGGTCCTGTGTCATCCCCAAATGCAGATTGCACTATCTCCGACAACACGGTTTTCTTATCTTCGATGTGTGCAAGAAAGACATCTTCCACTCTGGGTAGGTGAACGCGTCTGGTACAAAATGTTGCCTTTGCAGTGGCAAGACACACGCAAAGATATAGATTTGGTCAAAAAGCTTGTTAACACGTTTTGCTAAATTCAGTTTGTTTTTTTTTTTTTTTGCATGTGGCATGTAATTACACAGACCAGGGGTCATTAAGAAGATACATTAGCCTCTAAGGCTTTTAAGTTGTTACGCACGAAATATGGTGTATATGCAGAGGACGAGGGTTGCTGTAATTTTCATTTTGTTTTCAGCATGTTTAGGTTATTTGTGGATCTGTTTTCGGGGGGTCGAAGGTGGATCGAGGGAAAGAATGAGGCAGTTATAATGTAATTATTCGCAAGATAATGGGAATTGATAGAGGGTCTGTTCGGTCGGTTCGGTACCATGGGAACGTTTATTTATCGAATATCTGGTGGATTATGTTTTACATTCGGAGAATATTCCTTGAAGCTTCTGGAAATTCAAAAAGATTTAAAGCTGCATTTTCGCTCGTGATTATCTGTCAAAATATATCATTTTTGAAATCCTCTGACAGATCGACTATTATCTTTCCGATTAACCACAAAGCCTAGCGTTAATGCCGGGCCCCTTCCACTTGCCATCATCATTTTCTTCCATGAATATTAATTATCCATCAAATTTATCTAAATCTCCCCAAAACAACCTCCAAATGAATATGGATGAGGGAACGGAAATACCAAAAAATAAAACCTAATCAAATTGCTACGAGGGAGGTTAGAAGCAAATTACAAAGAGTGAGAACAAGAAAAATGAAGAGTCCCAAACGAAGTCAATGAACCGCAAGGTTTTGTTGTCAAACAAAATAGCATCCAAATCCGTATCTTTGAATTCAAATCGAAAAATAGGTCAGCATTGGACCGAGTTTTGTGTGTAAAGGTCTCCTGTGGTTGCTGTCCGTCGTCGACGGCGACGTCGTCGGTCGGTCGCCGTCATTGTAGTCAGATGGTAAAGTTCAAAAAACTAATTATGTAGATTTAAAAGTTTGATGTGTTTTTTTTTCGTCTAACCATCACACTGTTCCAAAAAACAAAGTTCTACTCCAACTGTATTTTGTTTCCTTAATTCGCTTTTATTTGGGAGTTTTTTTTCCCCTCTTCACTTTTCAGCTTCGGCTGGTGATGAGGTTTTTTTTGGGTTTACTCAACTGCTGCATCATGATAATGACATTATCAGCACAACTGTTTTTTGATGACAAGAGCTGCCGAGTGGAGGGTGTTGAAGGAACGCGGTTCGTTTTATGGCTCACCCTATTGATGAGGAAATTATTTTCATTTTCAGGGAACACTTAGTTACACTCGTCCGGGAAATTCCGTCGATGATGAGAAAGGGAAATTGCTTGAAAAATATTCACAAAGTGTTGAATAATAATGGGGAGCAATAAAAGTTTGTCTTTCACGAGAAGAGGCAGCGGCAGCGTGTTGTAAGTGTGTGCGTTATACTATTTCTATCGAAAACAGCGTCTAATTAGTTAGAAACTCTAGATTTAAATTTTAGTTCAAGTTTTATGAATAATTTTTAGCACCCTTCTGGATTTTCTAGCTATATACAGAATATTCACTGCGTAACATTGCAGTTAAACATATATAATTATCTCGTTATTGGCAGTTAAACAAGGGCACTAAAAAGTTAAGCTTCACCTATTAGCCATCAAATTTATGTGCAATCAATGATGTTAGCAATAATCATAAATGGAATGTTTGAGAGAAATAAGCGGGTCGTCAAAAGGTTGAATGACTTAGCCATATTATGCAAAAGGTATTATGTAGAAAAGTGAAATGGAAAACGAAGTGAAAACCAAAACTGAGTACTTAAATATCTTAAAAAAAAACAAACAAGTGCAAAAGTTCGTCTGTGACAAGCTTCTATATATATACCCGACCCTGTATACTGTGTAGCACCAAATCTTAAAATTTTTTGTCCCGAATTCATATATATAGGCCATATGTATAGGCCATATGTATAGGCCACGCCCCAAAAAATTGGGCCTGGGCTAAAAATTAAAATCAATTAATTGTAATTGCGTTATAATCAGGAAAAAATGCGTTAAAAGCTTAAATTATTTCGGAAGAATGGCGTTTTTACCTAAAAAGTGCGCAGAGCTCAAAACTTTGTATGGAACAAACTTAGAAAAAATGTGTATTTTAGGCACATAATTTTTTTTTTCGATTTCGAGTAAACTTTCCGAGAAATCGGGTTTTTAAAGATCTTACATGCTTAAAGTGGGCATGACCGATATTGTGGGCGGTCCAATTCTTGCCTTCTTAAAGGCTTCGGACCAGCATTGCTCTGCACCAAAATTTTAAGTTCCTGTGCCTTGCCTAACTTGACCAAAAGGCATTTTGAAAGAAAATGTTAACTTTGTAAACTTCTACTTTGAGCGTCCTACCTCAATTTTAAAGACCTAAAGGCTTCACACATACGAACAGACGGACGGACGGAAATGGCTTAATCGATTCACCTGTCGGTTTCGATCATATCTCTGAAAGGTCTTAGGGGTCGACGGTGATTATTTCACTGTGTTAAAAACTTTGCATTACAATTAATAATTTTAAGGTGGGTATTTGTCTTCAGATAATGCACTTCAAGCAAACTCAATGTACCTACCTTTACTTTAAGAGAGCTCGCGTTTGTGCCTTTCTACTTTACAATAAAAGAAAAAAAAAATTTCTTAATTTGTTTACTTCAAAAAAACCTATCTCCGAGTGTATTGCTGAGTTTTATATCGGATTAAAAATAACAAGGCCTACAATTTATATCTTGAAGCCTTCACTTCGAAAAGCCTCAGCCAACGTAAGGACCGACGTCACTATAGCCCTACCGACTGCGCCAAAAATAATATAATCTCTTCCTAGACTATTAGATAGTTTATTGAATGATTTTGTCTTCAGTTAATCCACCTTAAAAAAAACTGTACGTAACTTGGTTTTCTTTCAGAATAGTCAATAAAAATATATTTTCCTTTTAACGTTACAATGAAAATAAAAGCTTATACTTTTTATTTACCTTTCAAAAAACTTTTTCCGAATGTATTGAATTGAGTTTTTCAAGTCAAAAATACAGAGGCTTTCAATTTATGTCTTAAAGTCTTTATTTCGTTGCGATTTAGCCAATTACACACAGTGTGACACTATCGACTGCGCCAAACAAAATCTATTTTTTTTTCTGAGCTGGTGAAATCAAGTCGCTGTCGGGCTGTCAATCGAATGAGAATCAGGTGCAGACATTGGTCTTAACAACGGACTGCTTTCTAAACTCCATTCACACCCAAGAAATTGGCAAAACAAAGTAGCACATATCTGGGCGGTAGTTAATGTGTGGTAGTTGAATTACCCAACGATAAAACGAACGAAGACGAAGGCCACATCTATTCTTAGACGTCCTTAAATGTCCTGCCTGATCTCGATACATTTCCTCATGCCAGACAAATGTGTTACCAATTAAGCAGCAATAGAAGAAGAGGACTTTTAGTTATCAGCAGGCTACGTTTAGAAAGAATACCGAATATCGCAAAGCGAGTGTAAATTAAGCGCGTTGGATAGCCACAAAAACGCTAAATTATTAATCAAGTAAACTAAGTCAGAACTATACGAGTGGGTACTCTGTTCACGAAAAATAGTCAGTATAACGGCGGAAAGAGCTTTTTTAAGGTGAGCTACCTTTCAGTATGATACGATGAATAAAAAAATTCACGTTGCCCCTAAAAGTCGACCAACAAAGCAGTCGTATCCTTGCGTAACCAACATACCAGAGACTCTAAGGCAAACTAATTAAATTTGTGTGGTCATAAAGGATCCATTGGCTTGGAAATTTAAAGCGGAACAGAATGCGTCGCTGTGTCAATGTCTAAGTTCAGCATAAAGGGACACGTAAGGAACAAAACAACGTGTTTTTCTAAATATCTAGTGCTGTATCTCTGGTTTGGGATTGAAACAAATGCGGCACAAATAGATACCTACTCATTGTGTCAGGCTTTAAAATGTTCTGTGATTATTATCAAATTTCCTGTTATATGATTGAATTTTTACATTTTCAAGCTTTTAACAGGAGAAGGATATTAAGAGCGCCATTTGTTTATTTTCAGTTTGTAGCCAAAACACAATTATGATGGCAACCAAAGCACCCGTTTTCTGAATTCCAAGTTGAATCCATTTAGAAGAGTCGTGATAGCAAAAAGATACATCAAACTGCTACTTAAGTTCGTGTCTGTACCACCATTTTAACAAACCAAGCATTCTTTAACGACCTTATAAACATCTTACGTTAGAGGGATACAAGACTTTATTCGATTTCCTTAGCTCCACAGGTTGGTAGCAAAAAACTACATCATACTGCTACTTGGGTTAGTGCTTGAACCGCCATCTTAACCAAGCATTCAGTCTTTGGTGACTTTAAAATCTCATGATAAAGGATGCAAGATCTAATCCTTTCCTTAACTGCAAAGTGCACAGGTTGGTTGGATAGGTACCGACTATCACTAGATAAGCCTAGAAATAATTTGAGTCATGACAAAAACAAGGCACATCAAACAGCTACTTGGGTTCGTACTTGAACAACCGCGCCATGTACCTATAACTGAATGAGATAAAACTTGAATAAGCTCTTAAGTCCATAGTTTTTTTTTATAGCCTAGCTAGGATTGTGTTATAAAATCTTCGAGTCCAACCCACAGGGACGGCGCAATAGAGGAGCACCGAGCGAGACTCAGGTGGTGCGTGCAACTGAAAGGGGACCCCAGCCAACTTCGCGTGCAAAACAGGAGACGACTAGCTGCAGGCAGAGCTGTCTGGTGAAGCTTGTTGGCTGAAGCCCAGGTCCACCCCGGAATGTAGCGCTACCTTAAGTAAGCTAGGATATATTAAGTTTAACGTATAGATTGCAACATCTAAGACCTTTCAGAGGTATGATCGAAACTGGCAGGAGAATTGGGAACGCCATGTCCGTGGATCCGTATGTAAACGTCTTTTAGGCCTTCAGTTATCAGTTAGAGACTCTTGCAGATAAAGTCTGAAAACTATTTGAAACCGCTCACTTTCCGACCATTTGTATTTACAAGTCAGTCCTTGATTTTTGTTAGATAGTGTTTAACGACATATTTTGTAATTATTTTTGAAGCAGCAGAAAGAAATTTTGCTCTAGCATTGACCCCGCCTACTTTCGTGAGCTTTCACTAAAAGTGACGTTTATGTAATAAATATTATATAAAACTCGAGATGAAAAAAATATATAAACATTTCTTAAGGTGTTTTTTACATTGGCTAAACACACTCAATGAGTCTGCCCACTTTTGTGGGTGTGCCTTAAAGAAAGCTGCTTCTTTTAGTTTAAAAGCTTGTTTGCAGTGCAAAATGTAATGTGCAACAACCTAAAATAAAGCATGTAAAGCAGTTTTTTTTTTATTCCGCCTCCTTTTTGAAGGCAAGGCAGTTTCTTTTTGTTAGGGCTATTTTGAAATCCGATGCAGAGGACTGAAAGCGTCATATGAAAACTAGCTGCACTTTGCCACCAAGAGAAATTATTATGCCGACTGCGCCAAATAAACTTTCTTTTAGCTCTAAGCAAATAAGTCGCAAATTCTCCGACTGCGCCCAATTGAAATTCAAAGAATTCAAACGAAGTGAAAAAAAGTGGAGATTATTTGAATAGTCTGTAAGAAGCGAACATTTTGCGTATAATATTTGGGGACAACATTGAACCCAATACTTACTTACTTACTTACTTAAGGTGGCGCTACATTCCGGGGTGGACCTCAGCCAACAAGCTTCGCCAGCCAGCTCTGTCTCTAGCTAGCCGTCTCAAGTTTCGCACGCGAAGTTGGCTGAGGTCCCCTTCCACTTGCGTGCGCCACCTGAGTCTCGGTGCTCCTCTACCGCGTCGTCCCTGCGGTGTGGATTCGAAGATTTTCCGCGCCGGTTCGTTGGTGTCCATCCGCTCTAGATGACCCAGCCATCGTAGACGTTGTGTTTTGACTCTTTTGGCTAGGTCGGTATCGCTGTACAGCCCATACAGTTCGATGTTATATCTTCTCCTCCACTCTCCGTCTATGCAGACGGGACCGTAAATCGTCCGAAGAATTTTCCTCTCGAAGCAGCCTAAAGTGTTTTCATCCGCCTTTGACAGGGTCCATGCTTCTGCACCGTAAAGCAGGACTGGGATGATGAGGGTCTTATACATGGACACTTTAGTTGCTCGAGAGAGGGCTTTGCTACTCAATTGCCTTCTTAGCCCAAAGAAACAGCGATTGGCAAGAGTTATCCTTCGTTTGATTTCAGCGCTGGTGTCATTGTCTGAATTGATAGCGGAACCCAGGTAGACAAAGTCCCTAACTACCTCAAAGTTATAGCTGTCGATGGTGATGTTTTGTCCAAGACGTCGGTGCTGGGTGTCTTTTTTTGATGACAGCATATACTTGGTTTTGCCCTCATTGACTGCTAAACCCATATTCGCCGCTTCCGTCCCAATACTCACGAAAGCTTCACTGACATCACGCTTTGTTCTACCGATTATGTCAATGTCGTCTGCGTATGCGAGTAGTTGAACGAACTTTTGAAAGATTGTACCTCTGGTGTTGGCCCGAGAGTTCTGCACAATTCTCTCAAGTATGATGTTAAAGAAGTCGCATGACAGCGCGTCGCCTTGTCTAAATCCTTTTTTGACATCAAAGGGGTCGGTGAGGTCTTTGCCGACCTTGACGGAACAGCGTGAGTTTTCCATCGTCATCCTGCACAGACTGACGAGTTTGGCAGGGATGCCAAAACTACATTGCGCTATATAGCTCGTCTCTATAGATGCTGTCATACGCGGCCTTGAAATCGATGAAGAGGTGGTGTGTATCGATTTGGAATTCGTGGGTTTTCTCCAAGATCTGCCGCAGTGTGATCTGCCGTCGCCTTGTCTAAATCCTTTTTTGACATCAAAGGGGTCGGTGAGGTCTTTGCCGACCTTGACGGAACAGCGTGAGTTTTCCATCGTCATCCTGCACAGACTGACGAGTTTGGCAGGGATGCCAAAACTACATTGCGCTATATAGCTCGTCTCTATAGATGCTCTCATACGCGGCCTTGAAATCGATGAAGAGGTGGTGTGTATCGATTTGGAATTCGTGGGTTTTCTCCAAGATCTGCCGCAGTGTGAATATTTGATCGATGGTGGACTTTCCTGGCCTAAAGCCACACTGATATGTGCCTATCAGATTGTTGACAAACGGCTTCAGGCGTTCACACAGTACAGCAGAAAAGATCTTGTATGCGATGTTTAGAAGACTTATGCTGTTTATGATGTTTAGAAGACCCTTATAGTTGTGCCAACTACAGAGGGTCTCCTTTCTTCAGGATCGGGCAAACAATGCTGAGGTTCCATTCGTCGGGCATGCTTTCTTCCGACCATATCTTGCAGATGAGCTGGTGCATGCTCCTAACCAGCTCATCGCCAGCGGATTTAAAAAGTTCGGCAGCTAGGCCGTCTGCTCCGGCTGCTTTGTTGCACTAGAGCTTAGACACAGCTACTTTCACCTCCTCCAGGTCGGGTGGGCGGTATCGCTCATATGCTTCGTCGGTAACGTCTTCGCCCGGGTTGAATGGTTCGTTCTGCCTGACAGCGGTATTTGGTTCGTCCTCGCCGTTATACAGTCTGCAGAAGTGGTCTTTCCAAATCCTCAGCACCGACTGCGATTCTACAACGATGTTCCCTTGATGGTCCTTACAGGCTTCAGTTCAAAGTTTATACCCTTGGCAGGACCTTTTGATCCTTTGGTAAAACTTTCTAACCTCATTCCTGTTGTAACATCTCTCTATCTCTTCAACAGCGCGCTTCTCGTGCTCTCTCTTTTTCCTTCGGAGAAGCCGGTGCTCCTCTCTCCTCCTCTGCTCGTAGAGCTCGCGAGCACCTCTAGTCCTTCTGTGCAGCGCCGCTTTGTATGCTTCCTGTTTAGCTGCATGTGCTTGCCGGCATTCATCGTCAAACCAGGGGTTTCGTTGTGGTCGCCGTGTGAAACCCAGTACTTCAGAGGCGGCGTCTCTGATGGCATTTTGGCAGTGTTGCCACTGGCTATCAATACTTGATGCTGGTTGCATAGAACTTCGTAGAAGGTTTTGAGAGTCTCGGTTGGAGAAGGACCTGGCGATCTCTTGCGATTGTAGTCGGCCGACGTCAAACTTCCTCACAATATTTCCATTACTTGGCGCTGGTCGGGATATCCGCAGCCGTACCTTGGCTACAACAAGGTAGTGATCCGAGTCAATGTTGGCCCCTCGGAAAGTTCGGACATCCATGATACTGGAGGAGTGCCTTGCGTCGATCGCAATATGGTCAATCTGGTTGACGGTTGATTGATCGGGAGATCTCCATGTCCCTTTGTGGATATTGAGATGCGGGAACTGTGTACTAGCTACCACAACGTGTCGCCCCGCAGCAAAGTCGATCAGCCTGAATCCGTTATCGGAGGTCGTGTCGTGCAGGCTATACTTTCCGACAGTACGACCAAAGATGGCCTCCCTTCCTAGCTTGGCATTAAAATCGCCTAGGACAATCTTAATGTCGTAGCTAGGGCACTGCTCATAAGTTTTGTCCAGGAGCTCGTAGAACATATCTTTGGTCTCGTCCTCTTTCTCCTCTGTGGAGGCATGTGCGCATATCAGGCTAATGTTGGCGAATTTAGCCTTGATGCGGATTGTTGCGAGGCGCTCGCTTACGGGGTTGAAGCTCAAGACTTTTTGCCTAAGTCTGCCTCCAACAACGAAACCACATCCAAATAGGCGCTGTCTTTGATGCCGATAGCAGTCGTAGTAGTAGATTTCGCAGTTTTTCATCGCAGTAATGTCTGCTTTGCAGTCGCTAAGGGCCTCCGCTAGTTGCTCGGCTGCACGTGGTCTGTTAAGGGACCTAACATTCCACGTGCAGATCCGGAGCTCGTTGTCCTTTTCTCGTTTGCATTGGTCGTCAACAGTAAATCCGTCCGAATCCGAGGCTTGTTTCTGCTTCGTGACTGGTGTTTCTTTACGTGGCCGGGAAGTCACCCCGACGGCACGACCCCCAACCTGGAGGACCAGATCCTTTGCTTAGCTCTAAGGACGGAGAGCCGGATAGCCCGCTCCTTATAGGCCTGAGCTCCGAATACGTCGTAGTAGCCCATATAAGGTGTTCACTAAGTAGTTCGGCCTGACTGGAACTATGGACGCCACCGTTGATTCCATCTGGGGAATTCCTCCGCTGCCGCCCGGGTGCAAGGAGAAGTGCCTTAGTGGGAACACTCCTCCCCCCCTCTCTCGTCTGCTACCCCCAACAACCTTCCAAAGGGGTTGGAACCCAATCTCCAGTTGAGGTACTAGGCACCCGGTGTTCACCACGGGGAGGTGAGAGTAGGAGTTGATAGACAGAGGTGGGTTTAGAAAACCTGTGGATGCTTGTATCCTCTTGAGTGCACATGTCTATCCTTTGACCACCATTGAACCCAATACAAGTGAAAATTGAGCAGCAGAGAATTTCACCGTTTTACCCATGCAATAGTTGCTGATATAACAACAATACATATTTGGAAAACATGCTAATTTTAGGAAAAGGCAAGAAGCTTTAAGTTCGACTCATTTTATGAATTTGTCCCAATATACAATGTGAGTTACAAAATGCCAACTAAAGCGGTGCTTTTTTTATTCAACATATAGGCACTCTTTTTGCTATTTTTGATAGCAGGAGTCTATATCGATAGAATCATCGATTAAAAGAATGTCAGCCAGGTAAGGGTGAGCCAACTATTAGTTTGAAGTTTTCGTTAAATCAAGCACGCATTTATTGTGAGGTGGGGTGCCGTGGCGTAGTGGTTAGTGTGTGTGCTTACTATGCCAGAGGTCTGGGTTCGAATCCTGCCATCGTCACCTGAAAAAAAAGACTTGATCTTTTTCGCGGTCCCCACCTCCGCGAGGGTTTGACAAGCCCTCCGAGAGTATTAATTGTCTTGAAAAACTTCTCAAAGTGCCGTTCGGACTCGGCAAAAAATTGTAGGTCCCTTTGTATGCAAAGAAATTAACATACCAGCATACATTGCTGAGAAGTTGGCCCTGGTTCATCTCGAGCTGTTGCGCCACTCTATTTTTTTTTATTTTTTATTTATTGTGAGCAAATTTAGAGCGTGATTGCTATATGAAGTTCGGTTTATGGCAATTTTATATATGACAATGCATCGCTCGTGTGACTACAAGGGACTCAGTTGCAAGTCAGTCAAACAGGGTCAAAATTTTCGGCTACTTTTTGAAGAATTAGTGACCAGTACATTTTGGAAGTTGCAACTGAGATTTCTGGGAGATTGTTGGACACAAACCCTTTTCTAAGGCTAATATCACTTCAAGCGGATGTATTGAAGTGACTAATTGCAAAACCTTCAAGGACAATCAACTGCTGCATCAACTAAAATAATGCTATCTTTAAATTTCGTAAGGAACAAATTTATTGGTGGAGTATGTGAATGGATGCGCTATTTTGTTAAGCCAGAGATCGCCAGAGAGAACCAGTTCATTTCATTTTGAAATTATTTTTATCGTTTCGTCCAGGACGATTTGTCTGGTTGGTTTGGAACAATTTTCTTATATTTGCCAAAAGATATTCTTCCCATTTCCCTTAGATCAGCTTCATTGAATTAAGTTAATGATAGTAACTAGCACCCAAAATCAACACCACCTGTTGGCTCAGCCTTCGATTGAACTGATACACATGAAACAAAGTTTAAGTGGTCAAAGATGCCTTTTGAATGTGGCCAAAGTTTTCTGTAGCGTTTATATCATGCAACGCAGAGTTTGCGCTAAAAATGCGAAATGCACTGCCTGAATAGAGCCCCGAGTTTCTGCAGACCCTACTGACTTAAGTAACAGATCCAAGCTCTAAAGGTGACGTATTTCCAGATTAAGAGTCATATTTGCATTTTGGACCATTACTACCACTATTGGTGGGTTAAGACAAAAGATTTACTCCAATTCGGTAAGGAGATTAAAACAAGTGGGAAAGTGCAACAGTGCCTAACAGTGCCAAAAGCTTCAGTCTATCTGCGACGGATTGCAAAATACCCTACCATACCAAAAATAAAACTAATACTAAAAATAAGTGGGCGGGATATTAAAAAGGTGGACGTGGTCAATAAAAAGGCCAAAGTTTTTTGGCTTCTTCAAAGATAATTACAAGGCAATGTCACATACCAAAAATGAATGCGCTAGCACCATTGAAACATAGCTAGAATTTTGAAAAAGTATTTTTTTATGGTTGCACATGCATGCCTGTAGTGGGCGTGTCTGTAGGTGGATTCAGCTAATTTTTAAAATTAATGTGAAGGACTGAACTTCCAGCAAACCCCCCCCCCCCCCAATTTCAGCTCTCTACCTTTAAACTTAAGTCCTAAAAATGTTTACATACTGACGGACGGACGGACATGGCTTAATCGATTCTCCTGTCGGTCCCATTCATATCTCTGAAAGGTCTTAGGGGTGTACGGTGATTATTTTACTGCGTTACAAATTATAGAACAAACTTAATATACCCTGGGTCGGGTATAAAAATAGAACAGGAAAAATATTTCAACCCTGAGGAAGCTCAAAAACATCGCATCGTCGAATTGTACCTATCTTTTCAAGTCATTGATCGAGACCTGTAGTTTAACAATGTAGTACCTGTTTAGGTACTACATGTTAAGTATATTCTAGTCCAGTATTTAAGGCAACAGTACCTTGGGGCTTCAAATACCTCGCGTTCGTACCAAAATACAAAAATGCAACAGTTCCAAAATCCGAAATAGAATCTACTTCAAGTGCCACATCAACCGAAGTAAATCATTTATCAAATGACAGCTTTTAGCTCGACGACACCTCCACCCATCGACGGACATGAAACCGACGGACTGCAACCAAATGACTCCAGTGAGTAAAATTAGATTCGCAAATGTCACCGAGCCGGTAAGCGGTCCGCCCTCATCAAACTGGTCATTCGGTGTTGGAAACAAAAGTTTCGCACATATCAAATCACCGCACACAACTATCGCTCCGACACTGTATTTTAACACCTGTGTATCCGGACAGTCAGTCAACGAGTGATTCACCCGCTATCGGATTTCATTTGGAAGGAAACCCGAACTGACACGCCACTATCAAATGGTCAAATGTAAACCAAAACAGAAACAGACACGTAGGTGCCTCCCGCCACCGATGACAGAGCAACGCGCCGTTCACACAATGGTATCCGATTTCATTGCTGCTCTTGGCAGGAACCAGTCGACTTAGTCGTCGTCGTCGTCATCGTTGTCGTTCGTTCATTAGATCCCCCCGATCCAGACCAAGATTCGTATGCTTTGATTCGGATTTTTGCTTTCTTCACTGCTTCGCGAGTCTTACGTAATTGTCATTGAACCAGATATACTGACATTAACCGGGTTAGGCAAATCCAAGGTTTCCGTTTACATTACGCAATCCCATTCCAACAGCCCCCAAGCAATATCTCTTCCTGCTGAGGAGTCGAGGCAAAAGCAGGAGCGGAAACAGGGCTGTTACAGGGTATAAAAATGTCACGCAATGATAAGGATATACGGCATTAACCTTTCGCAGACATTTATTTGCGGTTCCACCAGACACCGAAATGCACATCAATGTCAGACAAGATTAAGGCCTACTGCTCTTTGGCTTCGCTGTTCACTTGGTGTGGTCGGAAGGAAGCGGATTCAGTTTCCAGTCAACCCCAGTGCAGAAACTGATTCCTTGGCGTACCTCCTTTGGCGTGCAACTTCGCTGTGCTGCCTTGTGGTGTTTTCGTTTACCTTCCACAGCATGGATGACGACACGGCGAACGACTTTTTGTTGGCTTTTGCGGTTGGTGTGCGGTTGGCAAAGTAAATTGTGGCAATTAAGCCGGCCGCATCAACTCAACAGTGACAGCAGTTGACCCGAATCAGAGAAAAGTGTTTCCAACTTTGTGCGGTTTGTGTACATTTGGTAATTTACTCGGATGGCTTCTCTTGAACTCCATCATCTTGTGTTTGTGTATGTCGCGTTTTTCTTTGTGTCTGCTCTAATTGCGATGCGCTGCGATGAATTAAAATAGCATGCAGTTGCGGCGCAGCCAAAGTGTCTTGCAAAAGTGTCGTCTCCATTATTCGCTACTAATGATGACGGATTGTCGTGATGTATCCTCTGACGTATGTCATTCATTTCGCAAACATGGGACGCTTTCTTTCTGGGCGTCATCGGTCGCATCGTCGTCTCCCCTTGTCGTTGTCGTTGAAACAAATCGACTTGGAAAAGGGATCCAAAGCACTTACAAACCGAGTCGCTTAGAAACACACCCGACACACCATCCAGTGTGTTCATACGTTTATGAACCAAGTGTAGTCTGGATGCATTCTGTGTTTTTGAATGACAGCAGAACAAGATAGCATCATGCAATTAATTTACGTTCTAACCTATCTGTCATACCCAGGGCTCTCGGGCTGTCACCTTCTTTCACTATGGCTTTCGATTTCGCATGACGTTCTGGCCATGCGAGAGACAAGAGCCGGGTTGGTATTAATTAATTTTGATAAGATGACATCATGCAGGTATACGTTGCAGTGTGTGTCTATGCGAACATCTTCTCCCGATGGGTTGGATGTTCTCACCGGCGACAAGGAGTGGTTCTGGTTATTAATTGTCCTCGCTAGCGCGTGTCGTAGGGAGTTTTTTTTTAAAAAAAATGCAAAAAAGAGTAATATAGAGTGCAACCCTTTGGAACTAGGCCCTTTTCTTGCTGGGTTCACATTTAGGTTAGAATGAGCTTTTAAGCGGTAAATTTCGTAAATGGGTGAAAGAAATTTCGAGGAGCAGCAGTTATGAAACGGCGTTGGACTGCTCTTCTATAAAGAACCTACTCTGCCTATAACATTTAAGTTTTCATATTTATGACATGATATCCAGGTGAAAAGCTCTAAGCGCACGTGGTTAACATACCGCAGGATTTGCTGCGCTAGTAAGTGGTGAAAATGGGACCATCTTCATTTAACGTTTAAGGGCTTTTCTTCACGAGCGGCAGAACACTGTTTCCGGTTTGCGCCACTGTGTCACGCGCTCTTTTCGTTGTTTTCTTGATTCGTCAAAATGATTTCCATGCCTCTCAGCAAAGCGTTGATTCTATCAGGCATCAGGGGAGGCGCCAAACCCCAAGCGGAATTCATGGCGAATTTTAATTTCGAAAAGTTGACAAAACCTACGCCTTGGCTGGAAAAAAAGTCGCTTGTCTGGGCAGGTGCACCAAAAATCACAGAGCGACTCAAATTGACTTGAATCTGTGAATTTTCGCAGTGTTTCCCCAATAAGGGTTGGGAAAAAAGCCTTCACGACACGACGCAAGTAGTGGGTACCTACTACTGACATACGTCGGCTAACGGATGCAGGCTGCGGGCGGCAAGTTGTGATGCTGGTACACAGTTCACGCATCTCAACATCCAAAAAGGGACATGAAGATTTCCCCCGATCGATCAACCGTCAACCAACACTCATCCAATATCATGGACGTCCGAACCTTTCGAGGTGACTCTGGGGTTTCCTTCATTGGCACGGCACCAATGATCTCGTATAGTTCGCAATAGGCGAGTCAGGAAACTCGTTGCACCCTATTTACAGCTGCGAATACCTCGACCAACGCCTATAAATGAAAATGTTTTGAGAAAGTTTGACGTCGGAAGGTTACAACCGCCAAAGGTCGTCAGCTTTTTCGGCAACCGAGTCCCACAAAACCATTCTAGAAAGTCGTGTACTACTTAAACTATTTCAAGGGCAGCAGCTACGGACACGGCTCGATCCTGTCGGAGCTATATGAAGTATTTATCCAGCGAGAGAGGAATGGGAATATAGTGCAATTGTCAGACCTAATGAAATCGCAATTTATGCAGATGGTTCGAAAACAGGGGAAGGAAGAGGTTCCGGTATCTTCTCAAAAGACCAGGAACTAAAAGTATCCTTAAAACTACCGTTGCAACCGTGCAAATGCTCAAAGCATTGTGCAGTCAGAACCGAGTGAGACTGTGCTGGGTGCCAGGACACTGCGGTATAGAGGTAAACGAACAGGCTGATGAGCTTGCAAGAAGAGGAGGGATCCTCGGAAATAGTGAGGTTTCTAACATCAAACCACCCCTCTGCGTAGTAAGAGGCACCATTGAGGAGAAAATTAAAACGATGGCCAACCAAAGGTGGATATACAGGCGGTTGAGGATATAGCACACATTCTGTGCGAATGTGAGGCAATTTCGCGTATGCGCAGGAAATTTTTAGGGGAATATTTCTTCGAAAGCTTAGAAGAAGTAGACGGTACAAACTTAAAAGGCCTCCTTGGCTTTTGCAGGGAAATTGGCTGTGTCACGAGGGATAATGTTCATGTTGTTTTTGCCTTTTGAATGTTAAGTTCAACTGGTTCCCAGGGATCGCGATGGGCCCGTTTTTGGTGCCTAGTGTTTGTGTGGTCCTTTTCACCACACCCCTGTTTAACCTAACCCTTAGTCCTATATTGCATTGAAAAGAAGCATATTACGTAGTTCTCCGCAAAGGTAGCAGAGCTGCTCACCAGAGAATGAGGTTCAAAGCTCTATCAAGAAGGTCTAAAAGGACTTGTCAAGTGGATCAATTTAAAATCGTTCTGAAATCGTAGCGCTACTACTGACTTGAAAAAAAAAATCTACAGACTTTAACGGGCGAAGACGAACTAAATCTGGGCAAACAAGAAACCATTCAATCTGGGCAAACAAGAAACCGAAGAAGTATATGAACGGTATCGCCCACCACCCGAGCTGGGTGAAGGAGAAGTAGCAATATACAAGCTTTAGTCTAACAAAGCTCGAGCTGGTCAACTAGGTGACGAAGTTTTCAAAACACCTGTAGATGAACGCGATGCAGATGAACTCATCTGCAAGATATGGTTGGAACAAAACAAGCCCGAGAAAATGAACCTCAGCATTTTTTGGCCGATCAAAAACTCTCGATATCGCGCCAACTACACAGAGGCATCAGTATCATTAACATCGCATGCAAAGTCTCTTCTGCTGTAACGCCTTAGGCAACAACCTGAGCAGTGTCGGGTCTAGAAAGGAAAGCCAGCAACCATCGATCTAATATTCCCACTATAGCAGGTCTTGGGTAATAAGCAGGAATTCCAACTAGGTACCCACCACCTTTTCAACGATATCAAGGACGCGTAACAATATTGATAGAACGACATTTCTAAAAGATTTATAGAAACGAGCTATAAAGCGGACTTTTGGTATCCCTGTCAAACTCGCTAATTTGTGCAGGATAAACATAGTAAACTTACGCTGTTCCATCAAAATCCGTAATGACCTCTCTGACCTCTTTCATGTCACAAGAAGTATTTGGTCTAGGCGACGCACTGTAACGTGCCGTATTTTCTGCAGGGAATTGTGCAGAAATGCCATGCCAACACCAGAGGCACAATCATTCAAAAATTCGTACAATATTTTCCAATTTAAGCGATGGTAAACTCTTGCCAATCGCCGTTTCGTTGGGCAATTGAGCAGCAAAGCCGTTTTTCGACCAATTAAAGTGCTTATTTTTAAGACCCTCATCATTCCATTCCAACTTGACTGTGCAGTAGCGTTGACCTTGTCAAAGGCAGTTAAGAACGCTTTAAGCTACTTGGAGAGAAAAATACTTTGGATCCCGTCTAAATAGATAGAAAATGGAGGAGGAGGTGTAACATAAAACAGACGAGTCAAAATACACAGCTGCGATACCTGGATCATCTAAACTGGATGGACAACAACACTCCGGCACCAAAATTCTTTGAATCGGCACTGCAGAGACTGCGAATAGTACCTATAGACGAACCGAAACTTAGGTGTGGCATGCAAGAGGAAGGGAACCTCAGCCAAATTCGCCTGTTAAACTGGTAACAGCTTGCTCTTGAGGCAAAGGTGGCTGGCGAAGCTTGTTGGCTAGACGCCAAAGTCCTCGCCGGACTGTAGCGCTCCCCAAAGAAAAAGAGGAAAAAGGTATAATGGCATTTTCGATTCCCTGAAGCAACAATTTTGCGAAAACTCACGAATTTTACTAAAATTTATCTCTACAGGTTGCTAATTTTCAAAATGCGAATAAATTACAAAATGGCGTTGTTACGGGGTAAAAAAATTGATTCCTTAAATTGCCAAAGATTCTACTTAACACCTATGAAAAAAACCCACCACAGTAATTTTAGTAAATGACAGTTGCTGCCAGCCAATATTGACAACATCTGTTGGCTCAGCCAAGCAATTTTCAACCGGTGACAACATGCATTAAAAACAAGTTTCTTCTTACCGTAGATCTTCGAGAAAACGCAACTGCGGCAGAGTTAGAGAAGGGGAAGGAAGCCCAAGAAAATGTCGCCCTAAAAAACAAAGTCAAGGAGGATGCTGGAGAACTAGAAAGTTCCTAGGAAAATTTTGTTCATTTTATGTTTTATTCAATTAAGAATGCAATTGATTCATGTCAGATAAGAATTTATGAACTTAAAGGGATGAAGTTAAATCAAATGGTCCAAAAATTATTATTATCTCTATAGATACCATCATCGTCCTTTGAGGTTGAACGTCAAATGTTGCCACAATTATGTACTAAACTTTTTTTTTAATCGAATTTTTAAGCCTCAATTTGCAATTGAATGATGTTGAACTGAGTGGTTTCTATGAAAATAAAAGCGAAAATAAAGTTTAGGGCGTGACACTACGAGCTTATGCACGAAAATTTACCAGCAATAATAAGTTAAGGTGATTCTGTCGCAATTTGAGCGGCTTCCTAGTCGGCGTCTGTAATCCAGGTAAGGATCAAATGATTATAATCAAACCAATTCAATTTCAAAGGTCAGGGAAATTTTTTAAACTTCATTATAAATCGGTTAGTTCGTCAATCGAACTTATGAAACAACTTAAAAACAAAAATCGTTGCCCTTTTAAATTAAGCCTTATATTATATCACTTCTCCCGCCACATCGATTCGAAAATTTTTTAAAGCCTGATGGTCCTTCCTATTTTTCGTTTTATAGTTAATTCTATCAGCACATCTGCTACAAATTGTGCCCCCCATTTTGGAATCATCAAAAGCACAAGTTTCAAGGACTCAACACATAACCTTTCGGCTCATTATTAAAAGGCATTCAGCATTTGCTTCCGGTATTTCGGCCAAACACAAAAGCACAGCCCTTTCACAATGAAACGACTCACCTTTCCAAAACAGATTATACAAAAAGTAACAAAATATAAGAAATATGTTGCAATCAAACCCGAAAATTCTCTCCATCATTCGATAAGGGAGCAGTATTTTGCCGAATCACCCTCATCGAGAAAGTTTACAACCCTTTAATCGAAATGCTAAGCCACCACCCCCCAAAACGGGTTAAACCCCTGTAGAGTGATTCCATAACAGAAAAAGAAGATACCTGCGCCCAGATAACACTGTGACTAAGTTCCCTGACGAGTCCCTGGTTGAAAGCTTAATTTTCTACACTTGCACATCCCGGGTGATGTAAGAGTCACGGAAAAAAAAGCAAACTTTTTCACATAAAAATTCTTCATAAAAAAAAGCTGCCAACGTAGATGTCGAAAACGGATGCTAAGCTCTTAACAACAGTTAAAAAGTTTGATTGCGTTACTTTTTGCTTTCGAACGGAGCTAGAGCTATATATATGGTACGATCACAGCCATCCAGAGAATTAGTAGTAAAATACTTCTTTTGCTCGGTCTTATCTGTCGCACAGTTTATGTGTCATTAGTCCATCGTAAAACTTCAAAGGGAGGTATATGACTGTGAGACTGACTCCCCAGGTTATGTGCGGGGGCGCGTACAGGTCGCGCCCTTCGGCAAAGTAACTCAACAAACAACTTGAGGGCCGTAATCCCGCGCGATTCATGTGCACATACCTTTAAAGAGCAATAAATTCGCCATCGTTTTTCGGAATTAAATGGCCTCGGGGAAATTTGGATTCTACCACCACCACCGCCAAATCGAACCCAGTTTTTTTTTTCTTCGGCTTCCTTGAGAGCGACCGTTTTGTGCAAGCTTTCCATAGAGTTCCTTTTTCATTCGCTGTCATCATTGGTTTTTCGGATAAGAGGTACAGGAGGAAGCCGTAGCCAACATAAACATTATTGTTAGCTACAGTTGACTTTGTTTGTTATGATGACCATAAAACCGAAGCCACAAAATTATTACTTTACGTTGTGGTGCGATTTGGGGTGGGTGGGCCTGTGCTGGTCAGCCATGAAAACTCATTTGGAACTTCAGAGAGTTCATTTTGTTTGATAAGTTAATTAGAAAGGGAAGTTTTATCATGATGTTGGCATAATAAACCGTTTACGGGATTCCATTTGTGGGATGTTGTTAAACTTTATAATATCGAAATTGAAAAAAAAGGAAAAATTTAAGTATAAAAATGTTTCGACAAGATATCGGAGTTTCATTTAAATTTGGTGGAAGTCACTTAGCCCATAGTGACATAACTCCAATCAGTTCAAAGAAATTCGTGGTAGCGCTATATAAAAAAGAGTCAATTAAAGTCAAGTCAAGGCAATTGAGGTGCACCTGCCCAGCCACTGAATTTATTCTCCATTCTGCAAATATGATTTCTATTTTTTAAACACCTTCTAAGGGGGTTCTTTGGAAACGTTTTTGAAGACGTTTTAGAATTATTGGGCATCTTGCGTGATCAAGAAAACGGGCTTCAGTCAACGTTTCCACAAAACTACCCAACCTAGAGTCTACAGCCATAAGAGAATGAGAGTCTTTTTACTTGAGTGTTGAGTCGGTCAATAGTCTGGAGTATTGCAGGCAAATATTTGGCTTTTGAAGAAGCACTGCTAAAATAGACTTAGAAGTACCGAATCTGGAGATTTGGGTACAGCATACGTTGATCGAACTATCGTTGCAGAAACTGCATTGAAGCATAGTGCAACGGTTTTTTTTTTCGAAAACACTAAATGATCGTCTGTGGGAAGACACAGAGATCCAGCATAAGCCCACAGCGATCCCGTTGCTATTTGCAGGAAAGGCCTATCACTGAAATACTGCCCCGAGATGTTGTAAAATGGTGTAGGTTTCTGGGGTGCATTAATAATGCAAAGAATAGAATAAGGTGTTTTAGCTCCTTAAATGGAAGAGGAAATTTTATGGAGGCAACTCCGACCCCAACTGAAAATTGCAGGTCCTCGGTCGTCATTAGGTCAAACCATTATTTTTTGTTTCGATAAGTACTTATCCGTCCAGGCCCCTCCTGTTCTGACGTATTTCAGTTACATTCTGATTTCTACGGAAAAAGTATAATTTGGGATTTAGTAAATTTTTATACCGATAGCGGCAACAGCCCCAGGTAAGCCAAAGCCCACTTCTGAACCCTGTGTGTCTTGTATCAATACAATTTTTTACCAAATACGAACGACATTTTGGCAATCGATTATCTCAGAGTTTCTTTGATCCTCGCGGAAGAGTTTTATAAGTGTCAGAAAAATTATTCTGGTAGTGAATCCTCAAATATATTTGTTATGCAGAAATAAGAATTCTCAAATAGTCCAGTACGAGGTGTTTCATGGTGGACCTGGAGCTGATAAGCGCTGATCATTTGTTTGCTGATCGTAGTCAATGATTTGAGCTTTATTGTTAATTCGGGATCATATATTAAACGAGTGGCCAAGGATGGCTTTAAATTAAACGCTGCAAACGTGTTTCGTGGATTTTGCGTCGATTCTCCGTTACGCAAATGCCGCTATTTTACTTTTTAAAGACGCCAGCGAGTGTGAAATGGGTCTCGTTAGTCATCAGTCATTTACTTCCAAAAAGCAGGTTCAATGTCAACCGACTACTTCAAGCAAGTGATACGACCTGTGGCAATAATATTCTCATATTTTCATGCGAAAACAAATGCAAATAATTATCCTCGAATTTCGCCGCAAGGTGGTCGGGTCGCACAACACAGACGCTTTGAGCATAACACTAGCTAAGCACGGCCTCTCATTGCTTCAACCAGTTCTGGGGAATGTCTTCGGCGTTGATGAACACGAACAGTATTTCAGATCTTCCACTGTCTTCCATGCTCAATGTCCGACACCATCCGCCGAATCGTGTTGTATTACGGTGCTCTTTGGACACGATATTTTCGACGACTTGCTCGTCGAGTTTTCAATGTATAGCACAACTTCTTTAGCCGTTCGCCTTGGCTTGAAGCGATTTATCTTTTAAATTGTACTGAACTTACGTTTGGAAAATATACCTACTCAAGTCAATCGGTTGATAAAGGTAAAAGATATTCATTGTTAACAAACCAACATAAAAGATGGCGCACCGGTCAGCTGTGAAAAAGTGCTAAATAACATCGAAGCCCATGATATATACTAGCGAAACCCTTGATTAAGCCTGCATATTTTTAGTTTGGAGATTTCCTGTAGTAACAGGTAAGTCTTTATGTATGATAGAGGTTGAACTCGAAAAGGCTTCCCGTAGACAACAATAATAAAATGGGGGACGCTTGAAAACGAGCATTTTACAATACCTAGGGATGTTTGGTTGTGAAGGTGGTATCCGGATAAGTATCCGGATATTTCGGATATCCAGATCCGTTATCCGAACTATCCGGATTGTTTCCGATATCCGGATAGTTTCGGATATCCGGATATTTTCAGCTTTTCTAACCGATGCGTCCGCCCGTTGAAGAATTTAGCAATGCTTAGATAGCAAGAGCAACAAATTGTGTATCTCGCTGTATCACCTCATTTGAGGTGGAAAGGAAAATGGAATATAAGTGAGAAATAGATACTCATTGTAGCGCAGGCTTGAAGCCGTTGCGTTCGTCATGTTGAGGATTGAAGTAGGTACTCAAATGACCACTAGGTTAAATACACACATAGAAGCGTGTATAGCCCACAGAAGAAGTGCGTTCCGTATGCCACTTCCCATAAGAACATGCGTATTTAATTGAGTTGTCAGTTGTGTACGACAACGTGAAGGACGCAAAGGATGCATCGCGCTGAAGTCTAAGACAGGTTCGCATTCGTTTCAATAGGAGATATACAATACACACGATTTGTTTCATTTTAACGAATGGGAACGCGAGTTCAGCTCACTATAGGGTAAAGTCGGGGGTTATGGCATCCATTTTTATTTTTTATTATAATTAAAAAACTAAAAAAGATTTTGGTATAAAATGAGGATATATGTATGTTCATAAAAATTTCAAGCCAGAAAAAGAAACTTCCAGAACTCCCAGTTACATTCATACATTTTACTTCAAGAATAAGGCTTAAAAAAATCTACGAAAAAAAAACGGACGCATCGGTTAGAAAAGCTAAAACTATCCGATACTATCCGGATATCCGACACTATCCGGATATCCGACACTACACGGATATCCGACACTATCCGGATATCCGAAACTATCCTGATAGTTCGGATAACGGATCCTCGATCCGGATCCATTTCGGATATCAAATATCCGGATACTATGAAGCTCTACTATAAAAGTCGGCGTACGACGAGGAAAACCTGTCTGCCGCTTAGGGCCGGTTTTTCAGTGCGAGATCATCCAAGTTTGCGAGTTTAACTGAGATTAACCCCAGAAATGAGTTTTTCAGTGAATTAAGATCTGGGCATCTCGCACTCTCCCCTACTACTTCTAGACAAACTACAAGACATGCAAAAATTTGTCCTTTCACGATGTGTTCGTCTCTTTCCTCAGTATTTTAATGACACCATTGAGCTGTACGTTTTTAAAAAGAAATTTTGAAAAGTTTCGTCCTTAAACATTTTCTGTCCTGGAAACCTAGCCGATATGCCTTATTTTGACTGTGCTTCGATTTTAATTAAAAGTTTAATACACGCCTCCAGAATAAAGAAACACATCACAATTTGGGTCGCTACGAATGACTGCAATACCGATTGCAAACATGCCCATACTTCAGGCAATTGCAAGTAATTTTGTTTTCTTATTTGGATGGAAAGACTCCGTTGAGCACTCAACCAGATAAAATCGAGTACAAATAAGAAACGAATTAATCACTTATTTATGGATGACCTCTTTCATCGGGTTGTCTTGATGCAATTCAACGAAAATTAAATTAGTTATTGACAACTTATGTTCGCCGATTGATACAGAAATCAGCAATTTTATAAACAGAACCACTTGAGATATTGTCATAAGGTTTTTTAACAAAATAAACACTACTTAAAAAACATCGTCTGTAAGATGTTGATTTTCTTTTTAGGGCCAGTTTTTCAGTGCGAGGTTACGCGAGAACAAATATTTTGATCAATTAAGGTTTGTGGGTTTATCGAGCATTGAAAGAAGGTCTGCTCTGGAAAATTGGTCAGACTTGGTTCTATTTCACTTGTCTCGAGTTGGGGGTTGTTACTGTTTGGACCCACTAACACAGCTTTGCCATTTAGCTGCACGTTTTCAGAAATATATAAAATAGGAAGTTCCTGGGCTATTTTTTTAGATTTTCAAATCAACTTTAATTTTATAAATTGGCGAGAACTTTTCTCAAAAAATTCTTTCGAAGTCTCGAAGATAAAATTTTGTGAGCCAAATTTCCACGTAAGTCTTTCTAGCTTTTGACTGTTGTTCTCAAAGTCATCAAATTAATAGTCTTTCCTTCAAATTTGCTGGACAAAAACTAAATAAGTAATAGTCAGATCTGCATGGTATTTGCGGTAAATTAATGGTTATTTCATAAGGATGTGCAGTCATTATTACTTTTTAATTTTTGCTAAGAACTTTTGAAGACATGAGCAAATAAAGAATTGTGTTTTTTTAGTACCGATATAGGCACACCAAAAGTGTTCCTATGCTCAAAAGTAGAAAATGACTTAAGATTGTAGGCAAATGCCCATTCCCGAATTTGCTGAATTTCTGAATTACTGAAGAATGAGTATCTTAGCTTAGAATAAATATCTGCAAAGGTAATAAGTTCTGCTGTCTAAAGACAACTTTTGACTTTGTTCGCGTCTGTGATGCCCTCATTCAAGGATTTTTTCTGATATATTTCTCTATGTATAATTCCGGATAATCACTAAAATCAAAGTCCTAAACTCTGTTCTCCGGGCTGTAAGTTTACCATATCAGACGTTAGACAATTCTTTAATTAATTTCTAATGTTAAGACCGAAGGTGCACCACAGTGAATGTGGTGTATCTATGATGGCTATAACAACCGGCACATCGTGTACGTAGGTGTACCTCGTTAATCTGCGACATGGTTAGACCAAACTAATATACTTTGCTTTCCTCTGGGAAAAGCGAAAATCAGTGTCGTGTATGTGGATTATCGTGCTCATCTCGTGTGCTGCATCGTTTCGAACATTAAAGGATTTCACCCACCATGTCGCTGCAGACTCCTCCGGTTCATGTGTGGACGATGAGTTTATGGCCAAAACAAAACACTGCAAAAGTCTAAGAATAAGATATTATAATGTGCCGGCATGTTCGCTAAAGTCAATTATCGTGTTCAATCTTCCAGCTGAAGGGGATATGAGTCCAAGCTTCAAGCCCAGCAACCATGGTTTTTTTTTTCTTATTCTTAACAATTCTGTTTGTCTTCTTTACTTGCCGCGCGAATTCAGTTGCTTTACGGGCTCAAGTGGCTGTGCAGTAGGCAAGCGCGCGATAAGAAGAGTCTAGGATGCATCTATAGATGCGGTGTGGTTTTTCTGTCTTTCTTTTTTTTTTAAATCTGATATCAACGCGTATCTGGTTGGCAGCATCCAGGACTATACGAATACGAGAAGCTTCAATTAATTTACTGAAACTCATTTCGTATATCAGGCTTGACGTATAATAGTTCTGGCGTTGCTAACTACTGGTAGAGCGCGCTACTGGTACCGGTGCTTGGTCTGGTAGCGGCGTCCATAAAACAATTGCTTTGTTGTCGTCGTCGTGGTTATCGCGCTGCAGTTCTTGATGTAGCTGCTGTGTGCTCTTGGTCGTTTTCGTGACCACCATCACCACTAGCGGGGACTAAAAAGTCTTGGGTTTTTTTTTCCGCCGCTCGTAATCACAGAATCTTGGTGTGGGTATTTTTGGGGTGCAACTCATTTGAGCCCCCGAAACCTCCACAATTACAGTCCTCGCCAAGCATGGTTGGGTGGACGTGATGCTGAGACAAGCTGTGCACAGCCCACTATTCCAACCCAAAACACCCAAAGATGCCGAGAAATCTGTTCCAGACCCGAGAGATATATTGCCAATCTCGTGCGGACGTTGTTGATGGTGGCGTTAGGGCAAAGCAAGTACGTAATTTGCTTCAGATTAAAATCGTCCACTGGGTGAGTGAATTAAGGAGGGTTTTTCTGGTTTGTTCTCCCACTGGACGTTTTATAGTCTCGAGTACAGTTTCCTTCCTATGTTACACGATACTCGCAGGCGCTGCTGGCTGCTGCCGTGAGTAGTGACAGAAGAAAGTCGTGACTTTGATATTGTGTATAGAGGGCTTGTTGCTGAATGCATGTACCTTAGCCAAGGTATGGGGAGAACACAGTGGCTCCTGGCTTTACAATAAATCCAGGTACGCGTTTACACATTTTTCAAGTGGCTTCTGACATTGTCTACTAATCTGGGATAGATGGTGAGGTGGACTCTTACGGCGGCGCGCGGCGCAGTGACTTGTTGTTCTGGCCCATTTAATGGGTGAGTAGAGTTTGCAAACACACCGGAGGGTATATTTTGCTTTGTAACCTATTTATGTCAACTTGAATAAAAAGTAGAGTGAGTTGAGAATCTCGAGATTCATGGGTGCGGCTTGAGTATTGGCCGCTCAATTGAATTCTAAAATCGCTTGAGAGCGCCTGAGAGAAATTTCTGCAAACAAATGGGCTGAGTTTCCTTGCGATTATTTGCACTGGGAGCTTCAAGCACAAAATAAACACTTTTGAACAGCTGAAGGCAGATGCTAGAGGCATGTAGTCAGTAGTTTTGGAACAATGTTACATTGTGGCAATGCGTGACATAATACAGGGAAATGGTGTCAGAGCAATCTACGCCTGCAAATTTGTTCCATGATGACTCAATTTTCAGTGCTGTTTATAAAGAGAACGACGATAGTTTTTAAGTCGGCAGGCATTGACCAATATTGCCACCAGTTAAAGGTGCGGTTATCTTTTAATGCGCAGCTTCAAACAAACTATTAAGTTTTCTGAGGTATCCAGTAATTAATAAAATTTTGACCCTTCTAAAAACAATTTTAAAAATAACACTCTGTGCATGTCCATCAAAAAGCTGATTTGATCAAAATTATTGATCAAACCGCAAAGTGTTGTTCCCCTCTCATAACTAGTTAAGATAACCCGACTGCGCCAAAATCAGGGGCCCATGCTGCTATCATTGTAAAAAGTTATTGTAATGTGAAGTTGTAATATGTCCGGAAAATAATGCGGCCATTGACTAATTACATGATCAGCTACGGCTTTAACCATATGCGGCTTTAAGAAAACAATGAGCTCAGATTTATATTATCTGTACCTAAAATCAATCCAAGTATGAACCATGCTTTAACCTTTCCGAACCGATTTTCAAAAAAGGAATGCCTGCATTTCCGTCAAAATAAATATCTTGCAAATTCCATCAAACTTATAGATCAAACCGTCTGCACAAATCGACAAATGTGCTTCAAACAATAAGATCAGAATTTCAATGAATTGATTAAAAATAAAAGAAAGTATACCCGGCTGCGTCAAACCGTATTGGAGAACGTATTCTTTTCCAATATATATAATGCCTGTCAGATAAAAGTATTATTTCATGTGTCCTCAAAAAACTTAACTAACTGACTAACAGCATAAGAGTCATAGAGCATAGCCGACTGCGCCAAAATCTACGTTCAACCCATTAAATTGCATTTCAGTTGTGTGATAGGCACAAGCTTAGAATCTTGCAGTATAACAATTTTAGTGGAATAAAGCCAGAGGCGATTGCACGTACAAGTTGATATTTGACAACGCTTGAATTAAGATTTAAGCGAGCTTAGGATAAAAAAATTAGTTCACATGTCTTTGATAACTGAAGCTAGCTAAAGCGACTGCACCAAAATCAAGTTTCAATTCGCACAGTTCGGTCAGAAGTGAAAAATTGTTTAAAGTTTGAAATTCTAGAACCCTACAACCATAAACTTTTGTCGACTGCGCCAAAATCGCGATTTGTCGTTCGATTTGCTCCAGGCGTGTTCGAGCTAAAAGTTTATATTCAAGTGTTTTCGAAAACCTGAGTGAATAAAAATGTATCGGTTTTGAAATAGCCGACTGCGCCAAATTTAGGTTTAAGCAACCCAATCGCACTGTCGCAAAATCAACGCAACTATTGTTGATGCAACAGCCGGCTGTTTTAAAACCTTCGCACTCCAGTTTGGAGACACCACGAATGGAGACAATAGGTGAAAAATGTGAAATTAGCGATTGCAGTGCACTAGAGGAGGAAAGTACGACGGCTTTACACCAAAAGTTAATGAACATTGCTTGTGAAAGCGTGTACCTTAAGATCGTACAACTTCAAATACTAAAAGCGCAGCGTTTATAGAGTTTAGTCGACTGCGCCAAAATCTATTTCGAGTGTCTGGATTTGTTTTTCATGTGCTGTAGAAGTGTAGCAAAGGCCCAAGCCAAAGCCTTTAAGCCTATGCAGTAAACAGTCCTTAAAGAATATAGACTATGGCCACCTTTACTTTAAAAGTATTCAAAGCAAAAACTTCCAAAATCTTGCAGTACTAGGAGTACAATGGCTAAGGAGTGTTGTCGGCCCATAAACTGTTCAAAAGCAAAAGGGTGAAAAAAATGTTGACGCGTAGAAATTCCGATAAACAAAGCGAAGGTACCAGGAAATCTGGCCAACTGCGCCAAGCGTATAAGGTGAAAGCTTGCTGCCATATGTTATATAGTAGTAATATTTGTTATATGAAATTCAACCTGATAGAGAATTTTTGCAAACGCTGCTGATAGTTGCTTCAGCACTCTGACTATGAAATGAGACCGACTGCGCCAAAGAGACATTCAAAGTGTTTAAAATTTTCTATAGTAGTGTTGTGACATTTGCAATCGGCCTTAGAGCCACTGCAGTGAAAAGCTTAGCTACATTTGCTCAGTGACTACATATAAGAACTCCTTAGTGCTGAAACATTTTAAAAATGTGAATTTTTTTCCTTCTCTTTGGATAATTCCTTACAAACTCAGACGCTGATACAATAAATGGTGGATCTTAAGCTCAACAGGTGTAAATGACTTTAGAGGACAGATAAATGTGCCTTAAAAGCAACGAGATATACTGCTTCGGTCAACAAAGAGCTTATGCACAAAGTTTAAGCTTTCTGGCTCAAATATTAAAGCCTAAAAATTTGTTACATACAGACAGACGGACGGACGGACTGACATGGCTTATTCGATTCAAAATTCGATCTCGATAATCGATCATATGACCTTATGATCATATGACCTGGTCATTGGTGTTTACCGTTATTAATTCACCGTTCTTCAAACAACGTGACAAACTTAATGTTCCTCCTATGGGGATGGGGTATAAAAATACATTAAAGAACGTCCGCAACAAAATGCGAACCTTAATTGAGTTCAGGTATTGAGCATATTCCTCAACTACTGAAAACTGATTCGGAGCATACTGAGAAATTTGTTTAGATTAGGCAACCGACTGCGCCAATAAATTCGAAAGCAGTCTTTGGCCGTTGTATCACACGAAAGAAAAGTGAAGTGAAGTCAAAATACATCACAGTTGCGGAAACATTACCTGATCACTTGATAAAATTTGAACTATTTTGTCGACTGTTTCACGACAATATTTTGAGTTGTTTTATACAAGCTTATTATCTTAAATAATTGGGCGGTTTCTCGGTTCAAACAATTTTTTAGGATAATGAATGGCTCATCCAGGACAGGGATGTGGGTGGATTCTCGTATCATTTTTTTTTTTACTTTTTGATCAATCAATAATAACTGTATTCGCTTTCCGATAATTCCAATAATTAACTACCTCAGGTTAAATCACATATTTTTTTTTTGTAACTGGTTTGGTTAATTAATGGGAAAATTTTGAATACTATTCTGAGACCACAACGCTAGTGAGTGTTTTTAAAAAATAAAATAATATTTTAGCGGATCAATTTTCTGTATGAGTTATTAAAGGGCCTTTGCCTTCATGTCTTTTGGATTTTATAGTCAAATGGAAAGGCTTATAAGCCAAAAAAAAATCATTTTTATTATCGCAAACTGCAAAACCCATTTCGATGGATTATACATTCCCTATGTGCCTTTCGTTAATGTATCCATTGCGCAGTAAGTGGTCGCTTAAAGTGCGTAATATAATGGACCCGATAGAGATCTCTATCAAAAGATGCCGCTCCGCTCTGCGGGCACTTTAATGTTGGGAAACCTTCTCAGCCAGTCAAATCCGTACTTAACACTTTTACATAATCCCCTCATCGTGCGCATTTGCCCAAGCAATTTAATTTAATTGAATCACTAAAATAATAAATCCACTTGAAATTGTTTCCATCGTCATTCGATGGTGCAAAGTTCGACGAACTTCGAAACAAACTTTAATCCATTCGAAATAATGACAAACAGTTTAAGAAAATGAGTCGCCCATAATAAGCGCCTTTTCGCCACGCCACACCCACCAAAGCGAAGCAAGCAGCACCGACAATGCCAAATCATTATAATCCATGCGGCCGGAGTTTGGCCAACAACGACGACGCAGGTTTATCAAAGCCTCGTACTTTTCTATACGCTGCCACCGGCCATAATACTAGGTCTCGTGGGAGAATCCAAACATCCATCCACCTGGGATTCCACCCAGCAATCCAGGGCTCGCGCACATCGCACTAATGCAATCGCAGTAATGCCACCGAGGTTGCTGTGCTTTGATTCAATTTGGCCCTCATGTCGAAGGAGGAATACGCTTAGGCAAATGAGCAGAGTTCAGAGTCCTCTCGGTCGCCGAGTAAGCTCCCGCGGGTGCAACCTACCCGAGTAATTAGCCTAAGTGTATGCGTACCACAGATGCCCATCACGTAATGTCTTTTCTTGAAGTTGGATCTATTTTCTTTGGATGGGTTTTCTCGCTTCTCATTTTCGTTTCAGTAAACTCTTTTCTCCTCCCCAGCTGACCCACCGAGCTGAAGGGAAATTCACGCTTCTGGCTTCGGGTTGAATTTCTAAATCACGCCAGGGAATCAGTAGAAAAGTGGTGGTTCTGCTTTTGTGTTGCCATAATTTATGCTTTTTCATTTTAACCCAGTTTTATAGTTCGTCAAATTGTTGAGTTAGCGAGAACATCTGTTACCCGTGCCCGTAGGTTCCCATACTTTGAGGTTCACGGGAATCGGTATCGAAAGTAGACCTTGGGTGCTGTGTTTGCCTATTTTTTTTTATTTTTTTTGTTTTTGTACAACGAGACTTCGAGTACCTTACTTCTTACTACATCGAGTAGCTACTGCTGCGGAGAGGTTGGCCCATCGGGTAATTGATGACTGGAGCAAACTGAAGTGCAAGTATGGCAAATCTCAAAGGTATACACGTAGATTTGAGGAGGTAATTGCAGATTGTAGCTGATCATCAAGTAGGCCAAATGCGGATTTGCATAGAGAGAGTGTAGTAATTTTTGCTGCCAAACGAGGTGCTGTGATTCAGATTAGAGTGCGAACTTTGAAATTGATTAATTCCTAGGGAAGTAGAGTTGTAGCAGATTTGGGTCATACATTAACCTAGTTGCGGGAGCAGTTATGTGAGAATAATTAATTCTATAGAGACGTTTCAGTTTTAAGTTCTAGATTATGAGGCCGGTGACTGGCTATAACAATGATGACAATAATGACCTTATTGACTGGTCACTCAGGAGCGTTTTTAAGACCAGCTTCAAGTTGGATACATTTTTCATCGGTAGTATTAACTCCAATTTCACAAACATACAATGGCAGATAATTTATAAAATCCAGTGGAATATGTTTCGACTGTTCGGTAGTCAGACCAGTAGAAAAATTCGTCCGGATTGCCATCCGAAGGAGGCATAAATTCCATCAAACAAGTTGCCCCCTGAGTTTGTTAAATGTTTGCATCACAACCGATCATATCCAGGTCTTAGTGTACCGGCGTAAAGCACCCAGATATATTTTAAACCTCAAGCATCTTGTATTCTTAAAATACAAATGCAGTTTGAAGAATGTATTTTTGAAACTTATAACTTAAAACATTGCAGTCACCTTTTTTCTTGGATATTTATTTGTAGGAAGCACAATATCTTTTCTCAATTCTCTTGCTTTAACTCGCGCCTTTCATGTATGTATCTATGTTCAAGAGCTCTTTATTGAAACCCCAATTCAACAGTAGATTAAATTTTGAACTATTTTTTTTTACATTTCATTAAAGGACAAAGCAGATTCAATTATTTAATGAAAGCAATAAAGGAATGGCATTCTTCATCTCCATAGGAGACCGCATAAATTGAAAAACACTGAAATATTTTCAAAATTAATTTTATATTATTGCACCTTTGAGGAAGTAAATTCTTGGAATCTGACAGCGAATAAAATTAGTTTTCAAAAATACGTAAAATACGTTCATGCTTGGTTGAATAACTGATTGATCAAAGAGCAGAAATACTGATGAAATAAGAATTTACCCACAAATCCCCCGGATGAACCACAATTTCTAGGATTTACTGTACTGAGAATTTGGCGAGTTGACTTAAGAAAAGGATTCATACAAAATTGAAATCTGAGAAACTGTCGATAAAATAGTTCAGATCTAATCAATATAATAATAAACTAAGTTTCCACAACTTTTGTGCACTAGAACTGCGCCAATAAATTAGAAGACTGGTTTCTAATTTATTGGCGCAGTCGATTCTCAAATCTGCCCCGAAGGTTCAACATCTTTTGTGTACTAGAAACTTCACTTCACTGATCTGTCACGTGGCACAAAGGCTGGAGACTCGTTTCCAATTTATTGGCGCAGTCGGTTCTCAAATCTATTTACAGTAGGTAAGCATAATCTATGTAGATTATCAGCTCCAGATTAGCTTTTATCAAAAGTTGTCTATCTCTTAACCTTCTTTTGTCGATATTCTTAATTTTATTTTCAGCGGTCCGTCAAAAATTATAAAAAGGACTCCTTATGATATCACTTTGGTGTCCGTCCAATTGCGTTGTAAATTCCGAACGGTAAGTCGAAGAGAGGCAAAAATTTGTGTCAATTTGTGTAAAGGTTAAATTACAGTTTGAACTTCCACTGAAAAATGGATTTGATGTTGTTCAGTACGTATTTCGAGAAGTTTTTTTTTGCAGGCAAGAACTAGAAAAACACAACTTATAGTCTAGTAAAAACCGAAGTTAAATGAAAAAATTATTTTTTTTCTGAAAATATTGAAAAGTTTTTGAGAAGAGTCGAAAAAGATGTTGTTTAAACAGTCTTTGAGATTGAGGCAATAACGTTCGAACAACTTATTGCGCAAAACCGACATTAAACGCACAAATAAAGCAACTTAAAACGAACCAAGTAGTTAAATCATTTTTTTCTGAAGAAGTTCTAACACTGCCGTTTTAACGCATTTTCAAAAAAAATCTCAAGATGCATGAAAAAATGTATGCCGCTCTTATATTCGATGCTATTTGGAGAAATTCAATAAAAAAAATCACCAGTATCAAAAAGTGTTGTTGCTCTTGTTGCTCAAAACTTTTAAGGAAAATTAAAGCGAATTTTGAAGTTTCAAAAACGTCTAAAAATTAACTCAAAAACATAAAAGCATTTTCATAAAAGTAACTTAACGTAACATCGACCTTGTTCAGATTTGATTAGAGTAGAAAGCGTACAGAAAGTTAATTGGTCTAAAAAAATTTAAATTTGTCGTTTCCAACCTGAGTTTTTCTCAACCTATTTAAAAAATGGAATAAAAGAAAAATTATTTTACCGTTTACCCAAAAATGTTTGCCATAGAATTTAAGTAAAGTGTTGACTATTGGAAAAAAGTTCTAACAGCGATTAAAAAAAAATTCAAATAGGTGTTTTAGTTTATTTGAAAAATGTTTTTAAAAAAAGGTCAAAAGAATGTAAGCTCTACCTCCAAAGTGTATAAAGTAAAATGTTGAAGGCGTAGCCAATCTACAGAATTTTTTTAAAAACTAAAGGAATCTTTGAATACTTCAATAACTTCGAAACTTAAAAACATACATATGTATATAAGAATATATATATATATAAGAATTTTCGAGAAAGATTTTTTTAATATTTCTTGAATCTTAACGGTTATGACGATCTTGTTAAAATTGGGTTGAAGTATGTAAGATAGACAGGGCAAGCTAATTGCTAATTTTTCTAAGACCATTCAAAACAAGTGAGTAAGGGCAAGAGTTTGTCTGTGACAAACTTCTATATACCCGACCCTATATACCGTGTAATCCATGTAATCCATGTAATCTATATATTATTTGTATACGCCACGCCCCCAAAAGTGGGTCTAGGCTAAAAATTAAAATCAATTAATTGTAATTTTGTTAGAATCATGACAAAATGCGTTAAAACCGAAAATTATTTCGAAAAAAAATAATTCTCTCCAAAAACGCCCCCTAAAAGAGGGCGGAGCTTAAAACTTTGTATGGAGCAAACTTAGCAAATAGTTATATCTTAAATATTTGTCATAAATCTTTTTTCGATTTGGAGTGAACTTTCCGAGAAATCGGGTTTTTAAAGATCGAACATGCTAAAAGTTGGCATGGCTGATATTGTGGGCGGTCCAATTTTTGCCTTCTTAGAGGTTTTGGGCCATTATTTCTCTAAACAAAAATTTGAGTTCCTACGCCTTTTCTAACTTGACCAAAAGGAATTTCGAAAGAAAATTTTTAATAGAGGTTGTCTTACATTGAGTGGGGTGCCGTGGCCTAGTGGTTAGTGTGTGTGCTTACTACGCCGGATGTCTGGGTTCGAATCCTGCCATCGTCACCTAAAAAAAAAAAAAAAACTTGTTCTTTTTCACGGTCCCCACCTCCGCGAGGGTTTGACAAGCCCTCCGAGAGTATTAGTTGTCTAAACTCCTCAAAGTGCCGTTCGGATTCGGCAAAAAATTGTAGGTCCTCTTGTATGTAAAGAAATTAACACACCAGCATACATTGTTGAGAAGTTGGCCCTGGTTCATCTCGAGCTGTTGCGCCACTCTATTTATTTATATTTTTTTGTCTTACATTGAAGCCAGAAATGGGCGTGGCCGTTGGCGGATTTAACCGATTTTCACACTTTGTCTGTAGAAAATAATAACCAACTTACACTCCAAGTTTGAGCGTCCTCGTTCAATTTTAAAGAACTAAAAACTTCACACATACGGACAGACGGACGGGCGGACATAGCTTAATCGATTCACCTGTCGATTATATCTCTAAAAGGTCTCAGGGGTCTACGGTGACTATTTCACTATGCCATCAAAATTAATATAGCCTGCGCGTCGGGTATAAAAATGAAATGAAAAGCAGCATTTTTCTTAAAAATCCATGTACGCAGAATTTGCTTGAATTAATTTGCTTAGATTCATGTACGCAGAATTGCTTGAAATAATGAAAAAAATCTAAGGGAATATGAAACAAATTCGAAATTTAAAAAATTTAAAAAAAAAGTTGGAAAGTGCAACAGTGCGTATGTAAAAGCTTTAGTCCGTCTGCAACGGATTGAAAACTCCCCAACCCTGCGTAAAAAATACATTTCCACGCCTCCAAATAGTGGGAGGAATAAAAAATATTACATTTAAACGCTTTATGCAATGCGTTTAGATCAATTTGGACCGAAAAATGTATGCGTTTGGACTAAAAAATTCACTTTTTTTAACCAATGTATTGTAAAAAGTAAGTCGCCGACACTATTTCCCCACAATATAGTTGGAAAATACCACTTAAGCACTGGTGTGTAGCATTACGACTATTTTGGAATTTTTTTTTCTTAATTTTCTAGTACAATTACGAGTTTTACTCTCAATTTCTGACACCATTGTCTTTCTTGGATCCTTCGCTCTGAGTTGTTTCGGTGTTATCTTAAGTCTATCAGGGTCTATGAGTATAAATTTATTCTTAAATGCGGTAGGTCTATTCTACATCTATTCGCAGGGCGCACAATATTATGTTGAGGACTTACGGGATCGTGAAGCTCGTCTATTTCTGTAAAAAATAGCTAAGTAAATACCCTTGCAGTAATTCAATTTCAAAGTGTAACATTTTATTTTGGTTTTCATAAACACAGCTAAATTTCAATCTTGGGTGGGCACAAAAGGAGCTACTCCCATTTAATCTTGCTGCCTTTTTGATTAAACATGCCTTTTAATAGTGGTGTTACTTGAACGTTAATCCTACGCCACCCAAATTGTTGCTAAATAAATCATGACATACCCTTATTGTTTATTTAATTCGTTTCCGTATTTTAATTTCGATTAGCTCCGCAAAATACCAAGGCGTTAACACAAAACGGCATGACCTTGACCATTGAATTTAATAGCATCACGCATGAGTTTAGATTTAAGGTTGTGACTCCACAATAACTCAATGGGGGGACTTCCATGGATAATCACAATCAACGCCCTAAAGAGCAATAATAATGCTCCACGCCTTGAAAAGCGTAAAACCCACCCCTCCTTATTATCAAAGTTGTCTTCGCCTTAAAAGGCCATTTGGGACCACTAACACTACTTAATTAGCAAAAATGTTCCACACAGCACCATCGCCAGCCGTAAGGCCATAGGCTTAGCTACTTAAATCCCAACAAAGAGGCCATTCCGCCGTTGCGTTTCAAATACCTAATAAATCCTACAATCTGTGCCTGTGCCGCTGCCATCACATGAATATAGCGCACTTCAATTGCATTAAATCATTTGCACATTTTACAGCAGCACCATCGCGCCGTAAAATACCGCCTGACATGACATTTATGACGCCACAAGTCATATTATACAGGCCCGTTAATCCGTACCACGGAGTTCGTAACAACTTCCTCGTTCATAAAGTTTAATTGACAATAAATCCATAAAGCTGCGGTCATCATCCATTCTCTCCAAAAGAACAACTTTATTGTGCGCCCCAAGGGACAACTAAAATGCGCGCATAACGACCAACTTGTGTCTGCCCAATATCAAAGCCATATATCTCCTGCACCTTCTTAAATTTTGACAACGCCCCAACGACCATCAATCGTCGAAATCAATTAACCATCGCGAATGCATAACAAGAACTGCATAACAATTCGCGAGAAAATTCCAAACTGACACAAAAACTCGAGACAGATGCCCAGTGCCAGTGCCAATTCGGTGAGGTGACGACAATCAAGCTTCAGGATGTAGCCCGAGCCCGATCGCATTCGGTATGCAAAGCGTCAATCTGATAGTTGGGTGATTCAGCGACTGTCTGAAATTAAGGATTCTTCATGGTTTTCGGTTCGGTCGGGCCGGCCCACGTTCTTCCTAATAATCGAACAACAACTTTTGACGAATTAAAATTCCCAAATGGAATCATAACTTGATTGTTAATCGAATGGAATGGGCAGACTTGCCGCAGCATGTCAATCACTTGCTGCGCGAAGCGTGAGTTCATTGGCATCACTTGGTTGGGGGTAAGGAAGGGCGAACCACGCGGACAGTCTATTATCCTATGGATTAGTGTTCATAATAAAACGGTTCTATTCATTACGCCGCAAGAATACATTAAAAATTCATAGACACTACCTATATGCACACACAGTGGTCGTCGATGTAATGTGTCCCCTTCCTCCCCACTTTTCGTTCGATTTAAACGGTCGCATCAGAATTACTCGTGGCTCCGTGCAATAGGATTATAATGGCCTTTGAATAGCTATTTTATTAATGAGATTCTATGGGGGCCGTGATGCCGGCGTAAATTAATTGTTACCACCTAACGGCTACTCGAAAGGATTAGGCGATATTCCAGATAGATTTTATGGTGTGTCTACTGGGTGTGGGGAGTGTCATTCTACAATCTCTACAGGCTTTGGGTTAAGTACTCAAAGGTAATAGGAAGGTGCTCATTTACATAATTTCGTTTTTTTTTTCTAACATTTCCACGGGACTTCGATCACATGTAGTTTTTACGTGAGAAAGAACCTTAGGCATGTTTTTAATTTTTGTAGGAAGTCGTGTTTCTTCAGAACAGTACAAAAGGTTTTGATAATAAGTAAACCTAAGGGCTTATTTGACATGAATGGAGGTAATCTGAGGAGGCGTTATAAGAACCTGTGGGAATTTTTGTTATTAATTGTTCACAATCAAATAAATTCTAACTTATACTTTGCAATTCATTTTCTTCATTTTTTCAAAATATTTCCATAAACCGTGACTGACTTGTGAAAAAAACTTACCGCCACTAGAAGAGCAAACAAAATCGATTCTACTCCGTTGAGAAACTCTGCCTGCAAGGTGTATCTAGACTTTCTCACATTCGTACTTTGTAGCGAAAGATTGAATATTATGTTGGCAACTTTCATAATTTGTCTGTGCAAAATGAGGACCAAGCTACACTCCTAGTTTTAACTCTCTTGAACCTAAAAATTTTATACAAACGGACAGACGGACGAACGGATATGTCTTAAATCATTTAACCTGTCGGATTAGGACTTGGGGGAAAACAACTTAGGGGTCTAAGGTTATAATTTCACTATGTTACAAACTAGGCATTAAAATTAATAGTACATCCCGGGTATAAACATTCAGCGCTCTCTAGTTCATGCCTTTGGGTTGATTATGGCGGCCTGTTGCGGCCATATTGTTTTTGTGACATCTGTAGAAAGTGTTGCAAATTATTTAGTAACTGATGCCAAATCACCATAGAAAGTAATGGCGTATTCTTTTGAACACCGAACTGCTACACCGACAATTCCAGCGTGGTGTACACTCGGTTTCATTGTGTACAGAACGACAAATACTGCACCGGTGCAGTAAGTGACATTTGTTAAGTTCTGTCAAATGTCAAATCGCTTTGACTTCAATCTGTTTACTTAATTTTAATTTCGTAGCGTGATTTTCTTGGAGTCGGTTTTTTGTACTTTTTACTTAAGATTAATTTTGGTAGCTTTCGGTTTGTGTTATTTAGTAACTTTTTATCAATTTCATACAATTTCAGTGGCGTTGCAAAAAATAACGAATAAAAATTGAGTCGAAACAATCAACAAAGCTATACCCAGCCTCCACCGTCAAATACAACGGTGGCGAAAATTCGCCTTTGGTGTCGACACCAAACTGATTCAGAGTTCAAAAGAACATTTACATGAGCATGGAGCATGATTCCGCTCAGGTATACGAGAAAAGAACAAGTTTTTTCTGTATTCCACACCAGTTTCACGATTCGGTGTTGAAAAGAATACACCACAAGATTACAGAACAGCACATCCAACTAAGAATTTTTATTTATTTTTGCAAAATGAGTTCGTTAGTGTAAAGGAGGCGTCAATTAAAGGTTATAGACGTGGTGGTTGCTCTTCAACGTTTGGTAGCCAAATCTGCGACGATACATGCGATAATCTAGCAGCCACTATTCGTACGTCAAAGCAACGCAAGGTTGACCAAGAATATAGCTGAGGTAAGTTAAAGCGAACACACAAAACAGGACTATCGATTACTCGCTGTGCACGTGTACAAGAACTCAGCCTTTCCAAGACCTCAACTTGGCGAATTGCGAATCTTGTGCCTACACCCGAATAAGTAAGTGAACCAGGCGCTCGAAGTTCATGAGCATAGGCAACAGAGTTGTTCAACGGATACTACGCTTTGGGTGGTTCAAAAGAGGGGGGGGGGGGGGGGGAAATATTTAGCGACGAGGCGCAATTTTGTATGGTCCTCAAAAAGTTATGGTCCTTGCAGTTTGGTTTTGTGTTGATTTTGCGTAGGCGATGAATAAACGGCGAGAACGATGAATCAATTTCTTATAGACGTAGATGACTCCTGTTCTTGCATGACAGGAGAATACGCTACGTACAATGCAGTGGACCGCAAGTAGCCAACTCTTGAACCAAAAGCGTGGATTTTTGAATATTGGTCAAGAATATGGACCAAGAAACTCAAAATGGTATTCGGTAACACTAAAAGTTTTGTAACGTTTCGTTAACGACCCATTGATGTGCAAAAACTTTTTAAATACTTTATTCAAAAAGCTGATATTGGGCAAACATATGAAACAAACGCAGCTTAAGAAAAGTATTCAAGAAAATTATCCAACGAAGAACAGGCAGTTATCGCTGAGTGTATTCGCGAGGATAAACTAACCTGGGCAATAAAATCCTTCCAACCCCTCAAATCAGCGGGACCGGATGGTATAGTACCTACCATGGTTCAGAAAACGAGTGATGCACTCATTCCTTGGCTCAAGGACATCTTCATAGGGTGCATAACTCTGAGGTGCATCCCAAAGAACTAGCAAGATGTGCGTGTGGTCTTTATTCCTAAAGCGGGAGAACGCGATCACTGCAAAGAAAATGATTACAGACCTGTAACTCTTATCATTTTTACTTAAGATACTGGAAAGGCTGATAGATCTGCGACTAAAGGAATTACCTCGAAATCCATAAGCACCTCAGCAATACACAACACGTCCATACTAAGAAGAAATCCGTGGAAACGGCGCTGCATGAGGTGACTAGTACCATCGAGAGGTCCTTATACAACAAAAAATTCACATTGGCAACGTTTCTATACCTAGAAGGAGCGTTCAATAATATTAAAACAGAAACCATTATCTCATCCCTGGAGGAATATGGCATCGATTCCCACTTGACGAATTGGGTAAAGACAAAGCTCAAAAGCAGAGTCATCAACTCTAATCTGGGAAACTATTTCATTAAGAAAACGGTTGAAAGGGGAACCCCACAAGGAGGGGTGCTTTCACCCCTTCTATGGAACATCTCACTCAATAAAATTCTTAATTCTCTCGTTAAAAGAGGAATAAAAGTAGTTGCTTACGCAGATGACATAGTTATACTGATTACAGGCAAATTGCTTCCCACAATCAGTGAACTTAAGGAGTCTGTGTTAACAGATTTATCAAGATGGGCAGAGAACAGTGGACTTAAAGTCAACCCGTACAAGACAGATATGGTCCTGTTTACAAGGAGGCGCAAATTGCAGGGGTGGATAATCTTAAACTCTCCCTGGAAGCCAAATATTTTGGCGTTTTGTTTGACTCCAAACTAAATTGGAAACGGAACACGGAGGAGAGAATGAAGAAAGGTCTCTTTGCTCTCTACACATGTAAACAAGCCATTGGGAAAAAGTGGGGTCTTCAACCCAAAATAACATACTGGCTTTATACAGCGGTTGTTAGACCTATTCTTACCTATGGATCATTGGTATGGTGGGAGGCGTGCAAAACGAAATTTTACCTCAATGAGCTGAAGAAGGTACAAAGATAAGCTTGCTTAGGTATCACAGGTGCATTAAGATCCACACCTCAAACAGGTCTGGAAACAATGCTGCACCTGCAACCTCTGAAGCTTTTCACACGGAATGTGGCGGCAAAGACAGCTCTCAGACTAAGAGAGAACAACCTCTGGAAATCACAATGTCTGTGACACTCAAACATCCTGAACATCTTAAATCAAAATGGATCTGTAGCCTGTACGGATTATAAGAAACCTCAATTTGACTTCGATAAAAGATTCAAAGTCATTATACCAAATAGGCAAGACTGGGTAGAGACTTATGTTGACATCAAAGGTACAGCTATCTATACCGATGGTTCGAAAACAGAACACGGAACAGGTTCAGGAGTCTTCTTGGACTGCAAATCAACCAGTCATATCGACTATATGACTACTGCAAAGTTTTTCAAGCTGAGATTCATGCGGTGAAGAGAGCTGCAAAGACAATGCAATCTATGGATCTTCCAGCAACGGAAATCACCATATGTGTTGATAGTCAAACAGCACTTAAAGCCCTGGACTCCAACCTCGTATACTCTAAGTGTGTCAAGGACTGCCTAATGACACTAAAGGAAATAAGCCTTCACACAATTCTACTCAGCTAGGTTCCTGGGCACGTTGGTGTGGCCGGAAATGAAATGGCGGACGAACTGGGCAGAAAAGGTTCTGATATGGACATAACGATGGCTGACCGACGGGTTTATCTCCCTTTCAACACAGCCAAAAGTCTTATAGATCAATACACGGTCAAACTAGCTGGTGAACGTTGGCAACAGTCTAAAGATTGTATCATAACTCACTGCTTATGGCCAGTACTCGACCTAAAAAGAACAACGACCCGTCTATCTCTTAGTAAAAATTTAATAAGAACACTCGGTGTAGTCACGGGACAGTGCACCATTGGTGTCATGGCTACACGAATGGGAATCTTTGCGAACGACTTCTGCCGAAGCTGTAGGGATGAAGAAGAAATAGAGTCAATAGAACACTTTCTCTGCCACTGTCTAGCTCTCCAAGAGCGACGACTAACCTTTTTAGGAGTCAGGTTCTTTGATAGCCGGGACGACTTGGTAGGAATATCACTACTAGACCTGAAAAGATTTATTAAAAGATCAGGCTGGTTCAGTTAACAAGACATATGTCCAACCATGTTTGCCTACCTTACAAGGGTAATCACAATGGGCCAATCTGGCCACCGAGTGAACTTGCACTAATGCAAACAACCCTTCCAACCTAACCTAACCTATACAAGAAAATCAAATTTCGGTTGAACGGTTTTAAAGCTCAGGTTTTGACGTATTTTCGAAAAAAAAACCTACGAAAATTTTGTCTCAACCATCGGATAGTGGTCATCATATAATAGAAAAGATAATCGGTCCCCTATATCCGACCCTATATACCGTGTAACACCAAATGTAAAAGCTTTTTGGCCCGAATTCATATCTTATTTGTATAGGCCACGCCCCCAAAACTGGACATGGGCTGAAAATTAAAATCAATTTATTGTAATTTCGTTAGAATCGTGAGAAAATACGGTAAATCTAAAATTCAGAAAAAACATTTTTTTCCTAAAAACGCCCCTTAAAAGTGGGCGAATCTCGAAACTTGTATGGAGCAAACTTAGCAAATAGTAATATATTTAATATTCGTCATAGAATTTTTTTTCGATTTGGAGTGAACTTTCCGAGAAACCGGGTTCTTAAAGATCCAACATGCTAAAAGTGGGCATGGTCAATTTTTGCCTTGTTAAAGTTCTTGGGCCAATATTACTGAGGACCAACATTTGAGTTCCTACGCCTTGTCTAACTTGACCAAAATGCGTTTTGATGAAAAATGAGAAATAGAGGTTGTCTCATATTGAAGGCAGTAGTGGGCGTGGACGTTGACGGAGTAAGCCAATTTTTACACTTTGCCTGTGCAACAAAAGAAACAAGTCGCGTACCAAGTTTCAGTTCTCTAGCTTAATTTTGAAGACCTAAAACCTTCACACATACAGACGGACATGGCTTATGCGATTCAACTGTCGGTCTCAATCATATCTCTTGAAGCTCTTAGGGTCTTCGATGATTATTTCACTGTGTTACAAATGTGCTTTAAAATTAATATCCCTTGGTCGGGTATAAACACCCTTCAAACATGTGCCAGGGCATCTCACTTCTGCTGGTCATCGGCAATCGGAAAAAAGTGTAGGTACGTCCACACATGAGCCTGGTCTGAGTAACCTCGCGCTACCGCGACTGATAGATATAATCAGTTGTTTTTTTTTAAAAGTTTTTTTTCCAAAAAATATTAAACATTTTTACGAGTCAACTAGCAAAATGCTTATGAAACAAATTTTTGTAAAAAAAATTTCGAATAAAGCAGGTCAAAATGGGCAATTAGCAAGAATGTCGTCCCCAGCGAATTACTTTTCTTTTACGATGTTGAAAAAGCTGTACAGGGCAGGCTCTTCCATTTTTACTTCTGGTATAAGAATGGAGGTTAAAGGCAGTGGACGACATGTCTCGAGCAAGAACTGTTTTGGCTAACCAGCTGCAAATGATCCTGCTGTTATAACAAGTGACTCTACTCAAGCTTCTTAAGTTATCTATGGGAACCAGTTTAAACTTCGACCATTTTACTGTGTTTTGCGGGATTGAAACTATAAAACTATAAAGCATCATTGTCTATAGCACTTATGAAAGCCTCCTTAAAACTACCCAAAAGATTGGGTTGAGGGTTTCTTAATTATTTAATAAAATGGAAGTGCATACTCTTATCAATAAAGTAACAAATCAAATACATACAACCTGCATTATTCAATTGATTATCAAGTCCTAAGCCTTTGATATATGGGTAGGCGCTTTCTCATTTCTATGTCAATAGGGTCTTAGTTACAACCTTCGCTTTACCCAAGCCCATTTTCAAGTTCAACATGAAACCTTATCCTAAAACCAATCTTATGCGACCTTCATAGATTTTTGACTTGACTAATCTGTTTGCCATCGGAACCATATAAGCAAACTTGCCGACCGGCTGGTTGCTTTACTTTAATTAAAAAATGAAAAGACTACTTAATAAATATGCAAATGAGGTAGAAGATACATCTAACTACCAAAGTACCTAAAAACACGATCATAAAAATCGAACGCACAAAATATCCCACACAGTGTGCGTCGTCGTCGTCGACACCCAACTTCCAAAGGCCAAACATTATATTCAAATTGGTTCCTTCATCGGACACTATATGCCCAGAGAGAGTAAGAAAAAAAGAACATCCAATAAAAGTCCCATAAAAACTCCGATTCTTATCAATTTAAGTAGGCAGCCCCACATCCAAGGATATGATGACGATGATGACACAAGGAAGGAGAGATGAAAGGAAAACCAAAATTAAATAAAAAACAAAATACCAGCAGCCACACCAAAACGCCATTTGAATTCGAAATGACATTTTGGTGTTGTGTCAAAATGGCAAATGTGACATAAGCCAACACCAAACCAAAATAAAACAAAGACATAGACAAAAATGCGACGTGCGGTGTCGCGGGACTTTGCGGTATGACATAGAGAAGCAACCGAATTTAATTCTATTAATCTCACACACCTTCGAACTTTTATTACCCTCGGAGAATATTTATTACACCTGCGCCGACATGCTTAGCAATCGGCTGGCTATGGGGGATGGAGACGCACTTAACTTCGGAGGATACCTAAGCAACCAACCATCACTTCCATAGTAATGCCAATTTATGTTGCACTAAGATGATGATACCTATAAAAGGGGTTTCCGGGATACCCTGTGTCGTACGTAACCAACAAAAAAAAAACTACGCGTCGACACAGGGTGAGCCTCAGTGTCCTTCCACGACTGTGCATGTGAATACCACACCTGTTAACGTGCGTGAGTAAACACTCTCTATATTGAGGCGGACACCGTAAAAGGCTATTTTAAGACCGATCGCAGTTACTAGTGTTGTCAACACGCAGGGATTTTCTCGCTAGCTTCATTCGGGTGTGAATTAGGGTCGAACGATGACACAATGACACAATGCTAAATGCCCAATGGCATTTAATATTTGCTTACCTTAATTGCGGCTGATTTTATTGCTGTCAGAGTTCAACGTTGAATGCCTGAAAAGAAAAATAAAACAAAAAAAACTTTATTGGTTAGAGTTGACCGACATTGCATGTTGGCATAGAATTGATAAGCAAACAATAAAACATTAAAAGCCGTGAGCTTGCCAAGCAAGTAGGGTTTATTCGCTTGGGTCACACTGAACCAAACCACTTAGCTAAATGACAGGCCATTGTGTTGCGTTAGAGGTGGTCATGCTATGGGCTGATGGCATATGTATTGTTCTGTAACATGTCTTGTTAAATATGTGAACCTTGAACTGTGGAACAATGAGAGTAAAATATTTTGTACTCGGTACAGAGAAACATGTGTTTTTTGCTTCATGAGGTTCACAAAAGTTTTGGAATCATGCTAATAACTTTTATCTAACATGACATTGGAAATTTTCTTTTTTTGTTGGGCCAACGTTTGTTGCATGCATTTCGTGCTTCAAAGAGCGTGTCATTGCACGCTTTTACTGTAAATTACATAAATTTGCTGTGGAAGCAAAGACCATGCAACAAAGACTTTTCCAAAGAAAAGAATTCACACACAGAAGGAGGAACGCGTAGCCGGAAGAAACAGGGTGCTGGAGCGAACTACACTTCTATGTCGAGGTTTAAAAAAACCGGAAATATGCTTCTTGAACTGACACGCAATTTTTGATGATACTTAATTTTTATTGATATCTCAGACACAACTTTTTGACTGCATAAAATATCGTTTAAGAGCTCGAAAATGCGAAGCTCTAAGGTGGATCTTTTTCCTTATCACTTCAATGGCCTAGAGTGGGTGGGGAATAATCAGAGAAGATAAATTGTTATCTTCATGATGACAAGATATTTTTTTTGGATCGAAATCTGCTAAAGGATCTTCCATTGATCTCTTCCAGAAAGGTGTAATGAACCACTTATTCGAGTTAAAAAATTTTTTTTAAGGAAAATTTTTGGGGCAAATCAACACCCAAAAAAGAAGAAAAGTCCACGAGCATTTGTCTCAAAATGAAACGCTTCTTGGTCGGCATCTAGAAAAGCAGCGAAACTAAATAGGTAACATTGAAATGTTGAATTTTTTATAATCGGTTTGTTTTTCGTTAAGGCATAACACTTGCAGGAATTGTTAAGCTCTGGTGTTTCTGTGCATAGGATTTTCATATTTCGTGCTGCCTGGACAGCACGTTTGTTTTCCATCCTCCTAAAATAAACCTAAATGGCCCGTAAAACTCGAAAGAGTAATCGAATTGCCTCTCCAACCATGCATAGGGTGTAAGTTACAAGTGCAATTTAAAGTACTTCCTTGACAAATAATACTTCAAGAGGTTATCAGCCCAGAACAGTCAGAGCTTTGTGGAGGAGGTGAGACCGTGAAAACACTTTTATTGTCCCCGGTCGGGATTCGAACCCTGGAATTCGTGCACTGTAGCTCAACGCACTCGATTCACTCTATAGTCTTTTTCCCTGCGTGATGGGAACGCTTTTTCAGAGTGGTCCTAAACCCTTGTCGTACAATTCCAACGTTTGACACAGTTTTGCTTTGTGGCATGCGCACCTTAAGCCCCTGAGTTTGACATTCGGTATGGAATTCAGTGGTGGTTTGAGGTTAATTGGTAGGTCTCTCTGCGACTTACAAAAAACTCCACAAGAAGAAAAAGGGTTAAACCGCACCACAACCGGTGGTCTTTTCACAAATCGCTCTTTCGCCCGATGGTTCTCGTCTTTCAAGGTGCTGTTTTGGCTAAAGTGGTCCCAAAAAAGTGATTGATAGGCCGATGATGCCGCCAGTCATATATCCACGCACAAAACATGACTTTCTATGGATGCATTACCATTTGGTGGATCTCCCGAATTAGGGCATCGGCGCTGAATATGATTCTTTGACCAATAAGGGGTTCTATGGTTAAACAGGTCGCGTAAGCGCACTGCTGAGGACACTGGTATAGCAGAAAACTGTATTACGTTTGTCAGACGTTTCGTTGAATATTTCGTCCTAATAAATCCCAAAAATAAGGTTGATGGACGATACCTCTCAAGATGTCTGATTGCTTTGAATAGTTAAACTGACAATCCAGTTCGGTTGTTTTGGCATGGATCAGTCACACCAAAGTCTGACTAAAAGAATTTCTAGACTTAATACCTATTTCTTGAATTTCTCTGAGTTAAGGAGACCAATTTTTTCCAAAACCAAAAGCGTATCTTCAAGTCAGGGATATGAATCTTCAAAATAAAGAAATGAAAAATAATAATCACAAGGTGCACAGGGATCGAGGTGAACAGGGTAAATCTTCACACAACCATGCATGCTGTGCTGTTAATGTGTTACTTTATTCATTGAGGGGGCAAATTGTTAGGAGCAAGTTTTAGTTTCTGGGTCTCATGACAAGGATAACACGTGAAACAAACTGACGTATTAAAACGAGTGACGTATTTCCGAGTGACGTCAAGGCACTCGGAAATATAAAAAATGTTCTCAAAACAAGGCTACATTTTACGTATGAGCAAAAAAACGTTTCCTCGAAACAAGTAAAAGTATCTTTGTTTTGAGTAAAAAAGACTTTGACAAAGTAACACCGAATGATTGCTTAGTTGCTTAGAATCGAAGACATTTTTCTTGGGTTAAAAAATGATCGTCGTTAAAATGTGAAAGATTGTCTTTGCCTTAAAAAAAAAACAATGTCGTTGAAAGAAGGAAAACAGCGTCCTTGAATCAAGGGAGCATAAATTTTTTTCTAAGGTTTTTTAACAAAAGAATGATTTCTTTGAATTTAAAATGTTTCATGAAAACGAAAAAATGTTTCCTTGCTTCAGTATATTTTCTATACATTTTCTATATATTTTTTTTAGGAACAAAGAAATTAAAAAAAAAAATAATTTTCTAGCAATTTAACGGATTCGGGGTATTTTCTAAACAGTAGCGACTCCAGAATTTCAAACGATTAGGATAATTTTTTCTTTTAAAATTTAGTAAGCGAAAAAAGCAAATAACTTATCCTGAGCACTCGATTTGAAAGTGCTCAAAAAAGGCAACTTTTTCTAAGTCGTTTAAACGGTAGTAGCTTTCTTTGAATTGTAAAAGTTTCCCTTAAACGAAGAAATGTTTTCTTGCTTTAATTAAAACAAAAGTTGGAAAAATGCGCATCATAGTGGTAAAATTGCTAAAAATAGCTAAAAAAAATTTACACTCAGTAGCCAAGCTTAAATATACTTAAACCAGTTTTTTTTTTCCATTGCCTTAATAATTTCTGTGGGGTTAGGATTTATGGTCCACTAAGCTTAAGAAAATATTGAATCTGGAGCACTGTATTCGAAGAAGCTTTATATTTTTTAAAGTCTTTTAAACGGCAGAACATTTCTTTGAATTTATAAAGTTTGCTAAAAGCGAAGAAATGTTTTCTTGCTTTAGGTAAATATTTTTATAGCTTCGAAACAAAGATATGTTGTGTACATTCCAATTAAGCCGATTGCTTTTTGAGAAGCTCTTCTTTAATACTCTTTTCGCGATCCTTGATCTAAAAAAAAAATGTTGTTCAGGCTTTAAAGGTTTTGCATCAACGCACTAGCGAAACTGTTGTCCTTCTTGTTATAATGAAAACGTTTTAGCAAGTCTATAGCATAACAAGCTTCTGTCATGGTCTGGTGCCGTGAGGGACTTACTTCTATCGAAAATATCCCCGACAATAAGAAAAGGTCGACTCGCAATTCTTCTATGCCAGGTGTTTTGGCCCCTTTTACAAGAAAATGTAACGTTACAACATTTTCTGAATCAGGCAAGGTACAATATAACCGAAATAAAAACGCGCGTTGTTTATTTGACATAACAAGCAATTTTTTTTTTAAATTATCTTAAATGTTTGCAGTCTAGGCAGCACCTGCCCAGACATGGAAAATGTAAATTTAATAAGTGCGTCTCTATACAGGGTGTTTCCAAATTCGATGCAAATATTTTGACACAAGATTTTTGGATATATTTGAAGAAAAAAATTGTTCTACAGTATGGGCCTATCTCAAATTTTGATACCACTTATTGGGAATTTAAGAAAACACCTACTTTGAGGTACCTTGACCCATACTAACACATATATCTCCGCTAACACTTACAACAGGTATTTCATTTAGAACTTAAATTTTAGAAGAAATAGTACTCCTTTTAACTGCATTAAAATAAAATTGATGACTTTTTTAACTTTCGAGATATTTGCTTTTAAGTCGGATCCTTTTTCCCTGCCCATGACATTTTTTTGACTTTCAAGACACATTTCTGCGAAAAATGCGTAATAAACATATAGGTAATTTTTTTTTTCTAGTGCACCTAACAATACTTAATATAAATTGCTAAGACAAGTTACCCAAAAAACCCACAGATTTTGTGATACTTGGGAAATTCCATAGCTAATCTAATAGAACTTCCGTTGCACATCCTATAAACGTAGATAATATCGGCGTATTCTTCGTTTGTAAAAGATGCCATTTCAAGTAGGGTTTCTTAACAACTGTTGTGTCACCTCGGCTTCAAAAATGCTTCAAATTTTCTAACCTTTATACAATTTACATTAGGTAAATTTTCCAACTAGGCGACCAACCTCAAACTTAATCCTTTTTGGGATTTAACAGAAAAATGATAGGATAAATTACCTTTTTATAAGGTAGTCTAATAAAAATACATGCTCTGAAACCTACGTAAATTATTAATACATAGTCAAAAAATCGTTCTTGTTGTCAATCGCGGTTATAAAAGTAGGTAACAAATCATATTTCCACCTTATACCTGTCGCGGCTTCGTGAAAAGAGTTTTTCATAATTTTACCTGCTATGGAATTTCCCAAGTATCATAAAATCTGTGGGTTTTTCGGGTAACTTGTCTTAGCAATTTTTATTAAGTATTGTTAGGTGCACTAGAAAAGAAAAATTACCGATATGTTTATTACGCATTTTTCGCAGAAATGTGTCTTGAAAGTCAAAAAAATGTCATGGGCAGGGAAAAAGGATCCGACTTAAAAGCAAATATCTCAAAAGTTAAAAAAGTCATCAATTTTATTTTAATGCAGTTAAAAGGAGTACTATTTCTTCTAAAATTTAAGTCCTAAATGAAGTACCTGTTGTAAGTGTTAGCGGAGATATTTGTGTTAGTATGGGTCAAGGTATCTGAAAGTAGGTGTTTTCTTAAATTCCCAATAAGTGGTATCAAAATTTGAGATAAGCCCATACTGTGGAACAATTTTTTTCTTCAAATATACCCAAGAATCTTGTGTCAAAATATTTGCATCGAATTTGGAAACACCCTGTATATAACAACTTATTCAGATGGGGTAAAGATTTCTTGTAGATATAGACTCTAGAGGGTGACTTCACCAGGAAATAATAAAAAAAAACTCCAAACCGAGGGCCATTATGAGGTCCAGCCAACAACTTGTGCGATAGTGATAAAAAAAGAGAATTAAAGATGCCAAGAAGGCAGGTTTTGGGTGAGTTCTTTGACGATCGTCAAGATGTTGCCAACTCGGGTATCTACAAAGTCAGCTCTTTCCTTGATAAGGATTTCAAGGAACTACGAAAGTGGCGCCTTAATATAGCAACACCTCAATACGATACTGCAGAAGCAAAATAGTCATTGTACCTAACCTAACTTGTGACGGCTTTAAAAGAAGATTCTGGGGCCTTGGGGCTTGAAGCCGATCAAATTCAAACGTTACAAGAAGAGTGAAAAGATCGATAAAGCACTACTTCCAACATTGAAAGCCAAAATGGAAGAATAATGGACTTGGGCTTCATTTGAATATTTCTATCTAACATGCACTGCTCTATGTTCGCGACCATGTTCTCAGCATGTCTACTTTTGACATGAGAAAACACAACATAACTGACACACAAAAAAAAACTGGGTAGCTTGATTTTTTTTTAAATCATAGATACTCCCAGCGGATAAATAATTCATTTTTTTGTAACCATCAACAGATTCGCAGCTCCACCTGGCACACCCCATCAAGCGAAGAAAATCGTGATACATTTTTTTTCAGAGTTTATTTTTTGTATGCTTTTTTCAAAAAACCAAACCCACTTCACCTTGAAGGCGATCGAGTTTCAAGTGTACACCCAGCACGAAACAGCACTCATCGGTCGCCAAAGTAAGCAAATTATTCAATTCGAAGTAATAAGCGTGTAGCCCCTCTGGACAATTTATGTGGCGGAGCATGTGAATTCATTCACATCTTTTCTCAAGTCTCGCGGGCGACATTAAAATAATCGCGATAATGTTCACTTGGAAACGACAACTCTGGTGCGCGACAATCTGAAGCTCGTGTCACCATGGCAAAAGGAGGCGGCCGCGGGGCTTTGAGTTGAGAGCGGCTCGCACTTAAGACACTCGCGACTCGCAGGTATAATAAATGATTACTTTGTACTTGTAGACAAACTCGTCTCGTAATCCGTAATTGAAAATGAAGACTTGAAGGCATATGTAAGTTTTCTTTTTTTTTTTTTTAGATATTAAGTTGTTGTTGTTGGTTTTTTAAATCTGATGTCATTCAATTTGTAATTTGCATTTGGCGGTTTTTCATGCTTACGACGCGAACGCGACGCTGGATGATGATGACGACGGATCTGTGTGCAGTGTCTCGAATCATTGGGCTAATGATATAGGATGAGGGAAACCGAGTGCTGGAGGTTTTCTCGGCCAGCGTTGTGTCGTGGTAAAAGGCCGGTGGCATGCCAAGGCGAATATCGATAGCTGTCGGCTATAATCGTTGGCAATTCGAGTGTTTATCTTAAGCTTGTACGCGCCGTGGGTAAAAATAGACACGAGATATAGAAGACTTCTGACAGACCGTAGCTAAAGCCAGTAATCTGTAGAGCTTAAATAGACGCACAATCCATCATTGAATTTGACATGTGATGTGATTTTCGTACATTCCGCTACAAGGAACTTTTTTTTAACCGAAATATGCGAAGGGTTTTGTTTTTTATATTATTAAGAAAATTTGACTGTACGAAGCTTAAAATCTTTTTGAAAACCTTGCAGGCAATTCCCTTACCGTGTGCCTCCATCGATTAGATGTTCGCCTTTCCGATTTCTTCATTTGCAAAATTACAGAGAAAATAGTGAAAAACATCCTGAAAAACTGAGGATCATGAAGCTGACATGTGGAGACGCACTGTTAAGGACTTCTTCCTCAGTTTAGGATGATCGAGCGCCTATTCAATATAAAAAGCGCAAAAGTTGTCTTAGACGCGACATTGAAAGCATCGCCTAAGTGACATTGAAAGCATCGCCTTTTACGCCTAAGTTCTTCTAATGAAGAAAAAAAAATTGGTGTAACAAAATGTCAACAAACTATTTTAAGATCAAAATTTTATAAAGCTTCTTAAAACATATTGAAATGTTTTTATTAAACCTTAGATTGGATCGGAGAGTGCCGTTGCTTAATTGAAAAAAACATAAATATTTTAGCATTTGGTCAGTATTGGCGCAGTCGTTTAGTGCTCATTATCATTAAAAAAAATGCATTTTCGAAAAAATCAAGGCCCTTAAAAATTTTGATTGATTTTGACTTCAAGCAAACATTTCATTTCATTTTTATTTATTCTTTCCCATTTTTGGTGCGCCTAAGTGATCAAAATAGCTATATTTTTTAAGACATAGGACATGGCTTGAGATTTAGCAAAATCGATCCTTTTTAAGTCTCGGCTCACAGACTTAGTGTCAACATCTTTAGAAAGTTTAAGGAACCAAAACAGGTTCCAATTCTCAATAAGGACCAATAAAAAGAAAGAAGTGACTTAAGACTTAATACGCAAGTACAATAAAACTGTTGTGAAATAAAAATGTATTGCAATATGGTTCGAGATCCACTGAAAGTAATCTTTGACTTATAAATTCACCAAATAGGTCAAAAATAGCTACACACTACCGACTGCGCCAATGATCAAATGTGTGATAAAAGATGGATTTCAAGACTTTTTCTCATTAAAACAAATGAAGTTTTATTCAAGTACTCGAGTAGTCAGTTTTTATATAATTCTGACAGTTCGGCTTTCTTTTTCTTATTAAAGCACGAGAAGTCTCTGCTCACTCACGTCGACTTCATACTAACTTAAATTTCCTGCAAATTTTTTAGCTTAAAATACGTACACCACAAAGATGATGCAGTTTTAAAATATTTTTTTAATGAGCTTTCTTAGTCGTGTAGTTGCATATTTTTCAACATATGCCAACAGTGAGACAGTCTCAGGATGCCAACAGTCAGACACTGCGTCAACTTTCAGAAGGTATTTATAAGTATCTACAAGAGACAATGCAACTGGGATGAATGAATAATTACAAGGTCTTTAACTGTCGAAAGCGCCTTGCGAATCTTAAATTTAGAGCTCCAGGTAGTCATAGATAGCCTTTCAACGCACAATATCTTTTTACTGTGAAAAGATTATGTCGGAATTCATACGACGTTCTTTAAGAAAAGACAGCGTATTTTTAAAGTAAAACCCGCATTTTAAATATGACCAAAGTAGTAGTAAAGAAGCTTTCACACCCTTGGACATCATTCAAGGCATTTTCACCGATGTCTAATTCCTTTTTTTCGTTCGTCTTAGAAATGTTTTGATAACGTTTCTAAGACTGAAAATATTAGAAGAGACTATAAGACTTTTGAAAAAAAACCAAACATAAAAATTATTTGCTTGTCTCACTGTCGGGGAGGTTTTAAGTGCATCAAAAGTGAGGCATGGGAATTGCCCATGTATTCTCATTCATTGCTTTTTCTCATTAAGCGATAGATTTCTCTTGGTACTGGGTAAATATCTGAATTACTTACATAGCCGCCGGGCGCACTACCATCGAAGCATTCGAAAAAAGTGTCTCACTGTCGGTTAACTCTCTCAATCAATTTAATAAAATCTATTTTTTTTTAATAGACAAGGCTAATTTAACATTGGCTTTACAAGGGATTCATAAAAAACTTAATAAAAATGCATTGTGAAGCATATTGAGCCATACGAAAACGCGTGGTTGGCGAAGAAGTTCACATTGTTCTCAAGAGTTCGATACACGTTTAAACCACCAAATTTTGGCTAGTTTAATCGAGACTAATCTCGGTTCGATATTGACTCCATAGCTCGTTTTTAGGCTCTTTTTAGTTAAAACTTATCTCCGAAAATCAGAGGATTTGATTGAGTGAGTCTTTTAATCTATACCAGAGGTTGACTCCGCTTTGACGACTTGTGCAACTGAAGGCTGATTTAAACTAATATGGAGAAACATCTAACTTAAAGTTAAGCTGAATTTATTTCATAAAAAAAAGTACCAAAAACTATGTTCAACCAAAACGCGCAATATGGCGCAGTCGAAAAATTACAATTTTTTCTATTTTTTATGTCAACATGCAAACTAGTCAAAAGAAAAAGTTATTCAAAATTGATCGAATTGATTCATTAATTGAATTAAGCAAAATTCATTGTTATCGAAAAATGTTGTTAGCCGAAAAAGTTGTTTTAATCCTCGCAATACACTGAAGACCGTTTAAAAATTGCCAGGAAAATATCATGTTATGGGGCTGTTTTTCCTGATATGTTAATATGGTCTCCGTTCCATATTTTGTGTCAATAACACCATAACAAAATATGAATATGGGGACACCTTGAAAATTGTCATGCTTCCATTTTCCGAGGGAAACATGCCCTTTTCTAACAGGACAACGATCCAAATTTGTTTTTTTTAGTTATCCAGATTTTTGAAAGGCCTGTCAATTTTAATTGACTGTTAAATGACCTGTTTTCTTACTTTTTTTATTATCATAAACTTCAGTTTGAACGCATGTGATTACAAAAAAAACACAAAATGGCGCAGTCGTAAAGCTTTTTTTTCTATTTTACATATTTCATCGAAATTCCGAGTAACTTGCCAGAACATTTTATTGTTATTGAACCAAACACTATAAAATGGGCACAGTCGAAAAAAAAGAGTTTTTCCCCCATTTTACCAAGTTTTTTTTTAAAAGCGGTAAACAAAAAAATCAGGCTTTTACTCTTAATGATGAATTTAAGGATCAATGACTTTTTCTCATGATTTTTAATTGCCTCCAATGGATGAGTCAAAAACAAAAAATATTACAACAATATAATTTATAATAATAATTATATTTATAAAATATAATTTATATTATAATATATAATGTATAATAACAATATAAATATTATAAACAAGAAATATTGTTTTTTTTTTTGTCTTATACATATTAACTAGTCAATTCAATATTAATGTCAGACTTTTTATGGGAAGGTGTTTGCATCAGACATGTCAACATGAACACAATACTGACACACACTCTACACAAATCCTGAAATAGGCGCAGTCGAAAAAGATGTTTTTTTCCAAGCAGCCTACATGTTAAGCACGCTCTAGGGTGGACACAAGAAAATAAGTTATAACTGTCGGTAATAAAAAAAGCCTTTTTTAGGGCATTTCAAAACTTTTTTCAGCTATTCGGGGCATATCGGAGGCCTTAGCTTCTTAAACCGTAATGGCGCAGTCGAAGAATTGTTATTTCCTTAAGATTAAATAATCAATATTAATAACAGAACCAATATCAGACTTTCTTTGGGAAGGTATGTGCATTATCCATAATAATTAACATGGGCAAACACGGATAAGCGAATTACAACAACTTGAATAAATTCACAAATGGCGCAGTCGAAAAAAAGAGTTTTTTTCTTCCAAATAAGGCAAAAAAAATCAGTCTTTATTTCCAATAATGAATAAAATGAGGAAGAACTTTTTTCTTATTGAGCGTAAGGTAGGAATCTCACAAGTTTTTTTTTTCGTTTGTTGTCAACTATGCAGGACTTATCGGAGGACTTACCTCTTTAAAGTTGAGATTTTTTTAGTTTTAATAAGCACGGGGGGTGGCGAACCAACAAAAATGTGTGCATTTCAACTATGTATGTATTTAAGTCGTTCAATTTTATCATTGATAAAGAGCTGCTAAAAAACCAAAAGAAAATGTAAAGAAAGAGCACCTTTTATCCTGTCTTGCTAAAAATTATTTTCTTATTAAAGGAATCCTTCCATACGCAAAATTCCAGTTCGTCAAAAACTGACAAAATGGTATAAATCGAGAACAGAAATACAGTCGTCACTGCATTAAGGACTATGTCGAATCCCTAGAAAACTTGATCAGATGAATTGTGATTAACCAGAATCAAAATGACGCAGTCGAGAGACAAACTAAAACCGATACTAAGGTAAAGACTATATCGAATTTCAGCTCAGAAACAAAAATCTTCAGCGGAAAAAATAATTTGTTACAAAAACAATACATGAATATCTGTGTGTGAATATCTAAAAAAAAACATAGTTCGTGAAGCAATATGGCGCAGTCGAGAAAATAAAATAAAAAACCGTAACTAAGATTCGGGCTATATCGGATCTCAATGCAGACAAAACATCACAGATGAATTGTGAGCAAGCAGAAGAAGAATGGCGCAGTCGAGAAAATAAAATAAAAAACCGTAACTAAGATTCGGGCTGTATCGGATCTCAATGCAGACAAAACATCACAGATGAATTGTGAGCAACTAGAAGAAGAATGGCGCAGTCGAGAAAAAAAAGTCAATAAAGTGAGCAAAGTTTTCAAATCTTTCGATTTTTTTTTGTATAATTCAGCATAGGTACATGAATATCTGTGATCAAAATATAATGGAATGCTTTTATGGCTGATCGCCAAAACCCGAGTTTGCTCACTTCAAAAAATGTACAGCCAAGAACTCTCCTTTACCTTTACAGCCAAACCTCCTCCGTCTTGGTTGTAGAAGCAAAATGGCGCAGTAAAGAAAATAAATACCTTAGATTTTTTATTTTATTTTCTCCGACAACATCGGAGAAAACATTAACTGATGAATGAAGACAAATGGCGCAGTCGAGAAAATTAATAAAACTCATCATCATCAAAAACGTGCCCAATAAATGACCTGCCTTAAAATGCATTATACTAACATAAATATCTGTGATCAGAAAACAGAAAGAATGTTTTGACGACTGGTTTCAACTCATAATAACTGGAAAACTGGTTTTCCCTTTACCACGAAAGGTGCATCCCATTCGAAACGTCGGGTAATCGTCCATAATTAATATCGCGGTAAGTTCCGAAAAGCTCTTGTTATTATAATGATGTTAAATCGCGAAAACAATTTAAAAGTTAAAAATGGTTTCAACTCGTTGAAAACCCAGTCTTTTCACCCCACAAAACGTACACACAAGAAATCTTCTTAAAGCCTCGATTTTAGAAGGAAAATGGCGCAGTCGGAGAAATAAATAAGAACTGACTTACAAAAAATGTTAGCTCGTCGAAAACCGAGTGTGGTTGCGTCATTAAATGCACAAGAAATCTTCCCAAAGACTTGTTTGAAGAAGCAAAATGGCGCAGTTGATAAAATATATAAAAACCGCCATAAATGTTAACATTTATGGAATCCCAGTGCAGAGAACAAATATAATAAAATGAGTCCAATAAACTATTTTGAGACTCATCGTCATTACATAAAAAACTCTGTGATCAAAATACGGACCTTTTGTGATAAATCAAGGATTGACGCGTAAACTAAAAGACTTTTGTAAGAACATGTTTTGGATTTCAAATCTAACACAACAAGAACCTATCTCAATCAGACATCCTCAAAGGTCTTACTCACGTCACTCAACGTTCATTACATTTTATTTGCTAGTCTAATCAATATTTTAAATTTATCTCATGTTTTTGCTATAAAAAAGCCCCTACAACATCTGATATTAATCTCTGGCGGCGTTTTCATTTGAATTGTTAATTTCGTGCGTATACACGCCTCAGTTGGTTCTATTAACCCGGCTGTTAATCTAATTTGAATAGTTCCATCAACCAGATGACATTTGAATTACAAATCAGCAATTGATACAGATTTGTGCAAATTGAAAAAAAAACTCTATTTAACCATTTAACGCAAGTACAAACCATAAATCAATGCTGACAAATATGTTTCGTGTTTTACACAAATCCATAAAAATTGTCGTGCATAAATGAGCTTTACTCAATTTTTTTTTAACTACACAGTTGAGCATAAAATGGATTTCCTGCTCAGCAGGAAAATATAAATTAATACGCCGACTTGAATGCGTTAGATAGTTTGAGATACTTTTATATGCAGCCGCAACACAGTCAGTGGTCTACCGGGACACAACGAGTGCACTTAACATTAATTACGGACATTCTTCAAGTTTATAGATATCCACTTGTGTGTTGTGTGGGACGACTGAGTTCAACTGTGGGGAGTCACAGCAAAAGAATAAAAACCAAATCCTCTAATCAATCAATATCCACAGATATCCGCAGCGGTAAAGGATGTCAGCCAAATGGATACAAACCAATAGTAGATATAGCCAAACCACAATAATACAACGTTGTGGTCAGCAAAAAGTTATTCGAGACGAGACCAAATTGTGCAATTAGGGCCCGTGCACTTAACTCCTCATAAGACATGGCGGCACAATTGCAGGTATCCGTAATTGCCCTCTCACTTATCCTAATGACACATAAATAGGTTTGCATTTCCCTGTGATGGGAGCTGCCAAGTGTGTGGTTTTATGATCTGGAATTGATACAATTGCGCACAGCGAAGTGGGATATTAGGAGCCATTAGCGTAAATATGGCGGTCTACGATTGCACCACTGCAGCAACATGTCGAGTCTAATAGTCCTCCGCGAAGAGCTCTCTGAATAGCTTTATTCCGCACAAATCAGAAAGAGAATAATGGCCCAGCACTGCCTACCTACTGCGGTCCAAGTGCGATATTACTATTGAGCGAGTTTGCATGAGGGGTATCATTTGAGATGTGGTCTGGCCGTCTACATTATCCTAGTCAAGTGTGCATTGCCTTTTTAAGTGTGCCTGTGCCTGCCTCCTCCTTCTGGAGCGCGCTAAGATACGCACAGCTTGAGATTGGAATTGTACGATTGCAGGTTGCAGAATGGACGAGTTACATGATGGCATGTAGTACCGTAAATCTAGGAGTCCAGGAATGAAGTTTTTTTCCATTTCGATTGCTACTGAAGAAATAGGAAACCACGATTACGGCCCTTCACTATTCAGGGCAAAAAAAAAAAAAAAATGCGTCTATGGCTCCCGGGCAAAGTAGGTGTTTTCAGTTTGCACCTATCCGGCATATGTGGGTTGAAGAACGATTTACGGCCTATTCGCTGGAGCCATATGTCCAATAAATTCGGATTAGCATTACTTCGATCGATTTTCGAGCTTACGCCGTCATGTGAAGTCATTAAAAGCCTTTTCAGACGCAATCGTATCCTGGAAAAAGCAACTTTTGTCACATGGTCCATGCAAGCAAAGCAAACTTAATATGCCGACAATTTACGTCTCGTTACGTACGCGGACACAAAGTGTCAGCTTTATCTGTCAAAGAGGGTAGTTTTCAACAACACAAAAAACCACCTTAGATGTAGTTGTTGGTTGGTTAGACGACTTTTTATATGTTTCCTGCGTGTAGCTCATGCAAAACTGCACATGAATGGGGGAGCCTTGCTGACGTTGGCTACATGAAAGAAAAAATAAACTGTCTTTAGGTTTCACAATTAAAAACGTTTTGTGTATTTGAATGCAAAATGTATACCCAAACAGATACTTGTATGCAAAAAAAAAATGAGGATACCTTTAGCCTCGTTTGGAAGTTAGTCAAGCGGTTGTGGAATACGACCGTTTGAAGTGGTACCAAAGTCTGTCAAAGAACACCACATAACGAGTCCACTTAACATGTTATTTTTGGTCGGGAATGTACCTAATTAAGTGACTAATTAGAGACGGATTTGAGTGTGCCAAGTTGGAAATTGTTTTTCCTGTAGAGGTACCTAATTATTAAAAAAAAAAAAACCGAAATAAAAATTCTCCTGATGCTTCGAAATCCTATTGACTTCTATTTAAGTTGATAGCAATCAAGACATAGCATGGACGTGGGTCCAGGTAAACTCTACGAGTCCTGGCGGTAGTAGCAATTAATAGCTAAAAAATCAATTTCAAGAGGATCAAACAGTATGTATAGGTACGTGGTTTTCAGGAAAACAGCAAACTCCATATCTTAAGTTTAGCAAACTGGAAGGGCTCCAGCCTGCTGACTTATTACGCACTGAGGGCGCACTTAAGGCCAAAAATAAGCTCAAAATATCGCTGATTTGACTATAAACTCGCTCATACCCATCAGAAAAATTCATAATCTATGACGTGCGAACATGCAGAGCATGCATGTATGGATCAACCTGAACATAAAGATTTTTAAAAAACTACACATTAATTTTAAATAACTTTCCGAATTCACCCCACGCGCGACCCGCGGATCAACAGACGTAGACCTCCCGCGGACAGCCAATGCCTAGATTTCGTAAGTAGGATTTTCTAATCGCACAAAGATCCACGTTAGTGAAAGTGTTTCTGTAGTGTAACATAAAACAGTCGCCTTATATCGAAAAAGTTTTCTTCATATGTTTTCTATAATTCTTAATATAAACTAGTAAGTTTAATACTGCTATCCAATTTCATATCAGCACCACTGGCGACCATTAACAAATAATAATAATTGGCACAGTCGAAAAAAAACGGAATTCTTTAGACGTTTTCAAAAAATTCAATCAATATTAAGCAAAAAACCATTTTTGTTAAAGTTCTTATACCCTTGTTACAATATAAATGAGTATTTTCATTTTATGAGAGAAATACCAGTCAAAATGGGGCCTGATGTTTAAGAATGATATAATTTTTGTTGAAATTCGGCAGACATTGACAAAGCTTAAAAATAAGAAGACCCGATTACTGGAGAAAATAGTTACCTTATAACCAATTTTGCACAACCTAAGACTCTAAAATAAAATGGAAGAATGACCTGTTAGCAAGATCGATACCCAAAACCAAAACATTCGATGAAATTATTCGAAATACAGATTTTTGGCCACAAAATGTGATGATTTTCATGCGAGGATGTATTCTTTACTCACCATAAGCGAGAACAGTGAGGCAGAAGCCACTAAACCCGCCAACTCACATTCGACACTTAAATTCGACGTTCAAACAGTAAATCCTATTCGATAACTAAAACTCCAAAAATGCACTCGCACTGTCCAATGCGATAACAAATTGTCAAGTTTAAATTGAGAAACAGAATTGAAATATATTTTTTTTAATGAAAACTTAAAAACAAAATTATTTATGACCAAACTTGAAAACAATTGGAATCCAGGATACGACCTGCTCACTGGCGAAAACTTGAAGGATCTATAGAAAAAGGCGCCAGTCAAGGCAATATCAAAAGATGAACGTTTCTCTTAGACTTCTTTATGTTTCAAGGCAATGGAAAGGTGCTGAAATGATAATTGTTCCAAAACCAGGGAAACTTTCAATGGAAGAAAAAATTTTTGGATTCATATTCTACATTGATCCTGCCGGTAATATCGACGTCGACATTCAACCAATAATTGTTGTAGATATACGCTTGATCTCGAATTATCAATTCGGTTTTAGCGCACTTAAACACTCAACAGGAGATCAAGTCTACAAAATAACGCATGAAATTGGCCCTAAGCCGCAAAAAGCCATATTCGACAAGCTGTCGAAACGGAATGGCACTAGGTCTTGATATACCTATAGAGACTATCGAAAAACTATCTTGACAATAGATTCTTTCGTTTTCGATACTGTAATACAATTTACTGTATTTACGATACTGTAGTACAATTTGGGCACCCTGTCATCGGTCACTCAATAGGCATGAAACGTCTTTCGCACTTAAGACCTTTGCAACATCTTCTTGGAGTATTGAGCTACCATAGGATCGCTCTTAAATGTGTTGCCCAGTCTATCTCCTTGTTCGACGAGTGCTGCATTTCAGTAAAGGGAGCAGGATTGCTGTTGCACTTTTCCACTTGTCCAAATTGTAGACCCTAATTGGCATGATAGCAATCTTGATCCATTTTCCTTGCAAAACTGACCAAATATTCCCGAAGTGAGGGCGGTTCCTCAGTCGCGAACGCCTCTTCTTGGCGCTCAAAAATAGTCTGCCATATCGCTCAGCACGACGAGAACCCCTCGGCTGAGGGTGAACGAGCACCTCTTCCTGTCGTACTGTCCAATCGAACGGGTAATCTGTTTCAATAAGGCCTGTCAGCGGTGTTGCATATCGTTCGTAGTTATCCACAAACAGCAAAAGGAAAACTCAATGAGCCCTAAGAAATGGCAAACTCAATGGACATCCATCTGCCTTGGAAACTCCGCAAAGGGGGCGTCTTTCATTCGATGAAGGCAAATCTTCCTTGCCGACACAATAGCGCAAGAATTCGATTTTTATTTTCAAAAAGGCGCGGGTGCTGCTATTCAAGATTAGTCTTGCATCTCGTAGCACCTCCAACAATCTCTGCAGCTTTTGCAGGCGCCCTTTGATAGTTTTGCTACCGAAAGCTATGGCGTCGAAGTAAACTGCCATGAACCTTTCCATTGACGTGACATGATTATGTTCCTGCATGGTTGAAACTCTCCTGGTGCATTGATCAAACCAAACGGTTTCTTACTTTGGTCCTCCATCGGGATTTGGTGACATCCCGAGGTTAGGTTAAATGTTGTGAAGAACACGATTCGAATCCTTGACGACTTCCACTTCCCCCACGTGAGGCATGGGGAAACTTACCGTCACTTTACACAAGGCACGATGGTTGCTGCCATCCTTCTTATTTGTGAGAGGAACCTCCATAACCCGAGAATTCCAGACCCCATCAGCATCACGATCTCGCTCTTGGCGAATGATATCTTCTACGGCTGGACACAAACTGGTGTTTTTTTGCCTTAGCTTAATATCACCCAAAAGACACACTCCGAGTTCATCCGCGTTCTCCGCAAAGCAGTCTCGGAAAGTTTTGTCAAGTGTCCCAAATTCCTGTCGGGCGTTTTCTTCCAGTTCTTCGACGTCCAGAACGTCCAACAACAGGTTATCCCGTCTCAAGTCGCCTTCTGCGACCACAAGTTCTGCAGCTGTTTGAGGTGTCTGTGTAGTGCTGTTCGCGATCGAAATGTATGGCGACATTGTCAACGAAAAAACCTTACCCGTCTGCCCGCCCTCAGTCTAATGAACTCTTTCCAACTCTAAGCTTAGGTTGACCTTTCCGCACGAAAAAGGCACTCGGCATCTGCTATCTATAAGGAAACATATAGACCTTACCCCAACTGAAGTCTGATAAAAATCTCCAAACCAACATACTCTTACATCCTCTTGGGATGATCACTGCTACCACGATAGATCCAAAATTAATGACGCGCGTTTTCTCAGATCTAAATGTCAGCTCTCTCTTCATCTTCTTAATCACTGTGTGTAGAGTTTTCCAAGCAAAAACCATGGCCATGTTTTATCCGCCGAGGATATATGGATCTTCTTGGAAATTCAGACGGTCTGCAATTAGCCTTTTACGTTGTCTTTTGGAGTGCCTTTCTGAGCCAAATATCACGATTGCGGAGTAGGCTTGAACAGCAAACTTTTGGGAGATCAGATCGGAAAAGTTTCTATCCGTGAGATAGGTCTTTCGTTCCCGATTCTCTGTAGCTTCGAAACATTCCATGTGCACATTTCGGATACTGCCGTTAGCAGAGAATGACGACTTATGCTATTTTTTGGACTAAGTCTTAGTCCGCCGTAGTGGAATGCTATAGAAGGTGTTTCCATAAGACCATAATCCGGTTAAGAAAAAACTTCCTTAAATCCCCACTAAATCACGAGATTAACTATACAAATTTTAATCTCTTCATGATATTAAATCTTCAAGAGATTAAAAATAAATCACATAATAAATCTCTTCCACGCCTGTATTCTTAAACCAAGCCGGTTGATGTTGCTGTTGCTGTGGATGTGGTTTGACCTGTCAAAAAAATAAAGTAATGCTAAGCAGTGAATACTGAAACAGAAGTATGAACATAAAGTTGTTACTACATGTTGATGTTGATCGAGTTGGTGGACCCAACTCCCATACAAATTTTCGACACTTTGTTTTGCTATTTTTGTGTTATTTCGTTTCGTAGATTAAAAAAAATCGGTGGCAATTACTTAATTCGTGTTGAATATGAGTTGCCCGGGAGTAAAAAATAAGCCCACACTTACAAGGAGATGCGCCGAGGGCGTGATGACCAGACATTACCATTTCACATCACAGGACGTCATTGTGAAACGTCAAGTACGTCAAGTTTATCTATTATTCTCTGTTTTATGTGCGGTGGAAACACCCAAAAAGGCCACTTTGACAGGAAAGCTGATCCCTTCGGGACAGACACCAGTAGCGTCTGGAAGGTATGGTGTCTGTCCCGAAGGGATCAGCTTGCTGGTACGAGGTTGTTACGTAGTGAGCTCCATTGCGCAATTATATAAATGCGACAACAAAATCCAGATACTTTTAACCACGTGAATCGTTGCCTCTGAATTGTTCATTGCAGACACAAGAAGTTCAGAGTTCTTCTTAGGTCTTCAATCAGCATTCCAAAATTGAGCATGCTTTCACATTCATATGCTTCTGAAGTGAAAGCCTGAAGAACACTCTACTAACTCATGAAACTGTAACTCATGCAAAACGGAACTCCACCTCTAATACTCTCATTTCTCATATAATACCTACTCGGAGGCAGTTGCTATTATAATTTCATAGCGAATATCATAAATTGCCCCGTGTGTCGTCGTCGTAGTCTTCATTTCGCCTTGTTAATTATGCATTCCTAATGCAAATTTCCTTTCAACTGTTTTTTCCGCCCAATTTACTCAAATATTAAAACAATCTCGTCGTCAAAATGCCAACGGATAAAAAAAGGAAAGGAAAGGGCGTCGAAATCCACATGTCTGATCATTACCATAAAGAAGATGTTTAACAGCGTCATCACATGCTTGCGGGGCTTGTGTCTCTGTCAGTTAACATGCCGCAAGGACACTCTTTTTTCTCTGTGTGTGTGCGGTATAACAGTAAATTGATTTGCACAAGGATAACATTTTCATAAACTGAAAAATTATTGACAAGCAACTCGGCAAAATCCACGCAAAATTGAAACGAAAGAAGAAAAAAAAATCCACAAAAAAACAGAGACACAAGGAAAACAATGCGATCCCGGAGAATTGCTGAGCATTATTATTCCTTGTGGCGCAGGGGGGGTTGTTGAGCACATAACAAGAAGCGAGATTTCGATTGTTTTTTTTTTTTTTTTCTTAACATAGGGAAAATAAAATAATACAGCGGGGGTAGAATGGAGTATCGGCATTTCGTTATAGAAGTCGCCCCCCCAAAAAAAAGGAACAAAAATTGCAGCTCACGCAAGAGTTTCCAAGGGATTTTCTGCGAATGGATAATATTTTCCTTTGCATCAACGGGTTGGTTCCGAGTGGTGTAGACTATCTGGTGCAGACAGCTAGAGCTCTTCAGGTGGATGGGATAGGAGACTATAGGTTTAGGACTGGAAGTGGCCGCAACGTGCAGCTGCGGAACTTTCCACAGGCGCGCAACTACGGTCGGGAAGTTGTTTTCACTTTGGCTGGCGCGTTTTAGAATGGCTCCCTTTTTTGGTCCTCGCATCTTGGCAGTCGTCGTTGGAGAAAAACTTTAAATCCATGCAGATGATGATGTCGATGATTATGTTCATTCGTGTATAAAGCGGGCCTCGGCTTGTGCCGGAATAAATTTTCTGGGCTCACTGCCTCGTGCGCATCAGTTAGCCTCTCGGTACGATTCCATCAGGACATGCCACGGTGCCTACTTTCTACCTGCTGAAGTTTATTCTGGATGAAGGAGTTTCTACCATTCATTCATTCATTTGCATTTTGCCGTGGCCCACGAGTACACGCTCTGCACGTGTATCCGTGTACCTATTCCATATGCTTAACTTTCATCTTTTATTAACTTTTTCAAATCTTCATGGTTGAAAGGATCCCAAAACACCACAGGAGTAGAGCTGGAAGCTCTGAGTTTTTCACGCTGCCTGCTGGCTCCTGTTTAGTTTCTTCTTTTTTTTCCTCCTGGTTTTCGATTGAATGGTGTTTTGCTTGGTTTTTCCTTTTTGTCCTTGTTTATTGATTTCATTTGGGGTTTTTCTTCTTTTGTGCGAGAGTTCGACTTTTTCCTGTCGATATATCTGTTCTGTATATATGCAGAGAATGTGAACCGAAGATAAGAGGCGGATACGCTTTGTCCTCCCAACCGATGATAGCCATTTAAATGGTTTCCGGGTGCGGGAGCCGAGAAAGAAAATTATTGTGACATTATCCAGCCAATCAGGGATAATGGACAAACACACTCGGTAATGCGGAAACACATATATTTTCTCCTTGATTGTCAGTGTGGCCGATATTGGCTCGTTGTTTGATCCTGTGTGTTGCGTTCATAAATATTAACGAGCAACGAGCACATGGTACACTGCCAATTGGCAAGAAATATACACTTTATATGGGGAATGTCCTGTTTCGGGATCGTAATTTGTGTCCTGGGTACACTGGCTTTATCGACTCCGTTTTACTTTGATGCAAGAGCCTATTCAGCTTTTTGCCAAGAAGGACTTGGTATATGACTGGGTGTGGGCACTCGGGTACTTGCATGGAATTTAATTACTGCGACGAGATGACACTGAACTGGTTTTACGATGAAAGGATAATTCTTTGGGATGCACGATAAGAATGGGTGGGTTTATCAACTATCCACAAGAGTACGAGGAATGTTAATGGTTTTCTTTCGGTTGACTTAATTACTCTTGGAGCGTGTGTGTGCTCATGCATACAAGATGTGTGTGTCGTGTGGTTGCTTTAAATGCGAAGAGTTACTACCATTAAGTATTCCTCTGGGTTCGGTGATGAATGAAGTATTCATATGCATTCATTATGTCATTGATGTGTGAGATATTGTTCTCCCTGCTAACAGCTCTTGGAATAGAGCAGAGTTTATATGTTTCTGCATACTTTGGGCGCTGTTGCAATATTTACGAGCGAGTGGTACAGTTTACCTTCAATGGGGCTTGGGAAGGGCCATATAATAGTGTTCGAAAGCAGTTGCAGGCTCGGCTTGTAAAATGAACACGTTACTTATGCTAAAATCCATAAGTAGGACGACTACTTCGAGGAAATAGAAAGGATTGGTTCATTGCTTTTAGCTTTGACTAAAACATTCACCTAGAGTGCTAAAACTTTAAGAATGAAACACAGAATTTCTCATACCCACGTTGGAAGTTTCAAAACACGTGTAGCTACTTCTGTCGAGTTCTAAATTGGGAATTAGAACTCAACTTAAATAACTTAACTGTCCACGCTTAGGTTCCCTGCGCAGATTAAATTGTTCGATTTGCGAATATTCCATTGGTGGGTTGCCGTGGCATAGTGGTTTGCGCGTGTGTCTACTGCGCTAAAGGTCTGGGTTCGATTTCCACCAGGATCTGAAATCCGAACGATTCACAGCCCTAAACTTTTTCGCAGAATTTTATACCAGTTTGAGACTACCAAACTCCCCAAAATTGGTATAGCGGTGGGGATCTTAGGATTTTAGGATAAACTCCAAAAATTGGGGACTTATTTCATGGGTTTTTCGGGGCTTATTTAAAAATTCAAATTGAGGGTTTTTTTCATTATGAAAAGGTCCCCAAATTCTGCTATAAAAGAAGTCCTCGAACCTTTTCTTTTCAGGCTTTAAGCCACATAGTGAGATATGTATAAGGGTGGGACTTGCCACCCCCTCGAAACCTCATTATGCATTTGGGGACTTATTTCATACCTATTTACGGAGTTATATCATACCTTTTTGGGGACTACTTCATCTTCGATTTGGGGAGTAATTTCACACGAACAATTATTATATTATTATTCCCCAATTTCGGGGGGTTATTTTACTTCTTTCGTTGGGGAGTTATTTCTCGGAGCCAGAAACTGAAACTGTCGACGTAGGACAGATCCGTCACAAGTTTATTTTCTATTGGGCTTTTCACAACGAATTTTTTTTTCACTTCTGGCACTGCGCTTTCAAGTGACAGAAAATGCGTGCTTCTGTCAAGTTTATTTTATTTTTTTTTCCGGTGGAGATACTCCCTCCCGGATTTAATTCTGATCGACTTTCGCTAATTGCAGTTTTATGGCGGGTGGAGACTTAGTTGTAGGAAAAGAAGTTCCCCTTATGGGGTTGCTGGTCCCCAATTGGGCACCCCCCTGTGGTGGATAGGGGAACGCTCACCAGATATGGTGGGTACTAGTATGGAAAATATCAGAGGGTGTACCGAAACCAGCAACAAACGAAAAATCCAGAAGCGCCTGTCTCAAAATGAGCGGATTTCTGGTCGGCGTCCGTTATTGTTAAAATCGGGTTAATACTAAACACCTTTTTCTCTTCCAGCACGCAAATAGAATGGACAAAAATTAGATGTTTTTTAACCAGAAATGCTGGTGATATCATTGCTTTTCAAAGAAATTATGAACGTAGTCTTCCACCCCATTTTGGTGTTTCACAACGGGCGTGACATTTTGATCGTCAGTTGTCAAAACACAACCTTCAAATGATTTCACACTTCACTTAAAGAAAAGTCTGCGAAAACCATTTGTGAAGCAGAGATGTATTTCAAAGAGACGTTTTAACGTTGAAGCCATCACGTTTAAGATTCATATTGAATCAAAAGATGTTAAAAAAAAATCCCGTGAACCGGTGTATTTAAGTTCCAAAAAATTAAACATTTAATTAGTCAATTAGCAAGATGCTAGTTTACGACGTATAAAATGCTTGTTGAAAAACAATGCTTTTCTCAAAATAAAGGCATAACACATGCGGAGATATGTAAGCTTTGGTGTTTCTGTGTAGAGTTTGTTATGTTCTGTACTGGCTGATCCGTGAGTACGTTGGATCGAACTCCTTTCTCTTCTATCCCAAAGTAATATCCGTTCGCGATTTCAAACGCATTTTAAGGATAGTCATATCCACTTGATCGCGAGCTTATTATTATAAAAAAAAAATTCTGACCCAAGCAGAGTGACTTAAGTGGGCGCTACAACCAGAAAAAGGTGTGCTTACGGCATTGACTAATACACTGACAATGATTATTCCGACGGAATGGAGCAGACGACATGACTGTGACCTAGATCTGGCAGGGTGCAAGTCCCCGTGATGAATGGAATCCCAAACATTCACCAAAAATTCGTTTAGTTGGGACAAACGACAGGACCAACAAAGTCAGAATGATACCACAATTTAGAAGTGAGTCAAGTGCGTTCGTTGCAAACGGGAAACAGAACTAGGGGCAAAAAAGGGGATACGTACTACGGACTACAAGGAAACATCTACAACTAAAACTATGCACAAGATATGACCGATAGAAAAAGGGGTTCGACGTGAGCAGCCAAAAGGCGTCCAAAAACCGAGTATTGAAACACACCCCAACAGAGGCACTGGACTGGACACCACAACCGAAAGTTGCTGCTCGAGAAAGCGCAGAAAAGGACAGATTCACGCGAAGACTCGTGTGTGAAACAGATAACAGATGCATCTGGTTCAGGAAATTATGTCCTCGGTCATGGTTAAAAGGAAAAAGCACAGTATGGCGGCCGTCTTAGATATCTAAATCCAGCTTTATTTTCATCCGGAGTCATCGACTCTTTCGATGATGTTTGTGAAGTGAAGCGGTTTAGCGTGGAAAATTATGCAGAATAAAACAAGTGAGTAAGTGCAAAGCGAAATTTATTTCAGAAAAAAGCGAAAATTATTTCAGAAAAAATAAACAGTTTTTTTTATCTAAAAACGCCCCTTAAAAGTCTGCAGAGCTCAAAGCTTTGCATGGAGCAAACTTAGCGAATAGCAGTATCTTTAATATTTGTCATATAATTTTTTTTCGAGTTGGAGTTAACTTTCCGAGAAATCGGGTTTTTAAAGACCTAACATGTTAAAAGTGGGCATGGTCGATATTGTGGGCGGTCCAATTTCTGGACTTTCTTGAATTTCTTGTTAAAGTTCTTAGGCCAATATTGCTCAGTACCAAAATTTAAGTTCCTAGGCCTTGTCTAACTTGACCAAAAAGCATTTTTAAAAAAATGTGAAGTAGAGGTTGTCTCACATTGAAGCCAGTAGTGGGTGTGGCCGTTGACGGATAAAGCCAAATTTCACACTTTGTCTGTGAAGCAGAAGATCCAAACGGTGTACCAAGTTTCAGCTCTCTGGCTTGATTTTGAAGACCTAAAACCTTCACACATACAGACGGACGGTCGGACGGACGAATGGACATGGCTTAATCGATTCACCTGAAAAAAGGTCTAAAGGGTCTACGACCTTTCTAAAGGTCTAAAGGCTCTACCTAAAATCTTAAAGGTCTAAAGGGTCTACGGATTATTGACGGGTATAAAAGCCCTCATTTTTAACCGATAAATTAAAAACCTTTAAAAATGTTTGCACTTGTACTCCGTCGGGACCCATGATATGAACAGATATGAAGTTTGAAGTTCCTCCTGAAGTTTTTAAGTTGCCTGAATCAATTATCTTTTTGAGGTTCTAAGTTATTGCTCAGACAGAATGCAACCGATTCCATTGCCGATAACGACACAGAAAGCCCACTGTGGATTTAAGTGCAGCAATTATGTCACGAATTCCCTTTGGGTTGATCCCTTGCCTTGCCAGAGTCTAGAATAAATTCTCTATTTCATTCCCGTTAAATATTAACTGCTTTTGGATACATCAAACAAAATTAAAATAACCTGAAATCTGATGTCATAACCACACCAAAAGTGTTATTCTTCAATTCTTGTTTGACATATAAAGAACCATTTAAAGACTGACTCGCGCTAAAGATCAACAATGATGTAATCGCTACACCTTTCCAACTGAGTAATTAGAAGTGTGAAAATTAGGTACCAATATACACGTCAGGTTTTGAGTAGGTACAGGTGATCCGTAAAAATAACATCGAATCGCATTCATTTGTTTTGCATAACCCAACAAAAGGTTCTCGGCAACAAATGACGCCCACATTGTTTGATTGAATGTCAGGTTCAATGACCGCACCAGACAAAAGGATCAGCACACATTTAAGCCATGAAACCAGTTTAACAAACAATATCCAACCTAGCTTAACCTTTCGTCGGAACTTCGCATTGTTTGCTTTTATGGAGCAATTATAAAACATATCGCTGTTAGCTCAAAGACACCTATACCTACAGCGCACATGGACTTGAAGAACACAAGGAAGTGATTCCTTTCGCATTCGATAACAATTACACGACGACGATTCCCAGAAGACAACACTCTTGATGCGCTGATCAAACGCATCACTTCGATATAATTATCCGGTAATCAATTGTGAAATTCCCACATAAGTCGTTCCTCATTTTTGTCGTCTTCCTCTACTTTGGCGTGTTCCTTTTAGTTGTCATCTACAATGCCATGGCATGCCATGCAGCACAGCGCAGTAATTAAGGCGAAAGAAAACAATTCTTCCGGCAAGTCATTCCTCCCTCCGCGCCGGGCACAAAGCCATCGTCGATGTGTGTGTACGTGTTCTTCGGGCCATTCTTCTCTAGAGTCACGCATCACACGAGAGTAGACCATTGACAGGCAAGACGCCAATCCAGCCATCTAGGTTCTCAAATATATCCACTCTCCTCTGGTGCTTCAATTAACTCTGCTGTGTGATTTCCTGTTCTAGGATGGTGTCGACTTGCGCTGCACACTGCCAGCTTATTACATCACGATTGTCATTCGTTTTTGAGAAAGTTCATGGGAGGAAATAAAAAGTGCTCCACGCCGGCCGACCGATGGGATCATTAAATCTCTGTGTCATACGTGGTCGTGTTGAGGAGCATCATCGCATGTTTCAGAACCATCGGGAAACGGTCTAGTTGAATGGGGCGATGAGATGACAGCAGCGCAAGCGCACGCTCAGCCTTACTGTCTGTATGCTCTGGTTCCCTCTGGGGGGCGCAGATCTTGGTCCCAATAAAGAACCAAACAACTGTATACAGTTGCCAGCCGTGTGTAACCGAATGATGCTCTTCCGAGCAGTATCGTCAAAGTCGTAAAACTAATATTATTAATTTATTCAAGACAAACTAAATTTTTGCGCCATCACTTTAGTTGCCAATGCCATCGATACAGTTTGGACAGTATGAAGGACAGGAAAGATACTTTTAAAAAGCAGATGTATAGGTTGACAGATGTATAGGTTGACATTTCCCTTCGGGGGAAAAGAAACAATATAAAAATTACCAAAATCGATAAGATAATCACCAAAAAGGGTGTTTGGACGGTGACCTCTCTAAGCCCTCATCCGAAGCGAAAATGCTCTTTGGTGTGGGTGGGAAGGAGAGATCCGGCACAGACACAGCGTATTCGGAGGAGGAAGCAGTCACCATGGTTCGAGAGGATTTCTCAAGAGGAAGAGGAACTTCTCAAGCATGATCATAGCTCCTCCTCCAACTGCTTCGGGAGTGCACTGTCCGGAAGCAGTGCAAATAAGTCTGTAGTACGCGTCAAAGTAGATGCGAATGAGATTCAGAGAATTTCTGGGCCAACATCCGGCAACTCTCTGATGACAATCGACCAAGTGGATCTGATTCCATTTGTTGAAACCGTGGAGCGGGGGCTGCTCCACCCACGGGCCGCAACCTATGGGGCGGAAATCGGTTACATCTCAACGGATAAGATGGATGTGGTATTTAAGCCCGTAAGGGACGCCGTTGATACATCCTTTAGTACGACTGCAGAAACGTATACACTCGCGGATATAAACGAAGTTGGGGTGGTCGTAAGCGATTCTGAATTTCCCAAAACCACTGCAACAAATGCAAGCGGCTACTAAAGGTGGAACGCAAGACATCTAATTCGCCGTTTGAAAAAAATCGACCCGTCATCGCTAACTGATCGGGAAAAGCGCCTTCTTAGCAAAGCTAACGATGCAGTAGGCATCATCATCGAGACGGAACTACGACTGATTCCGGGGCAGGCGATTGCGGGCACCTCGCCTTCCTCTGGCGGATCTGAAGCAGACAATTGTGGGCACCTCGCCCGGAAAGACTCGCCAGTAGGCCGCCTTTCAGTGCAGTTAATTGCGGGCACTCAGCCCTTCTCTAACTGCCAAAATCCAGCAAAACCTGGATGTGTGCCTCAAACCAAGCTGCTGAGAGACACCGGCCTGCGGCCGCAAGGAGATATATGGGCAAACCCCCACGCGAATCAAATGAGCCAGGCCCTAATGTGTTATATAGAGATCAAAAGTCCTTATTAACGCTGTAACGGGCGGGCAGTAAAGAGTTAGGCCAGACAGTACGTCTCCTCTGCCAAAGCCGAAGGCAAAAACGCCCAAAGCTGTGGTAGGCGGAATCCATCTGAACTCTAACGATTAGCAAAGAGTTGAAATTGTTGACAATTTAAAGCCTGAGCTTTGGCTCAATGATGAGCAGTGGAGACTTGTCCACAATAGACTGCTATTCTGCATGGACGCCGCGATCGAGCCATCTTTTGGGCAGCTTGTCGACTATAAGTGGTTCACGGTTCTCTTGTGTGTTAACGATTGGACGCTGAACTGGCTTAAGTCCAGAGTGGACACAATATCCGACCTTTGGAAAGACGCTGATCTTCGTTTGGTCGAAAAGAAAGATCTGCTGTCAGCACCCAGGGCAAGGATATTTGTGCCCGGGCCAGCGATACCAAAAAGGCGTCTCTTCGAAAATGCTCAAGAGGCAGCTACCAGTCAAAAGACTGGAACATAGTGGAACTGGAAGAGCCAACGATTGCTGGACAGGGGATTGTAGTGTCCTTTAACACCCAGACACTGGTCAAACTCCCGGAGGTGAACAAGAGGCTGAAGGTAGGCTTAAGCTTGGTCAAGGTACGGTCGCCAGCTACTCAACCAGCACCAACAGTAATAACAACAGTAACTGATGAACGTCCTGCAGCTAAACTTTTAACACAAAAAGGCAGCCTGCGCCAACTTGTTAGTTTACCTTCACCAGCAAGCAGTAGACGTCGCTCTTCTTCAGGAACCATAGATCTCTAAAGGGGTAATTTGAGGACTTAAGTCCGACTCAAATGATCTACTCTATGGCACTTAAGCAAGCAACATGCGCAGCTGCATAATGGCTTGAAAAAATATCAACTTATGCTTTCGGGAAAGTCGCAATCGTAGAGAGAGAAAGCCTACCGCCCTCCATTCTATACTCTTCCTACATGGAAAGCAATTCCACCACACCCCCACCACCAGAGTCCCAACGGACGCTTGCGCATATGCGGACAATGTGGCAAAACTGATCCGAGCTGAATTCTCTTCACTCCTCAGAGATCGGCTCAGCTGCACACTTCATATTGTCGGCAACTGGGTCGAGCACTGGTAACAAATTTATTCAAGAGGAAAATCTTGTAGTTTACCAGGAAGAGGTACCCATTTCTATGTTCCGGACACCAAGATTTGGAGAAACTGACGTACCGATACCCAAATTATTAAAATGGGCTGTATATTGGGCTCCAATCTTAGCTGGAAAGAAAATATAAAAGATGGCGTTAAAAGGCGCAGTTAGCAGCCATAATACAAGCTGCCTGTTCCGCGGTTATGAACAGCCTCGCAAGCACTACTATAACCTTATTATACCTACTTTATCTTATACCTACCTTATCCTATGCCTACCTTATCCTAAACCTATCTTACCTACTTTACCTTATTATACCAAGGCTATATAGAGTCAGATTTTCTTAATGTAAAGTCTATGCAAACTCGAACCCAGGGTAACGAAAGAACCCTGGGCAACTCAACGTCTTGGATGAGCTCAAAAATCTAAGCAATGTGAAGCTGAACAACTTCCTTAGATTTATATGTACTAATTTGGATAGAGAGGGATACTTTGAGCTTCTGACAGCGTTTTTTTTTTTCTTTTTTTACGGGTTAAAAAGGTTTTCAAACGGGCGCTTTGGACCCAACTGCTGGCCTAAGTGAGGTGTTACTACTCTCACAGGGGCATCCACAAACTCAACCTAACCTAACCTCCTCAGACAACAAATTGGTGAAGTTTTCGTCATGACTTTGGCCTACTTTCGCAAAAACCTAAGCTCACCCAGGAACTCAGAGTAAACAACGATGAGTGTTCGATAAATGGGCTCTCAGGAAGTTGGATCAACATCAAATTTACGTCGAAAAATCGTATTCAATAACCAGTTCCATTTCCGGCTTAATGGCTTTGTCAACATGCAAAATTACCGAATGAGGAATGATCGCATCTCTGTTTCAAATCGCTCGAAACTGAAAATATTACAACTTCGCAAAAAAAAAATAAAAGAAAGCGAATTGCCTTTAAAAAAATTTCCGGATGATTGGACAAAATGTAAAATCACCCGGGGCTATCTCACGGTGAGGCGACTTCATTTGGCAACCAAAACAGATTGGTACGATTTTGACTCAAATTGAACACCTGGGTTTTTATGAAGAACCTAAGACAACTACACTGTGTGCGCCATCTTTCAATCAAAATATTAAAATATTAAAAGAATTTAAAACTATGAAGAATTTTATATAATTTGGTGGTTTACAATTCATTTGAAATAGTTTTTGAGTAGAGCATCAATCAGGTGGCCGCCTCTACTGACGTAAGACTAATTGTGCCATTTTTTCTTGCTTTACTTTTCAAATAACCCCACTCAACTAACATGCCGCGGTTTTTGACAAAAAAAAAACAGACAGATTTGTAGTAAATTTGAAGAAATGTTAAATGTTAAAAGTTGAGTCAGTGCATTCCTTCTTGTGAGACACACTGTTAGGATAGTTACGTTTCATACTCGTTGAGCAATGAAAACCAAGCAAATAGAGCGTAGGTAAGGTACCGCTGAAGACTTCAATCACGTCTGCTATCTGCGTTGAATGCTTCGCGGTGTTTGCCTCCAACAGTACTGCGTCATCATTTGCGATAGTGTCGTGCCATTCACCATCGGAGAACCAAAGAACCGGCCAACCAACCAATGCCGGCCCTCTGGCTAGCTGCGCGGCTGGCGGACGTCTCTTTGCGGAAGCTGTGACTTCTAACGCAGCAACAACTACTGCTGCCTGCCTTTGGGATTCTCCTCTTCAGTTCTGTTTTCCTATTCTGTGTTGTTTTTGGTATTCCACGGATCTCGATGACTACCATTATACCATTCGATGGTCTCTCGCTCTCTCAAGCTTAGTGTCTTCAGTTTGGATATTTTTCTTGATTTACGATTAGAACAAAAGCACCGTTAGCTTGGGAATGTGGCTCGCATCGGACGGAGGTCTTTCCGTCCACGCGATGTGGGCATACTATTCATTGGGTCATTACCTCACCGATGTCGACGACGACGACGTTTACACCTGGACGCGCCGGCCGATGAATGTGTGTTTTCTGTTGCGGTTGCGGACCATATAGTCTATAGTGTCTCTGGAACGGGACTATCATGTCGGGCATATGGGCACTGGGATGGGAGTTTAGATCGAACTAGGACGGAGTGTGTAGTCAAGATCTCCCGGCGGTGGTATGTGGCGCGCGAGTCTATCTGTGACTGTTTACATGAGTCACTGCGACTGAGGTCGTCGGCATATCGAATTGGTGAGCACAAAGGTGAAAGATGTCTTTTAGATGAGCACAGCACAGTGCGGCAGAGATCGCATTTGAAAAATGATGATTTGTGGAATCGTATTTGTATCTTGCGGCGACTGCGACGATCGGTACAGGTGCGGGTACCCCAATTGATCACTCGGTGGATCTTACACATGTGGTTTGATTTGGATCTCATCAGCGATGCATGATCACTAATTGAGGACGAAGATGCATGGAAAGCATGTGAGAAAAGAAATACAGTAGCAGTCTAGGACAATGATAAGTGGCCACAGTGATATAGAAATGAATGCAATGCAGCTTCATTATCCGAAATACGGTTAATTCACCTGTTTTTTTTTTTTTTTTGTCTCGACAGAGGCTTTTGAGTTCGGTTTTAATGAGAATGGGCACCGCTTGATTAGAAGCAATGGGCACTTACATTAGCATGCAATTACTTGACGATCACTTAAATGACTTAGTAGACATTCAGATAAGTTTGAGAGGAAGAGATAGAAGTTGGTGCGGACAATTAAATATAATTGGTGTAATGAACTCATGCCTTTCAGATCAACGGAAATGAAATAAGTCTTGAATTTATGCCTTACGGGGTTAAGGGGAAATAAATAAGAATTACTTTACCAGAGCTGGCAGCAACATCAAAGTTGTAGGTACATTATGCCGGAAGCTATCTACACTACTCAACTAGTAGGTACCTACTACAGGTGAAGAAAAATAGACCATTTAGCCAACAAGGCTTTTGTGGGAAAAAATTTATAGTGCTTAAGCAAGAAGTGATTAAGATTTATTGGTGCATTTACGGGCTATAAAGCCACAAATTCTTTGACCAGTAAACCAGATTATTTTTTTATTATTAAAAACTTATAGAAATTAACTTGTGTCGTAATACCGAGTCTGTGCGTTGTAGGTATTATAAAAAATAATCATTTAACACCAACACCATGCTTAGGTGAAAATTTCAGATTTCCAGGCATCTCCCAACGGAGCAAGATTTTAATGAAATTTTATAGCTATACCTACACACTTCCTAGGATAAACTTTTAAGGCTTTCGCTGTTGTTTGATAACATTTCACTAAACTTACGCGTATTTTATTAATTTTAATGAGCACAATACTGAAACTCCCCCCGAACGTTTCGCATCGAATTTCATCGATCGTGGTCACAGGGAAACTGCTGTGAGAGCGTTATGGTTGAGATCGGCTTCGTCCTCTCATCCTCTTGTTGTCGTTGAGGTGCGTGTTGTTGTTAGCCAAATGTGCTCACTACATCACAAGGTGTTTTAGCCGCGATTTGGAGTGGGCGTGCGATGTCGATTACGGAGTCCCAGGCACTGAATAAAGAGACAAGGAATAACTCTTTTTCACATAGACAGTGTGTGTGAGTGAAGCATTTATTTTGACATTAGTCGCCCGATGTCGGGTATCGACTTGTACGTGAATGTATCGAATGTATCAAATGTCACCTTAACTCAGGAATGTTAAACAAAAGTAGAGCCAGCTCCCAGAAACGTATGAACCTCGGGCCTTCTCTCCTGACATGCCTGGTTCAACACATAAGTAGTCCGCACTCACACAACTAAAACTGATGCTTCACTTTTCCCCAAAAACACCACTTCCTTGTCTCTTTATTTAATGGTCCCAGGTGCGAGACAGTTTGAAGCTATAGTCGCTATTAAAATTTTGGTGCCGTTTAATTTCAATCGCCTCGCGGACTAATCGAGGGATGTAGCGAGTCTCTTGAGCTAATACATTGGCTCGATCGAAGTGGATCCAGTGCTGTTCATGTGGATTATTTAAGATGTGCTCACATATTGCTGATTTTCCCCGCTGTTTTTTGATAACTGCACTAATGTGCTCTTTCAAACGGGTTTCCATACTTCTTCGTGTTTGCCCCACATAAGAAGACCCGCAGCTACTAGACGCCTGGCGTTTGGAGTGGAAATTGGCCCCTTGGCGATGTTAGGTACCCACTGACCTTATTAGGTGGTAGAAAAATTTATTTTTCTAAATTAAATAAATTCTTCTAGATAAACTTATTCGAAAGAACTTCAAGATTTTTAAAACACAATTCTTAAAACATGGTTTCAAAACGTTTCAAGTATTTTGGACAGGAAATCACTTTAACAAAAGATTTTTTAAAAAAAAGTAAAAATAAAATTCAATGATTATTCGAATATAGAAATTATATACAAAAACTTTTGTTTTGTCGTGAAATCGTTTGGTAGCACGTTTCCTTGCAAGATTTGAGTAGTCGAGGAGTCAAATCTCGATCCGTGACTCCGCGCACACCGAATCGAGTAGTCGGGGCAAAATAGGTTTGAAAAGTAGTTCAACTGACTGATGTGTTGTTATTTTTGCATAGGCGCTACTAGTGAAGATTGGTAATCGATATTTTTTCATTTCTGATAGCATCGAAAATGCTTACTATCGATATTTTTACTCAATATTTAAAAAGCTTAAAAAATCTTTCTAATCGAATCTAATCGACTCGATTAGTGGGAGGCGTATATAGATCCCGAAGTGGCTCCACCGGACAAACATAAGATTAATTTGACACGAGCACAATTTTTCTGTCATTTTGACTCTCAAAAGAGTGTTAAGATGACATTTCCCAAAAACGAATAAAGATTTCCGGTGTAAAAAAATCGAAATAGAAAACCTTTTGCAAGACGCAAACTGTTATAAAGGTGCGAGAAAAAAATTAAAACTTGCAAAAGAGATAAAAATAAAAAGATAAAAGTTTGTTCAAAGTGTGAATGAGAATTGGGAGTAAATTAATTCTTGATCATTTGCTGAGAGGATTTTAATTTGACGATTTATATCAATCGTTGATTTACTCTTCTTTACCCCTAACCATAAATTACTGAATAACTAGATATTCAACTTCGGACATGTAAAAGCTTTGCCCACAAGCTGAAATTGATGAATTTACCCAAATTCTGACATTTGTTTACAAGTCGGAGTAAATTCGTGAACTCGTCATTGCCATGCAATTTCGTTTTGGAGCTTTTACATCATTCTTTACAATTCCAAAACGATACTCACCACCTTTTCATCGATTTCAAGGGGGCGTATGACATCACTTATAGTTACAAGTTATATAGCGCAATGTCTAGTTTTGGCATCCCTGCCAAACTCGTTAATCTGTGCAGGATTACGATGGAAAACTCACGACGCGCTGTCATGTGACTTCTTTAACATCAAACTAGAGAGAATTGTGCAGAACTCCCGCACCAACACCAGAGGCACAATCTTTCAAAAGTCCATTCAACTACTCGCATACGCAGACGACATTGACATAATCGGTAGAACAAAGCGTGATGTCAGTGAAGCCTTCGTGAGTATTGGGACGGAAGCGACGAATATGGGTTTAGCAGTCAATGAGGGCAAAACCAAGTATATGCTGTGATCAAGAAAAGACACCCAACACCGACGTCTTGGACAAAACATCACCATCGACAGCTATAACTTTGAGGTGGTTAGAGACTTTGTCCACCTGGGATCCGCTATCAATTTAGGCAATGTCACCAGCGCTGAAATCAAACGAAGGATAACTCTTACCAATCGCTGTTTCTTTGGGCTAAGAAGGCAATTTGGTAGCATAACCCTCTCTCGAGCAACTAAAATGTCCATGTATAAGAACCTCATAATCCTAGCCCTGCTTTACATTGCAGAAGCATAGACACTGTCAAAGGCGGATGAAAACACTTAAGGCAGCTTGGAAAGGAAAATTCTTCGAGCGATTTTTGGTCCCGTCCTCATAGACGGAGAGTGGAGGAGGACATATAACATCGAACTGTACGGGCTGTACAGCGACATCGACCTAGCCAGAAGAGTCGAAATACAGCGGCTACGATGGCTAGGTCATCTAGAGCGGATGGACACCAAAGCCCCGGGCCCGAAAAATCTTCGAATACAAAACGCAGGGACGGCGCAGTGGAGGAGCAACGAGACTCAGGTGGCGCACGACTTGTCGCACAACTTCTCGTGCGAAACTGGAGATGGCTAGAGCTGGCTGGCGAAGTTTGTTGGCTGAGGCCCAGGTCCACCCCAGGCTGTAGCGCCACCTGAAGTAAGTAAGTAAGTAATTCACTCGGTATGAAAACAATTTGTTCATCATGTTTAAGCGCAGGTCAAGTGTGCTTGAACATGTTTTCAATAAACAAAAGTTAGAAAATTTTACCAAAGCAATCTTTAGAAAATTTTACCTTAATGCAATCTTTAGAAAACAAAATCAATTCGAAAACAAAGTACGCTTGTACTTATCCCGACTGTCCTCTGCTTCTTTCACACAGTATTTTAAGTGCTACTTAGAGGCGAAAGCCCTTGACAAACAGTTAGTTACATATAAATAGGAATCAGTGGTATGTATGATAAATATTCCTAATCAGCTACAAGAAATACCAACAAAATTTCAGCCTACGAAGACGAAACTGGTGAGGCAGTCAAATTTGGACAAAGATTAATCAGTCACCGATAGCTTAATTGCTTACAGCAATACCCGCCATAGGTGAAGGTAGAAGGATCATGCCCTTATGGTGAGGCAGAAACGGTTTCTTCTTTCGTCCGCTACTATTTCAACTCTACGAATGCAGAAATAGTTGAATAGGGCGAGCTCAATCATTTCTATTTTTTAAATGCGACCATGTCTGTTCAAAGTTAGTAGGAATAGGGTGTAGAAAAACTAAATTAATCTCTTCCAAAGTTGGTAACAATTATAGCCATGATTGATTTTCGATGACCCAAAGTTCTTAAGCCTTTCAGAAATACATCCGCTGGATTGTATATAGCGTTTTTGTACCTCATCTTAGAGAAAACCAAATGACCAACTGAGGCTACGGTTTTGGGTATGATGAACGAACTCTACAAAAGTTGGTCGAAAACAATATCCATTTAGAAGTGTCGCCTAAGGCAAAGATCGTTTGTTCTTTTGCACACTTGTGCTGCATCAATAGTAAAAATGTATTAAATAGGCTAAAGGGTGGGTGACTTCGGGTATAATGGCGCAATTTCTAATAACCATATCATCGATTTTGTTGAAAAAAAAACAAAGGTATGACAAAACTTCTCAAGTCCTGCCAACAATTTTAAGACCTAAAACTTAAGCTTTATTACTTAAGGTGGCACTACAAACCGGGAAAATTTAAAGCTAGCTGGCTGAAATTTGCTACCTAAGGCTGGCCTTGAAAATAAATAGGTTCCAAAAGTGGGTGGGGTGAAAAATTTAAATTTAACATGCACTATTTAAGGTGGTGACAGTGCGCCAATATACCCTTATGGAGTTTGAATATATTTGAAATTGGAAATCGCTTCCTTTTTTTTTTCTTTTCATTTGGTTAAATTTGCTTTTTAGAAATACCAACGTCGAAAAAGCCTGCAAACCTGACAGACTCGGAAATTTTTAAGAAAAAAGTTTTCACAGCAGTGGTGAGCAGGGCTTTATCAAAACAATGGAAAAGAATGCAGTTCATCATGTGTGAAAAATTCACACAATTCCTGCACAGAGTTTAAGGAATTATTAAATCGCAACTAATTTTTGTCAAACCCGTAGTTTTTGTTCTTTTTTCTTTACATGAAGGGCATTATGGCGCAAAATGACGACAAGTTTGAAACTAATTTTTTTAGTTGAATTAATTAATTTAAAATCTTTGCCATGTCCTTTTTTATATTAAATAAAAAGACAAAAAAAAAAAAAAACAAAGAGATCTGGGGCCCTGGTTCAGTGTTATAGCTTCGCCTTTTCTGAGGGAAGAATAAAAAAAATAAGTTTTCGCTACAAATTCCGCTACAAATTACATATTCCGGAAAGCAGAAAAGTGCGCCATAATACCCGAATTTACTATAGTTCATTGAAATCTATAATTTAATAAAGGTGGATGATAATACAAATGTCAAAATCGTAGATATATCGCCTTGGGAGTGACCTTTCGGATAAAAAATTCATCATATTCCCAGATGGGTTTTGAGATGCGATGGTCGAAAACTTTTCGGTGATTTAACAGTACAGTGGCTTCTTGTTATAAGATTTTTTGCTATTGGCTATAAAGTAAGTGACAGTTACTCAGTTATGGTCTTTATGAGTATTTGGCACATTCCAGAACCATTTGAAATAATACCACGAGACATTAATGACCTTTAGAAGAGTGTTTAAAACATTTTACACCACTAAAGGTATTGAAGATTTTGTAAAATTCCTCCTACAATCGATTCTTAAAATCCATTCGCAAAAAATTACGACTTCCCACACATGTTAAAAAACACAAAAAACCCTTGCAATTGAATACAGAAAAAAAGAGTTGAAGCCTAATAAAATAGACTTTCAACTACTGCGCCACCTTTTTTGCCATTGTTACGACCTTGTTGTTGATGTTAAAATTGCATTTTAATTTGGAAAACTTTATTTTTTAAAGTTTTCGTTGCTCAAAAACTTTTTTACCACACTAAAACAATAAAACTGAGACATTAAAGTGATTTATTTAACAACTCGGTTAACATCAGCGTAGAATAAAAAATACTTTAAGACAGCTGGTCCGAAGTTAATTAATTATTCTTATTTTAAGATTTAATTGCTATAGGCAATTCCTTAAATAGTACAAATCGCCACGATTAAACAGGAGTTTGAAGAGATTCCGCGCGCAATCATTCTGCAAATAAAAGTAGTAGAAAAAAGTCAGCCTATTTCGATGAAGCAAGGTCCAAGGGTTTTATGCACCCAAAGTCCTTGATTTAACTTCTTCAAATTGGGTACTCAAAAAGATAAAAGCCTTAAAAAGAGATTTTATGATTTCCCAAGTTTAATGGCCTACTTACTACAGAACAATAAAATTCAATCCACTTGTCTAGGGAAGAGAAGAACAATAAATCCAAAGGAAACTACCATCCAGCTATAACTAGAATTAATTACACTTGTGTGTCCATGATTAATAATGCGAAATGAGATATCAAAACAGCCGTAAACTCCTCATTGAAGTTGGTTTATTCGCTGAGGTTGTGCAACTCTCTAAGATAGATACATATAAAGTTAGTCTGTGGTCGGTATTTATAGATTTTTCGTTTAAAGCCGAACAAAGCGTCTTCGTTTAATTTTTATGATGCTTGGTAGAAAGTTGACGCATGTCGTCGGCACCCTGAGGCGTTTTCTTTTTAAGCGAAAGTGATTTGCAATTAATTGAGTGGATACAACATTGTTTTTCACTTTGGTTTTCAAAATGACATAAACTTAACAGATAATGACAATGCGTAGTTGGTTTCACTTTCAATAATGATTTAATAAGTCGCACTTCGAAAAGGCTCGTTATGTAAGCATTGAAATGGAAAACAATTAAATATTTCCGCATTAATGTATGGTCAAAATTGTTTATGTTAAATTCACTATGAGAGATAAAACAAAAAACTGCATAATACCGACAATGTAAAAGTATTTCTACCATACAACAGAATTTATTTCCATAAGCTCCCAATACAGGCGGATGATGACACTACAAATTCGAACGTGAATGCCAGCATTGCTCTTATTTCAGTAACTATACAGCTGATTACACAAAATCCAATTTTCCATAAAACTCCTCGTTTCAAATTACCTTGAACTATTTCACTGCGGATCTGTCTGTTTTTTTCGAATAGGCTTCGGGCTCGTGCTTTAAATGCGAGCACAATAATGTATTTACTACTTCAATCGTATTCGCTTTGGGGGTTTATTTAATTTTTTTTTTCTCCGCATTGTCGTTGTATTTCAGATATTTTCAATGAATAATAATAGATTTAAGGTTCTTTGAAGCAGCTTTCAATAATAGATTGTGTTATGGAATTTTAACAATGGTAATGGACCATTGCAATGGACACAATATGTTTTGGATATGCGGGTTATAGTTTTTTTACACTCTCGCCATTTTAAAGGATAAAATTTTGGTGTAGTGCACAGGCATAAGTCTTCGAAAGAGTTTTTTTTTTGTGAAACTAGTGGGCGAGTAACAATACGCTTAGGCGAAAAATATTGAATAAATGTCGGCTATATCTATAACAACCCAAATGAAATGTGGCCACACCCACAGGCTTCTATTGAATTGCCATTCACAATACACTTAAGCAAGGATTCACACCAAATTTCAGCATCCTGCGACAATTTTGATTTCTGATGGTGTTAATTGAAGTACCTTTCTAGGGACCTAGAAAGCACAGACATAAATTTTTAAGTTCGTAGCTCGCAATCGTAACACTTTCGGGATCAAGCTTTGGTGTTTCTGAACAGGGCATTTGTGTTGAATCGTGAGCTATGATTTTCTCTTCATCATCATCATTTTCGAGGGCGGCTTATCCCTTAAAAGGGTCGCGGAGCGAGGGTGGCTAAATGGTCTTTCTATCGTTCTCGATCCTCCGCCACCAACTCAAGAGACTCCGGCGCAATCCCCAGGCGGGACTCAGAGACGTTCTTTACCTAATCCCACCACCTGTTTCTTGGCCTACCAGGGGGGCGACGCGCTCGCATCTCGGCTAGCATGACCTGTCTTAGAAGTCTGTCAGGGGGCATGCGAACAACGTGTCCAAACCATCGAAGAATCGATCGCTCCACTCGGAGAAGTAGCTGCTCAACATTACGATTCCTACGAATACTGACGTTTCTTACTCTATCCCTTAGAGTAACACCAGCAACGCACCTCAGGAATCTCATTTCGGCAGCTTGTACCCGCGATCTAATTCTTTCGGTCATTGCCCAAATTTCACGACCATAGATGAGGGTCGGAACGAGCACTGAATTAAAAACTGAGTTTTTTGCTTTCACTCCAAGCTCAGTTTTCCTGATGACCGGCCGACGCAGTTCCTTTACTATTGCTCCAGCTTGGCTTGATTTTCTCTTCGGTCCTCAATTTATTTTCATCCTTTAACGGTAGTCATAACCCCTTTGAGGAAGAAAACACAATTAAACGTGTTTTTTGAAAAAAGCTTCGGTTTTAAAGACAATGTTGAAAACAATAAGTGTACTGCCCATTGCCCTAAGAAATAATAATTGGATCCCAGAACTTGGAAAGCGGTATGGCAATGTCCCATAAGTAAGTGGTTTTTCTTACTTAACTGGCTGTGTTGCCTTAAAAGCTATTGGGCGACCCTTTCCTTTAAGCGCTGTTCTTCGAATTTTAAGTGATGCAGGCATCGCTGAGGCCATTTATCGAAAAGGTTGGTCCTCCTTACCACCGGACAAGACCTTTGCACCCCGACGTAACAGCTTGTAGGCGTTTTGATCCTGGGAGGCACTTGCCCATTGTTGTTTCATTGTCAAGTTTCTGGCCGGAAAATCTGGTTTTATGCGCTAAGGATTTGCCCAACGCGTTCGATATTAATTTTGTCATTACTTTTGTGAGGTTAATGGCTTATATCGTGCGAGAAGCACCGACAGAAAAAGGTAGTGCGCCACAAAAAAGCGTACGATGGCATATCCATTGCGATGCACTGATTGCCTGTAAGCCGTTAACTGGTTTCCCCAAGTTTTTTCGAAGATCCTTTTGTTTTAATAACACTGATATTATAAACTCAATGTTCCGAAGCAACTGAAGCTATACTTTCTGACGTTAATTCAACAAATTGTCTTTTACAACAATTGATTGACTCTGTTTCTAACATTGTTTGAAGGACTGGGAGACGCGTATTAAACACCAACATTTCGGAATCTTTTGACAATGGACAACCCGAGCCTTTTTCCGCAAATAAATGATAAGTAAAAAAAAATATTAAGTCAGCAAAAATATTTTTTTTTTATACAGTTTAGTAGTGGTTGCTGTGGAGTGGTCGGAAGAGTTGGAATACTTCTAGCAATGGTGATTCTCATCTGCGGTCAGTTTTATGTTTGTTATACCTCGTTACTTAGTTAAATCCCGTCTTCCCCACCCTCCCAAACCCTCCCTAAGCTACTTTCAAACAACCACCTACCCCATCCCCTGGGCCGGATCAGGGTGTTATGCGACCCGTGCCGAGGATCGATCAGTTCTGTGACACAACACCGAGCGAAGACTCTTTCCTATCGGCTCTCAACCTTCCTGGAACCTACACACAAGCCTACGCGGATGATGTCGCCGTTCTTTCTGTCGGCTCAAACCTAGGGACTGTGTGCTCTCAGGCGCAGAGATCCCTAGACTTGATCGATGATTGGTGCACTAGGAATGGGCTTTCAGTGAATCCTCTTAAAATTACGGTTGTACGAGAAGGAGGAATGTCACTGGTTTGACCCAACTCGTGCTTAAAGGTGTCACTATCCCGATATCCGATGAAAACCAAGCATGTTGAATCCAAAACCGAAAAAGCAGTGTCTACTTTCTGGCAGTGTAGAGGGGCTTTTGCAAAGGCATGGGGCCTATTTCCGAAAAGGGTCCTCTGGATCTATACGGCCATGGTAAGACCACTCCTCTCAGGGAAAAGGCTTTCGCGGAAACGTGTTACTGCCTCTTTTGCCAAACTCCAACGGCTTGTCTTGGCTGCACAGGGGCCTTCCGTAGTAAGCCGGGCTCTGCTCTAGATGCTCTGATGAACCTCCCCGCCCCCCCCCCCCCTGATATATTTATCACGGGGTGTACGCTGAAAACCATCTTTCGCTTAAAGAGAGGTGGTTTTTGGTACCACAAGCATTGGAATTTTGAAGAACTTGTTCGAGAACTGTCCTTCGACTCCTGTCTTATGGACATGCACCCTGACGCAATGACCCCAAAAATCCTTTTGCGACAAAACTACCAAGTCGACTTTCCTCAGGTAATGGAATGGCTTCGGCCAGACTCCATTACTCCATTACTTCGGATGACTCCAAAACCGGACCTTGCTGGAGTCTTTGTGGAAAGCGAGAACATTAGACTCCACTAAATATGCGTCTGTCTTCCAAGCGGAGATTTTCGCTATCCTAATGGCTATGCGCTATATTGTGACTAATAGGTGGAGGGCGAGAAGCATATGCATTTGCAGTGACAGCCAAGCCGCTCTAAATGCGTTGCTCAACCCTCTTACCTCGTCGGAGATAGTGCTCGAACTCAAGTATTCGTTGCACTTAGTCGGAAGGCTAAATGCAGTGAATCTTGTTTGGGTTTCAAGTCACACTGGTATCCAGAGAAATGAGACCTCTGATGAGCTTGCCAGACTAGGTTTAGAAGAGGTTTTCTCAGGACCCAAACCTGCTTTAGGCCTGCATGTATCTGTTTTCACGTCTGCCATTGATACTTGGATTTCTCGTGAGCACAGGGATGATTGGCGTGACTGCGATGGATGCAGACAGACTAAACGACTAAGCCCAGACATCTGCGAGGGGTCAGCGTCTTTCCTTCTATCCCTCAGGAGAATCGATTGCAGAATTTTTGTAGGCGTCCTTACGGGCCACCAAGTTTTCGCCAAGCACTTGAATGTGCTAGGCTTGAGCGAAACCACCACCTGTCCTGCCTGTGGAGAAGACGACGATACAGCGCAAAATTTCCTATGTAGTTGTCCTGCCTTTGCTCGCATCATATGGCGGATCTTTGGGGCTGACGTGGTGAGTGCCCGACACCTAAGCTCTTCATCACTGAAGCTCCTCAAAAAAAAACTTCTTTACTTTATTTCTTAAGTGACAGAAAAGAAAGGAGAAACTTCGCACGAATTTTAAAAATTTTATGTTTTTCTTTCGCTCGAATTTTCCCATTCTTATTTTTTCTTTACTTCTAGTTCTGAGTAGAAGAAACGGCAAGGAGAAAATAATAGTTTCGAAATTTTCGAACTTTTGTTTTCTTCTTTACTTTTGAGTGACAGAAAAGAAAAGGAAAGGAAAGGAGAAGATAATAGTTCTATAATTCGCGCGAATTTCGGAACTATTGTTTTCTCCTTGCCTTTTCTGTTACTTAATGAGCAACAGAACTGTCCCGTTTTAAGGACAGCCACATCCTGCTGCAAAAGACAATGGAGCAGCCAAGCCATCCCAACCGTCCAGCACAGAACAAACCCCCCCCCCCCCCCCCCCCGTTTTTTAAAAGCATCGTCGCGCGGCATAAACATTTTTGCAAAAACTCACCCACACCCTCTCTGAGAACCTGCCTCAGACGCAGAAGACTTCTACAGTCGGCCACTAGTGTCATCACTCAGCGAACAACGAACTCATTGGCGTCCAAATCTGTGAAGCTTTACAGATCTTTGGAGGAAAAGTCCACCCCTGCTCCAAAAAAAAAGCGAAGAACAGTTCTGTTTCTACTTTGGCTTCCGCACGTTAAATCAAGCGAGGCAGTACAGCGACAACTTCAAGGACCGGATCATCGCCGCAATTGTCCCGCCGCAATAGAGTGGACCCGGATGGAAGTATCCCGATGGACAAGAGGAGGAAGCTGGCAGCTAGACTCGCCAAATTGCGAAGATGCTGGCTTGTACCAAGGACACGTCAAACTTCTTGCCTGTGTTGATCCCGAGAATTGAAGAGCTCTGACCGGGTGCGCGCCTGGAATTCCTGTTAGTGAACCAGATCTCAAACAGGTCAAGGGCACGTAACCGGCTGCCTATTATACCAGAGTGGAAGATCGCTGAAGACTGCGTACTGAAAAATCGGTAGACTAAAAGCGTCCAATGAACTACAGGATCGCAGTCATTGATATCCAACGAAAAATCTCTTGTGCCTCTGGAAAACGCTGACCATAAAATCAAGCTCATACTCAACGTCGGCGCACATCTCAACGTGTTAAGATGGGTACAAAGGCAAGCATGCATCTACTTCAGTGGTGCCCTGAAAAACACTCCTACAAGAATCCTATTAAACCTTACCCCCTAAGAGATATTCGGCAAGAAATAGCTACCAACTGCGCAATTCGACTGAAGGCGTCTGAACAATAGTGTGATTACACCTATTGACATGCCCATATTCTAAACGAGCAGCATCTCACCTTAAAGAACCTGGGTTAAACTTCCCAGCGAAAAACTTCGAAGCTCTGACTCCGAAAAGAGACCTATGGTACGGTGGTATTATACCCTTTGATAACGCCATATACTTTTACACAGACGAAAGATAGTGTTCGAAGTGTACGAAGTGGTTCATTCTCTGAGTGTCTTAATTTCAAAAAAACCTTTCGACTACGTAACTAATGCAGTGTCTTCCAAGCAGAAATAATGGCTATTAGTGAAGCCCTGTTCTGGTTACAGTGGAACGTCATATCCGCCCGCGATATCTGACATCTGAAATCCCTGAAATCGTTCTCCATAAATTCTAAACTAGTTATCAACTGTCGAGAATCTCTTGAAGACATTTCCAAACAGGCCAGGCTATAGAGATTTTATGGGAAACTTTGAGGCTACCAAACTCGCTAAAAACGCTTCTAGACTGTCAGATGATGAAATCTCTTGTAATATAGGTACATTGCCACCTTCAAATTACAGCTCAACCATCGCAGTAAACAAAAATCTTACGCCAGATGGAGGAAGACAGGCGCCACATGCCAAGCCTCCAAGCAAATCCGGCCTCGTCTCGATTCAAAAAGATTAAAGAGATCCAAAATAACTACCGAACACTGCTTACTACGTCTTCACGCAAAAAGACTAGGTGTATTCTCAAACTTCTGTAGAAACTGCTGTATGAAGAAAGGGAGGCAAGTATACAGCACCTTCTCTGTAGCTGCCCGACACTCGCATGGTACAGGAAATTTATAGTAGGCTCCTACTTCTACGACTTTCTAAGTAACCTCAGTGAGGCACCGGGCAAAAAGATACAATCCACTGACAAGACTGGCTGGCTGTCATAGAATTCACGCCAACCCACTTCCTTGGTTATATACCCACGTGGCAGTACATTGGTCCTACTTTAGCCTGAGTGCTTAAAGCTGAACTTTTAAAACAATCAAAAATTTTCACACCGGTTGGACGAAATGATAAATTCAAAAAAAATATTCACACCGAAGCGATTTCTGTCATGATCCTCTGCGTCAGTTGCATTATAAAACACAAAACACTCTGCAACTTTTAATTCGCAACTCAGTTAAAAACAACCGTTTCCCTGGTAAATCAACCGGTACGACCTAAATAGATATTGAAGAGTCCTGCACCCAATTCAGTTAAGCATAAGGGCGGATTATTTATTTATTTGTTTTTTTTTTTATTATTTATTTATTAAATAATAAATAAATATTTATTTATTTAATTTTATTTTTATTTTTTCATTATGACCTTTTTTATATCCTCCTTATTTGGTCACCTGTTTTTTACTTATTTATTCACTGTATTACTTATGCAAAATATATTTACAAAATTATTATTTAACTTGTTTTTTTTTAATATTTAAATAAACTTAAAAGATATAAATCAATTAGTTATAGATTTAATAAATAAAGAAAAGATATAAAAATAAATCATAACTTATAAAAACGAAAGAAAGCTAGTTACCATTAGCCAATTCTTAAAATACACAAAATAAGACATAAACAAAATATTTAAAAATCCTTTATCCTTAAGCAAGAAAGCATCGATTTCAAAGTCCCAAAGCCAAACTCATCCATTGTCCAAAGAGTTATTTATGTCAACATCTTAATTCCTCATTGAATTATTTCGCAGGGCTCGTTGACGATGTTTCAACTTTATCGCTTAGCAAATAAACCATCATCAAGACATTGTCGCTTCGGTTTTATTTCGCAAAGGAATCTCAAAATGCGAGACAAACCAGAGTGCGTCGTCAACGAAACGCGATTAATTAATTTAATTCGCCCCGCGCCTAACGAATGATTGCCGTGCCGCGCCGCGTCGTCTTTTATTTGAAATTCGATTCCAAATGAATCCTTTAGATTTGCGTCAGCAGAATTGCTGAATTGTCATCAGTTACATCTGCCGTTTGTGTCCCGATCCCGACTGCCTGCCGACACCTCGTCTGGTGTGGCAGATACAATTATTCATCTTGTAGTTGGAGTTTGCACATTTAATCTGATTCCGACGTATATTACAATGATGTACAATACGACAAGTGCGAAATCAATGTGGCATGGGAACCACCAGAAGGCAAGGAGATGAATGACGGAAGGATAACAACGTTCATGTTTCGTCACGTGTTCGGTGTTGATAAGCGAAATCCCCGAGGAGTGAGTTCTGGCGCTGGGCTCGCTCACTACTTGGGGTTTTAATTAGGTGCAATTTGCACAGAATTATCGCCTCACTCTGGCTGGGATGCCACATCAGGAACTTTATGTGTTCACCCACACGCGTCCTTATCCCATCGATATGCGGAAGGGCTTTCGTTTAACTCTTCTCGTCGACTTGGTCGTGTCTGGTTTTCCTCTTTTTTTTTGCTCTGCGGATGAGAACATTCCAAGGTATCCTCGTCTGGTGATGTACGAGTTGGAATTTCATTCTCGCCGTCTTCTTGGGAGTTGGATGCTGGTGGAATCCACCACATGCAACATCTTTAGCTGGCGCAATTTGGGAGGCAGTGTGCGGATGCGGAGACACAGCCGCAAAAACTTCGTTGACAAGTTCCTAAAAGGCGGCTCAGGCTCAACTGACAGTTGGGGAATACGTGCTGTGCTGACTGGAGTTGTGCCATGGTCGTTGGTGTGATTATCGGATTTATAAGCGGGTGGGTGAGGTTGCTCGCATGTTGCTCCTCCGGGTGTGCGACCGACTCTTGCGCTTCTGGAAGAGGTGTCGATAACTTTGTTATGTTTCGCCAGCTAATTCCATTTTTCCTGGCAGAATACGGAAGTGTATGTTTGCGGTATTCGGTTCGGCTTGATGGTTGGGATTTTATGTGTGATTACGTGCGAATGGAGTTCGCACAGCATAATTTTTCTGGCGGGCATCCAGAGATATCTACAAATGCAGTCGACGACGACGGCGGCGACAGGCGTGTGGAATTAATTAATTTTTGCGGGATATTATGAGAAAGTGCGTGTAAAAGGGAAGCAGTGTCGGACATAAAGTGGGTTCATATGTTTGACAGCTTGCGTTAATTTCCGTTCTGGGGGAAATAAGTTTGCCAGAGGCATTTCATATTCAGAGTGCGAATTTCTGTGACAGGAAAATGCTGTAAAAATGCCATAGAATCGTTGTATGAATGTTTGCGTTATTAAATGCATTTCGTTTGTGGTGATGTACAAGCAGGAAAAAACTTTACTCTGCCACTAGGAGAGTTGATTAGGCGACGTTTTGCAAGGGATGAGCAATTAATGTTTGTGTTAAAGGGCCAAATAAGTTGAACTAAGGAGTTTCAAATACCAGACGAATAAACATAGAGGTCTATCGAAAATTATGTGTTCATTTAAAAATTCCACGGAAATACAACATGTAACTCTGAGCACTGGAAGCGCAATTTCATTCTTGTTTTTAAATGAAAAAAAGGAAGAGTACAAAAACGGACTACACACTCTCAGGGACAGGAAGAGTCATGCATGATAATAAAACGACGTGCCTAGTGTCAATAGAATCAACCGAACAATTTTTTAGTCTCCTATGTAGGAAGGTATGTGAAAAAATCAACACACACAGCATACATTGTTCAGAAGTTGGCCCTGGTTCACCTCGAGCTGTTGCGCCACTCTATTTATTTATTTATGTAGGAAGGTACTATATTAATTTTTGTACACAAGATGTCATTCTTACTTTTACAAAATCAGGATTCAACGACTTACTGAAAACAAATCAAGTTAGGACAACGTCTGGAAGTGGTGCTTTGAATATCACCATACCAATGCCGCACTAAGGTTGAGTTACTAAGTGCGGTGAGCTTGCTTAATAGGATGTCCATCGCAATATAGCTGGTTACGTGGCGAGTCATCAGCCCAAGTATACTCTGTTCAACATAAATTGTCAGCACAGTGTTTATGAGAAGAGCTTTTTTTTACAACTGAACCTGTAAGTGAAGTAAAAAGAATTTTGAAATTGCCCCTGAAATGTCAAATCCACCTTCAGAGACATGTTGCATAATTTCCGTGCTCGACCAACCTCTCATGGAGCCGTTGGCGGTATGAATGAGTTTGTGAAGCCATTTACCTGGCTTCACCAAAAATGTGATTAAAAAAAGATTGACTAGCACCAAATTTCTTTTGATTTTTGTCGAAGAGCTTTAAGACATTCGTTGTTTATTTTTTCGGTTTGCATAAAAAACAAATTTGTTCTTTCAAAACTAAAGCTTACATATTCATAATTTTGTATTGAAAACAATGGCAAATAACTTAAAACCACAACATATGACATAGGCTAGAGTGAGAAGTTAACTTCCTGTGCTGACAATTTTTGTTGAACGAAGTGTTTTTGTTCGCTTAAGGGATACACATTGACGCTGAACTTGTCATTGTCACAAACAGCAGAAAAGATACACAAATGTTTCTCTTAAACAAATCTGTTTAGAGCTGGTTCAAAAGATTTTCAAAAAGGCGAACGATGCAAGGTGGCTCATCATGAAGCATCAACAAGGTTGTAACAAATGAAAAACTTTGCTTCAGATTTTGAGCGCATAAGTCGAGTCCATTAATTCGAGAATATAATATCGAGTAAGCAGTCGCGGCCAGATCCGGTGACTTTTCGGGCCCGATCCATTTCTGCATTTTTCATCAATGCTGACAAAACTTCTAGCGATAAGGTTCTCGCATTCTAAATATTCTATTTGAGGGCTTTAAGAGTATGTGACTTGGTGGAGGTCACCCGGTAACTAGAAAGACAAAAATCTAGAATGGACAAAATCTCGATATTCGGTTTCAAGAACTTCGAATGCAGAATATCTGGAATGGAGAAACATCCAAAAACACAAAGCATTCGACAGACGAAATCTCGATTTTTTAATCTCAAAATGAAGAAATTTGACACATACAGGGTGATTCAATTAAAATGGTGCGACAAAAAGCTAGAGCGTGTAGATTGGGTTGAGACAAGTCAAAAATTTTATTCTAGGGAAAATATTTCTAACTTCTCGCGTAACTGTCCTTGCAGCAGAAATAATATTGAAGGAATAATTTTTTTTAAATTTTTTTGTACAATGTTAAGACGTGATAAAATACTGTATTTATCCTATTTAGCCGTTATTTTTTGTTTATAACACAAAAAAAACCGATCTGCAACTTTTTTTTTATTATGGCTACGGCGGCGCCGCCAAATAATAATAAATTTTACTATTTGGCTCTACGGAAAGTCAAATTAAAAAAAAATCAGTGGTAAATTATTTTTAGCGGTCCGTCCAAAAATGGAAAAAGGACCTCTTATGGTATCGCTACGTTGTCCGTCCGTCCGTCTGTCCAATCGTGTTATAACTTCTGAACGGTAAGTCGTAGAAAGACTTGGTGAAAAGAAAAATTTGGTGAAATAGTTAGAGAATCCAGCGAGGGCGATTTTTAAGCAGAAATAACGGTTAAATACACTTTGAAATTTAATGGGGAAAATGGAGCAAATGATTTTCAATACTTTTTTTTAAGAAGATAAGCAGCCAAGAACAAGAGAAGCGAAACTTAAGTTAAGTAGACAGAAAAAAATAAATAGAGTGGCGCAACAGCTCGAGGTGAACCAGAGCCAACTTCTCAACAATGTATGCTGTGTGTGTTGATTTCTTCACATACAAGGGGACCTTCAATTTTTGCCGAATCCGAACGGCACTTTGAGAAGTTTTTCAAGACAATTGATACTCTCGGAGGGCTTGTCAAAACCTCGCGGAGGTGGGAACCATGAAAAAGAACACGTCTTTTTATCAGGTGACGATGGCAGGATTCGAACCCAGACACATACTAACCACTACGCCACGGCACCCCTTAGTTAAGTAGATAGCAAACTTTAAAAGAAAAATTCAATTTTTGGAAAATATTGAATAGCTTCTGAGAAATGAAGAGTTGAAAATGGGGGACGTTTTTAAAAGTGTTTCAAATCATAACTTTCAAACCGCTTAGTGCACAAAGACAATATTGAGCCTACGTAAACAAAAGTTAACCAAATGCTTGAGTCATATTCTTCAGAAAATATTTGGCACTGCCGTTTTAACGCATTTTCAAATCTTCAAGTATCTTAACGGTAAAAGCGTTCTTGGTCAGATTTATTTCAAGTACAAAGCGAACTAGAGAAAAACAAGCTGCGTTAAAAAAAAATTTAAATTGCCGTTTTTAACCTTCGTTTTTCGAAGCTTATTTAAAAAACAAAATATAAAAGGTGATTATTTTACTGTTTTCGCAAAAACCGTTAGAAATAAAATAAAAAAAAATCCAATGATAGCGCAGGAAGTTGCGCTATTATGAAAAAGTCTAACGGGATCTGAAAAAAAATTCAAAATAGTTGTTTTATGGATTTGAAATTTAAAAAATTAGAAAAAAGGTCAAAAGAAGGTATGTCTCCTGCTCTAGCTCCCTAATGGTATAAAGTATAGCTTTGAAATATATAACGTGCATAGTCCGTCTTCTAAGATTTCAGGTAAAGCTAAAGCAAACTTCGAAATACTAAAAAAGTTCCAAGATTTGACTCGAAAACGTAAAAATACTTTCGAAAACGATTTCTCAAACGGTAATGACGGTCTAATATAAATTTGGCTGAAGTATGAAGCGTTTACAACGCAAGTTTACTGCATTTAAAAAGTTTCCATATTCCCGTTTCCAACCTTAAGTTTTAAAACCTATTTAAGCAAATGAAATGGAAAACAACATGTTTTACCGTTTTCTCAGATATATTTCTCCGCAGAATTTAAGAATAGTGGCCAATGGAACGCAGCTGGTTGTAAAATTAAGAAAAAAGGCCAACGGTAATTGAAAAAAATCTAAGTTGCTGTTTTATAGTTTTTTAATGGTTAAAATGGTAAAAACAGCCAAGAAAATATGTGTCCTTCCCTCTATTTTTGAAACGGTAAGAGGCAAAAATTTAAAAACTTGACGCAAGCACAACCACATTAACGTTAACCGTTGACGTGGTTGTGCTTGAGCTTTCAAAAAAAAAAAACAATAAGCTTTTAAGTTAATTTTTGAGAAAAAAAAATACAAAAAAGTTTAAGTAAAAGTTTAATGCTACCCTTTATTAAGTGACAAAACTAAAAATATGAAAACAGTAGACACCACTACGAAAAAGTATACAATAAAGGTACGCCTCACCTACAACAAAAGCTGACGGAACGCTCCGCGTATGTTTTCATACTTGACGGTCTTTTTTTATAAAATCGCCCCAGTTCCCATACAATTGCTTCTTGTCTTGATAAAATTTAATACTTGAATGGCTTCGCATGACATAAAGCTTCGGTACTATATTTCAGCTCCAGCACCACTACTTAGACGCAAAAAAATAGGCTTAAAAAGATTGCAAAATATTTTTATCGTGAAAAATGTAATTCAAGACAATAAACCAGGAGGCAAGTCAGACACTTTGAGTGTTAAAACATAGTCACATAGCTTTATAATCATTGCCTCCAGGGGCCCCGTAAAACTTATCAACTGGCTTCCATTTCAAGATTGTGTATCAGGAAATTTATGAGTTTGAAACTCAAAATAAAACAACATACTACTGTTCGAAACACAAGAAAAATCATAAAAAAGCGCATAAAAACTCCATTCAAACTGCACACGTTGTTCCCTGCAAAATAAACAAAAACATTAAAGTCCTATAGCCTGCTCCATATACCGTCAAGAATCATGCCACTTATCCTCACTTATCCATGATTGCTATGTTTTCATTTTATATCAACACTTAATATATTTTTTTACTCCCAACTTTAACTTTTATTATCCGACTATAGGCAATAAAAAAATACACTTTTATTACAGTCATTAAAATAAGAACCAGACAAAATACCTACTATCCGAAGCACACAAAACAAATTGAAATCACCCATCTAACGTTAAAAATTGAAGAGTTTTCAGTAAGGAGGGGGAAGCTGAGAAGCAAGAAAAGAATCTATCTCGGAGAAACCTACATCTCCGAGACTAACAAACCAACACCAACTTCAAAGGCATTCCACAAGCTATTACCCATTAGCCAAGTATGCTTGTTTGGCATCTCATCGAGGCTCAGCCTGCCCCGCATCCATCCAGGTCTAATGTTTTAACTTTATTCAAAACACCAACAACAACACGACCGCAAAGTATAGGTAGTATCTCTCGTCTAGTAGTAACCACTAACCGGACAACCAACGTGCAAATAATAAAGAATTCCCGAAAGAATGACATAGGAAGAGAGATAAATAGATCGCCAGATACGGATACCCCGACGAGTCTTAATTAAAGTGAGAAAAGCGCTGTAGTATTTCAAATGCGGCGAAAGGTGGGGCGGTCAGCCTGCTCCGAGCCACATTAGACCAAAGCAAACTGCACCAAGCTGCGGCGTGTGCACCATCAGGCAAGGGGTATGCCGACCGAAAGGGGGCCGCGATACAAACTACCCACTCTATCTCTTCCGGCAGTTTGTGTCGATATTTGTGTCGACCAACAGCACTAGCTGGAAGAAGCCAGGCGAACCTTAGAAACCAAACACAAGAGCTCAACTGGAGCAGTGGTCAGGGCCACTTAAGTTACCTGCTGTATGGGGGCTGCCTCTCTCCAATGATCCGTTTGTGCTTGCAACAGTTTATCTGGTTTTGTTCTTGCGGATGACTGGACAACGGCGACGTCCGTCCATCCACAGCGATGGCTTCAAATGATTGAACGTTCCGCACCGAGACGAACAGAGTCTAATAGAGACAAAGAGGACGTTGATGATGGGTGGAGTGCTGCCTACTCTTGATGGAGCAGCAAACTCCAGTTAATCCAGATCCGAGAGTGACCACGATTAGGACTATTAGTGGGACTTATTATCTCGTTTGATTCAACACAGAGAACATAAATTGGTTTGATTGCGCGACACTTCCTTCTGAGACACCTCCCAATGCAAACGCACGCACCACGCACAACGCACACCGTAATTACACCCGCGATACGAATTCGAAATGAACACCCGACGGAGGAGCACAGTAAGCGAGCAGGATAAACACCACAAACCAAAGTGGATGTGGAGCATGGGCCAAAGGATCCCTTCCCTCCTTGATGGAGTATCAAAATTGAATTCACGTCAACCACAAGGAAAAGAGCACCAGCACCACAGAAACCAAAAACTCTTCGTTTGCACTACGACACACCGTCAGACGCGAAGACCACAACCGTTCTTGCAAAACCGTTCAGCCACCGTCAAAATACACTGGGGCTGCGGTCAAACTGTGAACACAACCGGAGCTCGTCGCCAACACACCGAGTGAACATGAACAACAGAGCCCAGCTGATAGAGAAAACACAGAGAACTCAAATGCGAGCGAACCAACACGTCCGAATGCCAATCTATGACTGAATTCGTTCTACCAGTCGGCCACAATGTTTATGTTGCTGCACGAAAACGCGCGCCGCGCAAACCAAACATTGCTGCTGCTGGTGCGATGCCATCGAAAAGATGGAGGCAATCGCGGGGGCTCCCAAATGGGGGGAAGAAAACAACCTTCCCGAGGAAATGCGTTGCGAGTGCCAGTGCATCGGCCAGACCGAGAGTGGCTGTCGCAGCATGGCAATCGCCGGTATTTACCACCCACTGGGTCTTTGGGGATGGTAAAGCGTTCCGTTGCTCAATCGTAAACAGAGAGAGATGTGAAAGCTCATGCTCTTTGGCAACATTGGGGAGAACGAGCTTTTTTGTGGCTGATAAAAGTGCCGGTTGCGTTTGCCGGTGTTTTTCGAGTGTGTCTCAGCGAATCGAGTTCAGCAGCATGTTGCAAAGAAGTTGTAGGGTAAATAGGACACTTGTCGTAAGGTGTGCACACAGAATATTTTCGTCATTTAAATGCAGAGAGCTCTGGTCCGTCTAAAAATTAAAAAAAAAAATTATCTCTTACGATATCGCAGCGTTGTCCGTTCGTCCGTCAAAATCATATTAACTTAACCAACAACTTCTAAACGGAAAGCCGTAGAAAGGCCAAATTCGGTGGGCTTTTAAACTGCGCAAATTCAATGAGAACGCATACCAGGACAATTTTTTCTAAGCCTACCGGTTTAATTACAACGTCAAACGGTCAAAAGTTTGTGCAAATCTTCTGAATTTTATGGCAAACTATAAAAAATTTTGAAGATTCAAAAACTTGACTGAGATTTGACTCAAAAACTTAAAATATTTTTCGAAAACTATTTTTTTTTTTAATATAATTTATTTATTAGTACATATCTTGACGGTTATCACAATCTGGTTCAAAGTCGGATAAAGTGTTCAAAAGGGAAGCTCACTGCGTTGCAAATTTTCAAAACTGTTATTTCCAAACTAAATTTTAAAAAGCCAATTAAAAAAAAATGTTTTGCCGTTTTCCCACTTTGATCACCGAATTCTATACGTTATATGTTAATATTAAAATTTAATATAATTAATATTGAAATATTAATTATATTTATATTTAATATAAATTAATTAATATAAATAAAATTAATTATTAATATTAATTATTAATATTGAAAAAAAAGTACAACGAAATTTGAAAAGTAAATCGGAAATACGAAGATTTATACGAAAGTACGAAATTTCTTCGTCAAAAAAAACCCACGTACCGCTCCGTGTATTTCTTCATACATGACGGCTTTTTTTTAATGTACATTATACAGTGTTGGCCAAAACTAAAGAAACTTTATACCAAACGAAGCCTATGGCTAGGCAGGGACACACTTAGACCAGGTATGAACCGGGTTGATTGGTAAGAGACTTGATTGGTGAGAGCCTCGAAAAGCGGAGTGAAGGCTGGGAGTAACCATTTCGGTGTGAATGTGAACCACTGTCAGCAAGGTTGAGGGGACCGTTGAGAGACCTCCAGAAGAAAGAGATTTCGTGACTGTTGGACTGCAGACGGGAATTTGCCTTGAGGATGGGAGGGGCGGGGCTGATACGGATTTGGGAAATTTACTTGAGGTCGAGGGTAAACGATTTTGGTGTAAGCCCCGGTCAACCGGTGGTTCCTTTATGAGAAGACATGGCACGGGTATAACCGATTTCGGCATAAGTCCGTGCCCATTGCTTCTCTGCTAAGGATTAACCCCAAGGATGGAAAGTGCAGAGGCAACCGAATTTGGTGTTAACCCTTGCAGGGGTGGAAGAAGGTGTCAATTCTTGGGTGGATAGCTGAGGCAGGGTAACCGTTTTCGGTGCAAACCCGTACTTTAGGCGACTTACGTTAGAATTGGGGGGTGGGACGGGATGGTAGGGGTAACTGAAACCGTATGAACCCGCACCAGGGGGATTATGTGCTGCTGATCCCGTAGGGGTGAAGGGGTGAGGGCAACCGAAGCGGTATAAACACACATAAGTCCCTTACAGTAAGGGAAGACCCTGGGATATGGTGGGGGAGGGGGGAAGATTGCGAGTACAGCAATTACTGTAGGTATTCCACCATTCTGTTCCCGGGTGGCATGAGGGCCAGTTCACCTGTTAGGTGTTTAACCTTATTTAAGTCTTTAATTATCCTCTTTACGTTGAGTCTAACTAGATCTTTTATCTATCTCCTTAAGTGAGAGTTAGCCCTGGGATTTCAGAGTGCAGGGGGTAACTGATTTCGGTAAAGACCCTTGCCGGAGGAGGATTCTTAGTTAAGACGCTGATGTAAGATAACCGTTTCGGTGTAAGCCCGTACCACAGGCGACTCAAGTCCGAATCAACTTTGGGGGGAGGGAAGAATGGAAGAAGGAGGCGTTACCGAAGCGGTATGAACCCGTACCAGGGGTTAATATATACAGGTGCACCCATAAGAGCGGAGAGGTAAAAGCAACCGAAGCGGTATGGGCCCTTACCAGGCCGGTTCTGTTGGGAGAATTTGTATGTTATAGTGGGGTGTAGGGTGGAGTTATGGGAGACATTTTTTGCGCTCCACTGTAGGTTCTCCATGTGGTGTAGACACTCTATGTGGTGGTGTGATGGGTTGTGTGATTAGCCAGTTTGACCCGGAGATAAAGTTCATTATCCTCTTTGAATCGAATCGTATTGGATCATTTAGAACATCGAAGAAGTATTTACCTAAAGTTTTCCTTCTCCAGGTCGATAGGGCGGGACAGTTACACAGATGATGAAACATGGTCTCTCCCTCCTCTTCGTCTCTAAAAGAGCACCATGTCTTCTGGCATGTCGCCCTACCCTGGCCTGTGAGGGCCCCAGTTATCTTTCTTAGTTTTTAAGATTAAATTAAAAGAGATGAGTCTCTTTGTTTTCCTACGATCAAGCACTGGCCAGATTTGTTTGGATCTGATGTTATTCCGCCTATTGTTTGCCATTGTAATGGCTTCGGAGTCCACGTGAAAATTTATCGAGTTTACGAGTGGTGCTGATTCCGTTACATGAGTTGGAATAGCATTAGAAGCTTTTCTAGCTAGTTCGTCGGCTCTGGAGTTGCCTGGAATATCCTGGAACATATAATATGAGTCGCACCTGACAGTAATCTCGTTGAGAGACTCGCGGCATTGCTTTACCAACTTGGATTTTATCGTTGGCCATTCCAAGGCTTTTATTGCAGCTTGGCTGTCTATATAAAAAACAATAGCGATGCAATCTATTGAGTTAATTGAAAACCAGGCCGCGGCTTCACGAACAGCTGTAATTTCAGCTTGAAAAACACTAGTGATCCGGCAGGCATTTGGAGATATACAACGACGGTCAAGAGTTCTGGAAATGGCTCCTGCGCCAAGTGCTGTTTTTGATCCGTCTGTAGATTTCTGTTACAGATGCACTTAAAACAATAATCCTACTCCTTTCCCCAGGTATAAAATTTAGTTGAGCAACTTTCCGAATAGTTTGAAAAAATGCCTCAAGAAGAAAGCAGAAACGTTGCCATATTTGCATCACACTTGGAGTTACAGGCTTTAGGAGGCGTCTTTCATTTTCCTAGAAAACGTGTTTTCAAATGGCAATTTTTTTTCAAAGGAACTAAGTCCTTAAACATCCAAAATGGTAAAAGTGGGCTTGGTTGATGGTGCGGGCTGTCAAATTTTCGTCTAGTTAAAGATTACTGTCCATTATTGTCATACGCCAAAACAAGTTCAACGCCTTGTCTAACTTTTTGAAAAGGTCTTATAAAATTTTATGTGAATTTGCCTGCCTGATTTGCTTTGAATCTGGTGCGAGACTAGAAAATTTATTCCTGTAATGTGTCACATAATGTCAAACACATGTTTGGTTAAAAAGAAATATGAACTGAGCTATTCCCAGCCCTGCTACACCATTATACCCGACACTACTTTTTACACACTTCTCTACACATCTAAAAAAGCCCGTAGAGGTCGAAATATAGAACATTTTGAGTTTTTCAGTAGACTTCGTAGTGTAAATTTGATATGTATCAAATTTTTTACTAACTTATTTGAAAATTCCAAAATTAATATTTCGACATTTACACCCAACTAAAATACTCCTGAGAGTTAGGCTAGGGACACACGGCGAAAAAAACACGCGACAAAAAACAGCGCGATTTTCTGCAGCAAGCATTCTCAACGCTCGAACAACAATTTTCCGTGCGATTTCTGTCAGTTTTGATAAAAAGTTAATTTTCATCGATGAAAGAAAAGTGCTTGGAAGGTTCATTTGCTGCGCGATTCTAGTGAAAACCGCCTTTTTTAACGATAAATGAAAAAACAAATCAATTTTTTGTTGTGCGGCTTGAAAGTGTCGCAATTCGGAAATTTGTCGCAAGTCGAGTCTCGCGACTAATTGTCGTAGCCGTAATCGTGTGTTGTCTACCATTAAAACGCTTGTGCATCTAGTCGGACTGCAATTAGTCGCGCGTTTTTCTGTCGCCGTGTGTCCTTGGCCTTACACTCTCAAAATGTTAGAATAGCTCTTAATAGACTCTTATAATGCTCTTGATACTCTTGTTATCAGATCCAAAAATGATCTTGTAGGACTCTTCTTAAAAGAGTGTCACTCCTATAGCGTTTAACTCTTATTACAAGAGTATATTTAGCTCTTGAAGGACTCTTGTTATAAAACTTCATCTCTGACTTCATCTGAAGAGTTTAAGTTTTGTAAAAAGAGTCAGAAAACAACTCTTGTAAAAGAGATAAGCCCTGATAATAAAATCTTTTGTGTTATAAGAAAATTTCATTTCTTCAGCCATTGCCTGTTAAAAAATGCCAACTTTTTCTTCCCTAAAGGGTTCCCTAACAACTTTCACGTCAAAGCATTAAAAAGCAGATAAAAATTACATTTTTTCCAATTACATTAATTTCAGCTTATTGCAAGCGGCATGGCAAACAATATTTATGGAGGCTCTGAATAAGATCAAATATTTTTGATTTCCTTTTTTTTTTTATAATAATGTAAGAAAAAACTTTTTGAAAAGTTTATAACATAGTGATGATAGATTGAGATACCCTTCGCCATTTTACAAATGGATTTTAAATTTTTTAAAGTACCTTGCTCTCTTTTCGACTTTATTTTCTTATGAAAATATACAAAAATTACTCTTGCAGCATTATATCTTTTTGGCAGAGGTAAATGACAACAATACAGCTCTTACAACAAGAGTTTAAGTTTACTTATCAGAGTTTATGAACACATACATTATAAGTAGGCAATTTAACGCTTGTAAGGCTCTTATAAGACTCTTATTACTCTACAAGAGTGAAATTGAAGCATGAACATAATTCTTATAAGGCTCTTGTAGAGTATTATACGAGCTAAAATGTTAGCTGGACAGGCTCGGCTCGGGTGATTATTAAGCCTTAAAAGTTTTGTCTCCATCTCAACCAAGACGCGTGTTTACTAAGGTATCAATACAGATGTGTGAAAGATGTCACTTTTTTGCGTCCTTGGCTGGGTGATCTTAAAGATTTTGCACACTGATGTTGTGTCACATTAAACGGTTGAAGACTGTAACCCCCAAAAAATGCATTAACGCTATCTGTTCCACATACACGATGTTCTGCTTTGGGGAAAAAAATACATAGAAACTCGAAAAGCACCAAATAACGAAAGAACGTTGCAAGCGAAAGTTGATGAGCATTAATTTTAGCGTCTCTTTTACAATCTTTCCAAGCCATCTCTCATTCAGTTTATACTTTAACTGGAGTAATCATAATATTCGTGAATAAGGCGATCAAAGAATAAGAGATAGAGTAGACATTCCGGTGATGTTTCAAGGAGTCGATTGACATCACAATTTGGTGTCACTTTAAAAAATTTCAATGTTAGCTTTTTGATACCGTTGGTCGTGCAACGAAATTGTTGCTGCACTTGCCCAACAATAGAGTTGCACTCTAGTTTTGGCCGTATGAATAAAACTAATTGGCACTTGCAGCTCAAAAGAGCCATTGCCTGACCTTTCTTACAATCACGCATGTGTTTGTGTGCGTTATAGGTGTTTTTCACGCATGAAAGTGACCTCCTACAGTTTTTTGCCGATTCCGTACGGGACGAGGGAATTGAGAGGTCTCTCATGACAAATGATACTCTCGGAGGGTTTGTCAGGCTCTCGCGGAGGTGGAACACCGTGAAAAAAACTTTTATTACCCAAGTCGGGATTCGAACCCGGAACCTCGTGCACAGTGGTTCTACACACCAACCACTGCACCACGGCGCACCCCAGGTCTTAACTTAAGGTGGCGCTACAGTCCGGGGTGGACCTGGGCACCACAGGTCATATGAATGTTTTTGGTTCAAAAATGCAAGTGCCTTTCATGTAATGTAGATGAAGGTATCTGTTTCACTTGAAGGGCACAAAGTAGCAGACTGTTTTAGAGGCATTAAATGACAGGTATACAGTCAAAGACACTCCATTCTGAAAAACTTATGAGATCGCCCTTTACAAGGTTGATATATGCTTCTGCCCATCCCTGAAGTGTTATGAAGTTTTTATGGAAAACAATTTTGTAGATAAAACTGCTCTCTGAGGCACAAGAAACGTCACATTGTTGAGATCATTTGCTGGAAATCTATCCTAAACTGTTTGGCATCAGTCGTTCAAGATTCCAAATAATTTAGAGATTGTAGATCAACAAGCCGTGATAGTTTCCGCCTATACACCTTTGAACTAATCTTGATTTTGATACACTCTTGTCTGGAAAGCACATTGTGTCTGGAAAAAAGCATGAACTTTTGCTGTTTCTCTAGCGAGTTGAATCTTTATCCTCGAAAGTTTGGAAAAAAGGAATTTACATGGGATGTTTCGGGGTATGAAATTTCAAATCTCCCTTGGATGTGTAAGGAACATTTACTGCAAACGTACGAATGATGGTAAAATATTAATTTGAGAGTTATTATGCACCCTTCAGCCAAAGTTGTGATAAAATTTAGTGAAGCTCAATCGTTAATTTTGTTTCTGAAAGATGTGGGTAAAATTTAAAGCATAAGCTGTAATATTCTCCCCGAATTTTTAACATAAATAAACCTGAATGAAAGTCCAAAAAAGAGCATTTCCCGACCAAACTCGTATGCTCGTCACAAACATAGCAATTTCCGCTCGTCGGTACATTAATTCCCCAGCTCTTCATGCGTGTAGTATTCAGGAGTTTTTTTTTTTTGTGTTATATTTATCCTATTTGTCCTGTTTGCCAAACTAATGCGTTCGATTAAAAACCATTCCAAGCTCTAATGATGCCTGAAAGAGCGCACATATCCAAAGGACAAAGAACTAAAGCAGGCAACAAAGCCAAACACAATATACCCAAACAGGAAAACGATAATTGCAACATATTAATCTAATCAATTACCATTTCGCCCGAATGACTTTAACGATTATTGGATATTTTTCTTCAATCAAAAAGGATACACAGGCCAGCGATTGTGCGCTGCGCATTCCAATATACACACAAACACGCACATATGGGGGCCTGGCAATAATGCGAAAAGATATTGACCCTGCTTATTAGCCCCCGATGGTACGCGTTCCAAAACATCGAACGGGCGGCAACAATAGAAGCCCATTTCCAGCGCAGTAATTGGATTCACAAATCTCAGACATTATGGGAGTATTCCTCCCGAAAAATTGACGCGCACACACAAAATAAATCGCTTCTTCGATACGTAAAAATCGGTGTTCGGCAGTGGACATGCCACCTGCGGCGCTTTGCTATAGGTACTTCTGGAGAACGGCCATGTTCTCCCAGATCATTAGCCAGCGTTTACCCGAAAAATTCCCGCACAAACGATATCTGCATTGGTGCTGCATACCGACTTGTCGAGCGTTTAAAATTGTTTCCAGGATCAGACTAATTACATGGCTCCTAAGCTGGCTTCGATCGCAACGATCCATCGAGTTGTTGCAAGTATCGATCATGACGGGGTATATCGTTGTTAGCTTCTAACTTTCGGCCAGAAAATCTATCATCGGTGCAAAGCATGCAACTGAGAACGAGAAGAATGTGCAGCATGCAGCCGGGACCGTCCATCAAAGGCGCAGTGTTCTGCACGCAACGTAAAGTGTACATCGATATCGATGGTCGATCGTGAGCCGCCAAAAAAACTCGATGCAGGGATCGTTGAACCTGTATCCGAAGTTGGGGAGAAAAAAAAGGAGCAAAAAACGCCTAAATGCCTTTTGTTGAAAGATTTTCCTGCCCCGATTCCGGACGATATAATTTTGACAGATTACATCTTATTGGGCGCTAGAAGGCATGTTTGCGCTGGTGCTGCGCGGCTCGCTCTATGTTTTTTTTTTTCATTTCGTTTGCGCAGTATCCAGCAGTGAATTGTATCGGCTGTCCGATATTGGGAGGCTTCATTGAAGAATTTATTCATTTTTTCCCCTTCCTACTCGAGATCCCAAAGTGGAGGCCATAATTTACCTGCCTCGAGGCAGGGAGTATGACTTTCGTGCGTAAGAAATTTTGTATTCAAATTTTCGTTAGCGTCGTCGTCGATTGGGCCGGGAGTCAGGCTGAAAACTTGAACTCTGGCTTGGAATTTAATTAATTTTGGTTTATCGGGAGATTGTTTCCGTTCGGGCTGTAATACGCATGTCAATCAGTGTAGAAGGTCTTCACGGAGCGTGGAGCTATGAGAAGTGGCATTTGTAAATCGCTAGACGTGATCATTGGGAGGAATGGGATTCATTACGATACATTCTCAATCACTTAAGTCAAGACACAGTTACCGCCCAGTTTTTTTTCTGTAATTTGTGTTGATGATAATGAGTTTCCTAAGTAAGTAATTGCTGTAATTTTTTTCTCTCTTTTATTGGAACATGTACAGTTGATATACGCGTAGATTGAAAGGAAAAAAAAAATAAAGGAAAAATTGATTGTTGCCCCTATAAGCATAAGCCTAGTTTAAAACTTCTGGGGGGTAAATAACAAACGCTGCTAAAAGAACGGAGAAAGTTTGAAAGTTTTTTCATTCCTTTTATGAATTTTTGATCGAGTAAATAAAAATTAATAAACTTATTCTTCAAAAAGTCATTGACAGCTTTGACGTTCGTTCGGATGATCACTTGCAACCGTAGCCATGATAAGTCATATGAATGAGGTTGCATTTCATTCACAATTGCCCTAGACCGAACTCGACTAACCAAAAGACGCAGCAGAACCAGCAAATAGTGAATAAATTTGGTGAAAACTTATTTTCTAATAAGTTTTCACCAAATTATTTTTATTAAGTTATACAGGGTGTTTCAGTTTAGGTGTGACAAAAAGCTAGGGCGTATAGGTTGGGTCGAGACAAGAAAAAAAATTGTATGGGAGGGGGGTCTACACCCCCCCCCCCCCCCCCGTTTAGCCGGAAGCGGCGGCTTTATTATTTTCTAAAAAGATGACCTAAAACAGAAAAAAAATATTAAAGAGCAATGGTAACACTGACATTTTCAAGATATACCTCTCTGCAAAACCAGAAATCTCTTTTTTTATTTTAATTTTAAATAGAGCTGTTCTAATATACAGTTTATGAAAAATTAATTTTTAAACTCAAAATTTTGGAAAAAAATGTAAAAAAAAATTTTCAAGTAAATTTTTTCTAATTTTTTTGTTATTAAGTTTAAATTTTTTTCACAAAACTTGATGCTCTTATAAATAAATTATTAAAAACAGGAAACCGCATGCTCATATGTCTTTTACTTTTTGAGAAAAAACATATCGTCAAAAACTAAATCAAAAAGGGTGAAATGTGATTATTCAAGCAGGTATTTTGTCACCTTGTTGTATGCTAAAAAGCCTGATAAAAATAAGAAAATAAAAGTTAATCTTTAAAAGATTAGTTCTGCTGCAAGGGCAGTCACGCAATTAAAAAGAGGTTTTTCTTAGAATAAGGTTGTTGCCGTTATTTTTTTTCTCAAAAAGAAGTAAAAGTTTTTAATAACTAATATGCAAGAGCATGAAATTTTGAAAAAAAAAAAAATTAAACTTAATAACATAAAAATTAGAAAAAATTTACTTCATTTTTTTTTCATTTGTTTTTTCAAAGTTTTGAGTTTAAAGATAAATTTTTCAAAAACTGTACACTAAAATAGCTTTATTTAAAATTTAAATAAAAGGAGAGATTTCTGGCTTTACAGAAAGTTATATCTTTAAAATGTCAGTGTTACCATTGTTTTTTTTGTTTTTTTTTCAGTTTTAAGTCATATTTTTAGGTCAATCACACCTCCCGGCTAAATAGGGGGGAATAGACCCCCCTCCCATGCAATTTTTTTCTTGTCTAAACTCAACCTATGCGCCCCAGCTTTTTGTCACACCTTAACTGAAACACCCTGTAGATTAGGTGTATTTTATTAAGGATTTTAATAAAAAAAATCTCTATACTTTCTGGTCTTCTTAACTTTGTGTGGTCACGCAAGACTCAAAACACTAGACTATAATGTCTGGACAAGTGAATCGTATCTTATCCTTCCAAATTGTGTTATGCTATCTTACTACAAGGAAGCTCACAAGGCTTTGCTATTTAATTATTTCACATTAAATAAGAACGGTTCAAGCTTACCTGAAACAATATTCATTTCTTGAAACTGCTTCATTAGGGAACACTTCGGTTGTACAAATAATCTGCCATTAACAAAAAGTCCAAGAATCTGAAACTTAGGCAAAAAATTGTTTTTATTTCTTTTGCTTTAAAATTGATTACTTGATTAAGTGTTGAGACACAAAAAAAGTTCGAACAATTAATAAAACTTTTCTTAAAACAGCGTTAGGTTTTCAAACTATATGTAAATGACTATATTAGGGCAGCATATTAAATAAATTTGTTTTTTTCTTTCAACAAAATTTTTGCTGTCTGTTTCCGTAAAACCAAAATGAAAATTTATTGATTTTTAAGAAGTTTAGAGCTGGAGTGTTGCTCTCAGCCTCGTCAGTTCGAGGCTTTTCTCAAAGAAGACTCTTACTTTGCTTGCGAAGGCTTTATGCAAAGTTAAGTTTGACCATTACCCCCTTAATTTTTATTGGTTAAGACTTTAGTAACACTGATAAAGACATGTCGCATGATCTTGTTTTCTTGTTTGTTTCGGTGTAAAAAAATATACTATTTTGTTCTAGCCACATTCGGTTTCGTTTTTCATTCAGACGGCTGACAGCCACGTTTCCATTTCACAATATTTCATTAAGCCCTCCTTATCTTTAAAGTTAAATTAAACAAAGTATTTATGAGATATTTTTTAAATTTTATTATTTGTTCGAAAGGCCTATCGAGTCCATTTTGTTTAGAAGTTTAAGGTGGCGCGCATTAGAAATGTCAAATTTTCTACGACTCGCATACATCAGGCTGAATTTGACCGTTGGTATGGGGTATGTAGGCTTCTAGAGCTGCTGTGGCGTGTGGCTTATTCGCACAGACCTTTGACTTTAGAAACCACGCAAAAATTCTAACTGGCCAGTTCATATCACCTCCGCATAATTTGCACAACTTGCACAACACTAAGTGCTGATCAATTGCCAGCTTATCAGGTCCTAAACCTATGCAACCTATAATTTCAATAAAGATTTCAACAGGAAACCATACACAAATAACAGCTTTCCTAATAGGAGGCCTTAAACAAACACAGGTCAGGCTTGCAACTAAAAAGCCTTGAACAGTTTATAGTTTCGGTAAACCCTAATAGTAAGTACCTAAGCAGCCTCGATAAAGTTATGATTTTGGAACAGGAAGGTATATACAAGTTGAGACTTCCGTAAGTTTTGTAATAGAAAAGCTTATTCAACTTACAGCTTCGTCAAAGTTTGCAACAAACTGGCCGTATAGTTTACATCTTAATTAGAGCCACCGAAACTTCTAAAGGACTTTTAAGAAATTGTGAACTGGGATACTACACTGACCGAAGCTCCCACCTATAAGGCTTATAAGAAAAAAAAAACGTTGAAATCCTGGACATAAACACAGAAGACTTATGGCAACGCAAATTAAGTAATAAAACCGCCATTACTTTAAAAGTATTCTAATTTTTTTTTTTTTTTAATACTAGGGTGGAGGGAGGCTAAAACTCCAAAATCTTTCAAAGATACCAATACGCCCTCTATAGCAGGTACATAATACCGAAGTAGCCGATATTGGTTATGCCCGATTTCCACGTGCTAAAAAACCACCTATTTATGAGAGACACTATGAAACTGCCAGAACGCACTTCATAGTAGTAAATTTTCGCTTTCTCATATTACTTATTGACTACAAATTAGTTAACCTAACAAGTAGTTTACTCTTCCGTAGTGTTAATCGCATTGGAAAGGTTGCTTTTCAGTGAATGCACCTACTAAGCCGTTCATTCATGCGGCTTCACCCTACGTCGCTAGATCGAAGGGTCTTGTTCTTTGTAGTCGTCGCTCGTTGTTAACATCGTTAAGAGTCTCGTTTAGAGTACGGATCATTTAATTGTTGCAATGAACATGAAGGCGAGCATTTAGCTTTCGAGCGAAGTTTGTTACTTCTTCGCCCACGGTAGCTATTCCTAAATCTCTGTGAATATCGCTACTTCTAATATACCATGGAGCATTCACAATTGCTCTTAGTGTCTTGTTTTGGAAAGTCTGCAACATGGACATGTTGCTCGGCTTGGTACAACCCCAAAGTTGTATACCGTATGTCCATAACGGCTTTAACACCTGGCTGTACAAGAGCAGTTTGTTATATGTGCTTAATTTCGAAAATCTTCCAATAAGCCAATACATTTCTTTACGTGTGGTTTCCACCTAAATTTAGCGTCCAGTTATTCCTAGATATTTCGCTTCATTTGCATAAGGTATTTGTGCAGAATTTATGAACAGAGGTAAATTGTTAACCCTTCTGTAAGTGAAATTCACATGCGTACACTTGTTCTCGTTAAGAGCGATTCGCCAAGGCTTCATCCAGACACAAATTCTGTCCAATGCTCGTTGGAGGTTTCTCCTTGATGACTCGACTGATTCACCTGTTGCTAGGATGGCCGTATCGTCCACAAACGTGTTATGCGGACGATACGGACAATGACGACTGTCTCGTCATCTAGAGGTTTGTCTCTTGTGTATAGCAGGAACAGGGTCGCAGGGTGAAAAATAATTTTTTTTTGGCAAAAAAAAATTGAAAAAAATGACAAACGGTTGTTTTGTTTTCAATTTTTTTTGTATATTTTACTTTCTATTTCAGTGGTTTGTGATTGTGTAAGATTTAGTTCACAAGATAGAAACAACTTAGAAGTTAAAGGCATTTTTAGCACCACCATTTTAGTAAATCAACCGAAATGATTTTAAGCAAATCTCAAAAACCACGCACTATTTCAACCCCTCTATATTTTTCTTTCGAACCTTAAAAAGTTGTCTATATCTGATATTTTTTTCAAAATGGTATATGTTACCGTCATCGAGAAAATCCATAAAACGTCTATTCGGAACCTTGTGTTGAATACCGTTATATTTTTTTTTTTATTTTCATATAACTTGTGCTAGCAACGGTTACTTCTTTCTAATACTCAGAGCACAGATTTTTTAGTTATCGAAAAAACGCGTTTTTAAATTTATTTTTTAAACCGGTTCAAAAAATTTGTAGTTAGAAACGCTTAAAAGTTTTAGAATTTCTTTTATACGTTTAATATACATACCAAACTTCATTAAAATCCGTACCACCGTTAATGAAAATGTTTTTAAAATGTTTTTGAAGTTTTCGAGGTAAATCTTAGAGTCTGCTAAATTTCGGACTTTATGGCATTTTTTCAAGCGGATCTCGATAACTTCTTTGTTTCGCTTATATAACACTTATAGAATATTTCGAGTGCAGTTTTCAAATTTTTTGTTTTCAAATTTTTCAATTTTTTTTTTAAATATATTTTGCTCCAGTGGTTTGTGTTTGTGTAAAATTTAGTTGATAAGAAAGAAGGTTAGGTTAGGTTAGGTTGATGGATGCCCTTTTGAAAATAGTCACGGCTTCACTTAGACCAGCAGTTGGGTCCATTGTGTCCATTGGGAACCTTCTTAATACCTGGAACGAAAACAGAAATAGACCGCTGTTAGAAGCTCAGAGTTCCGCCCTCTTGGACCCATCCGGATTTGTATACAAATCTTAGGAGGTCCTTTAGATCTACATTATTTAGATCTTCGAGCTCGTTGAAGAAGTAGCTGCCGAGGATACTACGCCTGATGCTGTTTTGGGCTGGGCATTCGCAGAGCAGGTGACGAACAGATTCAATTTCTTCAACGTCCCTGCAGCTTCTGCAGTAATCGTTATGCGGTATGCTTAGCCGCTCAGGGTGTAGACCCACAGCGCTGTGCCCCGTGAGTACTCGGATGTTCCTGCGGGCTAGTCCGATCAAAAATAGTGATCTCTTTTTGCTTATCGCTGGCTCCCTTGTGTGTCTGCACGTATCAAGTTCTGTCCAACGTAGATTGGTTCTACTCAAGGATTCAGTTTCTATCCTACGTGCTATCGAACTCAGCGGGACTCTTATAGATTTGAGGGCTAGAGATGCATTCATTCCAGACCCAAATCTCGCAAGCTTGTCCGCTTCTTCGTTTCCCGATATATCGGTGTGACCTGGCACCCAACACACAATTACAGAATGTCATAGGTAGGTAATCTGTGACTGGGGTGTTTGTGGAGGCAGCCCATTGAGTTTCCACAGAGGCGTGTCCATAAGATCTTGCGGACCACAGTCCGGATTCCCTTAGGCGAACAGCTGTTTTAGCTGCCTTGCTGCTGCAGTATATGTCCAAGGGGGTGAGGTTGAGTAGTACCTCCAGTGCCGCGGTGGGTGTGGTCCTTAGGGACCCTGTTATACCCATGCAGGCTGCCCTTTGAACTTTGGTGAGGCTAGAGAGATGACACTTTCTTTCCGTAGCCTTCCACCATACAACTGCACCGTAAGTTAAGATGGGCCTTACAACCGCTATATACATCCAATGTCCAAGACCCTCTATATTTTTCTTTCGAACCTTTAAAAATTGTCTATGTCTGACATTTTTTTCAAAACGGTATATATTACCGTTGTCGAGATAGTGTGAAGGGAACATGCGGTTTTTTGGCTTTTTTCTACATATTTTTTATTTAAAATCCATAAAACGTCTATTCGAAACCTTTTTTAAGTACCGTTATATTTTTTTGTGATTTTCATATACTTCGCGCTAGCAACGGTTTCTTCTTTCTTACACTCAGAGCACATGTTTTTTAATTATCGGAAAAAAATTCGTTTTTCAATTTATTTTTTAAACCGTTTCAAAAATTTTTTAGTTAGAAACGCCATTTTTGAAAGATTTTAAAAGTTTTAGAATTCCCTTCATACGTTTTATATACAAACCAAACTTCATTCGAATCAGTACCGCCGTTAAGCTTCCAAAATATTTTCAAAAATAGTTTTTGAAATGTTTTTGAAGTTTTCGAGCTAAATCTCAGAATTTGATAAATGTCGAAAATTTCTATAGTTTTCTCGAAAACTACAAATAGTTCTTGATGTGTGTAATTTTAAAACCTTTTGGCCGATTCTATATCGGAGATAGTCGTGCCATGAGGAGAAAATCGTTTAAAGAAAATTCGACTTTAGCCTTTGATAAGCTTCTTTATATGTTAGCCCAATGTCCGCTTTTTGAATAAAGTAATGAAAAAGTTATGATTATGACAATATTTTGCGAAAATTCGAGTTTATTATCAAAGTCTAATATTTTTTTGGAGCATGTATCAATTTTCTGCTTTCTGGCTGTAAAATTTTTTAAGATAAGGCCAAAACACTTTTTGTCTTTTTTACTATCAATATTCAAGCTGTAATTAAACCGTTATGTGTATACATATGTTAAAAATTGCCCTTCTATGCGTTTTCATTTTTTTTACGGATTTTATAAGTGTACCTATCGAATTTTATCTTTCTACGACTTGCCGTTCAAAAGTTACATGTGCGGACGGACGGATGGACAACGAAGTGATACCATGAGAGGTCCTTTTTCCGTTTTCGGACGGACCGTTAAAAATTACAAAGACCAGACCAAGAGACCATTCATAAACTAGTCCTATTCATAAACTAGAAGGAATAATGAACCGGTTTTGTTTCGAACCGGTCGAAAACGAAATTCGGCCACATGGCCAGGACTAATTTCCTCTTAAATGGGTATTTCAACATGACAATGGTTCGAAACTTACTTCAAACATAGTATAAAAGTGATTTAAGGACGAAAAAGTTGAAAATTAACGATTTTTCATTATGAGTCAATGAGGCTTGGAGGTTCCGGTATTTAAAAAAAGATTAGCGTACGCTTAGAAGATGCTCATCTCTAATTAAAAACCAGGGTTTTGTAGCAAGGTATTGAAATTATTACGGAAAACGCACAAATTATCATTAATTTATTTACACGGAGTTTCTTAAGTTTTGGCCAGCTTAAACCCGACATGTCAACATAAATATTTTATTATATTTTTTTTTATAAAGAAATGTGTTTGATTTTTGTATTTAATTTTTAGCAACTTTAACTAAATTTATAATAATAATTATTAATTATTAATTATTAATAAGTTATTATTAGTTATTAGTCAAATATATTTTACTTTAAAAATAAATAAAAATAAATAAATAAATAGAGTGGTGCCACAGCTCGAGGTGAACCAGGGCCAACTTCTCATAGTTGTTTATTTTACTTTATATTTTATATTTTATAATATAAAATATAAAGTAAAAGCATATTTTACTTTAAGCAGTTTTAAACCATCAGCTTTGCGTCTGGCATAAAGACGCAGTTTTTTTTAGTTTTGTCCAACACTGTATGTGACTCTCGAGAGCGTGGAGTTGATGGCAGCTCTAAGGTAATACGATAAACTCATTAAACTATCAGAAAGTTTTTTTCCCGGAAGCACTCGTATTTACCCGCATATCTGGTATTAATTGGTTACATAAGGCGTAATTCGGTTATAAATCGCCTTTGCAAGTTAATCACACGCCTGCTAAGTCAACCAACGACGAAATCAGTCATGTCACTGAACTAACATACAACAATGGATACACTGCGCAATAACTTTCACAAAAAAGAAACACATGGATTGACCTAACCCTTATTAACTTGAAACATTCTACCTATGCCAAGTCCCATTGAATGATTTCCCAGAAATACTAATAAGGTTGTAATATGCCCTCATGGATCCATGGACTCGCACGTGGGAGAGTATTATCCAATTGCATAGATTATGCTCTGCCGAAGACAACACACATGGCAATTAAAATGGCCATAATTAAGGCTAAGATTTGCATGAGTTATGAAAATTATAAACAAATTGTTGCTCCGATTACAAAGAAGGTATTTGTATGATTTTTTTATTGCTTTTGGTGCTACTCAGGGCGCTCACTTGTTTCTCATGAGCTGTGAAAGCCATTTGAAAGACTTTTGTTGTTCGGTGGTGTTTTTGTTTTCTCCCTGTCAGCTCGTGATGAACACATGAAAAACCACGGACAAACGAATACAATGCAGTCACATCTGGAGCTCAAAGACAGCCGCTTTTGATTAACAGCATGAAGTGAGGTTGTAAACATATCTCTAACAATTGGAGCGGAAAAACTAGAGTGAGCGTGCCTAAGCCCTATTAATTTAGCAACTAAATAGGATTCAGTTTAAGGTGTATAAGTATATTTTATTCTAAGAGCGTGTTCTGCTCTTAATTACGGATCTTTTTCCTAAGGTGTGCGTGGAGGAGTAGTTTTCTGGATAGAAGGAATGGCTGCAAACTTTTTTAAGTGTTGAGAAAGGTCAAGAAAAAGGCTTATGCTAATATAAAAGGGATTATTTTCTAAGTTCTGTTCGTAGGTTTATTGAGCTAAGCATGTGCAGATTGTGTAGGTGCCTGACCCAAATTGGTTGTTATACAGCAGTTTAGTACGGTAACGGGTAAGATGTTCAGCGTAGGCTATAAGAGTCCATTTTCATGACACGAGCGGCAAAACATCGCCGTCAAAAGTTAAGATAAGCTTAGAAAAAATTGGGTCTTATGGGGGCGACAGAAGACGACAGCTGTCACTTGAAGGATGCTTCTGATAAGACTCAATATACCCAAAAACTGTCTCGTTCCTCGTGGAGACTATTAAATATGCATACTTTTTAACACAGTGAAATAATCACCATAGACCCATAAGACCTCTTATCGATATTATCGAGACCGACAGATGAATTGATTAAGCCATGTCCCGTCCGTCCGTCAGTCCATATGCTTTGCGTTAATGCTTTTTGGTCGAGTTTCACAAGTAGGAACTAAAATTTTAGTGCAGAGCTTAGTGCCCAGATGCTTTTCATTAGACAAAATCTCAGTTAAGAATCTCCTTCCTTAAAAAAGGGGCGTGGCATCAATCCCTTTTCAATAACAACGGTTTTTTTTTGTTCATATTTTTAATCAGGAGAGGTATACATGTGATGACTGCATGTTTATATTAAAAATTTGGTTTTACTTAAAAACGCCCCCCAAAAATGGGACTGGCAAAAATTTGTTCATTTGCGTTGACAGCTTAAGCACATTTAAAGCAAATATATCGAATAAAAACCGTTATTAGAATGCAAATAATATATGACCACGCCCACATGGGGGCGGTTTCCGTTTTTTTTTTTAATGCCAATCACAATATACATAAGCGAGGATATCGAATGCCAAATTTCAACTTCCAACGACAACTTTGAATTTTCATGCTTATAAGTTAAGTGGGCGTGTCAGTGCGCGAATTTCAAAAATGTTTACACTAGTAATGCTTCGGGACCCTAAAAAAAAAACACATATCATGTTTCAAGTTCCTTACTTTAAACTTAAGGCCTAAAAACTACGAAAACACGGACAGACGGGCGGGGCTGATTCGACTGACAACTCGGTCTCGATTATATGCCCTTAAGGTCTTGGGGATTTAAGGCGATTATTTCTCTATGTTACAAACTATGAATCAAACTTAATATACCTCCTACACTATGGGACGGTGTATAATTAGACCGCCCACACCATCGACCATGCCTCTTTAAACACGTCAGATCTTAAAAAGCATGATTTATCGGAAAATTCATTCTAGATCGAAAAAATATTGTATGATAAAAAAAATCAAGATACTTCCATTTGCTAAGTTTTTTACATAAAAAGCGTTGAGCTCGGTCTACTTTTAGGCGGCGTTTTTGGGAAGAAACTATTGAAACTATTTTTAAGCATTAATATTTGCTTTTAACGCATTTTTTCATGGTTGCAACGAAATAAGAATAAATTGAGTTTAATTTTCAGCCCACGCCCATTTTCGGGGGCGTGGTGAATATGTACAAAAAATAGACACAGAGAATATGGAATCAGTGGGCTGCCGTGGCGTAGTGCTTAGTGTGTGCTTACTACGCCGGAGGTCTGGGTTTGAATCTTACCGGCGTCACCTAAAAAAAAGTCTCTTTCTTTTTCGCAGTCCTCACCAGTCCTCACCTCCGCGAGGGTCTGACAAACCCTCCGGGAGTAACATTTTTCTTGAAAAAGTTCTCAAAGTGTTCTGATCCGGCGAAAAATTTAAAGTCGGGCAAAAAAGCTTTTCAATTTAGTGTAAGATGGTTGGTATAGAGGGTTGGGTATCTAGAAGACGAACGTTACAGACGAACTCTTGCCTTTGCATCACTTACTTACTTGTTAAGACAACTTTTTCTTTAAAAAAAAGCGGCAACTAAGGGTGAAAGAAATTAAAAAAAGCCAGGAGTAAAACCAGCAGGAGCTTGCAGCGCCGTCGTATAAGGACATTTCTGAATTTTGTTTTTTCGAAAAGCAAAATTTCAAAACATTTTTGACCCATCCGAAATTTTGACTCCAACCCCTCCTAAACCAATCTTTCCACTCTAGTCGCAGTGTGGAATATCAGGATCAACTCTGTAGTGATTTTGACCGGTACAATCATTTCCCTGCCGAGGATAGTCTTCCTGAGACGGAAGAGGGCCAGACATATTACCATGAATGGGTTGGGGTCAAAATTCCGAATGGGTAAGAATTCTTCTTACGAAATTCTGCTTTGAAAATTCTGTAAATGTCACTTTTTTAAGGCGATAGTGTGAAATATGAGAATGGTTAAGTGAAAAGTTAGTTCAAAAACCACAAAGTTAGTTTAGAAACCAGAGAAGTCAAATTTTTAAATTTGATTACTTTAGCGAGATTTTTGGAAAAGCACAATTCTCAGAAGCAGATTATTTTTCGCAAAAAAGGGATTTTTATAAGCAGCTTTTTTAAAGCGGAATTATGATCCGCTCCCACCATGAATGGGTTATGTTTATCCGCTTTGTAGAATTGGTTATGTTTTCAAATTAGAATTAGATATATCTTATCCAGCTGTTGTGAACACATTCCAAGGTGCTAAACTTGCAATCGGAGTTATGGCCACCCTTTATATGGGTAACCATATGGCGAAAAAAAGTCAATTTATAAATAAGAACAGAAGTCCTGCTTAGAAATACTGGAGCATCCAACCGCAAGTGTTTTGCCTTAACGAATTAGTATTCAGTTGAAAACCGCCAAGAATTTTAGTTTTTCCTCATACAGCTCTATGTTAACCCAGCTGAGATTACTTTTATGTATTTTTAACTACAAGTCGATCCTTACCTAAACGACAGACGCCCATAGGGCAATTGCTTTGAGGCATGTCCGTTTTTAGCCGGCCTGAAAAACGTCCATGCCCACCGTATCATATCTGATTGGCGTCCCTCTTTCGTGCCGTGGTGAGATGGTTGGTGTGTCGGAATGTAACACACAACCCGTGCACAAGATCCCGGGTTCGAGTCCCGACCGCAGAAATAAAAGCTTTTTTTTTGAATCGGATAATTTTGTGGGTCTTCTTCAGAAATGTTTTTTTGTCAGGAAGTGTTGAAAATTATTATTTTCAATGCTCGTTACCCCTTTTGTCAATTTCCATCGTCAAATAAATGTTAAAAATTCCATCTTTTCAAGGTTATCACTGCTGATGCCTGTAGCATCATATTAAGTAGGAACTTCCGCAATATAATAATGTCCTTAAAAATAAACTGCCATTATCATTCTTAATTTGGATCCTTAGGCTCGTCGTTAGATAACATTTCTCCCTCTCCTATTCCAAGCTCTATCTCTTCCACCAGGCACTCTCACACTTGCTCTTGATATCGCTACCATAAAGCCTAATCCTTACTACATAATTCCCGCAACAATTTAAGATTATTATACCCACTTCAAATATCTCCTACAAAAAAATCTCAAGTACCCACTATACTATCGTTGCTTGTTGTCTCGACTTATACCGAAAACAAACTCGCATGGCGCTCTCGTATAGAATTTAATTAACAAAACGGCTCCTTAATTGAAACAAGGACATGTCGCTCAGTGCTCGCTTGCCGCCCTCTGTCATCGTTGTCAAGAAGCACAAATTGCTTGACAATCATCCGTTTAAACACCGTAGCAGTTAATTTAATTATTCTACCATGTTCGCATGTTAATCTAATGAGTTAATTAAGTGGCCCATTTAGGGATATTGCTCTCGTTACCTATATATGTGTAAGGACGATGGCAGCGCAACAATGTAGCTACAATCGAATTCGCGTTCAGAGTCGTGCAGTGTACTCCGACATGTCGTTTCATGTGTCGCGAGTGTGGAAGCCAAATTCCAACACTTGGTGGATAGAAAAGGTTCCACCGAGAACAAGCTTTGCCGACTCGCTTAAGGACTTTATGGCAAATATGTCCATCCATGGGTATGGCAAGTTGATTGAAGAGAAAAAAGGATATCGTGAGAAGTAAGGATGTGAGAATTTTTTGTCATATCTTTGGCAATTTGCTTTTTTTTAGGATTATTTGGTTTGTGTTCCTTATAATGACGCTGGTCCTGTTGGTTTTGTTTTTGCGTCTCACGATGAATGAGTTTTTGGGTCAGCATTTGGATGTAACCCTTTACGATCCGCTATATCCCATTGAGAAAGTACCCTTCCCGACTGTTTCGATTTGTTCCATCAACAGGATTTCAAATGCATCCGCTATACAATATTCCGAGGAGTTGTAAGTCATAAGAATTTTTAGTGAGTGGCTTTATTCGCGAACCTAGTGACTCTGTTTTGAATTAGAAGTAAAAATGATCCAAGGAAGAGGGGCGCAGCCTTCTTTTATAACAACATCAAAATGCTGGCTTTCCTCTATCAGTCGGGGGATGTGGTGGACTTTGATCAGGCGTTACGTTTTCAAAGCTTTTTAGACATTCATGACACCGGGGACAATGAGATATTTTTTAACACTCGCAAGCGGATGGAGTTTGTAAGAAGTAAAAAAATCCTTTCTAAATTTTCCATGCATCAGCTTACTCCGAAATGCCATCAAATTTTGAAAGAGTGCCATTTGGGAGGAAAAAGAATAGACTGTGAGAAGGAGTTTGAAATGGGTTTAACGCAATATGGATATTGCTGCATCTTTAATCAAAACAATAAGTTTGTTGCAGTTTATAATAAGTTTGAGATTCTTCGGAAATGAATATTTCTGATTTTGTTGTAGATTTCGAAAAAGATCGGCAACGACTAGATTTTTCGGACACACCCAAGGACTGTCTGTGACACTGAGGTCACTCTCGAATGATACGTTTTTTAATGTTTTTGATACAGATGGTTTCATTGTAAGTTGAAAAGTTTACTTAATGGAGGGCCGTTAAATTTTTTCCAATTATGTTCCCCAGGTTTTGGTGCATCCCTACGGTTTGTTCGCAGACGTCGGTGCCGGTGGTGTTAGTGATGGGTTTGTTCCCAGTCAACAGGACTCATACATATCGATCAAGCCAAGAATTACTGACAGCGTATCCAGTATACGCCACTACAGTCCTAGATTGGTATGATCTTTTAACTAAATTTTGACAGTTGTTACAAAAATACACCTAAAAACATTAATTTATTATACACACAAGCTAAGTGTAGGTAGAATTCGGGATTTTGAAAAAGAAGCGCCATTAAGAGCCGCATTAATGTTATCCGTGAAAAAAAATTCTCGAACCCATTCCTTCGGTTCTTGGCGTACTTTCATATGTCCTACGAACAAACATGCAAATTAGCCAACTTCGCGTGCGAAACTAGATACGGCTAGCTAGAGACAGAGCTGGCTGGCGAAGCATGTTGGCTGAGGCACAGGTCCACCCCGGACTGTAGCGCCACCTTAAGTAACATACATTCAAATAAACATCCAACACACTCACTCGCATGCTCTGATTTGATTTGCTGAGCTTCTATCCATCCTGTTTATATTTGTGTAGGTACATCTGTAAAATTCATCTTCCTTTGCAAGGATGGGAAACAGTGCGTAGGTACACAAAAGCTTCATTGCATTTGTTACGGATAACAAAATTCCTACCTAACCTTAATAAGAAATTCCCAAGCGACCAAAAAGTGGGCACGATGAATAATATAGTTTTGAATGCCCTATGTTACAGGAATTTTAGACTAAAAAATTACCATTTTAGCTAAAAATATGACCACGATTAGCCATAAATTACCTGCTTTTCTTAAGGTGGCGCTACAGTCCGGGGTGGACCTGAGCCTCAGCCAACAAGCTTCTCCACCCAGCTCTGTCTCCAGTTAGCCGTCTCTAGCCGGTCCCCTTCCGCTTGCGTGCGCAGTCTCGGAGCTTCTCTACTGCGTCTTCCCTGCGGAGTGGATTCGAAGATTTTTCAGGCCGGGGCGTTTCGTGTCGCTCTAGATCTCCTAGCCGCACGTCGTAGGCGTTATATTTTGACTCTTCGACCTAGGTCGCTAGGTCGCTGGGGGCGTTTCGTGTCGCTCTAGATCTCCTAGCCGCACGTCGTAGGCGTTATATTTTGACTCTTCTGGCTAGGTCGCTGTCGCTGTACAGCCCTACAGTTCGACATTATATCTTCTCCTCCACTCTCCATCTATGCAGACGGGACCATAAATCGTCCAAAGAGTTTTCCTCTGCAAGCAGCCTGAAGCGTTTTCATCCGCCTTTGACAGGGTCCATGCTTCTGCACCATAAAGCAGGGCTGGTATGATGAGGGTCTTATAAATAGCTACTTTGCTACTCAATTGCCTTCTTAGCCCAAAGAAACAGCTATTAGCAATAGTTATCCTTCGTTTGATATCAGCGCTGGTTTCATTGCCTGCATTTAAAGCGAAACCCAGATAGACAAAGCCTGTATTATTATTATAAAGTTGGGTTTTGCACTGCGACTGTTGGTCTATTGCACCCCCTACTAAGCCTTGGAGAGGTTACTTCCCTCAAAGGAGCCGCCCTCATACTATAATTCATTACTAAATTATACCGAGGATATGTGCTCCTGTTTGGCCTTGGCTGAAAGAACTCATCCTTATAGCACATTCTCCAGTACAGTTTCACGTAGGAATCTGAGCATGAGAAGTGGGTCCAAGGTGGGTATCTCTCAGTCTGGCATCTGGTATTGACCCAGACGTTTCATTCTCTTGTGGTTCAGAGCCCCACAGGAGTGCGAAATGTATTCCGGAGTTTCGCCAGCCTAGGGTGTGTTCCCCTATCCCGCAGAAAGGTTTCGGTTCTACGACGGGTTCTGCTGCTCCTCGTCTTGCCAGGGAGTCCGCTGCTTCGTTCCCTTCTATTCCAACATGGCCAGGTACCCAGTACAGGGTCACTTTATTGACCTTACCCAGATCATTAAGCTTGTGTACAAGTTTGGAGCTGATTATCTGGGCCTTAAGCGCCTAAATGGCTGCCTGGCTGTCGGACATTATTGCTATGTCGCAATTCCTGTAATTTCTGCCAACACTGAATTGAAAACATCTGTCTATAGCGTATATTTCCGCGTGGAAGATGCTGGTGTATTTACCCATGGATTCGAAGTATTTTGTTCTTGGTTCAAATACTCCTGCACCAGTTCCATTATCAGTTTTTGACCCATCTGTATACCATTTGATGGTGCTGTTGCTCAGTCTATATTTTGTGGATTCATTGCTCCAGCTCTTTCTGGTGCTGAGCTTCACGATAAAGTTCTTCTCGCAGCTCAACTTCCTCAAACTGTCATCCTTAGGGATAGTCAGAAGGGGGAGTTTATCAAATTCCTTCGACCCAATCCACCTCTCTCTCCCAGTCCCCTCTTTAGCCATCCTGAGCATCGTTTTCCTAGCCGTTTCCTCAACCACGATGTGTAGTGGTGTCAGTTCCAAAAGCACTTCAATGGCTACGGTCGGACACGTTCGTATAGCCCCGGTTATGCAGAGGCATGCCAGTCTTTGCACTCTGTTAAGTGTTTCTCTCATTGTGCACAGGCTTGTTCGTTTTGCCCATGCTACTGATCTGTAAGTGATCATCGGTCTCACTATGGCAGTGTACATCCATCTTATGATGTTCGGGCTGCATTCCAAAGATTTACCCGCAAGGCTCCTGCATATCATAAGAGCACGAGTAGCTTTTCTGGAGATCTTTTCTGTGTGCGTTTTCCAGATGAGTTTACTGTCTAGGGTTAAACCTAAATATTTTACCTCTTTGACTGGTATCAGTGCCGTGCCCGATAGTCTTATAGGTCTCATTTGAGTATTTCGTTTCCTTTCCTTTTTTTTCTTTTAACAAAGCCTCTAACTACCTCAAAGTTATAGCTATCTATGGTGAAGTTCTGTCCAAGACGTCGGTGTTGTGTCGCTTCTTGATAACAGCATGTACTTGGTTTTGCCCTCGTTGACTGCCAATACCATATTCGCCACTTTGTTTTCATCATCAAACATCACGCTGTGTTTTCCAATTATGTAAATGTCGTCTGCGTATGCGAGTTATTGTATGGACTTTTGATAGATTGTGCCTCTGGTGTTGGCGCGGGAGTTCTGCACAAGTCCCTTAAGTATTATGTGAAAGAATTTACTTGGCAGCGTTTCGCCTTGTCTAAGTCCTTTTTTGAACATTAAAGGAGTCGGTCTCGGTGAGGTCTTTACCGACCTTGACGGAGCAGCGTGTGTTTTCCATCGTCATCCTGCACAGACTGACGTGTTAGGCAGGGATGCCAAAGCTAGACATTGCACTATAAAGTTCCTCTCTATAGATGCTGTCATACGTGGCCTTGAAATCGATGAAAAGGTGGTAGGCATCGATTTCGAATAGTGGACTTTTCTGACCTAAAGCCACACTGATATGTTCAGTTGACCAACGGCTTTAGGTGCTCACACAGTACAGCAAATATCTTGTATGCGATGCTAAGAAGGCTGTGATGCCTCTGAAGTTGGCACAGTTCAGAGCGTCTCCTTTCGTGAGAATCGAGCAAACAATGCTGATGTTGCATTCGTCGGGCATGCATGCTACATACTAGCGGTCATCGACAGCAGATTTAAAAAGTTTGGTAACTAGGACGTCTGCTGCGGCTGCTTTCACTTCATCCAGTTCGAATGGGTGGTGTTGTTCGTATGCTTCGTCGGTAACGTGTTCGCCCGGGTTGAATAGTTTATTCATATCATGACTGACAGCGGGATTTGGTTCGTCTTCGCCGTTAAACAGTTTGCAGAAATGATTTTTTCCAAATCCTCAGCACCGACTGCGATTCTACTGCAGTGATTCCTTGATGGTCCTAACAGGCTCCAGTTCGAACTTTATACCCTTGGCAGGAACCTCAATCCTGTTGTAACATCTCTCTATCTCTTCAACCACGCGCTTTCGTGCTTTCTTTATACCCCATCCCATAGGATAGGAGGTATATTAAGTTTGATTTATAGTTTGTAACATAGAGAAATAATCACCGTAGACCCCCGAGACCTTAAGTGCATATGATCGAGACCGATTTGTTAGTCGAATGAGCCATGTTCGTCCGTCCGTCCGTGTGTCGGTAGTTTTTAGGCCTTAAATTTTGAGCTGGGAACTTGAAACTTAATATCTGTTCTTTCTAGGTCCCGGAGCAGTTCAAGTGTAAAAAAATTTGAAATCCATCCACACTGACACTTTACTTATTGCCCACTTTACTTATTACAATGAAAAGTCAAAGTTGTCGTAGGAACCTGAAATTTGGCACGCGTTATCCTCGCTTATGTGTATTTTGACTGGTATTTCAAAAAAAGGCAAAACCCGTCCCATGTGGGCGTGGTCATATTTCATTCGCATTTTAATAAACGGTTTTTATTCGGCATATTTTCTTGAAATCCAAAAAACTTGGGCTATAAAATGTTCAGATATGTACGTAAGCTATCAACTCAAATGAATAAATTTTTGCCACGCCCACCTTTAGTTAAAGGTGTTAATAGTTAATAATATCAACCACCAAAGTTAATAGAAACTAAAATTTAACAACCTAGCTTTTTGACGCGTTTTGGAGCTTGACAGTGGTCAATCAGGATGGGGTGTCCAACGATTCGTGTAGGCGGATTGAAAGCCGCCCACTAGTTTTTTTTTAATTTTTCCTAAAAATGAACAGTTATAAGCTTATTTTTTTCAAAGTCGTTGTGTTGATTAACGTTCATGGAGTTGTGCCTGCGTCAAACTTGGTTGATGTAAAATAGGTGGCCCAGAAGTCGCGATAGATATACATATTTTCTAGTAGCACCATTTAAGTCAGTCAACTAAAGTGTTTTCAGGTACATCTAGAAAACCATTATTTATTTCAAAATTGCTTCCTTTTTTTTTTTTGATTTCAAAATATTTTTTTTTGAAAACACATAATATTTTCTTGTCTTTTTGACGATTTCTAAAATTTAAAATCTATAAAACAGCAAAGAAGATTTGTTTTCAATTACCTTTAATTTTACAACTAGCTTCATTCAGTTGGCCACTTTTCAATTTTGCGGACATGGATTTCTGAGAAAACGGTAAAACATGTTGTTCAAATAGGTTTAAACACTTGAGGTTGGAAACTGCAATTATAAGACTTTTAAAATGCAGTAAACTTGTATTGTAAACGCTTCATTTATCAGCGAAATTTAAACAAGATCGTCATTACCGTTGACAAACGAGCAACCTTTAAAAAATTGTTTTCGAAAATGTTTTTTAAGCTTTTGAGTCAAATCTTCGAAGTTTTTGAATATTCGAAATTCGTTGTAGATTGCATAAAATCTCAGAAGTTGGACTATGACCGTTATTTATTTCAAAGTTATACTTTAAACCGTTAAGGAGATAGAAGGGGAGTCATACCTTCTTTTGACCTTTTTTGTAATTTTTTAAATTTCAAATCCATAAAACAACTATTTGAAGATTTTCCAGTTCCTGTAAGACTTTTTTCCAGTAGCACACCCATCTGCGCTAGTATTGGATGTTTTTCTTGGATTCTATGGCCTCCAAAACAAGCTCCTTTTTTATTTCGTTTTTTAAACAGTTTTTGAAAAACTGAGAGAAAGTGAGAAACGGCGATTCAAAAATATTTTGCACTTTAACCAAATCTGGATAAGATTACTTTTACCTATTTTAATGGTAAGATTTAAAAAAAATTGTTTTTTTCAAATGCTTTTATGTTTTTGAGTTAGATCTCAGAAGGTTTTGAAACTTTATAAATCGCTATGTGTAGGTACAAAAATACTAAAGCTTTAAGTTAAAGATGAAAACAGTGTTCCTTGTAAACCGCGTTGTTATACAACTATTCATGAAGCTCATCAAGTAATGTTCTTAATTTCTTTCAGAGAGCTTGCTACTTTGCCGATGAATTGCCAAGGATCTACGGTGAAGACTACAGCCTTAATCGGTGCATAACTCGGTGCCGGATACGAAGCATTTTAGTGTTGTGTGAATGTCTGCCGTTCTACTATCCACTTCGTTTTTTGGACAGAACGACCCAAACAGTTCACTGTACGTTGCAACACCTGGAGTGTCTAAACAGATATGAATGTAAGTGAATCCGAAAAAGTTTCCCTAACGTTCGACGCATGTCCTTCCTGGAATTCCAAAGCACAGCATTAATATTGCAATTCTTTCGAAAAAAAAAATCCCACTCCTACTCCACCCTTCATACCCACACCTATTTCAATTTCAAAAAACTGTTTCGCCCTGAATTCCTCCATTCAAACATTACCATCTTCGTTGCGGCAGTTAAATGGATGAACGTCATAACCCAAAGACAAACCGTGCGAGGACTCGAACGTGAAATGGAAGATGGTCTTTATTGTCCCGAGTGTTTGCCATCGTGCTCCGACATTCAATACAAGGTGTCATTGATGACACTACCTTTGGACCGATTTCGCTATGGTGGCGGAGAGATTCAGTAAGTGTGATGAACTACCTCCCAAAAACGAAATTATTCTAAAATTTCCATTTTATTTCTTCGTCCTTACATTTGGCATCTCTATGTAGCAACATCACGGACCTAACCAAACTGCAGCTGTATTTCGATCGACCGACTGTGCCGTTTTATAGACAGATTATTAAAAATTCTTGGTTTGAGGTTTTCAGTAAGTGAAATTCAAGACGAACAGGATACGATGACAAATTGTGCTTGTATCCTTGTAGGTACTGTTGGTAACATATGTGGCATTGTGACTGGCTTCTCAGTGGTCGCAGTTTGTGAGGTATTGTACTTTTTTGGAGGTAAAATTCTACTTTTTCTATGGGATACGCTGACAGTAGATCGCAATAAAGCTGGCAAAGGGAGGCAGAAGTTGATCATTTGCCCATAAAGGAAATTTAGATGCAATAAAGGACAACACTGTTGTAAATCCGTTAAGGTGTATTTTTGTAGGTGTATTTTTATTTTGTGAAGTATTGAAGTTTCTTGCGAAATGAACTTTGCAACGTACTTTAAAAGTACGTTCCATGGAGTTAATACAATTAAATAAAATACATTAAATTTGTACTGAAGCCAATTCCAGTGAAGTTATAAGAGAAGGGATATCTGAGAAACACTAACGTCCAGAAATAAATTGTACTGTAGACTTTAATTTGAACATCAGTTATTTGTTTTGTGTTATATTAATAGGTTACACGCTTTTTTGTTACACCATTAACAGCGGCTCTGCTAGCTAAAATTTTATAGAAGTTTGAACAAAAGAACGGTATGCCTGCGTAGATGAGTACAATAAAATGGCGTTTTGAATTTTGAGTTTTGAAGTAAAAAGTATTACACAAAATAACCAAAAAATGAAGGTTCCGTGAAGTAACGCCATATTTGTTTATATCCCTTCTTAGTGCCATGCACATTACTGAGTGTGCTGGAAGCGCTGTTGTGTTCATCTGGGTGCGACGTAAAACTGAAGATCATGTTTGAAAGTAAAATCCTTGTTCGTCCATGTTGACCGTTCCAAATAAAAAAGACTGAGCAAGGGTAGTAACTCGTAAGACACCATTTAGGGAACGGATAAAAGAACTGAATATAAAGGCTCAATGTGTCAGCAGTTCTGATAGGGCCCAGCTTTTAAGTAAATTTTTTAATTTCAGATCATGAATGGTTGAATCCAGAATCCAATCCACTCGATCACTGGTTTCCAGGTTTTACATTTCCAGTCTGACTGTTAACCTGGAAGCTGGTCCACCAATCGTCAAAAGTAGCCACCAAACTGTGCCGTGTAGAATTCTCCAAAGGCTTTTATGACGAATAAAGAAAAGGCTAACTTGGCCTGTCTGAAAGTTAACGAGGCTAAGACTCAGTACGTGTGATCAGCAAGCAAGTAAGTACTCGTTTTAGGACACTTAAGGTTAAGGTAGGACAGTTAAGGTTAAGGTATGCACCTATCTTGGAGAAAGCTAGGAGACTCGTAAAAGAATAACTGAGGAAACTGTTGGTATTTCGGTTTGGCAAAACAAATGGGTTCAGAATTCCTATCAAGAACGACAAAGTGTAAGATTTATAAAACCTTTCCGCTGTCAGCTTTTTTCCACCGAGCACTGGAATAGAGTAGAAAACGTGAACAACGTATACAATCGCGAACATTATGCGCTGCATGAAGAAGTGGAAGTAGTTAAAAAAGCCAAAACATGAAGAAGACTACATTAGCTCCAACACATCTAGCGGATGGACAACAATACCCCAGCCAAGAGGATCGGATCTGGAAATCCAAGTCCCAAGGGCAAGGCCCATGAGTCCAGACGTCCAGGAAGATCAAACCTCCATTTTACGGAGCAAGCTATAGTGAATGCCAGAGCACTTGATCTGGATAAATATAGAACATGTCCAGGCACGCAGAGAATTAAAAGCTATTGAGAACCAGACAGGGAAGGTCCACTTGTCTAGAACCATATAAGCTGGTAAAGAAATTAACATTTCTTTTTCGACACAAAAAAATGCTGAAAGCTCGTCGCGGATTATCTTGTGTTGCGATGCAGATGCTAAGAACGCAGCAGCAAATTTAACACAGGGGAAGATCGTCTTTCCTGAATCTCAGCATTGCTTGCGCGATCCTTAAGCAAGCAGACCCTCTGGAATGTCAAATTATAGAGGCATCAGCCTTTTTAAAAGAAGCGCATAAAAGCTCTTGCTGTATCTACTGTGTCAGCTACATTAAGCCGTTTGTCAACAATCCTGATAGGTGCATGTTAGTGTGGCTTAGGGCCGGGACAATCTAGCAACGATCAAATATTAACAATGTGGCACATCTTGGACAAAGCCCAAGAATCCCAAATACATACCTACTACTGATTTCAAGGTCTAGTTTTGGCATCCCTGCCAAACTCGTCAGTTTGCGTAAGACGACGATGGAAAACTTACGCTGTTCCGCCAAGGTCAATAAAGACCTCACCGACCCCTTTGCTGTCAAAAAGGATTTAAACAAGGCGACGCGCTCTCGTGTGACTTCTTTAACATCATACTTGACAGAATTGTGCAGATCTCCCGCACCAACTCTAGAGTCATAATCTTTCAAAATTCTGTACAGTTACGCGCATACGCTGATGACATTGACATAACCCGAACAACACAACCAGCGTTAAGTCAGTGAAGCTTTTGTGAGTATCAGGACGGAAGCGGCGCATATGGGCTGAGAAGCCAACGGGGGCAAAATCTAGTATACGCTATTATTAAGAAGACTCAAGAATATCACGACACCCAACACCGAGTGGATCTACAGGAGCTTTATCTACAGGGGTTCCGGTGTGAATTCAAACAACCAAACCAGCGTTTGGAAGATCATCTCTTGCCAAATCGCTGTTTATTAGTAAGAAGATAACTGAGTAGCAAAGCCCTCTGTCAAGCAACTCTCTAATCCATATTCATAAGACCCTTATCATGCTGGTCCTACTTTACAGTGCAGAAGCATGAACTCTGTCAAAGGCGGGTGAAAATGCTTTAGGCTGCTTCAAGAGTACAATCCTTCGGACGATGTTTCTGTTCACAGGAACGGCGCAGTAGAGGAGCACGGAGACTCGTTGGTGCACGCAAGGGGACATCAGCCAACTTCGCGTGCAAAACTGGAGACGGCTAGCTAGACATAGACGGGCTGGCGAAGCTTGCTGGCTGAGGCCCAGTTCCATACTCCCACGCGCCGCACTTTAATAGTTGTGCCACAATGAGTACTTGTCTGTGTCTGTGTCTCGCAGTTCAGCATATGGGAACACGGAAATACAATGAGTATCAAAAAATAGGCGAGACACAGCCACAGACAAAGACATGGGCACACATTGTACCCGGCTTATGTGTAAGTAAGTAAATAAGCTCGTCTTCTGAAATAAGATCGAAGTGCCAGAAGACCTTAAACTTTCCAACAGGTTTTCTGAGACTACCTCTCAGTAAGTGGAAAGTATGCAAGTCCAGAAACCACCTTGTCAGATACATCGAATTCCAAATCAAAGGTGAAATTCTAATGAAAAATCCTATTATCTGTAGTGAAAAATCCGAGAATCAGGCATAGTTTAGAGAGGCTCTTGGCAACACTGTTCAAGTTTCACTCAAACTTAGATCAAGACAAGGTGTAGAGATGTCTGTCCCAGATCTGATTTTTTTTTCCTTGTTTTTCGTGGGGAGGTGAAAACCTTCATAGGCACTATGCGGATCGACCACGCGTGCTCATAGTGGTGTAGCATTATACTCACTAAAAAACCTCTCATTTTTCAGAACACTACGGCTGAATTGCCTTAACTTCAAGCTTCTGAAGTGATCGCGTTTGGCACGTTACCTTCCAACGAAAGCACCTACAATACCCGACCGTCATTACGTGCAATATCCAACAGTCTTGTTCGTTATAGTCAGCTCAGGCGCAAGATTTGTCTAATCCAGAGCTCAGATTGTTTCGTGGTTGCAATGTCCGCGAAGATGAGTGCGAAGTTGTTGAGCAAAGCTTCTGACCTTAACAGTCATATATTGCATCCACAGTGGTCACTGCTTACTTTATGTAATGGCGAATATGCATGCGACTCATGACGCCTTCACATACGCACCAAATATTTTACCTGGCCCAGATGGAATTTACGCTGAAACCATTTCAGATACGCTGAAACCATTTCAGATATGCTGAAACAAGGTCTAAATCAGCTTATTTCCACACTGAAAATAATATCACTACAAGCCTGTCCTTGGCTTACCAACACACCCTTTCTCCGGTGTGTGATTAATGTCGTGTTCATATTAAAATCTAGTAAGTCTGCCTTAAATATGCCCAAGGATATCATACACATAAGTCTGTCACTGATTGATTTCTTGAGGGTGCCGTGGCGTAATGGTTAGTGTGTGTGCTTACTACGCCGGAGGCCTGGGTTCGAATCCTGCCATCGTCACCTGAAAAAAAAGACTTGTTCTTTTTCACGGTCCCCACCTCCGCAAGGGTCTGACAAGCCCTCCGAGAGTATCATTTGTCTTGAAAAACTTCTCAAAGTGCCGTTCGGATTCGGCAAAAAATTGTAGGTCCCTTTGTATGTAAAAGAAATTAACACACCAGCATACATTGTTGAGAAGTTGGCCCTGGTTCACCTCGAGCTGTTGCGCCACTCTATTTATTTATTTTTGATTGATTTCTTTGTACCATCGTGTGTTCAAAGAATGATTTGTGATGTTCGAGTTTTCAGGGGAGCTCAGCTGTCAATTGATCACCACATGGAGCTGTGTAAATTTTTTTTCAGCGATAGTATTCCTTTGCCACCCACGCGGAACCCAAAATCGGTGACCTGCATACGGTGGAAAAGGTTGCAGGATGCGCTCTCTGACTTTAGAGAGCGCTTTGCACAACAAGTTTCGGAAACATGTGAAAAAATTCCATCTGACCTTTTGAATGTAGAGGAGGAATGGTAGTTGCATCTGGCGGAAGTCATTGCCTCAGCAGGAAATGTTTGTGGAGTGAAGCGGCTTGGGGTAGCGGCTGGTGGTGAGAAAAGAACTGCCAGGTAATAACGCCTGGAGTTCAAGAAGCCATCAGAGAGAAGAAGAGAGCCTACATTCTGTGGATCCCAAGTAGAAGCTTAACTTCTCTAGCCCGGTACAATGAGACGCAAAGAAGTTCCAATCAGGCAGTCAGAACAGCCGAGGAACAGACATGGAAAAAGTTCGGCGAGAAGTTGAACCATGATTACAGATCTGCAAACAAGACGTTTTGGCATACTATTCGCTGGCTAAGCAGAAGCACGGATCCTGTCAAAGGCGGATGAAAACACTTAAGGCTACTTCGAGAGGAAAATTCTTCGGACGATTTACGGTCCCGTCTGCATAGACGGAGAGTGGAGGAGGAGATGTTACATCGAACTGTATGGGCTGTACACTGGGTGGCGAAGCTTGTTGGCTGAGGCCCAGGTCCACCCCGGACTGTAGCGCCACCTTAAGTAAGTAAGTAAGTAAGTATTCGTCGGCAAAGAGGAAAGAAGTTGATTATCGTTCAACGGCTAAAATCTAAGGACGACACTTGGATTTTAGACACGAATTAGACACTTCTTCTAAATGCGAGCGATGTCTTGCGCAAACGGAGAGAGCACTTTTCGGAGTTGCTCAACAGGGAACTGAAGATAGCATTCCCACGGCGGACGAGATTGGGGCGGAGAATAGTCCCACAGTAGACGAAGTCACTGAAGCGATTAAATCGCTAAAAGTTGGCAAGTCTGCTGGAGTTGATGAAATGCGGCCAGAAATGCTGAAGGCAATGGGTGAAGAGGGTGTTAAATGGCTAACACGTGTCATTAAGTTGCCCATTTTCAGAAAAGGGAACAAGAGAGATTGCGCCAACTATAGGGGCATATCTCTCTTAAGTGTTCCGGGAAAAGTATTCGCGAAGGTGTTGGAAACGCGTTCCAGAGCTGTGATCGAGCCTTTGTTACGGGAAGAACAGTGCGGCTTTCTGCCTGGCAGAGGCACAACCGACCAGTTTTTACTCTAAAGGTTATTCTTGAGAAGGCCTGGAAATATGCCAAACCGGTCTATGCGTGTTTTTTTATAGATCTGAAAAAAGCGTAAGACCGAGTCAGTCAGGGTATACCATGGAGACTTTTGCAGGACTATGCGCTGGGTGGAACTCATCTGAGCCATCCAATCTTTATACGGAAACTGTAGAATCTATGTACGTGTACCTTTGATGTGTGCGTTGGACTTCGCCAGGTCTGTGTTCTGTCGCCGCTCCTTTTCATAGCAAAAATGGACTGGATGCTGAGGCGCACTCTTGGCGAGCAATGTTTGGATTTGGAAGGCGTAAGGATGAGCCATATGAATTGGCCATCATTGCATCATCCAAGGAGGAACTTCAGCGAGCACTGGATAGGTTTACAGCCGTTTGTAGTGATGCTGTGATGAAGGTTAACGTGAACAAATCGGGAATGATGGTTGCTTCCCATACTCCTGTGCAGTGTACCCTGCGCATAAATGAAGTGCCATTGTCACAGGTCTTTTCACGAAACATTACTGAGTTGTCCCGTAGAATTGGCCAAGCTCGAGCAATAGTAAAGGAACTGCGGAACTGCGCCGGCCGGTCATCGGGAAAGCTGATCTTTGGAGTAAAAGCAAAGATCTCAGTTTTTAATTCAGTATTCGTTCCAACCCGTCAAATATAAGGTCATGAAATTTGGGTAATGACCGAAAGAATTAGATCGCTGCTGCAAGCTGCCGAAATGCAAGATTCCTGAGGTGCGTTGCTGGTGTTACTCTAAGGGTTGGGGTGAAAAACGTCAGTACGGGTAGACATGTTAATGTTGAGTAGCTACTTTTCCGAGTGGAAAGATCAATTCTTCGATGGTTTGGACATGTTGTTCCCCTACAGACTTCCTAGACAGGTCAGATGTGAGTTCGTCGCCTCCCTGGTAGGCCAAGAATCAGGTGGTGGAATCAGGGGTGGAATCGGCTTAGGTGATCTATGATAAGTGATGTCACAAATCAAAAAAATTCGTCTGCGTAAACTGTGATCATCACAATTTTCTTGTGACAGCTCCCGATCAATCACCGTCAAAATCAGCTGGTCACCAGTTTTCAAACTTTCGGGTAAGTTGGTGTTTTTGCCTACTCTTAGGCTGCCTTTCTGCAAAAATTACAGATCATAGCCTATTCCACCCCAGGTTAAGAACATCTCCGAGACCCGTCTGGGGATCGCGCCTGAGTCCCTTGAGTTGGTGGGAAAGATCGAACGATGGAAGGACCTTTTAGCCGCCCTCGCTCTGCGACCCTTCTAAGGATAAGCCGTGACTGAAAATGATGATGATGATATTTTTTTGAGAGCATCAGAACTTGTAAGTTTTTTTCTTTCATGCGAAAAGCTGTTTTGGGTTTGTTTCTCAGGTTTGATTTACCTTTCAATTGGAAATCACCTTCTGAATCAAGCCAAGGCAAATGGTTATTAACTAACATTTTGAAAGGTTAAAAACACCGTTTTTATGTTCTTGCACGTATAGCTTTGCCCTCTAAGGACTGTGACCTTACACCTCGAAATATTAGCGCTGTGATTCTAGGTCCAACCCTTGTGCATCCTTCTGTTTACATCTTCCAAATCATCAGCAGCTTAACTACAAGTAGCCCCTAATTTATCCTCATCCCTTTGAGGCTCGACATTGCTCCCCGATGATTTCAATAACTTGCCGGCCTCCTTATCTTGGTCCATAATTAATTGACTTCTATTACCGGGTATATAATGCGACCGCATCCTACCCGGAGCCAGGAAAAAAAAGGTCCCCTAGACCAATTTACGTAAATTTCATTCACTCCTTCTTCGGTGTTAGCAGCATCCCTTTTGCACCATCCCGGATGGAACATTCCGTGCAAGCCCCCAACCGTGTCATCCCATCTGGCTTTTATGCGAACATTTGTCAAACTTCCTATCGAGCCTCGCCTAATGCCTCTCTGGCACATACGTCAACGTACATTGACACACATGCACGTAAGGCGAAAAAAAATACGAAACACACCAAAAATGATTCGTGTATACGCTATAGAGCTGGAACATATTGTTATCTACTCATCCTGATCCTTATTACCTTTTGCACTTTTGTTTAGAGACGAATATCCTTCATTAGGTCGGTGTGTGTCTCTCATTCCGGCGATATTGTAGGTATATCATCCGCATGGAGCTGCTCAGCCCCCGTTACCCGCTAATGGAGGATGAGGCAAAAATGTACACAGTCCCGTTCCGTTTTTTATGTACCAAATATCCGAATCAGAATTGCGAGACAGCAGAAGATCCTTTTTTTCTTTGCTCGGTGCGCCTCGGCACCGAAAACAAAAAACATAACCGAGCTCGAGCTATCGTAAAGTTTTATGGCATTATTACTCTTTCGGGTGTTTTATAGCGAGCCAAACCGGGGAAAAGTGCTGAAAATTCGGATATCTAGCCACCAGCCCGACCATGTGAATGTATCTCGACACACATTTCCGATGCTGGAGTTGAGTCTTTCATGGCTGCTTTTGCTTTGGATGGGTTCTTTGTTAAATAACATTCTCAATCTACGTAATTTAATAATGCACAGGCGGAGCGGCGGGCGGCGGATGGAGTCGTTTTTTTCCAACTGTTTCGTTCGTCCTGGCCGTGTCTCCCAGGGGATTCGATAAGGCATACAGTAATAAAAATGAATTAGACGAAAAAAAAAGAGAAACAATCTCCCAACTGATATGCGTAAGTGACGGCAAAGGACTTTCTTTTTTTTCGACATTCATGTGTGGGTATTAGGTGCGAGCATGTTCCAAATATCCTCGGAGTAGCATAAATTATCTACCTCCTCAGCCCTGAGAGCTACATCGCATCGGCATTGCTTCCTAGAAGACAAAGAGCGCCACCCCTCACAACGCACCTGAAGATGACTGCGGTGAGAGTGAATTAAAGCACTTTGACGGGCTAACAAGTTCTTTCGAAGCCATATCACTTTGAAAGCAGCCACTCAGGCGGCTAATAAGTGCCGAAGAAAGAAATGTTTCCGAACACCTCTCGCTCTAGTCCAGGGACAGATAGAGAAAAGGATTAATTACACTTAATTTGCGGTTGACTAGCGCCGATGATGATGCCGGAGGAAGAAGCAAAAATAATTCCACTAATTAACACTTAATGGCCGGGCCTAATGATAAAAATCCATTATCGTCCAGACGGGTCCTTCAGTTCGAGAATCTATATGAAGTGGCCCGCTAGTGGCTGGTCCTTTAGTTTCCATCGGGGGGATATTGGGGTCGCATCTCGGAAAATGGCAACTAAGTTTCACATTGACAAGTCAACTACGTGGTGGGTGACGACACCAGCCCAGCGAAAGAAGTCGAATTCGAAGTTTGCCCAGGATTTTGTCGACTTCATTCGGCATATATCACTGCACTGTTACTCGAGGATGGTGGATGTTTCCTTTGGATTTTGGGAAAAGTATGATTATGGAAAGGGATTTTCTTTGGTTGCTTTCACAATCCATTTGCAATTTTTTGGTCCTGCCATCCTCCTCCGCAGAGTGATTTGGTTCTTTGTGCATGTGGTTGCTGGATGCCTGTTGATAGTGTTCCTTTCAGACGCCTGGGAGGCATTCGTCAAGGAGTACTTTGCCATAACTTTGTACGAGCCGTTGTATCCAGTCGAATTGGTGGCATTCCCGGCAGTTACAATTTGTTCGAACAATAGGATTTCACGCCGGGCGGCCGAGCAGTATGCACAACAATTGTAAGTCAAATGAATAGGACCGAACGAAGATCTGTTTGTGATGTTTGCTTTGTTGTTTGCTTGGCCTGGTATTTGACGTTAGAAGCAAAATCGACCCGGAGAAAAGGAACACAACATTTTTCATGGACCGAATACAGTATTTGAGTTTTCTGTACACCAGGGAGACTGTGGTCGAAACGCCTGATTTGCTGCAGTTCCAGCAGTACTTGGACCTGCACGATACACTGGATAACGAAAGTGATTTCAATACATTGAAAAAGATGCGAATGGTGAGTAAGGAGTGGTGTGGATAGGTCGTAGTAATTTTTGTTCCAAGGGTGTATTATAAGTCGGAGGCATTATAGACATCCAATTAATTTTTATTTTACATGAAACGATTGAAGAGTTTAAAGTGTCTTTTTCTTATTAAAAGCGAAATGTAACATTTTCTCTTAAATTATAGAACGCAAATTCAATAAAAGGTCGTATTGACATGAATGGCGTCAATTCATTGCAGAGATAATGTTTTCACAGAAAATGAATATTAAGTGACGATGCATTGACATGAAACGTTGACACACATGGAAATAGCACTAACAACCACGCTAGTGCTTCACTACACGCTATGCACATTTTAGCTACGAGACTAAAAAATTAACGCATTAACCTTGACAATGTTGATTAGACTGTCAATGCCATGACGACTTACGATGACGGTTTTATTAGTTCAAGCTCAAAGGACTTTTATTGGATTGCTAAAACATGTATAAATATGTACTAAATAGAAATATACAAACAGAAATAAACAAAAGTTTTATTGACTTGGCTTATAGCCAATTACAAGATTGACATTTTTATAACCGACCCAGGGTATATTAAGTTTCATATATAGTTTGTAACGCAGAGAAATAATCACCGTAGACCCCTAAGACCTTTTAGAGATATGAATGAGACCGACAGGAGAATCGTTTAAGCCGTCTCCGTCTGCTCCTCTGTATGTAAACAACTTTTAGGCCTTAAATTTCAAACTGGAATCAGACCAAGTTTGAAAATTAGTTGAATCCGCCCGCAGACACGCCCACTACAAGCCTGTATGTGCGACCATCTCCAATTTTAAAAAATACTTTTTTCACACTTAAGCTATGTTAAAACGGTGCTAGCACACTGATTTTTAGTATGTTACACTGCTTTATGATTGTCTTTGAGGCAACAGAAAAAGTTTGTCGTTTACATTGACCACGCCCACTTTTTAAGGAATTTTAACTTAACATTTCTGTTTTTCAATAAATATATAAGAAATTTGATAAAAATATATAACCAAAATTCATTTTCTATATTTTTTGTATATATAATATACGTCTCCTCCTACTTTTGTAGGCGTGGCTTAAAAAAAATTGTTGTTTTCCTTAAAATGACGGGGTTTTAGTCCGAAATGCAACCAACTTGCGTTAAGCATTCAACTGTTATATTTTTACATCCCGCCCATTTTTTGGAGGCGTAGAAGCTTTCTTTTTGGTAGTGTTGGGTATTTGGTAGGGAAGCTTTTGCTTAGGCACTGTTGCACTTTCTCACTTGTTTTTAGCAATTTTCCTTGAATTATAGGTTACAAGAAGTCATAAGAACATACATTTCAAAAGCTGCCTTCAATGATGAAGTCTTCTGCAGGGCTACCGCTGAGCGACCAAAGTCGCTATTGGCAACCATTTTTTTCCTTAGCGACCAAGGGACGACCTTTATTTGAAAGCTTTTTCAAAAACACAAATGAAAAGCTTCACATTTTTAGCTGCAATATTTCAAACAAGTTATTCGAAACTATGTAAAAGGCCTCTAGCCCAATGAATGCGTTGCGCCCGTCACGCCGAAGTTCACTACTGACAAAACGGTTAAATACGCACGTTCTTATAGAAAGCGGCCCATACCATTGTTGAAGAAGTAAGTAATTATTCCGTACTGACTTTCGCGTAAAAGAACGCGTCTGAGTTATCAGTTGTGCAGCTGATAAATATTTATTTCATGTATTAGGTTGAATTGATCGGTTAGAGCTTTCGCGAAGTCCACTGTGCAATTTTTGTAAAACTCTTCCTCTAAAGGTCTTCTCCTGGTGCTTTGCTTTTTTTTTAAAAAAAATTGGATAATTTTCTGGACCTCTTCTGAGGAAAAATGGGCATCTAAAAGGTTATCGATGAATAAGAGAGCTACATAAAGGTGAGTCAGGGATGTTTGTTGGGCATTGCGTAAGCTCTAAAAGTGATCCTTAGTGAAACGGTCTCCTCATATCTTGGGAGTTCATATCAAGAGTCCCCCATTTTTGAAATCTCAAAATTTTGTGGGAAATCCCGTATAAAATTGTTGATCCTGAAGATGCTCGATGTCGTATAAATATAACAACAAACCCTGTATAAAGCACTCTAGTGTTATAAAGGATTGACTGTAAGAATGCTTTAAGCTATGCACCATCTTAAGCCCGTTTAAGATTGCAACAACTATCAAGTTCTTGACTTTTCCCTTTTTTAATCATGAATAAATTTTTTTTGCATACAGCTCGCTCCTCGCTGCGAAGATATTCTGCTTAACTGCTCCTTATCTGGTGAACCAGTAGATTGCATCTCTAATAAGACCTTTAAAACTATCCTTACAAGTTCAGGCTACTGCTGCAGCTTCAACTCTAACAACCTGTACGAACATTTAGCCACCAGAAGGTTTTATTCAAAAAATAAAATCAAAACCATTTCTAGGTACAAATCTCGTACGGCGGCAAACCGGTTCGCAAGCCCTGAACTAGGGCTCACTGTTATCCTGAATACAAGCTCGAACGACATGCACGCTCCTCTTCTGAGAATCGATGGAACTTCTGTAAGTTTTCGACTTTCGGATGCCCATATAAAATAAATTACTTCTTTTGTATTACTATTTCAAGGTTATGATCCACTCACCCTCGAAGTTCCCGGAAGGTTCTTCTGGCGGCTCTGTGGAGACTTTTATCATAAATGGTCTGGACAACTACCTGTCGCTTTCACCACACATAGTCGACAGTGTGCCAACACTAAGACAATTTAGTCCCAAAACCGTGAGTATGCCTTTCTCAAACCAGTGGGGATTTTTTGTACATGCTCCAAACTTTCGCAGCGCAATTGCTTCTTCGATGATGAAAGTCCGAACCTCTACAAACTGGGAGGCAACTATTACAGCTTCAATAATTGCATTTCTCGGTGTCGCATAAGGAGCATCCTTGTCCTTTGCAAATGTCTGCCGTTCAATATGCCCTTCGAGCTGGCTCCGAATGGCACAAGGACGGTATATTGTACCTTGCAGCACCTTGAATGTCTTCTGAGATACCGGTGTGAGTATGAATGCGTAAGGGTGAGCAATTAATGGATGATTTTTAATTTCCGCTCTGTAATGATGCCAGAGTTGGCGAGCAGGAGTTGAAAATTGATTTTTTCCCCACAGGATTTCCATGATCCTAGCTAATTTTCATTTACACAGGGAAAAACCTTTATATGTGAAAGGCGTTCCTTTTCACATTAGAGGATAACGCGCAATAAGAGCACTGTAATCAATTTATCCCATTACAGTCAAGTGGAGAAATGTCCTGGTGAAGAGAGAGACGATACCGGGCCTTGAAAGGGAAATCGAGGACGCACTGTTTTGCCCTTACTGTTTGCCGTCGTGTAACAACATCGTATATAAAACGCGCTTAAAAACGCTGCCGGTTAGCACAACATTAGAGGACGTTCAGAGGTAAGAATGCACGTTGTCGCTGGTTTTATGACGAACCTTTGTTGGAGCTGTCAACGAGCCGTCAGACAGGCCACCACAAGAACAAAAAACGTCCTTTGACATTGGCACTTTATATGCAGACTGGTTTATTGTTCCAGATCGCGTCCTGAGGATGTCACAGTTTTAAGGGTGTACTTTGACGAGCCATATACCAAGTACTACCGGCAAATTGTTAGGAATTCCTGGTTCGAAGCGTTTAGTAAGTACTAAACTGAAGCGATGTACCTATGTGTGTGTGTAATGGAAATTTACGCGGTGCCTCATTTTATATAGGCACCATTGGGAATTACTGCGGCATTATCATTGGATTCTCGTTGGCTGCCATGTGTGAGGTGGTGTACTTTATAGCTCGACAAATTGCTTTGGCTCTAAAGCAGGGACAGCGAAATGGGCATCAAGCATTAACCATTTACCCTTAGGCGCGGTGGGCTATAAATTCGAAGGTGTTTCCGAGGCGGTAAGCTGCAGCTTTAAAGAAAATGTTATGTGTAATCGCAGGTTTTGTTTAGTGTTCTTGAAACCTTTATGCCTGATGATCTATATAAATACGGAATTATGTCAATGTGCTATCGACACACATAATGTGCGGGCAATCGATGTATTTATTGTTAACAACTTAATGTAGTGTTTTATGTCGTAATAAAGAAACGATTTGGTGTTTATTGAAATGTACATTATTCAAAAGTTGTTCTCTTTATGGGGCTCGAAAAAAGAATTCAAGGAGTCGATGTCAAAAAGATGACAGGCGATAAAACTGCTTCCTTCCATTGGGTGTGAGACTGCTAAAGTCGTATTTTAAGAAAAACTTAAAATTTGTTTTAAATGTTTTTAGTGTTTCTTCAATTCATTGCTGATCTGATCAGTCAGATTTTACTTCAAATCGAGAAAAGGCCTGGCTTTTGTCAAATACTTAAAACTGACCTTAGTTTTACCTTGTAACAATATACAGGTACATAAAATTATATATTAGATAGAGAAGAGTAGAAATACCTGAAAGAGAAAAAATAAAAGAAAATTAATTTCAATACTTTTACAAATACCTTGTAGACTTAAGGATGATTTTCGTAACGTTGGTAGGTCCAAAATTAAGGTGAAAGCATCAGAAATTTAGTTGATCTATGAGCACGCGTTACTAAAGTATTATGTATGTATAGATTTTTATTTCAGGTGAAGTCAGTACATATGGCGCAGCGGGGAATACGGCGCACTTCAAATTTATTTTCTAGAAATTTGTTTGGATTCAAGGGTTTTTTTGTAAAGTAAATGTTAAAAAAAAGAAAAAACAATTCGAGTCCGTAGAGTAGAGTTGAAATGTTAGCGGCCGGAAATGTCGAAAGAAAAAACTGTGTGCGGTTCACCGGCAGGGTACGATCCTACAACTCTTACTTGTCGCGAGTAATGCTCTGCCAAATGATCTACAGTGCACACGATTGATTCTTTGTCCAGATTCGAGCACCATTTTCGCCATTTTTTCGACCACCATTTTCGCCTTACGTATGCCACATTCGTCGGTATTCTTTGTAGCTGATTAGGGATGGCGCATAGAAGACTTGTGTTAGTGAATTTCGCGCACTGCTGCTTGACTTCGTGTAACCGAGATGGAAGTGGGCTGTGGTGCAGATGGTAGCACCTATGACCGACGATTGGAAGGTCCTGGGGTTCGAATCCAGGTCCAACCGAGTTATTTTCGTATGTTTTAAGTTTTTAGGTATTTAAAATTAAGCTTAGACGCACAAACTTGTAGTGATTCTTGGTTCTTTTTTGGTACGTACAAAGTGTGAAAATTGATTAAATCTGCCAACGGCCACGCCCACTACTGGCTTCAATGTAAGACAACCTCTTCTTCTTCTTTTTCATGTAGGCGCGAGGTTATAATCTGAAGTGATGGATTATAACCCTCCCACTCTACTGCATTCCTAATGGTCCGCTTGTGGGGTACGCCGATTTGACCTCAGAATATACCGGCAGGCCACCCGGTTTTTAAATGCTGTTATCGTTGCATTTGTGTGATCCATGAATGTTTAGGCCTTCCTCTCCTTCGCGATTGTGCTGGAATGTTGATTGGCATTGCCTTTTTGAGGGGGTTCGAAGGATCTCTCCTTTGAACGTGGCAACACCAACTGAGCCGGTCGTGCTCCATTTTTCTAACGATAGGTTCTTTTACATGGAGGCTTCCTTGGATCTTCGTACTTCTTATTCTATCTCGCTTTGTTACTCCTGCTTTCATGCAAAGCATCTTCATCTCAGCTGCCGTTAATTTGCTCTCATATTTCTCAAGCGCCGGACGCACAACTGCGGTGTAGCTTATCCTTTCAGTCTAGGGAAATTTTTCGGTCACAGAAGATAGCGGAGTTTTCTCGCCACTTCATCCACCCCACGCTTACGCGGTGATTGATGTCGTCATCACAGTTTGCTTTGCTATTGATCATAGACACCAGGTACTTGAACTTTTCGCACTTGAAGGGAAGCACATTTCCATTCAATTTAAGGTCTGGAATCGACTCAGGTTGGTCAGAGAATGGGCAGCACAGGTACTTTGTCTTCTTATGGCTTATACGATACCCATTCCCCTTTAAAACATCCACCCATATGTCAAGTGCTCGCTGTAGTATGGATGTATGATCTTTATTTATGATGGCCCCATCGTTAGCGAAGAATAACTGATGTACTTTCGGGTCCGTTAGTTTTCCTTCAAGCAGATAATCAAGGACTATAATGAAAAGCACAGTACTTAGAACGCTTTCCTGGTGTACACCGTCTTTAATTGAGAACTCATCAGTACTTAACGGGTTTCCCAACCTCGTCGACTGTGATGTCTGGTACTTCTTCGCGGTTAGGAGTAGTCTCTTCTGGAAAGTGGTGCCTGGGAAACTGTTCGTTCAAAAGTCCCTCACAATACTGCGGCCACTTGTGAAGAATTTTGTCGTCATCCACAAGAAACTGTCCCTGTGCATTGTTGATGAACTTTGGCGAACGAATCTCCTGGGCGTTTCTCCTCCTCTGAGCGGCAATTTTGAAGATTTTAGCCCTTTATTTAAGGTGTTTTATCGAAGGTCCTGTGTGGCCTGATGCGTATTAGCAGCGGAAGAGGAAACTTACTCCAATTCCTGATACAGGCTCTTCATTATCTTTGCTTGAACCTGGGCGCCCTTCTTGTTAGCAAGACATTTGAGGTGTCTATATTTTAATTCCAGGCGAACCATTTCATCTCTGTTGTTCGAGGAGCACTTCTTCCATGCCTTGAATGCCGCTTTCTATCCACTTATAACTTACGTGCAAAATATTATAGTAGATTCGACAAAGTCTTCTTCTTGTGCATAACTGGGATGACTGCGTCGTCTATAGCCGATCCCCTCCATCTATGCAGTCGGGACAATAAATCAGCCGAAAGATTTTCATAACTAATCACTTTTATCTGATTTATTATGTGAGCTTCGCCTCACATAAAATAAACCTTTGTTAGGTATTTCCCATATGGCGTAAGCCACTTTCTAAAATCTCATTTAAAAGTTTAAATATTGCCAGTTATCGGAAGGATAGCAAGTACTAAGGTAACAGTTTTTCAACTAAAGTGGCTGGGATGACAACGTCGTTTAGAAGTCTGCCAGAACTGCAACATCAGACCCCTAAGTGATTTACTTTGAAATCAAGGTGGGTTTTCAGAGACGAAACGGAGGTCGTATTGACTAAAAGTTGCTAGTCCCCAATTGGGCGCCTGCTCTTCTCAGGATGTGGATAGTGCGATGCTCACCAGACATGATGGGTAGCGGTATAAATAATATCCGGGGAGGACCAAACCAAAAGCATAAGCAAACATAAAATCCAGGAGCGTCTCCCTCGAAATTAGTTGTTTACTGGCCGCGTCTGTTATTAATTACAAAAATGACAAAAAATAGTTGCATGCCAGACGTTTTTATTGAATTTTCTGCTGGATTCTGTAATGATTTTATTGCTTTTCTCCGTAAAGGCATAACTTGAGGGGTACAACCCGGCACAAGGGGGTAAGCTTGTGGAGGACTTTCATGTTCCGTAGTGGCTCATCAGCGCTTGTGTTACATCAAGATGTCTTTTCCTTTCTATATCTTCTACTCCCAATTCAATCCACTAGCGATGTTCATAACTTCTTGAGCTCATTGTAAAAAAAAAAACTTCCAATTTCCTTCCTTCCTTCCCCTCTACTCCGCATCTAGGCCTTTCTTTAACGAGACTGACTCAACGCCTGTTAACTTTACTTATAAAAAGATAAACAACAAACCTTTATTCGTTAACTCCGTACAAATCCAGTACTCGATTTTTTTTTCCGTGGGTAGGTAAAAACCTTCATAGGCACTATGAGAATCGAACGCGCGTGCTCATAGTAGTGTGAGATTCTTACTCACTAAAAAAACCTCCCAATCTTTGTAAGACTACGACTAAGTTTCCTTAACAAGTAGTTCATGCTTATGTATAGTAATCGCGTTTGGCAGGCTACCTTCCAACGAAAGCACCTGCAATACCGTCATTATGTGCGGTTTCCTCTTACGACGCTAGATCCAACGGTCTTGTTCGTTGTAGTCGGCGTGCAAGATTTGTCTGATCCAGAGTTCGGATTATTTCGTGGTTGCAATGGCCGTGAAGGCGAGTGTGAAGTTTGCGAGCAAAGTTTCGTACTTCGTCGGTCACGGTTGCGATTCCTAGATCTCGATGTAAATCGCTATTTCTTACATACCATGGGGCATTTATAAAAGTTTCTAAAATAGATATGTTGCTTGGTTTGGTACAACCCCAAAGTTGTATACCGTACGTCCAAGATAGTTTTAGCACTTGCTTATACAATAGCAGTTTGTTATACACGCTTAGTTTCGAATAACGTCCGATAAGCCAATTCAGTTCTCGTAGCTTGATTTCAAGTTCATCGCGTTTCTTTTTAACGTGTGGCTTCCACTTAAGTTTTGCGTCTAGGGTCATGCCTAAATATTTCGCCTCGTTTGCGTACGGAATTTGTACCGAGTTTATAAATAGAGGTAAGTTGATTACCCTCTTGTAAGTAAAATTTACACGCGTTGATTTTGTCTCATTTAGGAGGATTCGCCAGGCCTTTGTCCATTCGCATATTTTATTCAAAGCGCGTTGGAGTTTTCCCGTTGATAGTTTGACTGTCTTATCCGTAGCGAGGATAGCCGTGTCGTCAGCGAACGTGGCTACAGTCGTTATCTCTACTTGAGGTACATCTCTTGAAAAAAGTAAAAACAGTGTTGGACCGAGGACGCTACCTTGTGGAACTCCGGCTTGTATTTCTTTGAGTTCTGAGTATTCGCTCCCGTATCTCACTCGAAATAGTCTGTTGTCAAGATAAGACTCTAAGAGTTCATACATTTTTTCCGGCAAAGCTTTCCGTACCTTATATTTTAGGCCTTCGTGCCAAACTTTATCAAAGGCTTGGATACGTCAAGAAAAGCGGTAGAACATATCATTTTCGCTTCTAAGGCTTTCTCAATTTCATTAGTTATTCGATAGACCTGGTCAATTGTTGAATGTTTGACCCTAAAGCCGAATTGGTGATCCGGAGTCAATGGTCTTTCTTCAATTATTGGTTACAGTCGTTTGAGCGCAAGTTTCTCGAAGACTTTAGATATAATCGGCAGAAGCGAAATCGGTCTATATGATTTTTTGTCGTTCGGGCATTTCCCTGGTTTCGGAACCATTATTACCTCTGCGACTTTCCATTGCCGTGGAACGTATGAAATTCTCATTGATGCGTTTATGATGTAGAGAAGCTTGACTAACGCTCTTTTCGGTAGCTCCTTCAAAATTTCCCCAGTAATTAGGTCGTAGCCTGGAGCTTTGTTATTCTTCAAATTTCGGATTGTTTGACGAAGTTCAGACAGTGTCACGGTTTTCAAATGTACTCGAATGAAGCGAAATATCTAGGAATGACTCTAGACGCGAAACTTAAATGGAAGCCGCACGTTAAAAAGAAACGAGCTCGAAATCAGGTTAAGAGAAATGAATTGGCTCATCGGAAGATTTTCGAAACTAAGCGTATACAACAAACTGCTTTTGCATAAGCAAGTGCTAAAACTATCTTGGACGTACGGTATATAACCCTGGGGTTGTACTAAACCAAGCAATATATCTATTTTAGAAACTTTTCAAAATAAGACACTCAGAGCAATCGTTAATGCTCCATGGTACATAAGAAATAGCGATCTACACCGAGATCTTGAAATCGCAACCGTGACTGATGTAACAAACTTTGCTCGCAAACTTAGTACTCGACTTAGCGGACATTGCAACAATGAAATTACCCGAACTTTGGATCAGACAAATCTTACGCGCCGACTACAACGAATGAGACCGTTGGATCTAGCAGCATAAGATGAAACCGCATAACTTGACGGTACTTGAACTTAGTTGTGGTCTAACAGAAAATGGGAGGTTTTTTAGTGAGTAAGAATCTCACACTACTATGAGCACGCGCGGCCGGTCCTCGTAGTGCCTATGAAGGTTTTTCCTACCCACGCAAAAAAAAAAAAAAATTTCGGCCAACATGACCAGTACGAAGACTACCAGGGGGCATGCGAACAACGTGTCTATACCATCAAAGAATAATTGATCATTCCACTGGGAGAAGTAGCTGCTCAACATTATGATTCTCACAAATACTAACGTTTCTCACTCTATTCCTAAGAGTAACACTAACAACGCACCTCAAACCTCATTTCGGCAACATGTACCCGCGATCTAATTTTTACGGTCATCACCCAAATTTCATGGCAATAGATGAAGGTTGGAATTAACACTAAATTAAAAACTGAGATCTTTGCTTTCACTCCAAGCTCAGGTTTTCTGATGACCCGCCGGCGCAGTTTTGATGACCCGCCGGCGTCAGGTGGATGTTTAGCCCCCTATGCTCCCCATTGCCAACTCCAAAGGTCAATATTGTCCATTCCGAAGGCCAACCATTCCATTCAATATTGGCAAACCATTCCGAAGACTTAATTACTGTCATGATTTTGTTCTTGACAATGTTTGGCCACTAAACGATCGCTATGTCGTCAGCTAAGACAATTATTTTCGAGGTCCTGGGTATCCGGAGTTTGAGTAGTCACCACACATAAGATTGGACAGTAGAGGCCATAGTACGGAACCTTTGGGGACGCCGCCTGTGACGCTGTATTGCTTCATCCCGTCCTGTGTGTCGTAGTACAGTATTCTGCTTCAAAAGGTGTCCGTCATTGCATGCTGCAGGCAGTCCGGCACTCTCTTGGCAGTAAGTGCTCTAAGAGTTTGCTCCAGTTAGCAATGATGAAAGCGTTCCTAAAGTCCAGCCTGATGATCGCACAATGCCGGTATAAGTTTAAAGAATATTTAATTTTTGCAGGTAACTAAGTTTTATTAAATAAAAGCTTTATTGGATGGATGTCGCATATACGTACACAAATGAATATTAGTGTGGGTTTCTGACGAGTTCTGTGCTGATCCAAATTGAAACAGGGAGCCTAGACAGATCACGATCAGTGTAGCGTCATCAGAAAAATATGCCTCTTGTTCCTAGCGGAATCTAGGTAGTACTACTTTTTTGATTGCTGATTCTTGTGTGTTTTTTCTGTTGTTTGGTTACACACAGTGTCCTAGATTTTTAAGGCCGTTTTCCATGTATTTGGGATTATTGAAGCACTCTGTTGTTGGCACTATTCAAAAGGATCTCCTTTCAGGAGGATCGGACAAGCGATGTTGAGGTTCCATTCATCGGGCATATCTTGGAGATGAGCTAGTTGGCTCCTAACCAGATAATTGCCAGCGAATTTTCAAAGTTCAGTAGCTAGGCTGTCAGCTCTGGCTGCTTTGTTGCACTTAAGCCCAGGCAAAGCTGCTTTCTAGCTTAAAATACAAACACCATTCCTGCATGACAGCGGGATTCGGTTCGACTTCGCAGTCATGCAGTCTGCAAAAATTATTGTTGTAAATCATCCAAACCAATTGCAATTTCACTACGATGCTCCCTTTGATTCGGATATGAATGTATGTATTTGCAATTTACCTACTACTAGGACCAGCCCGAGGGAATAACTACCGAATACATTTAACCAGGCGAAGCGTAGACAATGAAATACGTACCTAGTTTCTGTTTCAACGTGTTCAATGTGGACGGACCTCCTAGGAGTAGATTGTAGTTTCCAAAAATCACATGCGTTTCACACGTACTTACAGTTCACATTTGCTCGTAGCCGGAAATTTATTAAAGCCACTGCTGTGTGCAGCATTAAGCATACTTACCTGGCGTAGGGGTTACCGTGATCATGAAGGCGGTTCCCCCGGGGCGAGGTCTGGCCATTGCACATTCGGCTGGATTGACCTCCGCGATTGTTCCTAATGCGAACAACTCGTGCGTGTAATTTTTGGTAGCCGGGAATGGCGTTCGCGCCGTCCCGACATAAAAGAATTATTGCTTTAATTAATTAAGATTTAGAGTCTAAAAGAGACTTATCTATCAAAGTTTGACGAGATTTATATGGATAATGGAACATGAGAGACTACCTTAGACTACATTAAGCTAGGGTAAACGAGACAAACGGAGAGAAGAAAAAGTGACAATTTCAATGTGGTGCGGCCGCTTCGCGCAGGTGCAGTTTATGCCACAGGGCAAGACCAATAAAGCGTCCCGTAGGCTATAGTAAGATTTTTTCTAAATCAGTTTTTGAATTGGAGGTAAATTTGAAAAGTTTGAGATACTTTTGAAAAGTATCAGAAAGCAAGTGAGTGAGTGCAAGAGTTTGTCAGTAACGAACTTCACATATCCTGCTCTAATTATCAATCCCCAGTTACACCAAATCTTTTTGGTTTTGGATTTTTCGAGCATAGTAAGTTAATCATTTGTTTGTGCGCGCCTAGATTAAGAGGAAAATCTTATTTCCTCAGAGCCATGAGATAATGTATTCAAAGCGGAAACTTAATGCAGGAAAAAAAGTGTTTTCCAACGCCCTTTAAACTTGGGGGGAGCTCAAAGCTCAATATCTGAAATATTTGTCACATCCTATAGTATTTTTCCGATTTAGAGTGAAGTTTTGAAGAAATCAAGTTTAAAAAGATACAACACAATAAAAGTAGACATGGTCAATGGCGTACTTTTACTTTTCTTCCTGATGAAGATTTCAGCAACAATGTCTTCACACAAAATTTGAGTAGGCACCTACTAAATCGAGTTTAAAAAGATACAACACGATAAAAGTAGGCATGGTCGATGGTGTTCTTTTACTTTTCTTCCTGATGAAAGTTTCAGCAACAAAGTCTTTACACAAAATTTGAGTACGCTTCGTTTAACTTGGTCAAAAGGTCCTTAGAAATAAAATGTGAATTTAAGATTGTCGTACAATCAAGTCAATTGGTGGCGTGGCTGTGTGCAGACCTCAGCAAATTTAGTTCATGAGTACAAAATGGTGACCCAATTTTGAAGACATAAAGACTTTATAGGTTTATTATTTCACTGGTCGGTCTCGATCACATCTCTTAAAGGTGTTAGGGGTCTGCGGTGATTATTTTAATGCGTTAGAAACTATAAGCTAAAATTAGTACATATGTATAAGTATTGGATGTGTCTATATCGAGAGAAAAATACTACGGCGAATTTATGGTCCTGAGAGCGAATGGAGGAGAAAATATAACCGCGAACACTATGTGCTGAACAAATATGTGCCTGTAGTTCAAAAAGCCAAACCAAGAAGGCTATATTGGCTCGGTCGCATCGATCGGATGGACAATAATGCTCCATCCAAGGGGGTCTTCGAATCCAATCGCCCAGGTTCGAGACGACCAGGAACCCCTAAACTCCGTTTTAACGACCAAGTCATCGCAGAGGCCGTGCAGCGTGCCCAGGATCACCAGGCCCTATTTAACCAGGCCTCCGTGAGTCGGGAGCCCTATAACCAAGTAAGTAAAATTATTACACCCTGCGTTGGTTATAAGGAAAAACTGTCCAACGGATGGCTCTCATGCGCTCAAAAGTAAGGTATGATAAGAGGAGTGAGTGTATCTACACAAATAAGATGGTCGCAAAGCAGGACCGTCCTTTCGCTAAATGAAACGCAATTCGGGCGCGTTTTTTTCTGCTAGAATTTCAACTCCAACTCTACGACTAAATGTTTTAAGGAATAAATAAACCATCAGTCATTCTAAAAACATGACAGTTTTACCATGTCTCGCGGACACTAATCCGCGAACAAATTTAAATCTTCTCGACAAGTGATTTAAAATGAATCCCCTCATAAATATTATTCACCCTATTAACACACCTATATTTTAAGCCATATTCAAGCCTTTTTGCACACCTTCGTTACATTTTGACAATCGAGAAGAGAAAGTGAAACTGTTAACGCATGACAGATCTGTCACAAACACGTTTTCTTTTGGAATTTGCACAACGAAAATCTTTTTTTGTTCTCGGGAAATCTCATCTGCATTGAGAGAAATGACAAAAAAGAGTGCTCGTTTCAAATAAATCCTATTTCGTCCGGTGAAGCCGCTCTGGGATTAACCTTTAACCGCCTCCCGCTAATAGCAGGTTTATGGCCGGTGGAGACACAGTATTACATAAGCTTTAAGTGAGCGTTAGCATATAAAATTCGCCAAAATATACCGGATGCAGAAAAGTATAAAAGGTAAAAATCATGTAATTTAGGTTTTCGTTTGTTAGGATTAGGATATGGCTTACTTACACTATTAATTACACATAACAACACTGGGTCTAACTGTCATGTTAATTGATATATTTTTAACAAGATCCTCCCATGTTCCCGTTGTCGGTCAGTGGTGCTCTGCACCCAGTCACACATCACACTTTCATCTCGGGGTGCTTAACAGCCTATTATGTTCTGCTAGCATAAATAAAATTGCACTCATTATTCGCGGCATTTTTTTCGAAATTAATAAAAAACAATGATTTCTTATGTCGGGACGGCGCGAACGCCATTCCCGGCTACCAAAAATTACACGCACGAGTTGTTCGCATTAGGAACAATCGCGGAGGTCAATCCAGCCGAATGTGCAATGGCCAGACCTCGCCCCGGGGGAACCGCCTTCATGATCACGGTAACCCCTACGCCAGGTAAGTATGCTTCTTGCCGCACACAACGGTGGCTTTAATAAATTCCCTGCTGCAAGCAAATGTGAATTCTAAGTACGTATGAAATACACATATAATTAATTACTAGAAACTACCCCGAGACCCGAGGAGATTCACAGCTCCCACACAACATTTTGCAAGTGTGATATGAATCGGGTACGAAATTAGCCTCAACGTAGTTTTATTAGAATTTAACACAGGTAAATAGGTCTGATGCTTATCATTAGAAATCGGTTCAGCTTTAAACACTGACTTGAAGGATGATTTTTGCTTTCAATTATGTACTTGTCTGTGCCGACTGGTGGATATGGCAATGGAGTCTGGAAATCAAATACCGAAACGATATTGCCCTCAAAAATCTTCTACACTAACTGAACCTGAACATTCTAGTAGTGATATTCCTGCCAGGTCGTCCAGGCTATCAAAGAACCTAACTCCTAAAAAGGTTAACCGTCAACGTTATGTCCACATCAGAATCTTTCCTGGTCAGTTCCTCCGTCATTTCATTCCACGCCACGACAAGTGCCCAGGAACCCAGCAGAGTAGAACTGCGTGAAGCCTTATTTCTCTTAATGCCTTGAGGCAGTCCTTGACACATTTGGAGTACACGAGGTTGGAGTCCAGGGCTATAAGTGCTGCTTGACTGTCAACACATATGGTGGTTTCCGTTGCCGGAAGATCCAAGATTGAACTATCTGCGCAGCTCTCTTCACCGCATAAATCTCAGCTTGAAAAACACAAACATATCGACTAAATCTCAGTAGTCATTTAGTCGATATGACTGGTTGATGTGCAGTGTTTCTAAGAAGACTTTTGAACCTGTTCCACATTTTGTTTTGGATCCATCGGCATAGATAGCGATACCTTTGATGTTGACATTTGTCTCTACCCAGTCATGTCTATACTTGGTATAGTAACTTTGAATCTCTTATTGAAGGAAAATTGACGTTTCTTATATAATCTGTCCTAGGCATTGTGACTTCCAGAGGTTGTTCTCTCTTAGTCTGAGTGCTGCCTTTGCCGCCACATTTCTTGTAAAAAGCTGCAGAGGTTGGAGGTGCAGCATTATTTCCAGACCTGTTTGAGGTGTGGATCTTAATGCATATGTGATACCTAAGCAAGCTTATACCCAAGCAACCTTCTTCAGATTGTGAAGGTAAGATTTCGTAAAATTTAGGGTACCAATCAGGCACACCCAATAAGATCAAAAGCTAAGCGTCAACGTAAAACATTTTTGAAAGCTCCAACGTTTCGTCATCCATAGACGATAATTGTGAATATAACTTTATTCTTTTATCCCTTTCATAAACTATTTTATGCCACTTTTAACAGTGTGGGTCAGAAAGAGGAACCTAAAACTGTCGACGTGTGACAGATCTGTCACAAGTGTCAAGCTTTCTCAGGAAGTTTAAGGTACAGTCCCTGCGTTCAGCTGAAACAAAAGAAGCTTACGTTTTCGTCAAAATCTTGGAACTAAAATATTGTGCCCACACAAAGTACCTTAGCGGCTGCTGTTCTGCAGCAAACAAATTGTTTTTAAATTGTAAATAATGTCCCGACCATTTACATTGTATTTTGGATTTTACAACCGTGAAGCGGATTCAAAAAAAAAAAATATCCCCCCTATTACAACCCCCTTATTTTACAGCTCGTAAGTTCAATTTCGTAATCAATAACCTCCGCAGGATAGTTTCCACTGCATGATCAAAGTCATTTATCGCCATTTTGTGTAGAGTCGAATTTTCATAAAAGAAAGGAGCATAAAAACTCTTTGAAAACTGTTTTATTTTTATTGAAAAGGAAGAAAATCCCTCCACCAATAAACGCTGCGAGCTTGGCAGACAATTGGGAGACTACTTTATCCCCCTCCTAATATTTCTACCTGTAAACTGAACCTGCCATCCAGTCCCTGCCACAAGAGTTTTTCTTCCCATCTTGTCTTGTAAGTTGTTATAAAAATGAAATTTCCGAAAATGCATTCAGATAAAATGAAGAAAAACTTTATCGCATTTGGAAGAGGCGTGTTTGTGTCCCGAAAAAGTGAACACAAACTGTATAGAAAGGACCAGGAGAAGACAAACACAAAAAACGAAATTTATTTATTAATTCAAGTCCTTCTCTATACTGTAAGCACACACACACAAAGATGATGAAAAGCAAAAAGAATGGATTTTGGAAACGGAATGTGTGCGCCGAGGTGTAGTTTATTCTACAAAGAAAGGCACGATGACGGCACGGCAATATTATGACGGATGCCATTCCATTAAGGACGCTTTGCTACTCTGATACGAGTAGAGGTAGTCTATCAAGGAGCGGCGGCGTCTATTGCGCGCCCTTTTTGCGAGAGTGGTGGAAAGTTTATTTCAAGTTTATTTGAATGACGGAATCGTATATCTCCTTCGCCAGACAAAAATCACAAAGTAATAACTTTTCATTTCGACTTTCGTTTTATTTTTTCTCAACGGTTTGTTAGAACGCCGTGCCGCGCGCGCCTTCGTGTAAAAATGAAGGAGTCTCGTGCAGCAGTAGCATAGACCAACAGCAAATTGTTCAACAGTTGTTTCCATGAAAAAGTTTTAAAATTAAAGCAGATCCTTTATTTTTTTGCCTCCAAATCGTTGTTTCCTTTTTTTCCCTTATTCATTTTAATTAAAACACTTTTTTTCGTGTCGTGCTTTTTCGTTTTTTTAGCCGACAACGAATTGTGTGAAAAGGTAAGTGAGATGTTTAAGTAAATATCTCAACTAGCTTGGAAGGAGTAGTGGTACAGGTCCCTATAAATCCTGCTACAAGTTTACTTAATCTAGGTTGTATAAATCATTAACAGCTTATGAGAAGCCCCCCATTTTTAAATCCCGGTTGTTTGCGGAAGCAGATTTTCTAGGAAAAGAAAAAATCCTTTGAGTGCTTTTTATTTCGATGAAAGCTTATTTAATAAGCTCGAAAAACTCACAAGGATATAGTTTACATTTATTTATGTTTCTTTTATTTTCTGGCGGTATTCGTTTATAAAAACAAATCCAGTTATTAAGGATGATAGAGCGAACAAAAAAAAAAAACAAGAGCAGAAACATGCAAACACTAATCACGAGTCCTTGTCGTTTGTTTTTTGTGGCGCAGGGTACCTATTTCCTCGGCATAGAAAATAATTTAATTAATTTTAAATTTATTGGAGTGCACCAAAATGGCCCATTGAGATGGGATTCGCTCCTTTGTGTTTCACTCTCAAAGGTGCGGCAGTTGCTGATGTATATTTTGTTTTGTATCAAGGACGAGGACTCACCTTAGCCATTTGGCCGGTGTGTTGGAAAAGTAGAAAACAAATATAGTCATCAGTGTCCTTGTTGGTATAGGCACAGTCAGGTGCTGCAGAGAGAGAGCCGGGGCAAAGAAGCAAAACATTTTCGTAATAAAAAGTGATTTTTATGGGATTCTGAAATCATAAAAGCATTCAAAGAGGATTAGGATAATAGACTGAATTGCTGTTGACTTTTGCATCTTTTTTTTCGTTTTGAATAGAAATAATTTTTTACCTTTTTTGTGAGCGATGAGATTTTTGGCTGGAAAACACGGGTGTTGTTTAAGTTTCATTGTAGCTTTAAACAGCGTGAGTGATTATGAAGTGTGACTTCGGATACTTGACGAGGACTGTTAAACACACGATGACTATCGGGAGTCCGCGAGTGAAAATAATTGACATGAAGCCCATCAGGGTCAGCTTATTTCACATTAAACCCGCATAAGGATCTTAATTGAAGATAAACAACTCCTCCGTGTAAAATAATACTCCGACTTAGCCACCGATGCAAGCAATTGGATATTTCCGAAAAACGGTGCCTTTGGTGTTGGCTTTGAACTTTTTTAGCAGAGTCAGATGTGTGCTGATTCTGGTCGTTCACGGCATTCTCTTGACTTATAGACCGGTTCAGGAGTGGCGGCAGCTTGGTGGTCAGTATGTCCGGATAAACCCGAACGAGTTTCAAACTAACAGCGAATAGCTAGGTTAGGTTAAGTAAGGTGGCTGTGGCCGCTCAGCAGGGACACTCCTAAGCCAAAAAAGACCCATTGTGATTCTAACTTTGGTAAGAGCGAGGTTACCAGCACGAGGACCTAAATGTACCCGATTTGGGTAAAAAGATTGAGTCAACCAGTATCACCAAGGTCATCAATCTATGATCGATTGTTAAGGACTTACCCGATATAAGGGTAATGGGGGCTGGGGACAACCGTTTCGGTGTAAACCACTGTCAGCAATATTGTGGGCGCCAGGGAGACAATTGCCTGAAAAACAGGATCCCGACACTGTTGCACCCCAGACACCCAATACCGACTCATTGGAAAAAACAGCCGTCAAGTATGAAGTCATACACGGAGCGGTCTTTCGGCTTTTTTTAAGGCTTAGCGTACAATAATTGCTTACTTTGCAAATAAATTGCTGTTTAGTATATTTGCGACTTTATGTTTTTATTTTCCTTTAATGACAATTTCCGACTTTTTCGGAAATTCTGGCATTTTTTCAAATGCATCCGGATAACTTATTTGTTTCGCTTATATAATATTTATACAATATTTAGATTTCAATTTTAAGAAGATGTAAACGAGTTACTACCTTGCAGTGTAGTGAATAAGGGGGATATTTTTGACTATTTGTCCGATTTTCGAGGTTAAAATTTCTAAAAATATTCCTTTATTGATTTTAAGGCAGGTACTGTTACTTATATGTTAAAAATGTTTACTTGTTGTAACTTGCTACTCAAGTGGTTTATGCTTCCGCAAAATTAAGTTAATAAGACAGAAAAAACTCAGAAGTTATAGGCATTTAGTAGAACTACCATTTTAGTAAATCAACTTAAATGATTTTACGCGTATCTCGAAAACCATACAATCTTTCAGTTCCGCTATATTTATATAGCTTATATTTTTTTCGAAACGATATATGTTATCGTTACCGAGATAGTGGGCGGACACGGTTTTTTAGCTTTTTTTCTAAATTTTTTTGTTTTCAAATCCATAAAACGGCTATTCAGAACCTCTTTTGAATACCGTTATATTTTTTTTGTACGTTCCGCTAGCAATGGCAACATTCTTCCCCAACAATGGGTCACAGTAGGTCAAAGGTTTTTCTGTTTTCGGTTGTAAATGGGGGTGTTTTAATTTATTTTTTTAGCAGTTTCAGAAAATTTTAAGTTAGAAACGTCTTTGAAAATCTTAAAACTTTAGAATTTTCTTCATACATTTTATATACGAACCAAATTTCACCTCAATCGGTGCTACCGCCAAGATATCAAAATATTTTGGAAAATTGTTTTTGAAATGTTGTTGAAGTTTTGGAGCTAGGTTACAGAAGCTGATGAATTTTCAAAAATTTCTGTAGTTTTCCCGAAAATTACAAATAATTCTCGATGTGTCTAATTTTTTTAAAATTACTTGGCTTTACAGCATCGTAGATAGTGGTGGGGACAAAATTGGTTCACTTTTTTTCGAAAATACGTCAAAACTGCAGTTTGATAGCGGTTTAACCAAAAGTTGATTTTAGGCTTTGATTAAGCTGCGGTTTCTTTGCAGCTTTTTGAATAGCTTGGCTTTTCGAATTAAGTAATTAAAAAGTTATTACCATAAACACGTTGAAAACGGGCACATATTGATTCCTCATTTCTCAGAAACGTTTCAGTATTTTGTAAAATTTTTTTTTATAAAAATTCAATATTTGTTTAGTGAATGTTTCGATTTTCTTTTTTCCTATTGCAAAACTTTTCTAGACAAGTGCCAAAATACTTTTTGTCATTTTTACCACCAAATTTCAAACTGTCATTCAACCGTTTTGTGTGCATAAAAAAATTTGCCCTTATATGGGTTCCTTTTATTCCTATGGACTTTATAAGTGTGCTAAATTTCATCTTCCTACGCCCTACCGTTCAGAAGCTACATGTGCGGACGGACGGCCAACGAAGTGATACCATAGAAGATACTTTTCCATTTTTGGGCGGATCGCTAAGAACACCATCATACACAGCTTTAACTTTGAGGTAGCTAGGTTCTTCATTTACCTGGGATCCGCTTTAAAAAAAAAAACCGTTGAGATAAAACGAAGGCTAACTTTGGTCAATCGCTGTTTTTTGGGTTAAGAAGGCCCAAAGACTCAGTTCCACCCGGGAAATGTCAGCCAGTCCAAGTGATTTGGACGGAAGGAAGCTATGTGCCCATTTTATATTCTTAGGAACGACAAGATCCTCGGGTACCGTAAATTGGAGCCGATTATTAAAACAAGCACACTTTGGAATTCACTACCTGAATACATATTTTCTAAGACATTTAAACTGCAAACTTTTAAAAATAAAGTATAAATAAATATCTCCTCACATCTCGGGGCACTGTTTCAGTATTATAGGTTCGCCTTCCCTGGGAGAAAAAAAAAATTGTATCTCTTGATTGGGCAGGCTTTACACGGAGCTATAGGTTCATTGCCTCCGTGCGTCTACTCACCATCAGGTCTAACTCCGACGGTCAATGCGACTGAGTAGGAGTAAAACTGTCAAGATGCCTTTTCAACTTTGTGTTGTAGGTGTGCCAGTCAGTTCTTTTAAGCTTGTTGCAGACAGAGTTTTGGGGTATATTAAAGTCAATACCGAATTATATGAAGCTATGATCGTAAATAGCACATTTCTTGATACCGTCCAGGTGCTGACGGTTATTTTAGGAGACTACCTGTCTATGAATAAAAGTTGGATCTGATCCATTGTAACAAATAATGAGGTTAGTTTCTACAAGAAAATGAAATAAGCACTCACCCCGATCATTTATATCACTGGCGCGCATTGGCGTCACAGCCCAGCACAAGAGGATGTCTATCATTTTCGGCCTGCCTGATTGCGTTGCGAATTATCTCAGCTGGTCTAGGCTCTGTTCCGTTGTAGGGTATATAAGCTGACGCGATCCCTAAGGGTTTCTCATTCCCGCATTCCAGGCTAACGCAAACGAAGTCCGCATCGCTGAAATTAGGACAAAAAAATTATTCAAACTTCTGTTTCTGTTTTTAGTTAAGTTTGGTCAGGCAGAGCTGGAGGATGGTGTGAGTGGCTGGGTAAAATAGGGTATTTTGGTTCGAATAGCGAAAAGCATCAGTTCAGTTTAAACTTGTCTAGAGCAGAAGGAAACTTCCTTGAGATTAGTATATGTCACCACATCATTCGCATACGCGGCAGTTACAACCCGTTCCCTGTCTAGTTCAAGGAGAATAATCACCATAATCACTAGGGGAAAAATGCCGCCTCCCTGTAATGTTCCTCTATGGGCAGATTTGGCTTAGGTGATTGCTACCTAATGTTGCCGGAATAATTTTTGGCCCGGGCATAAAGGTCCATTGAGAAACTATCCAAGAATACCATTCATTGTACGTCGTGGAGCTCCCTCAAATTTTAAGAAGGAGGCTGGCGTGTGTTCTTTACATATCTGATGTCTGGCTACCTGGTTGAGGCCCAGGTCCACCCAGGACTGTAGCTCTACCTAAGCAAAGTCTACCAATTCTCCAAGTAAAAAAGACCTGTACAAATCGATATTTTTCTGTTATTAACTTTCATTACCCTTTCTTACTTTGCAGCCCTCTTATTGGATTACTATAAATTTTTAATGTAATCATACAAAAAACTTCAAATCTATCCATTTACATCCAGATCTATCTATACCTGTCTGCTAACTTTCACCATCAATTTAACTTTAGTCTGAGTGACATCCTTAGACTCTCTTTCTGCCTCCTATGGGTATGCCTTCTCTCTTTTCTTCCTTCCATAAAAAGGACACCGAAAGAGCTAAATGTTTACTTTATTGTCGTAATCCGATTTAGCTTTGACTATTTTCCGCCAGTTTTCCTCCCTTGAGCTTTGCTACCAAGCAGTCGGATATAATTCAAATGTGAAAAGGATTTTATTGAAAGGATTATGAAAAGTACATGGAAAAGGCTTAGCAAATCAATTCGTGACTCGTTTTCTCGTTCACAGTACCTTCTGGGAATTTGATTTGCTAAAAAAAAAATGAATGAGACATTCATGCACACATAGCCTAGAGATACCAATATTCCGGAAAATCACAAAATGGACACAATAATGGCTTCGGAAATTATGTGAGTAACTTTAAGAGGGAATCCTCAAAAAAGGAGCAATGCTGACGCTGAGTGTTATCCTGATGGTTAATCCCATTTAAAGGCCAGAGCAGTGGAAACGGTTTTTTAAAAAACGAAGGAGATGGTGTCTGATGTTGACAGATGTGTATGGAGTGGGAAGGGTTGTTATTGAATTGAAGATGTTGAATCTTGAAGATGCGGGGGTGCGAGATGTTAAGATTTTCGACCCAGTTTGAAGTGCTAAATTTTTAAGACATCGTTCCAGAGACTTTCAGTTATTAAAAGCGTTGATGCTGAGAAAAAAGAAAATTAAAACTAAACTAACCTGATGATGAAGCTGAATCCGGTTCTCGAGAAGGTTAAACAAGTTGTTGTTCCTAGTTTCAGATCAGCAAACAAAAATATGTTCATCACAAAAGTAATGTCCTGTTTAGTTACCGGGCGAACTCTCATATATACCAGCCTTACACCGGCATGGGAGCTCTACATGTGCGGATTTAATTTGTGCGCGAACAAGGTTTCTCTTAATATCCATAACACAAAAAGCCAGGACATTAAAGGGCCGCTAAGAGCCGAAGGTTTTAAGTGCCTGCTTGGTATTCTTATCTCCGTGGTCAAAACACGGAAATAAGAACAAAAACAACAGAAAAATAATTGTGCCGAAGACTGTAAAAAGGTGTTCTTTAACGAAACTTAAATCTAAAAGGAAGTGAAGAAATAGCTACTCCCTAAACAATCCAGTATTGCCGGCGAAAAAAGCCTGGAGCCTGGACGGTTTACTTCTGACGGTTTACTTACTTCATCCTTAGAAATAAGGATGTTGTTTAAGAAGGTCAAGCCATATTTATGGCATCTTAGCAGCCAAAAAATAATCTTCTTTCACTCAGAGGGACCTATCTTCCCTAGATGGGCCAGAGACCCCAAAACGAACAACTATGCTACTATGCCACCGCCTAAGAGACGTAGGGTATACATCATAGGCCGCGGCTGTCAAACGAAGTATGTCCGGAAGATCGACGAACGTTACTGCAATTAGGACTACCCCCACAGCTGGCAAAAGTTATCTGGTCAAAGCGGTGAAGCAGCGAAAAGATCCTCTACAAGACCAGGCTCAAGTGGACAGCAGAATAGCAAAGTCGTAAAGAATACGGTCTTACAAAGACGTTTTCAAGACGCCCGCCGAAGAAGGCACGGCTGGCAGAAGTTGTCTTGCCAAACCGGTGAAGCAGTGAAAATATCCTCTACAAGACCGTGCTAAAGTGGACAGCAGAATAGCTATGTCGAAAAGAATACGGCATACGAGTACTTTTTCAAGATGTCCGCCGAAGAAGGCAAAGTGGTGACTTACTTCCTCGGGAAAAATCAGTCAGCCGAGTACAAGCCAGGCGGGCCAGTACAGCGACGTGACGAGGAATCCTCTATATCTAAATGTAATGGCCTCCGAGAAAACGCGGAACGTGGCAGGAAAATCAAACAGGCCCTTGGGTCAGCTATCGTCAGACACATATCGTTGACACATACTAAGGAACACAGGTGGTCGCGCGGCGGCTTACGCCAAGATGAGATGATCGAAGGGCATCTCTTACATTTTCTATTGCAACGACCAGGCAATTAAGTCAGTATTGGGAGGACTTGGGTTATGGAATGGTGCAGTATTTAAAGCAGCCTACGCAGGCGGCAGGCCAAACAGAGCAAAAGGGAGATTAGCTATTCCCGCGATGAGAATAGCAAAGGACGACATCCTCCGCATTTTGCAAGTGTGAAATCAATATAGGTTAAGGCATAGGTAGTGGAGATCATGGGTGACAAAGGCTCAAGAAACGGTAGCAGGGGATATATTTTCGCACAAGACGAGATCGCTCGGGCCTTAAAGGAAAAAAACCTGTTGTTGTTGCCCCTTGCAAGCAGCGACGTGAAGAACTGCCACTGCAATCAAGGCAGAGGCTGGAGCTTACAAAAACCGCTAGCCCAAATAACCTGAGGCTGTTGCTCGAGAGGAAGCAGCTGAATTTAGCTCTAATTCAGCGAAACTGGATTTAGCTCTAATGCAGGGAAACTGGGACCTCATATGCTGAGTTTTTTTTGTTGAATTATGTTTAATATCTAATTTATTAAGTTTAATATTTAATATATTTATTTACTTTATTTGTCCTGTAATTTAACCTGAGGCTGTTGCTAGTGAGGAAGCAGCTGGATTTAGCCCTAATTCAGGGAAACTAGGACCTATGCTGAATTTTTTGTTGATTTATGTTCAAAATCTAATTTATCTTAACTGTCACCTTTCTTGCCATAAATTGCATTACTTTTTATAATTCACATTCACTCATTGTTGTAAATTCAATCAATACATGTGCAATTCGACACAAACTTCACTCTGGCTTCTCTTCAATGTCGAATAAATCTTTCGCCTTTTACTAAAGATTTCCGTGGAGAGGGGCACTCTAATGAGTCTAAAATAAATTTTTGAGTAGGCCTGGCGAAAGCTGGGCCAATAAAACAATAGTTTTTAAATATAACATATTTCCGAAAATATCATACTTAATAGTCAACTTTGTTTTAATTAAACACCTTTAGGATTTCATGTTTTAGTTCGTTTCACCTCCTAAGTCATTCGTGAAAGCAAAGTTCGAAGCCGATGACATATATATTATCCAACGTTTTAGTTGTTAATTTAAGATTTTTGAAGTTAGAACCGAAATAAGGTGTCGACGAAAAAATTAAGCTAAAATTAGACTTGGTGTCTAGTCAAACCTCATTTTTATTAGACAAACTGTATTTACCGACCAATGCTGGGGCACCTTATAAAGATATTTCATTCACTTAATTTTCACCTCTTCCTTTTTCTCCCACAAGGTTAGGTTAGGTAGCTTTGGGGGGGGGGGGGGGGGGGGTTCATTGTGATACCACTTGTAGGACCAGAGCACCAGCCCAAGGACATAAATGATAACTAGTTACCCGTTTTGGTTGAGAAAGGTTGAGGCAACCAGTAACGGTGTAAGCTTTTTCCAAAGAACACCAAGAAATGCTGGATTGGTAACGAACCTACCCTAAAGAGGGCAAAGAAGGCTGGGGGTAACCGTTTTGTATGAACCTCAGCAGAGTTGAGGGTTCCAGTAAAAGATTTTTCTGAAGAAAAGGCTCTCGTGACTACTATGAACGTGGACCCCAGAAGGGAATTCGCCTCGAGGATGCCGCCTATCCTCAAGGCAAATTTAAGTAGGGGTTGGTAAAAATTGGAGGGCATTCCTTGAGGTCGAGGGTGACCATTTTCGGTGCGAGCCCACGTCAAAAAGGTAGTGGGAGGTCAGTGAGGAGTAGTTTTCGGTAACCGATTTCGGTATAACCCCATGCCTATTGCTCCTTAAGAATTAGCCTTAAGGGTGGGAGAGTGCAGGGGTAGGTGATTTTGGTGTAAGCCACTACATACCTACCTGGTTCTCCCACAAGACCACAAGAAAAAGTATTTTTTCCTGGAATTTATACCACCTACCTACCTTAACTTCCATTTTTTTCAAATTTTAATTTTTTAAACGAAATTTACAAAATTGAATTTCCTTGAAATTTTTAATAGAATGAAAATAAATTTTCTTGTTGTGATTTACTAAAATACGATAAATGACTACACGAGCTTAATAAGTTACTCCCTCTCGTAGGAAACTTTAAAAGTTTCAATTTAATTTCATCAAAAATTCGTTAATTGTTGGAAGTCTCTTAACCCCAATTTCTAAAGCCAAAGGAGTGTATTTGGGTTCATAAACTCCGACCATTATCTGAATCAAAGTTCTTCTTCCGATTTTAAACCAGTGAGTAAATGCTGAAGTGTGTACGCAGAATTTACAGTCCGTTAAACGGACCGTTGAATACCCCACCCAATCCCACATTGTTAATAACTGCTATTTATGTTATTTTTTGGCGATTTGAGGTTATTTTTTACTTCGAAAAGGGGCGTGGTTCAACCACTCTAACTACACACTATTAATATTGGCATAGATTTGCCCAAGGTTCGCTTAAATGTAACTAAGCAAATATTTAATTTTTTGTTTCGAATTCAATATTTTCCTGAATTCGACCGCCTAAAGGAGGCGTGGCTAAAACTTTTGTAAGAGTTGAATCTAGCCCGGAATCTCGCGTACCTAAAATTCTTCTTTTTATTTCTTATTTTTTCATAAACTAGGCTTAAGGCCTGTTAAAATTGCGTTTTTATGGAAAATTCGAGGTTTTTCATCAATTTTGCCTCCAAATATGGGCATGGCCCAAACTCTTGTGTGAATTGAATGTCGAACTAAATGTTTTCTAACTAAAATATTATGTAAGAAATTTTTAATTTCGAGCAAAAATATTGAATAAAATGAATTTGGAAATTCACCCTTAAAAAAGATGCCACGCCCACTGGAGTAGGTTTACAGATTAAATTTTTTTTTATATCTAACATTCATTAGGAGATGCTAAAAGTCAAATTTTATCCTTTTTACATGTTTTACAGTTTTGAAAGCTCTGGAGGTGGTTGCACATTTAAACCGATTGTAGGCGTGTCTGTGGGCGTATTTAAAAAATTAAACACTTGTACTGCTTCTCATAACACGGAGCCTGTGCACAAAATTTCAGCTCCGTAGCTCAAAATGTAAGCCCTAAAAACATATGACACACAGACAGACGGACGGACATGGCTTATTTGATTTTCGGGGGTCTACTGTTGTTATTTCACCGTGCTACAAACTTTGTGACAAACTTAATATACCTCCTATCCTGTGGGATGGGGTATAAAAAATATATTTGTGACCGGCTGAAAGACGCAAAAAGCCATGCACTTTAAACATTCTTAAAGGATATAATGTTGTTGGTACGGAACCTCATTAAGAGCAAATCTTTTTCATTTCATTTCAATTTAAACACTTTTTTCCAGTTATAGGTAGGTACCTACACACACATATTTCTTTCCTCGGAATTATTTGCAATTTTTGCTGTCGTTACGAACGATAACGAGTGATTGGGATATAAAAACTACTGGAGAGTCCGCCTATTTTTAAGGTAATTCTTTTCTTTGAGTACATTTTGAAAATAGTCCACAGACTGAAACATTTCCTATGAAATCATAATGTTTTCCGTTTATGCTTTTTGAATTTAGTAGGTACGAAAATTCTCCAGATTCTTAGCATACCAAACTGGCATACGGCCGAAGCCGACCGCATCGATATACTCGTTTTTCATTTGTACAAATCACATAATTCACATTCTGTTTTGGCAGAAATATTGACAAGTAAGAGTCACATTGATGGAAATGTTATCGCTTCTCGGCCTTATGGCTAAGATCAAAGTGTAGTATCTGTTCTTATCAGCTTAACATCTGATAGATCCTCCATCGGAGGACAACAAATGTTAAACTGATTTTTGGAAATAGACGGGGTGCTAGGGGCTTGCTCCACCTCTGTCGCGGGTTGGCCCGGTATTGCAGTACCGCCGGGATCGGCCCAAAAATGAAGTCTCAATTTTATTTATTATGTATAGAGCTACCTAGTTGTTGTTTTATGTAAAATAGAATAATAAAACTTGCTTACTTACAGCTCTGTCTCTAGCTAGCCGTCTCCAGTTTCGCACGCGAAGTTGGCTGAGGTCACCTACCAATTGCGTGCGCCACCTGAGTCTCGGTGCTCGTCTACTGCGCCGTTCCTGCAGTGTGGATTCGAAGATTTTCCGGGCCGGGGCGTTGGTGTCCATCCGCTCTAGATGACCCAGCCATCGTAGACGTTGAGTTTTGACTCTTTTGGCTAGGTCGGTATCGCTGTAAAGCCCGTACAGTTCGATGTTATATCTCCTCCTCCACTCTCCGTCTATGCAGACGGGACCGTAAATCGTCCGAAGAACTTTCTTCTCGAAGTAGCCTAAAGTGTTTTCATCCGCGTTTGACAGGGTCCATGCTTCTGCACCGTAAAGCAGGACTGGGATGATGAGGGTCTTATAAATGGACACTTTAGTTGCTCGAGAGAGGGCTTTGCTACTCAATTGCCTCCTTAGCCCAAAGAAACAGCGATTGGCAAGAGTTATCCTTCGTTTGATTTCAGCGCTGGTGTCATTGTCTGAATTGATAGCGAAACCCGGGTAGACAAAGTCCCTAACTACCTTAAAGTTATAGCTGTCGGTGGTGATGTTTTGTCCAAGACATCGGTGTTGGGTGTCTTTTCTTGATGACAGCCTATACTTGGTTTTGCCCTCATTGACTGCTTAACCCATATTCGCCGCTTCCGTCCCAATACTCACTAAGGCTTCACTGACATCACGCTTTGTTCTACCGATTATGTCAATGTCGTCTGCGTATGCGAGTAGTTGAACGGACTTTTGAAAGATTGTACCTCTGGTGTTGGCGCGAGAGTTCTGCACAATTCTCTCAAGTATGATGTTAAAGAAGTCGCATGACAGCGCGTCGCCTTGTCTAAATCCTTTTTTGACATCAAAGGGGTCGGTGAGGTCTTTGCCGACCTTGTCGGAACATCGTGAGTTTTCCATCGCCATCCTGCACAGACTGACGAGTTTGGCAGGGATGCCAAAACTAGACATTGCGCTATATAGCCCGTCTCTATAGATGCTGTCATACGCGGCCTTGAAATCGATGAAGAGGTGGTGTGTATCGATTTGGAATTCCTGGGTTTTCTCCAAGATCTGCCGCAGTGTGAATATTTGATCGATGGTGGACTTTCCTGGCCTAAAGCCACACTGATATGTGCCTATCAGATTGTTGACAAACGGCTTCAGGCGTTCACACAGTACAGCAGAAAAGATCTTGTATGCGATGTTAAGAAGACTTATGCCCCTGTAGTTGGCACAAAATTTCGGCAGCTAGGCCGTCTGCTCCGGCTGCTTTGTTGCACTTGAGCTTAGACACAGCTACTTTCACCTCCTCAAGGTCGGGTGGGCGGTATCGTTCGTATGCTTCGTCGGTAACGTGTTCGCCCAGGTGGAATGGTTCGTTCTGCCTGACAGCGGTATTTGGTTCGTCCTCGCCGTTATACAGTCTGCAGAAGTGGTCTTTCCAAATCCTCAGCACCGACTGCGATTCTACAACGATGTTCCCTTGGTGGTCCTTTCAGGCTTCAGTTCGAAGTTTATACCCTTGGCAGGACCTTTTGATCCTTTGGTAAAACTTTCTAGCCTCATTCCTGTTGTAACATCTCTCTATATCTTCAACCGCGCGCTTCTCGCGCTCGTGCATTTCTTGGATGGCAGTAATGTCTGCCTTGCAGTCATTAAGGGCCTCCGCTAGTTGCTCGGCTACACGTGGTCTGTTAAGGGACCTAACATTCCACGTGCAGATCCGAAGCTCGTTGTCCTTTTCTCGTTGTCGTTTCTGCTTCGTGACTGGTGTTTTTTTATGTGGCCGGGAAGTCATCCCGACGGCACGACCCCCAACCTGGAGGACCAGATCCTTGGTTTAGCTTGGTTTTCATCCCTTGGTTCCTTGGTTTTGATCCCTCTTCTGCTCCTTCTAAGTTCTAACCCCTCTTCTTGAGATCGCTTTTAAAGCTTCCATGGCTGTTGCTTTCCCATTTGTTAAAGCAACGCTGTTGAGAGGTGACTGAACTGACGTTTGCACTCCTCAGTAAAGCGACACTTTTTAACAGCACTGGTCGACAAAGAGTTTGGTTTAATTATTTTGACTGTATTGGGTCTAGTTCAACTTCCGGGAGGGACCCGGGCCTCAATGAGCTCGCCTGCCAGGGAGACCTAATACAATGAATCCAACTTTTTTACTTTTTTAATCACTTATGATGTTTTCGAATTCGAAATATAACTTTAAATTTCGAAACATGTATTCCAAAAATATATTCTTTAATGACCAAAACAAATAAGTTAAGTATTGAGGAATAATGACTGACGTGTGCATCATGCACTTGGGGAAACAGTCAAAACCCAACCAACTACTAATGTATTGACCAGACTGTGCTTCTCGAGCCATGTTCTGAACAGACAGTATTCATTGCACAATTCCACAGTTTAAACACTCATCTCATAAGTCAATATTTATTAAATGTGGTAATTGGCCTTCATTGCTCTCAGCCATCAGGAGGACTGCCTATGGCACCAACCTTGAGCTAAAAATCAAAAAATTGACATTTAATATTTCATTTTGTCTTATTTGCTTGACGACCTTTCGTTCTCGTTGGTATAAAAATTGAAAAAAAGTGCATTCGGCCCGCGCTGGACCGACTGTGATCGCCTTTTTACAATTGTCCAGTCTGTGTTTGCGATTGCGGAACAATTTTTAATTAACAGGACAAGAGCCATAGAGCAGTTTCTATTTCATTTTTTTTTAATTCTTTGTTAAAAACTTAATATTTGCATAGGCGACTATACATGCGCCATGTACGCAATGAGTCCTTTGGACAAGTCCTGCAACGCGAAACTATACTCGCCAGCATTGTGGAATAATCCACATAGGCATGTCACTTCAACAAACGGTCGACATTGGTCGACCACTTAGTTAAGTTATGTGGTGTGGTGTGACTACGGGTCGGAGTTGTCACTAAGCGACTCTTATTGAATTGAATACAGTCCCATGGTTATCCAGTTTCTGCCAGTCCACCTACTCCTCCAATTACGACAAAAGAAGATTCGTTTATTTCATCCTGCTGGGCTTAACGACTTTTTGCGAGGATGTCTGATGTTTAGCTTCAGCAGGACTCTGAATTTAATATTTTTTTTGGAAATTAAAACGCGAGCGTTCAAGCAGATAAGGATCTTTTTTATGTCGAATTTATAACACACTTTGAAGTCTGCTGATTAAGAACAATGAAGCTGCCTTGCTTTCCTTGAAATAGATATGGAAATTTCAAAACGTTTGCCTTCCAAGAGGAACTAAAAAAAAAATTGTGTGTCTGCAAAGGAGACAGGTACGCTGATTCTAGGCAATTAATCTGTGCACATTCCGGATCTCTGAAAGGAGTCCTCCTGCTAAATTTTTGCGCAAATCAATCCCAATTACAAGTTATTTGAATCGCTATGAATCAATGTTGTCCCGACATGCTATGGACTGGCTTAGAAGGAGCAAGTTCACCTCGTTCGTCATCGTTGGGGCAAATTATAGGTTTCATTTGGCGTAAGCTATCATCATTGGGTCCGTCGTCTAAAGACTGGCATTTTAAAATCAATTTAAAAGTGGTAAAACAAATAATTTCGCAATCTAAGGTTAGACAAAAGCGATGCCGTGATCTATAATCATATCATTCGCTGCGGTTGAAGTGGGGTATTAGCGAAGGAAAGCATTTCATCTCGGAGATAAATCATTTCCGTACTTACGGTCGGTGTAGATTCTGGACATCCTTTGGGTTGTTGCATTCAAGATAATTTATAGACGCGGTTTTGTATAGAGTTTTACTGGAAGATTAATGCGAATGAATGCAGCGATTTGTTCACAGTTTGCTGGTGGTATCCTTCTTCCGTAAAATTAAGGAAGAGTGGGAATATGCGAAGCATCGCTAGTTGTGGTGGTTATTTAGAGTAAGAGAATGAAGAAGGTAACATTTTCAAAAGTAACAAATATTCGTCTCAGTGCTGTCAGGTTAAAGAGATTTTCTCATTGGTTGGACAAATGGCACGACTGCAGTTAATATGACTTTCCGTCACTTGCTTTCCTAGATTTTTTTTCTTCAGATTTCTGGCTTCAACTGAATCTTGGTTTTCTTTGGACCAAAGTGTGCTCTTTTTGCCTCTATTTTTAAGACCTCTTTTTAAATTTCTATCAGATTAGATCTATCAGATTTCCAAAATTCAGGATTTAAGTATATTTTTAATAGTAAAGTAGTAAAGCAAAAAATCTACATGATGAGTAGGTACAAATGTACCGAATTTATTTGCAGAAATAAAGATTTTTTTTTTAACCAAATATTTCTAGAATCTGAATGCAAAACATTTTCAACAGCGGCTTACAGACACGGACTAGTTTCTAAAGTTAACCCTTAGCTTCTTCCATTTTTACTAGGCTGGATCCAGTTTTTACCCATAGAAAAATTCCTACTTTTTGTGCAGACCTGGTCGCATCTTAGTTTTTTGAAAGTGTAAACCATGACCGTAAGCTGGCATGCAAATTGTGAAAGGTGCTAGTTGTCTGCACCAGACGCCTAGTCCTAGACCCGGAAGCTTTTTAAAAATTTTCCCTTTTTTACATAAGAGTTTTTATTTCTATTGGTTTTGAAATTATCGGAGGTGGATAGCTAATGTTGAAACCTTTTTTAATTCATTTTCAACGTGTTTAAGGTCATACATTTTTTACCACTTTATTGGAAAAGCCGATATTGGGCTAACATATAAAGCTAACAAATAAAGGTAAAACAGTTTTGAAACGGCGGTTTGGTGCCGGTACCAAAAAAAGTGGTGTCCCCGCCACTATCTCCAGTGTTATAAGGTCAAATGATGTGGAAAAAAAATCACACACATCAAAAATTATTTGTAATTTTCGGGAAAATTATAGAATAGAAAACTTTAAATATTTGAATATTTGAGATTAGCTCGAAAACTTAAAAAAGATTTCAAAAATTATTTTACAAAATATTCTGGTATTTTAACGGTTATACCGAATTTGATGAAATTTAGGTCGCATATAAAGTCTGGGAAGAGAATTCTAAAATTTTTAAGATCTTTCAAAAATGCCGTTTTCAACTTGAAGTTTTGCGAAAGGGTTTAAAAAGCAAATAAAAAAGTCCGCTTTTTTAATTTTTTAAAAAACCCGCTTTTATTAGCGCTACCTAAAAAATCTATGCCCACAGAGTATTGGATAAAATAGCCACTTTAGCACAAGGTAATTGTGAATCAAAAAAATTTATAGCGGTATTCGAAAAAAGATGCTGAAAAAGCTAAAAAAATAAGTAAGTAAGTGCAACAGTTTGTCTGTTACAAACTTCTAGTATAAACCCGACCCTATATACCATGTAACACCAAATCTTAAAGTTTCGGTTTGGCCCGAATTCATATATTATTTGTATAGACCACGCCCCCTATGCCCATAGGCTTAAAATTAAAATCACTTAATTGTTATTTCATTAGAATCGTGAGTAAATACGGTAAAAGCAAAAATTATTTAAAAAAAAAATAGTTTTTTCCTAAAAACGCCCCATAAAAGTGGGCGGAATATCTTTAATATTTGTCATAGATTTTTTTTTTCGATTTGGAGTCAACTTTTCGAGAAATCGGGTTTTTTAGTAGCTAACATGTTAAAAGTGGGAATGGTCGATATTGTGGGCGGTGTAATTTTTGCCCCGTTAAAGGTCTTAGGCCAATATTGCTCAGCAACAGAATTTAAGTTCCTGTGCCTTGTCTAGCTTGACCAAAAGAAATTTTGGAAAAAAAAAGTGAAACCCTTGAAGGATTGATCCAATTTTCACACTTTGTCTGTGCAACAAAAGAACCAAGCCGTGTTCCAAGTTTCAGCTCTGCAGCTTGATTGTGAAGACCTAAAACCTTTGGACGCGTGGCGTGTCCAACTCTTTTAAACGAAAATCAATATTAGCATAGAAATATCCAGTTTGTGGATTAAATGTACTGTAATGTAATTTTTTGGTTCAAATACAGTAATTTAATAAATTTTTGTGAAAATTGCCCTCTAAAGATGAGCGTGGCCAAAAACTTTGTATGAACGAAGTCTTACTTACCAGACACTATGGTGTACTTTATGCGCTAAATTTTATTTCACGAGATCTGATATGCGTGGCGCAAAGAAATAGAGGAGTTCCAGAAGCCTACGTGCGGATGATCATGGACATATATGATGGAGTAAAGACAAGAGTAAGATGTCTTTCCAGAGTCACTGAAGATTTGCAATTAAAGCTGGTTGGTGTACACCAGGAAAGCGTCCTTAGTACTTTGCTTTTCATTGTAGTCCTTGATTATTTGCTTGAAGTAAAACTGACGGACCCGAAATTATACATCAGTTATTCTTCGCTAACGATGGGGCCATCATAAGTGACGATCATACATCCCCGCAGCGAGCACTTAATATATGGGTGGATGTTTTGGAGGGGAATGGGTATCGTATTAGCAAAAAGAAGACAGAGTACATGTGCTGCCCATTCTCTGACCCACCCGAGCTAATTCCAGACATTAAATTGAATGGAAATGTGCTTGCCAAGGGTGAAAAGTTTAAGTAAGTGGGGATATATGACAAGGCTCTTTCTCGTTAGAACCCTTTTTTTCGACGGGTAGGAAAAACCTTCATAGGCACTACGAGGGCGTGCCTGCTCACCGCGAGCTCATAGTAGTGTGAGATTCTTACTCACTAAAAAACCTCCCATTTTCGTCAGACTACAAATAAGTTTCCTTAATAAGTAGTTCAAGTTTCTGTAGTATCACGTGTGGCAGGCTGCCTTCCAACGAAGGCACCTACAATACCATCAATTTATGCGGTTTCATCTTATGCTGCTAGATCCAAAAGTCTCATTCGTTGTAGTCGGCGCGTAAGATTTGTCTCATCCAAAGTTTGGATAACTTCATTGTTGCAATGACCGCGAAGTCGATTACTAAGTTTGCCTTAGATAGAACCCTAAAGGGTTCCATCTAATCCATGTCATCCATCCATGTCAATATTTAATTTCATATTTCGTTACTGTGTACCCGAAAGTGGACTCAATTTCACAGCATAAAATTTTGGTCGCGTTTTAATGGCATGACTCGATATGTAGTTGGTCTGCGACGATGGGACCTCATCTTATCCTCAAAAAGTATTTTGTTTTTAATTCGGCAGAGTACTACTTAGGCCAGGGACACACGCCGACAGAATAACGCGCGCCTAATTGACGTAGCACAGCCGACTAGTAGGTAGCACAAGCGTTTAAATAGTAAACAAAACACGCGATTGCGGCTACGACTAAAATTAGTCGCGAGACTCGATTTGCGACATTTTTCCGAAATGCGACTATTTCAAGCCACACGACAAAAATTAATTAGTTTTTATTTAACGAGAAAAGTGACAGTTATGATTACTATTAAAAAAAAAAACGAATGTTGGTGTGCTGACTACTTTACCACAACAGCCTTGCAAACTCTTTTTGTTCATCGATGAAAATTAAATTTTTAATGAAAACTGACAGAAACCGAGAGGAAAATTATTGTTCATGTGTTGTTTGTCGCCGCATGTCGCCGTTTGTCCCTGGCCTAACGTCCAGGATCAAGAAACATAATTGAGTCTTAAGAACCTTATTCAGAGTTTATGAACCCAACCGAAACCCCTTTAGTTACCTTTCTTAATAAATCGCAAAAAGGAACAATTTACATACTTAAAATTTTCTTTTTGCGATAGCAGCAGACCCATTATTCTGCAGCGACAGGGTACAACAATGGCATGGCCAGACTAGTTTTAATATAAATTTTATTGCCTTGATCGATCGGGTCCATCTGTATGCTGCACCCTGCGCACCGTAGTGGTGGGCAAGAATTGTTGGTTTTTCCGAGATTTTTTCTATTGCACACATTAAGCTTAGATAAAATTGCAACATAAAAATATCTATGTACAACGTTAAAAGTTATTCAAAATACGAGCAATTGAATTTGAAGTATTTTTAATTATATTTTTATTGGCCCAGCTTTCGCCAGGCCTTCTCAAAAATTTATTTTAGACTCATTAGAGTGCCCCTCTCCACGGAAATCTTTAGTAAAAGGCGAAAGATTTATTCGACATTGAAGAGAAGCCAGAGTGAAGTGTGTGTAAATTTGCACATTTATTCATTGAAAATACAGCAGAAAGTGAGTGTGAATTATGAAAATTAATGAAATTGACTGTACTGGAGTAGTCATGATTATTATTATTGAGGTGGTGAATATGGGTACCTAAATACATTACCTATGATCTTTTTCATTAAAAGAGATTATATTTATTGTTTATGTGATGTCTTGAAAATAAAATATAAACAGAAGACACATTTTATTCCTTCATAACCTATATACATATTGTTAGATTATAATTAGATAAGATTTTTATTTTTTGCCGTAGGTATTAAATTTAAACAAAATATGTATGCAGATTATTTAGTAAAAATTAAAAATCAATTTTATTTAAACGCCGTTTAAGTTAAAGGAAGTAAGTACCTAGTATTTCTTCTAAAATAAAAGACCTAAATATTTTTTCAGTACCTATGTATAGCGTCCATATTTGTTTAATATCAAGGTTTAAATGATGTTGAGCCACCAGCTCGCTTAGGCCTACGAGGGCCCTTAGCGTCAGCCTACGGAAACAACCTAAATAAAGGAATAAAGATTTTAATATAAATAAGATACTTTCTCAGTTGAAGTGTCCTGAGCTTTAGAGATAAACTCTTACTAAATCAAGATATTTTTATTCTTAAACCAAGCCCAAGAATCATTTCCGAGTGTAAGGACATATTGTTCGCATGCGCCTAAACAAATTCATCTTGCCTAGGAGCTGCTCCTAAAAGACTTATTAATAAAATAAATAGAGTGGCGCAACAGCTCGAGGTGAACCAGGGCCAACTTCTCAACAATGTATGCTGGTGTGTAAATTTCTTTACATACAAGGGTACCTACAATTTTTTGCCGAATCCGAACGGTACTTTGAGAAGTTTTTCAAGACAAATGATACTCTTGGAAGGCTTGTCAGACCCTCGCGGAGGTGGGGACCGTGAAAAAGAACAAGTCTTTTTTTTTTTAGGTGACGATGGCAGGATTTGTACCCAGGCCTCCGGCGTAGTAAGCACACACACTAACCACGACGCCCCTAAAGGACTTAGGAGAAGTTTTATCAGCACGTTCCAAGCAGAACTTTGCGGTCTCGCTGTAGTTGGAGACGTAAGCGACATGGTAACAACCATAAAGACGAAAAGCAATCGCTTTCCCCGTTTTTTGCGGCATGCTTATGCTCAGCGCCAGCACTATACTCTGCCCGGAATTAATAGTTAGTACAGCGCTCATGGGGAGTAAAAGCTCTTACCAGTGTCGGCACTACCTTCTATAAGTATGCCACAATGAATGAAAAAAATACGCAATACGATTGACTTTGAGTGTGGCTCGATCGAAATCAACCCCCCATTAGCAAGAGTGTTACCAGTACCACATTCCTTCGGATCTTTTTCTTATTTTGCTCAAAAATCCTTAACACTTTGTGCTTTTTTAAGCTTTTAAGAGAAAATAAATTGAAAATAGATTGCGAATGTTACCATTTGTTTATTTTGCTTTTGGTTTGAAGCATAAAAACATCTGCACCCACTGAAAAGAACATGATGACAACCCAGCAGTTGTTTCTACTACGATTTGTGAACGCTTAAATTAGTCATAGTGGCAGCCCTTAAAGAACTTTAACGAGAGACAAGTTTATGCAAGTCGTTTAAGACAGAGGGAGAAGCAAACGTCCTATCTTGCCTGCACTGACTATAAATCCCCAACTATAATAGAAATGAGTGGGATTAACCTAATGTCAAAAATGCTTACCGTGCCCATAATAGACTTCAGGAAACGTTTCGGAAATCGTATGAAATTTGTGTGTATCCAACCAGCTGTCAAATTTACGTACTGAACTTCTCACTTGAGTAGATCTAATCCTATGGGATCAGAAGTTAACAAAGACCTAACGAAACCGAGCAAACGGCTATTATGCCACGACCACATATACGAATCACGTGTCATATGGGACATTTCCAAAAGTCGACTTAAGCCCATCTAAGTCAGTTAGGTCTTGAACCCCCGACAGAGTATAGTAAATTCCAAGCCCATGTACCTTAAGTTAATTCTCACAGTGCAACAGTCTTGTAAGTACTTTGAATTCTTGCTGACGCCAAAAACCTTTGAATGTATAGTTTTTACATGCAAGTAGTCCTTTTTGTTTTTCAAATTGAATGAAACAGCTTTTTATTGCAACATAAACAACGTCATAGCATTTGCGAAGGTTTCAAATTGTCTATAAAAAAAATTCCCAGTAAATCAGTCCAGTTTCATTCTATACCATTGTGCCGGGCGCATGCAGCATGACGCCAAAAAAATCGTAAAGCCATTTAACTCGACTCTGTTGGGTCTTCTGCTGCAAAATCAGCAATTTACTGAAACTATCGCTGCACTTTCAAACACATTGTTGCACACCAAATGTAATGCTGAATGAACCACAAAAGGATCACCCACAAATCCAACCGCAAGAGCTCCGTCTAAATCCTGTCGAATGGATTTCGCAATCGTTGGTTAGCATAAAGCAAAATCCTTTTTAATCTACCAAATGCGGTGGCGACACACTTGCCAGCTTTGTACTTTCCCTCCACCAGTAACCATAGCAGGGACCTTGCATTGTACGGCAACTCGCAAAACGAATATGGGTTCTTAGCTAAGCTTTGGCGTTTGCCAAATCGCCGTCTATTGGTTAACATATTTAAAAAAAAACTGCACTTCTGACTGAAAGGACACTACTTTGAGGCTAAATTCTGTTGCCGTGGTCAGTTGAGGACATAGAAAAATAGTGTTTTCTTCGTCGTCACATTGGTACATCATAAAATGACCCACTTAGCAAGGATACCCACTGTTATGAGGGAAAAGGAGAAGCCCCAAATTATGATAGAAAAATATTTTTATGCAGAGCCAACTACTATATGCATATAGTCAGAACATTTTCAAATTGGAAACCATGAATACGAGATTAAACGAGCGAGCGTATCCTTGCGGACGTTCGTGTGTACAGCAAATTGTCCGGGCCAAGATAGACATCTTCTTGGCAAATACAATTTCGCATCTGAATGACTGAAAAGGATATTTTCAGATGGAAATTCCCGATAAGGCGTGTATTCACAACCTCGCGTAACTCAACACACACACACCACACACAAATAAAATGACTTTTCCAGATTTTTCAACTTTTCAGTGTGTTTTTTTTTTCTCTTCTGTACTTTTTTGTTGTCGTCCCATCCATCCTCTTGTGTTTCTTTTTTTCTTCGGCGAGAACAAACGTATCTAGATTGACCCACTTCAGGTACATTTGTCGACGCGAGGCCATCGGAAGCTATCTGCCTCGTGATATCTGTGTTTGTGCGGGAGGACCGCTTGAAGCGTAGTCCAGGTTCAATTGTTTTTGGCTTTGAATGCTTCTTAGAATGGGTACGTCGTGAATGGGTTATATATTTCGCAGGAAGTGGAAAAGCGAAAAAAAAATGGAATCTGGTCTATTTGCTACAAATCGTCATATCCCATCAATGCGTAAACACAGTGTCGCCTTGAGGCCATATTCGGAAGCTTCCTCGTTTCGGAGCTGGATTTCGTTTGCGCTCGGAATCGTTTGTGGCTTTTTCATCCATTTTATTTTTGCGATTCGTGGCATTTTTGCTTTCATTAAATATTCCTCCACAAAGGTCATTAGGGCTTATGAAATTGGCGCAATATGCTAATGAATCGCTGGGAATTTTTTTTTTGCACTGCTGTTGTTGGTTGATTGTAGGGACCGCCGCCGACGCTTAAACCTTTTTTATTGGATTAAAAGCTTTTGAACACAGAATTTTGGCTCACTTTCGCGCTATAATGCGGTCTCCTGATTTTCAGTAATGTAATTTCAGAGTAAAATCAGAGTTTTTCTAAAAGTTTAGGAAAATTGTGTTCTTCTTTTCATAGATGGATTTTCAGGTTTTATTAACGGTTCACCAATATTTTCTTTTGATCAAATCAAAGGCCCATATAAAATGGGGAATAGGACTGAAAAGCGACTATGACTCTGTTCAACTTATTTTAGAAATTATGTGTGCCAGACAGAAAGATATGAAACGTTTTTTGGAACGAGAGAGTTTTTTAGAGCTTTAAACAAAATCTATTCTTATATAGCTTTTCTAAAAGAGCGGTGTTTATGTTTCTGTCAATCTGCCAATCAATTTAAAGCACAAACAATTTTGCCACATTATAACTCGAAAACTATCAACTTTTTGTGTGAAACACAAAATGAAATAAATTTTTCTATTAACTTTACTTTGAAAATGTTTTGTTACCAGCCAACCATTTTCGGACTAGAGACTTTTTGCTTTCTTTTGTTGGAGGTTGCTACTATCCGATGGAGCACTCAGACACAACTACTGGTCCATTGTACTACCATGCAGACACCTTACATTAATGTATTTAGTTTACTTGTCTTTCGAAGAAAGATGAGAAGGAGCTTCAGTGATGAAGAGCTTAGGTGTTCGGCACTCACCACGTCAGCCCCAAAGATCCGCCACCTGATGCGAGCAAAGGCAGGACAACTACAGAGAAAGTGTTCCGCTGTATCGTCGTCCTCTCCACAGGCAAGACAGGTGGTGGTTTCGCTTACGCCTAACACATTCAAGTGTCTAGCAAAAGCTTGGTGGCCGGTAAGGACGCCTACAAGAAGTCTGCAATCGATTCTCCTAAGAGATAGAAGAAAAGACGCTGACCCCTCGCAGATGTCCGGGCGTAGTCGTTTAGTCTGTCTGCACCCATCGCAGTCACGCCAACGAGCCCTGTGCTCACGAGAAACCCAAGTATCAATGGCAGACGTGACAACAGATACAGGCAGGCCTAAAGCAGGTTCGGGTCCTGAGAAAACCTCTTCGGAGCCAAGTCTGGCAAGCTCATCAGAGATCTCATTTCCCTGGATACCAGTGTGACCTGGAACCCAAACAAGATTCACTGCATTTAGCCTTCCGACTAAGTTCAACGAATTCTTGAGTTCGAGCACTATCTTGGACGAGGTAAGAGGGCTGAGCAACGCATTTAGAGCGGCTTGGCTGTCACTGCAAACGCATATGCTTCTTGCCCTCCACCTATTAGTCACAATATAGCGCATAGCCATTAGGATAGCGAAAATCTCCGCTTGGAAGACAGACGCATATTTACCTAAGGGGTAGTGGAGTCTAATGTTCTCGCTTTCCACAAAGACTCCAGCACCAGACCGGTTTTGGAGCCATCCGTGAAAATACGATGGCATTCTTTCCCTGGCTCAGAGTCTGGCCGAAGCCATTCCATTACCTGAGGAAAGTTGACTTGGTAATTTTGTCGCAAAAGGATTTCTGGGGTCATTGCGTCAGAGGGCATGTCCATAAGACAGGGGTCAAAGGACAATTCTCGAACAAGTTCTTCAAAATTCCAATGCGTGTGGTACCAAAAACCACCTCTCTTTAATCGAAAGATGGTTTTCAGGGTACACCCCATGATAAATATATCAAGGGGGGGCGAGGTTCATCAAAGCATCTAGAGCAGAGCCCGGCGTGCTAGGGAAGGCCCCTGTGCAGCCAAGACAAGCCGTTCTTTGGAGTTTGGCAAAAGAGGCAGTAACACGTTTCCGCGAAAGCCTGTTCCACCAAACAACCGATGCGTATGAGAGGAGTGGTCTAACCATGGCAGTATAGATCCAGAGGACCCTTTTCGGAGATAAGCCCCATGTCTTGCCAAAAGCGCCTCTGCACTGCCAGAAGGTGGACAATTCTTTTTCGGTTTTGGATTCAACATGCTTGGACCATAGAAGTTTTCTATAAAGGATTACTTCCAGATATTTGACTTCATCGGATATCGGGATAGTGACACCTTTAAGCACTAGTTGAGTCAGACCAGTGACCTTCCTCCTTCTCGTAAAGAGAGCAGCCGTAGTTTTAAGAGGATTCACTGAAAGCCCATTCCTAGTGCACCAATCATCGATCAAGTCCAGGGATCTCTGCGCCTGAGAGCACACAGTCCCTAGGTTTGAGCCGACAGAAAGAACGGCGACATCATCCGCGTAGGCTTGTGTGCAGGTTCCAGGAAGGTTGAGAGCCGATAGTAGAGAGTCTACAACCATGCACCATAAAAGAGGAGACAGAACACCACCTTGCGGGCAGCCCTTGTTTACCCCAGTTATGACGCACTTGCCACAATCTGCTTCGGTTATCAGCGTCCTGTTCATTAGCATTGCCCTAATCCATTGAACTAATGTTTCATCTACACCATGTTGTCTGGCTGAGTTGCACATGCTATCAAACGTCGCGTTATCAAAAGCACCCTCAATATCGACGAAAACGCCCAGCACGTACTTCTTCTGGTCAAGAGCACATTCAATCCTACCAACAAGGTTTTGAAGCGCAGTTTCGCAGGATTTTCCGCGCTGATAAGCGTGTTGCATCTCAGAAAGAGGGTGCAAACGAAGAGCAACTTTGCGCACGCGCAGCTCAACCAGTCTCTCTAAGCTTTTCAGCAGGAAGGAAGACAGACTTATGGGTCTGAAGCTTTTGGCTAGGCTATAGTCTGACTTACCAGGTTTTGGTATGAAAACGACTTTAAACATACGTTAAAGGGTGGGTATGTAAGCCAAGGCAAGGCAAATTCTTTTCAACGTGGGCAACAGCTGACCTAAACCTTGCTTCAGCATAACCGGGTAGATTCCATCTGGACCAGGTGACTTAAAGCTCTCAAAAGATGCAATAGCATATTTGATAGCGTCATCAGTCACCACTCTAGATGCAATGTACCAGTTAAGCAGCGATGTGTTCGCTGGGTCTGCAGTGGCCACCGTTGCCGGTACCACTGAAGAGCACGTGGTGACCTGATTTCCCGGGAAGTGAGTCTCAAGGAGAAGACTGTAGGTCTCCGCCTTGGTCTCAGTGTAGGTGCCATCAGGTTTGAGTATTGAAGCGAGTCTGCTTGGTCTGTTCCTCTGAAGAACTTTCACAAGCCTACTGGTTTCACTTAGAGATTCGATCTCGTCACAAAATTTTTTATAAGAGTAATTTTTCGACTTGCGAATAAGTCTCTTAAAATCCTTTTGCCTTGATCGATATAGATTAATACTATAGGACTATAGGCTTAATAGGCTGACAGCTTAGTCATTTTCTTTAGATTCTCTCCGGTATAAAATGTGAAAGTATTTTAACTATTTTCAAATTCGGTTTAAAAATAAAAAAGGCCTTGAGCTATGAAGACAACACAGAGCAGTACGTCGGCTTATGATGAAGCTAAATGCAGCTTGTGTAAAATTCTATTGCTTATTTAAATAATCTGGATATTTTAAGCATTCTGTTGTATACTTTTTTTAGTTTCTAGTCTACTGTTCTTATATTAGGTGATCTTCTAGTTTCGTTACCTACTCTAAAAAAAAGAGTGGCAAAAAACTTTCCCTTGATTTTTTTTTATATATCTTTGTTTAAAAAAAAACTCTTATAAGTTAATTGTTTTTAAAGCTTTAAGTGTTGGCCGTTCACGTGGTTGTGTTTGCCACTACTGGCTTCAATGTGAGACAACCTCTTTTTCACAATTTTTTTTTTTCAAAATGCCTTTTGGTCAAGTTAGAAGAGGCACAGGAATTTAAATTTTCGTACTCAGCAATATTGGCCCAAGACCTTTAACAAGGCAAACATTGGGCCGCCCACAATATCGAAATGTAGTAACACTGAACTACCATGAGCTTTTTAAAGTTCCCAGTAAACAACCGGCTGCGATTGTCCCTTAATATTGCCTTAAAATAGCTAAAGGATTACATCTACCGAAACGATTGGAGCCCAATTAATTACACAACTTATTTGATCCACATCTCCAGTCCCATGTTTGCAGAGAGATCGGCATTTCGTCCATAACATCTTGTGCAATTTTCTGTTGCCAGGTCGCTTTTGTTTTATCTATTATCTGCAGGACTTCAACGATCGTGCTTCCTTAATGTCAAAAAACATATGCAACGGTTAGGTTTAGTTTGCTGAACTTTTTATCGGGGACAAGACAAAGACTCAGCAACGCATTCTACTGCGTGTGTAAGTTAACACTTAGAATTTTTTTAGCTGCAGCATATGCATCAATTTTACACAACTTATTCTTTTGTTGGCACACAAATAAGTTACATACATCGATCTATTTCCTTTTATTCGAACTTTTTGTGTTGAGCTGAATAGTCAATGCATGTAAGAAAGGGTGTCGATAAAAAGTATTATGTATGCCTTTATATTTATAGACGTTGAACCTTTCTTTGTACACTAATTCCTCAAAAATATAATAAAATAAGTATTAAATTAGGGAAAATATTTTAGAGAGGCAAAAAGAGGCAACAACGGAAGAAAAGGTAAAAAAAGCAAAATAAAATACATATCTTTGGCACCTGCAGGACTTCAAACGGATTTGTTAAAAGTCTATAGTGCCATACGAACTTTCGAACGTTCTTAAATTAGAATTTTGGCAAACAGTTTACAATGCTACCGATCCTTTATTCGCGTACGACATTTTTTTTTAAATTCTTCGTTTTCACATTGCAAAATCTTCTGTCAATTCCCATTGTGTTAAAAAACCTAAATCTAAAAGATATACGCACTGGATCGGAGAAAAGCTTCTGAAACTTATCTTGAAGAAAAATAAACTTCGCATAAAATGTAAAAAAACACCCTCTCAAAGTGTTAACCTAAAAAACTATTACAAAAAATTAAATAAGATCGTTAAAAAACAGATAGATATAAGCAGAGAAATTTTACTCTGACAAATTCAACAGATGTCAAGGTGATATAAGAAAAGAATGGCAAATCGTAAATTGCATGTTAAACAAACAATTAGGTGACAAAAGCATTTCGTCAGTTGAATGCGGTCACTCCTCAGCTATTTCCAATCCAGCCGATATAGCAAACACTTTTAATAAATATTTTGTATCAGTTGCTGAGGACAGTAAGTGTAACATGCTTAGCAACGAATGTGACTGTGCTATTTGCCCGGATGAACTTCACTCAGCCTCTCAAGACAATAGTTTTGTTTATAAACCTTGTACCTCAAGAGAAGTTTTCCTACGTATCATGTCCCTAAAAAAATAAAAACCTTTGTTCCTCCGATAGAATAGCAAGCAGTATTTTGAAGCAAATCGCTTATTATATACCGACATCCTCGGCTTCATTTTTAACTTAACTGTTTCCTTACCTAACCAAGTATAAACCAAGTATATGCTGTCATCAAGAAAAGAAACCCAACACCGACGTCTTGGACAAAACATCACCATCGACAGCTATAATTTAGAGGTAGTTAGGGACTTTGTCTACCTGGGTTCCGCTATCAATTCAGACAATGACACCAGCGCTGAAATCAAACGAAGGATAACTCTTGCCAATCGCTTTTTCTTTGGGCTAAGGAGGCAATTGAGTAGCAAAGCCCTCTCTCGAGCAACTAAAGTGTCCTAAGACCCTCATCATCCCAGTCCTGCTTTACGGTGCAGAAGCATGTCAAAGGCGGATGAAAACACTTTAGGCTGCTTCGAGAGGAAATTTTTTCGGACGATTTACGGTCCCGTCTGCATAGGCGGAGAGGGGAGGAGGAGATATAACTTCGAACTGTACGGGCTGTACAGTGATGCCGACCTAGCCAAAAGAGTCAAAACACAACGTCTACGATGGCTGGGTCATCAAGAGCGGATGGACACCAACGCCCCGGCCCGGAAAATCTTCGAATCCACACCGCAGGGACGGTGCGGTAGAGGAGCACCGAGACTCAGGTGGCGCACGCAAGTGGAAGGGACACTTGCGTGGAAGGACCAGCTAGAGACAGAGCTGGCTGGCGAAGCTTGTTCGCTGAGGCCCAGGTCCACCCCGGACTGTAGCGCCACCTTAAGTAAGTAAGTAAGTTTCCTTACCTAGAAGAAACATTCAAACCGTTTGACGGGGAACCGTTGGTCGAGTAGCTCGATCCGTATGCGGTTCAAGATAATTATAGAATAAAACCGTGTCATTGGCTATCAAACAATAAATAATCTGAAAAACAACAAAGCCCCTGGCTACGACTTAATTACTAGCGAAATTCTAAGGGAGCTACCGAAAAAAGCTTTGGTCAAGCTTCTCTATATCATTAACGCCTCCCTGGCGATATACGAATTTTATACGTTCCAAAGAAATGGAAAGTGGCCGAGGTCATAATGGTTCCGAAACCAGGAAAATGTCCAAACGACAAAAAGTCATACAGACCTATTTCGCTACTGCCGATAATATCTAAGTCATTGAAGAAAGGCAATTGATTCCGGATCACCAATTCAGATTTAGGAAAAAGCATTCAACAATCGACGAAATCGAAAAAGCTCTGGAAGTGAAAAAGATATGTACTAGCGCTTTTCTCGACGTATCGCAAGCCTTCGACCAGGTGTGGCACGAAGGTCTGGAGTACAAGTTAAGGCTTAGCTTACCAGAAATACTCTTTAGAATCTAAGAGTCTTACCTTGAAGACAGAATCTTTCGCGTAAGGTACGAAAATGAGTACTCGAAATTAAATGAGATAAATGCCGGTGTCTCGCAAGGAAGCGTTCTCGGCCCAGTATTATTTTTACTTTATACTAGAGACATACACCACGATGAGGGAACAATTTTAGCTACGTTCACTGACGACACTGCTATTCTCGCTATTGATACGACAGTTGAATTATCAACAGGGAAACTTCAGCGCGCTTTAGACAAAATATGCGACTGGACGTAAAGGTGGCGAGTTGTCCTTAGCGAGACTAATTCAACGCTAAGTCATGCTAACTTTACTTATAAAAAGATAAACAACAAACCTTTATTCATTAACTCGGTACAAATCCCGTACTCAAATGAAGCGAAATATCTAGGAATGACTCTAGACGCGAAACTTAAATGGAAGCCGTACGTTAAAAAGAAACGCGACGAGCTCGAAATCAGGTTAAGAGAAATGAATTGGCTCATCGGAAGATTTTCGAAACTAAGCGTATACAACAAACTGCTTTTGCATAAGCAAGTGCTAAAATCATCTTGGACGTATGGTATGCAACTCTGGGGTTGTACTAAACCAAGCAATATATCTATTTTAGAAACTTTTCAAAATAAGACACTCAGAGCAATCGTTAATGCTCCGTGGTACATAAGAAATAGCGATCTACACTGATATCTAGGAATCGCAACCGTGACTGACGAGGTAACAAACTTTGCTCGCAAACTTAGAACCCGACTTCGCGGACATTGCAACAATGAAATTATCCAAACTTAACGAATGAGACCACTAGATCTAGCAGCATAAGTTGAAACCGCATAAATTGACGGTTTTGTAGGTGCCTTCGTCGGAAGGCAGCCTGCCACACGCGATTACTACAGAAGCTTAAACTACTTGTTAAGGAAACTTAGTCGTAGTCCGACGGAAAATAGGATGTTTTTTAGTGAGTAAGAATCTCACACTACTATGAGCACGCCGGCCTGTCCTCGTAGTGCCTATGAAGGTTTTTCCTACTCACGGAAAAAAAAAACTTTAGTGTTTCCAGTGGCGTTTTCCCCTCGTCGCTAAAAACCGCTTAAGTGCTGCCGTTGTTTAAGAAAGGTATTAGAACATCTGTTCATAACTATAGGCCGATATCAATACTCTCAACATTTTCCAAACTCTTTGAAAAAATAATCAAGGATCGCATAATATCCTTTCTAACAAAAAAAACAGTTATCTTAATAAACACCAATTATTTGGCTTTAGGGCAGGGAAATCTACAGAGGATGCTATTTTAAAGCTTTGCATTGAAATTTCTGATGGATTCAATAAAAAATGTTGCGCTTTGGTTCTCTTCATTGATTTAACAAAGGCCTTCGATATGGTCAATTATGGGATTCTTCTTGATAAACTCTATAAGGCTGCTTTCAGGGGTAAAATTTACGATTGGTTTTCGTCATACTTATCGGGAAGATCACAAAGGGTTAAACTGGACAATTTCATAAGTGAACCTCTTCCTCTTAATATAGGTGTTCCTCAAGAGTCTGTTTTACGTCCAATTCTGTTCTTAATTTTCGTAAGCTCCTTATTTGAGCAAAGACTTAAAAAGGATACAACGGTCTTCGCCTTTACTTATGCGGAGAGCTCATTATTTAACGCTGTGGTTACGCAATGGTTTGGAAAACATGAACTTCTTGTTAGCAACAAAACAAAAATAATGCTTTGCCACTTATCGGGAAATATTTCTGTGGACTGCAATGTTACGTTTCACTCTAGTGACTGCTCCCTGCTCTGCCTGTCAAGTGATAGTTGTTCTAGAGTTAACTTTTTGGAAAGTAACAAGTGGGCAAGTGCAACAGTGCGTATGCAAAAGCTTCAGTCCATCTACGACGGATTGCATAATACCCGACCATACCAAAAAAAACTGCCACGCCTCAAAAAAGTGGGCGGGATATAAAAATATAAGTGTTGAATGCTTTATACTAGGTGGTTGCATACATTTCGGCCTAAAACTCCGCATTTGAAATAAAAAAATCACTTTTTTTCGCGCCACGCCCACAAAAGTGGGCGGAGGCACATACAGTATGTAAAATTTGTCGTATAATTTTTTGTCAAATTTCATATATGTATATTTATTGAAAAACAGTAATTTTAAGCTAAAATCCCTTAAAAAATGGGCGTGGTCAATGAAAAAGCCCAACTTTTTTGACTACTTCAAAGACAATTACAAGACAATGTTACATACCAAAAATGAATGCGCTAGCACCATTCAAATATGGCTTAAATTTTGAAAAAGTATTTTTTTTAAATTAGAGATGGTCAAACATGCAGGCCTGTAGTGGGCGTGTCTGTGGGCGGATTCAGCTAATTTTTAAACTAGATCTGGTCCAATGGACTTCCAGCCAACCCTCAAAATTTCAGCTCTCCACCTTAAAATTTTAGGGCTAAAATTTGTTTACATACGGACGGACGGACATGGCTTAATCGATTCTCCTGTCGGTCCCATTCATATCTCTTGGGTGTGAGAATTGTCAAAAATTTGAACTGGAAGGTTCATGTTAGTGACATTAAAAAATATATCATGGATGGCAACTACTCGTAACATGTATTCACTTAAATCAGTTTGTTCAACTAAGCTCCTCACAGTTATTTGCTATGGCTTAGTTAACTCGAAATTGCAGTATGGAATATCTAGCTGGGGCGGAACATATGATACTATACTCGAGCCCTTAGCCTTATCGCAAAAGCACATTCTACGTTTAATTTGTAAAAAGAGTAGATTTTCTTCTAGTTGGCCACTATTTAAAAACCTACATATCCTGCCTCTTAAGCAGATGTATGTCTACAATGTCCTTAAGTTATTATACCCCATCCCATAGGATAGGAGGTTAAGTTTGTCACATAGTTTGTAACACGGTGAAATAATAATGGTAGACCCCCAAGACCTTAAGGGCATATGATCGAGACCGCACTCTGAATCGAATGAGGTAAGTCCGTCCGTCCGTCTGTATGTCACATGTTTTTAGGCCTCAAATTTTGAGCAAGGGTGCTGAAACTTCGTACGTAAGGTGCACGTCATGCGAAGCAGTACAAGTGTAAAAATTTTTGGAATCCGCCCAAACACACGCCCACAATCGGTCTAGACGTGCAACTACCTCCAGAGTTTTCAAAACTGTAAGACATTCTAAAAGGCTGAAATTTGACATTTAGCACCTCCTCTAGTGGGCGTGGCATCTATTTTAAGGGTAAATATTCAAATGCAGTTTACTCAATATTTTTGCTTGAAATTGAAAAAAAAATTGCTTAATATTTTACGTAGAAAACGCCTAGTTTCACATTTTGTTCATACAAGACTTTGGGCCACGCCACACTTTGGAGGCAGGATTGAAGAAAAACCTAAAATTCTCCAGAAAAACTTAATTTTGACTGGCCTTGAACCTAATTTAGGAAAGCATGAAACAAAAAGAGCAGCAGGTTAGGTAAACGAGACTTTAGTCCAGATTTCGATCATATAAAGTTTTTAGCCACGCCCCCTTTTAGGGGTCGTGAAAAAAGATAATACATAATAAATAAAACAAAATATATTGATGGCAAAAATATTCTTACCCTATTTTTCTTACGATGTAGTCATATTTGTCAGATGTGGCAAATATTGCCGATTCAATACTAGAACCGTAAGCTCGACTCGTAATTTCACACTCTTTAAGCCTTTTTATTAAAAGACTAGAAAAATTAGATCCGCCCACTTTACCCCAAACCGAAAAGAAGTTACACTGAAGAATTAGATATCGACTTTGGCATCTTTAAAACACGTTTGTACCAAGAACACTTTTACGCGAAAGTCTTAATCGGAAGGTAAATTACTTAGCAACGCATGATAGACAACATGGTAGATATATAATTTTTATAAGATGAGGAAATACTGACGATCAGGTAAAGGGAAGAACTGCGCAGCTGGAGTCGACACTGAAAGAGAAAAACTTTATTCAAGGAAAATTTTAAAAAATATGTAAATTAGTTTAAGTTTTATATTTTGTCATAAGCTTCAAAGAGGCTACAAATATCCAAGAGGCTACAAATATAAAGAGGCTAGCAAAGTGCTGTACTTCCTAGGTTTAAACTCTAGTTTGCTTAAAACCCTCTCATAAAGCCTGAGGGGATGAGGACTTTTCAAGAGTGGTCAGTGCAGACAAAACTTAAATGGGCAACTCCTATCCAACTCAATAATGCTCAAAGACTGATAAATCCGTTCGTCTATCTTATACCCCAGGACCATAATTTATCAGCAGTTTTTTATCCCATTTTCCCGCTAAGCTTTGTCATTAATTTAAAGGCAACAACAATACGAATCGCCCATTGAACCATAAAATAAGTAGTTCCTGTAATTGAACGACATAACTCATCGCCCGGAAATAATTCAAGGACGATTTGCATAAGAAAACAATTAAAAAGGCGGACTGGGCGCTTCCGCCTCTACCTTTATTGTCTGCAACCAAGGTGATTCGCATTAAAAGCCGCAATGGTAGAAAAAGGACTCAACCCATAATACCAGGTTTTTCACGCAATTAATTTCGCTCGCACTATGTCCTGCTGCAGCCATAAAAATAGACTCAGTCCTAAGTAGCGTAGGATAAAAGAGTATTAATAAAGTAAATATGCAACAACATCCTCTGGCAAGGACCAAAACAACCGACCGACGGACAACCACCACAAGTCCATCTCAAGAGCTACTACTCATTCGAGTGGACTCTAAATTAAATGCGAATGCTCGGAAAACTGTCATTAATTCATTTAATAGGAGGAAGCGCATTGCTTCCCGGAACGAGGAGGCCACCACTTTGTCGAAAGAAGTTTTCCTTTTAACCGCCAGGACTAAAAATATACTTAAGAAGCCATGAAGTATTCCCTTTGTCATTCATAAATAATAATTACCAAAGTAGGCAAGGTAATTCCTTAAGAGCAGGACATTAGTCGGAGGAGGAGAACAGTACACCACGATATACTTTATACACTGCGGAAGGAACTGTGAAGGATTGTGGCCAAAGGAAAAGTCGCTATAGGAGGTCGTTGTATGCGCTGCCTTTGAGTTCAAGTGTATAATATGCGTTGTTGGTCCATTCATTTCATCATCGTGATTATGCGTTTGCAAATAAAGCATAGTCAAGTACCTAGGTTGCCTTTAAGACGGTCCCGTTCTCTGTATGTACGAGTGTAAACATCATTAGATGTATAAAATATGAGGCCGGCCGGCCGGCGGTTTTTGTGTATACAGAGACACGGGCAAGGACGAAACCGAAATTAAATTCATAAATCATTTGTAGAGGTTTTTGGCCTAGGACCAGTTGAAAATACCGTCTTCCTGACACTCGAGCTGTGTGAAAACCCGATACCAACAACGATAGAGTTGTAATGTAATGTTGCTGGCTGCTCTGCACTGTATATGGTGGGCGGGCGGGAGAAAGTGTTTGAAAGATGAAAACATTACATTCCCTTGACTTTGTGTTGAATAATTTATGGAATAGGAATCGTTGATGTCTGGTTGGCGCATCATAGATGAAGACAAATAGATTGATCTAGGATTTTTTCGTCCTCCTCCTTCTATACAGTTGGTGGTTGAATCACTGGTGAATTGTCGGATGAATATTCTGGCCGAAACGACACGACGCGACGAAGTGTTGAACGTTGAATTTATTTCGATTTGATGAGGGAAATCGCTGATGATATACACATTTTCAGCGACGTGATAAATGGAAACGACTTTGCCTGGAGAAGGGTGGCAATTTCGGTACAGTATTTGGGCAATTTTCATTTGTTTTTAAAGCAGATGGATTGCGAGACAACTTAGTGAAAATGGACGCTTCGAGATCCACTTTCGAGGGCACAGGTCCCAAGGGTAATGGGGTACATTAATTTAAGGTCAATAAATAAGAGCGAAATTGTTTCAACAATTCATTGGGGGAAAATACGGTTCAAATAGCGATTCTAGTCGTAATGCAAAGTAGATTAAATTTACTTTAAATAAGTTATGCACAAAGAAAAACTCAAATGTGCTCAGAGGATGGCCAAACAATTAAGAACTTCTTTGAAGTGAATTGGCCTTTCGTGAAACATAAACAACGAAAATATCGTTAGAATAGGAAAAAATTATGTCCTGTACATTCTGCCTTTTATGGTTCTATATCTTCACTCCTTGTAGCTCTAGGCGTTTTTGGCAACGAGATTTAGCCCTTTTCAAGTCTTTGAGAACTTTTGAACGTTAGAATTTATTATAACTCGCTTTTTGACTGGTAAAGCTGCATATCAAAAATTCAGGACACTCTTAACATACTTCAAAGGATTCCAAGACTCTCGTTAAAGAGTATATAACTCTATCACCTTACAACAGCTTTGTTCGTCCACATCTTGAACATGCCTCGCAAACATGGACACCTTCTCATACTTGTCATGTAAATAAGATTGAAGCAGTTCAGCGAAGATTCATCCGCTTTTCTCTTAGAGGTCTCCCCTGCAAAGTCTTTCCCAAACACGTTCCAATAATGATCTTATCTTTATTCAACAATTACTTCTCGGTTTCATAGAAGCTCCTGACATTCTCGACTGACCTGACATTTTTGAATTTCGCCGCGGTTCTCATTAGCTGCGAACTATTCCTCTTCTGAATGTTCCTAGTCATAGATCCAACACTATGGCATGCATGAGCCGATAACCCGTTTGTGTTCTCTGTATAACTCAAATAGAAATTTACTTGATTTTAATATTGACAAAGCTAAATTAAAAAAGCTGCTGTTGCGGTCAAAAATCGCGCAACAAAGAAGCTCTTTGTCTGTCCTTTTGGTCCCATCCCTCCACTTCACTTTTTGGGCTTCCCCGTCTTTCTTTCCCACTTGTGTTCCCTCTTTTCTTCCATACAGGTTCCCTGGAGCAAGACGGAAGGTCAGGACGCTCCCAACTTGCGATTCACGATTCCCAATAATGGACCCGATGACCCGGTAAACCACCATCAAACCATGCACACAGCTCAAATGTCAAAGAGCCCAACTCTAACAAGTGCTGACAGACACCACTTGAGTGAGAAAATGCTGTGAAGTAAAATCACACGGTCGCTTCTTAACCCGAGACCTATATCCACCCAGAGCGAAGATCATCAATGGCCGAGGGCCCATCTTGATAAATTCTGATTATGTAAAGAATGGCTTACTATAGGTAGAGTCCTCTCCCCCAAATCTGCGCGAAAGTCCACTAGGGTAATGTAGTATGTATAAAGCGTGTTAAGTATGGTAGTTCCTTCTTCGTTTTCCTTATGAAAATGTATAACACTATTCTCCTTCTGAGAATAGGGTTAAATGATGGATCACTGAATGCTCTCTTTTCGGTTCGGCTTCGAATTCTACCCTATAATTCGCAGTGGGGCGAATTGGTACGAATTCTTGTGTGAGAGAAATGCAGCTGGGGTTCAATAACGGCAAGCATGCCCAGCAAAGAGCTGAGCGTGGCTTGATAACCACTGAAAACCACTGAATTGAAACGCCGTGCTCGATAACCACTGTACCGGAACGAGAGGATTGGTTGAATGTGTGTGTGAATGAGTCATGGTTTGATTGGGAAAAAGCCAAGCCAAGCTTGGGTGAATCACTTCTGGTTTACCTAGCAAGTTTGGTGGAGGTTTAAGAAAAGAGAGCTGGAGGTTCTGAGAAAAAGATTATAGAAATTTGGAAGAAAAGATCCCGAGGAAGCATAGCTAAAAGATCCAGGTGAAAGACCCAGGTAGACAAAGTCCCTAACTACCTCAAAGTTATAGCTGTCGATGGTGATGTTTTGTCCAAGACGTCGGTGTTGGGTGTCTTTTCTTGATGACAGCATATACTTGGTTTTGCCCTCATTGACTGATAAACCCATATTCGCCGCTTCCGTCCCAATACTCACGAAGGCTTCACTGACATCACGCTTTGTTCTACCGATTATGTCAATGTCGTCTGCGTATGCGAGTAGTTGAACGGACTTTTGAAAGATTGTACCTCTGGTGTTGGCGCGAGAGTTCTGCACAATTCTCTCAAGTATGATGTCTCTTCTCTGATGTCTTCTCTCAAGACATCCTTTTTTGACATCAAAGGGGTCGGTGAGGTCTTTGCCGATCTTGACGGAACAGCGTGAGTTTTCCATCGTCATGCTGCACAGACTGACGAGTTTGGCAGGGATGCCAAAACTAGACATTGCGCTATATAGCTCGTCCCTATAGATGCTGTCATACGCGGCCTTGAAATCGATGAAGAGGTGGTGTGTATCGATTTGGAATTCCTGGGTTTTCTCCAAGATCTGCCGCAGTGTGAATATTTGATCGATGGTGGACTTTTCTGGCCTAAAGCCACACAGATATGTGCCTATCAGATTGTTGACAAACGGCTTCAGGCGTTCACACAGTACAGCAGAAAAGATCTTGTATGCGATGTTAAAAAGACTTATGCCTCTGTAGTTGGCACAACTCAGAGGGTCTCCTTTCTACAGGATCGGGCAAACAATGCTGAGGTTCCATTCGTCGGGCATGCTTTCTTCCGACCACATCTTACAGATGAGCTGATGCATGCTCCTAACCAGCTCATCGCCAGCGGATTTAAAAAGTTCGGCAGCTAGGCCGTCTGCTCCGGCTGCTTTGTTGCACTTGAGCTTAGACACAGCTACTTTCACCTCCTCCAGGTCGGGTGGGCGGTATCGTTTGTATGCTTCGTCGGTAACGTCTTCGCCCGGGTTAAATGGTTCGTTCTGCCTGACAGCGGTATTTGGTTCTTCCTCGCCGTCATACAGTCTGCAGAATTGGTCTTTCCAAATCCTCAGCACCGACTGCGATTCTACAACGATGTTCCCTTGATGGTCCTTACAGGCTTCAGTTCGAAGTTTATACCCTTGGCAGGACCTTTTGATCCTTTGGTAAAACATTCTAACCTCATTCCTGTTGTAACATCTCTCTATCTCTTCAACCGCGCGCTTCTCGTGCTCTCTCTTTTTCCTTCGGAGAAGCCGTGCTCCTCTCTCCTCCTCTGCTCGTAGAACTCGCGAGCAGCTCTAGTCCTTCTGTGCAGCGCCGCTTTATATGCTTCCTGTTTAGCTGCATGTGCTTGCCGGCATTCATCGTCAAACCAGGGGTTTTGTTGTGGTCGCCGTGTGAAACCCAGCACTTCAGAGGCGGCGTCTCTGATGGCATCAATACTTGATGCTGGTTGACTGGCTATCAATACTTGATGCTGGTTGCATAGGACTTCGTAGAAGGTTTTGAGAGACTCGGTTGAAGAGGGACCTGGCGATCTTTTGCGATTGTAGTCGGCCGACGTCAAACTTCCTCACAGTATTTCCATTACTTGGCACTGGTCGGGATATCCGCAGCCGTACCTTGGCTACAACAAGGTAGTGATCCGAGTCAATGTTGGCCCCTCGGAAAGTTCGGACATCCATGATACTGGAGGAGTGCCTTGCGTCGATCGCAATATGGTCAATATGGTTGACGGTTGATTGATCGGGAGATCTCCATGTCCCTTTGTGGATATTGAGATGCGGGAACTGTGTACTAGCTACCACAACGTGTCGCCCCGCAGCAAAGTCGATCAGCCTGAATCCGTTATCGGAGGTCGTGTCGTGCAGGCTATGCTTTCCGACAGTACGACCAAAGATGCCCTCCCTTCCTAGCTTGGCATTAAAATCGCCTAGGACAATCTTAATGTCGTAGCTAGGGCACTGCTCATAAGTTTTGTCCAGGAGCTCGTAGAACATATCTTTGGTCTCGTCATCTTTCTCCTCTGTGGGGGCATGTGCGCATATCAAGCTAATGTTGGCGAATTTAGCCTTGATGCGGATCGTCGCGAGGCGCTCGCTTACAGGGTTGAAGCTCAAGACTTTTTGCCTAAGTCTGCCTCCAACAACGAAACCACATCCAAATAGGCGCTGTTTTTGATGCCGATAGCAGTCGCCGTAGTAGATGTCGCAGTTTTTCATCCTTCTTTTGCCCGGCCCGTCCCACCGCATTTCTTGGATGGCAGTAATGTCTGCCTTGAATTCGTTAAGGGCCTCCGCTAGTTGCTCGGCTGCACGTGGTCTGTTAAGGGACCTAAAATTCCACGTGCATATCCGGAGCTCTTTGTCCTTTTCTCGTTTGCATTGGTCGTCAACTGTAAATCCGTCCGAATCCGAGGCTTGTTTCCGCTTCGTGACTGGTGTTTCTTTACGTGGCCGCGAAGTCACCCCGATGGCACGACCCCCAATCTGGAGGACCAGATCCTTTGCTTAGCTCTTAGGACGGAGAGCCGGATAGCCCGCTCCTTATAGGCCTGAGCTCCGAATACGTCGTAGTAGCCCATATAAGGTGTTCACTTAGTAGTTCGGCCTGACTGGAACTATGGACGCCACCGTTGATTCCATCTGGGGAATTCCTCCGCTGCCGTCCGGATGCAAGGAGAAGTGCCTTAGTGGGAACACTCCTCCCCCCTCTCTCGTCTGCTACCCCCAACAACCTTCCAAAGAGGTTGGAACCCAATCTCCAGTTGAGGTACTAGGCACCCGGTGTTCACCACGGGGAGGTGAGAGTAGGAGTTGATAGACAGAGGTGGGTTAAGAAAACCTGAGGATGCTTGGATCCTCTTGAGTGCACATGCCTATCCTTTGACCACCATTTTAATTGTTCATTTTTTGTTAAAATTGATAATGAAACATCGAACAAATGTTCCAATTCAATTATATTGAAAATTTTTAAAAAAACTACTTATGTGAATGTAACTTTAATCTTTATACATAAAAATTAATTCTTGTATATTTGTTTGTCTTACACACGTGTCTATTCAACATTCATCAGATTGCAATGAAATTTTGGTGAGCGGCTGTTTGCATACTCGCTTAAATAAAAAAAACAATAGTTGCTTTAAAAATTAAAAAAATTGCAGAGGTTAATGCATCAAATGAATGGTAAACGCTTTATGGATTGTTTTTTTTTGACGATTTTGGGATTGGTTGATTCGTATTGGCCCAAGGAAGGACTTTAGCCCATAAATAAATTTCCGAGAAAATTTCCAATGCAACTTGCGCACATTCACTCTGTTTAAGATATTTTAATTTGATCAAATCAAAACATCAAAAATTAAATACAATCTGTAAAAAAAAAGCCTTTGGAGGCCACAGTGTTTGGGTGGACCGATTCGGGGATTTAAAGGACTTCATTCCTCTTTTTCGCGGGGCTTAGCCGAAAAAGAGGGTTGAAAGGTTCTTTTTAAAGGGTCGGTCTAGGGCGGGTGTCAGCTGTCGGGCAGGCGCCTGCGGGCATGTATGGATATGTGAAAGTTGCACACTTTATTACCTTTTCCCCTATAAATTCTGAGCCAATCGAGACCGACAATTTTTTAAAGGAAATTCGGAATCGGGACACCCAAATCCATATATTAGTACAATAAATCCAACAAATTCCACTACGACCTACAGTAAATTTAGTGCCATAATAAATTTACTACTTTAACGATAAATTTACAAAAAAAAACAAGTGGAAAAGTGCAACAGTGGGTATGCAAAAGCTTCAATCCATCTACGACGGATAGCAAAATACCCGACCATACCCGACCAAAAAGAAAACCGCCACGCCTCCAAAAAGTGGGCGGGATATAAAAATATAACTGTTGAATGCTTTATACTAAGTGGTTGCATACATTTCGGCCTAAAACTTCGCCTTTTCAACTAAAAAAATCACTTTTTTTAACGCCACGCCCACAAAAGTGGGCGGAGGAACATGCAATATATACATAAAAGTTAGAAAATGCCAATATCTATAGCTTTTGTCATATAATTTTTTGTCAAATTTCATATAAATTTATTGAAAAACAGTCATTTTAAGCTAAAATCCCTTAAAAAGTGGGCGTGGTCAATTAAAAAGCTAACATTTTTTGGCTACCTTAAATACAATTATAAGGCAATGTTACGTACTAAAAATGAATGCGCTAGCGCCATTGTAACATAGCTAAAATTTGCAAAATGTATTTTTTTTAATTAGAGATGGTCGCACATACAGGCCTGTAGTGGGCGTGTCTGTGGGCGGATTCAGCTTATTTTCAAACTTGATCTTAAGGACTGGACTTCCAACCAACCCACAAAATTTCAGCTCTCTGCCTTAGAATTTAAGGCCTATAAGTTGGTTACATACGGACGGACGGACGGACATGGCTTAATCGATTCTCCTGTCGGTCCAATTCATATCTCTAAAAGGTCTTAGGGGTTAATATAATATACCCTGGGTCGGGTATAAAAACAGTTCTCAAATATATTTGTTTTAAATAGTCACTAAGTTAAAAAAATTAAGTTTTTTCAAATTACCCAACTTTTTGGTCAATTGTCTTGATTTTTCTATCCTTAAGAACCTCCCTTAAAGTAAATAAGAAAACTTTTTGATTAAAGATTAATGAAATCGGTAATGCAATCGGGATCTTCGAGTGAATCTTCATGGCGACAACACGTCTTCCATAGCGCGTCCGAAGTATTTTAAGCTTAAATGAGTCATATTTAAATTCCTATTGAATTAACCACCCAAACCGATCGTGTGAAACTCAGTGCTCTTATAATTTTCGGATGATAACGCGCGAGGTAATAGCGAAATATTAAATATTAAAAAAAATAATCGAAATCTTTAACATACATAGTATATACATACCTTCATACATATTTTCGTTCCGCGTTTTTTCTCTTATACGCCTGTTATTCCGAAAAGCTACAAGTCAAAACCACAAATCCACTCCAAAGTTCGTAGTTCTCACTAACATGTCCGGAGAAAGAACCACCAGATTAAACACCGCTAAGTTACACAACCAGAACGCACCATCACAACTACATACACCACTCAATCTACAGTCACTCAAATCAACTACCAAAACACTTGAAAAAAGCGTCACCGATATGTCAAAAAAGATTGGAAAGCTCGAGAGCCAGAATGCAACAATACTAAAAAAACTCACTGCCATGGAGGCTAATCTGTCGTCCAAAATTAAAGATTTCGAAAATTCAATCACTGAAACACTATCACTAGTAAATAATGAAATTACAGCACTGAAGGACAGAGTTTCTGCGCTTGAAAATAGAGTTGACAGCAAACCCGCTGCCCTACAAAACAACAACACTGCTGTAGTCACCGAAATTGCCACTTTGAAACACCAGATTGAAGCAATAAACCACAAAAACATCGCCTCCGACACCATTCTTGTTGGGGTTCCCTTCATGCCGCACGAAAATTTAGAGCTTCTTTTTCAAAACTTGTGCTCATCTATCGATATACCGTCACCCCCAATCAACAAGATTTTCCGCACCAAACCGAAAGAAGACTCTATCATCGTTATTAAATTCTGCACCACACACGATAAGGCCGTAATTTTAAAGCGAGTTGCGAATTTCCGGAAAACCAAATCACGCCAACTTAATTTAACCGAAATCGGATACGACAGCGATAGGTCGATTTACTTGCACGAATGTTTAACCGATGCTAACCGAACACTTCTTCGAGGGGCACTACAATTAAAACGTAAATATAGAACCTGTTCTGCTTTTACCGCACGAGGCCTTGTTTATGTAAAAACTAACATGACTGACACGCCCACACTGATTGACTGCATTGATAAGCTTAATCAATTCGCTCACAATCTCGCCAATATATGATATGATAACAATATGATAACAAAAACAAAAAAACAAAAACTTCACTGCCGAATGGATCTAGCCTGCTTGCTGCTGCTGATGCTGGGGTGGATGCAGATGATGCGTAGACTCACCTTGGCGTATTATATCATTTTAATTATATTCTCTCCTTTCTATACATATAGACATATACCCAGTTTTACCTTAAGAAACTTTAAAAATATCGACCACAACTCATTGATCCATGATCTACAAACCACTGACTGGCATACTATTTATAGTTTTGCCACCGCCAATGATCAAGTGAACTTCCTGCAAGATGCAATTGAGTTCTTATTCGAGAAACATGTGCCTTTAAGAACAATGACCTTGAAACGCTCGTCTAATCCATGGTTTACCGATGAAATCAGGTCGCTTATAAGATCCCTTAATGTCGCTTACCCCCGATGGAAACGTTTTAAGATGCAAAATCTCAAAAATGTCTACCGCAGGTTGCGAAACTTAGTTGTGCATAAAATAAGAATTGCTTAAACTGCGTTCTACGATTCAAGACTGAAAACTTCGCTTCCGGGCGCACAACTATGGAAGAACCTACAGCAACTGGGCATCGGTAAGCAAAAAGCTGAAGTTCCTAAGGATATCGACCTCGAGCAGTTCAATGCAATTTTTACAAACTCTCTTTCTTCTAGCTCTACTCCAGGAAACACTTTGGGCGAAACCAATGTTGTAGAGGAAACCGACAGTTTCCAATTTATAAGAGTGTGCGATGAGGACACTATCCAAGCAGTGTTAAATACTCGATGGTTTGAACCCTAAATTCTTCAAACTTATTCTACCATTTATTCTTCCGTTTGTCACGCACATTTTTAATACCATCCTCACTACATGTGAATTTCCGTTGTCCTGGAAGAGGGCTAAGATAATTCCGATTCCCAAAAAGAAAAATTGCACCCTTTTCGACTATCGTCCTATTGCCATCCTACCCTTCCTGTCTAAGGTATTCGAAAAAGCTGTACTGTGCCAAATACAATCCTATTTGCACAGCAAATGCCTGCTTAGTTGCTTTCAGTCAGGTTTTCGCTCTAAGCGAAGCTGCAAGTCTGTGCTCCTGTTAGTGACCGAGCAAATTCGTAATGCCCTAGACAGGAGGGATATGACGCTTCTTGCGCTTTTGGACTTTTCGAAAGCTTTCGACACTGTCAACCATAGATTGCTGTACCTTAGACTTATTAAGGAGCTAAGGTTCTCGCTCAATTCGGCTAAGCTCATTCTCTCTGACTTGACAGGCAGATCGCAGTGTATTGACACCGGAGAACATAATTCCAGCTTCCTCCCTGTGTACAGTGGGGTTCCACAAGGATCCATGCTCGGTCCTATACTCTTTCTCGCCCACGTTAACGACCAACCCAATGCTGTAAAACATTCTGTGGTGCACATGTTTGCTGATGACATGCAGCTACATATTTCCTGTCCCATGGATGACATTGATTACTGCGCAAGAAAAATTAACGAGGATCTCGAACTCATTCGAGCTTGGTCGGCCGAGAATGGTCTTCTTTTGAACCCCACGAAGTCAAAAGTCATGGCCATACACAGAAGCGAATTTGATCCAGCACTCCTTCCCCCTATCATGATGGACTCATCGGAGATCGAATACGTCGATAACGCGCGGAATCTGGGCCTTATTTTCAATTCCTCTCTTACATGGTCAGATCACATTGATTCTGTAGTAGGCAAAGTGTATGGGAGTCTTCGTTACCTGTGGCAAATTTCTGGTATAGTACCAGTCAACACAAAAATGATGCTAGCTAAAACATTGTTGCTTCCTATTCGGCTGTATGGGTGCGAAGTTTTTTGTAACCCCGATTACCGAAGTAAAAGGAAACTCAACGTCCTCTTTAACACTATTGCCCGCTTTGTATTTAATGTGAGAAGACAGGATCACATCTCAGAGTACGCGAAGAAAATTCTCGGCTGTACATTTGATAATTTCTTAAAATACAAAGCGTTAACATACTTACACGAAATAATGATTTTCGGGCAACCTGAATATTTATTCAACATATTGGCGTTTGCTCGATCCCAAAGATCTTTTACACTAATCCAACCTAGGTACTCCTGCCTTGTATCTGAACGCCAGTTCTTCGTCCATGCAACCCGTCTGTGGAACTCCCTACCAATCAATTTAAGAAGAATTGGATATTCAAACTATTTTAAGAATTCACTTTTAAAGCACTTGGCCAGTGTACACCTATAAACGTTGAAACAAAGTAAGGCAATAATGTTAAACATATTTCTCCTTTAATCTATTTTTACTTAGTTATAATAAATAAATTCTCTTTTTTCAAATAATTTTAAATTAGCTTCACAATGTAATAAGATATTGTCTTACTGTGTCGCACTGATCTTAATAAAATTGAAATTGAAAATTGAAATCGGTAATGCCATTTTCAAGTTATAGCGGGACCAAGGGGAATATGGATCGATTTGATGTTGATCACCGAGGCGACAGCCAAGGTCAGTGTTTCAATTTTGTTTGGATATCCAAAAGCATTTGTAATAATAAAAATATCGTATTTAAAGTAGTTTTCATTCCAATTCTAATAGAAAACTCAAAGCTTGGACAGGACAACGTCTGTCGGGTCAGCTAGTATTATAATATAATATAATATTATAATATTATTCATATACTTAATATAAGCAAACATTATCATTTGGTCGTTTCCACCGTTTCCAAAGCCACCAAGTGTTAAATGCTGGTACGTATTGTTTCGTACCTTAAGTTTTCTTAGTTTGTGCGTAATTTACACCATCATTGACTAACGCTGCCACAAATAGAAAAAGTAGGTAGGTATATGCTTCAATATAAAGTATTAGCATTTTGTTAATATTGATAGGTAATAGCTAATTACTTATTATCGTTACTATCTTAATATCTGGGCATCATTATTTTTCCCAACCATACATTTCATTACTTTTTACAATTCACACTCAGTTATTGTTGAACTTTTTATGAATACATGCGTAATTTGCTACAAACTTCACTCTGGCTTCTCTTCAATGTCGAATAAATCTTTCGCCTTTTACTAAAGATTTCCGTGGAGAGGGGCACTCTAATGAGTCTAAAATAAATTTTTGAGAAGGCCTGGCGAAAGCTGGGCCCAATATAAAACACTTCAATATTAGTTGAATATTATGTTAAAGTTAAATACTTATAATGTTACTTATACTTATGTATAAGTAACATTATAAGTAATGTTACTTATACTTATATGTTAAAGTTAAAATTATAATACTTTCTTTTTAAACAGTATCGTAGAAAGTTTTGCTGTCCATTGGTTTCTGTCTGTAATTTTGTAGCCTTGTCAGTGTGACTTGTGAGAAGACAGTAATTATTATTCATGCTGGCAGTTATACCTATATAAAAATAAATTTTCAATGTCATTCCTCAGGTTCCAATAAAAATTTGGTTAACTGTTGTGCACCTACATACTAGCCGTATTAGTTGCATCAAAAAATAATAATTTTGCGAAGGTTAATGCATTAAAAGAATGGTAAACGCTGTAATTTTTGGCATAAATTACCTACCTACCTAATAAAATTTTGGTTAATGATGCTGGCCCATGTGATGGTAGGTAGGTACCTTAGCTATGTATATTTCAAGTAGGTAGGTAACCTACATTCACTAAAAAGCTAACCGAACGTTTAGTTGCTTATATTTGGGCATGGCAAAGCCATACAAAATTTAATTTAATATTGAAAAGTGAAAAATTTACAATGCTACAAACATTATAATAATGGCGACTCATGTGATCATTTCAATCGCTGCCAGGCGAATAATGTCAGTTTCGTAAGTTTAGGGAACACGGAACAAGCATGGGAAACCCGTTGTAACCATTGACGGCTGAATTATTTATGACGAAGTTCGAATGTTAAAATAATTCCGATCAATTACCACGCATCTGGCTACGATACGTGGGTGATATATTCGCAATCGTTAAAAAGTCTGAGATTTATAAATTACATAATTACACTCTTAAGCTCCTAATACGAGCCAATCAATTTCACTCTCGAAGAGGAAACAGATTTTAAGCTGGATTTTTTGGATTTGCTCGTTTACAGAAGAAATAAGAAATTATTTTTTTCGGTTTATCACAAACCAACAAGTGCAAAACGTTGCATCAAAAGTGACTCATAGCTACGGTGACCATATTTCAAATAATGAACAATAGTCCAGTCAAATCGTTTCCGAGAGTGCCAGTTTCAGGAAAAAAATACAAAAGAATTTTTTTCGCTGTTTCTATATGGATTTCAGGATGCTGAATCCGATTTTCAACTTTGCTACTTCCCATGGTCATGGCTTCACCTCGAAAATCGCAAAAAAGTCTACCTTTTTTTAGTTTTTTGTCAAAAAGTCATAAAAATGTCCAGTTTTCGAGGTAGACCATAATGAATGAAATAAAAAAAAATTCAATTTCCTATCAAAGCATACTTGCATGGTTTTTTTCGTTTGTAAATATGGCCGCTAGAGCGCGCTGAAAAGGTACCCAAATGCCACAAGCACAGTTTTTCCGTTACTTTTTTGCTGGCAAACTACAAACTACTTCCCAGCCAAATAATTTTCGAGAATGGCAGCTTCAGGAAATACATGCAGACATTTTCTTTCACTTATTCTAGATGGTTTTTGGGGTGCTTAATCCGAATTTCAACTTTGCCGCTTTCCATGGATATGGACGAAAACGGCAAAGTTGAAATTCGGACTTCACCACGAACTTCACCACGAAAATGCTAAAATTCTAAATAGCTGGACTTTTTTTTAGGTTTTTGGCAACATCTCGTAAGATTGTGCATTTTTTGGGGAAAACCACTTTGTAAAACAAAGAAAATTAAATAACCTATAAAAGCATGTCCAACATTTGTTGTTTTGGCTTATTATTTTGGCCACTAGAGTGCGCCGAAAAAAGACAAAAAATTTTAACTTTTTCAAAAACCCTGTTTTTTCGTTCTTTTTTGCCTTCAACTCAAAAACTATACTTAAATCAAAAAAAAAAAATGGCATTAGGATTAAACTGCTGCTAATTTCGGGTATATTGTATACCCTATACCCTTGCGAATTATTTTGGTTCAACCTTGCAGCAACTACACCACATGAAATTTTGTATGATATATGATAGTATACTAAAATACTTATAAAGAAAATGTCACAACAATAATTTATTAGATATATTCGTCATCATCATCATCATCATTTTCTAAATGCCGCTTATCCTTTAAAAGGGTCGTGGAGCGAGGGTGGCTAAATGGTCCTTCCATTTTTCTCGATCCTCTGCCACCAACTCAAGAGACTCCGGCGCAATCCCCAGGCGGGATTCAGAGAGGTTCTTTACCTGATCCCACCACTTGTTTCTTGGCCTACCAGGGGGGCGACGCGCTCGCATCTCGGCTAGCATGACCTGTCTAGGAAGTCTACGAAGTCTGCCAGGGGGCATGCGAACAACGTGTGCAAACCATCGAAGAATCGATCGCTCCACTCGGAGAAGTAGCTGCTCAGCATTAAGATTCCTACGAATACTGACGTTTCTCACTCTGTCCCTTAGAGTAACACCAGCAACGCTACTCAGGAATCTCATTTCGGCAGCTTGTACCCGCGATCTAATTCTTTCGGTCATTACCCAAATTTCATGACCATAGATGAGGGTCAGAACGAACACTGAATCAAAAACTGAGATCTTTGCTTTCACTCCAAGCTCAGCTTTCCTGATGATCGGCCGGCGCAGTTCCTTTACTATTGCTCCAGCTTGGCCCATTCTACAGGACTAGTCAGTATCTCTCCTCCCCATCTTTCGTGAAAAAGATCCTAAGATACTTAAACTTCTCCACCTGTTTTAGTGGAACTCCGTTTATGTGCAGGGTACATTGCACAGGAGTTCGGGGAACAACCATCACTTCCGATTTGTTCACGTTTACTTTCATCCCAGCATCACCACAGACGGCTGCAAACCTATCCAGTGCTCGTTGAAGTTCCTCTTTGGATGATGCAAGGATGGCCAAATCATCTGCGAAAAGCAGATGGCTCATCCTGATGCCAGCAAATTCGAAAAATTGCTCGCCAAGACAGCGCTTCACCATCCAGTCCTTATATGCTATGAAAAGGAGCGGCGACAGAACACAGCCCTGGCGAAGTCCAACGCGCACATCAAAAGGACGGGATTTGACGCCATTTATCCGCACACAGCTTCTACAGTTTCCATACAAAGACTGGATGGCTCTCAGAAGAGGCCCACCCAGCGCATAGTACTGCAAAACTCTCCACAGTGTATCCCGAGGGACTCGGTCATACGCCATTGCCTTGAGCATTTCTGGCCGGATTTCATCAACTCCAGCAGACTTGCCAACTTTTAGCGATTTAATCGCTCCAGTGACTTCGTCTACTGTGGGACTATTCTCCGCCTTTATCTCATCAGCAGTGGGAATGCTATCTTCAGTGCCCTGTTGGAAGTTGAGCAACTCCGAAAAGTGCTCTCTTTATCTGCGCAAGACATCGCTCTCATTTGAAAGAAGTGTACCGTCCTTGGATTTAACCCCTTAAATGATATTTAACTTCCTTCCTCTGAGCCGGCGTATGGTCTGCCAAAATATCTTGTTTGCAGATCTGTAATCGTGCTCCAACTTCTCGCCGAACTTTTTCCATGACTGTTCCTTGGCTGTTCTGACTGCCAGATTGGAAGTCCTTCGCGCCTCATTGTACCGGGCTCGAGAAGTTGAGTTTCTACATTGGATGCAATGTAGAACCACGCAATGTAGGCTCTCGCCTTCACTCTGACGGCTTCTAAAGCTCCAGGCGTTTTAAACCAAGCAGTTCTTTTCTCACCACCAGCCGCTACCCCAGGCCGCTTCACTCCACAAACATTTCCTGCAGAGGCAATGACTGCCGATAAAAACAGCTGCCATTCCTCCTCTACATTCAAAAGGTCAGTTGGAATTTGTTCCTTGGCTGTTCTGACTGCCAGATTGGAAGTCCTTCGCGCCTCATTGTACCGGGCTCGAGAAGTTGAGTTTCTACATTGGATCCACGCAATGTAGGCTCTCTTCTTCTCTCTGATGGCTTCTTGAACTCCAGGCGTTTTAAACCAAGCAGTTCTTTTCTCACCACCAGCCGCTACCCCAAGCCGCTTCACTCCACAAACATTTCCTGCAGAGGCAATGACTGCCGATAAAAACAGCTGCCATTCCTCCTCTACATTCAAAAGGTCAGTTGGAATTTGTTCAAACTTCTCCGAAACATGCTGTGCAAAACGCTCTCTGAAATCAGAGTCAGCATCCTGCAACCTTTCCCACCGTATGCGGTCACCAGTCTTGGTTTTCGCCTGGGTGGCAAGGAATACTGCCACTGAAAAACAATTTACACAGCACTAAGTGGTGATCAGTTGACAACTCAGCTCCCCTGAAAACTCGAACATCACAAATCATTCTTTGAACACACGATGGTACAACAAAGAAATCAATCAGTGACTTCTGATTTAAACTGTGCTCGTACCATGTGTATTTGTGAATGTCTCTGTGTGGGAAAAAGGTGTTCATGATGGACAAGCCATATGCACGGCAAAAGTCCAACAACTTCCCTCCGTTCCTGTTTTGATCCGGGTCACCGTGCCTCCCGATCACACTCCTCCAAGTACTGTCGTCTGTACCCACATGTGCATTGAAGTCACCCATCAGGAGAAAGAAGTCCATTTCTGCTACTCTGTCCAGGGCAGCATCAACTTCGTTCAAAAAGGACTCATACTCTGACTCTCGATTTGGTGCATAAACCTGAACCAAAGCCAGAGTCGATCGTTAAAGCTTAAGCTTTAAGATCAAAATGCTTCCCCCTAACGGAATGACATCGAATACATTTTCTGACAACCGGAGGCTTGTGAGTATCCCCACACCCGCCTGTGCAGTCATGTGATTTGGGACGCCAGACCAGAAGAGCTTCCACCCATCATCGAGGTCTTTGGTTCCAGAACCCTTCCACTTAGTTGAGGAGACGCCAGTTGCATCGAGCTGATACAACTGGTCAAAAATCCTACAAAAAGCAATTCAACTCATCCCATGAAGATACCTAACTAAACCACCCTCAACCCAGCTTCTGCGCAAACACCACCGTTTTTCATTCATACAATTCACATTCTGTTTTAGCAGAAATATTGACAAGTAAGTGTCACATCGATGGAAATGTTATCGCTTCTCGGCCTTATGGCTAAGATCAAAGTGTAGTATCTGTTCTTATCAGCTTAACATCTGATAGATCCTCCATCGGAGGACAACAAATGTTAAACTGATTTTTGGAAATAGACGGAGTGCTAGGGGCTTGCTCCACCTCTGTCGCGGGTTGGCCCGGTATTGCAGTACCGCCGGGATCGGCCCAAATATCAATCAAATATTTTTTCATATAAGGTATTAGTAGTATGTAATATGTAGTAAATTTATTATAGGTTCTTGGTATTATGACAACATTTAACTCAAACTTTAAGACTAGCTTTGCAAAAGCCGATGTCGATCGACCGCTTGGTGTATACTAGACGGTTTTTTTCAGGGTCCAAAGGCTTGATCCTGAAAGGATTGCATATCCTCGGGGAAACGTTTTTTGAGGCAATTATGTCCAGGTTAATTAAGGCAGTTTAGCTATAGAGCCTTCAGATTTGTTGCTGCAAAGCAGCTATAGGCCGTGTCCATTGTCCAGTGAAGAATGACTAGCTTGTTCTTAGCTAGTTCTTGGATCACGATGTATCGTATGTTTCCAGAAGAAGCTTCAATTTTATTAGGCGCCTTGAGCGCTTAAGGTACAAAACCTAAAACCTACAAAACCTGAGTGGTGACTGTTGCTTGTTGTTTTAAACCGTCGTCAATCACTTCCTCTCGAGGATCAAGTCGTGTCAAAATGTTAAGGATTATTCCGGTTGAATTCAAACTCGAACCTACAAACTTATGTACGGAATCACAAAGAAGGAAACATTTATATGTGGTGGGAGAACTTTATAAAACGCGCATCATTTAAGGTTGCGAAAGGTTAAGTCTCCATTTTATATAGCCAAGATAATAAAATTTAAAGCTCTTTTTATTAGAAATGAGTTGAACTCCTTTAAAGATTACACATTATTTGGCCTTAAGTCTTTCCGAGGCTTTTTTAATAGCGTTTACATCTTGGAGGATAAACGTGTGTTACATTGAAGATTTAAAACCTCAAAAAATAGATGTACGACACGTACGACACGAGTGTATCGTAGATCAAGAAGCTAAAATGGCGTTAACAGCAAACTTAGAGCAAAATAACTGCTTCCACTTAACTTAATTCCTTAATTCCAACGCCACTTACTTGCGTTTCCTCAAAGTCCTCTGTCTACATAAGCCCCAATACGGAAAAGCTTTCATTCAACTTTATAAGATCCAGCAACTTGGGTTATCTAGTGCCATACTCTGACCATGATGACAGGGCAGCAGACAACTTTCCGAAGAAGAGTACCTAGTCTACAAAACATTACGGAATTACATTTGCCCCTCCTTTTCACAAAAGTTGATTGCCCTAAGGATAAATGAGCCCAAGTTCTGTTCGACTTTAGTGCTCCGTCGAAAATAACCTTTAATTTTTCCCATAAAAGGCCAACATTTTGCCGAGTTGACATCTACCAACCATTATTGTGATTTAATCCGATTTAAATGGACCTTTTAGGCCCATTATGTGTCCATCGAAGATGGGGAAAATGTCTGATTATGTTTACAGGTCGGAACGTGGCTATTCCCATTCCCAGCTTAAATTAATGCAATCAAATACCGTGAGGTCCTTAAAATATGCTTTCACCACGTGCCCTACTCAAGTTCATACCTAACTCCTTAAGATGGAATTTTAAAGAATTTCCAGGAGAAATACAGTCACGTGTGTCAGTCAGGTAAACAAGGATTTCATTACGAGTCGGTGCTCCTTGCGACTTCTTTTTGTATACAAAACCTACAAGGGAAAAAGGTGAAGCATTGTAAGAAAAATGCTTTGCCTAGCCAGCCATTTGCAACATTCCTTAAAGGACAAAGAAGAGTTGAAAATATTTTGAGAAATATGACTAAAGAAGTGAGCTTTTATAGCTCTAAAGGACATACCCAAGCAGGATTGTTTATGGAGATGGTGCGGCGAGGAGCAAATATAAGTCAGCTACACTCCTTGGCGTCTGAAGAGTCATAAAGTAGTTTTCCTTTTTTTGTGTGTGTCCTTATGGCTGATGTGTGTGCGTGTCTTCACTCCTTTATTTTGAGAAAGTGTTGTCGTTTATTGGGACTGGCGTCCGGCGCGCGTGAAAAATGCTCTCATTATACGTGAGTGTGGGTATTCTTTGGGGAATGCTCAGCTGGTGTATGGGGATAAGAGGTAGAGTAAATATTTTGCCCAAACGTTGCGTTTTAGAGTCAACACTTGAAGTGACAAAGCGAGTCTATTAGGACATTGAAGTGGCGATATGGGTTGATATACTTTACGGCTGCCATATAAAATCGGATGGCTTTGGCTTGACAAAAGTAGGTTGAACATCGTTCAACATACATAGTTGACTTCAGGACCATGGGTGATGTATAGCCGGAGATAAGTTCCTTTAAGGTGGACTGGACACAGTCGATGAGAGTATCGATAAGAGGGCTTGCTGTGAAAAGGTGTTTTGAACCTTATTGACGCCTTTGTAGTATTGAGAAAGGGGTAGCAAATGAATACCTTACGAAGGTCTGTAATGGGTGAACGATCTATAGTAGGTAAGCAAAATTAAAGGTAGCCAATGGCTTTTCCCAGCCCGTTTTTCAATCACAAGCAAATCGTTTGCCGCACAAATGTGTAAGCTTAATTTCTTATAAAAATTTACTTGATTTTACACCTTTTGTCTACAAGTAAAATTCAACATATTTTTGAATTAAGAAAAGCTGTGTATAAGCCTGAGCATAATTACGCCTTCCACAAATTATGTCTATTTATGGTTTATGGCGTTAGTTTTATCATATTCTTAAAAAAATTTAAATTAAAACATGGAGAAATGGCTAAAAAAAGTATACATATAGAAAAGTTCTCGAGAGCCTGGATTACATTGTAAGCTCATTGCATTTTATACAATATTTCTGTAAATATTTATTCTATCCAAAATATGGTTGTCCTTACAACATTGTTATACCCGACCCAGGTTATATAAACAGTCCATCCAAAAATAGAAAAAGGACCTCTTAAGGTATCGCTACGATGTCCGTCTATCCAATCGAAAGATAAAATTTGGTGAGTTTTTGGACTGCGAAGTCAGAGAACCCAACGAGGGCATTTTTTCAAGGAGAAAAAACTGTTTAATTACAGCTTGAAATTTCAGATAAAATGGATTTATTGTTTTTCAATACTTTTTTTTTTAAATAAAAGAACTAGAAAAACGAAATCTTAGTTTAGTAAAAATACGGAACTTTAACAAAAAAAATCCACTTTTTTTGCAAATATTGAAAGGTTTGTAAGAAATGAGAAGTTGCAAATGGGTGACGTTTTTCAAAGTGTTTGAGGCCATAACTTTTGAACTCATAAGTCCACAAAGCCAATATCGAACAGACGTATAAGCCAACACAAAATAAACCAAGCTCTTTAGTTTTATTTTTCAGAAAAAGTTTGAGCAGTGCCGTTTTAACGCATTTTCGAAAAAATATGCGAAAATTATGTTGTTTGGACAAATCATATAAAAAAAACCACAGGTAGGTATCAAAAATTATTGAAAATTTTAAGGAAAATTGTAGCGAATTTTAAAGTTTCAAAACCTTCTAAGATTAAAGTCGAAAACAGAAAAGCATTTGCAGATTGCTTCTGCAGATTGTATAACGGCGAGGCTAACCAAATACCGCTGTCAGGCAGAAAGAACCACTCAACCCGGGGGAAGACGTTACCGATGAAGCATACGAACGATACCGCCCACCCGACCTGGAGGAAGTGAAAGTAGCTGTGTCTAAGCTCAAGTGCAACAAAGCAGTCGGAGCAGACGGCCTAGCTGCCGAACTTTTTAAATCCGCTGGCGATGAGCTGGTTAGGAGCATGCACCAGCTTAACTGCAAGATATGATCGGAAGAAAGCATGCCCGACGAATGGAACCTCAGCATTGTTTGCCCGATCCTGAAGAAGGGAAACAATCTGAGTTGTGCCAACTACAGAGGCGTCAGTCTTCTTAACATCGCATACAAGATCTTTTCTGCTGTACTGTGTGAACGCCTGAAGCCGTTCGTCAACAATCTGATAGGCACATATCAGTGTGGCTTTAGGCCAGGAAAGTCCACCATCGACCAATTATTCACACTGCGGCAGATCTTGGAGAAAACCCAGGAATTCCAAATCGATACACACCACCTCTTCATCGATTTCAAGGCCGCGTATGACAGCATCTATAGAGACGAGCTATATAGCGCAATGTCTAGTTTTGGTATCCCTGCCAAACTCGTCAGTCTGTGCAGGAAGACGATGGAAAACTCACGCTGTTCCGTCAAGGTCAACAAAGACCTCACCGACCCCTTTGATGTCAAAAAAGGATTTAGACAAGGCGACGCGCTGTCATGCGACTTCTTTAACATCATACTTGAGAGAATTGTGCAGAACTCTCGCGCCAACACCAGAGGTACAATCTTTCAAAAGTCCGTTCAACTACTCGCATACGCAGACGACATTGACATAATCGGTAGAACAAAGCGTGATGTCAGTGAAGCCTTCGTGAGTATTGGGACGGAAGCGGCGAATATGGGTTTGGCAGTCAATGAGGGCAAAACCAAGTATATGCTGTCATCAAGAAAAGACACCTAACACCGACGTCTTGGACAAAACATCACCATCGACAGCTATAATTTTTGAGGTAGTTAGGGACTTTGTCTACCTGGTTTCCGCTATCAATTCAGACAATGACACCAGCGCTGAAATCAAACGAAGGATTACTCTTGCCAATCGCTGTTTCTTTGGGCTAAGAAGGCAATTGAGTAGCAAAGCCCTCTCTCGAACAACTAAAGTATGTTAATAACTAAAGGATGAAAACACTTTAGGCTGCTTCGAGGGGAAAATTCTTCGGACGATTTACGGTCCCGTCTGCATAGACGGAGAGTGGAGGAGGAGATATAACATCGAACTGTACGGGCTGTACAGCGATACCGACCTAGCCAAAAGAGTCAAAACACAACGTCTACGATGGCTGGGTCATCTAGAGCGGATGGACACCAACGCTCCGGCCCGGAAAATCGTCGAATCCACACCGCAGGGACGGCGCCGTAGAGGAGCACCGAGACTCAGGTGGCGCACGCAAGTGGAAGGGGACCTCAGCCAATTTCGCGTGCGAAACTGGAGACGGCTTGTTGGCTGAGGCCCAGGTCCACTCCAGACTGCAGCGCCACCTTACGTAAGTATTTTCAAAAACTATTTTTTCAAATCTTCTGGTATCTTAACGCTAAAAATGATCTTATTTAGATTTATTTAAAGTACAAATCATACAAAAAGAAAAAAAGCTGCGTTAAAAAAAAAATTTTAAATTGCCGTTTCTAACCTAAGTTTTTTCGAAGCCTATTTAAAGAAGACTGTCAAGTATGAAGTCATACACGGAGCGGCCCGTCGGCTTAGCTTATAATTACATATTACTTTATTTATTCATTTGCAACAGTTGCTTAGTATATTGGCAACTTAATGTTTTTCTTTTAACCACGATTTCCGACTTTATAACATTTTTTTTTCAAATTTTTTTCATTTGTTTCGCTTATATAATATTTATATAATAATAATTCGAGTGCAATTTTAAGAAGATATGTGTACATATAAGATTTGTGTACACCAGTTTTACAATCCTGCCATTGCAGTGTAGTAAAGAAACTGGATATCTTTACCTAATTGCCCAAATTTCGTATTTTAAGAAGGTTTTCTTGTATTTTTTTTTGCAAGTCTTTTTTTTATTTGAAGCGAATTTTAAGATAAGGTACTCAAATTTTTATTCAAATGTAGGGTGACAAATTAACTTTTTTGATTTTTGTTCACATAAAAAAAATTAAAAACCCGTTTTTCGCCTGGCACTGTTTAAAATGATCATAGGACTAGCCATTATTATAATGTTTGTAGAATTGTAAATTGTTGTAATTTTTCAATATTAAATTTAATTTTGAACGGCTTTACGATACCTTCCGTTAGCTTTTCAATTAAAAACCGGATTTGTTTTCAAAATTTTTACGTATTTTGGTTTGCTACTCAAGTGGTTTGTGCTTGCTTAAAATTAAGTTGAAAAGATAGAAACAATCCAGAAGGCATTTTTTAGCATAACCATTTTTTTAAATCAACTTAAATGATTTTAAGCGTATCTAAAAAAAACCCGTGCAATATTTCAGCCCCGCTATATTTTTCTTTCGAACCTCAAAAAACTGTCCATGCCTGGGATTTTTTTTAAAACTGTATATATTACCGTTACCGCGATAGTGGGGCTGGGGACACGCGGTTTTTTTTTTAGACTTTTTCGCATTTTCATGATTTAAAATCCATAAAAAGACTCATGCACTTTCCGCTACCAACGGCTATATTTTCTTAATTCTGGTTTTTTAAACCGTTTCAGAAAATTTTAAGTTAGGAACGTCAATTTTGAAAGACCTTAAAAATTTTAAAATTCTCTTGATGACTACGTTTTGCATACAAACCAAATTTCATTATAATCGGTAGTATATACCAGAATATTTTGAAAAAAAAAAAAATTTAAATGTTTTTGAGGTTTTCGAGCCAATTCTCAAAATCTGCTAAATATTCAAAAATTTGTAGTTTTCCCAAAAATAACAAAAATATCCCAATGTGTGAATTTTTTTACAGCATCGGAGATTGTGATGGAGACGAAATTTTTTCCACGTTTTTCTTTTCGAAAATACGTCAAAACCGCAGTTTTCAAACGGTTTCAACAAAATTGATTTTAGCTTTTGCTTTAGCAGGAGTTTAAATGTTTTTCGTATATTAACGCGTATTAATTAAAATGAGCTCTTACGTACTCACGCCGAACGTTTCGCTTAATTTTCCCGTGGTCACCGGGAAACTGCCTGAAGCCGCTATTGGCGATTTACGCTACGCAGGTTGTAGCGGTGCGTAGGTGGTGAATTGTTCTCTCGGTTATGCGGTTGGTTTTGTTGGGAGCAAGCCGTGCTCACAATATCGCTTGGTGTCGCCAGCCTATTTGAGATCGAGCGTGTGGTGTTTATGATGGGATCCCAAGTTTTCGAGAGTTTAAAACTGTCGTCGCAATTGAAATTTTTATGTCGTTTTATTTCAATAGCCTCCCGAACTAAGCGAGGGATATGATGCGGCTCGCGGGCAAGAACTTTAGCCTCATCAAAACGTATCCCATGCTGTTCGTTTGGATTGTCCAGGATATGTTCGCATATTTCTGTTTTCTCCAGTTGGCGTTAGCTGACGGCACTAACGTGCTCCTTAAAGCGATTTGCAATGCTTCTTCTTGTCTGCCCAAAATATGACGCCCCACAGCTGCAAGGAACCAAATACACGTCAGGTGTTTGAAGTGGAAGGCGATCTTAAGGTGGCTGGACGTAGTTTATCACCTTTTTTGAAGGTAAAAATATCGATTTCACCCGTATTGCCTACTCTCTCGGTAACACCTTTTAAATATGGCAAAAACGCTTTTTTGTCCATATCATTGTCGTCCTTTTCACAGGGCAAATTTGTCTTCCACGTCCTTTGTTTTTTCGAATATCCATTCGATTTTAAGATGTTACCGACAAAAGTTAATTCAGCGGCAAGATGTTCGGTATCACATCTTCTATAAGTGCGTTATATTAATGTGGACACGACGGATCTTAAATTTGCCGGATGGTGGTGGGAGGTAGCGTGTAGGTATCTGTTCGTGTGGGTGCCTTTTCTTTATATGGTGTGTCCTAATGTACTGTCCTGCTTCCGCAAAACGCTTACGTACAAGAAAGCAATGAACTTAGTTTTGAGGTGCTGCGAGTTCAGATGTTCAACAAAACTCGTTACGGCAGAAACTTTTAGGATGCGGAAGGTGTCGCTTAAAGGTGACCGCTTAAAAGATGAACCACCGTTATCTAACCTTTCCTAGATGTTTGTTTAAACAAGACAAGGGTTAACTTCGATCGCAAAAAACAATAATGTTAATTTTATAAGTAACAAATTCCATAGGTCTATGCTTCAAAGATAGTATCAAAAAAAAAAATCAATCAGCTTTCAATCCCGAAAATCGCTGGATTAGTGACTGACAATCCGGGGGAAATCGTTTAAGAGCGAAAATCCTCCCGGATTCCGGAATGATTTTGCCTAGCTATTCGCAATAGAAAAACTTTTGCACTTTCTATTTCAATAAATTTTATTGAAATAGAAAGAAATAGAAATTTATAGAAATAAAAATTTTATATTTTCAATAAATTTTAAAGAAAAGTGTGGTGTTCTTGTTACTTATTTTTTGTTAAAACAAATCTTTTGCAAAGCATCTCGATCTACTGCAGAAATCATTGCGAATGGGCAACACTGAATTCGACGATATAGGAAATAAATACAAGTGGAGCAATGGTGTTGGTCGTCCTCATCCTTATCCATCCAGATGGTGGTCCATCCAGATAGTGGATAAATAAACTTTTCAATAAAACTTTTTAACTCAATAAACTTTTTTCAATAAAAACTACAAAACTGAAACAGAATTAAATCCATAGCCCCCTGTAGTTGGATACCTAACTACTATGAAATAATATTTATGTTTAAAATTTAATTTGGGCCGATCCCGGCGGTACTGCAATACCGGGCCAACCCGCGACAGAGGTGGAGCAAGCCCCTAGCACTCCGTCTATTTCCAAAAATCAGTTTAACATTTGTTGTCCTCCGATGGAGGATCTATCAGATGTTAAGCTGATAAGAACAGATACTACACTTTGATCTTAGCCATAAGGCCGAGAAGCGATAACATTTCCATCGATGTGGCACTTACTTGATAACATTTCTGCTTAAACGGAATGTGAATTGTATAAACGAAAAGAAAAAGGTACAACGTACAATATTTCGCTAATTATTGGATTGAGTTGGGTTTCGGTTTCGGTGTAAACAAAAATTTTCAACCCTCCTTGCCACATCAGTCATCCTTATCCAAAGAGTAATGTTTGAGGCTAGGGGGTAGGGATAGGGATAAGGGATAGGTGCATAGTGTTGGAAAATTATGTAGTTTTAGGTGCGTAGCATAAGTACCTATAGCATAGCGATTGTATAAATATTGTGCAAATAATAGAGACTTTTGAGAATTGTTCATGACGAAACAGTGATATGAATGCAAAAAAAACAGCAAAAAATGCATTTCTTTGAAATTTATTAATGTTTTTTTTTTTTGTTATTTTAGCAGCACTGAAACCACAAACGACACTTCAATATTGAGCTTTCTTTAAACAAAAATCCTTTCAAAATGTTAAATTCAAGAAGTCTTTCAATAAATTAAAAAACCATGAACAGAAAGAATGTGCATTTGTTTGTTTGAAAAACAAAAAAACAGCATAAGAGACCTTTAATCCAAGCAAAAGCAGTCAAATTGATAGGTCTATTTGAAATATTTATTTTATCTATTTAGGGGTTAGAGGCTTGCTACCTAATTACCCTTTCAGCAGGACAGTTCTACCTACCCAGATTTAACAAGCGAAATGCATAAACATTCACTCTTCTTAGGGACTAATCCGAAAAAAATCCTCACAGACAGTTATGTAATTTAATTACGAGAAGTACCCACTTTAAGATAAAACAAAAATTACCTTTGCACAATAAATGGATCGCTTATGTAGAGCACAGAGCCAAGGGATGGAGGCACAACATAGCCACCCCGTGCGTCTTTTGGCACAATAAAGCCACTCCGCCCACCATTGCTTCCGCAAATACTTAAAAACACTCACATATTTTACCAGGTAATTAATTTCCAAAGAAGCAATTACAACCTGCAAAGGCCTATCTTAATTTCATCCTTTTTCTAGGACACACAACTCCACGTTGTAGTTAAAAACAAACAAGGAACAATAAAATCCTGTGGAACAGTTCATTCTGCACGTGTACATGTGCTCGTGTTTTGCTTTGATTGTTTCACTCCTGACAGAGGAGTGCTATACACACGCCCCCCTATACTCTCCGATGCACGGATGTCTATGTGCGTTATAATTGCGCCAAACCAAAATATCAAAGGACATTGAAGTTTTCTGTTAAGGACTTTTTTATGTGTCCCTTATTGTGTCGCGCGCTCTCTGGCACAATTGAAAGAAATAAAAATAAAAGAACGAACAACGAAGACTGGCGCAGCGGAGAGGTTCAAGTATATTCAAACTTTCTAAGTACACCCTTGGCGCGACTTTCTATCCCTAAAAATGTTGTTCCTGGCATGGAGCAGCATAGGTATATACCTACAGAGAGCATCACAAACAGATAAAGGATATCTCTTTGCCGTCATTAGAACGGGCGTTTGCATTGTCGGATCGGCTTAAGGTTGCATACCTGAGTGCCGTACCAGTCATTTTAATGGGCCTATATCTGCTCGTTTTATGATTCGTTACGTTCTTTGTATGATAGGATGGTGGGGCTAACGTGCACTGCTTGTCATATGGAAAGGACACGCGGAAATTAGAGACTCTTCTGTCGCCACATTTCAATGGCAGCTGTCGGCAGTGTGAGGTCAAATGAAAGGATTTAAGTGCGGTTTAGCATCAGCACTTGATTCGCATGGATATATCAGACCAACAAAAGGGACACGAGTGCCATTTAAATTAAATTACTTTATCCGCCCTTGTTTGGTGCACGCTGGTATGACTTGCACGTTGCATATGTTGAAGAGGAAACGTTAACATACTCATACTGAAACTCAGGCCACAAAGCCTGTATCACAGTTTTTCTAGTCACTGTGGCTGTGAAAGCTTTTTAATACACCACGCAAAACATCTTTATTCCAGACAAAGGATTATTCAGGCGGGAAAGTTTCAAAGCAAGGCAATCTTGAAATTGACGTAAGCTGAAATCCGTTCTAAGACAACGTCTTGGAGTTCATTTATGTTGCAATTACGTGTAAATGGCCGGGGACAGACTTTGTACGGCATGTCTCTGGTTCTTTGCCGCGACGCACGTTTATTGCGACTTTTAAACAGTTTTTCCTCTTGAATTGAATTGATTCTTTATTTAGCTTTGCTATTCTTAACAATTTTAAAATACTTAAAATTAAATTAATTGGTTAGATCTTACATATGCTATTAAATTCTTTTTAAAAATGTTTATATTTGTTTCTGACTTTAACTGATTCGGCAAGTTATTGAACAATCGAAGGCCTTTATGAAATAACATATTTTGCGCTCTGTTTTTTGTAAAAAAGGTAATCTGAAGTTTTGGCTATTTCTTAAATTATGACTGTGTACATCTGATACGTAAACTAATTGATTATGTAAGTAACTCGGTAACATGTTGTTTTTTATTTTAAATATAAATATTAAGACATTCATTACGGTTCTTTGTTTAACTGTTAGCCATTGTAAAGCGTTTAACATTAATTGAATGCTAGTTAACATATTGCACATTAAAATACTTCTTATTCCTCTATTTTGTAATTTTTGTTACCTCTCTGTCATTTGATTGGTGCCTAGAAAAAGAATTGTAGAACAATATTCGAAATGCGGTTTTATCATAACATTATATATTTTTATTGCGCAGACCGCTGATACATAACGTCTTATCCTTTTGAACAACCCTATCTTCTTTGCAATTTTACTACACACATAATTAATGTGAGGCTCAAAACCAAAATTACTCCAAGGTATTTGATTTCAACAACTTTTTCAATAATTTCATCATTTATAACAATATTTTCATGGGAAACACCGTTAACTATAAAAGCTTTTGTTTTTGATGTATTGAGCTTCAACTTATTCATTTTGAAATAAAATTCTTTTCTTTTTAAATCAGCATTCAGTTTTCTTATGTAGTCCGCTGCCGAATCTCCAGTCACATATAACAAAGAATCATCCGCAAACAGTCTAGCCTTCGCGTGATGAAACACTTCTTCAAGATCGTTTATATATATTAAGAAAAGAAGAGTACCCAGCACCGCTCCTTGAGGTACACCCAGATTTACAACTAGAAGCTCTGACAATTCATCCTCCACTTTAGTTTGCTGCGCTCTGTTAGACAGGTAGCTCTTGAACCACCCAAGTTCTACTCCTTGTATTCCATATCTATTTAGTTTTTGCACCAGTATGCCTCGATAGATTGTCTCAAAAGCCCGTTGTAGATCCAAGAAAACCGCCACTATAACTTTTTTGGCGTGTATTTCACTTTTCCATTGTGTGATGACCAGGTTAAGTAGGGACTCGCAGCTGTGTTGGCGTCTAAATCCTGACTGATGACTCGACAAAAAATGGTTAGCCTCCATATAGGTCTGCAGCTGGTTATGAACAATTTTTTCCAAGATCCTACTCTCGGTCCTTAACATGTTGACTGGTCGAAATTCCGCAGGATTCAAGGTCTTCTTTACTTTCTCTATAGGTACAACTGTTGATACCTTCCAGTGTTGAGGGAAAATTCCATTGCTTAGGGATTCGTTTATAATTTTTAGGAAACTAGGTCCAATGATGTAAAACGTACTTAGTATCATTTTAGTTGACAAACCATTAACGTCTTTTTTACTATTCATATTTTTCATTACATATTTTAATTCACTAAGGGTTAATGATTTAAATTTAAACCTTTGCCTTACATGTACATTGATTAAATTCGAGTACTGTTGGAATGGTATTCTGTCATTTAATTCCTCCACACTTTTGACAAAAAACAGATTAAGCTTATTAGCAAGCTAGCTTTATTTTTAATAGTTCCACCATCACAGACTAGTTCTTTTATTTCACTTCTTTCCTCCGCCAGCACTAGTGTTTTTATTGTTCTCCACATAGATTTTTGGTCAGACGATTGGTCAATCTTATTGGCTATGTAATTGTTTTTTGCTAAAATTAATTCTTTGGCGTACCTATTTCGACACATCTTGTACCTACACCAATCAAGAGTGTTATTAGTCCAAACAGCTGTTTGATACAGCTGGATTTTAGTTCGCTTCATATTTAATAAGTAGCTATTAAACCAAGGAATATTATTTCTTGCGCTTATAGATTTTTGTTTAATCATTTTCCCCATCGCAGATTTTAGTTTATCACTGAAAGATATTGCTAATTCATTAACTTCACTGCAATTTATATTTTGTATTCCGTTACCAATGAGTTCTCTGCGAAAAACACTTTCTTTAAATATTAATGATTTTATATATTTTTTCGAGGGTTTATTATTAAGGAGATTTGTTTGGATAATTATTTCTACAGATTCGTGATCACTGATTTTATATTCTTTTTTAACTTTTGCTTTAATGTTTATCTTGTTTGTTTTTACGTAGTCAATTAAAGTAGACGTGTTTTGTGTGATTCTCGTTGGTTCATTAACTATTTGTTTATACGATAGGTCCGCGATACTTTCGTAAATACGTTTTTTGTAAGTGCTGTCCGACAGCCAATTTATATTAAAATCACCCATAATAATAACCTCCTCATATTCACAGCATACAACTTCTAGTCTGTTTTTGAAAAAATGACAAAATATGTTCTCAGGGCAGACACGATTATCCGGAGATCTATAGATGCCCGCTAAAACTAGGATTTTATTTTCAGCGCGCACTTTAATTACTAGCCACCACATCATTTTACCTACAGCTATGTTTGCGATTTCTTCGATTCGCCATAAGTCTTTAACATAAAATATTACACCGCGCGTATGATTAGAAATGCTGTTACACCTGGCAATTTTATAACCTTTTAGTTTTATCTCCGAGTCTTTTATATCTGCTGTGATATGCGTTTCAGTAATGCAAATAAAATCGTACTAACTTTTTATTGCAACCACTTCCAATTGGGTTAAATTTGCTTTCCCCTCTATATTTAAATATAATCCTTTAACTGAGGACGCTAATTGGTAATAGCAAATCCTCTCGATCTTTATGGTAGTCACTAGTTTAGCATCCAGATTTGAAAAGAAGCCGAGATGGACGGAAACAAGAATTGCACCCCCTACTAAGCTTTGAAGAGGGGTTTTCTCTTGCAGAAGCTCCCCTCGCAATACTTAACAATGTCGAGGGTATGTGGCTCATGATTGGCCTTGACTGAGGGATCTCACGATAGAGCCTAGTCCAGTCTCACGTAGAAATCTAAGATTGAAAAGTGGGTCTGGTCTGGACAGAACCCTTTCTCTCTCGACTGGTGTTTTCCCAGACATTTTATCCCTTTGTGTTTCGGAGCACCACAGTATTGCAGAATGGGCTTCGGAGTAACCTCATCGCAGAATCTGCAGAAGGTACCTTCGTTACACCAATGTTCATAGAAAGGGTCAGATTCAATAAAAGCTTCTGCTTCTGCTTTTTTGCCGCAGCTTGTTTTCCTTTGTTCCAACTTGGCCAGCACCAGGAACCGAATAGAGGGTCGCCCTGTTTAATGGCTGCTTAGATTATTACAACAATTCCATGGGTGCGGTGGGACATGTTCAGAGGCATGCCAGTTTTTGCTTTTTGTCGAGAGCTTCCACTGTTGTGCTTACAGCTGTTCATTTTGCTTATTCTATTGCTCCTTCCTAATTTGTTTTTGCCAAGCATTTGTTCATTCACAACTAGGCACCAGGTAATGGCGGTGACAATAGTACTCCTTGCAAACGTTTTTTTTTTTTTGTTTAGCTGATCTTGTTAATTTCTTCCGATCTCCACTAATCGCCTCCACTGATCTTTTGCTCAGCAGCTAATACGTCCATTTGGTAAATGTTATTTACTCCCTTCCTAATCAGACCCACCTCATGTCAAATGCCCATTCGCCATCGATGTCTACATATGTATTACAGTCCCTTTGGTATAAAGATCATTTTAAAGGATTTGCGTCAGCTAATATAGAGTGGTCTCGGTAGGTTTACCCGCTCTACCCGTTAACCACTGATTCTTATAAGTAGTTGTCCAAAGCTGTCCAAAGTTGTTCTTCGTTGTTTTTGGTAGAAAATATGTTAGATTGATCGCTCTCTGGGACTTCGGTTACACTCCGTCTTTTTTCCCACCTTTCGAATGAATACAAACCTTTGCCCCTATCTACTGGTCCGAAATATATTCCAGGGCAACAATACTTTTTATTCCTCCGACAAGGTTCGGGCGTAGCATTTCTTCCGCCTTCTGAAGAGTTTTTGAAATGCGGTACAAATAAGGTGACTTAAAAGGATGAAAGGAGTTTTTTGCCCATTCTAATCGGTCTCTACAGAGAACGGGCTTCGCTATTTGCCATTTTTCTATTCCAAATCTTGATGTGTTGGTCCTTTCCCTATACAGGCGTAGGCATCAGGCAAGCAATGCTCTCTATCCCTCATTCTTGGTGAAGCTTTCTACATCCACCTTCTTGAGAGACGTTGGCACTTTACCAATTTTTGCAAGGGCCTCGTTTGTGTATAGTCTTGCTGCAAAAGGAGTGCCAGTTATTGTATCAGAGAGTTTCCTTAAACAATATTCTTTAACCTTGTTTATTTCTTTACTTTCAATAGCTATAGGAATATAGTTTTAATCTAGATAGTTTATATCGTAGCCTTTCTCCTGAAACTCTCGTTCTTTGGTGTAGAACTGTTTCGTTGGAATAAAGGCTAAGAGTGGTCAACAAGTAGGTATTATGCGAACTGAGTCTGTATGTATTAGTTTATAGGTACCTTCCTAACCAGCAAAAAATGTTAGCCTTAAATGAGACTTAGTGCAGCGTAAATTATTCCTTAGCACGTGAGGCTTGTTATTCGTAAATAATAGGTAGTCCCATACAACATTCCTTATTTTATACCTTATTCAAAGACAGTCCATGTCCTAAGAGATCAGGTATAAGTTATCAAACCTTTTTTATTGCATAGCCTAAGCATTATCTAAAAATTTTTGAAGACTTATAGGGTAGGTGTACCAGTATCCGGCCACTCACTAGTATCCGGCCACTTTCTATTAAATGATTAAAAATAAGAAATTTATGTATAATCAGGGTTCGCAAATTTACTTTTCCTAATTTTCCAGGCTTATTTTATACTTTGGTTAAGTTTGACCTACCTACGTGTCCAAAACTTTTGAAAGTTTGAAGTTAGTTGCGTTCTCGATTGCGAGTTAGAGGAGGAAACTTAACAGCCTAATTACAATATTCGCTGTGCATTAATGTATAAGTTTTGGTTGTTTTTAGGTAAATAATAATATTATTGACCTATTTGCATTCATTTCTTGAATCTATTGTTTTGAGTTTTTAGAAATTTAGTGGCCGGTTACTGAAACACAATTTTTATGCGATGATCTAGAAGCCGGCCAGGTTGGCCGGAAACTAGATCTTTGCCTAAAATCACATTCTTTTATTTTTTTTTTACTCTTAAAAGGCGCAAAATGCATCTGTCCACTACTCCAGTAAAAAAATATGTATTTTATATATAAGGTTTCAGTATCCGGCCACTGTTTTCCGTAAAAAGATTGCTATGGCCGGTTTCTAAAACAACCAGGATCAGCATCCGGCCACCCAAAAATTGTATGTAAAATGATACTATGTATTTCATTGGCTATGACCCAAAAGGCCGAAAAATAAGAAGTTGAAGACTTATCTAAAACTCAAGTTATCAATAAAGCGGAAGTGAAGGCAGAAAAAAATGAATTAAGTCACAGGAAAGCTGCTTCAAAGTACAACTCGCCAAAAAAGTTCTTTGCAGGAAAGTTCATGTGGCGAAGCTGCTGAAACTTGCAACCCCAAAGGATCTTAATCAACTCTTAATCTTAAATCTCTTAATTCTTAATTGTCAAGGGAAGGCAAATTACATACTTGTGCCTAAACATGGTAACATGTGGCTATCTACTTAAAAAAACGTACCTTTGGATATCATCAAAAAGTAGTACAAAAATCGAAGAATAAAATCAATTCGTCTAAAGATTATCGTGCTGGAAGAATGTGGCTGAAGTTGTTCTTTAAACGTTCTCCGATCTTTCCTTTGATCCGTTCCAGAGCATCAGGGAAGGAAAGTTAGTTAGTGGTTCTTAATTAGTTGAAGTATCCTGAGCTTCGAAGAGAAACTTGGCCCAGGCGGGGTACTTACTGAAATCACGATATTCGCCAAGCTTGTCCAACTTCTCAAAACTAAATAGGCCTAGAAGTCTTTAACGTTGCTTCCTTTTATGCTTCTTGCAGGGATATTGTCTTCTTTCGATCTTCTTTTTAATCATGACAGGCTTTGCAAATGAAGTTGGACTTAATAATTCTTAATTTTGCTGAGTTTTTCCCCATCAGGTTGTGGCCTGTTGTCACTCCTGTCGCTATGGCCATAGTGATGGCCTTTTCATTGCTATAAGATTATTTGACTTGCAACTGTCTATGGATGGCCATAACGCCGTAATTCTGCAAATTTTCCCATAAATTATGGGTTATATTTTAATAAGTTGTAGACACTTAACCTGTCTCAAAAGAGCCCGAGGGATAAGCCCCTTTGCCCGCTGTAGTGATGCATAGATATGAATATGAGCCATGTTTTGCTAGCTCGTCAGCCATTTCATTTCCGATAAAGTAGCTATGGTCTGGTACCCGAACAATGCGGACATTATTCTGCCTGTTCAGGGCTCTAAGTTCTGAGCGACAGAGTCGTAAGACGCGTGTCCACTTTAGACTAAAACTACTAAAATTAGCTCTCAGGCCACTCTCGAGAGTCACGAGAGTAACTTTCAGATAAAGACTTTCAAGGAGTCAACTTTCGGGGAGTTGAGAGAGAGCAAAAAAATCTGCGAATACTCTCGGGACTCTCGAGAGTGGCCTGAGAGCTACCCGCAGTAGTTTTAATCTCATGTGGACGCACACCTTTTCTACACGAGATTTGACTGTTGGTTTTGCCAGGGCCTTAATGACTGCTTTGCTGTTTAAGTTCGCTAAGCGGCTATAAGTATTACTAGAACTCTTAATTGCAAAGACGCTTGCATTAAGTAAAGACTCTCCCTACATTTTTCTTAAGAGATGAAATATTAGAAAATAAAATAAAAGTAAAGCTTTTAGAAGAAAGCACACAAATTTTGTGGCTTTGCTGCTCAACTGTTGCTGCTCAATATGAGCAACGATACGTCCGCTTAGATTTTCAATTTATATTTTTATTACCTTATTAACAAAAAACGCTATATTTATTTCAACTAATATTTCTTAACCTATGTACTTAATAAGCACGGAAGCATTTTTTGCTGAAATCCAAAATATGTAAGACTTACTTAACATTTGAAATAAATAAGGCTTACTTAATATTAAAATATGATTAAACTTAAGTCTAAAAAATCAAAAAACTTAACTTTTTATTCAAAAATGTTTGATAATTTACGGTTTTGCTCCATGTTTTCATATGTAAAAACGACCTGGCCGGATACTAAATCCAACTTGCCGGAAACTGAAATTTTGTGACCGGGTACTGCTGAAAATTCACTTTTATAAAAAAAAAAATTTATTAAATAATAATATTAAATAAATTTGGAGTTTATAATTTTTTTCGATACCTAATATACCACTTGATTGATCTAAAGAAAGAAAACCAAGGTCTAAAGTCAGGATAATTAGATATCTACCTTCAAAATAGAAAAATATGTTAGGTGGCCGGGTACTGGTACATTTACCCTACCGAGGTAATAAGGGTTTGGTTTCGATTATGTATTTTTTCGCATCTGAATGAGTGAAATCTTCCTAACTATAAGGTTTACAATGATTTTGTGTTATTCAATAAGACTTACCACTTTTTTACACCTTATTTAAACCTTGACCTACATATCTTTCACGTAATGTATCTATTTCCCTTAGAACCTCTAAGTTACTTACTTACTTACTTAAGGTGGCGCTACAGTCCGGGGTGGACCTGGGCCTCAGCCAACAAGCTTCGCCAGCCAGCTCTGTCTCGAGCTAGCCGTCTCCAGTTTCGCACGCGAAGTTGACTGAGGTCCCCTTCCACTTACGTGCGCCACCTGAGTCTCGGTGCTCCTCTACCGCGCCGTCCCTGCGGTGTGGATTCGAAGATTTTCCGGGCCGGGGCGTTAGTGTCCACCCGCTCTAGTTGACCCAGCCATCGTAGAGGTTGTGTTTTGACTCTTTTGGCTAGGTCGGTATCGCTCTACAGCCCGTACAGTTCGATGTTATATCTCCTCCTCCACTCTACGTCTATGCAAACGGGACCGTAAATCGTCCGAAGAATTTTCCTCTCGAAGCAGCCTAAAGTGTTTTCATCCGCCTTCGACAGGGTCCATGCTTCTGCACCTTAAAGCAGGACTGGGATGATGAGGGTCTTATACATGGACACTTTAGTTGCTCGAGAGAGGGCTTTGCTACTCAATTGCCTCCTTAGCCCAAAAAAACAGCGATTGGCAAGAGTTATCCTTCGTTTGAGAACCTCTAAGTTACAGAACTTATATATTAGTAATTATACATGCTTTTTCAAGAATAAAGGTAAAGCTTTCTCTTGCACCATCACAGGCATAGGTATAGTTCCTTTAGTTTAACACCAGCATATTGAAATATTAATGGGAATGTCAAATTTTACGTTTGGTACCTATTTACTACATATAAAGCTTAAACTTTGCTTACTTTCGTTTATTTGAAACTACAGAATTGGAATTCGGGAGTTATGATCTACCATTTCAGTTTTTTAAAAATCCATACATTGACCATGACAACTAATCATAATAAAAAAAAATCAATTAGAATTATTCAAAGGCATAATAATATTCACCAAGCAAACTTAACTCACTCCTTACTGTCACATGTGACATGTCACTACGCTTCTATTCTCTACCCACTGACACCGAACACAACATAACGATTCAACATCGATTTCGCGCTCCTCCAGTCATTTTATTACCTAGATTATTAATTACTGTGAATATTTTTTATGTCGGGACGGCGCGAACGCCATTCCCGGCTACCAAAAATTACACGCACGAGTTGTTCGCATTAGGAACAATCGCGGAGGTCAATCCAGCCGAAGTGCAATGGCCAGACCTCGCCCCGGGGGAACCGCCTTCATGATCACGGTAACCCCTACGCCAGGTAAGTATGCTTAATGACGGAGACAACGATGGCTTTAATAAATTCCTTGCTAAAAGGAAGTGTGAACTGTAAGTACGTGTGAAATGTATTTGATTATTGATTATTCACAACTACCCCGAGGAGGTAGACACAAAACTATGCAGAAATTTAAGGGTGGTAAGTAGTGGTAGATTACAAATTTATTAATATACGGATGGATGGATAATGGAGTTTTTCGAGTTTTCCTTTTCGGCTTCAGTGGTGATAACAGAAAAAAATAAACACGTGGATGGAATGTACTGTAACAAAGCGTGTAAGTACGGTAGTTAGTTTTTTAATTAGTTATGTACATAGACTTTATTTACTTCATTCAACTTAGTTTTGTTTACATTGATAAGCAGTTCATAGATATACCTACTTAGTTACTTATGGTTCGGCTTAAGGTCTACTAGATTGATAGATTGCAATTGCAGCGTAGTTGTGCACGACCTTTCATCGAAGGCCGGCATTCTCTTAATATGGGACATTAACATACCTATCTTACTATTATGTGGTGTACGTCCTCTCTTTCTTTAAGGTTGCACAAATGCAAGTCAAATAAAATTGGCAAATCGAGTCGGTGTCGTGCGAAATAAAGAAGAGATTAATAAGTTCGCCACCAAGTATAGGTTAAGCTCATCTTTAGCAGATTGTGTAAAATACTGAATTGAAAAGGCTCCTCTTGTAATATCGATACGCTGTCATCTCGTAACGTCCGTCCGTCCGCATTCTTTATACCCCATCCCATAGGATGTGATGTATATTAAGTTTGTCACCTAGTTAGTAACACGGTGAAATAATAATGGTAGACCCCCAAGACCTTAAGGGCACATGATCGAGACCGAATTCTGAATCGAATAAGCCATGGCCGTCCGTCCGTCTGTATGTCACATGCTTTTAGGCCCTAACTTCATCAGGATTAGGATTAAGTTTTAGGATTAAGGGAGCTTTATGATAAAGTTCATTCTTATCCAAAGCAGTAAAAGTGTACAAATTTTTCAAATCCGCCCACAATCGATGCAATTGTGCAATTAACTTTAGAGTTTTCAAAGCTGTAAGACGTCTTGAAAGCCTGAAATTCGGTATTTATTATCTCCTATTTATTGTTAGATATAACGGCGAGGTCGAACCAAATACCGCTGTAAGGCAGAACGAACCGTTCAACCCGGGCGAAGACGTTACCGACGAAGCATACGAACGATACCGCCCACCCGACCTGGAGGAGGTGAAAGTAGCTGTGTCTAAGCTCAAGCGCAACAAAGCAGCCGGAGCAGACGGCCTAGCTGCCGAACTTTTTAAATCCGCTGGCGATGAGCTGGTGAGGAGCATGCACCAGCTCATTTGCAAGATATGGTCGGAAGAAAGCATGCCCGACGAATGGAACCTCAGCATTGTTTTCCCGATCCTGAAGAAAGGAGACCCTCTGAGTTGTGCCAACTACAGAGGCATCAGTCTTCTTAACATCGCATACAAGATCTTTTCTGCTGTACTGTGTGAACGCCTGAAGCCGTTCGTCAACAATCTGATAGGCACATATCAGTGTGGCTTTAGGCCAGGAAAGTCCACCATCGACCAATTATTCAACCTGCGGCAGATCTTGGAGAAAACCCAGGAATTCCAAATCGATACACACCACCTCTTCATCGATTTCAAGGCCGCGTATGACAGCATCTATAGAGACGAACTATATAGCGCAATGTCTAGTTTTGGCATCCCTGTCAAACTCGTCAGTCTGTGCAGGATGACGATGGAAAACTCACGATGTTCCGTCAAGGTCGGCAAAGACCTCACCGACCCCTTTGATGTCAAAAAAGGATTTAGACAAGGCGACGCGTTGTCATGCGACTTCTTTAACATCATACTTGAGAGAATTGTACAGAACTCTCGCGCCAACACCAGAGGTACAATCTTTCAAAAGTCCGTTCAACTACTCGCATACGCAGACAACATTGACATAATCGGTAGAACAAAGCGTGATGTCAGTGAAGCCTTCGTGAGCATTGGGATGGAAGCGGCGAATATGGGCTTAGCAGTCAATGAGGGTAATGACACCAGCGCTGAAATCAAACGAAGGATAACTCTTGCCAATCGCTGTTTCTTTGGGCTAAGAAGGCAATTGAGTAGCAAAGCCCTCTCTCGAGCAACTAAAGTGTCCATGTATAGGACCCTCATCATCCCAGTCCTGCTTTACGGTGCAGAAGCATGGACCCTGTCAAAGGCGGATAAAACTTTAGGCTGCTTCGAGAGGAAAATTCTTCGGACGATTTACGGTCCCGTCTGCATAGACGGAGAGTGGAGGAGGAGATATAACATCGAACTGTACGGGCTGTACAGCGATACCGACCTAGCCAAAAGAGTCAAAACACAACGTCTACGATGGCTGGGTCATCTAGAGGCAACCAACGCCCCGGCCCGGAAAATCTTCGAATCCACACCGCAGGGACGGCGTGGTAGAGGAGCACCGAGACTCAGGTGGCGCACGCAAGTGGAAGGGGACCTCAGCCAACTTCGCGTGCTAGCTAGAGACAGTGCTGGCTGGCGAAGCTTATTGGCTGAGGCCCAGGTCCACCCCGGACTGTAGGGCCACCTTAAGTAAGTAAGTAAGTATTTATTGTTAGATACACAAAATAAAAATTAAATCGCTTTACCACCCCTAGTGCATAGATTGGCATAGACTTAATGAATAATTTTTCAAATGCATTTTATTCAATATTTTTATTCTAAATCGAAAAAATTTCAGTAGAAAACACTAAGTTCTACATTTTGTTTATAAAAGACTTTGGGCCACGCCTACATTTGGAGGCAGAATTTAAGGAAAAACCTAAAATTTTTTAAAAAGGAAAAGAAGAAAGGAAATAATATAGAAATAACAAAAATTAGCAGGTAAGGTAAATGAATCTTCATTTAAGATCTCGTTCATACAATTTTTTTAGTCACGCCCCCTTTTAGGGGTCGATTTTTCAAAAAATATTGAATTTGAACCAAAAATCTTTTGAGTACATTTAGGCGTAACTTGGTAGAATTGATAGTTTGTAATTGGGGGCGGTTGGACCACGTCTCTTTTCGAAGGTTGCAGCATTTATCAATGTGGGATAGGATGGGGTATTCAAGAGTCCGTTACGGACTGTAACTTCTGCGTATACACTGTAGCACTTACTCACTGGTTGTAACTATTGAACGGTCAGCCGCAGAAAGATTAAATTTGGTACGCTTGTAAAGTTAGAAGAAACAAGTGGGAAAGTGTAGTCGAATGAGCCATGTCCGTCCGTCCGTCCGTGTGTCGGTAGTTTCTAGGCCTTAAATTTTGAGCTAGGAGCTTGAAACTTAATATCTGTTCTTTCTAGGTCCCGAAGCAGTACAAGTTTAAAATTTTTTAAAATCCGCCCACTGACACGCCCACTTTACTTATTAGCATGAAAATTTTGGGCGTGGTCGGCCGTTATTGAAAAGAGGTGGATGCCACGCCCCTTTTTAAAAGAGAAGATTCTTTAACTAAGAAATTCTAAATACAGTTGAAGTTAATAACTGAAATTTAGAAACTGAAATTTAACAACCAAGTATTATGACACAATTCGGAGCTTGAAAGTTGTAAATTGGGATGGGGTAGTTTATGTTAGTTTGGATTCAGAAGTCTGAATCTCTGACAACGATTTGCGATTTCAATTTTACAATCCTCACTCGAATATCACTGTTTTACGTGTTCATTTGGTTGCATAATTTTGACTCACATAACTCAAATCAACTTTGAATGGCTTATAGAACGCTTAAATGTGAAATGAGTATCGTGGTTGCATACGTCATAAAAAAACTCTTTTTTTCGAAAAATATTGGAGTAAGGTAGGTATCTAAACATGTGAAATCAGTTTCAGAAAAACGGACTCAGAAATTAGCAGCATAACTTGTTAGATATAAGTTTTTATGTCAATTTATAAATTATATCTATTTTTTTTTTTTTATCAGCGTTTCAGGTTTCCTGAGAGAAAGAATTAAGAAAAAAATATCTGATACACAAATCTAGTTTTGTTCTTTCGATCTGTTTATCTGACAGAACATCAAATTATCAGGTCAAAAAACAAGTGGGAAAGTGCAACAGTGGGTATGCAAAAGCTTCAATCCATCTACGACTGGTTGCAAAATACCCGACCATACCAAAAAGAAAACCGCCACGCCTCCAAAAAGTGGGCGGGATATAAAAATATAGCTGTTGAATGCTTTATACTAGGTGGTTGCATACATTTCGGCCTAAAACTCCGCCTTTTTAATTAAAAATATCACTTTTTTTAACGCCACGCCCACAAAAGTGGGCAAAGGCACACACTACATAAAAGTTAGAAAATGCCAATATCTACAGCTTTTGTCATATAATTTTTTATCGAATTTCATATATATTTATTGAAAAACAGTCATTTTAAGCTAAAATTCCTTTTAAAGTGGGCGTGGCCAATAAAAAAAACTAAAATTTTTTAGCTACCTTAAAGACAATTATAAGGCAATGTTACGTACCAAAAATGGATGCGCCTGCGCCATTGTAACATAGCTAAAATTTGCAAAAAGAATTTTTTTGAATTAGAGATGGTCGCACATACAGGCCTGTAGTGGGCGTGTCTGTGGGCGGATTCAGCTTATTTTCAAACTTGATCTGAAAGACTGGACTTCCAACCAACCCACAAAATTTCAGCTCTCTGCCTTAAAATTTAAGGCCTAAAAGTTGTTAACATACGGACGGACGGATCTGGCTTAATCGATTCTCCTGTCGGTCCCATTCATATCTCTAAAAGGTCTTAGGGGTCTACGGTGATTATTTCACTGCGTTACGAACTATACATCAAACTTGATATACCCTGGGTCGGGTATAAAAAAGATATTCTTTGCTTGCCGTTGAGCGACACGCTCAAACACTTGATTTTTTGAGAATAAACCACGATCAGAAGGCTGTGGTTTATCCTCAAATTTGCATCCAAACAATAGCGTCTGCTTAAAGTAACAATAAGCAATCAAAATAGGTATAAAACAACACTCAAATATGTGCCGAAAATATATTATACATCACAGAAAAAGCCGGCGCCCCTATCAACGGTCAAACGGAGGTTAAGAGATGCTGGACTTTTGGACGAGGTGCTGTTTGAAAACCCCTTTCACGACCACAAAATAAGCTTGAAATGGGCTAGAAAGCATAAAGACTGGACAAAGAAGTTTTATAGAGAGTTTTACTCAAAAAATATACTCAAAAGAGAGTAAATACTAGAGAGTTTAGAAATACTCAAGAGAGTTTTATAGAGCAATGAATGCAAGTTCGAATTATTTGGCACAAAACGGGGTGTTTTTGTTCGACGCAGCTCAAAACAAAAGATTCTATACTTAAGATTCTAGTTAAGTCAAATATGTTAGAAAAAAAACTTTATGTATGTCTCGTTTTATGGCTCTTTTGAGTGAAAAATTCTAAGACTAATTTATGGTCCTGTTTACGAGGAGGGCGAATGGAGAATATACAACCGCGAACTCTTTGTGCTGTACCTTCCAAGATGTGGATGTAATAAATACGAAGACTTCCTACCTACATTGGTTCGGTAACATCGTGCAGGAAGACCGAACCTCCGTTTTAAGGACCAAGCCATCACAAATTCCAGAGCACTTAGTCTGGACAACTGGAAGCAGTGTGCCCAGAACCGCAGAGGATGAAAAGCAACATCAGGAGACCCTTCATACCTCGCGAGTCCTATAAGTAGGTAAGTAAGTAAAGGAAAAATAATCATTGAATTCAAATAATAAATTTCAAATCTATCTACTTTCGCCAATATGAACCGGTTTTCAAACCTCTTAAGTACTCCCTCGGTTATTTTTCAAATTAGTTTTTTGTTTCTTCTGAAAACTTTTGGATTTTGACATATTTAGTATGTAACGAGGTTTTGAAAGAAATTCGACGATATGTACAGCCATTTCAGGCGTCGACCCGTTGCTATACGATTTGACAAAAAATTAATTCAAGTTTAAGCTTTTTCACGTGCGTCTTTTTATTATACAAAATAAGCTCTATGTTGGCATCAGTTAAAATTATTTGAAAGCCTTTAAGCACTTCGAAAAAGGTTATCTAAATTCACCTCATGGTTTCAGTCCTAACCTTGAAGGATTGATCGCAGGCGCATAGATGTTCTTGCAATGTAGCTCCACATCCTAGGTCCACCATTTTGTTCCACATATAATTACAGGATACATACTGTATCTACAGGATACAAACTGGTTGATTAACAGTGGAAACAATATTATTGCAAAGACAAGTTCAGATGTATGTTGCGTTCCAGTCCCTGGCCTAGCAGGTTCGTCGAGTGCTGGAGCACGCTTTCACCCCGTTCCTAAAAGTGCAAAGCTCGGCAGAAAAAGAAAGGGTATAGGACTGGAGCAAATCACAGATCAGGGGAAGTAGCTATGCTGTCTCGTTTTTCTAATTGGAGGAATTTAGGTATTAAAAACACGCTCTATCTACCTTCCTAAAGAACCTTAGGGTATCCTGCAAAAGCTGGGCAATTCAATTCAAATTAAATGAATTTGTCGACAGAGAATTAAATTTATAAAACTTGTATTTCCTCCAGTATTCAAAAATTAAGGGCTGGCTTACCTTACATTTATTTGAGAAGTTTGCTGTACGCACTTTCCACACGAGGAAGAAGCAATCGTTGACAGATTTCAGTTAGAAAAGGCTTGTTCTCTTGAAAACCCAATTTTGAATCGTAAGTCGGAATTCTAGTCCGGACACACAAAACACATAAGAATTTGATGGCGGAAATTTGTTCAGCCAAAATGGAAGACATGGCTGGTGCCAGCGAAGCGCACTGCCGAAACTCATGTCAAATTTGACACAAAATAACACCGCTCGGATAAAAATTTTATGAAATATATGATACAGAATATCTAGTGTGCATTTTGAAACTATTTTAAAACATAACAGCTTAATAAATTATTTAAAACATTAAAATTTGTCCGCACAATACTTTTTTCTTCGGAACTTTTCATACGCGGCAAGTAACTGTCAAAATGAAATAGTAACGGCATCTTTCCCAAACTTTCGTTGTTTGGAACTTTAAGCACTGAATGCGACGAATTCGAAAGAGTGCCGCCAGACTCAAGTTTATTTCAAGTATTCTTGTGTTTTTTTTTTGTTTTAGGAATATAAAAAATTGCGTTCATCTTTTTCATTCCTTATTTATTACGGATAGACCGCACTTTAAGTTAATATTGTGAAAAACTAATAATTTATACTTGCTATTTCAAGAAAAACAAGTGAATCGGGGAAGATTATCATGTGTGACAGAGTGGAATATTGCTGCCATGCGAAATAAGAGCGCTTACACAATTATGTCGTCAAGAACACTGATCAGAAAAAATTATACCTGATCAATGGTCAAGAATTGGTAAATTTAGTCCTATCAAAACCGTTACCTCTCGGCAATCTCCTCACAAATGTTAAACTTTTAAAATGAGAAAAGATTTTCCTCTTGAAAATGCTCCCATATAAAATGCATGATAAAATGTTGTTACTACAAGCTTTCTTTGTTTTTGAGTATTCTCTCTAAAAATTTAGCCAAGCTAAAATTTAGTTAAGAATTTTTGAGTGAATTTTTGACGCAGCTCCAGCTAAAATTTTAAACATTTGCTTCTCAGAGTACATTATTTAACTGCCAAAATTTAGCGGGCTGATAAACTGCTCGGCACCATTTATTTGGAGCTAAATTTTAACAGACAGTGGGGTGCCGTGGTGTAGTGGTTAGTGTGTGTGCTTACTACGCCGGAGGCCTGGGTTCGAATCCTGCCATCGTCACCTGAAAAAAAAGACTTGTTCTTTTTCACGGTCCCCACCTCCGCGAGGGTTTGACAAGCCCTCCGAGAGTATCATTTGTCTTGAAAAACTTCTCAAAGTGCCGTTCGGATTCGGCAAAAAATTGTAGGTCCCCTTGTATGTAAAGAAATTAACACACCAGCATACATTGTTGAGAAGTTGGCCCTGGTTCACCTCGAGCTGTTGCGCCACTCTATTTATTTTTTTTTTAAATTTTAACAGACAGCAGTATTTTCATTTTTTCGACCCTTTTGTGTGTTTTTTTATTTTTAGTAGCAGCTATTGTAGCCATTTGACATAATACACATAAATTTATATTTTGTATAATTGACTTGGAATCTTTTTTGCATGAAATCAATTTTTAGAGAACAGTTGATTTCAGTGGCATTCTCTACATAACGCTTCTGTCAAAAATTTAGCGTTGTCGTTCAACTACTTTGGAAGATAGAGGCAAAAAATTACTATTTGAATTATAAAATAAGCATTGCCACTTTATAAATTTCACTTATTGACAATACCATTTTTTGTCGTTTTTTGTAGTTCAAAACCTTAAGAAACCAAATATTTGCCATATTATGTCGTTTTTTTTTGTACTTCAAGTGCGTTGGAAGAGGAAATTGTTAGCTCTTTTTGAGTATTTTTTGGCAATTTATCACAGATTACAAATGATTTGTTTGTATAGTTTTTAACACCTCCTTGAATTCTCTAAAGAAATTGCATGGAAATGACGAATTCATAAATTTAATCACACTTCTAAACAAATGTCGGAGAATGGGTAAATTCATAAATTTCAGCTTGTGGGCAAAGCTTTTACATGACCGAAGTCGAATGTCTAGTTATTGAGTAATTTATGATAATAGACTCGAGCGGGATTAATCTTATGTCGAAATGCAACGAAAATCCCACTCAAATTCTAGCAAAAGATTCTGTTGCGCATAATAGACTTAAGCCACAAATTACTTAATGAATTAGATATTCAACTAGACTGGAAAGCCGGGGGGCCTACAAGCTGTTGCCATGGATATACCCGGAAAACTACGCATACTCTCACATTTTGTCAATGTATTCCACACTTGAAGAGATTCACCACGAAGTTCAAGTGATTCACCACGAAAACATGGCGGAATCAGCTTTTTGCTCCGTCTACCGGACAAAAATTGCAACGAATTCCAATATCTGGAAGTCGCCACATAATGGGTCGTGCTACATTAATGTTGTTTTGCTAGAGACCTTAAAATCATTTTTATCTTAGTTGTATTCCAGTTATACATTATGTATTTCAAATGCCTTCTAAATATTTTCATATATAGTTAAAAACAAAACACAAAAAGCGCAAATGAAACTAATTCTTTACTGCCTAAATGCCTGTGCCTCTGATAAGTTTGTGTTTTATGTTACCGGATTAAAGCTTTAAAAAGCAAAATTTACGGTTAAGTACCAATAAAATGTTTTCTACATGTTTTGACGAAATCAATCGTTAGTATATTTAAAAGTAAAAGTCATTAGAAAGGTTCAAAGGCACTTTTATTATTTTTATTATAGCTATAATTTGAATTCATTATTCGAACAAATCAATATTATGATGCAATTGTCATTCTTATCCTTCCAAGTCGATATTATTGCATGCATTTGAGATTAGAGTTGAACATTAAAAGTCAAATTGGCAACTGAGAATAGAAGAATAATGCACTTTTGAGTGAACCCATTTCGTAAAAAAAATCAGTAGCACATTGAAATTGATTTCTGTCAGTGAAATAGCAAAGTAGTCGAAAGAAAAATGTTTATGTATATTTTTGTAGGTAACAATAGAGATTCACACCAAAAGAAGCATTCATTAAACAAACAAATTTAATCACAAGTAAAAAAAGTTTCAGTAATGCAATGCAATGAAAGCTATATTTAATGCTTCTAAACTTCTTCATTTTTCTTAAATTTGGGAACGCTTAATATTTTACGCAAGTAAAAATCAAAAGCCTTTTCCTAAGATGGAAGTTTTCTCGATTGTTTCCTAACTGTTGCTCTTGTTTTGCTGAATAACTAATATTTTCTGCATTCCTACATAATTAAAAACTGAACATAAATAACACATGAACGATTCTGGAGAAAAGAAAAGCCCAACTGCGTAATAATTATAATAAGCGTCTCACACGCATTCACCGTCGCAAAACCGAAAAGCATAAACAACAAATAAACAAATAGGTTTTGGGGGAAAGAGGACGCACAAGTTGAATATTTAGTTATTAAGTAATTTGTGACCCGAACTATATTGAAAAAAAGACCAAATTCGTAAAAATATCCAATTACGTCATAAACATTCCAGTATTTCCAGGCACATTCAAATAAACTAAATTTTACGATTTTGTAGTCTCAATGTAGGCTCACCCCAAGTGTGGGCAAAATTAAAACAGAATTGTCATTTTGACTTTAATGACTTGTGTGTTATCTTTTATGACTTTTTTAAGATATGTATTTAAATTTTTCAAATGTCAGTGTGAAATTCACCTCGCTATTTTGGCGGGCTCTCAAATTTTTGTTTACTTTTCTCACACGTATTCACTGACACGGAACTCAAAACAACAACAACAAATAAACAAATGGGTTTTGGGGGGAAAGGGACGCTTTAGTTGAATATCTAGTTATTAAGTAATTTGTGATAATGTATAACTCGAATACAATTAAAATAAAAATGATTTTAAGGTCTCTAGCAAAACAAACAATAATGTAGCACGACCCATTATGTGGCGACTTCCAGATATTGGAATTCGTTACAATTTTTGTCCGGTAGACGGAGCAAAAAGCTGATTCCGCCATGTTTTCGTGGTGAATCACTTGAACTTCGTGGTGAATCTCTTCAAGTGTGGAATACATTGACAAAATGTGAGAGTATGCGTAGTTTTCCAGGTATATCCATGGCAACAGCTTGTAGGCCCCTCGGCTTTCCAGTCTAGTTGAATATCTAATTCATTAGGTAATTTGTGCCTATGGGATGGGGTATAAAAACAAAAAAAATCATATGGCCAATTGTTGTTTAAGCACTTTCTTAAGAAAATTCTTACAAACACATTGATACAAGAAAAAGATCAGAACCGTTTACGGACAAAATAACTTAAATAAATCAATAAAAATCGAAAGCCTTTTCCTAAGATGGAAGTTTTCTCGATTGTTTCCTAACTGTTGCTCTTGTTTTGCTGAATAACTAATATTTTCTGCATTCCTGCATAATTAAAAACTGAACATCAATAACACATGAACGATTCTGGAGAAAAGAAAAGCCCAACTGCGTAATAATAATAATAAGCGTCTCACACGCATTCACCGTCGCAGAACCGAAAAGCATAAACAACAAATAAACAAATAGGTTTTGGGGGAAAGGGGACGCACAAGTTGAATATTTAGTTATTAAGTAATTTGTGACCCGAACTATATTGAAAAAAAGACCAAATTCGTAAAAATATCCAATTACGTCATAAACATTCCAGTATTTCCAGGCACATTCAAATGAACTAAATTTTACGATTTTGTAGTCTCAATGTAGGCTCACCCCAAGTGTGGGCAAAATTAAAACAGAATTGTTATTTTGACTTTAATGACTTGTGTGTTATCTTTTATGACTTTTTTAAAGTATGTATTTAAATTTTTCAAATGTCAGTGTGAAATTCACCTCGCTATTTTGGCGGGCTCTCAAATTTTTGTTTACTTTTCTCACACGTATTCACCGACACGGAACTCAAAACAACAACAACAAATAAACAAATGGGTTTTGGGGGGAAAGGGACGCTTTAGTTGAATATCTAGTTATTAAGTAATTTGTGCTTAAGCAAACGATTTAAAAATCTTATGAGATTTCACTGTGAACGTCTCGAGTATCACATCGCCTTGAAAATTTAAAATCAAATTTGAAAATTGTGTCACTTTTTCTACAACTTTGGATTTTAATATCTCCGAAACCGATTGTCAGATCTAAAATACGGTTAAACTTTTGAGGTCAGCGTACAATTCTTGGTATATTCCCTTCTTGCACGGACTTTTTGAAGCTCGTTTAAAAATAAATATGGGCTTAAATATGACAATGAGTGAACTAATGACAAGAAAAGACTATAAGCCAACATAAGTTAACGAAAACCTTACGAAACCCAGCATTAGGCTATTATGGTCGTGGCATACAAATCGCGTGGAATGGGAAAATTCGGAAAGCCGACTTAAGCTCATCAAAGCCTATTGTGGTCGGGCCTTAAGAAGATCAACAACAATTAGCCTACCGCGATCAGCTGATGTAAAAGCCTCCAAACGAAATTGCATGGAAAAGACGAATTGATGAATTTACTCACATTTGTGAACAAATGTCGGCAGATGTTTAAATTCCTCATTTCAGCTTGTAGGCGAAGCTTTTTCGTGTCGGAAGTTGAATATCTAATTATTTAGTAATTTGTGCCCTGGAGCATAAATTTTTCTAAAATTTAAGTTCTGAAACTTTTACAAACAATCACCACAAAGAGACTCAAATTTTTGGCGAAAACCTACCTATATAATTATGTTCTATGATTTGTAATACATAATTTTGAGAAAAAAAGTTCATACAAAACGCAGCCTCGTCATCGGAGTGTTAAAAAAAAAACAGATTCACAAGCTGTAATTGGCCAAAAATCACAGAACATAAGATTATGCCACATTGAGAAAAAAACAGCACACCTACTGCGTCGCTCGTCATTGGATGCCAAGCAAAACAAATTGCCGATCTGTGATTGGCCAGCACAGATTTTTTTACATGCTTGCAAGGTGACAGTTCCATCCCATGACGTCAGATTTACAGTTAGGTCTGTCCAACAAAAGTCATAACAAACGCATGTCGTAATCTTTATATTCTTTCATTCATGGTAATTGGCCAGCAGAGACCGTTGTGTAAACAAGCAGACTTTGTTTACGCGCGTAAAAATTGACAGTGAACTCTCATGACGTCATATTTACAGTTAGGTCTGCCCAACAAATGTCATAACATGCGTATAAGCACAAATTACTGAATAACTAGATACTCAACTTGCGTCCCTCTTACCCTCCAACACCCATTTGTTTACGTTTTTTATTAAGCCTTTAAAGCTTTTTTAAAGCTTTAAATTTCCGTGACGGTAAACAAATGTTACCGTCACGGAAATTTAATTCTCCAGCAGGAGAATGGGATAATTCATCAATTTCAGCTTGTGGGCAAAGCTTTTACATGTCGAAGTTGAATATCTAGTTATTCAGTAATTTATGGTATAAGGCAATCTTTATATTCTTTCGTTCACGCTAATAGCCAATCTCTATCTTAAGTTGCTCCTAGAAGTCTGGCATATAATTTGCAACCAAATGCACTACAAACCAAACTTTTCAAAATCGTTTGAACGAGTAAAATATTGACGACCGTGTCTGCTTCTTTTGAAATTATGTTTGACAATGACAACTAATTATCCTTTTACTTCTGTGAATCAATCTATTTTATTTTGAGTTTTCTGCCAAGACTTCCATTTGAAATTTGAAAACAAAGCGAGAACGCTAATTGGGGATGGAAAAGATGGGCTTAAATCAAAGAAAATTAAAATTTTCAAAAAGAAAACATTAATTTTTTGAAGTCTTAAACCCCAGTAAATAGCGTACTGTGCAGTTAATTTTTTTTTCAGTCGTTTCCCAAAAGCATTTGAATTTGCTGTTAATCTTGAGTATTAACCGTGATTAGTTGAGGGTTTATGGAAATCGCGAATAAGTGTCCGGTGGCCACAGAGTATCAGGAAAGCTTTGAGATTAATTATTAATCTTTTTCCTAAAACCTCTGGCTTATGGCCTTGGAAACATAGCATAAGGTTGCTTTCCACTTTAGGCTCCTTCGCGTGAAAAAACTTCTTAGTTTAATTTATTTTTTGAGGTAAGCTCACAAGTTTATTAAAAACAACTAAAAAGTAGACTTATTCATACATAACACTGCTGTATTGTTTACAAAAATCGAAGCCTTTAGAAACAACAGATAATAATAATTATTCATAGATTATAAAACATTTAAAATAGATTAGTAATAGCTTAGGTTCGCACAACAAAATATATAAAACGATTAGTGGCTGCACTCTAGTCCTCCAGTGCAAAATTTGACAGCTTTAGGTGTTGCATATTGTTTCGGGCTTCAAAATAAGCTGTATCCGTTGGATTCTCTGGCGATGGCACAAACGGTGGCGTTTCATTTACTAGATTCGACCAATCGATGCAGCTGAAGAACCGCATGCTTTGGACCTCCTTGGCAGCTGGCCTTTCGACGGGATCCATGGTGAGAAGCAGTTCGACTGCTTCGACGGCTTCTGGTGAGAGCGCCTCATTATCTTGTGGCCATTCAATATCTACAACGTATACTGGTTTATACTAGGAAACGATCATTTGATCAGAAAAGAGATGCTTACTTTTATTGAGAATGTTGTCAAAAACTTTTTGTGGTGTTTCATCGTTAAAGGGTGGTACGCCAGTCATGAACTCGTAGAAGCAGACCCCCAGAGCCCACCAATCAACAGCTGGACCGTGACCGTGCCTGGAAAAGAATAAAGCTTTAAAAAAAAAACATCTTATGAAGATTGTTCCACCTTACATGAGAAGCAGTTCGGGCGCCAGGTAGTCTGGTGTGCCCAAGATTCGCTCATCGGACGCAATTCCCCCTCTTCTCACTGATTTGGGTGTTCGGAATGGCGTGTTGACAGTCTTCGGGGTCTTTGGAAGGCTGCTTCCCTGTTGATTGATCGGCGACATAGTTGGCTCCTCGCCGATTTTCAGATACTGAACTCCGCTATTCTTCTCGCCCAGCTTCTCGCATTTTTTCGCCTCCGTCGAGGGGGGCAAAGCAAAACGGGTGCTCTTCAACTTGCCCAGCAAACCACAGTCACGACGCGGAGCCTTTTGCGAGGAGACCGGCGTCGAAAACACCACATTTGCAATGTTCTCATTGATGGGCATCTCGTCGTCGGACAGAGATCGAACCTTAAGCACACCGCGAATGGGCGACTTAGCTTTTCGCTTCTTTGGCGTACTACTGCCAATGTCTAGGATGTCTATTTCCTGGGTTAACCCGGTGCTGCCAGAGCTTGCGTCCACATCGTACCCAGAGCCATTATCCGATCGATTGATCAGGTTGATTTTTCGTTTCATGCTTCTGAAAGATAAAAATCTAACACCGAGAATTAGGAAAGTCAATTCAAAATCACCTTAGAAACTCCGGTCGCTTAAAGCTCCGGGATATATTCCGAAATGGCGAATGCATGCGAATTCCACTGAGCTCGTTCGTGTTATAGCTATAGAAACAGGGCTTGTGGTTAATTTGGAGAGAACATGCGAGTAGTGGAAATCAACAAACCTTCGGGAATAGTCCGAGCAACTGAGATCCTCCTTGGAATTGCACATATTTTCGACTTTATCTATCGAGGAGATCTCACAGTTTGTGTTTGAATTGGAATAATCGCTCTTGCGGCTGGACACTCCAGAGTCTTCTTGGGCCTTCGATGTGCGCATTCGCTGTAAGTATCAAAGGGAAAAATACTTGGCATCAATTTAGAATACGGAGTGAAGAACTTACCATTGAAAATTCAAATGAGATCTTGCTGACATCTTCATCAGTATCTAGCTTCAGAAGGTTTCCATGTATGTTTTCTTTATTTTCTTTTGGAATTGTTGTGACAGTATATTTGAAACCCTGTTCAGAAGCAACCGTTAGAAGAAGAAGAAACAAATTCGAAGGGCGCGTTGCGCAGACAAAACTTACATTACAATTTTCATTCAGTTTGCACCTACTAGAGGTGTCTTCATCCACTTTACTAATTGAATGAAATTCAGTTGGCGAGCTCTTGCTTGTTTCACCAGAGGTGCACGTGTGATATGATGAAGAGCTGTCAGTCTAAAAAAAACAATTCGTCGAAGAAATACACCAGAAAAAAGGGATATTGCTTACATTTGGGCAGATGTGCGTCGTGGTAACAGAAATGTTTATTTCCTCTGCAGAGAAAAATGGTGACACACCCGAGATTTTACTGTCATTGGTCTTCTCGCCGTTGCAAGATGTATCCGCCTCACTGTCTGAAGATTCTAGGATCATATCTAAATACATTTATCGTCTAATTACTAAAAGCATCAAACTATAGCTTAGAATAAGACTGAAAGCACTGAAGGCCTGAAATCAACAGAAATAGAGTGTAAGAGGAATTCATACATGAAACAATCCGCCGGCTTTTGATGAAGGTAATGCTCATCTTTATTATGCAGTTTGTGTAAAACACTGAAATATTTTTGCCTTGGTTCGTGGAATCAAACACGAAATAACTTTTCGAATCACAAAACGAACTACTTCACCTATCACACCCCTTTCAAGTTCAAATAATTTGAATTTGAATATGCCCCCCTTCGATGCTCACAAGTCAAAGGTTCAAGCTTAACTTAGCTTCGCGTAACGTATCTTAGCTTGCGTAGCAGAATTTATTACATTTTTGCGCCACATCACATAGTCCTCTCTTAGTTTTGTTCATCGCATCAATGTACCGTAGTTAAACGATTAGGAAATTCAAATAGACAACTTCTATTTTCGTCTTGGTCCTCGTTGCATTTGGAAGGCGACATCTTTTATTCGCGCTACTACTTGGTACGACACTTCACAGTCCTGCTGCTGCTTGGGCCGATTTTCCCTTTCTACGATGTAGGTTATAGAGCCATACCCGATCTCGCTCACTAAAATCCATTAGATATTCTCCTTCGCCTTTTGGCTCTTCAACAGAGAATCTAAATTTTAGCTCGGCGGGAAGTATGGCAGTTTGTCCAAATAGAACTACCGGCGAGGTGTAGTTTCAGTCGTAATATGAATCCAAGCCCATCATTCATCATCAACACCATTTTTTGTTTGGCATATTCCCAGGCCTTCTCAAGAATAACCTTAACAGAAAAAGGGTTGTCGGTTGTGCCTCTGCCAGGCCGAAAGCCGCATTGCTCTTCCCGCAACAAAGGCTCGATTACAGCTCTGGAATACGCTTCCAACACCTTCGCGAATACTCTTCCCGGAAGACTTCTTCTTTTCCATTTAGGCGTGAGGTTATGGTCTGATGTGATGGATCATAACCCTCCCACCCTACTGCATTCCTAATGGTCCGCTTGTGGGGTACGCCGATTCGACATCAGAATATACCGGCAGGCCACCAGGTTTTGGATCTCTTCGTCACTGAGGCACAATAAATGCTGCTATCGTTGCATTTGTGTGATCCATGAATGTTTAGGCCTTCCTCTCCTTCACGATTTTGCTGGAATGTTGATTGGCATTGCCTTTTTGACGGCGTTCGTAGGATCTCTCCTTTGAACGTGGCAATACCAACTGAGCCGGTCGTGCAGCATTTTTCTTGAGATAGGTTCTTTTTCATGGAGGCTTCCTCGGATCTCCATACTTCTTACTCTCATATTTCTTATACGCTGTCCAACATTGTGAACCATATGTAAGCGCCGGACGCACAACTGCGGTGTAGAGCCTTATTTTCAGCTTAGGGGGCATTTTTCGGTTATAGAAGGTGGCGGAGTTTTCTCGCCACTTCATCCACCCCACGGTTACGCGATGATTGATGTCGTCACCACAGTTTGCTTTGCTATTGATAATAGACCCCAGGTGACTTGAACTTTTCACACTTGAGAAGCACATTTCCATTCAATTTAATGTCTGAAATCAGATCGGGTGGGTCAGAGAATGGGCAACATGGTTATACGATACCCATTCCCCTCTAAAACATCCACCCATATATCAAGTGCTCGCTGCAAGGATGTATGATCTTCTCTTAAGATGGCCCCATCGTCAGCGAAGAAAAACTGATGTACTTTCGGGTCCGTTAGTTTTCCTTCTAGCAGATAATCAAGGACTATAATGAAAAGCAAAGGACTTAGAGCGCTTCCCTGGTGTACACCGACTTTAATTGAGAACTCATCAGTGACTCTGGAAGGACACCTTACTCTTGTCTTTGCTCCATCATAGGCTTCTGGAACTCCTCGTTTTCTTAGCGCCACCCATATCAGATCTCGTGGAAGTCTATCGAAAGCTTTTTCAAAATCAACCAGCACCAAATGCAGATCTTTAAGGGCATCACGATGTTTTTCCCTTATGATTTTTATACTTTTGAATGCATCAGTGGTTGATTTGCCCGTGACAAACCTACACTGGTCCTCAGATAGCCTTATTAATTTTCTTAGTCGACTATTAAGTAACCGCTCGTAATTGTCACAGGTTCGTGAATCACCTTTTCTTTTAAACAAAGGAAGGAGATAACTTTCCCTCCACTGATTAAATATTGTATCCCCTCTTATAAGTTTGGAGATGAAGGTCGTGAGCCATCTGGACCCGCTGTCTCCTATTTTCTTCCAGAACTCTAAGGGTATTTGATCCGGCCCAACCGCTTTTCGCTTTTTGGAGTAGTTAACCGTCTTCCCAACCTCCTCGACTGTGATGTCTGGTACTTCTTTTCGGTTAGGAGTAGTTTCTTCTTGAAAGTGGTGCCTAGGAAACTGTTCATTCAAAAGTACCTCACAATACTGCTGCCACCTGTGAAGAATTTCGTCGTCATCCACAAGAACCTGTCCCTGAGCATTGCTGGTAAACCTTGGCGAACGAATCTACTGGACGTTTCTCCTCCTCTGAGTGGCAATTTTAAAGATTTAAGCCCACTTATTCAAGGTGCTTTGTCGAAGATCCCGTATGGCCTGATGTGTATTAGCAGAGGAAGAGGAAACTTTCTCCAATTTCTGATACAAGCTCTCCATTCTCTTTGCTTGAACCTGGGCGCACTTCTTCTTAGAAAGACTCTTGAGGGGTCTATATTCCAATTCCAGGCGAAGCATTTCATCTCTGCTGTTCGAGGAGCACTTCTTCCATGCCTTGAATGCCGCTTTCTTTTCACTAGTTTCACCTCATCCGACCACCTTTGCTTGCTTAATTTTCTTTTTTGACGGCTCCATAAAAATGGCGGTCGTCAGCAGGCGGTTTTGTGTTGTAATCGCCTCACCTAAAATCACTCTACAATCTTTGGCCCGCGGTTTTAGGGAACCAAATGATAGTCACTCTGGGTCTTATTCGCTGCTGTCCTACCGCTGCTGTAAGTGATCAGGTGCCAGCTTTCCTTGACGAACATGGTATTAAGCACAATAAGACCATGACTTGCAAACGTTTATGATATCTTCACCAGAAGAGTTTATAGTGCCATACCCTAGTCCACCATGGCAGTCTTCATAGTTCTCGTTAGATTTACCGACATGTCCGTTCAAGTCTCCGCCTACAAGCAAAAGCTCTTCCTTTAGGATCGCCTTGTTGAGATTATGAAAATCTATTCAAAATGCATCTTTTTCCCTCTGATCACACCCAACTTGGGAACATATGCACTACCGATGCTCCACACCTCACCTCGCATCACCAGCTTGAGATATATCAACCGCACGCTTGGCTTTGAAATATTCAAGATGCCATCAAGTAGCTCTGCCGCAAGGATGATACCGATTCCGTTCCTACCTTGCTCAGTTCCGTAGGCACTACCCCGCCAGGCACTGCTTATGGCTTACATGGTAGTGATCCTGCGACGAGCAGTAATGCTCGGGTCGAGCTAGTCGGTTTCGGCGGGATAGCAAAATAATGCAACTGCCTAAGCGCAAGCTCAGGGTCGCGAGTTGGAACGTTGGAAAGCATGACTGGTCATGACTGGTTAGAAGGCGGCGTACCCCACAAGCGTCCCATTAGGAATGCAGTAGAGTGGAAGGGTTACGATCCATCACTTTATATCATAGCCTCACGCCTAAATGAAAAAGAAGAAGAAGCGGACACACCAAGCCGCTTCACTCGACAAACATTTCTTGCAGAGGCAATGACTGCCGATGAAAAGAGCGCCATTCTTCCTCTACATTTAATTCCCTGTAATTAGGTTCAGCGTCCTGTAACCTTTTCCGCCGTTCTTGGTTTGATTTTCACCGGTGGCAAAGGAATACTGTCGCTAAAGCGAGCGCAATTTGCACAACACTAGGTGGTGATGTTGACAGTTCAGCTCCTCTCAAAACGCGAACATCACAAATCATTTTTTGAACACACGTAGGTACCACAAAGAAATCAATCAAAGACCTCTGATTTAAACTGTGTCGGTACTAACTTTATTTGTAAATGGCTTTGTGTGAAAAAAGGGTGTTTATGATGGCTTATACATAAACACAGCAAAAGTCCAACAAGTTCCCTTCGTTCCTGTTTTGACCCAGGTCACCCTGCCTCTCAATCACATTTCTCGAAGTAATGTTGTACGTTCCCACACGGGAACGTACAGTTTTACTTCAAAATTCTTATCAACTATTTGAAGTTATTTCTTGAAAAGGAAATTCAATGCATCGAAGCTGCCTTCGGAGCGATATCTTCGTTCGCTGAGCTTCTGGTGGAGAATTACCAACGAATTATTTTGGGATAAAGAAAAATAGCGAACTTAGCGATTTCGGTGGGATAACTGTTCAGATCAAATTCAGACAATGACACCAGCGCTGAAATCAAACGAAGGATAAGTGTTTCTTTGGACTAAGAAGGCAATTGAGGTGCAAGGCCCTCTCTCGACCAACTAAAGTGTCAATTTATAAGACCCTCATCATTACAGTTCTGCTTTAAGGTGCAGAAACATGGACCCTGTCAAAGGCGGATGAACACACTTAAGGCTGCTTCAAGAGGAAAATCCTTTGGACGATTTATGGTTCCGTCCAAATTACAGGAACAGTTAACGGGGAAATAGGGCAGTCGAAAAAAGCCCCTCAAGAAGCATCCATGCTACTGCCTCCCTTTGAAGTCTTTTCCAAAGACCCGATGAACAAGTATAAATCGTGTTACATTTTTCTACTTAAATAGTGTTTTGCAATTTAATAAATAATCGTTAACAGATGAAAATACTCTGCCATGATATTTAAGGATCGGGGCAGATGATGCACGACAGTCTTAAATATTTTTGTCATATCCGCAACTTCGAAAGGAATGAAGTTCCACTGCACTGAAGAGTATTCAATATTATTAGCCTAAGAGTATTACGGATATTGCCATTTAAGATGTCCGCGAGGCCTTCATATTAAACATTTGAAAGGATTCCTTAGTGAATAGTTTTAGTCAACAGTTTCCTAAAAAATTAACAGAGAAGCAGGTGAAGCGGAATTGCTTTCTTGTCCAGCTCCTTAAAGGTCTTATATCGCCTCCGTCAATCCCATTGATATCATACATAAAAGATTTTGCATTAAACCTCTCTTTCCGAATAGTGAGGATGCTTCCAGTAACTACTGAGCTGCAACAGCTGCGACACCAACGAATCCTTAACTACAGCTTAGCATCAACGAGCTTGTTTTAAAACATTTGCGTGATCCAATGTCAAAAACAATTGTGAACCTCCAAGTAAAGGACGTTGAAAGCTAATCTTCAAATATCAAGGAGTAACCAATCGTGGAACATTGCCCCAGAAGATTTTTAACGATTCCCCAACCAAGAGCTGTATCAGCAGGTATTCTATTTTAGGGCGTGTTGGGACATTAGAAGTAGACTGTTAGGTCTACCCAGGTGTCGTTAAGACTTCCCAGTCTAAACAACGAGTCTTTTGGCTTGAAAATTGTTTTTTTTAAGGTTTTCTGTAGAGTGAATTACCTTTGTTTTTTAATAAGGCAAACGGGTGGCCATTAGAACTTTTATAACTTGTTAAACTAAACAAGAAAAAGTTGCTGATTTGCTTCTGATTTGATCAAAATAATAGTTGTTTCCACTTCAAGAAAACGAATTTCCTTTTTCCTTATTTTCATTATCAATCGAAATTTAGTGCTCTAGAAGTTGGACTACAGAATTACAGTGTAGATTGGGATGAGATACCTCCTATACTAGCAGAAGAAGCAACATCAAATAACACTTACCACACTTGCTGTGCTTGTTAATTGCATTAATCAAATGCGAAGTTGCAGCTTCGTGCTTCTTCTCCGATCCGAATGAGAGATGCGATGTCAATGACAGCAGTTGTCCGGGGGTTCTTGCATTCAAATTCGGGGAACAGTTGATCAAATCCGATATTTCCAGATCTAAATTCAAAAATGATCCGCGTTATTCCTGGTAACATTTAAGTTTCCTCCTTACCTCTTCTCAGTTCAATCTTGCTCAGACCAAAATCAGTAAGCTTGACGTGGCCAGTAGCCGACAGAAGCATATTGTCAGGCTTGATGTCGCGGTGCACAATGCCGTGCTCGTGGAGATACTGCAACGCTAGTGCCACCTCGGCAACATAGAACCTGGCGGCAGCCTCATCGAAGAATCCATACATCGCGAGCAATGACTTCAAGTCCCCGCCAACCATGTACTCCATGACCAGATACACGCACGATGCCGATTGGAGCGAGTAGAACAGACTCACACAGAACGGGCTGCGAGACAATGCGAGTGCATTGCGCTCCGTTATTACCTGGGAAACCATGTTCTTGTTGATCATCTCGGATTTGCGCATCACCTACGAAAAATATGGATGCAGTCAGTCGCTCTTGAAAAACAATCTAGTGGAGCTTACCTTTATAGCGAAAAGCTTGTTAGGATTATTGTTCTTGTACCCAAGGAACACTTTCCCAAAGGCCCCCCGGCTAATGGGTTTTATCACAACGAAATCCTTGATTGTAGGAACCTGCAACAACGAAATCGCAGAGGCGAAATCAGAACTTGGAAAACTCTTTACAATAATACAATGTCCACTTCACCTTAGTGCCATTCTCACAATTTGTAGTGAGAATTTTAATTTTATCCAACAGCTTCTCGCCATCAATGTGCAGGGACTTCTTAGGTGTTTTATTCCCGCTTGGAATGATTTCCATTTTGCTTCGAGTGATTATCTTCTGCTCTACGAGTCTTTATTTTTATATTTTAATGTTACTTTAGAAAGAAAATTAGCATTTTCGCTAATATAAGATTTTTCTTTAGAAAATTGTGCACACACGAGAAGAAATTTTGAACCGCTTTTCGAAATGGTAGCAGTTCCCGTATTTTCAGAGCAAACAAATTTCAAACAAAAAAATTGAGATTTTGACAGTTGTGTCGTTGGGTACATTCAGTGGACAAATAGCAAGTAGCTCAGTGGTTGTGACATAAGCTAAAAGAATATGTCTGTTTAATTCAGTTCGAATTCAAAAACGAACGTCCATCCAAGTAGTGAAAACCCAATTGTCTTGGCGCTTCTCCTCACCTTAGTAATTCTGACACATCAGGTTAGGATCAACCAAATGAAAACAGGCACTAATACTATGTGTGGCTGTGTCCCTTTATTTTTCAGGTTAAGGACTCAGTTATAGCGAAACTAAAAAGCAATACGGAAAAATTTTATTTCTCATTTTATTTGTTCTTTCACTTATGCGATTATGCCAAATTTGGGTTTAAAATCTGTGGCAACATTTTAAATCCAAATTTGGCATAATCGCAATAGTGAAAGTACAAATAAAATGGGAAATAAAAATTTTCCGTATCATTTTTTCGTTTCGCTATAACTGAGCCCTTAAGTTCGCTGAATACTTTTTGCGTTGCTAATGCATGAAATTCTGTTTCTGTTCCTGTTTCTGTTCCCTGTGATTACACGACTTAAGAAAGAAAGAAAAAAAAAAAAAACCAAAAAAGTCGGCTATTTGGTTGTTCGGTTGTTTTTTTCTGATTGCTGTAAACGCTTAAGCCGCGTTGTCACAAGCAACGTATAACAGGAACAGAAACAGAATCTCATACATTAGCAACTGAAACCTAAATTCGCTGAATGCTTTTTGCGTTGCTGATGTATGAAATTCTGTTTCTGTTTCTGATCCTGTTCCTTGTGACACCGCGTCTTTAACAGGAAAAAATCCTATTTTCGATTGTTTCTCGTTTTTCGTTACCTTTTTTCGTATCGGTATAACTGAACCCTAAGAAAGAGAAAACACAAAATAATTCCGAAGCTTTAATCTGTCTTTTCTGTTTTTTGCTTTTATCTATTTGCGGAATAGTGGTTTCCGAATGTTCTGCTGATAAGGGTAAATTGTGTTTGGCTGGTGTTCTTCTTCGCCACCGACAATGAAAAGAAGATTAGCGGGAGACGATTAAAAATAAATCCTAAAGTGGCTCCATCGGACAAATATAGGATTAATTTGACAGAAAAACTCTGTTTCTGTCATTTTGGTTCTCAAAAGAGAGTGGCGATGTCATTTCCCAGGAGCGAAAAACGATTTCCTCAGTAAAAGCTACAATAGAAAACGTACTTGTGACAAATCTGTCGCACAGGGACAGTTTCAGTTTCCTTTTTGATTCTCAAACTGTTGCAAACGTGCAGAAAATAGGTTTGTGAATTGGGTGAATAGGATTTATGAGAGGATTTATTTTTAATCGCTTGCCGAGAGGATTTTAATTTGTATGGTAAATTGCGTGATTTTTAGAAGATTTAATAAAGATTTATATTAATCGAGGATTAGTGCTGGGTGGTGACATGGTTAAAACGAAAAGTTTATATTTTTATTTGTATAGAAGCCGTTGAAGCCAAAAATATTAAAATTAAGTCTCGAATATCATTTTCAAACCCATTGCCACGTAGATTTATGACAATGATTACTCTTCAAATGGAAATCAATCATTGATGGCCATTTAAAAATTAATATTGCAAAGCTAATTTCCAAGGCGTCTACGCTAATGAAACAGTCAATGGAAATATTTCAATCAATTGATTGCTTTGCCCATTGCAAGTGGAGCTTCTGGGTTAATTTCAACGTTATTTACTTTAAACCACTTCTTTTAGATTTGAAATTTCATTAATTTAGCGTCATAAGAATATGATTAAAATTTGACATTTTATTTTAATTCACCCGTTCTTTATTGTCGCTTTCGATGTTCACCATTTAAAGATTTAGAATGAGTTTAAAATGACGGAACCAACTTTCGCAATCTGCCGTTTTGTACAAACAATTTTCGAAATTTTTCTTTTGGTAATGTTCCACTTGCGGGAAATTTCGATATAGAATGTCAGTTCGCTGTCGGCTAGCTGACTGGAAAAACAATTCACTGTGAGTTCGGTGAGTGAGTGGCCACAACAGAATTGTCGCTCCTCCGTTGCATCCGTAGTATTCTTGTTATCCATCCGATGACATCTGTCAACCAAACTGTCATAACAAATGAGGGGCGTGATCCTTACATTCTTTCATTCATACTACAGAGCATTGACGTTATGGACTGCTACTTGGTGTCTCCGCTTTTACAGAACTGGCGACAAAAATGGTCCCGCTTATGCTGTTGCTTGGTACTGGTGGTGTGTTGCAGAAGCAGCATTTCCCATTTAAATTACACATTGTAAGTGTTCCCAAATTTGGCCACGGGTACCCAACAGAGCGAGTTTCTATGTGCCTAAAAGGGACCATGAGCAGAGACACCAACTAGCAGTCCATATTATAATTACATATGCCAATGGTCTCCCGTTTTTGCTATTGAGTCTCACAACCATTTATAAAAAATTCCCTACATTATTTCGGAAATAGTTCAAACTCGCTCAGTGCGAAAAATTAGCTCAATCCAATTGGAATGGCCTTGTGGCCACCTGTATGTCAAAATAGTATTCAAATCCGTTTGCTCACCACCAACTCAACTAGCCGCCGGAAGAGTAAGTTTTCTCTTGTCCGCCATTGCCGTAAGTTTCAAATGGAGAAGTCTCTCGGAGGAAAACTCAAAACTACTGATAAAAAGTAAGTTTATTGAAAAATAAATATTACCAAAATAATAACTAGTTGTTGTTGCAAATTAATTCCTAAAAATACTGACCCGGGCAATAATATTTTGTTCGTAAATCGATTGTAAACATTTGGCAGTGCATTAACATTCAATTTTAATGGCAGACCTTTTCTGTATGGAACTTACGGCGAATATTGGCAATTTTCGGTCGGCTCTCGCTAAAATTCTTTGCGATTATTATTAACAATCGGTTTTGGCCTTCAACTTGAACGAAACTCTGGAATCCGGGTGGATATTTGTTGGCAAATCGTCGATTTGTAAAAATGTCACATCAGAAAAAGAAAAATTCTATGCATTTCGGCCAATTTGGTAAAGAGTACATTCAGCATTCGTCGGGTTTTCCGTATGGTGGCGGTTTCAGTCAGTGGTGCACGAATTTTCAAATCGAACCGGTCGCCGATTTATGGTTGTATAAATTGATAGGCAGGTTGTGTGAAAAATTGTTTTTTTTTCATCGTCGCGCTAAATTCATTGCATTTTCTAGTCAAGCCTGATGTTAATATTAAAAGGGGTAAGTTGATTTAATTTTTTTTCTTGCCCTAGCACAGTGCAATCAATGCACAAAAAATGGCAACTAGAACGAATTAAATCTAGAATATACAAAGCCATCAAAATTGGTTTATAGAAATATGGATGGGCCAAATCGAAGGCTCTAAAAATGAAAAAAAAAAGAACAAACAAACAAAAGATAGATAGGCAATGCTAACTCATAGGTAAAAATATTAACTTTGTTTTGAAAAATTTTGAATTTGCAAATTTTAGAAAATATTGTTTTCAAGTAATAAATTTCAAATTAGACGAAATTGTTCTACCCGAATTCGTATCCTCAAGCGAACCCAACCAGGAACTCCGTTCCACACAAATTCGACGAGGAAACAAAGGATGCGGGAGAGCCAACTTAGGATGCTGAGACATTCGAGATTTTATTAAAAATTTCTTATGTCCGAAATTTTAACGTTCAATATTTTTGTTTTTTAAGTTTTATTACTAAACATTTTTGTTTCTTATTTTCAAATATTGTATAAAAAAATTAAATTAGTTATTATAATTTTCAACATATCGGGGTAATGGAAAAACTTCTGTATAAAAGAACTCAAATCCAAAATTCCCCAAGACTCGAAAACATAACTTCTTCCTTCATTTGCATATAAGATAAAATAACCATTTTAATTTTCAAAAAAAAAATACTAGTTTTTCCTAGGCAAGTAGAAGTCCTGGAATGTTTTTTCCTCGGGTTCGTTAATTAAAACTCAATTTCACTTTTTTACATACACAATGATTTTTTTTTTCAAACATTAAAACGTAATTTTTTTCAACTTCTTTACTTTTACTTTCAATGTTTACAATTCAAAGACTAAAAAAAAGAACCAACTATCTACTTATGAAATTGAGATAATTCACGATACATGTTTCTCTTTTGTTCGGTTTTCAAAGTATCCTATCGAATGTTAGTATGCTGACAGCTGACTAGTGTGACAGTTTGACGGATGTGTTTGTTAGCCCTCTAAGCTAATTTCCTAGTTCATTTATCTGAATGATACTAATTTGACTTGTTTCTAACTCAAGTCTTTCAAAATTTTTTTTTAAATTATGATCTAGAATTGTTTTTTTAATTTCAATGAAAAATGCAAAATCGAAAAATATCAAATCTTTTGACAGGAAGAGCAAATCTTTTCTTCAATGGAAAATGCTATAAAGGCTTTCCATTTGATTTTTCAAATTCCAAGAAATTGATTTCCCCTTATTGAGTTTCAACACTTTGCTCTCCCAACATGGTTTTGATCTCGGATCCATGATCCATCACGATTCCAATGCCGTTGATTTCCATGCACGACTTTGCGAAAATGCTCCTTCACGGTTTTCAAAGTTTGCACCTGATTCAATCTGATTGCGGGTGGTAGAGTGTGATCTGTGGCGTAGGCGCGAGGTTATGATCTAAATTGAGGGATCATAACCCTCCCACTCATACTGCATTCCTAATGGTACGCTTGTGGGGTACGCCAATTCGACCGCAGAATATACCGACAGGCCATCCGGTTTAGGATCACTTCATCACCAATGTGCGATCCATGAACGTGGATTGGCCTTGGATTTGGCCTTCCTCTATTTCGAAACTGTGTTGGAATGTTGATTGATATTGTCTCTTTGACAGGGTTTATAGGATCTCTTCTTTGAACATGGCAAGACCAACTGAGCCCCTCGTGCTTCATTTTTCTGCAGGCAGGCTGCCTTCCAACGAAAGCACCTACAATACCGCTAGATCCAACGGTCTCGTTCCGAAAAGGCTACTACCGAGTTACTTTTCCGCTTTTTATAGGCTTTTAAAATCGTTTCTGTTTTCTTTGCATATTTTTTGCTTTCCACAATGTTTCACAACTACGCGGACCGACCGTGTCACACTTCACTTTCTTCAAGCAAAATGGAGACACAGCTAATTGAAACTTCAAAACAAATCCCGTCGGTGGCCTATATGAATGGGACCGATTTGGATTACGCGATCTTAATTGAAATCTCTGTTTTTTAATTCGGTGAGAAAAGGGTAAAAGATTGCTTTGTACCTAAAAGCTTTTTCTTTCTTATTTAAGTTTTGCAATAAAATCTCCTGTTTTTCTGTTTTTGTTACTGAATCTCACAACCATTTATAAAACCTTCATTTCGAAAATAGTTCAAACTCGCTCCGTGCCAAAAATTAGCTCAAATCAATTGAAATAGCCTTGAGGCCATCTAAATGTCAAAAAATTGCACATACAACTTATGGCCTTTTCGGTTGGTCGTCCGGAAGACTTCTTGAATGTCCTGAAACTGTCCTCTTAGACTCGTTTGACAGTTCCTCTTCTGGATAGAGGAGAAATATGCTTCTGGTTTTGAATCCAGAATCAAAACCAGAAGCACGCACACAATCATACATGTGTCAATGTCAAGTTAGATAAATGCCATTTGTCCCCTGAAGAATAGGACTTGCTTCTCAAATACAACGCTAGACAAACTTCAAAATCAAGAAAAACGTGTTTGGCTGTTCGGAGAAGAACGCCCTGATCCAGGATCGCCAACCGAAAAGGCCATAAATCCCAATTCACCCACCACGAAATGGTTGCCGCACTTGTAGACTTAAGTTTTTCTTCTTCGTCGAAAATCGACAAGTGGAAACTTAGCATGCGTAGTTGTTGCTTGTCGCTTACAATTGGGGTTTAACCTTTTGTTCGTAAATCGGCTGTGAAAAGTTTCAAACTTGCATGCAAACTATAAGGGATGCGTTTTTAATGGCGTATTCTTTTGAACACCGAACTGCCACACCGAGCTGTCAAATAATACTCGGTGTTCGCGACAATTCAAGTGTGGTGTACACTCGGTTTCATTGTGTACAAAACGACAAATACTGCACCAGTGCAATCATCACGTTAAGTAGTGTCAAATTGTTTTGACATCATTTTCTTAACATTTTTTTTTATTTCGTAATTTGAATTGCGTGATTTTGTTGGCGTCGGTTTTTTGTACTTTTTAATTAAAATGAATTATGATTGCTTTAAATTTGAGTTTTTATCGATTTTATACAATTTCAGTCACTTCGCATACACAATCAAAGCTACACCCAGCCCCCACCGTCAAATACGACAAGGTAGCGAAATTTCGAGTTCGGTGTCGACAGCGAACTAATTCGGAGTTCAAAAGAACATTACCATGAGCATGATTCCGTTCAGGTGTTCTAGAAAAGAACAATTTTTCTGTATTCCACTCCAGTTTCACGATTCAGTGTCGAAAAGAATACGCCGTAAGAAACACTCACGGCAAATATTGACAATTTTTGTTCGGTATTCTGCATTTTTTTGCAGCTGTAGTTTACAACGTTTAAGCCTTTAATTCCAACAAAACTTATGCTGTCGTATACCTGTCTACATGCAAATTTTGGTTTCTAAATGCTTCACATTGCAAAGATTATTCATTAAAAATAATCTTTGCAATGTGAAATGAATGTTTACAAAAATTCATTACATTTCAGCCATATTAATAGAAAAAGGTGCATTGTGGGTGTGCCGTGGCGTGGTGGTTAAGGCAAGAACCTACTACGCGGGAATTCTAAGTTCGATTGCTGACTATGTGGTTAGTTTAAAAATAGGTGCATTTAACCTGGTCTGTTTTAAATTTTGCAACAGAAAGTGTATTCGCTGTGGCCACCTGTATGTCAAAGTTATTGCATATCCAACCCAAAACCCACTTTACCCAGTTCACTCACTATCAAATCAACTAGTCGCCGGAAAAGTAGGTTTTTCTCTTATCCGCCATTTTAAGAAAACTCAAATTTAATAATAAAAAGTAAGTTTCTTAACAAATAAATATCAGAAAAGTGTTAACTTATTTTCGTTGCACATAAATTGCTAAAAATGCAGACCCGGGCTTTAAAATGTTGTTCGTAAATTGATTGTGAAAAACGTGGTAATGCATTCACATGCAATTTTAATGGCAGACTTTTGTGGGAGAAACTCACGGCATATATTGGCATTTTTCGGTCGGTTCTCGTTGAAATTCTTTCTGATTATTGTTAGCAATCGGTTTCGGACTTAAATTTTGACGAAATTCAGTTATCCGGGTGGATATTTGTTGGTGAATCTTTGATTTAAAAATTTCCACATCACAAAAAGAAAAATTCTCAGCATTTCGGCCATATTGATGAAGGGTGCATTCAGCATTGCTTGTCTTTCGTCGAGTTTCTGTTTGGTGGTGGTTTCAGTCAGTGCTGCACGAATTTTCAAATCGAGACGGAAGTCGATTTATGGTTGAAATATTTGATATAAAAGTTATGGGGGAAAGTCTTTTTCATCGTCGGCATTTCTACGTCAAACCGGATAATCAAAAGGGGTAAGTTTTTTTTTTAATTTTAGTTTTCATGAAAAAACGGACTGTAGGACCAGGAGCTAGAATGGTCATGAGAATGTTCTTATTGCTCAGTTAATTTGATTGTGCGATATGAAAAAAAAATATTGAAAAAAACTACCACTTATTTTTAGTAATTTAACTTATCCAATTCAAATTTAATTTATTTCAATTAAACCAATTTTTATTGCTTACTCAGGGTATATTAAGTTTAATGTGTAGTTTTTAACGCAGTGAAATAATCAGCGGTAGACCCCTAAGGCCTTTCAGAGATATGAGCAAGACTGACGGGAGAATTGATTATCGTTGTCTATCGTTAATTGTCTATCGTTATTTTTGAGCTTTATGTAGATGAAATTCGGTAGTCGCACTAAGAATCCATTTTATAAGATCAAGTTAGGAAATCAGCAGAATCCGCCCACAGACACGCCCATTACAGGTTTGTTTGTACGAACACCGCCTTTTTAAAAACTGAAATCAGATAAAGTGATGTTGTAATCGCACCTGCGCATTAATTTTTGGAATACAGCACCAATTTGTAATTTTCGTTAAGGTGATAGAAACAAAATATTGTCCTAGGATTGGCAACGCCCACTTTTTAATTGGATTTAACCTCAAATTTGTACATAAAAAATATATGAAACTTGAAAGGATTTATGTTTTAAATGTTTTAGGTACTTTTGTTTTCAAAATTTTGTCTTTGGGTACTATATGTCACCGCCCACTTTTGTAGGCGTAGCATGTACGCATGTAGGCAAATTGCATAAAGCATGTAAAAGTTATAATTTTCACCCCGCTCTATTTGAGCGTTGATAATTCAAAGATTTAAAGAGAATTTTTACTGTCGGAGCCATCTAACCGCTTATGGATACAAATGGACCAAGCTCTTAAAATTTCCCTTTTGTCCGATTATCTAATATCAGTTTGCTGTCAGGTGACTGGTATGGCGATTGGATTCTGAATAGATGGGCTTTATGGATCGTTCCGATGAATGCGTTCGATAGATGGGTGTGTTGGGTCTTGGGTGGGTAATTCGATGGGTTAGTTCGGTGATTCCTCCATATCTTTTCCCGTCATAAGGGGGAACAGAACAAAATTTTCTGAAAATCGTCACATTTTTTAGCCACATCACATCGTTCTCCCATTAATTCGGCTCATCTCTTATAACTTCATTGTTTCCTATGTAGATGAAGCACAACATTTATTGCGCTCTTGGTACTTGTTGGGTCCGAAAAGCCTTAGTAAAAACCTTCTCAGTCCTGCTGTAGTTTCGGCAATCTTCTCTCTCTACAATGTGAGTTATAATAATAAACGAAATTAAGGATCCACTGGGTAGCCTAGGACCAACCAAAGTTGTACATATCTCCGGATTCGAATTGCTTTCGGGCAGGCCATTAAATATAGAGGCAATCATCGATCGCAATCCCGTTTTAAAGCACAATCAATTCGCAGCCTACACCGTTCCGCTCCTTACAGTCCCCATTTAACCTTAGTGGAGGAACAAGGCGTTATAGTTTATCCCATGTAAGGATTTCTTCCACTATGCCGACTGGATGCAGGTGTCTTAATGAAAACAGTTCCTCCTCTAGTCTTCACTATAAAAAACAGGGTCTGGAATGCTACTAAGTTCCCGATGTTTTGTAGATGGAGGCGAGTAGGAGTTGTCAGAAGTGGGCTTCAGAAAAAAAAACTGTGTATGCTTTTATCCTCTTGAGTGCACATTCATCCCTTGACCCGAACGAAATGCTAAGGAGTCTGATTCTTAAAAGTATAAGCTACGGGGACGCTGTAAAAGTCCAAGCTACGGGGACGCTGATAGTTTTCACTTGCGTATTGTGTGTCCTTCTTCATCTTCATAAAAGAGAACCTTTTTGCTTAGCATATTTAAGGGCTCGTGTATACAGCTGCCGTAATACAGCTTCCGTAGCACATGACGTTCCTATTGATTTGTTGTAATTTTCTAATAAAAATGATAATTTATTCAGCCGAGGGGTTGGTTGACATGTAATTTTGAATTCAGTCACGGATTTATTAATAAAAAAAACCAGCCTCCAGCTTAATTTTGCAACGGACAAGCAATGATCCTCTGGACCTATGGGACTCAAAGACAATTTTATGACCATTTTACAACCTGTTTGCCTTCGAGGATATACATAACTAAGGCTGCTTAAATTTTATGACAATGAAAAAGGGGGGCTGCAGCAGAAATTTTACATTATTTAATTGATTATAGAGAGTAGGTCATGTCTCAAGTGTCCGTTTAAGAGTGTTCAAAGTGTGTCAAATAGAGACTCATCAAGCGTTTCGTTTTATTACCTAACTCCAAGCTGAATTTTCACAAAACCTTGAACAAGAAAAGGCCGTCATGCTCTTGTCTCTTGCGATGGTTCACGGCCGTCATAAACAAAGGCTTCCTCGTCCAATGTCCATCAAAGTAAGGCCACCAACGGAAGCATAAAACAGAGAAATAATTTGTGTTCGTTCCATGCTGAGGACAAACCAAGTTGACGATAGGATACGAAGGGATGACAGTATAAGGACGAATGAATGCCACACAATGCTACATCCTAGAGACAGTCAGCACAATTAAGCGAAACCAAATGAAGATCCTTTTGTTGGAGATGAAATTACATTAAGGGTGTTCCGCCATCGATTCACTCAATCACCCACATAATCTCTCTGTCCCAGGATACGCGCATGAGTACACAATTCGATTTGTTTCAAATAATAATCACTTGGAGATAATCTCTTTCGTGTCTAAACAATTAAATCGCAATTCAAGCCACAAATTTCCGGAGCAGTTGCTCATTGAACTTAAAGCAAACACCGGACGTGCTCGTTACTCAGTCCTTACCAAGGCTCGACATAAATATATTTCAATTTACGCAAACAGCTTTTCGGATAAATGGAATTCATTTCAATTGCACTCCCAGAAGCGAGGCATTTATCTGAATTATCCTCTCGACGTGCTTTCATGCCCCTACATGGCATGCACAGCAAACAGTCGATCCTGGTGGCAGCTCTGTACACTCGGGAAACAATATCAAAGACCAAAGAGCTTCGAGTGGGTTACTTTGTTTCGTATGTGAAAATCCTTTTGATCTGATTACGTCAATTACAGTGTGTTTACCAGTGAATTTCAGAGTTGTGCTCAGCTTAACCGGATAGAGAGACCATATACAGGTACCAACGCCGGAATGTCGTCCTATGCCCGGCTGAGGGCAATCCTAATATCTGTCTGACCTGACCGTGATTGTTCCACTTTGCTATCGACTCCAGTAATCGATTGTTTTGTGGTAAAATACTGTTTGCAGGCTCTCCAACACGTAGTGTAAACTTTGAGGATTGTTTCTTTAAGCCAAAGGATTGGATTCCAGGATTTTTCTGGCTCTCAAGGCATTTGTTGTTTGCATGCGGCTTGATTGGAATCAAATCGAGGAAAGAACAGTTCAGTTCCTGGGGTAAATTTTTATCGAGGGAAAGCACTGTCTCGTCGACGGACAGAATCAATTCCGGTTCTTGGAAGTCGCCTGGAGAATTTATTTGCAGAAGCGAAAGACTTGATTGGAGGATGCAATCTTACTGTTTTTGAAAACCACTTTAACTACTCTCCGCATGCGAGATGGTATCACCATGTTGGAGAAGGTATATGAGTGCTGGGAAGTTTTACAGGGACGCCAACGGCACGACACATCCTGTGCGGAGCTCGAAATAATGGATTACCATAACAGCACTTGCGGCCAACCAGAGGAAATGGTGTCCCTGTGAGGGAGCTATTAATATTCCCCAGTGGTATTATTCAGCTCACCGCAAATTCTAGGAGATTGTGGTGCGGCGATACACAACCCTTGTGTGTGACGAGACCACCGTGTTGGTGTACTGGAATCACAATAGATGCGGATAAACGGCTATTTGCATACAGCTATTGATTGTAGTCGGTTTTGTGTACCCAAATTTCGGCTGGATTAAATCAACTCCTGGAAGGAAACATTATCTAGATAGGAGCTGTTGGCAGGACACCTACAGGGCATTAATTGAGCTATGGTGAAGGTTATGTGACGACAGAAATAGAGGTAAATCGATACAGCAATCGATAGTGTAATAAAGGACTAATGTGTGTTGAGATGTGTCCTAGGACATTTCAAGTTTCTTTAGATAAGTACCATCCGATTGTTTCCTGCTAATAAGTCAACAATTTTGAAGCTTCCACACTGACTTTCTACCACTACGTTAAAGCAATCTGGAGTAATTTTTTTATAGGCAGTGCAGTATATTTTTGTTTCCTCGGAGGTAAGACTGGATCTCGGGACTATTGACTGGAGGTTACGCAAGTTTTACCTAGTAAAGGAACCTATCAATGGTCGACAGCAAACTCAGAAGAAGAAATTACGGTGAAAATGTGGAGCATTAGCAAATTGAGTATCAAAACGCGGATGTACATGCGGACTAAATTATACTTATAAAAGAAGGTCTTATAAAAGAGAATCTTCATTCTTCATTCAATTCTCGACAAATCATATTCATATTCGGGAGAGAATCTTGCCCTTGAAAATTTGTTTCCTTCAATTATGCCCAAGGATCATTGTCTTGATATATGAGTGCATTAAACCCTGTAGTTATGGTTTTTTTCCTTATTTTCAAGTCCAATACTCCCTTAAGGCAGCTATTTTCTTTCCATGCAGTTCACCAGCTTAAGGCCGGTTATGGATCCGGCTCTAAGGACCACAAACAATAATCGAAGGCGCAACTTAATTTGAGGCTGGGTCAACATCTCGTAGGCTTATATCTATGCAGTGTGCGTTGTAATCTGCACATAAATTGGAACCTACCATGTCAGAACGTGAAATAAGAATCGAATCCAGACCTCCCGCGTAAAAGGCACACACACTTACCAATACCCCACTTGCACATGGCTAAAAAAACGTTTTGGAAAGCACCGAAATGAATTCGCTAAGTCTCTACTCTATGTGCCATCGTGTTTCTACAGATCGTTTTTTCACCATAACCTGAATAAACTTAAGTTTTCGCTAAAACTTGAGTTTAGGTCTTAGTCCAGGTCACACCAGACAGGGGTATGAGATTTTTCCAGGGGTATGAGATTTTAGAACAACTAAATTTAGTTCATAGGAATTTTTCATGGGAACACCACCTGCTTTGCCTGTGGAGAGGACGACGATGCAGCGGAACGCGGTCTATATAATTTCTTATCAGTTGATGGACTTTTGGGCCCGACGAGATTCTGGCCGAATATCTGGGTTCCAGGAATTGAGTCAAAGTTGTCCAGAAAAACGCACAGAAAAACGCTAAGAGGTCTTTAAATTATCTTTTCATCAGGATGTTGAACTGGTATGAGCTTAAGTATAAACTCGGTGTCACTGGAACCTTCAGACATACAGACAGGGGTTGAAGCACGAATAAAAATGGGTATCGGCTTTTTGCATGGCCTTGAGACTGAACTTGCCCTTTTATAAATGCCATTATCGCTAGCGTATGTCGTAGTGCAGGAATCTCTGAAAACAGCTGGGCCTTAAGAAGCCTCCCGTTACATCTTTCGCTGCCTATTTTAAGGGCCTTAAAACCAGAGGGATATTTTTAGAGCTTTATTTGGGGTCGAGTTAAGTCCCCTGCCACATGTTCCTATGCCCTCTACAGGCTTACTTTTCTTTACGAGCTCCCCTTCTTTTTCAGATGACAGAACCCCAAAAGAATTGGAATTGTGCCTTTTTTAGTGAGTAAGTTAGAATAAGGCCATTCTTCTCGACATAGCAATAAGGTCAGACACCTATGTAGCTATATCAAGGTTCAAATTATCAACATAGTCGTATGTTTTTGGGGTTGTCTGCACAAGCTCAATGATCTGAGCGCCAAATAGTGAGCCACTTCTATTAGGTACCTGGTCATGTTGGAGTAGAGGGGAACGAAGACGCGGCTTCCTTGGGAAACCAGAAGCAGCAGAACTCTTCTTAGGACCTAAAACTTTCTGTGGAATGAAGGAATACACCCTAAGGGAAACGGAGAATGTAAACCTCACTAAAGCTTGGGAAAGGCTTTAAGGCCTGAGGCAAGCTAAGAGACTTTTACGGAATTTAAACAAAAGGATATTCAATGCAGGCAAAGATAACCTAAGTATCCCTAAAGCATTCCTAACGGGGCATTGAAGACGCAGGGGTCACATTAGAAAAATCGGTGCAAACTTTTCTATGAGGTTAATGAGCCTCCGGAACACATTCTGCAATCTTGAGTAAATACCAGATACCAGACAGAGAGCTGACCCACCTTTCATTCTCAGATTTTTATGGGTAGCTGAAAAAGAGATAGTGCTCTAGAGTTTTAGAAATGTTATAATTTAGTAAGGAGCCATGATATAGCCATGATATAATTTAGTAAGGAGGAATTTTGGTACGAGGGGAACTCTTTTGAGGGAATTAACCTCTCCATAAGGTAAAGTGCAGTGCAAAGCCCAAGTTAAATAATAATAATTCATCGAGAAAAGTACTCGCCCAACCATCCTATTTTGGTTTTTCTTTTCTTTTGGGAAAATTTAGTCGCACTCTCATGTGTGCTCTGTGTGTGGTTACAGGTATACACATAAAGGAAATATTATTTTTTCGATTCGGAACGGCGCAGTTTGAGACATTTACGACGTTTGAAAATACCCGGCCATACCAAAAAGAAAACTGCCACGCCTCCAAAAAATTGGGCGGGATATAAAAATGTTACTGTGTAAAGCTTTATACTAGGTAGTTGCATACATTTCGGCCTACAACTCCGCCTTTTTAAGTTAAAAAATTACTTTTTTTTAAAGCCACGCCCACAAAAGTGGGCGGAGGCACATAAAATATACACATAAAAGGAAATGCTAATTTGAATAACAGTCATTTTAAGCTAAAATCCCTTAAAAAGTGGGCGTGGCCAATGAAAAAGCTAAAATTTTTTGTCTACCTTAAAGACAATTATAAGGCAATGTTACGTACCAAAAATGGATGCGCTTGCGCCATTGTAGCATAGCTAAAATTTGCAAATGTATTTTTTTAAATTAGAGATGGTCGCACATACAGGCCTGTAGGGGGCGTGTCTGCGGGCGGATTCAGCTTATTTTCAAACTTAATCTGTAGGACTGGACTTCCAACCAACCCACGAAATTTCAGCTCTCTGCCTTAAAATTGAAGGCCTATAAGTTGTTTACATACGGACGGACGGACGGACATGGCTTAATCGATTCTCCTGTCGGTCCCGTTCATATCTCTAAAGGGTCTTAGGGGTCTACGTTGATTATTTCACTGCGTTACAAACTATACAACAAACTTAATATACCCTGGTTCGGGTATAAAAAACCGATAATGCCCACAATTAGGCGGGCTGACGTGTGCACACGCAAATCATACCAAAAAGTGATTTTCTCTGAATGCATTGCGCGATATGGTAGATCTCATGTGATCGTTTCAAATTTGAAAATTTTGCTTACGGAATCGCCCATATATCGTGTCATGGTCATGGGTCCCGTCACGATTTAGATACTCTAAAAGCTTCTCGAAAAGAAGATCAAAAAAACAAAAGAACAGCCAGTTTGACAGATGTAATTTCAACAAAATGGCCGGAGTCACCTGTCAAAGCTCGGAAAACGCTACTCGAATACCCTTTGTGTCTTAACACTTGGGCTGTGCTTTTTTTCTTCGCCCCTTTTGCAAGATGTCCCGGTGAGGCATGTTTCCTGTTCGAATTTTCGATCGGAGCATTTGCTACAGAGGTGTTTGCCGAGTCCTTAATGTCGCTATAAAAGTGACGATGCAAGAGATTTGTTCATTGCATTTGTGGTCGACTGTGGTTTATGATTATGTCCAGATGCTCATACTTTCACGTCCTATTTGAAACACCTTTAGTCAAGTCACACCTCCTGTGATATAATCTCCATTTTTGAATTAATACAGTCGCCACCAGTTCGAATTGTTTCTATATGATCCCACAAAAGAGAAAGGTAGAAAGAGTTTTTTTTACACCCGCAAAAGTATTGTACTGCTACGGCAAGCCTTGCAAAAGAGCTTGAAGGAGTCCTTTAGCCGCTGCTTTATCCGTCAGTTTTGTATTTTGACTGTTTGGATTAGTCCACTACGGCAAAGTCTTACGTTTCCATGGACGCAGCTTGCTGAGACTCCACAGATTTGAGCCCATAATGTTTAGAAGATCGCTGTCAATCTCCCATAGTTACCACCTTGCTGCTTATTACCACCAGTATTTGCTATCTTATGCCAAGTTTGGTCTCATGCCAGAGCGGGTGTTATTTCTAATCTTTCCTTGCTCTTATTCGGAACTGGTCTAGAGGGATAACTTTCAAAGCCACACTTTTCCATACGCCCAGTGCGTCCTTTAGTGATGTTGCAAATTAATTTGTTGCTGGTCCTTGCATAGCATACGATGAAGATTATGCCCTTGGACTGTCTAACCTTGCTGTAAGTCAGGCACTCATACTTTATTTTCCTTAGTATGTGGCCGACCGACGGTAGCTGCTTAAAAGGCCTTCTGCTTCTTTCCGCTACTTGTAATGCCCGCTCCGTTTACAGATTCCATAACACCTAGCTTCAGAGGGTTACCTGTCACCTCGCTGTACTACCCCACCTGACTTATTTTCGGTTTTTTGGGGCTTCCCTACGTAGTTGCACTTTTGACTTATCCGCCGTTCTTGAAGTTTCCTCGAAAGACAGCATTCCTTTCTATGCAAAAAGTTAGTTTTTCTGCCTCAGCATTGCTTTTCTGAAATCTATTTGAGCCCGGTCTGTTACTGAGTTTTTGGGTTGCTGCACCTATTTTCGAAAAGAAGTTTCTAAGAAGACTTGGCCTTAATTCCTTCCGACTGAGAGAGGCTTTTTCCTGGTTTTAGCCATTCATTATTTAGGATTCCCTTTAATTATCTTTGACTTCTTGGAAAAGCCTTTTTTTCTGCGGCAGAATTTTCACCTTCTAGGGCCTTACCTTACCAACGGCAAGGTACGCAGTTCGTGCCTTTGACACCTAGCGTGTCCGCCTTTAAAGTCCGTTTTGGGGCTTTATAAGTGTTCGCAATTTTGTTCCCCGGAGAAAGGTAGTGCGCTTGGCAAAGCCGCACCGTACAGACGTTAGGCATCGATGTGTCTCTGGGTTCGCTTAGGCACCTGAGGAAGCTCATTTTTGTATCCTTTTGCACGGTTTACAATAACAACTGAGTCTTTGCGACTAAGGCCCGCAGACTGGCGTCATTGAAGATGACGCTCACGACAAAGTGCCTGCCTCGCTGGGATCTAAACAGAGTTTGGAGGAAGAGCTTTTGAGGGGCTTCGTTATCTTGGAGTTTCATCAGGGATGGCGTTTCTCTTCTACTGTTTACTGTTTGGGCCAAATTTTTCGAAGAAGCGAAATAACATTTTGTCATCAGAGCTTTTACGTCACGCGCATAGAAGTGGTTAGTACTTCTCTTACAAGCACTTTACAAAGTTTAAAACCCATCTTGTGCAAGTCTGTTCTGTGTACACGATAGGATAAAAGGTTCGTTGCCAAAGCCTTTTTGTGCGGGTTTCGCAGTTCAATACTCGTAAAAACAAATTTTTTTTCTTAATAGAAAAAAGTTTCCCAACTCCTAATAAGCCTCTAAGAGTGCAAATTTACTCAAGTTTTCTTTGAATTTTTTTGTCATCATTTCAACCTCAACGTTCATAATGCTACGACTAGTTTAATTTTTGAAGAGTGCTGCAATTTCAACCACTTTAGTCCTTCAGGCCATTCAATCAAACAAAGTGTTTTTCATTATCAAGATCCTCTTAAACCTCCTAAGGAGAGTCGAATTCCCCAAAAAAAGAAAGACAACAAACAGCCTCACATCATAACAAATCTGAAATGAAATCCCCTTTGACAGCATACAGACATATCCTTGCCCAACCATTGTCCGGTTAAGTCTACTCACAGACTTTTTTCTTTTAGATTTCAATTAAAGCAGACAAAGCAAACGCAAACTCCCATATAGATTCCAGGAGTCCATACCATACAAACTCTTACCACAGTCGACCTCAAATATTTGTGCCAAGGGAATAAATTCATCACGATGCTCTCGCATTGAAGAAAGAAATATATGTACCCACTTGTCGTCAGCTTTTCTTTCTTGTCTGATCCTGATGTCGACTTTGTCATAGCTGAAACTGTGTGGTTAATAAAGTAGCCAGTGGTGGTCTGGCCAGGAGCAAGCAAATCCTTGATTACATTCATATCTTTGCACGAAATCAAATTATTACCAACAAAGCAGAAAGGGGTGGAAAAAACTGTCTCTAAATAGAATAACCAACGTCATTGTGGTGTCGTGTCCTTTTTAAGCGACACGCCAAGTGGCTAAGGACACACAATTGGGAGACATAGTTCCATCATCACCCCATGAGCACTGAACAGTGGTGTGGATTGTCTTTCAACAACCTGCCTCTGGCGGATCCTGCAAAAAAAAAACAGGAAAATTTGTTGCAAGTTGTTATTGTTAGCAGGTCTTGTTACACTGCAGAAAATTGCGCAGCACATTGTAGCCTCAAGGATCACGGATTAATACTCTGTTTTATTTGTCTAACATAATGACCCAAGGACCTGATAGCGTGATAAAATGTTGCTCCACATGCAGTTTTACGATCGAATGCGTCTCATAATGCATAAAAAATTAAGGAAAAATGCTGACTTTTCAAGTCGTTGATGCTTTGCTGCAACGAGGATTCTCCTCAATTGGCTTGGTGTGAGCGGTTCCATCGTCAAACATTTACTTTTACGACTGACAATGACAACATTGTGTCAATATTTACAGAGAATTTGATTTTAACCGAAGGACATTCAGAGTCGAGATCAATTTTCAAATGGACTTTGATAAAGTGGTTTATTGCTGCCTTCGTTTAGTGAATTATTCAAAAGTGTGTCACATCTAATGGACGAGGGCCTTTTTTCGTTGTTGATGTTTTTGCAGCCTTCAGAAGGTTATTCTTGTCGCCGTCGTGGTAATTGTTGCGGAACGAGTGGTGTATAATGCTTTGCTGGTTATCAGATTATCCGTATATTGTGACAAAAGTTCGATAAATTTAGATGTATAAAGGAACAACATTTAACACAGTCATAGTGGGTCAGTTTGGTCGTAGGCTAATCGCCAGATCAAAATCAACTATTGTCCGAACTTAATAGCAATTAGGATGGATTATTCATGAATGGTCATAATGGAAAGAGGAAATCGATAATGCGTCCAATCACTTGTGTGTCAAGAAGACAACATTAACATCTTTGGTATGGGAGGAGTTTGACGAAACTCCCTGTGACAACGGAGGCGATAGATACTTTATTGATGACATGCTGACGTAAACTTACGACTGTTTGACACTATACTGCTTGTCGCTATTTGAGGTATTTTTTGAGACAATATGAGGCATTTGTTGACAATATATAGAATTGTAATGCTTTATGGGTGCAGCACCTAACAAAAAAGAGAAACTCTGTTAAGTGGAGAATATTAGATTGGATTGGCTCAAACGTGGAGTGGTATGTTCTAAGGCTAAGTACCTCATACTATCAACTGAGATACTGCTTAAAGTTTATTTCTAATTAATCATAATAAGTCTTCTAATAGGGTCAGTTGATAGCCGCCTTATTGTTAAAGCTACATCCGTCAAATTGACTGTATACCTTAAGGGCATATGAACGAGCCCGAGTTCTGAGTTGAATGAGCCATTTGCGTCCGTCCGTATGTCACCAATTTTAAGGCCCAAAATTTTGAGCTGGAAAGCTGAAACTTTGTACGTAGGCTCTCTGTCATCCGAAGCAATACAGTTGTTAAAATTTTTGAAATCCACTTACAGACACGCCCACAAACGGTCTGAATGTGCAACTACCTCCAGTGCGCGGTATCCTATTCGTATTCTCCTTTCCTATTCCTATTCTCCTTTCCTATTCCTATTCTCCTTTCCTATTCCTATTCTCCTTTCCTATCCCTATTCGCCTTTCCTATTCCCCTTTCTAATTCAATCACCTTTCCATTCGTATATTTTCTTGTATTCCATCCCCATTTCGTTACCATTCATGCATCCTTTTAAATAGAAAAAAAAATGTCATTATAAGTTTTTGTTTAATTTTTTTTTGGCAGGAGGGTGGCACGTCCAACTCTTTTAACCAAAAACCAATATTAGCATAGAAATATCCAAATTTACTGCTAAAATGTACGCAAAAATGTAATTTTTTGGTTCAAATTCAATAATTTTGTGAAATTGACCTCTAAATATGGGCGTGGCCAAAAACTTTGTATGAACGAAAACTAAAATAGTGTCCGGTGTACTTTATGTGCTAAATTTTATTTCTTATTATTTCTTAAGTAAAGCTAAAAAGCAGTCCAAATCCATGTTTTTCTGGAAAGTTATAGGTTTTTCTTGAATTCTGCCTCTAAATGTGGGCGTGGGCCAAAACTTTGCACGAATCAAATGTAGAACCAAGTATTTGCTACTAATCATCATTTTTCGAATGCCGCTTATCCTTTAAAAAGGTCGGGGAGCGAGGGTGGCTAAATGGTTTTTCCATCGTTCTCGATCCTCCGCCACCAACTCAAGAGACTCCGGCGCAATCCCCAGGCGGGGCGCAGAGAGGTTCTTTTCATGATCCCACCAACTGTTTTTTGGTCTACCAGGGAGGCGATTAGCTCGCATCTCAGCTAGCATGAACTTTCTCGGAAGTCTGTCAGGGGGCATGCGAACAACGTGTCCAAACCATTGAAGAATTGATCGCTCGACTCGGAGAAGTAGTTGCTCAACATTAAGATTCCCACGAATACTGACGTTTCTCACTCTATCCCTTAGAATCCCTTAGAGTAACACCAGCAACGCACCTCAGGAATCTCATTTCGGCAGCTTGTACCCGCGATCTAATTCTTTCTAAAACCGAGGACGTTTCCCTGGGGTACGCTAGCTCGAATTTGCTTGAAACTCGAGTATTCACTACTACACCTAACACGAAAGAGCTTTCAAACAAATTCGCTTTCTCTTTGTCTTCTTTTGTCCAATCGCCGTTAACTTTTTTTGTTGGTGCCGAGATGATTATTGGTTTCTTGATAGGCTTAACTGCTTTCCACAGCGAGTAGTTTGAGCTCCTATCCGCCGACAAGCTTTCAAGGTATTCAGTTATCTCACGATTCTTAAAATCTTGCAACATTTCTTTCAGTTTGTTAGAGAGGTGGTTCAAGAGGGTTTTGTCTGGGGGAGCCCTCGTGCCTTGCCATCTTCTACGCGATCTTCTCTTTTCACGAATCAATTCTTCGATTTCGAGCGGATATGTAACTGCATTCTTTTGGGATGAAATATTGTTCCAAGCAGCGCTCTCAATTGCTTCAATGAATTTTTCAACTGCAGTTTCTAACTAGAAAGGAGTTCTCAATGGAACATTCAAGACAACACCCTCCTTACAGTCCTTTCTGAAGGCGTCCCAGTTCATGTTTTTGCTAGCTAATCTGGGAGCTCTTTCTATTTTTGCCAGTCTTCCACCCATCTTTAAGATGACTCCTGAGTGGTCTGAGCAAAGATCATAGCACTCTTCGATTCGAGTAAGGTATTTGGGGTACGCTTTAGCGATGGAAAAGTCGACAAGGTCAGGCTTTTTATTCCTATCGGTTGGCCACTATGTTGGCTAACCTGTGAAGAAAAAGTCCACCCCACGTTTCATACTGTTTTTGTACAGTAATCTGCCTCTTGTTGAATTGCATTGCATATAACTATCCCGTACGAGCCTGTCACACGTGTATTTATAAAAATTAAACACCTTCTAGTACTTTCCATACTTCCCCTTTGGCAATTTTTCATTGGTACTTTTTCGCTGAATTCCATGGAGAGAAAATTTTCGATTTCGAAGTTCGAACTTTGAATATCATTTTGCTGTCGGCTGACTGGAATGACAGTTGGGTATGTTCGTTTAATGAATAGAGCGGGTGTGTTCATTTAGCGAATCGATGACTACATTCAGCGATTCCTCCATGTCTTTTATTTGTTGTGATCACATTACAATATAACACAAAAGTCATAAAGGACTAATTGTTTACCTGTTTTAATAGCGGATTGCTAGAAATACCGGAGTTTCTTTCGGAAACCAATGCAAAATTAGCCAGAAAATAAAGTTCAGTTGTGGAAAAGTGTATCCATAATCCAATATATAATAATAAATAATTAAATGAGTTATAACTTGTCCTTTTAATTATATAACGCGATTTCGAGCTTGATAGGGATCAATTAGGGTCGGTTGTACCACGATTGCAACCCACCCACTGGTTTAAAATCGAGTGCTTACCAAAAATTTCAAGCAGCGTGGCACTAGTTTGCCTAGCAGCGTGATTGTTTGATTTGCTTCGTCAGAAAACGTAGAGAACACGTAGAATTTCGCGCGTAGCGTGAACCGTTTTATTCATAGCTTATTTAAGTCTGTGTGACACAGCTTTAAATTATCGAATTTATCGAATTATCGAAGACAATTATCGAATGAAAACCGTGACACTGTCTGAACTTCGTCAAACAATCCGAAATTTGAAGAATAACAAAGCTCCAGGTTATGACCTAATTACTGGGGAAATTTTGAAGGAGCTACCGAAAAGAGCGTTAGTCAAGCTTCTCTACATCATAAACGCATCAATGAGAATTTCATACGTTCCACGGCAATGGAAAGTCGCAGAGGTAATAATGGTTCCGAAACCAGGGAAATGCCCGAACGACAAAAAATCATATAGACCGATTTCGCTTCTGCCGATTATATCTAAAGTCTTCGAGAAACTTGCGCTCAAACGACTGCAACCAATAATTGAAGAAAGACGATTGATTCCGGATCACCAATTCGGCTTTAGGGTCAAACATTTAACAATTGACCAGGTCTTTCGAATAACTAATGAAATTGAGAAAGCCTTAGAAGCGAAAATGATATGTTCTACCGCTTTTTTTGACGTATACAAGCCTTTGATAAAGTTTGGCACGAAGGCCTAAAATATAAGCTACGGAAAGTTTTGCCGGAAAAAATGTATGAACTCTTAGAGTCTTATTTTGACAACAGACTATTTCGAGTGAGATACGGGAGCGAATACTCAGAATTCAAAGAAAAACAAGCCGGCGTTCCACAAGGTAGCGTCCTCGGTCCAACACTGTTTTTACTTTTTACAAGAGATGTACCTCAAGTAGAGACAACGACTGTAGCCACGTTCGCTGACGACACGGCTATCCTCGCTACGGATAAGACAGTCGAACTAACAACGGGAAAACTCCAACGCGCTTTGAATAAAATATTCGAATGGACAAAGGCCTGGCGAATCCTCCTAAATGAGACAAAATCAACGCATGTAAATTTTACTTACAAGAGGGTAATCAACTTACCTCTATTTATAAACTCGGTACAAATTCCGTACGCAAACGAGGCGAAATATTTAGGCATGACCCTAGACGCAAAACTTAAGTGGAAGCCACACGTTAAAAAGAAACGCGATGAACTTGAAATCAAGCTACGAGAACTGAATTGGCTTATCGGACGTTATTCGAAACTAAGCGTATATACGAGTAACAAACTGCTATTGTATAAGCAAGTGCTAAAACCATCTTGGACGTACGGTATACAACTTTGGGGTTGTACCAAACCAAGCAACATATCTATTTAAGAAACTTTTCAGAATAAGACACTAAGAGCAATCGTAAATGCTCCATGGTATATAAGAAATAGCGATTTACATCGAGATCTAGGCATCGCAACCGTGACCGACGAAGTAAGAAACTTTGCTCGCAAACTTCACACTCGCCTTCACGGCCATTGCAACCACGAAATAATCCGAACTCTGGATCAGACAAATCTTGCACGCCGACTACAACGAACAAAACCGTTGGATCTAGCGTCGTAAGAGGAAACCGCACATAATGACGGTATTGCAGGTGCTTTCGTTGGAAGGTAGCCTGCCAAACGCGATTACTATACAGAAGCATGAACTACTTGTTAAGGAAACTTAGTCGTAGTCTTACAAAGATTGGGAGGTTTTTTAGTGAGTAAGAATCTCACACTACTATGAGCACGCGCGTTCGATTCTCATAGTGCCTATGAAGGTTTTTACCTACCCACGGAAAAAAAAAAAAAAAAAACCATTCATTTCACGTAGAACGGTTCGATTTAAGGCTATGTCACAAATGTGGCCTTTTTTTACCACTGTGTTAACAATATACAATTCGAAAAGACGATTGAAAACTATAGAAAATGCCAAAAATTTAACAAAAATACAGACTACCGCGAACTCAACACTTCTAGCTTCACAGAAACGTCAAAACGCACGCGAAAATTCATCGTGTTGAATTTTTTTTGCTTTCACAAAACTTTTTACGTAAAAACATGTAACGATGTGATAGAAGCAACGTTGTTGTAGCTCCCATTGAATTTAGTGTGTTTGAACTAAAGTTGTCAAATCGACGTTGACGCAACGCAGCTTTGTGACATAGCCTTTAAGAATTCATGAATGGAAGAGATTTATTGCGCGATTAATATTAATAATAAAAGATTTAAATTTGCATGGTTAATCTCACGAATTAGAGGTGTTTCAGCGAAAATTTGTCTTAATCGCGGTTTAGTGTCCGGTGGAAACACTGTTTAATCACGAGGAAGACAGTTTATGCTGCCACTCAAAGGTGCAATCGGATTCTCAGTAGGTAACGTGCCGGCAATAAATCGTCGCCAATGGTTCGCCATTGCTGCTCTTACTTACTTACTTACTTACTTAATGTGGCGCTACAGTCCGGGGTGGACCTGGGCCTCAGCCAACAAGCTTCGCCAGCCAGCTCTGTCTCTAGCTAGCCGTCTCCAGTTTCGCACGCGAAGTTGGCTGAGGTCCCCTTCCGCTTGCGTGCGCCACCTGAGTCTCGGTGCTCCTCTACCGCGTCGTCCCTGCGGTGTGGATTCGAAGATTTTCCGGGCCGGGGCGTTGGTGTCCATCCGCTCTAGATGACCCAGCCATCGTAGACGTTGTGTTTTGACTCTTTTGGCTAGGTCGGTATCGCTGTACAGCCCGTACAGTTCGATGTTATATCTCCTCCTCCACTCTCCGTCTATGCAGACGGGACCGTAAATCGTCCGAAGAATTTTCCTCTCGAAGCAGCCTAAAGTGTTTTCATCCGCCTTTGACTGGGTCCATGCTTCTGCACCGTAAAGCAGGACTGGGATGATGAGGGTCTAATACATGGACACTTTAGTTGCTCGAGAGAGGGCTTTGCTACTCAATTGCCTTCTTAGCCCAAAGAAAGAGCGATTGGCAAGAGTTATCCTTCGTTTGATTTCAGCGCTGGTGGCATTGTCTGAATTGATAGCGGAACCCAGGTAGACAAAGTCCCTAACTACCTCAAAGTTATAGCTGTCGATGGTGATGTTTTGTCCAAGACGTCGGTGTTGGGTGTCTTTTCTTGATGACAGCATATACTTGGTTTTGCCCTCATTGACTGCTAAACCCATATTCGCCGCTTCCGTCCCAATACTCACGAAGGCTTCACTGACATCACGCTTTGTTCTACCGATTATGTCAATGTCGTCTGCGTATGCAAGTAGTTGAACGGACTTTTGAAAGATTGTACCTCTGGTGTTGGCGCGAGAGTTCTGCACAATTCTCTCAAGTATGATGTTAAAGAAGTCGCATGACAGCGCGTCGCCTTGTCTAAATCCTTTTTTGACATCAAAGGGGTCGGTGAGGTCTTTGCCGACCTTGACGGAACAGCGTGAGTTTTTCATCGTCATTCTGCACAGACTGACGAGTTTGGCAGGGATGCCAAAACTAGACATTGCGCTATATAGCTCGTCTCTATAGATGCTGTCATACGCGGCCTTGAAATCGATGAAGAGGTGGTGTGTATCGATTTGGAATTCCTGGGTTTTCTCCAAGATCTGCCGCAGTGTGAATATTTGATCGATGGTGGACTTTCCTGGCCTAAAGCCACACTGATATGTGCCTATCAGATTGTTGACAAACGGCTTCAGGCGTTCACACAGCACAGCAGAAAAGATCTTGTATGCGATGTTAAGAAGACTTATGCCTCTGTAGTTGGCACAACTCAGAGGGTCTCCTTTCTTCAGGATCGGGCAAACAATGCTGAGGTTCCATTCGTCGGGCATGCTTTCTTCCGACCATATCTTGCAGATGAGCTGGTGCATGCTCCTAACCAGCTCATCGCCAGCGGATTTAAAAAGTTCGACAGCTAGGCCGTCTGCTCCGGCTGCTTTGTTGCACTTGAGCTTAGACACAGCTACTTTCACCTCCTCCAGGTCGGGTGGGCGGTATCGTTCGTATGCTTCGTCGGTAACGTCTTCGCCCGGGTTGAATGGTTTGTTCTGCCTTACAGCGGTATTTGGTTCGTCCTCGCCGTTATACAGTCTGCAGAAGTGGTCTTTCCAAATCCTCAGCACCGACTGCGATTCTACAACGATGTTCCCTTGATGATCTTTACAGGCTTCAGTTCGAAGTTTATACCCTTGGCAGGACCTTTTGATCCTTTGGTAAAACTTTCCAACCTCATTCCTGTTGTAACATCTCTCTATCTCTTCAACCGCGCGCTTCTCGTGCTCTCTCTTTTTCCTTCGGAGAAGCCGGTGCTCCTCTCTCCTCCTCTGCTCGTAGAGCTCGCGAGCAGCTCTAGTCTTTCTGTGCAGCGCCGCTTTGTATGCTTCCTGTTTAGCTGCATGTGCTTGCCAGCATTCATCGTCAAACCAGGGGTTTCGTTGTGGTCGCCGTGTGAAACCCAGCACTTCAGAGGCGGCGTCTCTGATGGCATTTTGGCAATGTTGCCACTGGCTATCAATACTTGATGCTGGTTGCATAGGACTTCGAAGAAGGTTTTGAGAGACTCGGTTGGAGAAGGACCTGGCGATCTCTTGCGATTGTAGTGGGCCGACGTCAAACTTCCTCACAGTATTTCCATTACTTGGCGCTGGTCGGGATATCCGCAGCCGTACCTTGGCTACAACAAGGTAGTGATCCGAGTCAATGTTGGCCCCTTGGAAAGTTCGGACATCCATGATACTGGAGGAGTGCCTTTCGTCGATCGCAATATGGTCAATATGGTTGACGGGTGATTGATCGGGAGATCTCCATGTCCCTTTGTGGATATTGAGATGCGGGAACTGTGTACTAGCTACCACAACGTGTCGCCCCGCAGCAAAGTCGATCAGCCTGAATCCGTTATCGGAGGTCGTGTCGTGCAGGCTATGCTTTCCGACAGTACGACCAAAGATGCCCTCCCTTCCTAGCTTGGCATTAAAATCGCCTAGGACAATCTTAATGTCGTAGCTAGGGCACTGCTCATAAGTTTTGTCCAGGAGCTCGTAGAACATATCTTTGGTCTCGTCATCTTTCTCCTCTGTGGGGGCATGTGCGCATATCAGGCTAATGTTGGCAAATTTAGCCTTGATGCGGATCGTCGCGAGGCGCTCGCTTACAGGGTTGAAGCTCAAGACTTTTTGCCTAAGTCTGCCTCCACAACGAAACCACATCCAAATAGGCGCTGTCTTTGATGCCGATAGCAGTCGCCGTAGTAGATGTCGCAGTTTTTCAACCTTCTTTTGCCCGGCCCATCCCACCGCATTTCTTGGATGGCAGAATGTCTGCCTTGCAGTCGTTAAGGGCCTCCGCTAGTTGCTCGGCTGCACGTGGTCTGTTAAGGGACCTAATATTCCACGTGCAGATCCGGAGTTCGTTGTCCTTTTCTCGTTTTCATTGGTCGTCAACAGTAAATCCGTCCGAATCCGAGGCTTGTTTCCGCTTCGTGACTGGTGTTTCTTTACATGGCCGGGAAGTCACCCCGACGGCACGACCCCCAACCTGGAGGACCAGATCCTTTGCTTAGCTCTAAGGACGGAGAGCCGGATAGCCCGCTCCTTATAGGCCTGAGCTCCGAATACGTCGTAGTAGCCCATATAAGGTGTTCACTAAGCAGTTCGGCCTGACTGGAACTATGGACGCCACCGTTGATTCCATCTGGGGAATTCCTCCGCTGCCGTCCGGATGCAAGGAGAAGTGCCTTAGTGTGAACACTCCCCCCCCCTCTCTTGAGTGCACATGTCTATCCTTTGACCACCACATTGCTGCTCTTGCTTGTGCCTTATTTTGGTGCTACGAGGAAGGGAAAGTTTATGATCAGAAATCTTCTGATTTAATGCGTTTCCGGTTGAGTTTGTCAAACAAAGTTAACTCAAATAATCACATCGAATCCATATTCTTTGCGGCCATGGTTCTTCTTTGGGGTAAAAGCAATTTCTCGTTAAGCCCCCTCATCCAACAAAAGCAAATAGAAAGCGAAATCCAATGTAAAACAACTTCGTCCTGTTCAATCCATCCTGTCGCATGGCGTTTTGTGTATTTCGTTTTCATTATTCGGTCTATATTCGCAGCCTACAAACCATACTTTTTTTTATGCCAACCTGCCATTTGGATCAAGTTCATGATGAAAAAAATAAATCCACCAAATATTATATCTGTCACGAAGTAATCCCTGCATAGAATAATAAATCCTTGTTAACATCTGATGCGTGCCGAATATTGATAATGCTCTGCCACTTTGCGCATCGACGCGGCACACAAACTCGAGTCACACGACACGGCGTACACATGTTCGATCTCAATTGAATAACTACAGTTATACTGGATTATACTGATAATGCAGTCCTTTATCCTTTTCACGTTTTCACGCAAAGAGCAACAAGCGTTATGCTTGAATATTTTCTTTATTTGTTTTTGTTTCAAGGACACTGATGAGAAGTAAATCAATAAACGGTTGTTTAAATTGTTCAACTATTGAAAGCCTCGCAGGTTTTTTCTATCCAACTCTAGCATTGAAATTGCGGGTTGAAAGAGACTCAATCGATTTCCATTAGAATGCGGGGATTTCTCGCAGACGATTTGTAGCTCGAGGTGCAAGGATAATGAGGTGTTTCTATACTGTGTACGAATGTGCAATATGAGGAGGGTAATTTAAAATGATTTAGTATGTAATTGCTTAGGGTGCGACTACAAATTAGTTCGGACTCTAGCTGCTTTCCGGACGAATGAGTTCCACGCAGGACGTGATCCAATTTGATGTGTGTGCTCGCATTAATTTCTATAGACAAGGGCAGCGAATGCAATGGTAGAACCAATCGTTCACTGCGCTCCCGGAATAATTGGAAAAAGCAACATCATAATCCTTATTTCCTGTTTTCGATTAAAGTCAATCGCGTCTGTCGTGAGGAGAATTGGAAACGCTTGTATTTGAGCAGATAGCTACAGACAGTTGAGTAATTAGTCCTGCGAAAACTATGGGAAATACATTTTACTACTTAATGTAATGCTCTTCTGCATAGAGTGATACTAAATCCAAGGGAGCTTTGATGACCCCGATCGATAAACCATCAATGTCCTCAGTCACTTTGAAGTCCTCGTCGTTTAAAGGACTCTGATGTCGGTCGAAGGGAAATAACGAGGAAACCTTTACAGATTACAAATGAACATCAACCAATGGATGCGTAATAAATTTTTACTCAACTCATATAGTAGTCTCACATTAATGAATCCTTCCTGAGATGGAATTAAAAGTTAAGGACACAGTCAATGTACTCAAGGAAATACCTTTTCGAAATCGTTTATTTACCAAACTGTAGGAGAAAAGTTTTTCTATTAAGTAATTGTGCCATGCTCTGCTCAGTGGGTCAGTTTTTGTTGAAAAGGATACCTTGCCCGACAGCAGCGTGTGCGATGATATGGTAGCTGTCTTATGGATACACTTCCACGAGGATTGATCCGATGGTCTGTTGGATGGCAACCATTTTCTAATCTAAGCTCATTGATGTGCATAAAGTCATCCAATTGAGAAGCTGATTGGAAGTAAACACCCCGTGTAGTATATGTGAGCTAATTTTTGTGCTTAATCGAAAGGACTGCAGTTTAGATACGAGAGCAACAGGATGTTCAAGTAATCACTGCTTCAATCAAATGAATTCTATGGATATGCTTGGTTGTTGGCTGAAGGAAACAACCAACGTTACGCGTGGGAATCGGTGGAGGTTTGAACTTTGTTATTAAGGTACTAAGTGGGGGGGATTAGCTTGAGATGCTTTTGGATGTGACCGAACGAAGATGGTTATGGCAAGTTCCGATAAGTTTTTTTTATTTGCAAAGTCTGCTGCTTCATTGGTTGGTTATCGCAGATTTGGTGTTGTTTTTGTTGTGCCAAGCAAATGGAAACTTATTTGTAGAGCTACGCAGAAAATATATTGATAACAGCATAGCATTAAAGTTGAAAAGACAGCGCAAGCTGTCTGCAGAATTTTCTGCAGTTTTTAAAAATGCACCAGCTTATTTGTCGTTCTTTTTATTGTTCACCGTCTCTAAGCTGATTGGGAGGATGAATTAATTACCTACTTTACCTATTTAATGGTTTTTTTCTAGTAGAAAGACTTGATTTTAAGTCCCTAGACTCCTTGACGACCTTCAGCTGAAAAAACTGCGAGGAAAACAAATTTTCATGCAGTACCTACTTTTTGTCCACTCCTCCCTTCTTTTTGGTCCGTACTCTTCCTGCGTTGAAGTTGTTGCGTTTGTTTCGGTGTACCTTATCCGCTGCATTTTTTTTTACACTTAAGGACCGCAGATAATATCCAGGTTTATAATCGGGGGTTGTAAGTAGCAACCTCATCCGTCGTGTTGGCATATCGGCGAAGCCTTCACACAGATCCTCGTTTTTACCCCATCCCATAGGATAGGAGGCATATTTAGTTTGATTTATAGTTTGTTTATTAGAGAAATAATGTCGTCTCCTGAGATCTTAAGAGCATTATGATCCAGACTAAATTTCAAGTCGAAAGAGCCATGTCCGTCTGTCAGTAGTTTTCAGGTTTAAATTTTAAACTAGGTACAAATTAACTTTAAACTTCTTATCTGTTCTACATCCTAACGCTGTACAAGTGTAAGCATGTTTTAAATCCGCAGTAAAACACATTATTGCTTAAGTCTGCTATGACTTGTCAAGGAAAGTGGCCCCTTATATGGGCGTGGCGGCATTACTTTTAAAATATTTTAGTTTTAAAAGTCGCTGAATACAACCATCGACAAAAGGACATCGAGCTCCGGATCTGCTCGCTGAGTGTTAGGTCCCTTAACAGACCACGTGCAGCCGAGCAACTAGCGGAGGCCCTTAACGACTGCAAGGCAGACATTACTGCCATCCAAGAAATGCGATGGGACTGGCCGGGCAAAGGAAGGATGAAAAACTGCGACTTTTACTACGGCGACTGCTATCGGCATCAAAGCCAGCGCCTATTTGGATGTGGTTTAGTTGTTGGAGGCAGACTTAGGCAAATAGTCTTAAGCTTCAGCCCTGTGAGCGAGTGCCTCTCGACGATCCGCATCAAGGCCAAATTCGCCAACATTACCCTCATATGTGCGCATGCCCCCACAGAGAAGAAAGATGAAGACACCAAAGGAATGTTCTACGAGCTTCTGGGCAAAACTTATGAGCAGTGCAATAGCTACGACATTAAGATTGTCCTAGGCGATTTTAATGCCAAGCTAGGAAGGGAGGGCATCTTTGGTCGTACAGTCGGAAAGCATAGCCTGCACGACACGACTTCCGATAACGGATTCAGGCTGATCGATCTCAATATTCACAAAGGGACAAGGAGGTCTCCCGATCAATCACCCGTCAACCAGATTGACCACATTGCGATCGACGCAAGGCACTCCTCCAGTATCATGGATGTCCGAACTTTCCGAGGGGCCAACATTGACTCGGATCACTACCTTGTTGTAGCCAAGGTACGGCTGCGGATATCCTGACCAGCGCCAAGTAATGGAAATACTGTGAGGAAGTTTGACGTCGGCCGAATACAATCGCAAGAGATCGCCAGGTCCTTCTCCAACCGAGTCTCTCAAAACCTTCTTCGAAGTCCTATGCAGCCAGCATCAAGTATTGATAGCCAGTGGCAACATTGCCAAAATGCCATCAGAGACGCCGCCTCTGAAGTGTTGGTTTTCACACGGCTATCACAACGAAACCCCTGGTTTGACGATGAATGCCGGCAAGCACATGCAGCTTAACAGGAAGCATACAAAGCGGCTCTGCACAGAAGGACTAGAGCTGCTCGCGAGCTCTACGAGCAGAGGAGCAGAGAGGAACACCGGCTTCTCCGAAGGAAAAAGAGAGAGCAAGAGAAGCGCGCGGTTGAAGAAATAGAGAGATGTTACAACAGGAATGAGGTTAGAAAGTCTTACCAAAGGATCAAAAGGTCCTGCCAGGGGTATAAACTTCGAACTGAAGCCTGTAAGGACCACCAACGTTACCGACGAAGCATACATACGATACCACCCACCCGACCTGGGGGAAGTGAAAGTAGCTGTATCTAAGCTCAAGTGCAACAAAGCAGCCGGAGCAGACGGCCTAGCTGCCGAACTTTTTAAATCCGCTGGCGATGAGCTGGTTAGGAGCATGCACCAGCTCATCTGCAAGATATGGTCGGAAGAAAGCATGCCCGACGAATGAAACGTCAGCATTGTTTGCCCGATCCTGAAGAAAGGAGACCCTCTGAGTTGTGTCAACTTCAGAGGCATTAGTCTTTTTAACATCGCATACAAGATCTTTTCTGCTGTACTGTGTGAACGCCTTAAGCCGTTCGTCAACAATCTGATAGGCACATAGCAGTGTGGCTTTAGGCCAGGAAAGTCCACCATCGATCAAATATTCACATTGCGGCAGATCTTGGAGAAAACCCAGGAATTCCAAATCGATACACACCACCTCTTCAAGGCCGCGTATGACAGCATCTGTAGGGACGAGCTATATAGCGCAATGTCTAGTTTTGGCATCCCTGCCAAACTCGACAGTCTGTGCAGGATGACGATGGAAAATTCACTCTGTTCCGTCAAGGTCGGCAAAGACCTCAGCGACCCTTTTGATGTCAAAAAAGGATTTAGACAAGGCGACGCGCTGTCATGCGACTTCTCTAACATCATACTTGAGAGAATTGTGCAGAACTCTCGCGCCAACACCAGAGGTACAATCTTTCAAAAGTCCGTTCAACTACTCGCATACGCAGACGACATTGACATAATCGGTAGAACAAAGCGTGATGTCAGTGAAGCCTTTACTTTGAGGTTTAGCAGTCAATGAGGGCAAAACCAAGTATATGCTGTCATCAAGAAAAGACACCCAACACCGACGTCTTGGGCGAAACATCACCATCGACAGCTATAACTTTTAAGGAAGTAGGGACTTTCTCTACCTGGTTCCGCTGTCAATTCAGACAATGACACCAGCGCTGAAATCAAACGAAGGATAACTCTTGCCAATCGCTGTTTCCTTGGGTTAAGAAGACAATTGAGTAGCAAAGCCCTCTCTCGAGCAACTAAAGTGTCCATGTATAAGACCCATGTCTGTCCGTATGTGTGAAGTTTTTAGGTCTTTAGAATTGAGCTAAGATGTTCAAACTTGGAGTATCTTGGAATATCTTGGGTCTTATTTTATACAGACTAAGCGTGAATATTGGTCAAATCCGCTTACGGCCACTCCCTTTGCAGACTTCAATGTTAGACAACCTCTATTCCAAATTTTCTTTTAATATGCCTTTTGGTCAAGTTACGCAAGGCGTAGGAACTCAAATTTTAGTGTACGGCAACAATAGCCCAAAACCTCTAAGAAGGCAAAAATTGGACCGCCCGATTAAAAACCCGATTTCTCGGAAAGTTCACTCCAAATCGAAAAAAAAAACAAGTGGGAAAGTGCAACAGTCCCTATGCAAGCTTCAGCTTGCAGATACGGATTGCAAAATACCCGACCATACCAAAAAAACCTGCCGCGCCTCCAAAAACTTGATGAAATATAAAAATATAACTGTTAAATCCTTTGTACCAGATGGTTGCGTACATTTCGGCCTAAAACCCCACCTTTTAAACTAAAAAAATCACTTTTTTAACGCCACGCCCACAAAAGTGGACGGAGGCACATACACCATATACATATAATATAATTTTAATATAATTTTTTGTCAAATTTCATACATATTTATTGAAAAACAATAATTTAAAACTCAAATCCCTTAAAAAGCCGGCGTGGTTAATGAAAAGGCTAAAATTTTTAACTACTTCTAAGACAATTACATGCAAGGCAATGTTACATACCAAAAACGAATGCGCTAGCGCCATTGTAACATAGCCAAAATTTTGAAAAAATAGTGGGCGTGGATTCAGCTAATTTTCAAACATGATCTGAAGGACTAGACACACAGCCAACCCACCGAATTTCAGCTCTCTGCCTTAATATTTAAGGCCTAAAAGTTGTTTAAATACGGACGGACGGACTAATGGATGGCTTAATTGATTCTCCTGTCGGTCCCATTCACATCTCTAAAAGGTCTTAGGGGTCTATGGTGATTATTTCACTGCGTTACAAGCTATACATCAAACTTAACATACCCTGGGTCGGGTATAATTATATAACAAATATAATTATACCCGATAATTATATTATATAAAAAATTATATAAAAAATATAACAAAGATATTACTATTTGCTAAGTTTGGTCCACACATAGTTTTGACCTCCGCTCACTTTTAGTGGGCGTTTTTAGGAAAAAACTGTTTCTATTCGAAATAATTTTCGGTTTGAACGCATTTTGTCATAATTCTGACGGAATTATAATTAAATGATTTCAATTTTTAGCCCAGACCAACTTTTGGGGGCGTGGCCTATACAAATAATATATGAATTCGGGCCTAAAAAAATTTTAAGATTTGGTGCCTATTACTCGGTATATAGGGTCGGGTGTATAGAATTTTGTCACAGACGTACTCTTTTACTTATTCAATTGTTTTTTTTTTAACTGTTGCTGGCTATTAGTTATTATTATTTTAAATCTGATGTTCTTACTATGGGCGAAATTTAAGCTTATTCAGTCAAATTTTTCCTTCAAAAAACTATCAAAGCTGGACTTGTTTTCAAATGTTGGCTTTACTTTCATATGTGACTTGTGCTTGTGTCATCAATTTGGTTGATGTTATTGTCCTTAGTTATAGTAATTTAAATTTTAGTATCTGTAATGTTTCACTCAGACAACTTGGTGTTTTATAAACACACTGTAGTTTTTCTAAAATTTTAGAAGATGGACTGTGCCCTCTCTGTTCTTTAACTTTTTGAAATCCATAAAACGACTTTTTACTATTTTTCTGAAAATCTTAATGTAAGATTTTTGGGACTAAGGGAGGGCATCCAAGAGGGCGAAACCCTAACAGCTGTTTATTTTTGTTTTCGTTCCAGTGTTAAGAAGGTTCCCAAAAAGGACACAATGGACCCAACTGCTGGTCTAAGTGAGCCGTGACTATTGTCACAAGGACATCCATCAACCTAACCTAACTTAAGGGAGGGCATTGACCACATCACTCCCAAAAAACTTGAAAAAAAGCAATACATACATCAGGCTCACATACCTACAATTAGTCCATCTCTAAGCTTTCTATTGAAGTGACTTCACATGAATGAATTTAATTTCCAAATTATTCGCAATGTAAACGTGTTTCATCGAAAAAAAATCTCTATAGCGCTCTGCTATCCCAAATGATTTTATAATATTTTTTTGATTTTCATTTCTTTGCCTAAGAGCCTTCTCATTTTCTATGAAGAGCTCTTCAAACGAGTTCATCCGGTTCATTAAGATAAATCGTAGGTTTTATTCGTTTCTAACCACTTCCACGCACAGGTGTTTTTTTCCAACATCCTTGAGGGTAAGTTGAGATAGGAATCATTAGAAGTCCACTTTTGAGTAGCAATAAATCAATCTGTCAATGATTATACTGGCTACTAGGGCGAAAATTCCCTTTCAAAACCTTTCATCAATTTTAATTTAGAAAAAAAGTGATTCTCATATAAGAAGTAAGTAGAAGCACACGTGCGCTCACAAAGATCACTCAAAGGTATCCAGAATCTTTACACAATCTCCCATGACACCTTTGCATACCTACATAAAAAGATGTGTAAAAACTCCTCGTTACATGAATTCAGACACCATCTGGTAATGAAAGCACCTGTGTGTTGTGTGTTGTGTAAACGCCAACTTGTTTCACTTCCCTTTACCTTAATTGGATCCTTTGCTCGAATTTGAATTTCATTACCTCCGGGCAACATCTGAATTACACACATGCACATTGCATGGAGAAGAATGTTTCCAAGAAAACTGCATCCTTTCGCTTGACGATATTCAATTAATTTACTCCTTAAAAAGGATTGTTAAAAGCAAAAGAGGTAAACAAAATGGGGAGAAAAAAAGAAGCTTTTTGTGACTCCTTTTTCCGAAAAAGACATTAAAGGATTTTGTATCCGGATAAAGATGGTGTTGGAAGGTTCGTGAGAGTTTTACCAAACTTCTAACTTAACTTGGGATCCTTTGTTTTGTTCGTATTGAAATCGAAACCCTGAGTGTTTCTCTCAAGTTTTGTTCGAGGGAATTCCGCAATTTAAGCAGAATTGTTTTATTTTCGTATCGAATTTCGATTTCCAGGAATGGAGTTATGTGTGCGACTTAAAGTTATTTATTATTCTTTAAATCCCACACAATCAGTATGGTACAAACCCCTTTTTGAAAATAGATGAAGTGAAACATTTTTTCGGGTACGTTTATAAGGAAATACAAAAGAACAACTAACAAATTGTCCTGAATTCCATGCTCTGGACCTCCAGGCATTTTTAAAATTCATGAAGGCTTAATATTTAATTAAAACTGATATTGTATGGCGACCCAAGTTTTTAAAATATTATGTGCCAAAAACAGCGTTTCAAAAAAAAGCCAAACATTTTTTTTTTTTTTTTTTTTTGTATTCGAAATTATAAAATGGAGCTTTAGTGGGCGGGTCACAATCCGCTAAGTGTGTTAAATAAGACCACGCCCACATGGGGGCTGTTTTCGTTTGTTTTTTAAACGCCAACCACAATAGACTTAAGCAAGAACAAAATTCACTTACCGCGTACAGAATTTCTGTTTCATACGACAACTTTGATTTTTTATTCTAATTATTAAAGTGGGCGTGTCGGTGGGCGGTTTTCAAAATTTTGTAAACTTGTACTGCTTCGAGACCTAGATAGGACCGATATCAAGTTTCGTGTTCCTATCTTAAAATTTAAAGCCTCAAAACTACCGACAGACGGACGGATGAACGGACATGGCTCATTCGACTTACAATTCTGTCTCGATCATATTCCCTTGAGGTGTTGGAGTTCTTCGGACTTGTGGCGCATTTTTCAGCACGTTGCGTTTCTCGGGATGCGCTTGAATTTGCGCAGTAAGCCCACGGGTCACGCCAAAATCCTGCTACTACTCCCCGTGACTTTGGTCATAACCCAAAAGGTCGATGCATGTAAATTTCCCCTCTCTAAATTTGTCTTACTTCCACACCCCATCTGGAAATTGAACTAAAAACGGTTTACCTACTTTTTCTGTCTTAATTTCCAATTTAGTTTCAATTTTAGTTTTTACGCTTTGAAAAACCTCATCCATCACTTTGTACTCTTCATTTCACAAATTTTTTTCATTTTTTTCAAGAAAACTAAATTTTTTCATCAGCTTCAGTATTTATAAAACCTAACTTTCGTTTTTCTAGCTCTTGTTTACAGACATTCTCAAAATAAGTACTGAAAATAATTTGATCCATTTGTCCATGAAACCTCAAACTGTTATTAAACCGTTTCGTGTGTGTATGTGTTCTGGACCAATTTTTGGAGCTTAAAAGCACACAAAATTTTGTCTTTTTATGGCTCACCGTTCAGAAATTAAGACGCGATTCGACGGACGTAAGAGGAGTATATACCATAAGAGGAGTTTTTTCTGTTTTTAGACGGACCGCTAAAAACAACACTGGGTCTAAGGTACTCACCTCTCTACAAATGATCGATAAGGTGAAGATTTGGTATCCTTTATGGTACGTCAGGTCTAAGAGTCCAATTGACTTTGTTTCCCAATCTTTTACGAAATCAGGGCATACACGTCCGGTTGTATATCTCAAACACCATGTCCAATCCCCTTAAAGGTTCCGCTCAATTACTTGACGCCTTGTGGACTGCATACCCCTTTTTATACTCCATTCCATAGGATAGGAGGTATATTAAGTCACATAGTTTGTAACACGGTAAAATAATAATGGTAGACCCTCAATACCTTAAGGGCATATGATCTAGAGCGAATTCTGAATCGAATAAGCCATGTGCATCCGTCCGTCCGCCTGTCTGTATGTCAAACGTTTTAAGGCCTTAAATTTCAAGCTAGGGAGCTGATTCATTGTTATCCGAAGCAGTACAAGTGTAAAAAATTTTTTTAATTCGCCCACAGACACGCAAACAATCGGTGCTATTATGCAACTACCTCCAGAGCTTTCAAAGCTGTAAGACGTCTTAAAAGCCTGTTTATTGTAAGATACTCAAAATAAAAATTTAATCACTTTACCTCCCCTAGTGGGCGTGGCATCGATTTAAAGATTAATTTTTCAAATGCATTTTATTCAATATTTTTGTTTCAAATCGAAAAAAAATTTACTTAATATAGTTCTACATTTCAATTATACAAGACTTTGGGCCACGCCTACATTTGGAGGCAGAGTTGAAGAAAAACCTAAAATTTTCCAGAAAAACGTAATATCGACTGGCTTTAAGCCTAATTTAGGAAAGAATAAAAAAAAAGTTAGCAGGTTAGATGAACGAGACTTTATTTCAGATTTTGTTCATACAAAGTTCTTAGCCCCGCCCTTTTTAGGGGTTGATTTAAATTTAAAAATATTGAATTTAAATCAAAAAGTTGCATTTTTACGTACATTTAAGCGAAACTTGGAAATATTTGCGTTATAATTGGTAGTTTTTAATTAGGGCGGTTGAACCACGGCCCTTTTCGAAGTTTGCATTACTTGTAAAATGTCAAAAAATAACCATGCCATCAGCATTTTACAAAGTCGGATAGGATGGGGTATTCAACGGTCCGTTTTACGGAGTGTAACTTCTGTGTACACACAGTAGCACTTGCTCACTAATTAATGTTTGATTGCCATCTCGAAGTTAGAAATCTGCTTGAGCACCTTAATCTAGGACTGTCCCATCTATGAACAGGAAATTTGTTACATGCGGAAACATCAGCCGATTCGAAGAAATAACTTAAGGCACCAACAGTTCTGCCTTTGTCCTTGGGTTTTTTAAAATGCGAAATTGTTTATGAGCCAAAAGCTAGAGGAGTAAGTCTGATCTGATTGTCTATCTTTGCCCCCAAAATACTTAATAGCGTTCCTTTCGAATCCCTCTGAACGCTTTGGAACTCGTACACCTCTTTCAAATTCGTTGTCTTGAATTTTACTATCCATCCTAAGAAATGAAAAAGTTCTATGGTGCCCTAAACTGTCAGTCTTCAAAAATCTTGTCCCATATCAAGAGAAAGTCTTTAGACCTGGATGCCCCCAAAAGAATTTATGTAATTCAAAACGTTAAAGCTCTTATAAAATCTGGCACTGAGGCGTGAGAGATTATCGCGGTTGATTTTTTTTTTACTAGCTTAGGTCGTTATTCATTTCACTGGAAGGGGAGACCTGCAGAGGCGAACAGAATTTCGTATTGTCGAAGGGCAGAATTCCGTCTAAGAAACTCGTTGTCTGAACGCGAGTTTTAATTTGTGCAGTTGTCATCCAGCTTTTCGAAACAAGCTGGAAACAAACTTTTCTTTATCATCATCATCACTTTCGAAAGCCGCTTATCCCTTAAAACGGTCGCGCAAAAAGGGTGGCTAAATGGTGTTTCCATCGTTCTAGATCCTCCACCACCAACTCAAGAGACTCCGACGCAATCCCCAGGCAGGACTCAGAGAGGTTCTTTACCTGAGTCCACCACCTGTTTTCTGCTACCAGGGGGGCGACGCGCTCGCATCTCGGCTAGCATGACCTGTCTAGAAAGTCTGTTAGGGGGCATGCAAACAACGTGTCCACACCATCGAAGAATCGATCGCTCCCCTCGGAGAAGTAGCTGCTCAACATTAAGATTCCCACAAATTCTGACGTTTCTCACTCTATCCCTTAGAGTAACACCAGCAACGCACCTCAGGAATCTCATTTCGACAGCTTGTACCCGCGATCTAATTCTTTCGATCATTACCCAAATTTCATGACCATAGATGAGGGTCGGAACGAACACTGAATTAAAAACTGAGATCTTTGCTTTCACTCCAAGCTCAGCTTTCCTGATGACCGGCCGGCGCAGTTCCTTTACTATTGCTCCAGCTTGGCCAATTCTACAAGACAACTCAGTGTCACTCCTCCCATCTTTCGTGAAAAAGACCCCGAGATACTTAAACTTCTCCACCTGTTTTAATGGAACTCCATTTATGAGCAGGGTACACTGCACAGGAGTTCGGGAAACAACCATCACTTCCGATTTGTTCACGTTTACTGTCATCCCAGCATCACCACAGACGGCTGTAAACCTATCCAGTGCTCGTTGAAGTTCCTCTTTGGATGATGCAAGGATGGCCAAATCATCTGCGAAAAGCAGATGGCTCATCCTAATGCCAGCCAATTCGAAACATTGCTCGCCAAGACTGCGCTTCACCATCCAGTCCATATATGCTATGAAAAGGAGCGGCGACAAAACACAGCCCTGGCGAAGTCCAACGCGCACATCAAAAGGACGGGATTTGACGCCATTTATCCGTATACAGCTTCTGCAGTTTCCATACAAAGACTGGATGGTTTTCAGAAGGGGCCCACTCAGCGCATAGCCCTGCAAAACTCTCCACAGTGTATAATTTTAAAGGTTTTGGGATATACCGCGTTAAAAATAAAGTATGAGTGCAAACCGTACTCACCCCGAACGTTTCGCTTAAGTTACATTAAGCGTGGTCACCGGGAAACCCGGGAAAGTTTTCCGGTGACCACGGAAGTTTTTCGGTGACCAACTTTAACGATAGTCTAAACCCATTGATAGCAAGCTTATCAGAAAAGAAACAACGCCTCAAGTGACTGCCTGGATATTTTTATTATAAACCTCTAAAATCAACCTCTTCTACCAATCCCACCTCATTACACTTAACTTTTTTTGTAACAAAGTACATACTCGTAAGGCTAGTTCTTATATGAATCAGATGATGATCCATCAGACAGTTTTAAGTAAGCCTTACATAAATAGTATCGGGATTTGGGCCGTTTGGAGACCTAAGAGGATAGTCAATGATTCAACAGTGTATAATTCTGATTAAGTGTTTAATTCTGATAAGGCTGCCAGATCCTGCTTTGTATACTAATTCATCGTTGGATACCAACTCATCATAAGCATTCCAAAGTTTGATATTTACTCTCAGTTTATTTCCAAATCTCTTTTCCCTGAACGTTCATCCAACACGAGAATGGAAAATAGTATATGTAAGGGCCCAGCCATAATAGACTTTGATGAGCTTAAGTTGGCTTTCCAAAATGTCGCACTACACGCGATTCGTATGCCACGACTGTAAAAGCCTTTTGCTCGATTTCGTAAAGTTTTCGTTAACTTGTGTTGGCTTAAAGTTTTGTTTTTGCTTGTCATTAACTAATTAATTGTCATATCTAAGCCCATATTTAATTTTTAACGTGCTTCAAAAGATCCGTGAAATAAAGGAATATACCAAAAACTGCACGCTGATCTCTAAGGTTTAAACACATTTTAGATCGGACAATCGGTTTCGGAAATATAAACATCCGAAGTAAAAGAAAAAGTGACATGTTTTGCAAAATTGATTTAAAATTCTCAAGGCAACGTGATACTCGAGACGTTCACAGTGAAATCTCATCATTTTCAAATCGTTTGCTTAAATCTATTATGTGTTGTTGGTTTATGTGCATTATCTATGCAGAGAGATCATGTAGGCTATTTGGACACCCGAGATGGAAGTGGGCTGTGGTGCAGATGGTAGCACCTATGGGTTCGAACCCAGGTCCAACCAATCATCTTTTTATTGTTATTTATTGCCAACATGTCTTGTTAAGTAAATTATAACAATTATGATGACAAGGAACACAAGAGGATCACTAACACAAGTCTTCTATGCGTCGTTTCTTATCAGCTACAAAGAATAGCAACGAATATAGCATACGAAAAGGTAAAAACTAGTGAGGTGGTCGGATTTGGACAAAGAATCAAACGTGTTCACTGTAGATCAAATGGCTCAAATGGCGAGCATTACTCACAACAAGTAAGGGTTGCAAGATCTTACCTTGCCGGTGAGCCACACACGCTTTTTTATTTTGACATTTCCGTCCGCTAATATTTCAACTCCACTCTAAGTCTACTATGGGCACCACCATTTTTTCGCAGGACTTGAGTGGCATTTTCGCTGTATTTCGTTGTATTTCGCCTATTATATTTAGTTGGGTCTTAAGGGAACTTCTATGGAATACCTAAGCTTCCGTAAACATTTTTTTCCAACCAAAATAAATATATGACCTATGTCCAGAAAATAAAATTTTATGCATAAAACAATTCGTATGAATTCCAATTTCTAAAAATAAGACTTTAAAACACGTGGCAGCGTCCTTAATTATACTGAAAAAGAAAACAACCCCGGACGCACGCACTCGTGTAAGCTTCTCCATTGAGCGAATAACAGGAAAATCACTTGGCGCTGAAATATGATTATTATCCATTAAGCAAGGATTCGTCTATGTCTGTGTGGGTTGGGTAGGTATATCTTTTTCACGATTTATGATCAACAAGAGAATAAATTTGCATAAAACACTCCATGACAGGCAAAAGTAGGTGTAGATTCCGTGTAACTTGATGTTGAAGACAAAAATGTGCTTCAGGGAACTGGCTGTCTGAACTAGAACGATTGCACGATAACAACTATTACGGAACACAATGGCCTGGTCAGAAGGAGTTTCCAAAGGAAACAGGAAGTAAAGCTACACCAGACACACACACACAACTTGTTGTCGCTGCAGAGAAGGTGTTTTTATCATTTCATTCCATAAAGACGAGTCGTTCGTTGTGCACTTGGATCATGTTTTCGAAACCACTTTATGATCTCGAATGCCCATTTGTGGTTCGTCCTTGTGATAGTATTACTGACTCAAACCCAATATCTGTGCGTATCGAGGTAAGGATATAGGTACCCATGATATGGAGCAGTATACAGGCAAAAGTATTCTTGAGCTAAATTCTTGATAAATTGGTGTCGGATTTCGTGTTTGTTAGACTTTCAAGTGCAGAACACAATCGGCAAGCTCTGCGGTGAGTTGAGTGCGTGTATTAAGGATTCATATATCATTGTGCCAAAGCATGGAAAACGGAATCTGAAGTGCTTTCAAAGCGAATTTGAATAGAGTTTGGATTGGGAGTATCTTTTATGGCGGTTCGTTCTGCGGTGGAAAGAGTTTACTTAACTCAATTTTATACCCACTCGGTTAAGGATTAAATCGACGAAACCAGAAGAACAAAAGAAAAAAAAACGAGGTCAAAAAGAAAGGAGAAGCTCGTTGACTCGGATATGTGTTCGATTGTGTTTGATTAGTACCTTAATATAGAAAAACAATAACACTGTCCTTAAAGGGGACCGGGACAAAATACCAACTTGACCGTTTATAAATCACAATTGTATTCCGCGACGCGGTGACAGTAAATTCCGTTTGAAGTCCACATCAGTCAAAAATAAGTAAATTTAATAACCTACCTTTCTATTAAAATAATTTCTGGTTCGACTGCGCCATTTTCCACAAAGTTTGCTTAACTTTGTGGAAAATGGCGCAGTCGGAATCGAGTTGAAGAAATAAAAACAACAGGATAGGTAACCTTAGCATGCTAGGATGAACTTGGACTGGGACTGTTTTCCAACCACTTCCAGATGATTTTTGCTACTATTGGAATATAGGTTAGTGATAGATCCTATCTATCTATTTCTTCAGATACCGATTTGGAAAAACTTCAAAATTTTTTTACCTTTCAAAGCGGCAATATTTTCAAGTTCCTTAAAAAATCATTAACTAACCAGTGAGTAAGTGTTACACTGTGTACGCAGAAGTTACAGTCCGTAAAGCGGACCGTTGAATACCCCATCATATCCCACATTGTAAATTGCTGATGGCAAAGTTATTTTTTGACATTTTATAAGTAATACAAACTTCGAAAAGGGGCGTGGTCCAACCGCCCCTAATTACAAACTATTAATTATAAGATACTTCCACAGATATTTCCAAGTTACACTTAAACGTACGTAAAAATGCAATTTTTTGGTTCAAATTCAATATTTTTGAAAAATCGACCCCTAAAATGGGGCGTGGCTAAAAACTTTATATAAACGAAATCTAGATTGAAATCTCGTTTACCTAACCTGCTGCTTTTTTTGTTTCATGCTTTTCTGAATTAGGCTCAAGGCCAGTCGAAATTAAGTTTTTCCTGAACATTTTAAGTTTTTCTTAAATTCTGCCTCCAAATGTAGGCGTGGCCCAAAGTCTTGTATCAACAAAATGTGGAACTAAGCGTTTTCTAAATAAAATATTTAGAAAATTTTTTTCAATTTCGAGCAAAAATATTGAGTAAACTGCATTTGAAACTAAACCCTTAAAATAGATGCCACGCCCACTGGAGGATGTTTACCAATTAAATTTGTCTTTGTATGTACATTCACTAATACCTTTAATGTTACATTCACTAAGTGTCAAATTTCAGCCTTTTAGAACGTCTTACAGTTTTGAAAACTCTGGAGGTAGTTGCACATTTAGACAGATTGTGGGCGTGTCTTTCGGCGGATCTCTAAAATTTCACTTGTGCTGCTTCACATGACGTGGACCTTACGTACGTAGTTTCAGTACCCTAGCTCAAAATTTAAGGCCTAAAAACATGTGACATACAGATGGACGGACGGACATGGCTCATTCGATTCAGAATTCGGTCTCGATCATATGCCCTTAAGGTCTTGGGGGTCTACCATTATTATTTCACCGTGTTACAAACTATGTGACAAACTTAAGATACCTCCTATCCTATGGGATGGGGTATAAAAATCAGTCTTCTGCATAGGGGTAAAGCGAGGCAGCTGTTGAAGGAAGTAGAATTACCCAGAGCTCGTTTGTCGGAGTTTGAAGGCGATCAATGTAGCTGACGCCCGCAATTGTGGATTTCAACGTTTTTAAAGTTGAATTCGAGTACTTAATCTTTGACTTTTTGAGTTCAGCCACTGCTACCAAATGGTTTGGGTTCTTATGGTACATAACGACTGTTGCAGGACTCCGAGGCATTGGCCCGGTTCCCTCTTTCGACCATATACGGTGACCTTCCACGATTTGACGTTCAAATGGTCAAGCAATTCAAGGAGTGGCAGTGTGGTTTGGTACTTCTGATCGCCGCTTCGTGGCAAATGTATGGCTGCGTTGTGTCTCCTTTCCACTTTTTACTTAAAAGCCTAATCCCTACAAGGCAAATTATGAAGTTTCGCAGTTGACTAGAAGCACCTCAAAATTGATTGAAATGTGTGATCTGGAGATTAAGTTCCCATCACACTCCCATCCCGAGACCATTCCGTCCACCAGACCCTTAATTCTTTTAAGTTCACAAGAAAGAACTGCTACATTCTCCTGCTTCTTTTGCATCTATTGCATAGCTTTTTTCATGTAAGACTTAAAGACTTAAATGCACCCCTTGAACCCTCGGTATTCTTAAACGTTGGCTTCGTCTGTACACTGAATACAGAACGTAAATTAGAGCAACTGTTCCTTTTTACTGCTTATGTCAGCCTGAAACTGACTATGCTCCTATATTCCTTTGATTTCTTCCTCAGCAGGTGCGAAGTCCTTTTCGAGATTGTAAAGGCAAAAGCACTGCTGTGTCCCACTCGGGCGTCGTTTAAACAACCGGGTTGATTAGGATGAGGCAAAAAACGTTTTTTTTCTAGCCTCAGCCGCTGAGGGAATCTCAGTCACTGGCGTACGATCATGGCTCGTTACTATCTCTGTTGATACCTCCCTCTGCAGCATTGTCCAAAGGTCGAGAAGATAGAGCTTGTGTTGCATTTGCCAGCTTAAAGGCATTTAGTTTGCATTTGGGACGAATCAGGAGACTTTTAAGTAGTTATAGTTGGAGGTTGGTGGCGGGTTGTTCTTGTTATATTGCCTTCCCCCTTGACTTTCTCTAAGTTTGCAAAATGACTCCCGTGTACAGAACTTTTGCTCTGCGTAGTTTGCTTATTAACAACAGATGTCAGAGAGTAGAGAACTTTACTTTTAGTTTAAGGTCAAATGATTTTACACCCCACATAGTATAGCGCAGGAGGTCCAGGACTTCCTGCGGGTTCATGGCTACTCTCCAAGGTGGCCCTGAATCGCTCAGCCTCCATAAGCGTAGAAGCCGCATGCCTACCAGTTTAGACGTGGATTATAGGCGGCTTTTACGACAGGAGGCTATGCGTTACGTGGCTACTCCCAGCTACAGCGTCCCAACATTAAAAGACCTAAGCACAATACATACCTCTTGAATGAAAAAGTTCGTACGAATAAGTTCTATTTTGCAATAAGGTAGACTATTTTTCTTAACTAAACAAGCCTCAATTCTAGGTCTGAGTTCATGAGCTTTATTAGTGTTTCTGATTGTTTCTGACAGAACTGATTTCGGGTACTTTGGCGCTAAAAATTTAATGTTGCACAATTCCTTTTTAAATGGCGCAGTCGGAAAATTGATTGCGATTCAAACAGGTCTAAAGAAGCTAAGTCAAACATAGGATTAAGAAAATAGGGCGCAGTTTTTTTTCTTAATTTTTTTCTAATTAATAAGATTTGTTACAATCTAATATTTTTTCTGTATGTTTTGCTGGTTTTATAGCAAAATTAGTGTCCAAGGAAATAACGTACAGAATCGTAAGCACAAAGTTAAAGTCTGTGATGGTAACTGAATCAATGCTAAAAATTAAATTTGACGAAGCCGAAAAATGGAGCAATATTTTACAAGTTTTTTTGCAGGCGTAAAAAAGATTTAGCGGCAGCAGAATTAGTCTTCATCTTATGCTTTGTGTGTTAATTTCTTCACATACACCTACAATTTTTGCCGAATCCGAACTGCACTTTTTAAGAAGTTTTTCAAGCAAGACAAATGATACTCTTGGAGGGCTTGTCAGACCCTCGCGGAGGTGGGGACCATGAAAAAGAACCCAGACCTCCGGCGTAGTAAGCATACACATTGACCACTACGCCACGGCACACCAGTCTTTATCTTAATCTTTTGATTTTTCCGCCTGTTAAAAAGTGTTGAAAAGTAAATTTGGCACAGAATTTTTAGCACCGATTTAAAAATACTGTGTTGGTAACATTCAGTCTTACATTCATTAACTTTAAACCCGTTTAAGTGCTTAAATTTAAATTTTACTCGTTTAAACGTTTTAATTACTCACATTTACTTTTAACTCGTTTTAAAATGGTACAGTCGAAAAATGGATAAAAGTCTGATAATATTTTTTTTCTGCACAGTTCAAGAAGATTGGCAGCAGAGTCAGAGCTAAAAATTTAATGTGGCGCAGTCTATTTAAAAAAGCTTAGTCGAAATTTTTATTTTAAATCTAGTAATATTTTGAAGCTTCAGAAAGGCAGCTACTGATAGTAGGGTGAGTGCTAAAAATAATAGATATAACAAATAATTTATATATTTTTACTAATAATAATAATTATCTAAAAATATATAAATAATAACCTTTCGTGGTCACGGGAAACCTGAATAGTTCTGTATGTACATTGCTGGTCTAAGTTCGGTAAGTTCCTACTATTTATTACATCTATTATGTTAAATCGCGAAAACTATTAAGAAGTTGATAAAGTGCCAAAAAAAGTGAGGCGCAGTCGGTTTTTTTAATCTAATAACTTTTTTCAGGGTGATAAAAGCTGTGTTGATAGCAGAATCAGCATTTTAAAGTAAATGTGGCGCTGTGTTTTCAAATGGTGCAGTTGGAATGATCCAAATACATTGGTTTGAGTTAAAAAGCTGTATTGGAAGCATAATCAGCATTTAAAATTTACTCTGGCGCAGTCCATTTTTAAATGACACTCCCAAAAATTAGATTTTAATTTAATACGCTCTTTTTCTGGCTTAAGAAAGCTGTTTTGGATACAAGATCAACGCTTAAAATAAACTGTGAATGTGGCGCAGTCGGAAAGTTTTTCTTAATATAGTAGTTTTTTTCGCATTTATAAAAAAGCTGTGTTGAAAACAAAGTCGTTGCCTAAAAGTCAATTTGGCGCAAAACGTGCTAAAAAGTACATGATTGTGGCGCAGTCAATTTTTAAATTAATTACCTACCTAGTCGGAAAAATTGATAAGAATCTGATAATTTTTTTTGCAGCGTTAAAAAACGCTGTGCAGAACCAGCTTAGAGTAAATTTGACGCAGTTCATTCTGAAACGGCGCAGTCGGTCAAATGGATAAAATTTTAATAATTTCTTTTAGTTCTGAAAATAACTGTTCAGGAAGAATATCTATTTATTCGAGGTACCTTTTTTTGACGAAAGGGCTGAAAGTTAAAAATATCCCGTCACCCACAAGTCCACAGTTTTTAGGAAATGTAGAAAAAAGGTAAGGAAAATGTTGCTTTACCTACACCCCTGTCAGAAATGCACACTCTTCAAGTGTTCATTAGCTGCCTAATACACACGGAATAATCTGCTTTAATTTAGGTGCTTTTTTCCAAGCATTTTTCCAAAATGTATTAAAAAGCGCTTATTACTCTGATTCCTAAAAATTTTTTATGCTATAAATTTTTCCCAATATTAATGACACGTAAATGTTAGTTTAATACAACGTCCTGAACGTGTGGTTGCCGCATAAAAACTTTGCCACAGTTGCAATATTCGCCGGGTGGACCTCTCATGGTTTGAGGCCTTTGAAAATGGTCGGTAATAAATTTTTCAAAGGCGACCACGACTTTTTGACTTTGGTGGCTTGTGGTATGTGGTCGCAATATGATTTCTAACCATTTTATTGACATTAATTTCAGATAATTATAATTTACGGACATTAGATTTATTTATGTTGTAAACCACAACTGTTTGTATTACATATGTCTTGTGGTTTCGTATGCCACAGCCTCATGTAACAACCCATGGCGATTTACATTGGAACAAGGGTGACGCAACAAACCCTCACATTTTTTCTCTTGCATAATCCCGTGTTATTACGAAACCTAATTAAAACCTGCTCCCCCGTCTGTCTGTAATGGAATATAACGATTACAAGCAAAGTCGACCTACACTTTGACTGTCATGTGCATAAGGCGTAAATGTAATCTCATTACCCTCGGGACCCATTAAGCTATTTATATAACATCAAATATGATCCGGTCTAAAAATGAACTACGCAAAAGACGGCACACCCCGAAGCCTATGTTACATCCCTTTGGGTGTTTCACCAATGTCCTTTTCCCTGACCTAGCATCCGAAGAGCCTTATTATTATTTCTCAAGGAAAACACCCTTATCGCCTATCAAGTTTCCATAAATATTTACAAACAACCTCGACACGCAGCTTCAACGCTTTTACCCCCTCCAGCAGCGGCGCAAACTGGGAAATGGCATAGCCAATAAAGCCACCATAACAATTGTCATTTGTCTCCATCTGATGCTTCTTGACCTTTCGTGCCTCCCGACCATCAGGAGAGATAAACACAGAAACGGAAAAACATTTTCTTCGCTCTGTCAAACATCTGCTGCTTAATGAAAAAGTCCATAACCTTGACGTGAAGCCTATACCTAACCTGGTACTATGTACCAACGATGCCAAAGACGACGTCAGATGCCGGGACACGCTTTGCCTTTGACGATATGCCCATCAGCCGGCAGCAATCACCTTGAGATGATTTATACAAAAAAGGGTCTGTGACATCGGGATATTAGCAATTTATCTCCATTCCGGAACTCCATTCATTGAATGTCAAGGAAAAATAGCAAACACGACCACCGAGTCCTTTCTTCCATAAAATACGTCCGACGTGTTTGGCCACAAGTTGAACAGTGATAAACCTCATGTGACACAACATTCCGATGTGCTCACCAAGAGGGACCATCTAGAAAAAGGGTAATGACTTGTATTCTCTCCGAGTAGTATGTGTTGGCTCGTTAGACATATATGAAATGTCATCAGCTCCCCAAGGACATCATCATCATCATCATCATCATCATTTCCACGATGATTTCAATTTCTCTTCATTGCGAGATGAAAATCCCAAATCCTCAAGCTACCACAAAGGAATTAGGGAAACAATTTGCATCAATAAAGCCCAAGTCCCTTTGTTCGAGTCCTTCACGGGGGAATTGCTGAAAAATTCAACTCAATCATTGGCCAATAAAATTCAATTACGCACGTCTTTTCAAAGTTGCATTGGAATCCGTCTCGCTGATTTAGCGCACCTTTTGAAAGTTCTCGGGCAAAATCCCTGTCTCGAGGCACTTTGCTTAACTCACTAGCTCATTTATTAATTTCCACCGAGACGTGTTATACCGAAGGCGCTAAGAATGCGAAACAAAGGACACGATTTAGAGCCATGCAAAAAGAAATGGGAACAGTCTTACGCTCTGTGTGGTAAGGTAACTGGGTGCACTTGCCATGTTTATTGGATTAAAATTATTAAAACGAATTAAATTAAGCTCCGAGAAAAGAAATTGATAGAATCGAATAAGAAAAGTTTATTTTTAACGGTGCTTTAGTCCTTATATTTCATTTGATTCAGGTGTAGCTATCCTTCGTGTGTTCAATATTGTCGAAGAAAAGGAAGGAAGCTTTCATCCATCGATGGGTTGAACAGCATGTAAGCACATTTTGATACATTTTTCAAAATTGAATTACGCACACACGGAGAAAAGGATAAAAAGGTGAACGTCGGTCGGCGTCGACAAAGTTTGTGGAGCAGATTGAGGACCTATACGCCTGAAGGTAGTCGGCGAAAACCGCTCTTGGAGATAGCACATAAGTTACGGTAGATTTTGAGGACGTTTTAGGTGGCTAACAAGTTGAGTGGTGTGGATTACTACTGGCGGGGATGTGGGTAAAACATCCTTTTTCTTACCTTTTTTTGCATTTTACATAGAAAAAATCTGTGGGCTTGAGGGTGAAGAAATAATTTTAACTTTTAAGCCTTTCGTCAAGAAAAGGTACGTTTTCCGTAATACTGTCTTATGACTTCTTCAGTGTGGATTAAATGAGCTTTAACAAGACATATGCAGCCAAGCCCTAAGCGGCAAATGTTAAAAAGATATTCTAGTGCTGGTCGCTCTTTAAGGAAATTTAAGACATTCTACTATAAACACAGCTTTTTATACCCGACCCAGGGTATATTAATTTTAATGCATAGTTTCTAACACAGTGAAATAAGAACCGTAGACCCATAAGACCTTTTAGAGACTTAATCGAGACCGAAATGTGAATCGATTTAGCCTTGTCCGACCGTCTGTCCGTATGTGTGAAGTTTTTAGGGTCCAAAATTGAGCTAGGAAGCTCAAACTTGGAGTGTATCTTGGTTTTTATTTTGAACAGACAAAGTGTGAAAATTGGTTAAATTCACCTACGGCTACGCCCACTACTGGCTTCAATGTAAGACAACCTCCATTTCAAATTTTCTTTCAAAACTGCTTTTGGTCAAGTTAGACAAGGTGTAGGAACTCAAATTGGATCAATACTGGCCCAAAAATTTTCTGGCCCCTTTTAACAGGTTAGATCCTTATCGGGTTCTTTTAGATCTAATCGGGTCTATTTCTCGAAAAGTTCAATCCAAATCGAAAAAAAAATTATATGACAAATAATATGATACATATTTGCTAAGTTTGTTCCATACAAAGTTTTGAGCTCTGCTCTTTTAGGAGTCTTTTTTAGGAAAAAAACGGGTTTTTCCCGAAATAATTTTCGTTTTGAACGCATTTTCTCATATTGATTTTAAATTTTAGCCCAGGCCCACTTTTGGGGGCGTGGCCTATACAAATAATATTAAATTCAGGACAAAAAACTTGACAAAGGTTTGGTGCTATATGGTCGGGTATGTAGAAGTTTGTCACAGGCGAACTTTTGCACTTACTCAATTTTAGGCTCTGAAATATGTTATTAGATTTTGATTTATTTTTCCAACAGCGCCGTAAAAAAGTCTACTGCGCCTTATTTACTTTTAAGCATAATAAGTTCTTGGCGGGAGGGGGGGGGGGGGGGGGGGTGCCGTGGCCTAGTGGTTAGTGTGTGTGCTTACTACGCCGGAGGTCTGGGTTCGAATCCTGCCATCGTCACCTGAAAAAAAAGACTTGTTCTTTTTCACGGTCCCCACCTCCGCGAGGGTCTGACAAGCCCTCCGAAAGTATCATTTGTCTTGAAAAACTTCTCAAAGTGCCGTTCGGATTCGGCAAAAAATTGTAGGTCCCCTTGTATGTAAAGAAATTAACACACACAGCATACATTGTTGAGAAGTTGGCCCTGGTTCACCTCGAGCTGTTGCGCCACTCTATTTATTTATTTTATAATAAGTTCTTATCTGTTTTTCGGACGTGCCATTTAAAAATGAACTGCACCATATCGACTTATAAGCGCTGATTCAGCTTCGAACGCTGTTTTTCTTTTAGCACAAAACATGGATTTTGAATTTTCTCTAAGCTATGCGCCAAATTTACTTTTTACCACTGTTTTTTTTTTATCAACATAGTTTTTAATGCACATGATTTTTTTAATTAGATTTGATTAAGTTTTCCGACTGCGCCACATTCGTTTTTAATTTAAAGCTCTGAGCTTGTCACTAAAATAGAATTTTTTTAGCGTTGATAAAAGTTGTGGGGTGCCGTGGCGTAGTGGTTAGTGTGTGTGCTTACTACGCCGGGGGTCTAGCTCGAATCCTGCCGTCATCACCTGAAAAAAAAGACTTGTTCTTTTTCACGGTCCCCACCTCCGCGAGGGTCTGACAAGCCCTCCGAGAGTATCAATTGTCTTGAAAAACTTCTCAAAGTGCCGTTCGGATTCGGCAAAAAAGAAATGTGCCGAATGTGAAGAAATCAACACACACCAGAAAAGTTGGCCCTGGTTCACCTCGAGCTGAGCTGTTGCGCCTTTCTTTTTAATTATTTTTTTGAAAAAAGGTGTATAAAATTTTCATCTATTTTTAGGACTTCCCATTTAAAAATGAACTGCGCCACATTAAATTTTAAGGGCTGATTGTTTGAAAACGCTGCTCCACATTTGCTTTTTAAGGTAGATTCTTCTACCAAAACAGCCTTGTCAACCCCCAGAAAAAAAAAATTATTGGATTTTAACCGACCGTTCAAAGGACTATTCAAAAAATATTGTCATTTTTGAGACTACGCCACTTTAAACAGACTGCGCCACATTTAATCTTTAGCTTTCATTCTACTGCCAATCTTATTTTTCTCGAAAAAAAAATCAATTTTTACACATTTTTCCTACTGCACCTTATAAAAAGTGACTGTGCGCCACATTAATGTTCGAGTGCTGATTCAACACAACTTCTTAACTCTTTGCTCATAACTACGCTTAAAACAACAACTGACTGCGCCACATTACCGTTTCAGCGGTGATTCTATTACCAACACAACTTCTTAACTCTTTGCCCAAAACTTTACGCTTAAAACAACACCTTTTTAAACATGCAAAAAATACATAAAATTTAAATCAATTTTTACGACTGCGCCACATTTGCTTTAAAGCGCTGGCTATAACTCCAAATGAATTAATAGATTTTGATCGACTTTTTCCACTGCGCCATGTTAAAATGGACTGAGTTACATTTCCTTTTTTGCGATGATTCAGATAGTCATATTTTTAGGGTTTACAGAGAGGTTTTCTTTGTTGCACAATCTCTGAGCTGCAGAATGTGGTTTCCCACCTATTTCCCTATTTCTAAAATGGTGCTTTCGACTATGCCACTTACCTTGATTGCTACATCGGTGGCATATCCTAAGGCAGGACAGCATTTTAAGGCTGTATCATAAACATTGCGCTAAGCACAGCTTTTTTAACCCTGGACAAAAGCTTTAAAACATATTGGACCAGTTTTAATTTATAGCGTTGATTCTATTACTATACCAATTTCGTTTTTTTTTTGCTAAGCCCTTATTGGATTTCAATCATTTCAAATGACTGACTGCGCCAATTCAAAAGCGATTTGCGCCGCGTTAAGTGTAAAGCAGCCGATTTTTATTTAGGTTTTTATTATGTATGTTGAAGTCCTAGTAAAGGACTTTACCATGCTGCAGGCCAAAACAAAACTGGTCCTAATTGTAGGAGAGTCCTAAATTAGAAGTAAAAACACACGCAGATGGATTGTTTAGGACACGCTTTGGTACAGTTTTCCTCCCACGATAAACGTAAGCGATGGGAAACGGATATAGGTTAGAAGGTTATGTTTGCCGCGCGAATTAAGTGGTCCAGATCTGGTTGGCTTGTGGAAATCTGGCAATCTCTATAGCTTCTTGACCTTTGGTAGATTTTGCAGAGGAAGGTACCAACGGAGGAAGTAACAAGTCATGATAGTACACTAGTGACTGCAAAACTTTCAGCGAATACGACTGAAAGTAAAAAGCATCATTACCACCTTTGCCTCCCCATTAAAAATGACCATTACCTAAACAAAAAGTCCTTGAACATAAACTAAAAATAGCTATGTTTAAGGTGTTTAGGCTATGTTTATGCCTTAAACCAAAGGCTGTGAGAAACTTATGCTTCACTTATGCTAATTGCAGTGAAGTTATAAAGGAGCATCGAGAGATATCGATCGAATTGCATGTCAACGTCAAGGTATGAGTTCATAGCCGCCTTCTGAAGATGCTTTTTTTTTGGAGGAGAGACCCAGGGTGAGATTAGTCTACACGTGCTCGATGCTTGATTGAATCAATCAATTGTCCGAGCACATATAACTTTCATATCTGGGCAGGTGGTAGGCGGGATATGGTTGAAGGTTCCCATTTTCCTGCCGAGAGTCAGACTCTTCTTGGAATCATCCCAATGTCTCCGTCTTTTCTTGATTTGATGTCTATTAAGTATTTTTCGCATATCAAAGCGTCCATGGTCGCTTGGTGATTAAAATTCGACCACATTCAATGTTTGGTAAAGCCGCAAACTGCGCCTATTCCTTCTCCTCTGCCCTCTAAGTTGATGTTCCTAGCTAGTAAAATATCCTAAATTCATAAAGGCATCCTTTCATGCATCCACAAATGCATACTTTCAACATTGCGTAGCTCTCCTGGTAGGTACTCCTGTTTTGTTTGTTTTTTTGCTTTCTCTGACGAATGCATTTCTATTTTTTTGAATTGAACTTATTGAGTTGACGTTTCTAGTAAGTGAAATATCATGAATACATAAATGCATCCTATCATGACGTTCTCGTTAGCAGATTGTATATTTTCTTTTTGTTTTATTTCCGAGAAAATGTACTTTGCTCCAAAAAGGACGATTCCAAGAAACGCAGCATTGTTTTCTGATTGTTGCAAAAGGAATTACAATTCCGCTTATATTCATCAATCGATTTTCATTCACCCGACATAAACAGAATTTTTCGCACTAAACCCAAATCAGACTCTGTTATTGTGATAAAATTTCGGTCCACATATGATAAAGCCGTCGTCATGAAACACATCACAAACTTCCGAAAAGCAATTCGCGACAAATTAGTTTAAACGACATTGGATACGACAGCAGTAAACCGATCTTTCTTCACGAAAGTTTAACCGAATCAATAGAACACTTCTTCGAGGGTCACTTCAATTAAAACGAAAATATCGCACGCTTGCCACATTTACCGCTCGAGGTCTTGTTTACATTAAAACCCGCACTTATGACACACCCACACTGATCGACAGTATTGAAAAGCTTAATACTATGTTTCCACCGACAATAAAAAGAGGATTAACAGGAGACGATTTAGAATAAATCGCTAAGTGGCCCCACCCACCAAATATAGGATTAATTCGACACGAGCACTCTTTTTCCGCCATTTTGAGCGAAAAAAGATTTCTGTTGTGAAAATTTCAATATAATATATATATAATTTCAATATAACGTATAAGTGACAGATTTGTCATCAGGGATAGTTTCAGTTTCCTTTTTTGATTCTCAAACTGTTAAAAAAGTGCATAAAATAGGTTCGTGAATAGAGTGAATGGGATTTATGAGAGGATTTATTTTTAATCGTTTGCCCAGAGGAATCTGTTCGCGATGATTGTCGATGCCGCTCACAACATCAAGGTTTGTGAATATGCCATCTGAATGCTCAAAGCTTAAAGATAAAATCGAAAATTGATGAGATTCGTTATCTCTTTACTGGCTCAACGATAGACATTATAGTGTTTCTGAGACGTGGTTTGTACGCGAAGCTACCAGCGATGCATTGGTTTCTGTTAAAGGCTATCATATTCACCGTTCTGATAGAAATGGGCGTGTTGGGGGTGGCGTTGCGATTTACGTTAGGAAGCAACTTTTGGTTATTCCAATTTGCAAATCTGAAGAAAAGGAAGATTGCGGCATAGATTACATTTTCCGGAAATTTATTCACGCGAGTGGTAATGTTCTGCTGGGTACTGCATATAGACCTAGAGAATTGGCCTGTGCCCTATAGCACGTATCCTAGAAAAGATTTCCTGTGGATCGCCGCACGCTGTCCTAGCGGGTGATTTAAACTGCAATCTGCTAAATGCATGCGAATCAAACAATTTTCTAAGTGATCTTAAATCTCTTTTTCTATTTCCCGTAAATATTTCCCTCCCGACTCACTTCTCTGATGATTCTGACACACTCTTGGACGTCTTTTTTGTTAATGACGTTTCTAAAATTAATCTTTATACCAACTGTCAGCTTCAGCGTTCTCTAGGCAAGATCTGTTATTTATAGCTCTTGACATTCAAATTGAATACGGCCCCTATTATTTCCAATACAGGGATTTTAAAAACATATGCTATGATTCTCTCATTTTGGACTTAGAAAGTACCGACTGGCGCAATTCGTATAGGTTTCCTGACGCAAGCGATCAAGTAAACTTTCCTCAAGAGAAAATAGAACTCCTTTTCGACAAGCATGTACGACTGAAGACCAAAACCTCAAGACACGTTTTTAAATCTTGGTTCACCAAAGAAATTCAATCACTCATGAGAGCGCGTGGTCTTGCTTACGATTTTAACGATTTTAACTTATTGAAGTGAAGAATACGTATCGCAATCTACGCAACATTGTTGTATCTAAGATAAAAATGGTCAAGACTCAGTTTTATGAATCTAGGATCAATACCTCGCTTCCAGGTGCGAAGTTATGGAAAAATTTGGGCCAGCTAGGTATCGGCCGAATGAAATTTTTGTCATCATTCTTACCACATCTGTCTTTCCCAAATCTTGGAAAAAGGCAAAGATTTTACCGATTCCTAAAAAAAAACTTGTACCCTTAACGACAACAGGCCAATAGCTATACTCTACTTTTTTTCTAAGGTTTTCGAAAAGGCAGTCCTGGTCCAAGTACAGGCTTATTTGCAAAGAAGCAGCTTACTCAATTGCAAGCAGTCAGGCTTTCGCTCCAAGCGAAGCTGTAAATCTGATTCAAACCAGATTTGAACTGCCTTAGACAAAACGGAAGTGGTAATACTTTCGCTTTTGGATTTTTCAAAGGCTTTTGACACAGTTAACCATAGGTTGTTGTATTTAAAGTTATTAAACGAGTTTAAGTTTTCTTGGAATTCGGCTAAGCTCTTTCTTTCATACCTAGTAGGCAGATCCCAACAAATCTTCGTAAATGGTCGATCATCAGGTTTCCGCTATGTCCCTAATGGAGTGCCACAGGGTTCTGTCCTGGAACCGCTCTTCTTTCTTATGTTTGTCAATCAACTACCAAACGTCGTTAGAAACTCTGAGGTTCACTGTATCTGAGGTTGCTGTTTGGTTCTACGTTCTTGCTGTATGGTTCTATGGTTCTACTACGAGATCTTCTGTAGTCCTAACTCCCGTAGTCGACGAAAGCTTAATGTCGCCTTTAACAATATCGCCCGCTATGTATTTAATAAGAAACGTTTTGATCATATCTCAGAGTGCGCTAGAAAAATCGTTGGATGTACGTTCGATAACTTTTTGAAATTTTAAGCTTTCTTATATCTTCATGAAGTCATGATATCAGGACAACCCGCATACCTATATACTAAAATAAAATCGCCCAATCTAATAGATCATATGCTGTAATTAAACCGAGGTACTTTTGCCAGACTTCTGAACGTCAGTTTTTCGTTTATGCAGTCCACCTATGGAATTCCTTCCCAGTTCGTTTAAGAAGAATTGGATACACAAGTCAGTTTAAAACTTCGCTCTTAAAGCACTTGGCCGGTGCACATTTTTAGTTTTGCTTTCCAATTATTGGGCAGTATATGCAGTTTCACTTAAATTGTTAAATTAATTATTTATTTATCTTTTTTGTTCTATTTATTAGGCTAAATGTAACGTTAAATGTATCATTTAAGGTTCTTCTTTTTCTTAATTTTTTTTTTTAATTTTAAACGCTTCACAATCTTATAAGATATTATCTTAATGTGTAAGTCGATTGCTTATAAATAAATTGAAGTTGAAATTATTTTTTAATTCGTAAGTTCATATAAGCAACAACATCCACCCTCATGGTGATAATCTTCATTTTCAACAGGTTGAGAATTTTTGTTTTTCCGGTAAATATACGGACATGCAGCATACACGGTGTACTCATAAACCTCGGAGAGTTTCTGAGAACCCGACTTGCCACTGGGGCGTGTGTGTGACACATGACTTTCCGCTTGGGTATAATGACAGCTCGTAGCCAACCAGTCTTTGCGTATTTCGTTGGAAAAGGACAGTTCTTTCGTCTCTTATCAATTTTAATGTACTCAGCAAAAATTAAAAATCAAAAGCATTTGGCACAGCGTAAAAAATCAACCATTCATTTGATGCAAATGTCACTCAGATCCGTTTAGTCATTATGAAGTTTTCGGCCCTAATACTTAAGGTGTAGGCTATTAATGTTAAGCTTAATGCATTTCATTCCTATACGACTACACTATGGAATAAGCTGGAGTTACTTATTCCATGTAGAGCTGCCCTACAACAACCCTATGACGAAAACTTTTATCATAATCAATATAAGCCTCCATCATTTCATATCTAAACTAATTTCGTTAAAATAATTACTTAAGAATTAGTTTGAAAAAGGCCAAAAACAAAAAATTGCAGATAAAGTGAATTATTCAGTGCGAATCATTTACTTTCAACAACATCTCATTTATTACTTGCGGGTATATAGGACTGTCCCAAATCAGCATCCAGTGTAGACTGCTGTTGTATACTATGGAAAACGATGCCTGAAGAAGTGCTGACATAGACGTGGCTTTTTTTTCTCAGAGAAATTTAAAGGGAAGAATTCAAATCAAAAAAATTTGCATACCAGAGTAGATTAGGATGGAGGGTGTGCTATGCTCACCCAAATCCATCACCGTCTGAAACTTCCTTCAGTTTGGGTTTTTCTTTCTTGGAATCAAGCAAAAGCTGGTGAAATTAATTACGAAGAACACTCACGATTTTTCACCCTCAGTCATTTTTGCAAGAAAAGTGATTTCACTTACCCACTAAATCGCAATGTATAAAAGCCTGAATAGATTTATTGCAGAATAGGCAAGTTTTTGTATTAAATTTGTGTCTGTTTGAGTGCATTAATTCATTTAGATTTTGTCCGAAAACAAGAAGATTTATTTTTGAGTTTTTTCAGGTATATTTATTTATAAAATTCCTAGTTTAAGCAGCTTTAAATTCGCTGGTTTCCGGCAATTTTTGATTCCAACAGGTATTTGAAATTTTTTATTATATTTGCTAAAATTTTGGAAATCGCTTACAGTTCAGTTTTAAAAGTTGAAATTGAATAAACATCAATAAGTGCACTGTAAGGTGGGGGTTAGAATAGCCTTGAGGCAAAGTATGGCTGTTGTAAATGCCGACGAATGAAATCCGGCGGATGAAGTAGTCTTTCATGTTGCAACGGATGGTGTCGATGCTGCTCCGTTTGGAGCTACCTTTGACAGCAAAGTTTAAACTTATAGACGAATCTGAAGGTTCAATAAAAATCCAGAAAATCCAGATGCGTCTCTCATATATTGTGCGGCTTGGTTGGTGTCTGTCTCCAAAGGGGTGGCTGTATTTAAAAATACTGCAAACAGCAGTGACTTACACATTTTTTTTTATAAAAAAAAAATTAAAAAAAAAAAATTATTAAAAAAAAATTTTATAAAAAAAAATGTGTAAGTTTTCTCACTAGTTAAAACCAGTGAGAAAGTGCAACAGTGCGTATATAATAGCTTCGGTCCGTCTGTAACGGACCGCGGTATACGCTATTCCTTTTCCTATTCTCCTTTCCATTCCTTTTCTCCTTTCCAATTCTTTTCTCCTTTCCATTCCTATTCTGCTTTCCATTCGTTTATTTTCTTGTTTTTCATCCCGTCCTTCCTTTTAAGTTTTTGTTCCCTTTTTTAAAAAGGGGCGTGGCATGTACGCAAAATTGTATTTTTTTGGTTCAAATTCAATAATTTTGTGAAATCGACCTCATCTGAATTGGGCGTGGCCGAAAACTTTGTATGAACAAAATCTGAAATATTATCCGGTGTTCCTTATGTGGTAAATTTTATTTCTCATTCTATACTAAGCAAGGCTAAAAAGCAAACGGAATCCATGTTTTTCTGGAAATTTATAGGTTTTTATCGAATTTTGCCCCTTAGTATGAGTGTGGCCCAAAACTTTGTATGAACCAAAAGAAGAACTTAACATTTTCTACATAACATATTAGGCAAAAAATTTTCGATTTGGAACAAAAATATTAAATAAATTGCATTTGAACAATTACTCTTTAATTCGATGCCAAAAATGTAATTTTTTGGGTAAAATTAAACATTTTCGAAATATCAACCTTTAAACATGGCGTGGCCAAAAACTTTGTAAGAACGAAATCTAGTATAGAACCCGGTGAAGCTAATGTGCTAATTTTTATTTCTTATCCTTACTTAAGTTAGACTAAAAAGTAGTCGAAATCCATGTTTTCTGGAAAATTAGAGGTTTTTCTTTAATTCTGCCTCCATATGTGGGCGTGGCCCAAAACTTTGTATAAAAGAAATTTTTAAAAAAGTGTTTTCTGCGTAATATATTAAGTAAAATTGCATGTGAAAGATTACACTTTCAATCGATGCCACGCCCACAAGGAGCGGTCTGTGGACTTACTTTTTATTTTTAATGACTTTTAATCATTAGAAGATGCTTAATAATAAATTTCAGCTTTTCACGACGGCTTACAGTCTTGAAAGCACCTGAGGTTGTTGCACATTTAGACCGATTTTGGGCGTGTCAGGATGATAGAGAGCTTACGTACAAAATTTCAGCTTTCTAGCTCAAAATTTAAGGCGTAAAAATTGGTGACATACGGACAGACAGACGGACGGACGGACATGCCTCATTTGACTCAGAAGTCGGTCTCGATCATATGCCCTTAAGGTCTTGGGGGTCTATCGTCATCATTTCTCTATGTTACATTTTCGCCTGTATCAAACTTAATATACTCCATTCCTGTGGAATTGTGTATAAAAAAACAAATGATTAAGCGCACGAGTTCGTCTGTGACAAACTTCTATATACCCGACCCTTTATACCGTGTAACAACAAATCTTAAACGTTTTTGCCCTGAATTCATATATTATTTGTGTATAGGCCACGCCCCCAAAAGTGGGACTGGGCCAAAAATTAAAATCAATTCATTGCAATTTCGTTAGAATCATGACAAAATGCGTTAAAACCGAATATTATTTCGGACAAAAACCGTTTTTTCGTAAAAACGCCCCCTAAATGTGGGCGGAGCACAAAACTTTGTACGGAGTAAACTTAGCAAAAAGTAATATCTTTAATATTTGTCATATAATTTTTTTTCGTATGGAATAAACTTTCGGAGAAATCGGGTTTTTAAGGATCTAACATTGAGCCGGAAGCCCATGCAGCTAGTGCTCCTGCATTTTAGTATTAACTCAGCAATTCAAGATTTCTATATTAATTTATATTAATAAATAAATAAATATTTATTTATTTTTAATAAATAAATAAAGATCTAACATGGTAAAAGCGAGCTTGGTCGATATTGTGGGCGGTCCAATTTTTGCTTTTTCAGAGGTTTTGGGCCATTATTGCTCTATACCAAAATTTAATTTCCTACGCCTTGTCTAACTTGACCAAAAGGCATTTTCAAAGAAAATTTGAAACTGAGGTTGTCATACATTGAAACCAGTAGTGGGCGTTGCCGTTGACAGATTTTACCAATTTTCGCACTTTGTCTGTACAAAATAAGAACCACGATATATTCCAAGTTTGAGCATTCTAGCTAAATTTTAAAGACCTAAAATCTTCACACATACGGACAGACGGAGGAACAGGGCTTAATCGATTCACCTGCAAATCTAGCAAGAAGCTTAAGGCGGATTTCTCTCCCGAAAAATAAATAAATAGAGTGGCGCAACAGCTCGAGGCGAACCAGGGCCAACTTCTCAACAATGTATGCTGTGTGTGTTAATTTCTTCACATACGAGGGGACCTACAATTTTTTGCCGAATCCGAACGACACTTTGAGAAGTTTTTCAAGACAAATGATATTCTCGGAGGGCTTGTCAGACCCTCGCGGAGGTGGGGACCGTGAAAAAGAACTAGTCTTTTTTTCAGGTGACGATGGGATGGCAGGAGATAAGCCCTCTGGCTCAAACAAGGCTAAATCACAAAAAGAAGATAAGGCCCCTGGCACAAACAAGGCTAAACCACAATTGAAAACTCGCCCTCCGCCAGCAATAAACATAATCGGAATAGCAGACTACGGAAAACTGCGCAATCTTCTTGCTAGCACGGTGGGAACCAAAAATTATAAGCTTACTTCGCACCGGAATAACGTGTGGAAAGTAAATGTAGACGACGCCGATTCGTATCGTGCGCTGTCTCGTAAGTTAAGTTCAGAGAATATCGATTACAGAGAATATCGATTTTTGGTATACCTACCAAAATAAGTATGAAAAACCGCTTCGAGTCATTGCTAGGGGGCTCCACCCTCATGCACGAAAGACGACGTTTTTAGAGATGTAAAAGCCAAAGGCCTTAAAATGTTTGATGCCGTTAATATCATTTAAAAGGTAAAGCAACGCACGGAAGGAGAAAGAGACCATTTGATCAGACGCGGTCTTCCAATTTTTATGCTTTCCTTTGAAAGAACGATATTTATAAAATCAAAATGATACTTAACAGCAGGGTTAAGATCGAACCCATGCAAAAGAGCAGTAGACTAATACCATAGTGTAAGCGATGCCAAGAATTCAGGCACACAAGTGCCTACTGCCAAAAAGAACCACGTTGCGTGAAATGTGCCGGTAAAGACCTCTCAACAGAGTGCAAACTAGAAGTGCAGGCTCAAGCAGTTTCCGCCAACTGCAGAGGAAACCATCCAGCAAATTATCGAGGATACGAAGTAGCCAAAAAACCGCAAAAAGGACGAGAACCTCTTAAGAAAAATACTGGAGGTCAGAATCGTAAGTCCATCAAGAAACCTATAATGCACTCGACCCCTAAAGAAAGATCATGGCGATTTTTTTTTTTTTATAATGTACTCGCGAACAAGGGATTGGCTACCCTTTTAATGTTTAGCATCTCACGAGCGGAAAGGATCAAAAAAAGGGGAAAGGGATGAGAGGTACCAGTGCACTCTTGTTTTGAACAGTTGTGGGATGTATTGCGTAGGAAAGAGTTGTCGTGGTAGGACATTCCACATTCGCGTTGTACGGCTTATGAAAGAACCTCTAAACTTGACAGTACGCCCGAAAGTCGGCTCAAGGGTGAACTGATGAGCACTCGATCGTTGGCGAGTATTACGGTTGAATAATTTGAGGGGTGGAATGCAAATGGCTATTTCGTTGGAACACTGTTTGTACAAAAAAACGGTAAAACAGTGACGAGCAAGAGACATTGCGTCGATATTCGAGTGAGTCGATAGACTTTGCAATATTTCTGTCACCTATGAGTTTTATCGCGCGTTTCTGGATCCTATCGAGCAGGTGCAGTGTTGTTTTAGGAGCACCAGCCCAGACATGGGAGTTATATTCCATTTTAGGGCGGATATAGGCCTTATATAAAATATCCAAATCAGAAGGGATGAAATATTTCTTGCATCTTTTAAGGAAACCTAGGCATTTCGCAGCGTTCTTAGCGACGTCGAATATGTGGTCATTCCAACTAAGGTTGTTATTGACACACATACCGAGAATGGAAAGCGTTTCGGCTTGATCGATGCAAGTGCCATTCATGGATAATGGCTGGGTGTTTCGGTTTTGCTTCAATGACAGAAGACAGCATTGATTTTTTTAAGCATTAAACTCTACTCTATTTTGAGATTCTCATGATATAATGCTGTGAAGGTCAGAGTTTAATGAGTTTGACACACGCTGCCGTTCCAATTCAACGTCCGAAGAGCAGGGGCGTGGAACCAAGAATGAATATGAGAACGTGAGGTTACTGCCATCAGCAAAGGAGTGGATTGGATTAGTTGTAGCAGACAGGAGATCATTAATGAATGAAGTGTCGGAGACAAAACAGAGCCCTGGGGAACCCCAGCGTTTATTTTGTGAATTGCAGACTTGAACCCATCCAAAAAAAACTTGAATTGAACGGTCCGAAAGGTAATAACTAATCCATTGAAAAAGAGATTCGTCGATTCCAAATGCACGCATTTTCGACAAAAGAGCTTGATGCCAAACTCTTACAAATGCTTTTGAAATCTCAAGCGCAACAATCTTGCTTTCACCATGAATGTGCAAGGAATGGTTCCACTTTTCAGTGAGATATGCCATCAAATCACCAGTGGACCTTTTGCTACGAAAACCGTATTGCCGGTCATTAAGGAGTTTTCGTGATTCAAGATATTTCATAAGCTGACAATTAATCAGCGTTTCCATGATCTTAGAAAAAAGGGAAGTTAGTGCAATTGGACGATAGTTAGAGGGAGAAGAAGAATCGCCTTTTTTATAAATGGTTTTGCCAGCGTGGAAGAACACCTCTTCAGAACTATGGGGGATATTCCATCTGGACCAGCGGATTTGTGAATGTTGAGATCTCGAAGTACCCTCATGACTGTACGAGTGCGAAAATGAATTTGTCCCATGGTATATTCGACGCGCTCAAGTACAGGCGGGGACATCGCAGAATCTGGGAGCATAAAGCTAGCAGCGAAATGCGCTGTAAGTAGATTTGCTTTAACCATAGAGGTGACAGCTGTAATGTCATTGTAAACGAGTGTGGGGATGAAAGATGAGGCACAGTTTTTAACATTTTTTACGAAAGACCAAAATATTTTACTACCCTTGGGACAATGTAGTAGTTTCTGCCTCAGCCGTTTGGTCGTATTGGAATGGGCAAAAGAAGACAAAGAGAAAGCGGATTTGTTTGTGGAACACTTAGAAGAAACTTTCAAGTTCTGCTGACGTTCAAAACAACAACGCGGAACCTGAAACAAAAAAGTTTCATTAGTTGAACTCCGATAGACAATAAGCAAACATAAAAATAATAAGGCCCCGGGTTACGACCTGCTCACTGGCGAAATATTGAAAGAACTACCAAAAAGGCTCTAGTCAAGCTACTTTGTATGATAAACGCTTCTTTTAGACTTCTATACGTTCCGAGGCAATGGAAGTTGCTGAAGTCATTATGGTTCCAAAACCGGGGAAATGTGCAAATGATAAAAAATCTTATGGGCCAATATCGCTTCTGCCGATAATATCGAAAGTATTCGAGAAACTTCTGCTGAAGCGATTACAACCAATAATTGCAGAAACATGCTTGATCCCGAATCATCAATTCGGTTTCAGACCTAACAATTCCACAATAGATCAAGTCTACAGAATAACGCATGAAATTGAAAAAGCCTTAGAAGGGAAAAAAGATGTTCAAGTGCTTTCCTCGACGTATCGCAAGCCTTCGACAAGGTATGGCACGAAGGCTTGAAATATAAGCTACGGCAAAACTTGCCGGAAAACATGTTTAAAATATTGGAAAATTATCTCGAAAGCAGACTCTTTCGTGTTAGGTGTAGTAGTGAATACTCGAGTTTCAAGCAAATTCGGGCTGGCGTACCCCAGGGAAGCGTCCTCGGTCCGACCCTGTTTCTGCTCTACACAAGAGACATACCTCTAGATGACGAGACAGTTATGGCCACGCTTGCGGATGGCACGGCCATCCTGGCAACAGGTGAATCAGTCGAGTCATCAACGAGAAGCCTCCAAAGAGCTTTGGACAGAATTTGCGACTGGACGAAGACTTGACGAATCGTTATTAACGAGAACAAGCCAACCCATGTCAATTTTACGTACAAAAAAAAAATTCATAAACTCTCTACAAATTCCCTATTCAAAAGAAGCGAAATATCTAGGAATGACTCTAGACGCTAAATTTAGATGGAAGCCGTGACGAGCTTGGCTTATAGGAAAATTTTCAAAACTAAGCATATATAACAAAGTGCTCTTGTACAGGCAGGTGTTTAAGCCCTCCTGGACATACGGAATACAACTTTGGGGTTGTACGAAGCCGAGCAACATGTCCATGTTGCAGATTTTCTAAAACAAGACACTTAGAGCAATTGTGAATGCTCCATGGTATATCAGGAAAAGTGATGTTCACGGAGATTTAGAAATAGCTACTGTGAGTGTGATCGAAGAAGTAACAAACTTTGCTCAAAAGCTCGTCTTGTTCATTGCAACAATGAAATGATCCGTACTCTCAATGAGACTCTTAACGAAGACAACGAGCGACGACTTAAAAGAACAAGACCCTTCGATCTAGCGACCGACGCACGTAGGGTGAAGCCGCATGAACGAACGGTTTTAGTAGGTGCGTTCACTGGATAGCAACCTAGCCAATGCGATAAACACTACAGAAATGTAAACTACTTGTTAAGCTAACTTATGTGTAGTTAAGAACAATTATGAGAGAGCGAAAATTTACTACTATGACGTGCGTTGTGGCAGTTTTCATAGTGTCTCTCATAAATGGTTTTTTAGCACGTGGAAATCGGGCATTATCAATAACGGCTACTTCGGTATTATATACCTGCTATAGTGGGCTCATTGGTATCTTTGAAAGATTTTTGAGTTTAAGCCTCCGTCCACCCTAGTATGATGGTTCTAAGTTCATATAAGCCATGATTTTGCTATTTTATGGTGAGCGGGTCAAATGATTTTGAAAAGCTACATAATACATGTAAACTCCTAGCTAATAAGAGTCTTCTTCTGATTGGCGATCTGAACGCTAGAATCGGCAACTCCCAAATTGTAACCACGCAAAACGTTTTTAACCCTGCTATTTCTTACACCGATCGGAAGTCAACAGACACAGAATTTAATAGGAATGGAGTGAATTTGCTTGCGTTTCTGCAAATGTACGATTGTATTATTCTGAACGGATGTACGGAAGGAGACAAAGAAGGACAACACACTTTCATCGAAGTCAAGGAAAATCTGTCATTGATTATTGTACTGCAAATCATGACTGGATCGAACGAATTAAAAAACTTGAAGTTGAGTGTAATATCTTTTCAGATCACATGCCACTTGTTGTTGAATTTTCCTGTGATTCTTCACACTCGGACATAAACCTTCGCCTTCTACCTCGCCTATGCTGGAAAAACGAACAAAAAGCCTTCTATCAACGAAAATTAGACGAGCTTCTTATACAACATGAACTCATAACAGAATCCACAGAAACATTTTTGAAACAACTCACAGAATCTATTCGTAAAGCAGCGCCAACAAAAATTACCGCTAGAAACTCTACTCTTAAACAAAAGTGGTTCGACAACTACTGCTGAAACGCATGAAGGAAATCCTTTACTCTTCTGCGAGCCATGCGTTCCTCTAACAGTCATTACATAAAGCTTTGATACTTAGAAGTCAATGCACATTATAAAAATCTGTGCCACCAATAGAAAATTGACCTCGAAAACCTGCAAGCTGCAACATTAGGACAAATGAGAAGCTCAAAGGATTTCTGGATAACCGCGAGGGAAATCAGTATAATGTAAATAAATGAAGTATAAAATGGGCGCAGGTGTATCTGCCGAAGACCTTGCAGCTCACTTCAAGCTACTTCTTTCCAGTGATAATAGTGTTCTCCTACGCCGAACCGTTAACTTTGGATGAGTTATTAGACGCGCAAGTATCCATTGAGCTGTAATTTTAATTGCGAAAAATGGAAAAGCTCCTGGCGAAGATGGGATTCCTTACGAGTTTTTCAAAAATGCAGCACCATCGTTCACCATTCAGCTAAAAAATCTATTTAACAAAATTTTTATGACGGCTGAGATACCCTCCTCTTCCAAAAAGTCTGTGATTTTTCCTACACACAAAAAAGTACCGCTAGACGTTGTGGAAAATTACAGAGGAATTTCCTTCATTAATGTCATAGCGAAAATATTCTGCGGTGTTCTTCTAAAGAGATTAGAACAATGGGTAGAGCAGAAAAATATTCTATCTGCCTTTCAAGCTGGTTTTAGAAGAAACTATTCTACGATCGATCAGATATTTACTCTCACATCTATTGTCAAAGCGTTTCAAGCAAGGAAGAAAAAATTATATTCATTCTTCGTTGATTTCAAAGCAGCCTTCGATCTTGTCTACAGAAATGCTCTTTTCTATAAGCTGTCGCAACTCGGTATATCCTCGAAGTTCATCAGAGTACTTAAGGAAATGTACACAGATACCAATGCAGCAGTTTGGGATGGTTCATGTTTTTCGGATTGGTTTGGTACAAGTACTGGTGTCAAACAAGGTTGTCTTCTTAGCGCTCTGCTTTTCTCCTTGTTTTTTAAACGACAAAGTAGAAGACCTTCCGGGAGGAGTAAATATCCCTAATTCTAAAATTAATGTGTTGCTGTATGCAGATGACATCGTCATACTTTCCGAATCGCCAGAGCAAATGCAGTTAATGATTAACCGTCTATCAAGTTACTGCAAAAGATGGGGGCTGATAATTAACACACAGAAGTCTAAAATGACGGTTTTTGCACGATCTCAAAGAAGCTACAATGAAAGGCGATGGAAATACGACGGACGTCCTCTAGTAACTGGCAAGAAAATCAAATATTTAGGCGTTAAACTGAATCCAACCTTAAATTTCTCCGAACATCTTTCCGAAAAAGCCAAAAGCGCCCAAAGCCTACTAAACGTCACATGGAAGAATGTATTTTGTAACAAAAGAATATTTTTATCGGCAAAATATAAAGATTTTCAATGCAATCGTAAAATCAACTCTCTGCTATGCTTCTCAAGTTTGGGGTGCACAAGAACACGAGACAACCGAAAAACTTCACAGGAACTTCATAAAAAAGCTTTTTAATCTTCCGCTCAATACACCTAGTTATGCTATATACGTAGAATCTGGTCTTCCCAAGCTATTGACGAGCACACTTAAATCACAAGCAGACTTCATTATTAGGATATGCAACCAGTACGAAGACTTCAGAATAAGCAAAAGACTACTTCTCTATAAATTGAGAAATAAGGATTGGTGGTACGAAAGATGGCAAAATATTGGGAACGCTTGTGGAGAAACCCTACATATCGATCCCAACAACCTAGGCAATCTGAAAGAGCAACTCTACACTATCGTTCTAAAAAACGAAGACTCTATGCGAGATGCTTTCATCAAGAAGGCAAGAGAATCCGAAAGCAGGGTATCTTACAGTCAACTTAACTTCAATCTGGAAAAAACTTGAGGATTTTTTTAAAAACTATTTACAAGTATAGAATGCTTTTAATATCTGAATTCAGCTAAATCTTTATACCTGTACTATGTAATATATAACTCTTATCTATTGCAAACTGTGTTGAACGAGTAAAGTAAACATTTATTTATTTGCTTACTAGGCTGACGACTTAGCCATAGTCCTTAAATTCATATATTTATACACTCTGGTTTTCTTATTGAAATGTTAATAAATGAATTACTTACTTACTTACTTACTGGTGAGCGGGTAACGTCGTTGTTAGAAAAAAACCTATAATGACACCTGCTATTGCTATTGTTTGCTATTCAAAAAAGTCCACATTCTGTGAAGTATTTCCCAGTCATATACTAAAACACAATCAAATGCCATTTTGTTAATAATTTATTTTCCTTAAAAGCAAAACTTAACAAAAGAAATGGAAACAAATTTATACAAATATCAATGGATGCCTTAAGAAGTACATATATATATTATATAAATATCTTTCTCTTTTTCTAGTCTTTCTTTGCAGCTAAGATGGAGTTTTCTTAAATAAAATACAAGTATATTTACAAATTGCAAAGACCAAACATAAAAAATGACACACACAAAATATCTCTTGTATAATAATATAATATTTAAGTATAGTTGTTCAACATAAGGACATTCGACAAGCATTCTCTCGTTTTTATAATTGAAATTTACATAGCAACACCCCCTTACATCCCTGTATATAGTCCATTTTATAACACCATTTTGCGAACCGACCTCCTCTCCTTCGAACGAATAATTACAAATTTTACAATTTACAGCCAAGTTTTTTGATTCCCGCCCTCGTTGAAAACACCATTGTGCACGAACCTTAACGCGCCTTGGTTGTTATTGGATACCGGCGCTGCTGCCGCTGCCGCCGCTGCATCAGTTGGTGGTAGTTGTGCTGCGTTGTCCTTAGCTACACTCATATCAGTTGTGCCGTTGCCAATTTGTCAGGACACCGCCTTACGGCTAGATGCCCAACGCTGTTGCGGATGGGCAGTGTTGCTCCGACACAGTTTGTAGTCCTTGCTCAAGGAATTCATAGAGTACATGTCGTGATTGTTGGATGGACACAAATGAATGTTATTCGTCGTTGCTGTCGTTGAGTTGAATCCGCTCTGCTGGTTGTTATTGCTCATAAGGGTCGATGTTCGTACTAGACCTGCAAGAGAAAAAAAAAATAACCAACACAAATTCGTTTATTTCAAGTGTCATAGTGTATTTGTGGTTAAATGAATTTTTTGGTGTTTCCAATAAGTGCTGATGGCAATAAGCCGACCACTGGGGATGTAATCCTAGCTGAGTGGGACTGAAATTGAATCTGACCGTAATAGGTTTGTGTTTCGGAATGTCGGCATTGTTAAGAGGGATTCTATTTAAAGATTTATGTAATAGCTTTTATGCAGGCCAGGGAAAATGTCCTCCCTTGTTGATGATAATCATTTGAGTGAAATAATACCTACAGAGCCTGGGAAAAATGGGAAATGCTGAGGGTTTGTTTTGAATAATAATTTCAAGGTTAGTCTCTCTGAGCATTAAAGTAGTTTCCTTTTTTGTAGAAAGGTATTAAAGGCTTTAAGGGTAAAAAAGTTCAACGTAACAAAACAAAATCCTGAAAGGATATTACAACCTTCAGGAAAAGATGGAATTTCCCGAATATCGGATGTTTTTCCAAGACAAGTGCCAGCGAGCACAAATAATTTGAATGACTCTTTATTCTCCTTTATTCAGAATGTCCATGCATTTTTGAACACGCGATACTATAGTTACCAAGTTTCTTCTCTCTTACAGGTTGAGCTTGGTCCCCGGCTCAGCGTTAGTTTTAGGTTTTGTGTGCCCTTGATACTCTAGTAGGGCCAAGGTAATCCTGTAGGAGGGCTGATTAAACTTTAATCGAAACCCCTAAATAGTCTCGTTTGTAGCACATGCTCCCTATAATTCTAAAGGCAAATACCTCCCAAAGCTGGGTAAAATGGTACACACTTTCAGGTAATTTGGCACATTACAGTTTCTTCATAGATATTGTCGCCTCATTTAACCCTTGTATCGGCATATCAATACCGATATAATAGGTTGGGTACTTTCTTTCTTAGTAATATTTGACGAAAAGAAAGAGTTTGACAGCAGCCGTAAGTACAGATTTTTTTTTAAATTTTGGCAACACATGTTGCTGATCTCAGCACCTACCTAGCCGAAACGACATCTCCGGCATCAACAGTCACTCTCGAGAATTAGTAGTAGCGACCGACAGAAACAACACTCATTATATGATCCCACCAGACAAGGAGTTGTTGCAATCGGCGAATACAAGAGATTGCCGCTTGCTGTTGAGCTTAATAAGCCTTTTTATCATCGAGGGTCGCTCCTGGGAAGTGGTAGTTGCGGCCGACGAATTGAAGATACAATGGATGCTACACTCTATACATACTTTTGATAGAGGAAATTATGTTCCAAAGTTTTAATAAATGGTAATAAGGAAACGAACCTAGGCTATAACCTTTTAGGCCGACTTGTAACACAAGCGAAATTTTGCTTAGTAGAGGCCCTAAAGAGAGGGCTGTACTGCCAGTAGAGGTAACATCTTCCTGGTTGTGATCCTTTTAATACACAGACGAGAATCGTCTGGAAGGAATATTACTGAATGTGTATACTAGTGTATACTGAATGTGTGTAACAATTATTAGTTGGTTGAAAAGAGATTTAAAGAGTTCTATTTGCCTTGCTGCGCCATATTACCCAACTTTGCCCAATTCTTTATCGACAGCAAAGATGGAGCTGTTTGAGGGTATTATTGAATCGATTATCAAATCTAACGGAATGATGCTTAAAATGTTAAAGAGACTTAATCTTCACCATCCCCCCCCCCCCCTGCGCCATATTACCCGACTTCAAAAACAAGTGTAAAATGAAACAAAGTTAGACCCAAAGCCAAGGACAACTAAGAAAATCTAAGAGTAGGAGTTCTGAGGATTTCGAAAGGTCATTTGCGGACTGCAGGGCATATTAAACCCTCAACCTTGGATAAGGATATAAACGATTCCAATTAAGATGAAGTGCAAAAAGCTATTTTCGAGTTTCAGTATTGTACAGTTCCCGGAGCTGATGGTGAAATACGCCTGACGATCTATTCAAAGCAGCTGTCGGTGGCTTTGTCAGGATAAGGAGCATGTATCAAATTATTTACCAGATATCTGCGCGGATAAGCGCGATGGAGAATAGTCCCTCAGCATTGTTTGAATTTGAAAAAAGAGATCCTATTCTATCAGTTTTCTTGACTTTATAGAAGACATTTTCTACTGAACTGTGTGAACGCCTAAAGCAATTTTTCGACAACCTCTAATATGTCCACACAGCAGTGTGGCGTCTTACCAATAAAAGCCACCATCGAGCCAATATTCACACTGCGAAAGATCTTGAAAAACGTTTTGTCGTTTAAAACTTAAACTTTGTTTTAAAGCCGAAAACTTAAACTTAGAACTCAAAGGCCATGGGTATTTTTGGGACATTATTGTTTTTGTGCTGGGTAAACTTGCGGCAGAAAATCGTGGGAATATTTGCCGCATGACTTTCTGTTGAAAAAAAAACTTCAAAAAGACGCATCTGAAATAAATCTGGACGAAAGAGTCGAAGGATGAACCTTCCAGCTAAAACTTGAACTAAATTTTGCAGTGTTGAGTTTTGAATCCTTAACTGCCCCTGGAACCTCTGGGCTACCTTCTTACCACCTATTATTCACTAGGATTAAGGAAGGACTTGAACTTATTTAAATAGCTGCAGACTAGAATTAAGAATTAAGAAAAAGCTTAAAGTTCGTTTTGGAATTGTTCTTGGACCCTTTTTGTCACCTTTTCACCTCTCACTCACTGCGGCTAGGACAAGGACTTAAGGTTATTTCAGTAATTACAATTTGATTTTTTTCACTTACCACAGTGTGAGATTCTCCGATGATTTTTCGGCGAGCCAGGACATGTATACAAAAACGACCTCTCCGTGTCTGAAATGTAGCAAAACGAAAAGCCTTATGCCATGAAAACTAAACGTATCCAAACCATCACTTACACGTACCGTTTCTCATAATCCTATGATGATCCGGTGATCCGGAGCACGAATAACGTGACGTTAATCCCTCCCGTCGGTGTAGAGTCTCCGCGCCCAAATGTACAAATGGACACCACCGAAAGAACTGTTTGAATCCTCTGCGAAATCTATAGAAGAAAGAAACGAAAGGAAAATATCATTAAAAGCTGATTATCTCGTCTCAATGATGATAGTGTAATATACATATTCAATAAACGAGTGTGTAGCGCCATACTTGACACCACTCAATTGCAGACAACGTTGTTGAGGAGGGCACTTGAAAGTGATTACGACGAAGCACGTCAAACCCATCATCCTTATCGTATCGTCCTTGGCGGCCTCATCAAATTGCATTTTGCACATTGAGCTGTGTGTGGAGAAAAACGTCCTTGCCCTTAACCATGCACTGATGGTTATTATCCACATCCCTGTTCCAGGAATTGCTGCACACATAATCGTCACGCTTATGTGTTTGCGTCGTGCAAATGCGCTTGAATTAATTTCCTCGGATTTTGCTACAGCGAAGCGTGGTCGTGACACGGGCACTCCGCACCGAAGTTTCCGTCAAAATGTGTGATGTTCGAAAATAAAATTAGCGGAGCAGTTGAAATCGCTGCCAGCGCTCAAAGAACCACAATGCCACAACGAATTTCTATGTCAAAGCATAACGCATTTTGAAATCACCACATTTTTAAAGCCTGTGCAGTGAAGACGCACAGTATTCCTACACACAATCCCAATCGGGCGGCGACAAACAAGGATCCTGTGCTACGTGCAAAATTTCTCCTTTTTCGTTTGGTGTGCTGGTCGTTGAGGTGAATCATATTATAAATCATAACGCTTACCGGAGGTATGATTTCAATTGTTTTAAGTGCTGCCAGGATGAATGTTGTCGTGCATAAAACCTTAATCCCATCAAGACATGATAAGTGCCTCTTTGAGATTCGCAAAGAGTGTTCTTATACAGAAATGACGTAAAGGATGAGCTGAGCACTTTATTTCTCAAGTGAAAGTCGAAGGGAAAATGTTGCCACACGGGGGGTGTGTAGTTTATATCCTTGGGGTTGTGGAAAATATGTCCGCAGAGATCTCGGAATTTATTTTCGGATGAAATACTCACGTGTGCGTTTTAATTTAGGGTTTTTCAATTATTTTGCGGAATTATTAGGAGAGTTTTATTGCAATTTGAAGGATTTTCTTCTCCTTTTGGTTGAACGAATAAGGATGTCGAATGTCATTACACAAAATGGGGTAGTGGGTAGTAATGACAATGGGAAATGAAGGGTTTTTTATTTCAAAATTTTACCTTTCAATATGTGAGTCCAGCAACACGTTCAGACACTCTTTAGAAAAAATGATCGCCGCCGTTAATGGAGGGCACTACAATTAATTCTTCCTACGCGCGCCGAATCAACAGATATGGATTTTGGACAAGGCTTGAAGTGTTTCAAACAGAATACCAAAATCTATTGTAAAAATCTTCCTAATCGACCGGGTCTCTCACCAACATCAAGGGACAGATTTACCGATCAGTTTTTTGAACTTTTTGTTTGCTCGAATGGAATAACATGCGGATCTGCGCGCCACACAGACGCAATTGGTATTCTGACATTCTACAGAAATAACGAGGGGGCTATAATCCCTGCTGACGGAGGATACTACCGATCGATAAATCATTAACTTTTTAAAGGCCAACATTAGGTGATAGGCCAACATTAGATGATAGAACTGCCACACAGTTAACCAGTTGGCAGGGCGACGGGCACTCTGACACTTTTCGGAAACGACGATGGCAAGTCGATCACCGTCAATGTAGAGCTTCACTGATTGAAGATAACCCAATGTCTGCTGGTCTCTATTAAATGAAATGCGTCACGCAGTTGATACCAGAGTATCATCCATAGTTGACACCAGAGTATGATCAATGCTGATTTAATCCTGCTGACCCAAATTGAATATTATGAACAATATGTGGTTCAAATTGGATTGCACTACGTGCCATACATCTGAAGCCACAAGAAACCACCTAAAACTCTGAAAAAGGGCCATTGCCTTCAAATAACCATCAACGGATAAATGTGTTGATCAAGAATAACTGACTTCGGTGAACTGGTTGACATGGATATAAACTACTTAAAAGCTCCAACAACACTACGTGCCACAGAAATGATACAACAATGGACATTCAGCACTACCGATTTAATGGCATGCCCGCAAGTTTTATGTAAACTGGGTCAATTCTACTTTTTCCAGTTGGTTTTTGTCAAAACGTTGCGAGAAGTCAGAAACGACCAATGCCCGCAAAACCAACTTTGCCCGTGCAATCCCTGAAAGTGAACCTTATCTATTTACCGGATACCAGCCTTATCAGCTGGATAATCTTAACAAATTAATGACGCCAATTCTTTAAAAGCGACCTTATCGAATTAGATCTGGTTAGAAAGAATTAAAAAGGTCGCAGAGTGCGGGTGACTAAATGGTTCTTCCAACTAAATGGCACCAACTCAGGAGAAACATGCGCGATCTCGGAAGTGTTTTTATCTGTCTCCACGTTTTATTTTGGTCTACCAGGGGGCCAACGCGCTTGCCACTTGGCTAGCATGACCTGTCTCGAAAGTCTATCGGGGGACATACGAACGATGTGCCGAAATATCGAAGACCGTTCCACCCGGAGACGTAGCTGCTCAATGTTTAAATTCCTATGAATACCGACGATTCTCATTCTATCCCTTTGAGTTTCACCTTTAAGCCGCGATCTCATACTTTTGCTCATACCCAAATTTCATTCCCATAGATGAAGGTTGGATCGAACACTGAATTAAAAACTAAGATCTTTTCAAGCTCAGCTTTCCTGATAACAGTGCAGCACGGTTTCTTTAATATTGCTCCAGCTTGGCGATTCCTACAGGACTGACTCAATATCACTCCTCCCATCTTTCGAGAAAAATAGAAAATACCTTAAAACGCTTAAATTTCTCTACCTGTTTTGGTACAGAGAGCTCTATAGTGGAGCGCCAAATATCCCCCATCACTACCCCCTCCCCACACTCTATCCAAGTTTTCCCAATAGGATCGTCTGGTAATGGCTCACACCGCTTCGGTCGCCTTCACCTCTAAGATCTTATGGAGATGCTCCACCGGTATATATTCCCCCCCGGTATGCGTTCATACCGCTTCGGTTACTTCTAGCTCTCCCATTTCCCCCCCCCCCCCATAAGATTTGTTCTGACTCGAGTCGCCTGAGGTACCAATTTACACCGAAACGGCTTCCCTACATCAGCGTCTCAACTAAGAATCCTCCTCTGGCAAATGTCTTTAGTAAAATCGGTTACCCCCTGCGCTCTTTAATTTTTGAGGCTAACTCTCACTCATATCCCCCATATTTTTCCCCACCATATCCTAGGGTCTTCCTTACACGACTGAACCGGTGAGAGCTTAAACAGTTTCGGTTGCGCTTACCCCTCTACTCCTACGGGGCCACTAGCACATACTCCCCCTGGTACGGGTTCATACCGTTTCCGTTACCTCTACCTTTCCATTCCCTCCAGGGTCAATTCTAGCGTGAGTCGTCTAAAGTACGGGCTTACGCCGAAGAAGGTTACCCCTGCTTCTCGCCTAAGAATTTCCCTCCCTGCAAGGGTTCATACAGGTTTTTGGTTACTCCTGCACTTTCCTAGAGGATACGTCTTACCAGAGAACCAATAGCGGACTTATATATATAATACTATACTATACTTATATATAATAGAGGACTTATCGCCGTATCCTCTCATAGGAACCACTCGTCACAGACCTCCCACCGCCGACGGGGGCTCACACCGAAAACGGTTTCGTTCGACCTCAAGTTACTTCCCCCACACCGTTCCAACCACGCCTCTCCCATCCTTGAGGAAGATTCCCATCTGGAGTCCAACACTCTTCAGGTCCCCTTAATCTGGCTGACATTGGTTCACACCGAAACGATTGCCCCCAGTCCTCATTACCCTCTTCGGGTAAGTCTCTAACCAATAAACCATTGATTGGTGACCTTCGGCACAGACTCATACCGTCACTGGTTGCCACGACCTTCTTACCCAAAACGAGTAATTATCAGTTAGGCCCTCGGGCTGCTAAGTCCGGTCTTATACAAAGTGGTATAGCAATGGACCTCATTTGCATCCTAGCTCCTTCTCCTGCCTAGCGTCGACAGCCACCAAACTTAACCTAACCTCTCCTGATCCCAGCTACTTCGAAACATTCTTCGCCAAGACTGCTTTTCACCATTTAGTCCATAAATGCTTCCATTGCTGGCTGTCCAAAAGAGGCCCACCCAGTGCAATGGCCTTTTCCAAACCTACAAAAAATATCTAGATTGATTTGCCTTACTCCCAGGCCTTCTCAAGTCCTTAAGAGTAAAAAACTGGTCGGTCGTGCTTTTGTCAGGCCGAAAGCCGCACTGTTCTTCCCGTAACAAGAACTTGATTACTTGGGCACTATAACTCCGATGGGCAACATCGCTAGGTGCTTTCCCGCTTTGCCAGGAAACCTTAATGATACGTGCTAACCATTAAACACCTTCTTCATACATTGTCTTGAGCTATTCTGGCCGGATTTTAGCAATTCTAGCAGGCATTTAGCTATTTAATAGCGGCTAACTATTCCCCGCCTAAATCTCGTCAGCAGTCGAATTGCCTTCTTCAGTGCCCTGTTGGGGATTGCACAGCTTCGAAAAGTGCTCGCTCCATCTGCGTAAGACGTCGTTCTCATTTGAAAGACCAACCTCTCACCGAACTATTTCAATACCTGTTCTTTGGCTGTTCTGACTGCCATATTCAAAGTTCTTCACGTCTCAGTCTATCGGGGTCGAGAAATAGAGTTCCTACAGTAATTCCACACAGTATAGGGTGTCTTCTTCACTCTGATGGCTTCTTGAACTGCAGGAGTCCTAAACCACGCAGCTATTTTCAGCCTTTACACCAAGCTTCACTCCGAAAAAATTTCTTGCAGAGGCAATGACTGCCGATGAAAACAGCTGCCATTCTCGCTCCACACTCAAAAAGTCAGTTGGAATTTGTTCAAACTTCTCCGAAACGTGCCGTGCAAATCTCTCCCTGTAATCAGATTCAGCATCCCGTCTTGAATTTCGCCTGGGTGGCAAAGGCGATTACTGTCGTTAAAGCGCAATTTGCACAAAACTTGGTGATGATCAGCTAACATTATTATAAATTATAAATTATTATAAATTATTTTTTGAACACACGATGGGACCATAAGGAAATCAATCAAAGATCTCTGATTTAAACTGTGCCGGTACCAAGTGCATTTGTGAATGTCTTTGTGTGGGAAAAAGGTGTTCATGATGGACAAGGCACAGGCACAGGCACAGGCACAGCACAGTTCCCTCTGTTCCTGTTTGTATCCGGGTCACCGTACTTCCCAATCATACTTCTCCAACTACTCTTGGCCGTACCCACATGAGCATTGAAGACACCCATCAGGAGGAGGAAGTCCATTTCTGCCACTATATCCAGCGCAGCATCAACTTCGTTCAAGAAAGCCGGATACTCTGACTGTAGGTTGGGTGCGTATACCTGCACTTAAGCCAAAGTCGATCGCTCAAGCTTAAGCCATAAGATCAGAATCCTCCCTCCTAATGGAATGGCTCCTCCAGACAGCCGGGGGTTTGTGAGTATCCCCACGACCACCTGTGCAGTCATGTTATGTGGGGTGCCAGACCAAAAAGGACTCCACCCATCAGCAAAGTCTCTGGTTTCGAAAACTTTCCACTTAGTTGAGGAGATGCCAGTAACATCGAGCTGATACTTTTAAGCCTCATCAACCCGTTCAAGCTCCTTCTCCGTTAGCGATGAGATATTCCATGTGCCAATTTTAAGCTGGTACCGTTGTCAATTTGTAGATTGACCCCCTAAGCCCTAATTTTGGCTTTGCGCTACCCCCCTCTGCCTCCCGTAATGGATAGCGTCACCATTGCCGGGCTGCTAGTATCTTCGGTCGGATGCTCAGGCCTAGCTCTAAAGGGTGCCCTGGATTACCGAGATCAGCACATATCCGAGGCTTCTTCTTTCTTCACTTCATGGTGGGGGGTTTCATTTTATACCTAGCTGCCAGGTTTCTATCCGGCCGACCCTAACATGGGCAACAGGCGCCGACCAGGAAGCCGCTCATCTCGACACAGACGCTCTTGGAATTTAACTGTTTAGAGTTCAGCCGTCCCTATGGGATCAGTCCCTTCTGCGGTTGCGGGGTTGCTGGTCCCCAATTGGGCGCCTCCCAGGTGGCGGATAAGGGAATGCTCACCAGATATTGTGGGTACCAGTATGGAACATATTCGGGGCGGACCAAAACCAGCAACAAACGAAAAATCCAGGAGCGCCTGTCTCAAAATGAGCGGCTCCGTGCTCAGCGCCTATGATACAAGTTAGGGCCGGCCGAATATTAAACACCTTTCTCTTCCAATATGCAAATAGAATGAACAACAACTAGATGCATGCTAGATGCATTCATGAAATACTCTGCTAGATATATTGTTGCTTTTCTCCGCAAAGGCATAACACTTGCGGGGGTAAGCTTTGGTGTTTCTGTTCAGAGTTTTCATGTTCCGTTCTGGCTCATCAGCATTTGCGTTTTGGATGGAGAGTTACTTTTCTCTTATATATTTTCTACACTCAAAATTCTTTTCACTCGCGTAGTCATAACCCCTGGATCGCGATTTAATTATTAAAAAAAAAGACCCTGACCAGTTTGCCGCACACTATGTATCAGACGCTACTGGGTTTTATTTAGACCTTCAGGTTCATCTCTCAGTTATAACTTTACTGCCAAGGGTGGCCCCACCAGAAGGATATACTCCTGGACAGCGTCACTTATAACATGCTGAAGTCTACTTCTTCCAGTGGATTTTAGTCGGCTCTTACGTTAGGCATACCTCAAGGCTATTCTGACCCCGACCTTGTAGGGAACCTTGGTTTGTGTTTGCTTCAATAATTTTTGTTCCTAGAAAACCAACCGCTTCCAATACCGCTCACATAAGCCCAAATGTATTCGAGCTCTATATTTGGTTAGGTTAAGTCGTTCTCCCCGCTCATTAGGGACACACTTAAATTATAGGAAGTCCATTGTGATGCCACTCTTTAGGTCCTGGACTTCCTGCATTGGGGACATATATTACGACTTCCCGATTAAAACAGAAAAAAAACAGAAAGGGCGAGCCAACCAGTCTGTTTTAGCCTGTTCCAACCGCGGACGATTGGATAAAGGCTTGCTGGAGAAAATTTACGGGAATCCCCGATTTGAATAAAAAGAGCGAGGTTTACTGAACTCTAAGTCAATACAGTTTTTTCGTTCGTGAAAGTCTGGGAGGATTTATTTAACATGTGCTCTGCAACTAAATCCATAAAATGGCGCCTAGCGTTGCGCAATTACGGCTACAAGCGTGTTATGTTTTCGTTCAGTATTTGAGAAAAGTGAAAGAATTTGTTTTTTTAATTCGAGGTTGTAAGGCTGGACTTGTATTGTACCAATCCTGGAGAAAACTTTGACTCCTGAGCAATAAAAGACATATTCTTTCTATGAACCAAATGTTCCCAAAATCGGTCTTCAATATTGCTAAGGGCTTTGTTGATAAAGAGCATTCGTAATGAACTACAAACCGTTGCAAAAAAAGGGGGCAACAGGAGTCAGTGCAGTGGTCTTATTAGCTTAGAAGTTAATTATACCTACTGGTGAAATTTATTATTTATAGACGCACAAATATTTCAGTCGTAAATGTTATGCAACTGCCCCTACAGTTGAGAGGGCGCAATTTTTATATTCAAAAAGAAATTGAAACAAAATCTCAATTCAGCATAATATATTATGCCAGCGTTTTCGATCTTAATAGCAGCCCTAATTTATTCCTTTTATTCTTTCCAAACACTCAAACTGTCTGGTATCTTAACTGATTTATTAGTCCCAGACTATTCGCATTTTTCTGCACGAGCTGATAATTTTTCTCGCAATTGCCAATCCAAAATTGCGTGACTTAATTTATTTGATTTGTTTTTTTTTTGTTGCTTCGTTGACGAAATGAAGTTAATATAAAAATGAAGTCTATTTATTATAATGCGACTTTCTTGGTCTTTCTTCTCTTGCAGGATCTTCTTTAAAGTTACTAAAATGCAATCCTTTTTGTCTGATGGGAATAAAGTCATCGTTGTTTTGCGTGTATTAAATTTCCTATGGTCAGATGCACCCAATCAAGCACAACCAAGTAAGTATAAGAATCTTTGAAAAAGGTCTGAGGTATTTATTTTTATTTTTTAATATCCTTAAGCTGATTTGCGTCAACAGTAGAATGTCGTCGTGTATAACGAATAGTTACGGCTACAAAACGGAAACGAAACTGATATTAATTTCGTTATATTTTAGATTTTTAGCAACGTAGCCATCGTCAGGTTTATTTTACAAGATGATCAAAAAAACTTACAGCAACAAGGGTTTGCTATTTCCTCTATTCTTCCATTAAAATTTTCGCTTGCATTTTGCTACAATTATGTTGTGTAGACGTGGAAAAAACTCGCAAATCAATGTAATTAATTTTGAAATGAGAAATCTATCCTTGCTATCCAAGCTGATTTCAATTAAGTTTTTCTGATTGGATTTGGACCACTTAAAAAAAATTTTGCCGATGAAAACCTATTTTTAACTAGCCTCACTCGAGGTTATAATTTTCCAGGCATTGTCAATCCCTTTAAATTTAAACTTTGGTTAAAAGATTGTTCAACAAATCTGTTCGTTTGTATGGGTGTAACACGTGAGTAGGGTAATAAGGATTATTACCAGGCTACAAATGCAGGTTTTAACCAACAGGATAATTTATAAGCTCAATTCGTATACCCCTTTATCGACTTGCTAGCAAAGAAGAACACACAGGCCTCAGTCGGACTTGAGCCAACAACCTCCGGATTATTGAGCGAACATTCTGGCGGCATTGGCATTGAATTTAGCATTGGCATTGACAATAACATTGACATTGCATTTAGCATTTACTGATTTGCATTAAAAATACCATTCACATCCCCCTTCGGGTAAGGGTTAGAATATACCCGAGGTAAGGGATGCCTATCGTAAGAGGCGACTAAAATCCACCCTGCGTATACCGAGCGCGTAGCACATACAAACTATGCAATGCACAAGACAAAAGATAATATTACCCCCGGTGGCAATCCAGTTTCACTGGCAAATCTACCCTCTTCGGAGGTAGGCTCTACGGATTCTGGGGAGAGCCATTTATTGCTTATAAATCCCTTTTTGAAAAAATCAAGGGTACCTCGACCTCCACCAGCTGGATCGAAGGTCTACGGGAAAGGAAGTCCGCCGGTTTACCAGGACTCAGCGAAAATTAAATGCTTTGAAGTGGAAAGCAACGAACTCCGTGCTAAGCTTAATGAAATGGAACGCCTCTACCACGAGCTTAAAAGCGAAGTAGATTCGCTACGTAAAGAAAACGAAGCCTTAAGGAACCCCTGTGGTACTAAAGAAAGCGAGGAACCGCCGAAACGTCGATATGAATACCAGACGGACGAGAATGAGCTCGCACGCGAAACGAATCCGATCTTTAGGAAAAGGCTTACCAAGAAACGAAAGGCCGGTTCTTCACCCGAAGTAGAAACCGTGCAGCAAATAGAAGAAACACCAGTCGTATCAAACAAAGCGACAGGAATACCCCAAGAAAAAAAACCGCCGACCACCTGCAATAAATGTCGTACGGAAAGTTGCCAAACATCCTTAAAAATACTCTTGGGGCGAAATATATGAACTTCGGAACGTATGGAAAGTTAACGTCGATGACTCTGATGCCTATCGGTCACTGTCACAAAAGTTGAATTTAGAGAAAATCCAATGGTTTACATATGAAAATCACCTCGAAAAGCCGCTGCGGGTTATCGCGAGGGGACTACACCCATCCTGTATCAAGGACGAAATAATACAAGAGGTTCAAGCCCAAGGCCTTAAAATTCTTGACGCCGTGAACATAATAAGGAAAGGGAAGCAATGTACGGACGAGGGCAAAGATTCCGCTGTTATCCGGCGCGGCCTGCAAATTTTTATGCTTTCTTTTGATAGAACTGAAAATATTAACGAAATTTACAAAATTAAATCAATCCTTAACATCAAGGTAAAAATCGAGCCCAAGCGGAAGGGCAACAGGCTAGTTCCCCAATGTAAGCGATGCCAAGGTTTCCGACACACGCAAGCGTACTGCCAGAAAAAACCGCGATGCGTAAAATGCGCCGGCGAACATCTCTCGGCGGATGGCAATGTCAGCAGTCAGGCCTCCGCGGTTTGCGCCCGTTGCAGGGAAGTCACCCAGCGAGCTACCGAGGTTGCGAAATTGCCATTGAGTTATAAAAACGATATGAAGCTCCAAAGAAAAATAGTGAAAATAAGGGCCCAAGCCTAAAACCTCCTAAAGTAGATAAGCCAAAAAACCCCTAAGTCGACGGTTTGATTAAAGGCAAAATTCAAAATGCGCAAGAAAACGTCGCTGGTCCTAGTTCCCAACGGAGCCAAAAGAGAGAATCCACACTTGTTGGTCCAAGATCGTACGCTCAAATCGCGTCACGTGAAAGTAAGCCACAATCGGCCGCATCAGATTCCGTCTCTCAAATTCTAGGCATGATTTTAGAAAAGTTTGAGCAACAGGCGAAACTTAATCAAGTAATATTCAACAAATTGAGCGAGCTCGAGTCTAAACCTCGAAAAGCATTCAATAAAAAATCATGAATATGGGAAAGTCAATCAAAAAACTTCAAGACTTTAAAAGTCGCGAGACTACTGCTTCCTCGAAAGTTTGACTGCCGATAAAGGTTCGAACTACTCTCTTTGGAAAGCAGTGAAGTCCCTTAAGAAGCCTATAGTACATTCTGCGCCATTAAGAAAAGCCAACGGCGAATGGGCAAGAGAAGACAAAGAAAAAGCGGATTTATTTGCAGATTACCTAGAAGAAACATTCAAACCGTTTGACGGGGAACCGTTGGTCGAGGAGCTCAATCCCTATGCGGTACAAGATAATTATAGAATAAAAACCGTGTCATTGGCTTCAGATTATTGGCTCGTCAAACGATAAATAATCTGAAGAACAACAAAGCACCTGGCTACGACTTAATTACTAGCGAAATTCTAAAGGAGCTACCGAAAAAAGCTTAACGCTTATTAACGCTTCCATGAGAGTTTTATACATTCCAAGGCAATGGAAAGTGGCCAAGGTCATAATGGTTCCGAAACCAGGAAAATGTCCGAACGACAAAAAGTCATACAGACCTATTTCGCTACTGCCGATAATATCTAAGGTATTCGAGAAACTGTTGCTTAAAAGGTTGCAACCAATCATTGAAGAAAGACGATTGATTCCGGATCGCCAATTCGGATTTAGAAAAAAACATTCAACAATCGACCAGGTCTATCGTATTTATAACAAACGAAATCGAAAAAAACTGTGGAAGCGAAAAAGACGTATCGCAAGCCTTCGACAAGGTGTGGCACGAAGGCCTGAAGTACAAGTTAAGGCTTAGCTTACCAGAAAAACTCTATACAATCTTAGACTCTTACCTTGAAGACAAAATCTTTCGCGTAAGATACGAAAATGAGTACTCGGAATTCAAAGAGATAAATGCCGGTGTCCCGCAAGGAAGCGTTCTCGGCCCAATATTATTTTTGATTTATACAAGAGACATACCCCACGATCGCAACCGTGACTGATGAGGTAGCAAACTTTGCTCGCAAGTACTCGCTTAGTACTCGACTTCGCGGACATTGCAACAATGAAATTATCCGAACTTTGGATCAGATAAATCTTACGCGCCGACTACAACGAATGAGACCGTTAGATCTAGCAGCATAAGATGAAACCGCATAAATTGACGGTATTGCAGGTGTCTTCGTTGGAAGACAGCCTGCCACACGCGATTACTACAGAAGCTTGAGCTTCTTGTTAAGGAAACTTAGTCGTAGTCTGACGGAAAATGGGGGGTTTTTTAGTGAGTAAGAATTTCACACTGCTATGAGCACTCGCGGTCGGTCCTATGAAGGTTTATCCAACCCTAGAAAAAAAAAATCCCATTGAAATATTTATTGGCATCGAAAATACCATTAACAATAAAAAAATAGCACTGACATTTATATAAGCATTTACTTTAAAATTTGCATTGGCATTGAGCGAATACTCTGGCGGTGAGCCGCCAAGTCATATAATCTGGACTCTCGTAATATATCGTTATAGGCTGTGACATGCAAATAAAATAAGCATTGGCATTGAATTTAGCATTGTCATTAAGAGTAGCATTGGCATTTAATTAAGCATTGGCATTAAGAAAAACACTGTCGTTGAATTTGACATTGGCATTGAAAATAGCATTCGTAATGACATTATTACTGGCATTGAAAATACCATTGGCCTTTGCGTTGAAAATAGCATTGACATTGCCGCCAAGCCATATAATCTGGGTTGTCGTAATTTATCGTTATAGTTTGTAACATACAAATAAGCATTGCGCTTTATTAAGGCGCGAGATGATTTAATGACACTACCAAATTTCAGTTTTAATTTGCATTACTTAAAACCTCCGATGCTTTTTAATCTAATTTATTTTAATGGCTACACTTAACCGAATTAATCAACATCGAAACTACGCAAAAAAAAAATGTTTTCAATCTCGATGATGCAAAAATAGTTCTCGATTTCAATTTACAAATTGGTGATCCGACAAAACCATATCAGATTGCCAATGGCTACAAAAAGCGTCCTGCCGGTTGGGCGGGATTTTCGTAATTCACTGATTTTATGAGTTGACATTTAATTAGCAGATGACCTTTCCGAGATGCGGCCTTAATATTTTGCAGCAGCAACTGTGAAAAGGGAATTCCGCGGTCTTCTCTTAACACTTGGTAAGCAATTTTTTTTTCATTCTTTTGTGCAAAGATTGAGGTTGGCTTGGCACAGAAAAACGATTTTTCTTGCCAGTGAAAATGAGGTTTTGCAACGAAAAACGAGTAATTAAAAATTGAGAAATCTAGATTGACGGTGGATTGGTTAAACGACAGATAAAACAGAAACGGCTGTTAGATGAATTTTATAGTTCATCTTTTCGAAGTCCGGAGCTGCAATTAAAATAAAAATAGTAGTCAGAGTTTTATTGGCCCATTTAAGAGTTGTTTTTTATTGATGTTTAAGTGTTCTGTTTTTAAGTGTTCATAAATGCCTTTATTGTGTTGGAATCAATTAAAGAGTCTTATCCTTTATATTTGTCCTCGATTGTATATCGCTTCAATCTGATTGGGGGGTATTGAAGCATGGGCTAAGTTTTGTAGCAACTCATAGAGTTCGATGATTTGGTGCGATTATGGGGCTTAAGTCTTTTTGTCTAGTTTTTGTAAAAACTTAGGGATTCTCGTATCCCTTACGAAGGAAATCTTTTAGTCTTCCGTACCCTTTTCAGTTGCATACTTATGAATTTTATTATCTATTTTTTTTTTGTAAAAAGGAGCAGGGACGTTACTTTATCAAAAGTAGTATTTTTTTAAATGCACGAAAAAATTAAAATTTGTTGATTTAAATTCAATAATTTTGGATGATCTTAAAAAAGTTGTGTAAGTGAAATTAAAAATAGAGTTCTGTTTACCCAATTTACGTTTATTTTTATTTTATAATTTTTCATTCTTAGAGGGCTAGTTAAAATCCACGGTCTTCAGAAAAAACTTTTTTTTAGTTGTGCCTCGAAATTTGGGCGTGGCCTGAAGTCAAAAAAGTAGAATTAAGTGTTTCTATAAAATATATAAAATACAGTTTTCCAAATAAGCATTGGAATTGAGCTCAGCATTGGCATTGATTTAAGCATTTTAAGCATTAAATCAATGCCAATACTAAACTCAATTCCAGGAATTTAGTTAAGAATTATAAAATTCAGTTTTATTTTTGTGGGGTAATAAGAGCCGGCTAAAATCCACCGGAAGAAATATTCTTTAATGTTTCAACGGATGCTGTCGATGCTGCTCCATTTGGGACAACTTTTGGCAGTAAGGTTTTAACTTATAGATGAATCTGAAGGTTAAATTAAAATCCAGAAGCGTCTGTCACACATTGTGCGGCTCACTGGTCGGCGTCTGTCTCCAAAGAGGCGGCTGTATTTAAAAATGAAAATAGAAGTGACTTACCTATTTCTCATAAAAACGACAAGTTAAAAAAAAAATGGCAATGAACAAAACGAAAGATTTGATTACCGCAGGTGGCAGCCCAGCTATGCTGGAAAATCCACCCTCTTCGGAGGCAGGCTCTACGGATTCTGGGGAGAGCCTTTTATTGCTTATAAATCCTTTTGAGAAAAGGACAAAACTAAATCGATCACCACCACCTAGATCGAACATATCCGGAAAAAGCAGTCCACCGGTAAACCAGGACTCTGTGAAAATTAAGAGCTTAGAAAAGGAGAATAATGAACTCCGAGCTAAGCTTATTGAAATGGAGCGACTCTTCCAAGATCTAAAAATGGAAGTTGACTCTCTGCGAAAAGAAAACGAGGATATTAAAAATACTCGTTTAACGAAAGACTGTGAGGTAACGAAAGAGTGTGTAACACCGAACCGACCAGCAGTCGAATACTTCACGGACGAGGACGAACTTGCACTTGAGACCGATTCAGTCTTAAGGAAAAGGTCTAGCAAGAAGCGAAAGGCGAATTCCTCTCCCGAAGTAATACAAAAAGAAGATAAGCCCTCTGGCTCAAACAAGGCTAATCCAGAAGCGAAAATTCGTCCACCTCCCGCAATAAACATCGTCGGGATAGCAGACTTTGGGAGATTGCGCAACCTTCTTGCAAACACGGTGAGAACAGAAAACTATAAGCTTACCTCGCACCGAAATAACGTGTGGAAAGTAAATGTTGACAACGCCGATTCCTATCGCGCACTGTCTCTTAGACTGAATGCAGAAAGAATCGAGTGGTATACTTATCAAAATAAGTACGAGAAACCACTGCGAGTCATTGTAAGGGGGCTCCACCCATCATGCACAAAAGAAGACGTTGTAAAAGACGTAAAAAATAAAGGCCTTAAAATTATTGATGCCGTCAATATCATTAAAAAGGAAAAGCAACGCACGGAAGGAGAAAGAGACACTGTGATCAGACGCGGCCTTCCAATTTTTATGCTCTCCTTTGAAAGAACTGAGAGCATAAACGATATTTATAAAATAAAAATGATACTTAACATCAGGGTTAAAATCGAACCCATGCGAAAGGGCAATAGACTGATACCACAGTGTAAGCGATGCCAAGAATTCAGGCACACAAGTGCCTACTGCCAAAAAGAACCACGTTGCGTGAAATGTGCCGGAAAACACCTGTCAACAGAGTGCAAGGTTGACATAAAGGCTCCAGCAGTTTGCGCCAATTGCCACGGAAACCACCCCGCGAACTATCGAGGATGCGAAGTAGCCATAGAGCTGCAAAAGGGACGAGAACCTCTTAAGGAAAATACTAGAGGTCAGAATCAAAGCCTAGGACGCCCAAAACCTGCTGAAACTCCTAAGCCAAAGACTCCAAAGACGCCAAAGCCGATCAAAAGTGGAAGATTGGCAAAGGAGGCGTCGACAAAAGGCGTAAAAGCTCCACAAAAGAGCGGCGCCAGTTCAAGTGCAGCGGAGAAACCACCACTGGTCGCACCGAAATCATACGCACAGGTTGCGGCAAACGAAAGCAAGGCAAGATCGCCCACAACAGATGCAGTGTCTCAGATCCTCGCTGTAATCTTGGAGAAACTTGAGGATCAGACTAAAATCAACAAAGTTATATTTGACAAACTGAGCAAGCTCGAGTTTAAGCCTCGAAAAAATTACAAGAGAACATGAATATGAAACAGTTATTTAAAATATTAACATGGAATGTAAACGGCCTTCTGAATAAAATAGACGAACTAGAAGTATTTCTACGGAAAAACAATATTGATATTTGCATGATTACGGAAACTCACCTTAAAAACGGGTCTACACCCAAACTTAAAGGTTACAATGACTATCACGCACATCACCCTTCGCAAAATTCGAGAGGAGGATCCTCCCTCTACATTAAGAACTGCATAAAGCACTTCAAGAACACAGAAGTTGAGCTAGACTCTATGCAGATCAGTTCAGTTTCTGTAAAAATTGACTGCTTAGATTATAACATTGCATCTTGTTATTTCCCGCCAGGATATAGACTGGTGGAAGACGATCTTGATCGTATGTATGACTTCATTGGGTCCAATTTTATCATTGGGGGTGACTTTAACGCGAAGCATACTTTTTGGGGCTCACGATGCAATTCAACAAGAGGCAGATTACTGTACAAAAATAGTATGAAGCGTGGGGTGGACTTTTTCTCCACGGGTAAGCCAACATATTGGCCAACCGATAGGAATAAAAAGCCTGACCTTGTCGATTTTTTCATCGCTAAAGGGTACCCCAAATACCTTACGCGAATTGAAGAGTGTTATGATCTTTGCTCAGACCACTCAGGAGTTATCTTGAAGATGGGTGGAAGACTGGCGAAAATAGAAAGAACTCCTAGATTAGCTAGCAAAAACATGAACTGGGACGCTTTCAGAAAGGACTGTAAGGAGGGTGTTGGCTTGAATGTGCCATTGAAAACTCCTTTCGAGTTAGAAACCGCAGTTGACAAATTCATTGAAGCAATTCAGAGCGCTGCTTGGAACAACAATTCGTCCCAAAAGAACGCAGTTAGCACCGACGGGCATGTACGTAAACCATATCCGCTCGAAATCGAAGAATTGATTCGTGAAAAGAGAAGAGCGCGTAGGAGATGGCAAGGCACGAGGGCTCCCCCAGACAAAACCCTCTTGAACCACCTCTCTAACAAACTGAAAGGAATATTGCAAGATCTTAAAAATCGTGAGGCCACTGAATACCTTGAAGGCTTGTCGGCGGATAGGAGCTCAAACTACTCGCTGTGGAAAGCAGTTAAGTCTATCAAGAAACCTATAATCCACTCGGCACCAATAAAAAAAGCTAACGGCGAATGGGCAAGAGAAGACAAAGAGAAAGCGAATTTGTTTGCTGAACATTTAGAAGAAACATTCAAGCCTTTCGACGGTCCGCCGTTGGCTGACGTTCTAAACAACAACGGGGAACCTGGTAGCTTTAGAATGAAAAAAGTTTCGTTAGTTGAACTCCGACAGACAATTAGCAAACTTAAAAATAATAAGGCCCCGGGTTACGACCTGATCACTGGCGAAATATTAAAAGAGCTACCAAAAAAGGCATTAGTCAAGCTACTTTATATGATAAACGCTTCTCTTAGACTTCTATACGTTCCAAGACAATGGAAAGTTGCTGAAGTCATTATGGTTCCTAAACCGGGGAAATGCGCAAATGATAAAAAATCTTATAGGCCCATATTGCTTCTGCCGATAATATCGAAAGTATTTGAGAAACTTCTGCTGAAGCGATTACAACCAATAATTGCAGAAAGACGCTTGATCCCGGATCATCAATTCGGTTTCAGACCTAACCATTCCACAATAGATCAAGTCTACAGAATAACGCATGAAATTGAAAAAGCCTTAGAAGGGAAAAAAATATGTTCAAGTGCTTTCCTCGACGTATCGCAAGCCTTCGACAAGGTATGGCACGAGGGCTTGAAATATAAGCTACGGCAAAACTTGCCGGAAGACATGTTTAAAATATTGGAAAATTATCTTGAAAGCAGACTCTTTCGTGTTAGGTGTAGTAGTGAATACTCGAGTTTCAAGCAAATTCGGGCTGGCGTACCCCAGGGAAGCGTCCTCGGTCCGACCCTGTTCCTGCTCTACACAAGAGACATACCTCTAGATGACGAGACAGTCGTGGCCACGTTTGCGGACGATACGGCCATCCTGGCAACAGGTGAATCAGTCGAGTCATCAACGAGAAACCTCCAACGAGCATTGGACAGAATTTGTGTCTGGACGAAGACTTGGCGAATCGCTCTTAACGAGAACAAGTCTACGCATGTGAATTTCACTTACAGAAGGGTTAACAATTTGCCTCTGTTCATAAATTCTGTACAAATACCTTATGCAAATGAAGCGAAGTATCTAGGGATGACACTGGACGCTAAACTAATGTGGAAACCACACGTAAAGAAGAAGCGTGACGAGCTCGAGATTAGGCTCAGGGAAATGTATTGGCTTATCGGAAGATTTTCGAAATTAAGCACATATAACAAACTGCTCTTGTACAGGCAGGTGTTAAAGCCGTCCTGGACATACGGTATACAACTTTGGGGTTGTACCAAGCCGAGCAACATGTCCATGTTGCAGACTTTCCAAAACAAAACACTAAGAGCAATTGTGAATGCTCCATGGTATATTAGGAATAGCGATATTCACAGAGATTTAGGAATAGCTACCGTGGGCGAAGAAGTAACAAACTTCGCTCGAAAGCTTAATGCTCGCCTTCATGTTCATTGCAACAATGAAATGATCCGTACTCTAAACGAGACTCTTAACGATGTTAACAACGAGCGACGACTACAAAGAACAAGACCCTTCGATCTAGCGACGTAGGGTGAAGCCGCATGAATGAACGGCTTAGTAGGTGCATTCACTGGAAAGCAACCTATCCAATGCGATCAACACTATGGAAGCGTAAACTACTTGTTAAGTTAACTTAGTTGTAGTCAAGAAGTATTATGAGAGAGCGAAAATTTACTACTATGAAGTGCGTTCTGGCAGTTTCATAGTGTCTCTCATAAATGGGTGGTTTTTTAGCACGTGGAAATCGGGCATAACCAATATCGGCTACTTCGGTATTATGTACCTGCTATAGTGGGCGTATTGGTATCTTTGAAAGATTTTGGGGTTTTAGTCTCCGTCCATCCTAGTATTCAAAAAAAAAAAAAAAAAAAAAATTTTTGTGGGGTGCGGTGGCGTAGCAGTTAGATTGTGAGCTTACTACGCCACGCCGCCGGAGATCTGAGTTCGATTCTAACCTCTGCCATCTGATTAAAAGAGACTCGGTCTTTTTCACTGTCCTCACCACCGCGAGGTTCTGACAAGCCCTCTGAGAGTAGCATTTGTCTAGAAAAACTTCTCAAAGTGGAGTTCGGATTCGGCGAAAAATTGTAGGTCCTCTTGTATGTGAAGAATGCAACACATACAGCATCCTTGGTTGAAAAGTTGGCCCTGGTTCAGCTCGAGCTGTTGCGCCACTCTATTTATTTATTTATTTATGTTCCAAAACTAGGCTCAAGCGTCTTGTACAAGAAGAGTGATGTTAACCAGTTTAACGGGCACAGCCGGAGGTCGACGTGTGACCTAGACACAAGTCCAATGGGACACCTGTTGTTTGAAAAAGAATTGCGCAGTCAGAACGGAATGAAACTGTGCCAGGACACTGAAGTGTAGAATAGTTAAGCATGTAGTAAATGAACAAGTCGACGAGTTTGCGAGAAGAGAAGAAAAACGAGAAAAAAGAAACTTCTTAAAATACCAAACCACCCCTATCCATCCCTATTCATAGTAAGAGGAATTATAGAGGAAAAAATTACAATGTCTGCCAACTAAAGGTGGTCAACTCTGATTGCAAATAGGGTATCCAAAGCTCTTCGATCTCGTTTTGATGAAAAAAGATCTAAGGAACTAATTAAACTGAGCAGATACAAGCTTCGGGTTTTATTCAGAACTCTGACAAGACACTGTCCCTTGCGGCAACACGCAAAGAAGCTCAGGCTTTTCTCACAGGAATATTTTTTGCATTTGTAGACGGTTGAGGATATAACACACATACTGTGGGAAAGGGGCAATTTCACACATGCGCTGGAAATTTTTAGATGACACTCCAAAGGCCTTTTTGGCTATCGTAGCGAAATCGAATGTTTCACCAGGGAGAATGTTTAGGTTGTTTGGCTTTCAATGTTAATTTCAGCTGCGATCACAGTGCGTCTGCTTCAGCACTTAGTGTCTGCGTAGTTTTTTCACCATACCCCCGTTTAACCTAACCTATTCAAGCTCATAACATGCCAAATAAGTATCATTTAAAGACAATTTAAGTATCCTAAGCGGTTTGGGGAGCCGGAGAAACAAATGGCCTTCGCTTGAACACATTCGAAGTCGCCTCCATACCTCCAGTAACATCTCATTACAATCGGTACCAGCACATATTGGAATCAAAGGAAATGAGAGCGCTGACGCAGCAGCCAAAGACACTATATTAAATTTCCTTTGATTACCACAATCTAAAATTTCAGCGCGTCTAATAAAAAGAACGTTCGCAGCAATGCAACAGACTGGAACTGTAGAAGCATGGCAAACTTGCCAAACCTTTTTAGAGGACCACCAAAAACTGTCCACCCGGATCCCATATACAAACAGCGCTTCTCAAAGGATGACTGTATTAGGCTCCTGTGACCGAGGGTATGAAAGATACTGTTCACCATCAGAGTCATCTATTAGAAGAGAACAACCAAAAGCTTGTCTGTACTATGGCTAAAGTCTCACAATCTGGCATTAATTCATCACTTGTCCAATCTCAAAACAAGTCGAAGGCATGTCATCTTCTAGAGCCCACAACAAAAACTAATCACATCTTGTAGACGTCCTAAACCCATCAAACTTGAAGCCAAAAATTGTTCAATATGGCATCATTATTATATGGTCTCTGTTACCCAGATGTCTTTCAACCTTAAATTTTATAAGCTAAAAATTTTCTTAGATAAATAAATAAAATAAGTCTCATTCCGACCTTCAATTCATAGGATCCACTTATAATGCTATTTTGCGTAACCATCCTCTCTTGAAATACCTGAAGATAATATTTTATCCGTTTATCGATTTGCATGATTATCCCCATTCGAAAATGTCTTGAATTCCTTTAAAAAAAATCGATTTGCGTATTTTTGTACCCCCACATCTTGCACTACAATTTCTTATCATTCCGACGAGCAATCCTTCGGCACCATAAGGCGAATCCTTATCAAATATTCGTCTGGAAAAAATGAAGAAAGAAAAGTTTATTTTTCTCTCTCGCAATCTCACGCAATCGTCGGTCTTATTAAACAGTTTCAAAACGATTCCAATCCAAATGATTATTGTAGTATCTTTTTTTTTTTGCTGAGTTTTTCTTTCCGTTCGTCTTCCATATCCGGCTTCTTAAGTCAATCGGCTTTATCCTGCCTAACTGACCCCTCTGTCGGAATCCGCGCGGCAGCCCAAGGAATGTGCTTTTGTGATTACAGACAAACGACAAAGTTTTCCCCAATTCCCACGCACAAAATGAAATAAGAAAATCCAAAAAGCTCGTTGATACGTCAATAATCCCAATTGGAATAGCAAGCACATCAGTTCAACATTTTTTTCTAAAAACCAAAAATCCTTTAGTCAACCCCACGCTCCATCCAATGAAATTGATATTGATTTCCCTTTTTCTGTTTCCCTATTTGACTCGTTGTCTAATGAACCTCAAAGTGTAAATATTGACAAGTTCACATACACCCTTTGGTGATTTTATACGGCAAAAAGGTCATCTAGCTGTGTATTTACCTTGAATTCATCCAGCAATAAATGATGGGATTGTACATGGAGTTACTCATCGCCAACCAGTAGATGGCCAGGAACACCTCCTGTATGAAGGGGGTCTCCGTGATGGCTGGATAGTATGATGTGACGATGAAATAGATTTGGAATGGCAGCCAACAAACGGCAAATATCAGCACGACGACAATCATCATTTTCACGACCTGGAAAAGGGAGAGAAAAAAATCAGAAATATTTTCAAAACCGATGAGGAGTGGTTGTTGGGTTGTTGCCCGGTGGCTATGGGTCGTGATTTAGCACCGAAAAGTCGACCAGAATGTTAATTTTTACCCAACTGTGGTGGCTGAGCTTTAATAACATTATAGAGGCACCACAATTTGACTTCTCTTCAAGAGGCGAAACAAACGTCATCTGTCAATATTTTGAAACGTGCAGGGTTTTGGAGTGAAATGGCAATATTTGCTTGCAAATACGAATATTTTATGGATGGTTTTTACACTTTTCAAAGAAAATTGAAACACTGACAAAGGGAATTGCCTCTGACCAGATATCGATTAACGAGGTGCCGATGGAATAGAACCGAATTGGTCATTCAATCGAAATTTGTCAAAATTTCATGGGAATCGGGTATAGATTCGGACGAATGAAATCACCAAATGGAATTTTTTTTTGTGTAAATAAGTAAAAGGAACGGAAGTTCATCGGGCACAAGCTGATGTTGGGTTGCAAAGATATGTGTAAGTAAAAACGTTCAAGGACGATACGTTGCATATCGATATCATTCGATAGCAAACGACGAAGTTTTGCACATTTCACTTTTAAACCACTTGTTGGAAATTTTACTCCAATTACATTTTCCACAAAGAAAACTTTTAAAAAAACAGCAGGGGTATATACCTATCGACTTACCCTTCGTTTGCTTTTCACATTTTCCACTTGGCGTGGTGTGTACTCGCCAATGGCCTGTGAGCCCCACAGCTCGATGCCAACCCTTGCGTATGTGAACGACATTGACATTATGGGCAGAAAGTATGTTAGGACCATAAAAAGAATATTGTATCTGTAAAGAGAATCAAAGAGGACAGTTTTAGAAACACCAAAAAAAAAACAGCAAATTTTTCCATATGCAAATGGAATGAATAAACATAAAAAAATCTCTGAAACAAAATTGTTATTCGATTTAGGTTTCGTATGTCAAGACTTTGACAAGAATGCAAATCGTATAAACTTCGAGGGTCTTATTGGGAAATTCTCCGCCGACTGGTGTCGAATTAAGGAGGCATCTGTGTGTGGCGAATGAGCTAACTTTTTCGAATTGGGACTTTGTGCAGAGTAGAACAAGTACTCAATTTGCCGCGCAAGAAAAACTTCAACGATGCCACTTTGACCCAGCATGGGATCTTTCAAATTAGTTATGTATAAGAAACGACAATCACCAAAATACCATGCAATTGCTTGGCTTTTGACAGTTATGTCAAATGTTAAAAAAGTTATTGGAAGAGAGCGAAAATCTCAATCTTATCTTTGAAAGAAAACCCTGAATTTTTTGGCTGGTGCCTGGGATGAAGCCTTGAAAACAAAGCCCTTTTGTCAAGCCACTAAATCTTAATAGCAAAAGCGACATGTTCATCTAGTGTGAATTAAATTTCGACTAAAACGTTGTCTTTAGGTGCACTTTCAGTCTACATGGTTTAAGTATCCATAGATTGTGAACTGTAAGGAAGCGAATTTATTTTATTTTGCCGCTAAATAGAACTTGTCAAGTCTATCTAAATAAGCCGGAAGCCAAGAAGAAAAAAATTGGGTACTAGCAACTTAAGACAGTCTGGAGCATTTATGTAGCCATTCAAGGTTTGGGGCCTATAATTTGCTGTCAAACCAATGATAGCTTTGATTAGGTTTATATATTTCGTTTGCTTAAATGAGCCTAAAAACTTGAGGTTGGATATGGCAATTTTGAAACGTTTTTATTGCAGTAAGCTTGCCTCTTTACCGAGCCTTTAGCCAAATTTAATCAAGATTGTCTTAACCCTTTAGGGACTAGAAATCTTTAGAAAATAGTTTTCGAAAATGTTTGTCGGTTTTTGCGTCGAATCTTCAAAGTTTTTGAATATTCGTTGTTTACTATAGTTTTGTACAAAAGTCCAAAGAATAGACTATGCTTTCATAGCGAGATTTACAAAATTATTAACATAATCATAAATGCATGGCGTTGCCGTCTGCCTGATTGACATTTAGTTAGTAAAAATCAAAATCAATTTAAAAGTTTTCAAAAATTTAAAGATACATTTTGGGTTTATTTATAAGTTAATGCCTGATTTTAAGGATTGTTAAAAGCAATCAATATCAAAATTGTTCATTTATTATGTAACTACGTCTTTTGAAAGCGGTCTTGATAAGTTAAACTCAACACCGCTGTAGCTTGCTAGTTCAACAAACTTATTAAACCATAGCATATTTCTTTCGATCACCATAGTAGCTATCATCTTAGGAAGTCTTTCGTCAGACATATTTAAAATTTTTATAAAAAAGTCAACGTGAAGTTTCAGTGATTTGACAAATAATGGAGGCAGCTTTGTTTCGATGTTTATCACATAATTTGGAGTTGTGCTGGGTAGACCAAGGAATCTTTTGACGTAAAATCTAAGCAGTTTTTCTACAGTTTCATAAAGGTTGTTACCCCAAACCTGATCCGCATAAATCATAACCGATTCCGCAACCGCTCCAAACACCTTATGTTTGGAGCGGTTATTATGTTTGTTATGCGAACATTTTACTCCCATTTTAGTGTCATACCAATCTGACGTTTCCTCACCGCTCCAAACTGCTGCTCTTGTGCCCTCATACATTTTTTCCAGCACTCTTCCAAATTTTCGGCGCAAACCATTGTTGTACAGCTTATAAAGAAGAGCACTACGGTCAATTGTATCGAACGCTGCCTTGAAACCGATGAAAAATGCGTACAGCTTCTTTCTTTGATCAATAAACGTACCAGCTATGTTTTGGAGCACAAAAATATTGTCCACCGTCGAATAATCTCTGCGAAATCCCGGCTGGAACTCTTGAATTAAATGCTGGCTTTCTATCCAGTTGCACAATTTGTTATTAAGCAATTTAGTGAACAACTTGTAGGAGCTGTTTACTAAGGAAATTCCTCTATATTAGGGATCTGTTAAATTGCCCTTCTTATGGATCGGGAAAATTAAGGAATCCTTAAATCCATCCGGTATATCACCTGTTTCAAAAATTTGGTTTAAAGTTGGTGTTATTTGGACAATGAGGCTGTCAGTTGAATAAGTTCAGTCGGAATCCCATCACATCCTGGTGGCTTTCCGTCCTTAAGCTTTATCAACACCATGAAAACCTCATCACGTGAAAACGGAGCATCTAAAAAGACATTACTCCAAACTGGTGTCGCATATTGCATAGGATTACTATTAATCTCAGGGTTTAAGAGCCTTTGAAAATGTTCTTTGAGTATATTTGAAGTTAATTGGACGCTAATTTTTGGTTTAGTTCCATTAATTTTTTTAACCGCCATCCATCAGAACTCCTTTGTGTCCTTGCAGCATGTAAGTTTTAGAGCCTCATTCTCAATATATTTAATCTTTTTTCTCTACAAATTCTTTTAAATAAGCTGTTTGTTTTAACATAAAGACTTTTAAAGAAGTTACCACCGAATTTACGCAAAACCTTGAGCCATGCGAACGATTTTTGTCTTTCTGCTTCACAATCTCCATCAAACCATTTCTCTTTACATATTAATTTCTTTTGTGAAGGTTGGCGTTCGATATGTGGATAAGATCTTTTCAATTCAATTCAATTCAATTCTTTATTAGTAACATAATTCCTACATATTTCTAACATGTATTGTATTTTAAGAGGTCTAGAAAACTGATTCTTTACATCTTTAGTGCTAAGTTTATATAATAAATATGTAAGGTTTAACATAATGCAAAGAACTATGGGAAAATGCTACAAGTAAAAACCCATACATGAGACTTTAATATACTATATTGCATGCGGCCCTATTATATACAAAATTCTATATGATTTCAATTCACAAGGTCTAGGATTAATTCGTTTTCTGAATATAAACATTAAGTAAAAAAAGCTTCTTTAAATTTGTTACGAGAAATGCAATTGTGTTCGAGTTTGCCCTTTCATGAGGTCTATAAGTAAAGAAATGCCAAGGTAGCTTTAATATCATCTTAATGATTTTATTTTGGCATACCTGGAGTTGCTTAATGTGCGTCTTAGCACAATTGAACCATATAGGAGCACCATAGAGTAGAATTGATTGGAATATAGTTTTGAACAAAATCAACTTATTTTGCGTGCTTTAACTTGACCCTCTGCTAATAAAAGGGTAAAGGATTCTTTTTGTTGAATTTATTTTGTTGATTGTGCATCGTATGTGTGCCTTAAAAGTTAGTTTTTTATCCAGGACTACACCCAAGTATCTTACATTGTCGGACCATTCGATTTGTTCAGAAGACAGTTAAAGCTTAGCATTCGGCTGATAACACGATTTTAGGCGACGGCTAAACCATAGCGCTTGCGTTTTTGTCGCATTGACTTCAATTTTCCATTTTTTGAAATACTGGTCTATAAGTCTGAGTGCATTTTGCAAAACTGAAAACACATCGTTGAAAAAAAGACCTGAAGCAAACAGGGCGGAATCATCTGCAAACATAGCGATATTTACACATGGGTTGACAGAAGGCATGTCGGCCGAAAATAAATTAAATAAAATTGGACCTAAGACTGATCCTTGAGGAACACCAAAGAGAACATCATATGCGGCAGATTTTGATATGCCTACATGAACGGCAAATTTTCTTTCCTCAAGGAAACTCTGTAGTTAGTTTCATAAGCTTGTAAATGAGGGCATCTTGCCAGACGGTGTCAAAAGCCTTCTCAATGTCGAGTAAGGCTAAAGCAGTGGAGTGCCCCTATAGAAACTTATCCATTTCATGTTTTTTATTCTTGCAATTTGATGGCAAGTTGAATGGCCTTTTCTAATCCAAATTGATGACTTGGCATAATGTCTAGATAATCAATAATTATTTGGAGCTTTTCTTTCAAAATGTTTTCCAAGAGTTTGCTCATTACACTTAAAAGGCTTATGGGCCTGTAACTCAGAGGATTGTCTTTTTGCTTTCCTGGGTTTGGGTATTGGAATAACTTTGGCTATTTTCCAGTATTTAGGAAAATAGCTCAATTTTAAACAGGATTTTATGATGATGGTTAGGAAAATTAAGGTCTTTGCCGACCTTGACGGAACAGCTTGAGTTTTCCATCGTAATCCTGCACAGACTGACGAGTTTGGCATGGATGCCAAAACTAGACATTGTGCTATATAGCTCGTCTCTATAGATGCTGTCATACGCGGCCTTGAAATCGATGAAGAGGTGGTGTGTATCGATTTGGAATTCCTGGGTTTTCTCCAAGATCTGCCGCAGTGTGAATATTTGATCGATGGTGGACTTTCCTGGCCTAAAGCCACACTGATATGTGCAATGTGCCTATCAGATTGTTGACAAACGGCTTCAGGCGTTCACACAGTACAGCAGAAAAGATCTTGTATGCGATGTTAAGAAGACTTATGCCTCTATAGTTGGCACAACTCAGAGGGTCTCCTTTCTTCAGGATCGGGCAAACAATGCTGAGGTTCCATTCGTCGGGCATGCTTTCTTCCGACCATATCTTGCAGATGAGCTGGTGCATGCTCCTAACCAGCTCAACGCCAGCGGATTTAAAAAGTTCGGCAGCTAGGCCGTCTGCTCCGGCTGCTTTGTTGCACTTGAGCTTAGACACAACTACTTTCACCTCCTCCAGGTCGGGTGGGCGGTATCGTTCGTATGCCTCGTCGGTAACGCCTTCGCCCGGGTTGAATGGTTCGTTCTGCCTGACAGCGGTATTTGGTTCGTCCTCGCCGTTATACAGTCTGCAGAAGTGGTCTTTCCAAATCCTCAGCACCGACTGCGATTCTACAACGATGTTCCCTTGATGGTCCTTACAGGCTTCAGTTCGAAGTTTATACCCTTAGCAGTGCCTTTTGAGCCTTTGGTAAAACTTTCTAACCTCATTCCTGTTGTTACATCTCTCTATCTCTTCAACCGCGCGCTTCTCGTGCTCTCTCTTTTTCCTTCGGAGAAGCCGGTGTTTATTCTTTGTCATGAAGTTAGGTTATGCGTGTAGCCTGTTGCCCTTTTAACCAGATATGGCAAGAGACTCTTCTTATAGTTCTAAAACTCACTTTATTTCATAGCGGGAGCCTTTAGAAGTAATCAAAATGCAATTAAGTAAACTGGTAACAATTTTCGAATTGAGGAAATAGCAAAATCGACAAAATTTGAAAGGGTAACTTTTAAACCAACCTTTCCAAAACTTGACAGAAAGGTCTATCTCGTTTCAAGAATAGACTATGCTCGCTATGCATATATTTCAAAATTAGACCGTATAAAATTATTTTTAAAAAATGCATAAAAAATCCGAATACACTTAAATTCATTTGTCTACCATCTTCATTTTGTTTTTTTGCATGTTTTGCTTTTTTTCCGCTTATTGGACAAAATGTGTTCTGTGCTCATGGGAGCTCGCACTATTATAGCGCTTGGATAATCTATCTTTAACTATCTTGAATTTTTTCCAGTTTTCGTTAGAGTTTTTTGCAATATTCTATGGCCACCATTTTTCGAACGGTAAAACAAGCTTCTTTTTTATGTTGTTGTTTAAATAAGCTTTGTAAAACTTAGGTTAAAAACGGCAATTTAAAATTTTTTTTTAACGCAGTTTGCTTTCTTTTTTTACTTTTTGTACTTTAACCAAGTCTGAACAAGATTGCTTTAACCGGTAAAATATTTGTTACGTCGTTATAATGTGTTAAATAATGTGTTAAAACGGCTCTCACTTCTGTCAAAAAAGTTTTCAGCAACTGAAAAAGTGCGAGTTATTTATTGGGTTTTTTTCAGCAAGATTTCAAAAGAAAATCCTTTCTTTACGGTCAAAATGAGCATCGCTATCACAACTCGAACATAAATGGATTGGAGGGTTATGAAGACTCGAAACACATGTAACTGTCAAACGGCCATTGGAAGATCTTCAATAAATCGATTTTTTGACTTTGCCAGTGACTTTTGCAAGCGAGCTCAAAATGGAAACTTATCAAGAGTATCTAAAGTCATCGTTTCATCGAGAGCCGGCCTTGTTTGCATTTGTTATAGCTGGAATGATTTCTGTGATATTTTGGCGCATGAGATGCTTAGGATAACAGGCAAACCTTCAGGGGCGGATTACGGAAAAATCCCGCTCTTGGAACACCTCAAATTTTGTGCGAACTATATTTAAAACACAAGAACAAAAGTTAACTAACTCGTTTATTATTGGACTTTCTTAGACCACCACGTCCAGTGCGGTTAGTAAGTAAGATTTGGATTTATTTTTGTTTTCCGATGTAAAACTTTTGGCTTTGCATGCTTTTGACATAGATTTAACTTCTTGCTACTATTTTTCACCAGGTTTTTCTGCGACTATAAGTCCAATTTAGCCATGAAATATACAAATAAGAAGGATAACTATGAAATCAGTGTGAGCCTCACTTGACTATTTCTATGCTGCCCACCTACTTAGACATGGGAATTGTGTATGTTACTTAATTGCGTTAAAGCATTTAACTTGCCCAAACATGTAACTAATATTTTGGATGCCCCTAAGACCACGCCAGATAGCATCACATAGCATGATGATTGGAATGAAAAATTTCAATGGCCACGATGCACTCAAGCCTCTGATACACTCCATCAATTTGTTGCACTTGCCCTTGCGTGGATGTTATACTACGATTTTGCTGCCGCTGTTTTTAACTCAACGAATACTATGCACTAAACCTCGCTTGTCATATTGCGATTTATAATATAATTTTTTTTTTTAATTTAAGATTAGTAAAAAGATTTATATAATGGTTGTGTTGCAATAACAAAACCCCTGGATTTTGAACAAAGTAAAAAAAGCAGCTTGTGGGAACTTCAAAAAGTTTGCATATTTTTTTATTTTGTCAATTGCATCGTTATAACATTGTCTGTCGGCAGTTTGCTTGAATTACTGAGATTGAAGACTCTGGTAAAACTTCAAAGATCGACACCTCAAAACTGCTTTAAAGCTTCTAGACTCTAAAGCAATAATTGCTAAGTAGAAAAAAAATAAACCGTGCTGAAAATTAAAAACAACATTAAATTTTTTTGAAAAATATACCCAGACGATGGCGTTCTTACATCGAACCCCCAGCGATGCATACAATAAGCGAAATTAAGAAAAAAAATTATTTCCGTTGCTAAGAAAGTAATTTCCATTTCACCATCCAACAGCTGAATAAAATAGCCAAAACATCACCAAGGATAACACGACCTAATCAAACTCCATCGTCTTACCGTCCTCTTACCAGCCACTCACCCGTTCTATAATAAGAAACATGAATAAAGAAGTGGGTTTATTCGAAATTAGCATTCTGTCGGAAAATCTCCCAAAATCTGCGTAAACACATTTGGCACTTTACTTAATTAAGGCCGAGTACAAAAAAAGGATACCCTCCCACATCAGAGGTTATTTTTAATGGAAATTTGATGAAACAAAAATCGTTTCCTTTCGAATTTCCATATTTCCTCTTTCTCTCGCTCTGCTGCCGGCCAAAGTTTCCACAGAAAAACTTCCATAATTACTTATGGGGGGTAGCTTGAAGAATTTTTAATTTTAAAATCTGTAAAAAACATTATACATCTCCTTATCCATACTCACATGTATTCCTGTTGCGAGTGATTTGTGGAACCATCAGGCCACTCCGAATAGCATACCGTTCGTATGCCGTCCTTTGAGGATATATCTCCTGTGGTGAAGAACAACAGCATGGGGCAGGAGAGCACAATGGAAAATATCCATATCAAGCCGGCTATGGTGAGCGTACATCGTTTACCCATTCGTGGCTTTAATGGCTTCATAATGGCAACGTACCTGAAAAGATGGAATAAGACCAAATGAAAGTGGTTGATTTTGGGAGACTTTACTGATGGTCTTTGATGGGAAATGCAGTCTTAAATGCATGCAGAAACTTAAAGCATAATATATCAGTAGTTGAGATGAGAAAAAGGTACTTTTGATTAGCTGAAGCAGAGACAAAAGGATCCCTTCTGCAACAGGAACACTGAGTGCTCTCTTCAAAGCTGCTCTTAAATATTTCAGTGTGCGGTGGCTGATTGCCTTGACAAAGACACGGCATAGTGAGTACTCTATGAGGCAAGCTATTATCGTTGGTTCTTTGTTAGTAGCTAATGGACTTCTTTTCCAAGCTCAACGGAAATGATGTGTCTACCTTTGAAATGGGTTTTATTAGTCATAGGATGGACTAGTTGTAATTATGGCTTAACTTTGTATCAACTAGCAGTGCAACATTGCATTAGCTTAATGGGAAAAGTCCCTTTGTGTGCAGTTCGCACCTTGTCACCTTATTTCACAGCAATGCGGTTTCATTTTGTAGATATCAGAGTTGCTCGATTTGGGCATCAATAGATATTATTTTCTGAATTTTCAGGAAGGACATATTGTATTTGCGAAAGCGTCGCCGGGGTCGCGTATCTAGGAAAGCTGCGGACTCTGCTCAAAACGAAGCTGAAGAAGGAGCAATTCAACTCTGCTCTAGGATAATGTGCGGACAAAAAAAGTCAATGACTCTGACAACTATGTAGAAAGAAATGCAACTCTCCACGCGTGAGGCAATTTAATCTAACTTGCGATCAGAGGCAGATGAGTCATGAAATTTTAAAACTCAAAAAACAAAAGCAACGTAACGAGGGGAAAAAAATCAGGTATGACCTTCTTTTGTTTGTTGAAACTAAAAAAGTGAAGGATATTTAAGAACCGAGCGGTGGTTAGTAAAATTAACAAGAGCCATGGAAAGGCAAGTTAACGCTAGGCGCAAGGCTAACACACTGAAGGCTCTGAAAGCTTTGTGATGCTCTGAAGTGAATCAGCATCCAAGCTCTTAAAGTCTTAGAGAAGATAAGCTAAAAAAACCTAAGCCTACAAAAGTACGCTTCTTACCGTACGCTCAGCTCGCAGCGCACAACAGGGAACCGGAATTGGCGGCCGAGAAATTCTGTCCGTTAACATTCGGTCGGAAAAGCTACCCTTTCGTTCAACAGTAATAGGCGGAAAATAGGAGAGGACTGTCTCTCGAGTCTCGATGCGAAAACAATGGTAGCGCGGCTATTGGCATCTTTGGGAAGGCGATGGTTGCAGCAGTTAGGCTTAGGGAATCCCTGCAACTGGCTCGTGGCAAAATGGGTCATGCAAGCATTCTAGGTAGCCAAATCACATACCTCGACTTACAAGTCAAATTCAAGACTAAATTTCCAAGCATGATTGCCTGGGAGTCGGGTGAAGCGTTAGCAGGAGTATTTTCTAGTTCTCCTCATGCATCTCCAAATACCTGCCGGATTACTTCAGTTTTTTTTAAGCAGAATTCGTAAAAATCGAGAAGCTGCGGCTAGGCTTTAAACTAACTCAACAGACTGCAGAGTAATTAATTTCTATATAGACAGCCAACTTGCATTAAATCTTGGAATCGCCAACGATCGTGGACTTGTATCGATCGAAGCTGGTGAAGCAATGCCGCGAATGTCTCAATGAAATTGCTGTCAGATTGCTCCAGGAGATAAAGATATTCCATGCAACTGCAGAACTGACGAATAAGCTAGAGAAGGTGCTAATCCGACTTATGTTACGGAAGCGGCAGCACCCATAATTTAAAATTAGTTTCACCTGGGCACACTGATGTGATGACTTACAGAATGGCCAACAACAGGTGGAACAATATCAGCATATGTCTCTTTTGCAAAATAATCTGGCCAGTGCTCTTTCGTGGGAAAACAAAGAGACTCAGCTCTTTTAAAAGGATGAATATCAGAAAGATACTTCGAAGATAGACTAGCGAGAAGACAGATCAGGCAGAAGAAACTATGGTTCATCCTTTGTGTAACTGTCCCGCCCTATAGACCATGAAAAGGAAAACTCTAGGCGAAAATTTCTAAACGATCTAGCAAGACTCGACTTAAAGAAGAAAATGGGCTTTATCTCCAGGTCGAATCGGTAAAAGTGCTAAATGATAGCAACTTGTGTTTATATTTATACTTATATTTATATTTATATTTATATTTATATTTATATTTATATTTATATTTATATTTATATTTATTATATTTATATTTATATTTATATTTATATTTATATTTATATTTATATTTATATTTATATTTATATTTATATTTATATTTATATTTATATTTATATTTATATTTATATTTATATTATATTTATATTTATATTTATATTTATATTTATATTTATATTTATATTTATATTTATATTTATATTTATATTTATATTTATATTTATATTTATATTTATATTTATATTTATATTTATATTTATATTTATATTTATATTTATATTTATATTTATATTTATATTTATATTTACATTTATATTTATATTTATATTTATATTTATATTTATATTTATATTTATATTTATATTTATATTTATATTTATATTTATATTTATATTTATATTTATATTTATATTTATATTTATATTTATATTTATATTTATATTTATATTTATATTTATATTTATATTTATATTTATATTTATATTTATATTTATATTTATATTTATATTTATATTTATATTTATATTTATATTTATATTTATATTTATATTTATATTTATATTTATATTTATATTTATATTTATATTTATATTTATATTTATATTTATATTTATATTTATATTATATTTATATTTATATTTATATTTATATTTATATTTATATTTATATTTATATTATATTTATATTTATATTTACATTTATATTTATATTTATATTTATATTTATATTTATATTTATATTTATATTTATATTTATATTTATATTTATATTTATATTTATATTTATATTTATATTTATATTTATATTTATATTTATATTTATATTTATATTTATATTTATATTATATTTATATTTATATTTATATTTATATTTATATTTATATTTATATTTATATTTATATTTATATTTATATTTATATTTATATTTATATTTATATTTATATTTATATTTATATTTATATTTATATTTATATTATATTTATATTTATATTTATATTTATATTTATATTTATATTTATATTTATATTTATATTTATATTTATATTTATATTTATATTTATATTTATATTTATATTTATATTTATATTTATATTTATATTATATTTATATTTATATTTATATTTATATTTATATTTATATTTATATTTATATTTATATTTTATATTTATATTTATATTTATATTTATATTTATATTTATATTTATATTTATATTTATATTTATATTTATATTTATATTTATATTTATATTTATATTATATTTATATTTATATTTATATTTATATTTATATTTATATTTATATTTATATTTATATTTATATTTATATTTATATTTATATTTATATTTATATTTATATTTATATTTATATTTTATATTTATATTTATATTTTATATTTATATTTATATTTATATTTTATATTTATATTTATATTTATATTTATATTTATATTTATATTTATATTTATATTTATATTTATATTTATATTTATATTAATGCATGACTCTTACTGACATTGCATTTTCGATGGGATTCCCAAGATCTCCCTATGAAAATGGATACCCGAAATTTGACGGTATTGTTCAACTTTTCTGAACATAGATTCCTTGACGCGTCGTGATTTATTTCTACGTTTCCGAAGAATTGTCTTCTGCAAAATATATTTGTTTGTAAAAAAGAAGATCTGCAAAGACCAATGGAAGTTAGCTTAGCCCGACGCTTAAAAAAAAACTAATAACCATCCCGCTTCGGTTTTCAAGGCTAGCAGTTTTGCTTAACACCCCCGCGGCGTTTCCAAAAAATAATGTTTTAATGTTTTTCAACGCACTTTCAGAAAACCCTTTTCATCTGACTGGAAAGAAAAAAAAAAAGAAAACAAAAGACAAATTAATACGGTCAGCGATAGCTTAATTGGTAAAGACAGTACCCGCGATGGGTGAAGTTGGCAGGATCATGACTTTTCTTCCACTAGTATTTCTACTCCTTTTGACGAAAATTGCGAAATCATTGAACGTTTTAAAGTTTAAATTTTAACTAAACTGACTTCACCCTCATTTGTCCACCTAGTTTATTGAATTTATAAATTCACAGAATTTTTTTTTCGTTATCAAAAAACGATTTTGCCCAAAAGGCGAAGGAGAAGGTAAAAATCAAGATGAAGCTTATAACTAAAAAGTTATTTGATTATGGACATCTATTAAGTAAGGAAATCATGTTAATCGACATGGCATGTAAATTAATTTAAAAAAATTTACCCAACAGACGTCTACGAGACGCTAAGCAGAAAAGATGGCATTGCAAGGTTTCTATTACAAATTTTGATATTTTAGTTAAAAATACTTCCAAGACCTCAGTTTACAACAAGCCTAATAGACTTTTCTACTCGTCACTTTATGCGATGAACTGTCAAGTTTCTGACCCCAAAGAAAAAACCGCCCTGTAAGTATTTTTAAAGGAACTTCATCGAGCTAAAAGCGTCAGCACGCGAGTTGTTGTTCCGAATCTTATTAGCTAATAAATAATATAAACTTCAGTTTCAGTTTCAGTTTCAGTTTTGTTTATAGTTTTAGTTTCCAGAGTCAGTTTCAGTTTTATAGAGTCAGTCTCAGTTTCAGTTTCTGTTTCTTTTTCCTGTTTCTGTTTCTGTTTCTGTTTTGTTCTGTTTCGGATTAAAAAGCGCGATTAGTAGGTTTTCTTTTGTCGCTTCAATTGTGTTTCGATTTGATAAGTACAAAACTCTTAGGAGTAAGTCCTATTTACAGTTTTTGTATGAAGTGGCGCTGGAGCTGTCAGTAGATTTTTCTTATTTCACTTGAATATGAACTAATATTTCGTTCATTTTAAGTCAAGATGATAATTATTTGAATAGGTAGTGATTTGGGGAAAAAGTGGTTTTGAATGAAAAAGCAAACCCATTGACTACGCCCTAAATCGGAGCAGTCAATGGGTTTTATTATTTTCGCGCCAAATGTCTTTTGATTTTATTAAAAAAAAGAAGTTCCCATCCTTGTGAAATTTTGCCAACCTATGCGGTAAACTGCCCTTCATTAACGAAAGTAAATTACTAAAATTACATTTTGCGATGCTTCACGCAATCATAAGTTTTTGTCGAATACAAACAAATTCAAAAAGTTTCCTCCGGCCTATGACTAGCAAATTACTTCACTAAAATATGTAGACCAGTACTGCCAAGTTCAAGATAAAGCTGATAGAAAACATTAAATCCAGAAATAAAACAGTAAATTTAGGTAAAACGCGTTTTTTGTTGTTTTCTTTGTGTTAATGTTGGGAGAAATTTCCCGAATGTGAAGCTGAAGAAAGTTCAAAACTATTTTCATTAAACTGAGGCAACATCGAATTGATGGCGAGAGGAGGATATACTCAAGCGGTAGTCTCTTTGCTGCATAGAGTTGGCCTTCATAAGTTTTTTTTAACTTTCATCTGTGATGAGTGGACTGTATGGGAACTTTGTTGCGAGTAAACTTTAACGCAGGAAATCATTTTTTTGTTTTTTTTTAGAAAATAGAAAATCTAATTTGCGTATTAGTAGGGGTATGAGTATAAGAAGTATAAGACAGCAATATTTAAATTTTATAATTATGATTTAGATTTTTTGCTGTTTATTATGTTTCATTTCCATAGCGGCGAATCGTCTTAGTTGTAGGTGGTGTCGTTTAACTAGTTTTACCATAGAATCCAACTAATTCTCCTGGAATTCCCCTCATCTGAGTTCCTTGGAATTGCTTAAAACAGAACCCAAAGTTGCTCTCTGCCACAACCATATAGCTATGGAAGATTTACGCATCCATCATCTTAGAAGTGTTACTTACCTCATCATGAATGTATGGTAAGTCTTCTTATTAAAATAACACCCTCGTGGGGTTTCAACATTTAATTAAGTTCGACCATGTATTGAGTTTCTCTAAGAAGTGTTGCATCATTCATAAGCTTCCATCCATCAACCTAATTTGTTACGAAACACCAAGTTTTGCCCTCGAAAATTTATGTTTCGGAAGTATTCTTTGAAAAGCAGTCCAACAAACTTTATACACACATCACAAACCTATGTGGGTGGGTGAGCCCTCCTGCCAAATTATTTCACACTAGAGCTTAAAATATATGGTAAAAAGTTGAACGTCAAAAGTGTTTCATTAGTTCAATAGAAAAAAGGCGAAATACAAGTTTTACGAATTTTCCAATGTTTTTTAATTCCATCCATTTTGGGAAATCGAAATGTACTACATTGTGGGTATTTTTAACAAAACTAACAGTGATATTAAACACACAAAGGTAGTGGATAGATTTGTTGTCTGGGATTTGGATTCTGGGGACTCGTAATTGAAAAACTTCCGACACTAAGTTGTCCAAACTCTCCTTTAAAGTTAAAAGCCTCTGGAATTGCACCAGTACCAGCCCATTAAGGACATGAAAATGGGGCTGAAAATAAGCCCAGTTCCTGTCGGCTGGGAATTTGCTTAAAACTAAAAACTTTACGCTGCCAGTTTTGGTAATGCTTTTTAGGAAACAACAAACAAGGACTCGCTGGTGGCGTGTAGAAAGCAGAAACTTTGAGTTTTTCAAATAATTCTACTTTAATGATGCACAAAGACACATATAGGCACCTTTGAAGGGATTACTTGAAATAAGTTTTCCATGTTATAAGAAAACTGAACAAAGGATAGATAAGTTGTGGAATGTAGGAAGAATGTTGCTGAAAACATATGCAGTGAAGTTTATGATAAAAGAACGAAAGAGAGCATGCTGAGCATAATGTAGAACAAATAATATCCAAACCCAAGGATGTGTTTTAGTTTATTCGGGGCTAAAATCGTTGCCCCCAAAAGCTGAAAAGTCGCTGCGTTTAAACGGCGTGGACCTTTGACCTGTGGGTTAAGAAATCCTACCGAACGGCCTTAGTGGCCAATTCACTTCGCCGCTGCGTAAGGTAACCATGCTATGAAATCGCTTGTGCCAACTGTCCGCACTGCAGCACGGGTTGTGTGGCACGTAGCACCGTTCTGTTAAATTCAAATGCATTTGGTGTCCATATCGTCCAATTTGAGTTAAAAGAAAAGAAAAAGGTGATCATCCGCCGGCAGTTTTCGACGTTGGCGGTAGTGATAGCTAAGTCAACGTTCTTTTCAAAGAAGTATGATTCGCCACCAGCCCTAAGTCTACACATAACGGAGACTTACTCTCAAAATCAAATTCGACAATTTAGTTTGTTGATTAGGTAAGAAAACCATTCATCCAGGAATAAGACTCTTCGTTAAATAAAATTTTTTGACGAATTGATAAACTCCGACACGTCGTTTTATATGGGAAGTTTGAACGGGTGTAGTAGGGTTAAGTCATGATGTAAACTTGGCCAAGTTGAGGTCTGCGAAAGGCCGAGTTCTTATTATACTCTTTTTACACCGAGTTATAGTCCGCCGCAAAAAAAGAGAGCAGACTGAGTCGTTTTACGAGTGCTTCATATCTTTCGTGCCTCACATTGTCACGTTAAAGTTGTGGGAGCGAGTTGTAGTTTTTTGCAAAAAAAATCTGCTTTTCAAAATTCTGCTTTTTCGAAAAAAGCCGTGTAGATATCAGGCCGGAGTATCCTTATTTCACTATGCCGCAATTTAAAAATTGCATTTCCAGAATTTAGAAAAACCGAAGAAAAACCGAACTCATGAAAACGGTCATAGATGTGAACACTGTTCGTTTTTTTTCTAGTGCCAGGACCATCTGGGTTGACCTGGGCATGGTCACAAATTGCAGAATGCCATACAACAGATTCGAGGAAACTGGTCACAATTCTGCTTTCAAAAACTCTGCTTTAAAAAAAACCACAAAGTCCAATCCGGTGCTTATTCTTTAAAAATGCTACTTTTTCGTAAATTCTGAGAGTTAAATTTTTAGGCTAAAAAAAATCTGCTGACTTTTCGTTGACTTTTTGCTTGAATTTTTTAAAGAAAAAGAAAAACATATGACCGTGAAGAAAGAAAAAACTGGAACAAGCAGGGGACTGCTAGGGGCGACTCTGCTTTATAAATGCAACATTATTTACAGAATTTTGCTAAACAAAATCTTATAATACATAAGAACTTTCGAAAAACAGAATTTTATCATAATTTTACATATCCTTAACCTTACTGTTGCTCCACCTAGGGGTGATGTTTCCCCCAACGTAAGTTTCGTGCGTTCAGCTTCGATCATTGATGGTATCTACTAATACTAAAGTTGCTTTTATTAGATGTGCATTCAGGTTAGAAATTTCGATTGGTACCATCATTCCGGCATTGACGATTCGCTGTTGTTTACATCGTTGAGAAGTCTAACAATTGACTGATCGAGAATGATTCTGGAATTCTCTGCATCGGTTCTCATGAGCACTCCTTGCTAGCCAGAAGCAAGTGGGACTTACTAGCGATGTCATGTTTTGCACGCGAACTTGGCCTAGGTACCCTTCCTTTGCGTGTCCCACTTAAGTCCCGGTGCTCCAGTGGTATGAGGTTGAAGATTTTGCGGTCCGGGCGTTGGTTTCCATCCGCTTTAAGTGACCCAGCTATCGCGGTTGTTGTATTCTGACCATTTTGCCCAAGTTGGTGTTCGCTGTACTTTCAGTTCGGTGTTTTATGGAAGAGGTGCTTCCACGCTCAGTCTCTGCAGACGGAACCAAAAATTACTTTAAATTAGGCACTTTTCCTCTTAAGGCATTTTCATCCGTCTTTGACAGAATCCATGCTTCTGTACCATGGGTTGATGAGGATCTTATTAATGGACACCATCATAGAAGCTCAGGAGAGGATTTTGCTACTCAATTGCCTTTTTCAACTCATAGTCATTGGCTAGAGCTTACCTCCGTTTCCTCTTTTGTCTGAATTTAAAGCGGAGCTCAGGTAAACAAAGTCCCTTATTACCTTCTAAGTTATAGCCGGGTATGGTGATATTTTAACCACAATGTCTTGTAATTTTTTCTTCATTGACTATCTAGCGGCGAATCTGGTACTATCCCCATATGTCCGAATAACCACGAAGGTTTTGCTGACATCACGCTGTGCTCTTAAGCTTATGTTAAACTCGTCTTCTCTGCGCAATTGTCTTAAGTAAGAAAAGTCACAGAATAGCGCGTCACTCCATTTTCGACATAGGTAGGTAGGTAGGTAGGTAGAATAGTGGCTTATTAAATGCACTTAGGCCAAAAAGTAGGCCCATTGTACCGCCACGTGGGTATATGACCAAGGGAGTAGGTTGGCGTCAATTCTATGACAGCCAGCCAGTCTCTCAATTAAATTTTAGTAGCTTTTTGACCGGTGTTTCACTAAGATCGCTTAGGCAGTCGTAAAAGTAGGAGCCTAGTATGCTCCTAGAAGTAGGAGCCTAGTCTCTGTGCCGGGCAGAAAAAGAGAAAGTGTTGTACGCTCTCTTCTTCTTCCTCATCTAGGCAGCTTCTACAGAAGTGGTTCGTGAAGACCTAATAGGCAGTGTCTGGTGATAATTCCCACTGCAGTGTGAATTTTGGATCTCTTTAAGGAGATCAAGCTTTCTGATCTTTTTGAATCGAGCCGAGGCCAGATTTGGGCCTGTCCTCCATCTGGCGTTAGAAGTGGGGCCTGTCCTCCATCTGGCGTTAGTTTCTTGTATGCTGTGATTTTTTGAGCTGTAATTTGAAGGTAGCCTGTGCTGGGTGCCAGGTCATGATGTCTCTATGATCTGGCACCCAGCACAGGTGGATGTGGAACTGTTCGGACATCTCATCAAGAGATGTGCGACAGTTAATAACTAATTTAGAGTTTATAGAGATTGATGTCAGGGATTTGAAGGCAGCCTGGCTATCCGTAAAGATACAGATATCGCGGGCGGATATCACGTTCCACTTTAGCCAGGACAGGGCTTCACTAATTGCCATTATTTCTGCTTGGAAGAGGCTGCATTGGTTGGGTAGGAGAAGGGATCTATTTAAGTTAAGGCACTCAGAGAACACACCACTTCCTACGCCGTCTTCCGTCTTGGATCCGTCGTAAGTGAATGTACCAAAGGGTATATTACCGCTGTACCACAGGTCTCTATTCGGAATCCGGGTTTCGAAGCTTTTCTCTGGGAAGGTAAAGTATAATCCAGGTTCTCGGAGGTGAGATGCTGATCGTTTAGAATATTGGCATGTCCGTAAACGTAATCGCGCCATTGGGAGCATGCTTTAAGTCGAATTGCGCAGTTGGTAGCTGTTTGCCTACCAAAGATTTCTAAGGGGGTAAGGTTCAATAGAATTTCGAGCGCATCAGTAGGAGTGATTCTCAGGGCACCACTAATACAGATACATGCTTGCCTTTGTACTTTCTTAAAACGTTGAGATGTATGCCGATGTTGAGTATGGGCCACAATACTGCTACGTCGTACAGAAGTATTAGTCTAATCGCAGCTGTGAAGAGCCAATGCGTTATATGCTTTTTTGCTCAAATAAAGGGCCGTGATGGCTTTCCTCGCTCTTTCAGCTGTATTGAGCTTCCAGCTTAGTTTGAGGAGAGTGAGGGCATGTTGCATTAAGTCTCTCAGTACTTGGGGATATTTCCCCGAGAAGGCAATGGCTACATCATCCGCGTAGGCAATCGTTTTGCAGTCCGCTCTTTCTAGTATAAGTAGCAGGTTATTCTCCGCTACATTCCAGAGAAGAGGAGATAGTACTTCTCCTTGAGATGTACCCCTTCTGGTTGAGCTTTTCAAGGAAGCATGACCTAAGTGGATTTTTGACATAAAAAAGGTCGGTGAGGTCTTTACTGATCTTGACGGAACACTGTAAGCTTTCCACTGACCGGCATATCGGATGACATTTTAGCACTTTTTCAACACTTGGATGTTTTAACACGAGTGACTCAGTTGGAGGAGGATCTGGCGATTTCTTGTGATTGTAGCCTACCGACGCCAAACTTTCCTAGTGAACTTCACTTTCTTGGCTTCGGTGGGCATATCCGAGTGAATGTTGGCCCTCCTCAAGTTTGGAAATCCATGATCATGGTCAAGTGCCAAGCATGGACAGCACTATGGTCAATCCACCATGTCCATCACAGAGCAGGAAAATTTGACTTAGCCACCACAGAGTGTTAGCCCGCAGCAAAGTTGATTAGCCTAAAATCGTTATCAGAGATCGTCTCGTTCAAGCTTTCTCGTTGTGCTTTCCGATCGTGCCAACAAAGATGCCCTCTTCCTTTATTCGGATTAAAATCGCTTATTATAACGGGCGGTATGTAGCGGACAGACGGATCAAATGATTAGTTCGAGCCAGACGGACGGTTCGGAAACTCGACTACAGGAATCCCTGGTGGTGACCTTATGACCCGTAGTTCGAAGCCAGACGGATGGTCTGGAGACTCGGCTAGACGGAGCCTGCAACTGTGTCTGATCAACCGTAGCTCGAAGCCAGACGGAAGGTCGGGAGACTCGGCTACATGAACGCTTGGATGATGCCTGACAAGGATCTGGAGACTCGGCTACTTGTCACTCGAGATGTCCACTGAAACATTTTTATCACCGAAGCCCCGGTTGTCCCCGAAGGAAGAGAATTTCGAGAGTTCGAGTCCCTCAACGAAGATTTGCAGAGCAGACGAGACTCGATGTGAGCAGACGAGATTTGACAAGAGCCACAAGAGCAGAGAACATTGACCGAAATACCACGAGCTAATCTTCCTAGGTCACAACCCCCTAAAGCTACAGCAAGCAACAAAATTACACAAAGGACACATCTACCGACCAAAACAAGCATCATCACCAATACACACCCACTTACCATCGTTCCCCATCGTGTCTGCCATCATCAAATACCACCGAAAAGGTCTTCGTCAATGGCTTAAACCCCAACGTCTTCCATGGCCGACGCACGGCCCAACCGGACTACCTAATCTAATCATGTATAAGATGACACGCTAATAGGCAAATCTCTTATCCCCCAAATCTGAACAAGAGTCCCATAGCAGGAATAGATTCGCGATGTTTTGTTTAATTGCTTCCTTCTTCGCTTCTCCTGTTTTAGCTGTTATTTCCTTTCTGGAAAAAAAAATAGAGTCTTTTCCTCTCAAGTATTGTTGAGTCGCGAAAAACTGATTAAGTCTTTTAGGCCGAGGGTTGAACTCTACCATTCGTGCGCAGGGGGGCGAATTCGGAGTGGTCGTGGGAGTGGGAGGGCAAGTGCAGCTCGGGTTCAACAGCGGTAAGCGCGCGAGGCCCGTGTCCGAACCTCTCTGCAGCGAATCCGACGACCCTATTAAAATTGTTGGGGGGACCAAAAGCCAAGTCAAGCGAAAAATCACTTCTTGGTTGACCAGCAGTTCATAAGTAAGACAATCGACAGGTTACGAAAAAAATACAGGAGACTTAATCGGTCGTGAACTTTGAGTTAATAAATTTAAGTTGTTATATTGTTGGCGTGCAGTAGATCCTGCTAAGAACTCAAGGAAACTCAGGATCTAAGGGCAGATTGGAGAGTTCAAAAATTTCTGTTAATAATTCACTTTTTTTGGCTCTCGACCGTAAATTCTTATCCCGGTTTAAATCGACGGGACACGCGCCCCATTTTCTTTTCGCATTTCTGTTAAAATTCATAATATTTGCGGAATATACGAAATATTATGAATATAAATATTCATAATATTCCTGTTTTGCTAGTACATAATATTTGCGTTCAAGGTTGTACTTTGTTTAATCTTAACAGTTAGAACATTTTCTGCGAAGTCATCGAGCACAAACCCTCCATTACATTGAGTTAGACGGCCAGTAAATTCATTAAAATTCTTACATCTTTTTTTGATTCAATAAACCACCGCCGCCCCGAAAGGTTGTTTCATTCGGACGGTACGATTATTTTAGACTTCACTGTCGGTTTGGTTTTTCCGCACAAAGAATACCTGGTGCGGAAATACCATAAAATATAATCCAATAAAACCGATAAACAATTAAAATTCGCTTTTGATAATTCATTCCACTAAAAATACGAAACTTCGATCGCAATCGAAACCAAAACCCACCCCCAGCTGAGCATAGTCGGGAGCGTAGCACACAATTCTGTTTTTCTTGGCGAATTTGAGTGAGTTTTGACTCTGACTTGCATTGCCAGTCATCGATAAATTTCACCCGCGATAGCCGCGTTCGCGTTGTTCAATTTTATTATAATCCTTAATCGGGAAGAAACAAATAATTTTTCCAACAAAGATATTACCATTTGCTAAGTTTGCTCCATACAAAATTTTGTGCTCCGCCCACTTTTAAGGGGCTTTTTAAAAAAAACTTTTTTTTTCTGAAATAGTTTTCTTTTTTACCATATTTTCTCATGATTCTAACGAAATTGCAATTAATTTATTTAACTTTTTAGCCCATGCCCAATTTTGGGGGCGTGGCCCATACAAATAATACATGAATTTGGGCCAAGAAACTTTAAGATTTGGTGTAACATGGTATATAGGGTCGGGTATATAGAACTTTTTCACAGACAAACTCTTGCACTTACTTGTTTTTATTAATTTATTCATATCTGAAAGTTTTGTTTTTGTTTATTATTTTTTTATATCCCTTAACACTTGACATAAGTTAAGCCTTCAAATTTAAGCTTCTGCCTTGGTTCTGCCAATTAAAATTATTTAATTTTTTACTGCTTACAATAAACCAACTTTATACCTTTCACACCTACTCACTGACAGAATTTCCTATAAAAACCTATTTTAAATATTTTTTGCGGTCAAACTGTTTTGCCATGAGTTGCATAATAAAAAAATAATTCGAAATAACTTATATTTAAAAAAAAAATAACCCAACTTAAAAAAAAATCAATTTAATATAATTTTCGCTTACCCACCTGTCTATTGATATCGCCATCAGGGTGAAAACAGAGGCACATATACTCAGCGTAGCAACGAACTGTGATATCTTACAGTACAATTGTCCAAAGGGCCAATCGTTATCCAACATATAAATGTAATTAAAAGTCACATTTAGCGACGATACCATGGCATCAGCTATTGACAGATTCACTGGAATAAAACGAAACAAAAGACAAAATTAATGTGGAAAGTTTTCGCAGTAAGTAATTTAACAAAAGAATATATTCCGCTGTAGTCCTGGTCATTATGTGACATTTAAAAGTCAATATTTTTTTTTTTTGAAATGCAGTCGAAAGCGTGTTTCGCCAATAAATCGGATTTAATCGGATAATTATTGTTTCATTGCAGGCGCTTGTATTTCTTTTTCCGAATTGATCCGGCTTATATCTGTGTGAGGCTTTTTGTTTTCATTTCTAAAGACCAGCACTGCAAGCCTATTCGGCTTCTCGAAAATATGAAAGTTCATTGGCCAACAGTCGCCACATAAAATATTTCTCAAAATTACTTTTGGTCAAAACTTTGTGGATTTATTAGTCTTTCTTTTGGACACAGTTCATGGAAATTTAATTGGTTTTTTAATCAACCTCTTCTCCCTTGGCAGTAAAACTTACTCTTTGTAGTATATTCAAGCACAACTCACAGGCTGCTGTCACAAGACAGTTTCAATTTAATTGAAATTCCCAATCATTCTTAACAAATTTACATTAGTTGGCGAACGATATCCTTTTGTCCTTTGTGCGAGACTTTTAAGCACCTGCACGTAACAACCATTCAACTAAGCGCCGACATAAACAACTCGCAATAAATTTGAGCCCGCTGCGAGTGCAAATAAGTCTTTCGAGACACGAACTACTTTTCTCGTCACATGACTAGCGCCAGTTCCTTTGCTCCTGCAGTTACAAGAGACGCTCAGGTATTTTCTGCAATAAACGCACGAGTTGCAAAACTCCTTTTGATTATGCAATAGGTACATAAACGCACATACCTTACCTACCCGCTGCCGGCGGCGGCGGGAAGGTTCCGAGGCGCATGCAAATTAATTTAGTGTTGTTCAAAATTAGATTAATCAAAGGAAAAGGCAGAATGCCATTGTCATTGTCGTTGCATTCCACCACAGGACAGAATAGTGTCCTTGTGACTTAACACATTCCATTGTATGCCGCGATCGAAGGGGCGTACGTATACTTACCTATAAAGTAGTTGGTCACTGTCCTCATCCTTTTGTGCGCCAGGACTATCCATACAACAATTAAATTCCCACCAGTCGCCACGATGACCATGCCACCAAAGAGTATGCTCCACAGTACTTGGCGCCACCATGGCAAAATGAAGGATATGTCATCGGCACTGCAACGAAAGTAAACGAAGGAAAAACGTAAATATTTTGAGAGCTTATTGTGCGGAAATTATGATTACAGAGCGAAATTGCCATAGCAAAATGACGGACCAACATGAGTACACAAGAGTGTTGGTAGTTGGTCCATCGCGGGCATTTTTCAAGGAGTCTCCTTAAAATTACTAAGAGACGTCAACGTTGCGTTCAGTTGAGGAGCCATTGTAAATAGCACCAGAATACGTCATTTTTACATTGTCAATGGCAAGGCGCCATCTATATCCCAACTTGTATCCTTAAACTATAAATATTGACTTTGTAGATTTTTTCGTCATGCGACCAGGGATGCAAATATTTGATCGAATGATATGAAAGTTGAGAGGGAAATTTATGACAAAACCCCTCCATTGTGTTCGAGAGCTAACAAAAGTGTGTCTACATGAATATCCTGGTTTCTCGATTGTTTGAATACGGCGGGTCCATGAACATGCATTGAATAAAAGTTTAGATTTCGTGTGTGAATAGTAGGTACGAGCGCTCCACGAAAAGTAAAGATCCTTGTAAAATTACATGGCGCGCGTGGTATGTTAAATTGCTTCATTCGTGACAACATAAAGGACATGGAGATAATGACATTAGTAGTTTAATGATGCTTTTGATAAACTATGCAAATGTTGGTAGAAAAACAAGCACACACGTTGCTTGCTATGTAAATTTGCAAAGCGGCTTGGTTTTCGCAAACGAACAAACTTTTCGAACAGAGAACAAAATGTTTGTCTATTGTCGTTCGGGCAAAACTGAAACTTTTGGATGACAAAATACGTTTATGAAACAATTGCGTTTTCAATTTAGAGTGAGGATGCATGGGTTGACTTTTGCTTTTTTTTAGGGGTGTTGCAAGGAAAACTTTAAGTACCGCTTGGCCATTACCTTGCGTTCGCTGGAAAACGTTAATAATATTTTGGAATGCCATAAAACTAGTGTAAATTCATTTGGCAAAAGAGAGATTGTTTTTCATCGACAGGAAAAAAAAATGAAAACACAATCAATAAAGTATTTTCATTGACAGGAAAGAAAAAATGTAGATTTTATACATTTTATACAGGTATGCAGATTCTACATACCTTTTAGTTGGATTTTTCAAACCTTCAATCACAATTAGTTTGTGTCACCCAGGGCTGTTTTATTTTTTTATGTTCTATTTTTGCTTAGAAATATGGGTTGGGGTCAAAATTCTGCTTTCAAAATTCTGTAACTTTGACAATGCTTCATAGTAAAATATGAATACGCAACCCCCTGTCGGTTTCGTTTTTTATACCCTACCCAGAGTATATTAGGTTTGTTGTATAGTTTGTAACGCGAAATACTCACAGTAGACCCCTAAGACCTTTTAGACATATGAATAAGACAGACAAGAGAATCGATTGAGTGATACTCCATCCATCCTCCGTATGTAAACAACTTTTAGGCCTTAAATTTTAAGCTAGAGAGCTGAAGATTGGTGAATAGACTGAAAATCGATTGGACCAGATCAGCCATGCAAATTAGTTAAATCCGTCCAAATTATGTGACAAAAGTTGTAGATATATGCCTCCGCCCTTTTTTTGGACGTGGCGTTAGATTTAGTGATTTTTTGAGTTAAAAATGCGGAGTTTTAGGCCCAAATGTATGCAACCAACATGTATAAAGCATTCAACAGTTATATTTTTATACCCCGCCCATTTTTTAGAGGCGTGGCAGTTTCCTTTTTGGTATGGTCTGATATTTTGCAATACGTCGTAGATGGACTGAAATTTTTACATACGCACTGTTGCACTTTCCCACTTGTTTTCTTTGTTTTATTTCAAAAGTATCAAAAGTTTGCGCGAAAAGCAGATTTTTAAAAGGTAAATTTTTGAAAAGCAGAGTTTTGAAAGCAGAATTATGACCCGCTCGCCACAGTAGAAAGGCACCTTCTTTATATTATATTAGTCTGAGAAAAAAACAGTTTCTCAAAATAAAATCACTCATCTTAATTCTTTAAACTTTTATTCTTGTATAAAAACAATTTGGTGGATTATTTGTCAGAATTGGGGGTGAGTGAAGCCCAGTTAAATTTTATTGATTTTCTGATGAATAAGGATTTTAATCGATTTCTAAAAATTTTATAACTTTACTTACAAGATCCTGAAAAGGGGTCTTAGGCATTTTTTTTTTTTACATTTCCGGAAGAAAATATAAGTCGTGGAATTTAAGCCCAATAAACAACTATCAGCCAACATGTGTCTTCACTTATCCCGATCTCCAGCAAACTCCCTCTGATCGCTCGGATCACTCACAACTGTTTCGTATTTTATGGTGAGTGGTTTCACCATGTAAGAATCAGCATAGCATACTCAATTTGTTTTTTGTTTCCCCTCAATTAACAAATTTCAGTAAATTTATGCCCCATAAGGGCATAACACTTGCGGCAAGCAACTTTTATTCCTTTTTGCATCAGATAAATCTTCCCACTCCGTTTTTCTTTTCGCTTCCGATACGCTTGAAGAATCCAAGGGTAGTCACAATCTCTTAATCGCAAGCTCATCATAAAACAATGATTCTGATTTTTTGGCATCAACCTGTGACTTAATAAAGCACCACAATAACAAGCTACGTAGACAAATCTAATTATCTTAGCAGTAAATTCACGTCACCTCGCTACGGTCCTACAAAGCATCTATTATCGCGCCGTCATTATACCCATACCATAGTTGAGGAGGTAAATTAAGTTTGACTCATAGTTTGTAACATAGAGAAATAATCACCGTAGACCCCCCCAAGATCTTAAAGGCATATGATCGAGACCGAATTGTAAGTCGAATGAGCCATGTCCGTCCGTCCGTCGGTAGTTTTTAGGCCTTAAATTTTGAGCTTGGAGCTTGAAACTTAATATGTGCTCTTTTGAGGTCAATGTGTAAACATTTTTAAAATTCACTCACTGACACGCCCACTTATTAGCATGAAAAATCAAAGTTATCGGAGGAAGTTAAAATTTAGTATGCGTTGTACTCGCCTAAGTGTTTTGTGATTGGCATTTAAAAAAAAGAAGCAAAAACCGCCCCAATGTGGGCGTGGTGATATATAATTTGCATTCTAAAGGTGAGATTAGACTGTATGCCATTTGGTCATATATATTCCTTTTTTTTGACAGATATCTCGTTCACTTGTCGTATGGTGTAATCATCATAATTTCATGTGACCATATGTCAATATTTTCCGGTATGACCATATTTGTTTTGACAGATAAATAGGAACTTTCGGGCACACTGTGTAATAGGAACACAAACATAATATTCCGCTATAAATCCAATTCGAGCATATGCCATTCTAGAAATTTTCAATATGAAACATTTGGTCATATCAAAAAATCATAATTTGTTTCCAGTTTGAAATTTTTCCAGAAAATATCAAAGCAAAGAATTCTGTTTTAAATTTGTATTTATCGTCAAGTGGCGTGCCAACTTCAAGTTTTTGTGAGTGATTTAAATATAACAGTGGCATACAGTGTAACAACTTTAGTAATTAGACAGATGAAAAGTAAATATATCACCCGCACTCCCAGCAGAGAGCACATTAACGTTTTGGTGATATACGCCGTATAGTCTAATACAGTGTTTTTCAAACTTTTTGAATGCGCGACCCCTTAAACAATAAAAAATCCCTGGCGACCCCCGAACTATTGCAAAACTTAAAGACAAGTCACTAAAAAAAACTTCATAAAACTTCATTCATAAGTTGAGCGGTTGCGTTGATATCTAATCATTTCAGTGAGTCTCATCAAAATTCAAATTGTTCAGCGATGTCAGTTGAGTACGGAAGGACAAATTATTGAGATTATGGAATGTTTTTAAAATTCTTGAGCTCTAAAAGCTGAAAGGGAGCAATTTTTTGTACCATTTTCTGCTTTTAGTTTCACGCTTATTTATTTTTGATATTTAAGCTCTCCTAAAAGCTTCAAGTGAAGGATGAGAGCTGTCTTATTGAGAAGATACGACAAATGCTTTCATCAGATGAATCTGATGAATTTCTTCAGATGAATCGTTACGCGTAAACCATAACATTCTTTGCGTAAAGAAGTGTCTTTTTGAGAAGTGATTTTGAGTTTACGCCACCATATCCAGCTGAACAGATTACTTTAGACACCTTTTGGAACTTTACTCTTATGCCGCAAGGAAAGAGATGGGTACGAAATTAATGTCATTCCAACTGATCGATCGACCACCAATAAAGATAAAAAAGAATAAAAATCCGCAAGCCATCAAAAATTACTCCATGAAGAGAAGAAAAGACTATCATATTCTGAGCTCAAAAAGAAGGCTTAAAATTGCTTTTGGGACTCGCCACTTCTTACCTTTGAACACACATATCCTTAAGGAGTTTTGAGCCCACGACCCCCCTAGTTTTTCTTGGCGACCCCTCAGGGGGTCGCGACCCACATATTGAAAAACACTGGCTAATACATCTGACTTTAATAGCTCGTCAAATGGGCTTGTGATTAAAATTTGAGTTATATTTCAGCGTAAGTTTATAAGAGCACTTGGCATACAGTCTAGTCTTACCTTAGTAAACGGATTTTATTCGATATATTTTCTTTGAATCCAAAAAACTTGCACTATAAAATGTTCAGATATGTGTGAAAGCTGTCAACTGAAATTAATAAATTTTCGCCAAGCCCACTTTTTGGGGCGTTTTTAAGTATAAACCAAATTTTTAATATAAAAAAGCAATCAACACTTGTATACCACTGACAAAAAATATGAACAAAAAACCGATGTTTTTGAAAAGGCGTTGATGCCACGCCCCTTTTTTAAGGAAATAGATTCTTAACTGACAAATACTAAACATAATTAAAGTAAATAAAAACTAAAATTTGACAACCAAGATTAGGGATTAGGCATCCAACTGGTTGCTATTGATTTTTGATAGTTTTTAGCCACCTTAAAAGCTTTCCAAACCTTTGCCTTAACCAATATAATTAGCAAAGGCTGAAGGATGGCATTCCCAAAAAAGTCTCGGTGTATCTCTCTGCGTATATTAATTTTAATGCATAGTTTAAAACACTGTAAAATAATCGCCGTAGACTCCTAAGATCTTTTAGAGATCTTAGGGGTCTTATGATCGAGACCGACAGGTGAAATGATTAAGCCATGTCCGTGCGTCTGGTAAAGGTTTGAGGGCAAACTTGGGACACGGCTTTTGCACAGGCAAAGTGTAAAAGTTGGTTAAATCCGTCAACAGCCGTGCCCACTACTGGCTTCAATGTGAGACAACCTATATTTTACATTTTTTTTCAAAATGCCGTTTGGTCAAGTAAGACAAGGCGCTGGCACTTCAATTTTGTTACTAAGCAATATTGGCCCAAAACCTTTAACAAGGCAAAAAATTGGACCGCCCACAATATCGACTATGCCCACTTTTAACATATCAGATCTTTAAAAACCCGATTTCTCGGAAAGTTGATTCCAAATCGTAAAAAAATTCTATGACAAATATTAAAGATATTACTATTTGTTAAGTTTGCCCCATACAAGCTTTTGAGCTCCGCCCACTTTTAGGGGGCGTTTTTTGAAAGAACTGTTTTTTCCAAAATAATTTTCGGTTTTAACGCATTTTGTCATGATTCTAACGAAATTACAATTAATTGATTTTTATTTTAAGCCCATGCCCACTTTTGGGGCGTGGGCTATACAAATAATATATGAATTCAAGCCAATAAATTTTAAGATTTGGTGTTTCATGGTATATATTGTCGGGTATATAGAAGTTCGTCACAGACAAACTCTTGTATTTACTCACTTGTTTTATTTATTTTTCAAAACTTCTTAAAAAAAGTATTAAAAAATATTAACTCCATTTTTCCATGAAACTTTAAACTAAAATTCAAACTTCAAACTTATTAAACCTTTATTTGCAGTTGAAAAACATTGCTCTCGTTGGGCTTTCTGACTACTTCCAGAGTCTTAAAGAACGTAAAATTTTGTCTTCCAACGTCTTACCGTTCAGAAGTTATAACGCGATTATAGACGGCCGGGCGGACTACATAGTGGTACCATAAGAAGTCCTTTTTCCATGTTTGGACGGACTGCTAAAAGCGCGGTTCTTTCCCATTTTCCTTTTTCTTGGGTTATTTCCGGAAGCCTGACCGGCGCAGTAGCGTTTTCGCTGTTAAAAATTATTTTTAATTTGACAAACATTTCCAAAATATTTGATTTGAATATTGATAAAATGTTTGCTGCAGTTCTTATCACACGAGCGTTACATTGAAAATCGTGCCGCACAAACTCTTTACGCAACGCGACCAATCCTCGTCTCAGAGTTTCTAAACTCGTATACCCCTTGACTTGATTGTAACCACTCCTACTCACGAGTTCTTGTAAAAAACTTTAACCTTTTCTTCGGTTGGAATTTATTGCAAAAAAGCTCAATAAATTAAAATTGATAAGCAATTCTGCCATATCGCCCTCATAAGCTTCTTTCCCTTTCCGTTTAAAAAAAATACATGAAAAATTCTTTCAAGACTTTACTTGCTTTAAACTCTCCTCCATTTAAGCTTCCTTCGCCCACCCTTGTACATTAATACACAACATAAAAAAAAAATCAAATTTAAACACATTTCTCCACCTGTCAGTGTTTCGTTAAAATGAAATTATATTAGAGAATGTACAAGTATCTATCTTCATCATAGTCAAATGCCAAGATTGCAACGTTTCCCTCAACCGTTTGCCACCCCCCTTGTGCAGAGTCGTTCCCAGCGGAAGCTCTATCCTGCTGCTAGAAGGTCTGCACTCTTATTGGAAAATGCCAGAGCCAACAACTTAATTCACTTTGTTGCCTTCGTACTTACTCGGAGTATGTGTTGTTGGTTGAGTTGTTGAACGAATCGTTGAACGGTGATGCAATTGTTGTCAGGATAAAGTCATTTGATGTACTGTCGTTTAATATTATTGATGGACTAGTTGATTCTATCATCTTTAGGATATTGCGACTATCTATGTGCTGGGGTTTTTCTTCTTTGTTTGGTTTCTTGTTTAGCTACGCATGGACAACTTGTCAGTCATTGTTTCTCTTGTGGTACCGTCTAGGTTCGAGGGATTTGCGTTGATGATGGATTGAAGGTCGAATCAATCACCTTGGGAACATTTTACCATTCGACATTGTTGGGGGTTGCTTCCCTCTGTGTGTCATGCTGAAACGAAACAAAAAATTCCATAATTGAGACTTTTTGAAATTGCATTGTAACTTGCGAAAAATAAACAGTGTCGACATTCTTAAGCATAGTAAAAAAAAGGATTTTGTATGCCATACACAGAGTAAGAGATTATGATTTAAAATTTGTGCCACGTTCACTCCGTACGTACCTCTGACCTTTTTCGCTTGATTTGCTGCTCGGGCCAGGAAAAAAAAATCATAATTAACAAACTTTGAAATTCATTCCGAGCACAAAGATGTCCGTCAGGATCAACACCTTCGTAAAACAAAGTTAACACGTCTGGCTTATTAATACAGGCGGAGCTCCCCTGTGAGAACATCCTTTGCACATTCAGCCAACAACATAAAAACGAAGGAAAAAAAAAGTCGTCCTTTGTAAGGGTTAACGCAGCTATTAATTGATGCTGCAAATACTTTGCCAGTTAACTTGGCCCTGTTCTAATTTGTTCTTTCGCACTTTTGTGTTCATCGTTAACCAAAATACGTTCAGCTTAATTAGTCCGCAAAGTTTTCCGCCCCAAGAAGGTGCGGAATGATTCAGTCAAATGCTCGAGAATTTCTTTTCTTAATTTCCATTTCCATTTAAAGATATTTAATGGCCATTAAATTTGATGAATGTGTTTCCCTTCTGGAAACGATTTCCGCAGGTATTTTTCACAATCACTTTCCTTTCAAATGAGCCTAAAATACCGTCCAACTCATACCGACTTTCCATACCAATTTACACCATTTATGAGGAGAAAAGAAAATGCTGAAAAAATATTCTCTCGAATAATATTAGCATTGTTTCGGGCTCCTAGCGGAAGTAATAAAGCAACGAACCGCCTTAAGACCCGACATTATTATATTTGAAATTTGTTTTTCTTTCATTTCGAATTGTGTGGTTTTGTTCGTTTTTTTTTTTTACCGCGACAGGTTTTGAATATATTCAGTGCTCCAGCACGTACCAATGCATATATAGTTAGGCAAACACCTTAGAGGGGAATTCAAAACAGGAATCGCGTAGTATCCTTCGCAGTTGTGTACTCAACTCGGATGGGTTTTTTCCATACCATTGGGGCCAATATCGAACCACGGAGCTTAATTGATTTCAATTTGCATCTTCCGCTTGCGGTGTTGTAGCGGAACCTGAACCTTGTGGGCCGGGAACACATGTAAATTTACATGTGTGTATTCCTGGAAAAAATATTCAATGACATTCAAGGGAATCGTGCGAAATAATTATTGTTTGGCAAGTGGAATTCAAGTGAAAACGTTTCGTAAATTGATCTGTGGTGGTAGTTTCATGAAAGAGAAGCCCCTAGTTCATTACCAAGCTTGGGGAAGCATAAAGATTAATGATTAAAATTGTGTGAAGTGGATTAAACGTTAATTGCCTTGAGGTAATTCTTCTGAAGAGTGTAATGTGTGTTTGTAAGTACATTTACAACATCTTGATACCTTGTGATAAAAAATTCTTTTTGATCTTGTCATTTAAAGGACTTGAAAATGGAGGAAGATGAGTTCCACAGAGTTCTATTTCTGGAAAGGGGCAATGGGAAGCCAAACTTGTATGCGGCTCCACCTGCATTGTTGCTGTGAAAACTCGATTTCTATGATTTCTTGGTTAGATCTTTTTCTGGATAGCCTGTCCTGAGCAGGGTAGGAGACTACAGCACCTTTAGACTCCGAGATCAGAAGGGCAGCAGACAGCGGCTACCGATTGGTACACTTTGCCGCCACTTGCAGTAGGTACGTGACATGTGCGGGCTTCCTCGAAAAAGGTTCTAAAATCTCATTATCTTGAGATGCACGTAGAAGCCACTTATTTAAACGACCATTATGTTGATCGACTTCATTTGGATGTGATAATATCCAGAGATGCAAAGTCGAATTTGAAAATTTCCTGGTGTCAACATCCACATCAATCACCAGAAAAAAAAATTATTTATGAAATACTCTTCTAGTACTTTACTATTGCTCTTCTCCGTAAAGGCATAACACTTGCGGGGGTAAGCCTTGGTGTTTCTGTGCAGAGATGTCATGTTCCGTACTGGCTCATCAGCATTTGCGTGTTGGATGGAGAATTACTTTTCTGTTCTCTTTCTATCTTTTCTACCCTCAAAATCTTCCACTCTCTTAAGGGTAGTCATAACCTCTTGATCGGGAGTTAATTAAAGAAAATATATACGCATAGGGCCCCACAAACACAAACGATTCCTGGTCAAGAGCCTATTCGCAGTCTCCAAGCGCAAGGACTTAAGATAACAGGGGAATAAAGACTCTATATAAAAAAGCAATGCATGCCGTATGAATTTTTAGGAACAAGTTCCCGTACGCTTTTTTATATTCCGAGAGAGTAATCTTTTTACAGATTCTCGAAGAAACACTGTGACAGAGTGACAAGAAAGGATGAAAACGCAGCACGAGCTGATGAACTAATCGACCCAACTAGGGATTAATATTAACAAGCTGTACAGCAACAAGACTGCCTTTCCTTAACAACTGTTGACAATGTATACTGCTAGGGATCCTGTACCTGATCGCTTGGAAACGTATAGGAGGACGAAATAAGTACAAATACGAAGGTCTATCGACCACCAGCTCACCCAAAAGACCACCCGCGGATTAGTTCATGTCGACGAGGTTTTAAAAAGGACTGGCTACGACCCAAAGTAGGGGTTGATTGGGGTAAAATTGGACCCAATGAAGTCATACATACGATCAAGATCGTCTTCCACCAGTCTATATCCTGGCGGGAAATAACAAGATGCAATGTTATAATCTAAGCAGTCAATTTTTACAGAAACTGAACTGATCTGCATAGAGTCTAGCGTCAACTTCTGTGTTCTTGAAGTGCTTTATGCAGTTCTTAATGTAGAGGGAGGATCCTCCTCTCGATTTTTGCGAAGGGTGATGTGCGTGATAGTCATTGTAACCTTTAAGTTTGGGTGTAGACCCGTTTTTAAGGTGAGTTTCCGTAATCATGCAAATATCAATATTGTTTTTCCGTAGAAATACTTCTAGTTCGTCTATTTTATTCAGAAGGCCGTTTGCATTCCATGTTAGTATTTTAAATAACTGCTTCATATTCATATTCTCCTGTAATTTTTTCGAGGCTTAAACTCGAGCTTGCTCAGTTTGTCAAATATAACTTTGTTGATTTTAGTCTGATCCTCAAGTTTCTCCAAGATTACAGCGAGGATCTGAGACACTGCATCTGTTGTGGGCGATCTTGCCTTGTTTTCGTGCCGCAACCTGTGCGTATGATTTCGGTCCGACCAGTGGTGGTTTCTCCGCTGCACTTGAACTGGCGCCGCTCTTTTGTGGAGCTTTTACGCCTTTTGTCGACGCCTCCTTTGCCAATCTTCCACTTTTGATCGGCTTTGGCGTCTTTGGAGTCTTTGGCTTAGGAGTTTCAGCAGGTTTTGGGCGTCCTAGGCTTTGATTCTGACCTCTAGTATTTTCCCTAAGAGGTTTTCGTCCCTTTTGCGCTCTGTTGACAGAGTGTTTTCCGGCACATTTCACGCAACGTGGTTCTTTTTGGCAGTAGGCACTTGTGTGCCTGAATTCTTGGCATCGCTTACACTGTGGTATCAGTCTATTGCCCTTTCGCATGGGTTCGATTTTAATCCTGATGTTAAGTATCATTTTTATTTTATTTATTTATTTTTTTTTTTTATAATTTACTCGCGAATAAAGGGATTGGCTACCCTTCTAATGTTACACATCTCACGAGCGGAAAGGATTAGAAAAAGAGGAAAAGGAGGAGAGGTACCGATGCACTCTTGTTTTGAACAGTTGCGGGTTGTAATGTGACGGAAAGACTGAACGTGGGAGAAAATTCCACATTCGCGTTGAGCGGCTTATGAAGGAACTTCTAAACTTGACTGTATGTCCGAAAGTGGGCTCGAGGGTAAACTGATGTGCATTCGATCTTTGGCGAGTATCACGGTTGAAAGTCTTAAGGGGCGGAATGCAATTGGCTATTTCGATGGAACACTGTTTGTGGAAAAAGCGATAGAACAGTGAAAGGCAAGAGACATTGCGTCGATGTTCTAATGAGTCAATTGACGGCGCAATATTTCTGTCTCCAAATAGTTTTATCGCCCGTTTTTGTATACTGTCTAGCAGGTGCAATGCTGTTATAAATATCGTTTATGCTCTCAGTTCTTTCAAAGGAGAGCATAAAAATTGGAAGGCCGCGTCTGATCACAGTGTCTCTTTCTCCTTCCTGCGTTGCTTTTCCTTTTTAATGATATTGACGGCATCAATAATTTTAAGGCCTTTAGTTTTTAGGTCATTTACAACGTCTTCTTTTGTGCATGATGGGTGGAGCCCCCTTACAATGACTCGCACTGGTTTTTCGTACTTATTTTGATAAGTATACCACTCGATTCTTTCTGCATTCAGTTTAAGGGACAGTGCGCGATAGGAATCGGCGTTGTCAACATTTACTTTCCACACGTTATTTCGGTGCGAGGTAAGCTTATAGTTTTCTGCTCTCACCGTGTTTGCAAGAAGGTTGCGCAATCTCCCAAAGTCTGCTATCCCGACGATGTTTATTGCGGGAGGTGGACGAATTTTCGCTTCTGGTTTAGCCTTGTTTGAGACAGAGGGCTTATCTTCTTTTTGTATTACTTCGGGAGAGGAATTCGCCTTTCGCTTCTTGCTAGACCTTTTCCTTAAGACTGAATCGGTCTCAAGTGCAAGTTCGTCCTCGTCCGTGAAGTATTCGACTGCTGGTCGGTTCGGTGTTACACACTCTTTCGTTTCCTCACAGTCTTTCGTTAAACGAGTATTTTTCATATCCTCGTTTTCTTTTCGCAGAGAGTCAACTTCCATTTTAAGATCGTGGAAGAGTCGCTCCATTTCAGTAAGCTTAGCTCGGAGTTCATTATTCTCCTTTTCTAAGCTCTTAATTTTCACAGAGTCCTGGCTTACCGGTGGACTGCTTTTTCCGGATATGTTCGATCTAGGTGGTGGTGATCGATTTAGTTTTGTCCTTTTCTCAAAAGGATTTATAAGCAATAAAAGGCTCTCCCCAGAATCCGTAGAGCCTGCGTCCGAAGAGGGTGGATTTTCCAGCATAGCTGGGCTGCCACCTGGGGTAATCAAATCTGTCGTTTTGTTCGTTGCCATTTTTTTTTTTAAATTGTCGTTTTTATGAGAAATAGGTAAGTCAATTCTATTTTAATTTTTAAATACAGCCGCTCCTTTGGAAACAGACGCCGACCAGTGAGCCGCACAATGTGTGACAGACGCTTCTGGATTTTAATTTAACCTTCAGATTCATCTATAAGTTAAAACCTTACTGCCAAAAGTTGCCCCAAATGGAGCAGCATCGACAGCATCCGTTGAAACATTAAAGAATATTTCTTCCGGTGGATTTTAGTCGGCTCTTACGACAGGCATACCTTACCTCAAGGCTATTCTAACCCCGACCTTGCAGGGTTAGGTAGGTTTTTTAGTGAGTAAGAATCTCACACTACTATGAGCACGCGCGTTCGATTCTCATAGTGCCTATGAAGGTTTTTACCTACCCACGGAAAAAAAAAAAAAAAAAAAAAAAACTAGGCAGCTCCTACAGAAGTCGTTTGAGAAAAGACTTAGTCTTTTTGTGTGAAGACCTAATAGGCAGTGTCCGGTGATAATTCCCACTGCAGTGTGAATTTTGGATCTCTTTAAGGAGATCAAGCTATCTGATCTTTTTGGATCAGGCCAGATTTGCTTGGAGGTTAAACAAGTGGTGCCTCTCCTCCATCTGGCGTTAGTTTCTTGTGTGCTGTGATTTTTGAGCTGTAATTTGAAGGTTGCCTGTGCTGGGTGCCAGGTCATGATGTCTTTATGACCTGGCACCCAGCACAGGCGGATGTGGAACTGTTCGGACACCTCATCAAGAGATTTACGACAGTTTAAAACTAATTTAGAGTTTATAGAGATTGATGTCAGGGATTTGATGGCAGCCTGGCTATCCGTAAATATACAGATATCGCGGGCGGATATCACTTTTCACTTTAGCCAGGACAGGGCTTCACTAATTGCCATTATTTCTGCTTGGAAGACGCTACATTGGTTGGGTAGGTGAAGGGATTTATTTAAGTTAAGGCACTCAGAGAATACACCACTTCCTACGCCGGCTTCCGTCTTGGATCCGTCTGTGTAAAAGTGTATGGCGTTACCAAAGGGTATATTACCGCCGTACCACAGGTCTCTGTTCGGAATCCGGGTTTCAAAGCTTTCCTCTAAGAAGTATGAAGGTGAAATATAATTCAGGTTCGTGGAGGTGAGATGCTGTTCGTTTAGAATATGGGCATGTCCGTAAACGTAATCACGCCATTGGGAGCATGCTTTAAGTCAAATTGCGCAGTTGGTAGCTGTGTAGGGGTGTATGTGCTTATGACACCTCGGCCCTACTGTACTACCCCCAACTTCACTAATTGACTTCGACCCGTCACTGTAAGTATACCACTTTTGGGCATCATCATTTAGGCAATGTCCATTGCTTGTCCTTTGCTCTATTTTCGGGATTATAATTTTGTAGTTTTTGCTAAAGCTTATTATAGGTTCTCTAAACTTACTGAATTGTGTCAGTTCCCTGACCAGATCCACTTCATTAACATCTCTAGCTGCCCTTGTAAATTTCCTACTCGCCTACTTTTAGGGGACGTTTTTAGAAAAAAATTCTCTTTTTTTTTCTTATGTTTCCGCTTTCAACATATTTAACAATTATTTTTTGAATCTTTTTTTAACTAACGAAAATAATTTTTTTCTTAGCCCACACCTGTTTTTGGGGGCGTGAACCGTACAAAAATAATTGACTGAAATGTACGAATTGAGGCCAAAACCTTTAAGTTTTAGTGTTGCTGGTTTAATAGGGTAAATAGGGTATTTTGAAATACGTTGGTGCAGTGGCATAGTGGTCGGTGTTTGTGCCTTTTACGCGGGAGGTTTGGGTTCTAATCCTACCATCGTTACTTAAAAAAAAGACTCGTTCTTTTGCACGGTGCCCACCTCCGCGAGGGTCTGACAAACCCTCCGAGAGTAACATTCGTTTTAATTTTTTTTTTTACTGGTTAGTACTTACTGAGGAAAAATGCTAAAGCGTTTATTCAAACCCAAGCACAATCTACTGGTACAACGACCTCGCTTACAGGTGTGAAACAAAAATTGGACTAAATTAAACATCACTCAAGTTATATGAGGAAAACTGTAAAGTGGACCAAGGTTCAACATTTCCCCTTTAGTCGAAATCATATGCAAAAACTAAAACGTTAAAAAAAAACAAAACTGTATACACATATGTACGAACGCATACAACTCCTAACTACAGGAATAACTTTTAACTATTTAAGAATTTTTAACTATTCAATCTAAAATCTCAAATGAAATATAACACTATAATTTCCCACAACCGACAAAATGTTTTCTCATTGAAGCAGAATTCTTATATCAAATAGATGTTTCTATATTTTGTAGGTTCTTAGGTCTTTTATTAATTAACATTAAAGTCATAGTTTTATATGAACCTATTTTCGCGGAAAATATATTGCAAACAAAATCAAATTTTTGGCACCTACGGCTTGACATTTAATTTTATGCGTCATACGAAAAAGGTGGGTAAATTTAGCTCTATTTTCGCCCCTCATAGCTAACGTCTGGGGTAGGACGGTGAGTCTCGCTTCGCCAGTGTGTTGCAATAGTGGGATGCAAAGAAAACATTTTATCGAATTGTTACCATGACGAATCGTTATTCCAAAAAAAACCGCAAGGATGTGACTGTCTAAATTTATTTATAGCCTGGCTTTTACATATTTTTAAACAAACAAACAAACCTATATGGACTTTTGCAGCTTTAATGAATTTGTTGACTGATAACCTCTGTGGTTAAATGCTATGCCTCGATAAGTTGCGAAAATCCCACAGGTCAGCGCAATGTCAGTTTAAAAACAGTTTAAAAATGTTATTTCAACATTTACGGCAATGATTTCGATTGCGAATGGAATTTGTTTATTCATGAAAATGACATGCGGTTTTTGGATGGCCGACGCTGTGCGGACATATCTGCAAAACTAATTAGGGTTTTTAACAATGTGTTCGCAGAAAAAAAACGCATTGAAGCGGGATATCGAACAATGTGAGTGCTTTTGATTTGTCCCCCAATTAATTGAAACTGATAATGATAACCATAAAATCCATCATTTATTAACAGATCAGAAAGAAAACCTAAATGAATGCTTTTAATAATTAGATTTGTACAACTGAAATGATTGCACTTCGTCGAAATCTGCCAAGAATTCTTCTTTAGAGAGTGATTCAATATATTTTTTAATCAATCGAAATATTCTTAGAAAATAAATTTTAGTCTTAATTTGGATATGCGTATATATTGACTTTGAATTTAGTATCCTATTTTGGAAGAACAATTTTATTTACATTTTCACACTTGATCAATCACGCTGTCCTAGTAGTTACACGATTTCATGTCTTACAAATTTAGTTCGTGAAAACTGTCTGGTTTTTGTGCATACAGATTTGCGCATACATTTGATAATCCTTTTGTTAACTAGACGCCGATTTTCACTGATATCACTTTAAACCGATGATTAAGAGTTCGTTTTATATAATATCATCAAACACTTACTGTAGAAGATCAGAATATTCCTTAAATTAGTTTAGTCTCGATTAATCAGTACCAACCAGTATGTAAGTAATTGTAAGTATGAAAGCAATTCCACTTAAACTGGTAAATGTTTATTCCATATGTCCACATTCCCCATGGAGTTAAGTCGGGTTATATGGTGCAGCGGATGGAATGGCACCCTTTAAGTTTTTTTTTAAGTATTTGGATAATGACACAATATTCAAACTTCGCGTGTAAATCTACAGGTGAACAGGAGCTAGTCAAAAAAAATTATTCCCATCGAATCCATGTTCTTTGTATTTTATATTTTTCGACTGGTGGTCCTGCATAAATGTGCCTTAGAATCATGTTGAGGCTAAACAAAAACTCTGGCTTCATTGAGATCATTCGGGTTATAAACTAAAGCAGGAAATGGCGTAATTTTGTAAAGGTATGTGGGGGTCCATTTTATCCTCCATGTGTTTTACATGAATTTAATACAAGTTCTATCATTAAGTTTCACGTTCAGAAAAATAAAAGAAACACCCCGAATGTTCAGTCCGTTAAGGCTTTTAAAACTCAAATAAAGGCTGTAAGTCCTGATTTACTAAGGTGTTCTTGATTGTTTGGCAAAGAAACTGGGGATCAGATACTCAGAAAAATTACATACATAAAATATTTTGCCAAAAAAACTTGCGATGATTGACGACATAAACTTACAGGTCTTAAGAGACTAAACGTAACGAAGCAAACAGCTCTGACTTCACGAACACAACAAAACATGGAGCATAATAAATTGAAGCACCTTCGAAGACAGAGCACAGAGAAAGCAAAAAAGGTCAGCATACACATATGATGTACATATGAAATCTTCATCATATGTGTATGCTCTCAATCATCTGTACATATGAAATCTTCTTTCACTAAATTTGAAAAAAGTTTTAATCCTGATAAAGAAATCTGATGGCCCAGTCCAGAGATCGTAGGCAAAAATATTCTTTTGAGAACGTCTACTGCCAAAACCAAAGCCAAAGCCTCTACAGCTTAAGCAAGATTAATATGAATTATGCGTCATTATCATTCATACGGCATAGGAGAGCATATCACCCGCCTTTTCTGGGAATTAATCGGGAAAGCTTTCCTGGAACTCTGTCAATGCGGCGCCTTAAAAAGGAGCCTATAGGATTGAGCTACAGGAATGTCCCTTATCGTACCTTTTCGATTTGATAAGATGAAGATGTTGTTTCTTCAGTTTACAATGGCCGCTGACAATAATTCTAGCTATGATTTTTTATTTAGCCCCGTCCATGTTGGTCGATGGTATTAGACAACCTGGGGAAGAAACCTAGGATGGTTTTTTCGGACCAAGTTTTCCTAGTGAATTAAGCCAAATTTCATTGGATTTGATTCTAGCCAGGCTTAAAGAAAAGCTCTTGCAGAGTCTTTTACTAAAAATTGGGTGGTTTCACTGAATAAAAGTAGAGAGTCTTCTGATTTATTGCCATAAAAGCCAATTTGGGCTGGTATATTCCTATATCCTGTGAAGGATGATTAGATTGTTCCTAGCTAGTGGTTGGATGGCAATGAATATTTCCAAATGGAGAGGCCTAACTGCTTGAGGTGGTTCAGGGCCAATTTCTCAACCATATAATATTCTGTGTGTGTGATAGAGGTAGGATTTGAACCCAGATCTCCCACGTAGAGGACACACGAACTTTCCTACAAGCCACGGCAAATCAAGAATATTTCCAGAACAAGATTTGCTGTCCGAGAAATTTAATATTGTTCTTCCTCATATGTTGGATCTTCTTCTTAACAAAGAAATAAACGGCAAGGACTTTAGTCTGGAAAACGGATAAGCTTTTGCCAATGCTAACTGAAAAGTCTGCTTGAGACTGTTCTTCATGAATTCTACACCTGATCCCTGTCTCAATTATAGAACCGTCTTCGCACCAGACAATTCCAAAATATGATGGAGCTAGTTTGAATTTTTCGCATTCATCTCCTAGAGGGATTTTTATGAAGGACTTTTTTCCGCAAGCCATTATCTGAAAAAATACCATCGAGAGGCATGCTGCGGTGGCAACCAGATTCAAAGGTGTAAAGTAGAGGTAAGTGACCGCCTTTGTAGGATTGGAAGTCTATATTATTCGAATGCGGCAATGGCGGTGAATGTTTGTCTTGGTTCAATTAGCTGATGGGTTTGTGAATAGGTGTAAGTCCCGGGATGGCATTAATCGCTTCGTTATACCTAGAACGAAGACAACCCATGTAAATCACAGCAAACTTCAGTCTTTTTGCACAAGACCAGTGCGTGGCATAATAACGTGCCTGTATAACCAGTATATCATCTGCAGCCTTTGGACCGAATTGTTACCGCAGAATCGACGACGAATCCACAATGATCTGATGCCCTTTTGTAGTATGCGTTCTATCTCTGGGTTGCATGACAGTTTGCTGCCGACGACTATCAATATTTGGTTTCAATTGAGAATTCTATGTTTTTATACCCCATCCCATAGGTTAGGAGGTATATTAAGTTTGTCACATAGTTTGTAACACGGTGAAATAATAATGGTAGACCCCCAAGACACACATATATCACATATTTTTAGGCCTCAAATTTTGAGCTGGGATGCTGAAACTTTGTACGTAAGGTCCACGTCATGCGAAGCAGTACAAGTGTAAAAATTTTTGAAATCCGCTCAAAGACACGCCCACAATCGGTCTAAGTGTGCAACTACCTTCAGAGTTTTCAAAACTGTAAGACGTTCTAAAAGGCTGAAATTTGACATTTAGCATCTCCTAATGAATGTAAGACACAAAAAAGACAAATTTAATTGGTAAAACTCCTCTAGTGGGCGTGGCATCTATTTTAAGGGTCAATTTTCAAATGCATTTTACTCAATATTTTTGTTCAAATTTAAAAAAATTTTCTTAATATTTTCTTAATATTTATTAGTATCTAGAAAATGCTTAGTTCCACATTTTGTTTATACAAGACTTTGGGCCACGTCCACATTTGGAGGCAGAATTGAAGAAAAACCTAAAATTTTCCAGAAAAACCTCATTTCGACTGGCCTTGAGCCTAATTAGAAGGGACAATAGTCGTCTTTGCAGGGCTAACACGAGGGCCTTCTTTGTAACGCCGCGCCGTCTCTAGATAAGAGGGACAAGATTGCTTTCAATAGTTTTTATTTCCTATGCATTCTCAGCCTAAATTGTTCTTTTGATACACGCGTATGAAAGCGAAAGTGTCTACAACTTAGGCCAAAGTAATGTGCCATGCACATGGCGTGTACCACATTACCCGCCCCTGGAGGGATATGTTCTATTTCAATTGCTATTTTTTTTATATTAATGACTAAATTGAAATTTTCGTCCCTCAAACGTAGGTATACACAAAAAGGATGTTTTGTGTAAATGATGTTTTTTAGTTTTTGAAATAAAAAACTATAGTCTTAATTGGTTAAATTTTGGGATCAGGCTCTCTGAGTCCCGCCTGGGGATTGCGCCGGAGTCTCCTGAGTTGGTGGCGGAGGATCGAGAACGTAGAAAGACCATTTGGCCACCCTCGCTCCGCGATCCTTTTAAAGGATAAGCGGCTTTCGAAAATGATGATGATGATGATGATGGTTAAATTTCACGATCGGCAACGATTATGTTGGTTGGCTTATTGTTGCCATTCTTAATTCAACACTGTCAGTGACAAAAAATATTTTGTAGTCAGTGATTAGTTTAAGCGGCTTTTTCTAGCGACTTTTGGATTCAAAAATTTGTGAGGTTCGAATCATAATTAATGACACGCAAATAACATTTTAACCTATCTTTCCGCGCATTCGCAATATTGCAAACTTAGGATAAAAATGCTCACTAATTTTTGTAAGCCTTAAAATTTGGAATACAACACGACAGAAAATCTTGTGACAGATTCAGCGCACGAATTATAATTTCCCCTGCAGGGTTGGCAAAATTTTTGTAAAAAAAGCTACTGCACAAATTATTTACGAAAAAGCGATTTTTGAATTTTTTTCTATATTTGTATCTTATTATTTTTAATTATTTATTTTATATATTATTTTAATTTTTATTTTATTTTAACTTTTATTTTTATTTTTTTTTTATTAATTTTTATTTTTATTTAATATTACTTTTTCTACAACTGTTTTTCCTGGCGACCTTTCTACCTGCTATTTTTCATCTTCAGAATTTTAGTCAATACTACGAATTTTGAGGGTTGGTCAGGCAACTTTTTTTTGCTGCATGCACGCTCTCGCCGAAGCGAAGCCCTTAAGTTGTGGCCTTTACCATTCCTTGTCTAGCGACTTTTTATTTTGGTTGTCAGGGAGTAAGTCAATTATGATATTTTTTAAATAGACTAGCGATTTAAGAAAACCTCACAAGAAACAGCCTTTCAGCTTCAAATCGATCTTGGCGGCCAATTCACAAATTCTTCGCGCGATATAACACTTCCCGAATATTCCTTGTTCAAAGTATTCAGCGTAGCAAGTACTGTGAGGCACGTTACGCCGGCCAGTCAAACCCACATGTCGCCGTCGTTACTGTTCATATAATCCATTTTGGGCTAAGAGATTGGCCGCCATCGATCGATAGATAGCACTCGCCACTTAAGTATGATGTGTGAACCAATGAAGCCAAAATTTATGGCTTAAATAAGAATCGAGACTCGATCTAAAAAAGATGATAAAGTTTGTCTCCGGATCAAATTGAGTGCCTAAATAGCGAACTTCTTAAAACGTTGGCATTAGTTTGCACCGAAATCAGTTACGCTCGCCTTCTTTTTGTCGAAACCGGTAGGCCCCTCTTAAGATTTTGTGAATAAGTCCACTTAGTCATGTTAGGTGGGATATGTTAGGTAGGATGATGTGGCTGTTCCTGGCCCAATCGAGACACGCTTAGACCATAACACTGAAGCAGATAAAGATGGCGAAAAAATCTTAACAAGCAAAAAGTGTAGTACAAGTAGCAAATGGTAAAAAGATGATCCCTCATTTTCCTTTCCAACACTCGGTTGTAATGAGCTCCCAGCTATCAAGTCCTTAAGACAAGGCTTCGATCTGCATGCCACCTTGACAGAAAGATGCTCAGGGCTATAAGTTTAACCCTGAGCTTAATTTTGAGCTGCTAACTTCAACATTCGTGGGGTGCCGTGGCGTAGTGGTTAGTGTGTGTGCTTACTACGCCGGAGGCCTGGGTTCGAATCCTGCCATCGTCACCTGAAAAAAAAAAGACTTGTTCTTTTTCACGGTCCCCACCTCCGCAAGGGTCTGACAAGCCCTCCGAGAGTATCATTTGTCTTGAAAAACTTCTCAAAGTGCCGTCAGATTTATATAAATGCCACCGTGCCACTCCATGTAATAATTTGCGAGCACTTGTGTTGCACATCAGCAAAGTTAAAACACTTCCCTGCCATTATCCTCACATTTCCCCTTGTTATCATAATGCATTGCTCTGCAGTTCCAAGGAAACTCTTGCGCAGTTTTATATTCAAGGCCAATAAATACAATATTAAACTTTTCGGAAGAAACGTCGCTAAATAAGGTGAAAATTGCTTTAGGAATGAGTGACTCTTAAACATTTTGTTATTTTCTCAACAAGGCTTTTGAGATAAAATTGCTATAGCAACCACTCAAGTTCGCATGTCCTTAAATTATGTGCATTTGTAAATAGAAGAAACTTGACTGCCTTTCTGGATCTTAGGCATACAGGAGGGTAAAATTTAGTCACAAAGAAAATTTGCATACTTCACTAGAGACGTTGCATTTAATGGGTGAAACAGAACCGAAGTAAAAGGACTTGTATTTGCGCTCGTAAAATTATGAAAACATTTTTTTTTATTCAAGAAAATGTTCAAAGTAAGTTTCTTGTGCACATAAAGCCATGAAAAAGTTCTGGTGATAAAATATTTTGTTTTAATTGTTATTTTAGGATCAAACGTGCGAGTTTAAATCAAAGGGACCAAAATACTTCTGCTGCAAACAGTCGTAAGCGATGTCGCCAAAATTCCCGATGCCAAAAGCTAGCAAAAATGCTGACGGTTCAATACAAAGAAAAGTAGAATTAAAGAAGTAAAACCAAGCTAAAATCCAACATTAAGGTTATTATAATTTAGTTCTGTAATTTAACCTCCGTAACGTAACCTCCGCGAGGGTCTGACAAGCCCTCCGAGAGTATCATTTGTCTTGAAAAACTTCTCAAAGTGCCGTTCGGATTCGGCAAAAAATTGTAGGTCCCTTTGTATGAAAAGAAATGAACACACCAGCATACATTGTTGAGAAGTTGGCCCTGGTTCATCTCGAGCTGTTGCGCCACTCTATTTTTTTTAATTTAAAAAAAAAATAGTAAAGAAGCAGAAAAGATTATAAAAGATAGAAGCAAAAGAGCGAGAAGAAGAAAAAAGAAAGTCAAATGAAGGATGTACCTAATATTAAGCTTACTTACTAATTAGTAAAAAAAGATCATTTATGAACAAGGGACTAAATGATTTTTTTCCCATTGTTCCCTAACCCCTGCAAAAAAGGGGATCGGACCCAGAAAGCAACCCTGTGGTATACCCTCAATTATATTTCTAAGGTCTGAACATTTGATATTGACCACAATACGCTGTATTTAATTTTTGAAATAGTTTTCGATGAGGAGTGCTGCACTAGCAGTGGACCCAAACAAGTAATTAAGGTTTCTACTTAGAAGCTGATGTTGACTCTGTCAAAGTCCTAGGGGCTTGGGGTAATCGAGAACTTAGAGAATCGTCAAAGAATCCTTATCGTACTCAATTCTAGTGTCATCTAATAAATTTTAATCACAACTCGACCTGTTCCAAAAAGAATTTTCTTCAAACTTTAGACTGAATTAGACTTTAGAATATAACTTGGGCGGTGAACACCGTTTAAAAAGGCTGAGACTTCTTAGGGACTGGTGTGAGCCTGAAAATGACAAACAATTTGATCAACCAAGAAAACTTGCTCCCTAAGAGAAGGAAATTGTGCAAAAATGAATTGATGAGTGGCTTAGAATGGGCCTTAAAGGGCCAAGTAGCACAAAGAATTTCGCCAGAATTGTAAAGATCTATCAAAGTCATCAAAGACCTGCTTGAGTATATCTCCAAGCTCTCGTATTTGTCGCTTGTGATCTGCCTCGTTTAAAGTATATATCTTTAAGGGCCGGTTTTTCGGTGCCGAGTTAAGCCCAGCTTAAATTAAGATCTGTTAATCCCGTAACAAAATGATTCTGAAGCTAACCCAACGATCAGTTTTTCATTGCAGAGTTAACTCCGTAAACAAGGTTGTCAAAATCTTCAGCTCTCGAAACTATGGCCTCTCCCAACTCTCACTTCACAAAGAAAAACCCAGAAAAAAAAGTTAAACTTATTCCCAGATGTCATTTTTCACAGAATCACGCAAATCATTTGTCATTCCACACAGAAAAAACATTCAAAGGAGTTCATACTGTTCTCCAGAGTTGATCCGAGACTAACTCACCAAAATTGGCGAGTTAAGCCGAGATTGATCCCCACATACAAGTTCACAAAAAAACTTATTCCTGGGGTTAATCTCAGTTTAACTCAGAAACTCGGATGATCTCGCTCTGGATGAAATATAAAAAAAAGAATAGCAATACGCTACCGCGCAAGTTTTGTTACTTCTTTGCTCTTAAATCCTTGTAAATCTTACTATTGCTTGAAATGAAATGAAACGTCTGTGTCTTCTTTTCAATCATCTCCTAGGGTACAACCCCCTAAACCGGAAGTTGTATGCAGATGCCCGAGACGGCTTTAGCTCCTGCCTGTACAAAAGCAGTACATTTATACAATTAGTTTTTATTGATGCTTCTTTTTAAAATCAATACAATTTTTGTGTAAAGCCCTATGTCATCTTATAGCTATGAGCTATGACTAATATAATGTCTGAGTAAAGGAATAAAAAAATTGAATTTTTAACAATTTAATCTATTTTACGAAAATAGAAAATATTAACAATTGGCTATGTGTGTGTATATACCTGAAGTAGTTCACTTAAGCTTGCAACCTGCTTCATATTATAATCATAATGGACAAGAGCAGAGTTAGTCGTTAGAAAAAAAAAATCTATAAGCTACAGGAAAAAGAAAAAGTTGTTGTCGCAAATTGGCCGGGGATGCTTTTTCGTAAAAGGAAACGGAAAGGTTTCGATTTTCATTTGGTCTTAGCATGGGTAATATTTCGGATTTAAAAGGTTAAATGGTGAAAGGTAGTAGTGCTCCTCTGCTTATTCGTTGAAATTTGTGTCCATTAAATATCTAACTCATCTGTGGGGTGCCGTGGCGTAGTGGTTAGTGTGTGTGCTTACTACGCCGGAGGCCTGGGTTCGAATCCTGACATTGTCACCTGAAAAAAAAGACTTGTTCTTTTTCACGGTCCCCACCTCCGCGAGGGTTTGACAAACCCTCCGAGAGTATCGATTGTCTTGAAAAACTTCTCAAGTTGCCGTTCGGATTCGGCAAAAAATTGTAGGTCCCTTTGTATGTAAAAGAAATCAACACACCAGCATGCATTGTTGAGAAGTTGGCCCTGGTTCACCTCGAGCTGTTGCGCCACCCTATTTATTTATTTATTTATAAATATCTAACCAGCGGGTTAGGATATTCACGTGAACGTTCGAGTTTTTAAAAAAAAAGTTCGGTTTGGTACGCCATTAAAGGTTTGATTTTGTTGTCGGTATATAGTGTTTGTCGGAAAACCATTCCTTGTCCGGTCTCCTAAATTTGCCGCAGCAGAATCTTAAGATTTTCCTCTCAAAAATCTGAAGCTCTTCGGCTGCAGTGGGTGAAATCGTAAGCCAGGTACAAAATCCGTAAGTCAATATTGGTCTCACCAAAGTCTTATACATTAACAGCTTAGGATTTGGCTTTATTTGTATGAAATTAAGCATTGGCTTAAGAAGGGCCGTGACCATTTTTGCCTTTTTTAACGTTTCTCGGGCATGCTTATTGAAGCAAAGTCTTTTATGAAAAGTGATAGCAAGATATTTGACATCTTCTCGAAGGGGAATATCACGTCCATATATTTTAAGCCTTAGAGACTTCCTGTCTCGTACTGTAAGATAATGACCCTTTTGTTGATTTTTAATTTCCATGGAGTCATCTGCGTATAGGGTAACACTAGGATCACCTTGTATTGTGTTGTGGAAAGGAAAGTCATGAACGTATATATTAAACAGGATTGGTCCTAGTATCGATCCTTGGGCCACACCAGACAGGATTGGGAAACAGTTGAAGTACTCAGAGCTTATGGTGACAGAGCTAAATCTATCTCGAAGGAAGCTTGAAACTTTTAACTAAAAACACCACACAGGATTGGGAAACAGTTGGAGTACTCAGAGCTTATGAAGACAGAGCTAAATCTATATCGAACAAATCTTGAAACTATGGTGACTAGGAATCTTGGAAAATTAAGCGTAATAAGCTTATAGAGCAAGCCGTTGTGCCAGACTGAATCGCATGCTTTTTCCAGGTCTATATCAAAACAAACGGTGCATTTTCGGTTCCTTAGGTTGTGAACAATTTTGTTGTGCAACACCGATGACGCATCTTCCGTAGAATGGCCCCTTTTAAAGCCAAATTGGTTTTTTGAAATTATGTTAAACTCAGAAGTTATTTAGCTTCTCTGCTATGTGCCTCTCAAATAACTTTCCTATATTGGAAAGCATGGAGATCGGACGAAAGTTTTTAATATCTTTTGCCCGTTGCCCCCTTTGATTTAGCTACTGGAAGAATTTTCGCGTACTTCCAAGCTAAGGTAAAATAGCCATTGTTCAAACAGTGGTTGAAAATAGCCGAAAGTGCCACATCCAGGGAATTAGGACATTTACGGAGAATATAATTTGATACCTTATCTACAACAGTGGATTTTTTGTTGTTCAGAGTTGCTCTCAACATGCTGACCGTGTTTGGGGACGCAAAAATCTGGGTGTTGTTTGCACTTATTGCGGTATTTGAAGGCGAAAAGTTTGTTATTGTTGAATTGAACTCAGTGTTTGAAAATGATTTCACTGTCGTGTTGATAAAATCCTCTTCAGTTCGGCTTGGAGGTGTTTCCTGGAGGTGAACTCTCGAGTATATATTGGAGTAAAAAAAAATTCTCTCCATTGTGGACTAATATGTCTTTAGCAATATTGGTTCCGAAAAATTTTCTTCCTGTTATCCTATCAATTTCTTTAAATGCTTGCGGTGAATCTTTCCTTAGAAGCATTGTTGTTATCAATCTATCCTTAATGATTTTACTCAAGCTCTGTACTCTTGCATGAAGTTCACGATATTAATGATTAATAGTGCTCAGGTGTCGGTGATACAGTCTTTTCAATTGAGTAAGCCAAGAGCTGCGAAGTTTTATTGTTTTTTTTTGTGGTGTTTGAAATATTGTGATAGTTTTGATTGTTCACTTCGCGAACAGAGGAGTGCGACTGATCGCTGGCGTTGATTTGATCACTGATTTTCGCTATCAAGTTATCTGTTTCCTCATTCTCTATATTTTTCTCAGTCGGTGGTACCAAAACTTAAAATCGACTAAGCTTAGTTATCAAGTATCAAAGAATAGAATCGACTAAGTTTAGTTATCAAGTTAGGATCATTTTATTTTTATTCCAAAATGATCCGAATTTGTTGAAAAGGTTGAGCAAACTAAAGGACTCTGATTATTGCTAGTGAGGGGCGCGGATATGAGAAAGAAATCAAGAACGGAGGATGATCTTGGAAAAGTTCGACTGTTGGGGGCAATTAAGTCAATAGTCAAATGGGGACCGTTGTAAAACCAATTGTATATTTTGTTACCATTTGGATTGTGAAGTGTGTCACCCTATTCTGGGTGACGTGCACTGAAATCACCTCCAAGTATAAATCCATCGCGCTGATAACAGTATAAAGGCAAACTGAAAAGATTTCGCTCTGGAAAGGAACTTGAGTGTACTTAAACCTTTGATCTAAGACGACTGCTGTTCCTCGACCTGAGTGAACTGGGATAAAATTAAAGCTATCGAAAGAGGGCTTCCTTTCCAAGGAAATTATAGAGTTCAAATTTACCGAAATAATTTTTAAGTTTGTTGTCTGCACTATACCACTATAGAGGCCACAAACTCAAGGTATGCGAACATTTTATCTTCCGTAGACGATAACTGTTGATAAGTGGGCCAAAACTGTCTTATTTTAGTTATCAGCTCTTTAAAAGGTACTTTCAAATGATTTTTCGTCTCATTCAAGAAACTGCTAAGATCACCAGACTGTATATTTGTCGTAAAGGTTTGTGTTTCTTTTTGAAAATATTATTCACCTCACCAGTTTCGCTTCCCTTGACCCTGTCGGCGAAAGATATGCGCTGATCAGTTAGTGTATTTATAGCACTCTGAACTACCGATCTATTTTGGTTCGCAACCTGTCTTGCACTTTGAGTCAATAAATCACGTTTTTCCATATATTTAAGATAGGCTGGTCAGCCTTGGTAGCTAGCAGTGTGCCCAGTTTCATTTCAGTTGACACATTTTAAGGCAGGAGTATTCTGGTTTGTTTCTCTATGCGTTTGAAAGGATGCGATACAGGCTTTTTAATCATGAGCGTCGCCGCATAGAACGCATCTAGTATCGTAGGAGCAACATTGGCCGGAATGTCCAAACCTTTGACACCTGTAACACCGAATTACAGCTTTATTCTTTTTTTTTCCAGTATACCCATTGGTTTAGTAAATATCTAATGCTAGTTAAATTTTTAAGGGATCACCAAGTTCTAATTGGACCAAAAACATATTAAGTTTTACGCCCATTTCTTTTGCTTTGACTGTGGAAAAAGGTGTAATTTTACTAATTTTAAGTAAAATTCATTCACTAAGTAAAAATCAATCATTCATAATTTCTCAGAAAGTTAAAAGTTTGATATACGGCCTAAGCCGATTTATAAAGGCACTGGATTTGCTCTAAAGTTTTTTTATTCGGAATCGAAAGCACACGTCTGTTCGCCGCAGTCTGTACAAAAGCAGTTTGGTAGGCTTAATTTCGAAAACGTACGATAAGCCAATAAATTTATCTGAATCTGATTTCAAGCATGTCACGCCTTTTGACGCATGGTTTTTAGCAAGCGTCAAGAGTTTCAAGAGAACCGGGATCTAGCGTCTTTCTGCAATTATTGGTTCCAATCATTTCAGCAGAAGTTTCTCGAAGACCTTCGATCATTTAGCAGCGCAATTTTTGTTAGTTCCTTTGAGATTTAGCCAGTAATCGGGTCGTATACTGAGGCGCTTTTATTTTCAATTTTGCTTATTGTTTGCAAAAGTTCAACTCATAATATTTTTTTCTACTCATAATACTTTACCGCGTAGTCATTTTGACCATCGGCCCATGGCGGACCTTCCAAGGTCTTGAATTTTTCTCCCAAGTGCTCGGCAACCAAATCCTCTTTGCTTGTGTCTCCTTTTGCCAACTTATCTTAAGTCTTCTTTATTAGTGCTAAGTGAATCATGGCTTTCTTGATGAACTTAACTGCTTTCCACAGCCAGTAGCTTAAGTTTCTATCTACCGTGAAGCCTTCAAGGTATTCAGTTGTCCCACGATTTCTGTAATCTTGCAGCATTTTACAGAAATCGTGCTCTCGTGCGTGGGTGTGCTCTCGGACAACATAAATCAGTCTTCGAAGAAGATACCCGATTGACATTCTGCTTAAACGATTCGAGGTTACGGTTCTTTAGCGCGGATGTATTGGTGACAAAGATTATGCGATTTGACGACGATAGGTGTCAAGGTATCTAAGGCCATAGCTCAGATTCGGTGGGATCTATGCAGCCGTAATCGAACGATGAAGTCCGGAATCGGAAAATCGAACCCCTCGGAACCATGCCGGAACCATATCGTATTCCATACATAACGACATAAATGGGCCGTTTAAATTAAAAAAGAATTTTGTTAATACCTCGCACTGTCACACACAACTAGTTTTAGGTCATCTCAATATCTACCAGCCTTTACTGAAAACCCGCTTTATACATCAGAAACGACTCATAGAGACGAAACAAAAAAAAATTAATTTCAATTACAAGTTCAGTTTTATATTCCTCTCCCAAGCCCGAGGAATGGAGGGTCTCTCTCTACCTAATTGAATTTATTGAACTTCTGGTTTTTCCTTCAAAATTGTAATTTTTAATTGAGTTTCCTGAACTAATCATATGCAACAAGTTCCAACTTTATGAGCAGCGATATCAACTTTGGTTAGGTACGCTAAAAAGGCAAAACCCATTCAAAATAACTATAACACTCCTTGAAAGCTACCTAACTTGGTCCTCATTTCCCAGTTGGACTAGTCCTTGTTGCGTCGCAGTTAAAATATTCACCAACCAATTGCATTTTCCTGGAAACTAATTATTATATGCTCGTTGGAAAATTAATACTCTCATCTCCCGCTGTGTGCACAGCAGGATGCCCTCCGATTTTCCCTTACAGTTTTATTTTTAACGGAGTTCAAACAGCATAACTCAATGTTGAAAAACCCCTCGATAACCATTGATGTCGAAATCAATAAAATCAATCTCGCTAGAATAAATTAACTTCATTAAACAAAAACAAACAATTAATTCCGATGACGAGTACCCTCCGTGTCGCGCCGCCCAATAATCGACGAAACTTTCCTCCAATTTAGCACTCGGTACACTTGTTAATTCCCCACAGACATCTTAACTGCGCTGCAAGGCTATTTTTAAACTTTTCGCCCGCCCTGTATTCGTATCTCTTCACCTGATTCAAATTTCATCAGCAAAATTGTTTCACTCGAGCAAGTCCCATAAATTCCCGGAGAAATATCTCTGCACACGAATATCCCCCTCAACACTTTTTCTTTCATTGCTCGTCGACCTTGTCTAATGTAACGCGCGCACGGAATGCTTCCAAGGTCAAGGATCCCTTTCACTGTGCGCTCCTGGGGTGTAAGTATAGAAACTCGTCGTCCTTGCAACCAGTCGTGTTTATCGTCTTATGGGATGTGCCGGCACAGAGCCCCAAATAGTGATGGAGACCCTTTCTATGCGACAACACCTGCAGTTTGAATTTAATTATGAGGCAATGTTGCACATCGCCCTATGGCCCGATGGCACAGACTCTTGCTTGGAACAGAATTAAACTTTCATTCCTCGAAAGTGGCAATTTCGCAAAGAAAATCTACATCAGAGGTGACAATTTGAAAGAAATGGGACGCATATTTTCGAAGACAGTCAAAAGACGATATCACCGCCCGCCGCCCGCCGAGATGACAGACTTGTAGAATAAAGAAAAATATTTTCCACAAGGAGGTTTGATAAAAAGCTTGGTGGGGCTGTGTGAGAAATGTTACTCTTTCGACACTTTAGCACTATTTGGGCGATTACGATGGCAAACAAAGACCATGTGCGAAAAGTTGTATTCTGGTATTAGACTAATTGAAATCCACCCACACACGTGTCTATGCACAATATTTCAGCATGAAACATTAAGTTATAGTTTTTAAGATGTTGTTCCATGTGGCTGGTAAACACAATTGTTTTATTTTCATACACGCAGCCAGGGCAATTTATGACTGAGTGGTTTTTTGTTGGGATATTTCAGTTTTGATGATGAGGCTTTTTTAGGGGAATCTTGTGTTTACTTAAAATTTAATGAGGATACTTGAGAGATTTCGACGCGTTTTTACAGCATTAAGAAAGTATATTTAATCTTGTTGTGAACATCGATTACAAATTTTGATTTTCAGAAATGATTCATGATAAAATCAAGTGAAATGTTTTTGCGAGGCTTTCTGTAGCTTTAAGTCTGTAAATATTATGACTCTAAGCGAATCCTTATGAAAAACGAATGGTTCAGAAAGAGTCGCCGGTCGTATAGTTTGTAAACATTATGAGCTTTTTCTCAAGTCCTTTTTCGAATGATTTAACTCAACCTGTGCCATATCAAATTTCTCACATTTAGCATAGTAAGGGTCGGAAACTCAGGATAAGAAAGTTAACCAATGTCCCATCTATCTGTCCGTCAGTCCGTCCGCACCTGTTGTAACTCTTGAACGGCAAGTCGTCGAAATATAAAACTAGGTGGACTTTTAATAAAATCCATGAAAAAATTGAGAAAGCCTTTGAACAATGATTATACCCGACCCAGGGTATATTAAGTTTGATGCATAGTTTGTAACGCAGTGAAATAATCACCGTAGACCCCTAAGACCTTTTAGAGATATGAATAGGACCGACAGGAGAATCGATTAAGCCATGTCCGTCCGTCCGTCCGTCCGTATGTAAACAACTTTTAGGCCTTAAATTTTAAGGTACAGAGCTGATATTTTCTGGGTTGGCTGGAAGCCCATTGGACCATATCAAGTTTGAAAATTACCCAAATCCGCCCACAGTCACGCTCACTACAGGCCTGTATGTGCGACCATCTCTAATTTAAAAAAATACTTTTTCTAAATTAGAATGTTAGCTATGTTAGAATAGTGCTAGCGCATTTTTGGTATGTAACATTGCCTTGTAATTGTCTTTGAATTGGACAAAAATTTTTAGCCTTTTCATTGACCACGCCCAATTTTTTAAGGGATTTTAGTTTCAAATGGCTGTTTTTCAATAAATATATATGAAATTTGACTAAAAATTATATGACAAAAGTTGTAGATATTAAAAAAAAACGTTGCAGTGGAAAACAAGAGCAGCGTATGAGGAGTATCGCGCCAAAAGAAAGGAGGAGAAAAGGTTACTGCGTAGCTATCTCCCAGCTTAAGGAGATCGAAGAGTCTAGCGATCGAAACAACGGCTAAACAACTGGGTGCTGGCTTCCGGCCCCGCAGATCGACCATAGAGCAGATCTTCACACTAAGGCAAACCCTGGAAAACACCAATGAATTTCAAGTCGAGACAGACTATTTTTTCACCGACAGGCCGCATATGACAGCATTCATCGTCAGAAGCTCTACCTGGCGATGGCCGAATTCAAGATCTCGCCAAAACTGATCAAACTGTGCCGTGTAACGTTAGAAAACACACGGTGCAACGTGCAGATTGGGAACAGCTCCTCGGAACTGTTCCAAACATGCGCTGGGTTTCGGCAAGGAGATGCATATTGTCATGTGCATTCTTCAATCTTGTTCTCGAGATGATAGTGCGCAGGGCAAAGGTCAACACGGAAGGCACTATCTTCAACAGATCCTTGCAAATACTGGGGTACGCGGACGATATCGACATCATCGACCGCTCCAGTCGTGCTGTGATAGAGGCTTTTACGGCGGTTGAACAACAGGCGAATTTGGTTGGCCTGGAAGTAAATGAAGTCAAGACCAAGTATATGTTATCTATCAACAAACAAAGAAACATCCGTCCGCCGCTTAGGAAAAAACGTCACTGTTGCTAGCAGCAACTTCGAGGTAGTTAAGGACTTCATCTACCTTGGAGTAACATCAACTTCACAAACGACACCCTAGTGGAGATTCGTCGAAGAATAACCCTAGCAAACCGCTGTTTTTGTGGTTTGGCAAAACAAATGGGTTCAAGGCTCCTCTAGCGAAAGATAAAGTGTAAGCGCTACAAAACCCTTACTTTGCCAGTTCTGCTTTATGGCGCCGAGTGCTGGACGATAAGCAGAGAAGGTGAAATTATACTTGACTCTTTCGAGAGAAAAATTCTGCGGCGAATTAACGGTCTTGTGTGCGAGGAGGGCGAATGGAGAAGAAGATATAAGCGCGAACTCTTTGTGCTGTACCAAGATGTGGGTGTAGTTCAAAAAGCCAAAGTACGAGAGGGTCTTCGAATCCAAGCTCCAGACTCGAGATGACCAGGAAGACCGAACCTTCGTTTTAAGGACCAAGGCATCGCGGATGCCAGAGCGCTTGGTCTGGACAATTGGAAGCAGCGTGCCCAGGATCGCAGAAAATGGAAGGCTACTGTGAACCAGGTAGAGACCCTCCATGGGTCGGGAGCCCTTTAAGTAGTAGTTGTTGGAAGCACATTCCAGAGCTGTAATCGAGCCTTTGTAGCAGGAAGAGTAGCTTTCAGCCTGGCAGGGACAAAACCTACCAGATTTTCACTCTGAGGGTTATTCTTGAAAATGCATGGGAATATGCTTAACCGATCTATGCATGTTTTGTAGAGTTTTGCAGGGCTATGCACTAAGTAGGCCTCTTCTGAGAGCCATACAGTCTTTGTATGGGAACTAAGGAACTTGTTTTCTGATAAATGGCGTCAAATCTCATCTTTATGATATGTGCGTTGGACTTCGACAGGGCTTCTTCTATCGCCCCCCCCCTTCTCATAGCATATATGGACTGAATGGTGAAGCGCAGTCTTGGTGAGGAATCTTTCGAAATGGCTGGCGTGAGGATAAGCCATCAGCTTTTTGCAGATGATTTAGCTATTCCGGCATCGTCCGCGGAGGAACTTCAGCGAGCACTAGCAGGGTTTGCGGCCACCAGTGATGAGGCTGGGATGATTAAGCGCGAGCAAATTCGAAGTGATGGAGTAAATGGAGTTCCATTGAAACAGGTCGAGAAGTTGAAGTATCTCGGGGTCCTTTTCACGAAAGATGGAAGGAGTGATACCGATATATCCTGAAGGATTGGCAAAGCTGGAGCAAAAGTAAAGGAACTGCGCCGGCTGGTCATCAGGAGAGCTGAGCTTGCAGCGGAAGCAAAGACCTCAGTTTTTAATTTAGTGTTCGTTCCAACCCTCATCTATGGTCATGAAAGGGTAATGACCGAAAGAACTAGATCGCGGGTACAAGCTGCCGAAATGAGATTTCTAAGGTGCGTTGTTGATGTTACTCTTAGGGATTGAGTGGGAAACATCCGTATTTGTTGGAATCTTAACGTTGAGTAGCTACTTCTCCGAGAGGAACGATGGATTTTTCGATGGTTTGGACACGTTACTCGCATGCCTTCTGACAGGCTTCCTAGACAGGTCATACTAGCCGAGATTCGAGCGCTTCGCCCATTTAGTACGCCAAGACACAGGCGATGGGATCAGGTAAAGAACCTCTCTGAGTCCCGCCTGGGCATTGTGCTTGTTTCTCTTGAGTTGGTGGCGGAGGATCGAGAGCGATGGAAAGACCATTTACTCACCTCGCTCCGCGACTCTTTTAAAGGATACGCGGCCGCTTGAAAATGATGATGATGATGATGAATTTAACAAATGCATGTTATCTAATTTTGGTGTTTAAGGTCGAAAAAAAAACTTTATTATGTAGAAAATACCCAGTTCTATATAGTTATCATACAAAAATTTGTGGGCCATGCCTACATTTGGAGGCGGAGTTTAAGAAAAACTTGATTTGTTTAGAAAAACGTTTATTTTAAGCCTAATTTAGAAAAGACTTAGAAATAAAATTTACCACATAAGTTGAACCATCAGACTCCATTCTAAATTCGGTTCATACAAAGTTTTTGGCCACGCCCATTTAAAGGGGCCTTTTTTACAAAACATTAAGTTTGAATGAAAAGTTGCATTTTTGCGCGCACTTGCTAGCGAAGAGGTCCTTCGAACGCCACTTTGTAGGACCGGAGTTACCAGCCGAGTATCTAAATGCTAACTATATGTTTTGGCTGAGAAACGGTATAACGATTGGTAACCTGTGCCAAAGGTCACGAATCAATTGTTGGTTGGATAGGGACTTACCCAAGAAGGATAATGAAGGCTGGGGCTAACCGTTTCGGTGTGAACCACTGTCAGCAAGGTTGAGGGGCCAGTGACAGATTTCCTAAAAAAGGGGGAGTCGTAACTAGTGGGCTCCAAATGAGAATTTGCCTCGAGGATGGGAAGGGCGGGGTTGGTACGAATTGGGGGAAGCAACTTAAGGTCGAGGGTAACCGTTGCGGTGTGTAACCTGAATTGACCGGAGATAGGGTAACTCTCCTCTTTAAGTTGAGGCTGACTAAATCTTTAAACTCCTCTTTAAGTTGAGGCTGACTAAATCTTTAAATCTTCTATCAATATATTCAAACCAAGTGAGAGCTAGCCTCAAGGGTGGAAGAGTGCAGGGGTAACCGACTTCGGTAAAGACCCTTGCCGGAGGAGTATTCTGCGTTAAGACGCTGATGTAGAGTAACCATTTCGGTGTAAACACACCTCAGGCGACTCAAGTCGAACTGTGTGGTGGGGGGCGGTGGCTAGTGGGAGAGGTAGGGTAAACCAAAGCAATAAGAAACCGTGCAAGGGAGGGGGTAATATTCACCGGTGTTCCAATAAGAGCGGAGAAGGGAAGGCAATCAATGTAGTATGAGCTCATGGTCATGTTGGGCGAACTTGGGATGTAGTGGGGGAATGATTGGGGATATTTGGACTGTATGACTCTACGATTGAGTTCCCAGCTGGTAGTGGGATGGGTTCTTTTGATCACCAATTAGGCGTTTAGCCAATTTGACCCGGAGATAGAGCTCATTTACACTTTAAGTCGAGTCGTGCTCGAAGAAGTATTCACCTTAAGTTTTCCTTCTCAAAGTCGATAGGACGGGATAGTTACACAAAAAGTGAACCATAGTCTCTTCCCTTGTTTCTACAACTTCTACAGAAATCTTTTTCAGCAGCACCATATCCCCCTGTAAGACAGTGGGCTGTGAGGGTCAATATTATCTTTCTAAGAATCAGCCTGTTAAAGGAGATAAGCCTCTTTGTTTTCCTAAGACCGAGCACTGGCTGGATTTGTATGGAAGAGAGCTTGAACTTGAAATTTGTTAAAATCCGCCCACAGACACGCCCACAATCGGAACAGTTTTAACGCCGTGAAAGCTGATATTACGCACCTCCTTATAAATGCGAGACAAAAAAAAAAGTCGGTAGGTAGCCCCTAGTAGGCGTGGCATCTATCTTACAAAAACATGGATTTCGACTGCTGTTTAGCGAAATTTAGGGAAGAACAAGAAATTAAACTTAGTGCATGAGGTAGACACCAGCCCTGATTCTTGATTTTGTTAATACAAAGTTTTTGGCCACAACACGTAGGGGTCGATTTTACAGATTTATTGAATTTAAACCTAAATATTACGTTTTAGCCGCAAACTTGAATTTTTTGCACTTTGTCGTAATTTTATGCATTTGTGCGCTTTTCACTTTTAAATTTAAAATTCAACAAGTCAAGCAACAAGTTTGCTTCCAACCTGTTGGCACTTGAATTTCAGCTTTTTTTGTTAGTTGCAGTGAACCGTCAACAACACTCTTGAGACTGACTACATATTTTATCTTCAATTAATTCTATTTTTAGCTTGAGTAGGTAAACACATTTGCCATCAAATCGAACACATCCGCACTCGAAGCAGCAAAAGCCATTGACTATTTTTTCAATGAGTTCAAACTTTATTTCTCATTACATTGCTCCTCTGATTGCAAGGTTTCACGACAGTAGAGACATGCTCAGCCCTCACATAAGTCACAACTCGAAAATAGCTGCTTACGTTAAATGAGAATAACTCTCTTCATCCGGATATTTATGCCTTCATGAACCCATTCAAATGTGAGCAATTAAAACAAGTTAACTCGAAGTCCTCCTGCTTACTGAATGATTCCCTTTTTCCAAGTGCCTACCTCTGCGTCGACGAGGAATTTTAATTTCAATTCCCATTTCGTTGGATTTCGTATGCCCACGTTTGAACACGCTAACAAGTGAGTTCCAAGTCCCAAATGAATTGTCAACTTTTGACATTCTGCGAAAATGTATCTTCCAGCAATCCGTGCATCAAAATTAATTTCCCAAATGAATTCAATTGAGCTCTTCCGTTTCGAGGGGCAAATGAAATCAGCTAAGCGGCGGAGATTTGTGAGCCTTCTCGACACGGAGGCATCTTACCCCGCGAGTGCATTGCAGAGAGTTTGTGCGTCGAGTTGGAAGAATGGGAATGTGTCATCGAACTCAGTCAGTTGTATGTGTGCTCTGTGTTGCAGAAACACATTGACATTTCGCATTGAACCTTGGTTTGACAGTCACGTTAAGTGGTCAGTTAAAGGGAGCTGCTCGTTATGAAGCAAAGCGGCGGCGAGATTTTTTTGCTCAAAGGTAGGTTTTTCTTTGTTCAGACAAAAATGGTCAGCGAAATTTCGAAAATGTGTTTGAGTAGCTACAATCTGAAGTGTGACATGATGCGAAAAAGTACGCCAAAGACTACAAAAAAATCCCCCTTTCAAATGGTATTAAAATCATCCTTCTTTTTTATTTTTCATAACTTTCCCAGACGACATGGACCTTTACACAAAAGCCAGTCAAGTGTCACAAGACCCGCCGGCAACTTATTACTCAGCACCTGCCTTCCATAAATTAAACGACCACCTGCCATTAAAGTTCAGTAGGTACTTGACAAGTAACAATTATTAAAAACAGGACCCAATAGTTTCGTCCTAGACGAATAAATTAACCATAGCGACCACATAAAGTGTTTGGCACCTCATGAATATTAATTTAATGAGAAATGAAAAAAGTATTCAAAAACTAAAATTCATAGGAAAGGTCCTTGGAGAAAAAGAATTTATTTTTTCTTTCACCTGAACAAAGGGTGGAATTTATAAATTTTTTGTCTCGCTTGAAATAAATCGAATGGTAACGTAATCGTATAAAACTTTTGGGTCGATGTTACTTCATTCTGCAAACCTTTTACTAGGTGCTGGGCGGCGAATATATTAAAAAGGTTTCGTCGAAGTTTTGTTCAAAATCACATGGCATAACCCCCCTTTCTCTTTTATGCCTCCATGGGGTATTGTATAGTTGGTTTAGTGAAATATTCTTATGCATAATGTATTGAAATTTATTAGAATGTGTCAGGTGGGTTAGTCTTGAAGAAGAGCATGATCCTTGCAAGGAATATTATACAGAGTCGAATGTAAACTACTTTTGGTTTTGTCATACAGTAGGAAAGTGATTTTTTAAAACTTGTGCCTCCTGTCGTAACGATACAATCTGGGGTTAATATTATGCGAGCACAAGGAGTCAACGAACTTGTAGCTTGTTTTATATATGGTTCAAAAATAAAATTTGATTGATAAGGGTTTGGACATAAAAAAAATTTCAAGGGTGAATGAAAAATTCAAAAGAAAATTGTTCTGGGATTGTGTCTTAATCAAATTTAAACGAAATACAATCATGGTAGCCTTGTATTTAAATTGCCATCAATCTTTGACTACATTTATGATTTTTGCAAAGTTTTCGTTTGACATTTGTGAGATTTTGAATTTTAGATCTGTTGGCACAGAAAACTCTAGTAAAGATCACTGTTGGCTTTTTAAATTTTCCTGAGTGGCCAAAGAATAGTTATTACATCAGAGAATCACGATTGTATAGGCGAAATTGCATACTTCAACTATGTTTTAAAATATTAAGATAAACTATGAAAAAGTGGATGTTTTCACTTCAGCTAAAATTGAAAAAGTTCACAAAGGTAGATGACACAAGTTCACAATTGTAAATGACGAAAAATTGAAGTTTCTTTACTTACAACTAAAAAATATCTGATGCAAGGCATAACACAAGTAATACAAAACTGATTGCCTATACTGACGCGACTAGCAGTTTATCGAGTAGTTCAGATTGCATCAGAAGCACAAAATGAAGACAAAAGATTTGAAAGTAAGACTGTTAACAGAGACTGTTTACAAGACTGTTTAAGAGGAAGGAAGGAGCATTTTACTCCGGTGTTGTGATCTCTAGAGCATCCAGTAAGGAACAATATCTGTTATTAAATCGTTGAAAAAAGGCTGCAGGAATAGGCTGCTTTTCACTGACAAGAGAGTTTATTTGACATGCCCTCTCTAGTGCCAGAAAAGCTAACAGCTATCATTCATTCTACTTACAACGGGTAAAAGTGAAAAATTTTGCATAGAGGAAAAAAAATTGTCAGAGGAATTTCAAATCCATAGTTTTGTAAGGCAATGCTGCATCCTTAGAATAATACTTTGAGATTGCGCGAAGGGATGGTGTTGAGCCAGCAATAAATATGGTATAGTCCTTGCACTGCTAATCAATAAAAAAAAGGGCAATCGCAGACAACGACGTGATGCATGCCCGTCTCTTAAAGTCTTTGAAGATTAAACCTAAGACACCTAAACACCGCACCAGATACCCATGGACTTAATGATCAATGATAAAAAATACTTGCGACTTCCCGCTTAAGAGACACGCGTAGAAATCGCTTCGGTTTCTAAACAACCCAAGTCCATCTCCATCTCCATCTCCATCTCCATCTCCATCTCCATCTCCATCTCCATCTCCATCTTCATCTCCATCTCCATCTCCATCTCCATCTCCATCTCCATCTCCATCTCCATATCCATCTCCATATCCATCTCCATCTCCATCTCCATCTCCATCTCCATCTCCATCTCCATCTCCATCTCCATCTCCATCTCCATCTCCATCTCCATCTCCATCTCCATCTCCATCTCCATCTCCATCTCCATCTCCATCTCCATCTCCATCTCCATCTCCATCTCCATCTCCATCTCCATCTCCATCTCCATCTCCATCTCCATCTCCATCTCCATCTCCATCTCCATCTCCATCTCCATCTCCATCTCCATCTCCATCTCCATCTCCATCTCCATCTCCCATCTCCCATCTCCCATCTCCCATCTCCCATCTCCCATCTCCCATCTCCCATCTCCCATCTCCCATCTCCCATCTCCCATCTCCCATCTCCCATCTCCCATCTCCCATCTCCCATCTCCCATCTCCCATCTCCCATCTCCCATCTCCCATCTCCCATCTCCCATCTCCCATCTCCCATCTCCCATCTCCCATCTCCCATCTCCCATCTCCCATCTCCCATCTCCCATCTCCCATCTCCATCTCCATCTCCATCTCCATCTCCATCTCCATCTCCATCTCCATCTCCATCTCCATCTCCATCTCCATCTCCATCTCCATCTCCATCTCCATCTCCATCTCCATCTCCATCTCCATCTCCATCTCCATCTCCATCTCCATCTCCATCTCCATCTCCATCTCCATCTCCATCTCCATCTCCATCTCCATCTCCATCTCCATCTCCATCTCCATCTCCATCTCCATCTCCATCTCCATCTCCATCTCCATCTCCATCTCCATCTCCATCTCCATCTCCATCTCCATCTCCATCTCCATCTCCATCTCCATCTCCATCTCCATCTCCATCTCCATCTCCATCTCCATCTCCATCTCCATCTCCATCTCCATCTCCATCTCCATCTCCATCTCCATCTCCATCTCCATCTCCATCTCCATCTCCATCTCCATCTCCATCTCCATCTCCATCTCCATCTCCATCTCCATCTCCATCTCCATCTCCATCTCCATCTCCATCTCCATCTCCATCTCCATCTCCATCTCCATCTCCATCTCCATCTCCATCTCCATCTCCATCTCCATCTCCATCTCCATCTCCATCTCCATCTCCATCTCCATCTCCATCTCCATCTCCATCTCCATCTCCATCTCCATCTCCATCTCCATCTCCATCTCCATCTCCATCTCCATCTCCATCTCCATCTCCATCTCCATCTCCATCTCCATCTCCATCTCCATCTCCATCTCCATCTCCATCTCCATCTCCATCTCCATCTCCATCTCCATCTCCATCTCCATCTCCATCTCCATCTCCATCTCCATCTCCATCTCCATCTCCATCTCCATCTCCATCTCCATCTCCATCTCCATCTCCATCTCCATCTCCATCTCCATCTCCATCTCCATCTCCATCTCCATCTCCATCTCCATCTCCATCTCCATCTCCATCTCCATCTCCATCTCCATCTCCATCTCCATCTCCATCTCCATCTCCATCTCCATCTCCATCTCCATCTCCATCTCCATCTCCATCTCCATCTCCATCTCCATCTCCATCTCCATCTCCATCTCCATCTCCATCTCCATCTCCATCTCCATCTCCATCTCCATCTCCATCTCCATCTCCATCTCCATCTCCATCTCCATCTCCATCTCCATCTCCATCTCCATCTCCATCTCCATCTCCATCTCCATCTCCATCTCCATCTCCATCTCCATCTCCATCTCCATCTCCATCTCCATCTCCATCTCCATCTCCATCTCCATCTCCATCTCCATCTCCATCTCCATCTCCATCTCCATCTCCATCTCCATCTCCATCTCCATCTCCATCTCCATCTCCATCTCCATCTCCATCTCCATCTCCATCTCCATCTCCATCTCCATCTCCATCTCCATCTCCATCTCCATCTCCATCTCCATCTCCATCTCCATCTCCATCTCCATCTCCATCTCCATCTCCATCTCCATCTCCATCTCCATCTCCATCTCCATCTCCATCTCCATCTCCATCTCCATCTCCATCTCCATCTCCATCTCCATCTCCATCTCCATCTCCATCTCCATCTCCATCTCCATCTCCATCTCCATCTCCATCTCCATCTCCATCTCCATCTCCATCTCCATCTCCATCTCCATCTCCATCTCCATCTCCATCTCCATCTCCATCTCCATCTCCATCTCCATCTCCATCTCCATCTCCATCTCCATCTCCATCTCCATCTCCATCTCCATCTCCATCTCCATCTCCATCTCCATCTCCATCTCCATCTCCATCTCCATCTCCATCTCCATCTCCATCTCCATCTCCATCTCCATCTCCATCTCCATCTCCATCTCCATCTCCATCTCCATCTCCATCTCCATCTCCATCTCCATCTCCATCTCCATCTCCATCTCCATCTCCATCTCCATCTCCATCTCCATCTCCATCTCCATCTCCATCTCCATCTCCATCTCCATCTCCATCTCCATCTCCATCTCCATCTCCATCTCCATCTCCATCTCCATCTCCATCTCCATCTCCATCTCCATCTCCATCTCCATCTCCATCTCCATCTCCATCTCCATCTCCATCTCCATCTCCATCTCCATCTCCATCTCCATCTCCATCTCCATCTCCATCTCCATCTCCATCTCCATCTCCATCTCCATCTCCATCTCCATCTCCATCTCCATCTCCATCTCCATCTCCATCTCCATCTCCATCTCCATCTCCATCTCCATCTCCATCTCCATCTCCATCTCCATCTCCATCTCCATCTCCATCTCCATCTCCATCTCCATCTCCATCTCCATCTCCATCTCCATCTCCATCTCCATCTCCATCTCCATCTCCATCTCCATCTCCATCTCCATCTCCATCTCCATCTCCATCTCCATCTCCATCTCCATCTCCATCTCCATCTCCATCTCCATCTCCATCTCCATCTCCATCTCCATCTCCATCTCCATCTCCATCTCCATCTCCATCTCCATCTCCATCTCCATCTCCATCTCCATCTCCATCTCCATCTCCATCTCCATCTCCATCTCCATCTCCATCTCCATCTCCATCTCCATCTCCATCTCCATCTCCATCTCCATCTCCATCTCCATCTCCATCTCCATCTCCATCTCCATCTCCATCTCCATCTCCATCTCCATCTCCATCTCCATCTCCATCTCCATCTCCATCTCCATCTCCATCTCCATCTCCATCTCCATCTCCATCTCCATCTCCATCTCCATCTCCATCTCCATCTCCATCTCCATCTCCATCTCCATCTCCATCTCCATCTCCATCTCCATCTCCATCTCCATCTCCATCTCCATCTCCATCTCCATCTCCATCTCCATCTCCATCTCCATCTCCATCTCCATCTCCATCTCCATCTCCATCTCCATCTCCATCTCCATCTCCATCTCCATCTCCATCTCCATCTCCATCTCCATCTCCATCTCCATCTCCATCTCCATCTCCATCTCCATCTCCATCTCCATCTCCATCTCCATCTCCATCTCCATCTCCATCTCCATCTCCATCTCCATCTCCATCTCCATCTCCATCTCCATCTCCATCTCCATCTCCATCTCCATCTCCATCTCCATCTCCATCTCCATCTCCATCTCCATCTCCATCTCCATCTCCATCTCCATCTCCATCTCCATCTCCATCTCCATCTCCATCTCCATCTCCATCTCCATCTCCATCTCCATCTCCATCTCCATCTCCATCTCCAAAGAAAGCGTAATTTGCTGAAGCATTTTAGACCTTCAATCGTCAAACTTATCAATGTAATGAGATCTCGTGATCCCTCTAAGTTAGCGACAGGCTGATTAGGGGAAGTTTTGCTTCGTTGAACTTGATTTCGTCGCTACGAAAGACATCCATGAAAAACTGAGAAAAGGTACCAGGATCCCCATCAAAACTCCCGCTGAACACGAAATTATCCATCATAATTCCACGACTTAAGTTCTTTCAGAAATGCCACTGTTTCGATCAATCAGGGAAAAAAAAAACAACTGGGTAAAGACTTGTATGCAATTTGGTTGGGAGTAAGTTGATCTCCATGGGCGCACCGTGATGGGTATGTCGATGCATCGGGTTCAAATCCCGAGCGGGGAAATGGAAGTATCAAACTATCCGATAGACAAGGTGCTTCTGCCTTTTACCAATACACCAAAAAATATTTTTCGCACAAGCAATTTTCCCATCCAGAAATTAAGTCTTCCCGGGCGATTGTCTGCCATAAATGCCCAAATACTTGCTAGAAGAATGAAAACTGTTTCAATTAATCGAAAATTATATATAAGGCAATACTACATATAACCTGTCGCCTATGAAATATTTAAGCCTGTTCTGTTTTTAAAAAATGTCACTCGTTACTACAGTGGCTTGACTGATTGACATTGATTACAGTATTGATTACCTCGTTACTGATTTATCCTTAACAACCCCTCATAATCTCTTGTTTATCTTTTGTAATGAAGCATTCTGAAATCAGTTCATTAATGAATTAATAAAAAAATAATTTCATATTTATTTTACTAATTACCGTTTATATGACGCCCTCGGTATGATCTACATAAAACATTCGTTATTAACTTAATTAATTAGTGTAGGTCCTGTAGGTGGATCAGTTTCAAGAAATGCAAACAATAAAACAACTTTTTCCAACGGCCATGATTCTTAATACCAATTTTCATCACAATTAAAAAATCCATTGTTCAGGGTTACAAAAACTCTCCACGAATATTGAAATTGAAACTCATCAGTGATTCCCTTGTTAAAAGCTTATGGGGAAAACGGAACTCGGATAACTAGCCTGCAATTTATTTCCATTGAGCCTTACGCGGTCGGTTGGCGTGCTGAAAACCCATTATATTACAGAAACTGAAAAAATACACAGCACATGCTTACGCGAACTTGTACTGAATGTTGAAATAAAATTTCAATACCCACCGTCGACGTCGTCGTCGTCACAACGGGAAAACGTGTGCCTATTTTCGGTGCGTGGTTTCCTAAAATCATTTCGATTTTTTGCGATGCTTTCAGTTCTGGGTCGCCCGCTACCTATGTGGTTTTAGAAAATTATTTATTTATTTATTCCGTTTTGCTTTTTCTATTGGACAGATGCCCAATTGTACACACGATTACGCTAAGCTTAAGCCCTGAAAATTTCTAGCATCTGTGATAAATCCATTCGTATGCTAATGTCCTTCTGATGTGTGTGTATGTTAGAAAATAATAAAAAATATTTCCAGGGGCTCTAATTGAATGGGATATTATAGGTCAGTGACGATGTGATGTGTACTTTTCGAGAAAATTATGTTGGGGACGTCTTTCTATTAACATTAAATTATTCTGCATTGGAAGTAATGTTTTATTTGCAGTGAATTGTTTAATAAGGACCTCTTGTGACATGAATTAATCTTTTTACTCGTGGAACTCATTTTTCCCGAGTTTCTAGTTCATTTACCATCAGTTCATTTTGCCAGGCCTTCGTACTTGTGAGAGCATTCACTTCTTACCCATGCAATCTCTGACAAATTGTCTGCCACTCCTTAATGAGTTCCTTCTATTCACAGGTGTTGTGCACAGAGCTCGATGACAGGTGTAATTATGAGAGATGGATTTAACTTCATTAGGTCGTCCCAACCTGGAAATCAGCTTAACCCGGTTACCTTTTGTTAAGCTGGCAGTGTAGCAGTATGTACACTCCAACGATGAATAAATGAAAAGCGAGTCAAGAGAACAAGGACGCAGTAACCTACCATCCGAATGGGCGATTGTCAATACCCGAATTAACGTTCTGTAACACTGCCCAGTGATTTTCGTTTGTTTGTTCCTTTTTGCAAAACAAACCAGCTGAAGTTTATAGCCCTTTTGGGTTTTGAGTTTTCATGCACACAGCAACGCGATGCTTTGTGACTTTTGGTTTTCGCTTGTTCCCTGGAAAATATGAATTCGACCATAAATTCCAGTTCGCTACTGCATTCAAATGGAATTCGACACACTGTGATAATTTTGGAAATTGGCAAAGAAGAGTTTTTCCATGGCCAAAAAGGACAATCGTTGCGATCCTTTGTAAATTTTTCCTTTGGTTCGGTGGAAATTCGTCGAGCAACGCATGACTGTATCCAACTGAAATGTAAAGCTTGTAAAACAGAATGAAACGTGAAAATTGTACAACCTGTCTGCAAAAAAGTAAAAGATTTGGGTTTTTCGTTGACTTTAAGGCAACCTTCGTCATGGTGAACCACAACGTACTGTTCTACAAGCTGTATTCCGGATAGTCCCATCCTTTGAGTTTTAAATAGTGCTTCAACATTTTTATACGCAGATACCAAAGCGGATGTGTGGGATGGGGAAGAACTTGATTTTTATTGCACTTTTCCGAAAACTTTTTTATATTTTGATGATGGAAGCTTGGTATTTTATAATTTATGTTTTTTGTGGCACATTGACAATCAAACAGACATGGCAATGCCAAGCCGCTCTATGTAAATTTATTTTTCTTACTTTGGTTCTGTTAAATTCGGAGAAATAAATATTATTTGAATTGAAATTACTATGCCTTTACGGAGAAAAGCAATGATATATCCAGCAGAGTATTCAATAAAAACATCTGGAATACATTTGAATGTTGGTTTAGCATCAATAGAAAATTTAGTTCCGCAGAGATGTCTTTACTCTTCATTGGTTGTGCTGCAAACACACAAAAAATATAAAATACGGCTTTGGATAAGTCGATACTTGTTCTTTGCGCGTTATTTTGAGTTTACTGGCTGTGAATGAAGCTTAATTGAAGTTCAATTAAGTTGAAAGAATTAATTATAACAAATAATTCGGAGAAAAAAACTTAAATTCTCGGCGGACCCGATCTGAATAAAATGCACCGACCAGCGTCCATTTCAGGACAAGCGCTACTGGATTTCTCTTTTGTTGCAGCTTTTAGGCAGCCCAGATATTTTCTATGCCAACGCAGGCGAACGTACCCCTAACATCCACCTAAAGAGGTATCCAATCACGGACCAGGAAAACCAGAAGAGATCGGCTTTTTGGACATGGTTTCCACGAAAATGGAAAGCGTTTCGGTTTCGTCGATACAAGTGCCATTCATGGATAATCGCTGGGTGTTTCGGTTTTGCTTCAATGACAGAAGAGAGCATTGAGTTTTAGAAGCATTAAACTCTACTCTATTTTGAGATCCCCATGATATCGTTTTTTAACGTTTTTGTTGGAGTTTGCTACTATCCGATGGAGCACAACTACTGGTCCATTGTACTACCATGCAGACACCTTACATTAATGTATTTAGTTTACCCGTCTTTCGAAGAAATATGAGAAGGAGCTTCAGTGATGAAGAGCTTAGGTGTTCGGCACTCACCACGTCAGCCCCAAAGATCCGCCACCTGATGCGAGCAAAGGCAGATCCCCATGATACAATGCTGTTAAGGTCAGAGCTTAATGAGTTTGACATACGCTGCCGTTCCAATTCAACGTCCGAAGAGCAGGGGCGTGGAACCAAGAATGAATATGAGAAACTGAGGTTACTGTCATCAGCAAAGGAGTGGATTGCTGATGACCGTTTATTTTATGAACTGCAGACTTGAAGCCATCCAAAACAACTTGAATTGAACGGTTCGAAAGGTAATTACTAATTCACCGAATAAGAGATTCGTCGATTTCAAATGCACGCATTTTCGACAAGAGAGCTTGGTGGCAAACTCTGTCAAATGCTTTTGAAATATCAAGCGCAACAATCCTGCTTTCACCAAGAAGATGCAAGGTATGATTCCATTTTTCAGTGAGATATTCCATCAAATCACCAGTGGACCGTTTGCTGCGAAAACCGTATTGCCGGTCATTAATAAATTTTCGTGTTTCAAGACACATATTCCATAAGCTGATAATTAATCAGCATTTCCATGACCTTAGAAAGAAGGGAAGTAAGTGCAATTGGACGATAGCTAAAGGGAGGAGAAGAATTGCCTTTTTTAGGGACGGGCTGGACAAATGCTGTTTTCCATCTACTCGGAAAGAGACCTGAGGAGAAAGACCAATGAAAAAGCTTACACAATGGTTTTGCCAGCGTGGAAGAACACCTCTTCAGAACAATCGGAGATATTCCATCTGGACTAGGGGATTTGTGAATGTTTAGATCTCGAAGTACTCTTTTGACTGCACGAGGGCGAAAGTGATTTTGTCCCATGGTGTATATTCGACGCGTTCAAGTGCAGGCGGGGACATCGCAGTCTCGGGGAGCATGGAGCCAGCAGCGAAATGCGCTGCGAGAAGATTCGCTTTGTCTAGAGAGGTGACAGCTGGAATCTCATTGTAAGCGAGTGTTAGGATGGAAGATGGGGCACAGTTTTTAACATTTTTGACAAAGACCAAAAGTTTTTACTATCCTTGGGACAATGTAGTATCTTCTGCCTCAGCTTTTGATTGGAATTTGGTCGTTTGAACTTTTTTCGATTTACCCGAGATGGGTTGGCCTTGTAGGACCGAAAACATAACTCCTTTAACCTAATCGCCTCTTTACAGCTCGAATCAAACCACGAGTTCTCCTTCGGTTTGATACTCTTAATCCTGTAAGGGATAAAAGATCTCATACCAAGGAGAATGGTGTTAGTTATCATATCAGCAGCAGCATCTACGTTCTTATCGAGAAAGCACAAAGACCACTTAAAACGACCGAAGAATTTATTAAGGCCGTCCCAGTTGGCTTTCTCGTACCGCCACACTGTTCTTTATGGAGTTATTTCCTTATTAGGTTGACTACCCAATAGGAACGTGGCTGATATGACGCAGTGGTCTGACGAGCCTAGAGGAGACAGTACATTCACGGTGTACTTATCGGCATGGGAGGTAAGAAACAAATCCAGAGTGTTGGCGGAATGATTGTTAATATCGGGTATCCGTGTAGGCTCGTTTACAAGTTGCGTTAGGTTATTTAACGCGGCAAAGATCTCAACATACCTTCCTTCGGGTGTTGGCTGACCAGATTGTCGAAGCCACTTAGAATTGTGAATATTGAAATCGCCCGTAATCACGTTTTCATTATTAGGATTCAAGGAAACAATTTTTAAGATGGAATCGGACAGAGCATCAAACTCATTACAAGTTAACACCGAAGGGAATTGAATTTCATTTCGGAGTTTTTTAAAAGCCGTAAAATTGGCCACTCAAGATTTTAGCTTTTTGAACTCTAAGATCCAACCAACAGCCATCATTTTTTATGGATTCTTTAGCAGGAACAAAAAGGCACATAATGCTTAAAATGCGCCCTAGAGATGGACACTTATTGACTCTCGTAGAGCGACGTTGGTGCACATCCGTTCTTAATGACCCAGCCATCGTATCATAGCCACTATATTTTGAACATTCAGGCTACGTCGTTATCGCTGTTACAGCCGATACAGATACAGTTCGGAATATCTCCTTCTCCTCCACTTCTATGCAGGCGAGATCGACGATCACCCAAAAGATTTGACTCTTGAAGCAGCCTAAAGCGTTTTCATCCCACTTTGGCATGGTCCATGCTTTTGCTCGGTAAAGTAGGACCTGGATGATAGCCGTTTCATATTCAGCGCAAGAGCGTCAAACCAGAGCGGCAGCGACAACACGAGACCAGAAAAATCGTTTGTTACTACACAATGCGACGCGACGATTGTTTTGACTGCAGATTGAAAAAACATAACATATTTCTAAAATTTGTCGACCTTATTGCACACATAGCAAGTTTATATTTTACAACAAGTATCAGCTTCGAGAAAAAAATGTCAAAAGCGTCATATTAAAGAACAAAGTTTAAAAAAAAGTTTAAACTTAGGATAAACTTTCAGTTTAAGCTCAGTGCATAAACCGTTGGTGTTTTACAGTATAAATTGATTGAGCGTTTAGCTAAACTTCCGGTTATTGTTTTTTGTTATTTTTGTAGGCCACTTTAAACATCAATTGTCATTTCTCAGCCCATAGATATCTATTTTTAAATGGGATTAAGGAAGCCGTGGAAAGAAGGAAAATACAAGCCGACAACTACAAGCTGATTTCGGATCGGGTATTCTGTTTCGGAGATATTTGCATCCAAAGTTTAGACAAATGTGACAATTTTCGCAAATTTAATTTGAAATTCTCAAGGCAACGTGATACTTGTGACGTTCACAGCATTTTTGAACAAAACTTCATTCCTATTTTTCATCAAACGTCGTTTCAAACGTCGGTTTAACGATAAACGGCAGTTTAAACCATCAACGGGGGGCGTTCAAGTTAAACTGACGTATAAACTCTAGGTTAGGTTTAAACTAGCACTGAAAAATATAGTTTCTTTTTTTTTTATTTTTTTTAGTCTTTGTTTTGAACGTCCGTTTAAACTTTGAATGTCGCTAAAGAGAGTTTAAACTTGCATTGTGAAACCGGGCATAATTATATATAATTGTTGGTTACATTCGAACCCACTTTTATGTCTATTTTTATATAAGTATCCTCTCTGTTATTCATGTTTATGTTGGTATATTCGTGCCGTCTAGAACTAGAGAATTATAATTTTTTCTTGCATACTTTTTATTGTCAGTGAACATTTTATGGTAGATCAAATTAAAACTTACTTGGCTTGAACATGCGTCCTCGCGCATCAAAGGCAGCTACGCTATCCATTAGGCTATCGCGTGATATGGGTTATGGCTGTCGAAGTTGCATATTATTGTACGTTCTTATTTATTTTCAGTTTTTCAACATTTAATTCTTGTTTTAACAATTAGTTCTTAAAACAGGATTTTCATAAAAATAATTGACATTTGTAATTGCTGTGCCACCAACAATTTTCATACTTAAAAAAATCTTTACCTCATGAACTAATTGTTGGATCAACAATTGTTGGATTTGATAGGCGAAACTGGCTTAAAACATTGTAAATACAACAATTTTATTATTGTGCCAACAAATTTCCGTTTTTGAAAATTATTGACAAGGATAAAGTTTTTATTTTAAGAATTTCGTTGTTAAATTCAATATTTAATATTGAAAAAATCACAAACGAGTTCTTGCCTCAAGAAAACATTGTTGAGCCAAGAATTTAGGATTCACAACCCTTCAAGAATCTAAAATTCTTGGGACAACAGTGTTCAAAACACTTTTAATGTTAAATTTAACGTTATAAACGTTGAACACTTTAGCCAAAAAATAAGATCGCCATTACCGTTAACGGACTAGCAGGCTGTTAAAATTTTTTTTCGAAAATGTTATTGCGTTTTTGAGTCAAACCTTTAAAGTTTTTGAATATTCGAAGTTCGCTATAGTTTTGCATTGAATCGCAGAATATGCGGACTACGCCCGTTATATTTTTTTTTGACCTCCCATTTAACTTAAGATTTGTAAACGGTCTCATTCGTTGTAGTCGGCGCGTAAGATTTGTCTGATCCAAAATTCGGATAATTTCATTGTTGCAATGTCTGCGAAGTCGAGTACTAAGTTTAAGAGCAAAGCTTGTTACCTCGTCAGTCACGGTTGTGATTCCTAGATTTCGATGTAGATCGATATTTCTTATGTAACATGGAGCATTAACGATAACGCAGTACAAGTGTAAATTTATTTGAAATCGGCCCACTGACACGCCCACTTTACTTATTAGCATGAAAAATCAAAGTTATCGTAGGAGACTGAAATTTGGTATGCAATATCCTCGCTAAAGTGTATTGTGATTGGCATTTAAAAAAAAACGCAAAATCCGCCTTTTTATAGGCGTGGTCATATTTAATATGCATTCTAATAAACGGCTTTTATTTGATATATTTGCTTTAAATCCAAAAAAACTTGCACTATTAAATGTTCAGATATGTGCGTAAGCTATCAACTCAAATGAATAAATTTTTGCCACACCCACCTTTGGGGTTTTGATTTTTAAGTAAAAAATCAAATTTTTAATATAAAACTGCGATCAACACGTGTATACTGCATCTGATAAAAAATATTATAAAAATATTATATTTTTGAAAAGGGGTTGATGCCACGCCCCTTTTTAAAAAAAGAAGATTCTTAACTGACAAATTCTTTACGCAATTAAAGTTAATAGAAACTAAAATTTAACAACCAATATATATGACGCATTTTGGAGCTTGACAGTGGTCAATTGGGAAGGGGTATCCAACGATTCGCTTAGGTGGATCGTAACCCTCCCACTAGTTAACGTTGCATTAAAGTTTTGCATCTAGAGTCATTCCTAGATATTTCGTTTCATTTGAGTACGGGATTTGTACCGAGTTAATCAATAAAAGTTTGCTGTTTATCTTTTTATAAGTAAAGTAACATGCGTTCATTTAGTCTCGTTAAGGACGATTCGCCTGCTCTCCGTCCAGTCGCATATTTTGTCTAAAGCGCGCTAAAGTTTTCCTGTTCGTAATTCAGCTGTTATATCAATAGCGGCAATAGCAGTGTCGTCAGCGAACGTAGCTAAAATTGTTCCCTCATCGTGGGGTATGTCTCTAGTATAAAGCAAAAAAAAAAAATTATATTGGGCCGAGAACGCTTCCTTGCGGGACACCGGCATTATCTCTTTGAAATCCGAGCACTCATTTTCGTAACTCACGCGAAAGATTCTGTCCTCAAGGTAAGACTCATAGATTCCTTAGAGTTTTTCTGGCAAGCGAAGCCCTAACTTGTACTTCAGGCCTTCGTGCCACACCTTGTCGACTTTTCTCTCTTAATTTTTCAAAAACGTTACCATATATCCAAAAAACTTGGCTTTTTTATTTTTATCGATATATGCCAAATGACAAAAGATTTGTTTGAGTATTTTCTGTCAATTGCCCTGAATTCCCCTAAAAATTAGAGAATCTGCAGTTTGAGAGGTTTGTTCAATTCGACAAACTTCTAAAAGTCCCTACCAAATTCAAAATTTAACTGAAATTCAACATTTATAAATCGTGATTTTTCAGAATATGGCGAAACGCTGAACGTTTAGGGTGAAATATGGAATTAAACTTAAATGCTGAAATTAGGCGCGGTGCAAACGCACCATAACTTTCGTTTTTCTAGTTCTTGCTTGCTAAACTTCTCAAAAAAGTATCAAAAAACATTTAATTCATTTTCGCATGAGACTTCAAACTTTAATTAAAACGTTATTGGTGCTTATACCGTCTACACACCGGACCAAAAACCGTGTTTTCGCGAAAACTTCCCGAAAACCTTTTTCCCATAAATTTTCCTGTTTCTGTAACCTCGGGGTTTTGGTAGTTTTTGATGAGTTCTCCTTGCAATCGTTAGATTTAATAAACAAACCTTTTCACCCATTCAGGAACTCAGCTGCTTCTTTCTGTCAAAAAAAAAATTTGAGTTCATATTTGTTTCTCGAGGACGGCAAAAAAAACGCTTTTTAATTCCTGTTAGTTTGTGGTAAGTATTTTGTGTGAAAAAAAATGCAAAACGAAATGCCCTTTTTTAATATATGATGGAAGAAGCTGAGAAAAAGGAAAAATGTGCATATCTGCGCATAGAAAGGGTGCGGCTGAAGTCCTTTTCCTTTAAAGTCCAAGCAGTTCTAATATTCGTTGGCGACGTTTTTTTTTGTTGAGACTAGCATTGCCAGTCAAAATAGTTATTAATGTTTTCACGTTAGTTTGAACACTTGTTTTATTAAAAATTATTGTTTTTATTAAATTCGATTTCATTGTTTTTCTTTGTTTATAAACGCAAGTTAATATTTTGCGATTAGTGTCAAAGTGACTGAAATATCAACCAAACCTTGGGTAGTCATCGGTGTGAATGACTCAATGCGGTGTGAAAAGGGCAATAATTAAATTTTCCTTGCTGAGTTCTCTGTACTTTACCTATTAGTGTGCCTTACATTTAAGATAAATATATTAACTTTATGAAAACTAAGTAATATAATAAATTATAACCATAAAAAACTACAGAAAGGAACAAAATAATTTATAAATCAAAATTTATTTTATTAGGGGAAATACGTTCCATCAAGTGCCAAAAATCAATTCATTTATTTATAGTCTATAACTATAGATCGAGTTTATAAACTCAATTGAATTGATTTTTGGCACTTGATGGAACGTATTTGTCATGGTAAAAGACTAAAAGAAAATACTCTTGTTCTTAACTCCACAACATTTTACAAATATTGTGAAATGATAAAATATTGTGAAACTGATAACAAGAGTGTTTTCTTTTAATCTTCATTAATTGAGTTCATTAATGGACAATTGTCAGTTTTTGAATTCTGTCGTTAACCGATTGAACACCCACACTTATATGAAGCAGGTTAACTAACATTTTTATAATTTAATCTGCGAAATAATAAGTTTGTTAATATGTTGTTTTGTGTAACTTCTCCTAACCGGGCAACCATACAAACAAATTGACTGGAAAATAACTTCATTTTAAATAATGTTGTATTCATCAGTCAACAAACACTGCCTGTGGATTTGTGAATAAACCATTTTTATTGCAATCTTTATTTTATTTATCGTGCCAGCCTAAATGAATAGGTTCGAATATAAATGAATAGATACCATGATACTGCAATGTTTTTGCCTGGAATTTTCCTAATTAAACTCAATTTCACTTTTATAATAACATAATGAAACACTTTATTACTTATTTAAATTCAAATCGTTTAAATTCAAATCACACTTAACTCAACTTCGCTACTTTATTGAATGCTTTACTTCAATTTAATCGCTTTTTCCTTTACTTTCGGTTTTCACTAGTCAACGTTTCAAAATAACTGTCTCGTTCGAGCCTGTCATCGGTGTATTCTACTACGTTCAAGAAGTTTCCCCCTTGGTAATTTTCCCTTGGTATTTTCCCACTGGTACCTTTCCATTGCACGATAACTCGCTATCGAAATTCGAACTTTGCTGTCAGCTGACTGGAATGACAGTTAGGTGTTTTTGTTTAGTGAATCGAGCGATGGGTGCATTCAGCGACTCCTGCTGTCTTTTTACGTCTTGTCGCCACATTCCCAATAATACCTTACCGATTTTTCCCGTATATCTAATTTTAGACTACTCGAAAGAAACCAAGTTTTCGTTTTTCGAGTGAAAAATTTCCTGGAAAATCATTAGTTTAATCTTCTTTATTAAAGAGATTATACTCAAGAACGGGTTATTTGATGTTCTCTATTAAAAGGATACGTATTAGCCCAAGGAAAGACAAAGGCCCATAGGGAAAAATCCAGCAAAATTTCACAAACAATTTCATTTACCTCCAATTGCGAAAATAAAATTTTACTTATTTTTTTTTTTTTGATTCGCTGTGACTTTCATGAATTTTGTTTAATGTAAACTTATCTTTGTGAAATTGGATTTTTGTAATCTGTGGCTGACCTTGTTTGCTAGAACGACTTAAGACTTAGGATCTGCAAATGACGGAATTTCGAAAATTAGTTTCAAAAATTTCGAATGCAAACATGACGATTTGAACGAAATTAAGAAATTACAAAAATGTCGCAAATTCCTAATAATTGTTTTCGAGATTATTTTAGTTGCTAGTCAGTATCAGTACAAAGACTTTTTTAAGTTAAACATATTTTAAATTATTTTACTCCAAAACGAAACGTAATTTTTTTTTCTGTTTTTATTTGCAGGTTCAAACGATAACAGCTTCAAACAACTTTATAAGGTTAGTACCGAAATTCTTTAAATTAATTTACGTCAAAATAATTTAAAAGGTTTTTACAAACTCGATGAATACTTATAGCTAGTTTTTACAATAAACGTTTTATGTCTTTTCATTTGAATGAAATTAACTGATAAAAAGATTCCATCAAAATTGAAAGCGTAATGGCCTGCCCAGTATCATTTTTAGCGGTCCGTCCAAAAATGGAAAAAGGACCTCTTATGGTATCGCTACGTTGTCCGTCCGTTCTTCCGTCCAATCACTTTATAACTTCTGAACGGTAAGTCGTAGAAAGACAAAATTTGGTGAGAGTATAAACTGCGGAAATGGTCAGAGAATCCAAAGAGGGCAATTTTTCTAAGCACAAATAACGGTTTAATTACAGTTTGAAATTTCATGTGAAAATGAACTTAATGTTTTTAATGTTTTTTTCAAGAAGTTTAGTAGGCAAGAACTAGAAAAACACAACTTAGGTTTAAGAAGCACTAAGCTTTAATTAAAAACTTTTTGAAAATATCAAAACGTTTTTGAGAAATGAAGAGTCGAAAATGCATGACGTTTTTCAAAGTGTTGGAGTCCATAACTTTTGAACGGCTTATTGCTCAAAATCAATATTGAACACACTTATAAAGCAACTCAAAGTACATCAATTGTTTATGTCATATTTTTCAAAAACCGTTTGAGTACTGCAGTTTTGACGCATTTTCGAAAAAAAAATAGCAAAAATGTATGAAAAAACGTGTGTCCCTCCTCCCCTTATCGCCGGTGCTGTTTGGTGGAATTCTATGAAAAAAATCACACGTATGAGAAATAATTCAAAATTTTAAGGAAAATTATAGCGGATTTTGAAATTTCGAAATCTTCTGAGATTTAACTGAAAAACTTCTCAAAAAATTTTGAGAATCTTCTAGTAGCTTAACGGTATGAGCGATCTTTTTCAGATTCGGTAAAAGTACAAAACATACAAAAGCAAGGAAGGCTGCGTTAAAACTTTTTTAAATTTCCGTTTTTAACCTAAGTTTTTAGAAGCCTATTTAAAAACGGACATAAAAAAGGAGCTTGTTTTACCGTTTGCGCATAAACCGGTGGCCATAGAATTAAAAAACAAACATCCAAGGCTTGTGCTGCTAGTGCTTGTGCTATTGGAAAAAAATCTAAAGGGAACCGGAAAAAACTTCAAAATATTTGTTTTATGGATTTGAAATTTAAAAAATTTTAAAAAAAAGGTCTTAAGGACGCATGTCTTTCCCTCTATCTCCCAAACGGTATAAAGTATAATTTTTAAATAAACACCGGGCATAGTCCATCTTCTTAAATTTCATACCAAACTATAGCAGACTTCGAATATTCAAAAACTTTGAAGATTTAACAGAAAAACGTGAAAACATTTTCGAAAACTATTTTTTATAGATTTGATATAGGTTTTTTATAGGTTTGATTAAAGGCAAAATTCAAATAGCGCAAGAAAACGTCGCTGGTCCTAGTTCCCACCGGAGTCAAAAGGGAGAATCCACACTTGTTGGTCCAAGATCGTACGCTCAAGTCGCGTCACGTGAAAGTAAGCCACAATCGGCCGCATCAGATTCGGTCTCCCAAATTCTAGGCATGATTTTAGAAAAGTTTGAGCAACAGGCGAAACTTAATCAAGTAATATTCAACAAATTGAGCGAGCTCGAGTTTAAACCTCGAAAAACATTTAATAAAAAATCATGAATATGGGAAAGTCAATCAAAATAATTACATGGAATGCAAACGGCCTTTTGCAAAAAATTGACGAACTAGAAGTATTCCTACGGAAGAATAATGTAAACATATGCCTGATTTCGGAAACCCACTTTAAAAAGGGTTCAGAACGCAAAATAAAAGGTTACATTGACTATCACGCGCATCATCCTTCAGAAAATTCGAGAGGTGGATCCTCTCTCTACATTAAAGACTGCATAAAGCACTCCAAAAACGAAGAAATAGAACTTGACTCTATGCAAATAACCTCAGTCTCAGTAAAATTAAGTCACATAAATTACAACATCGCGACGAGCTATTTTCCTCCGCAGTATCGGCTGGCAGATGAAGATCTTGCTCTGCTCTTTGATTCACTTGGGTCAAACTTTATCATCGGCGGGGACTTTAACGCGAAAAATACTTTTTGGGGCTCACGGTGCAATTCAACAAGAGGCAGAGCCCTCTTTAAAGCAAGTACAAAACGCGGCGTGATCTTCTTATCGACGGGAAAGCCAACATATTGGCCAACCGACAGAAATAAAATACCTGATCTCGTCGACTTCTTTATCGCCAAGGGGGTACCTCGTTACCTTACGAACGTAGAAGAACGCTTTGATCTCTGTTCAGATCACTCGGCAGTTCTTTTGAAAATCGGCGGAAGCCTAGCGAAAAAGAATAGAGCGCCTAGATTAACTAACAACAACACCGACTGGGACGGCTTTAGAAAATACTGCAAAGAAAACATAGCTTTAAATGTACCGCTCAAAACGCCACTTGAAATAGAAGATGAATTAGATAAACTCGTGAGAGTTATTCAGAGCGCTGCGTGGAATAACACTTCTTTTCGGAGATCCGAATTATCGAACAGCGGAACAATATATCCGCGAGAAATAGAAGAGCTAATATGCGAAAAGAGAAGAGCGCGCAAGAGATGGCAACGTTCGACCATCTTGAACCACCGTTCTAACAAACTGAAGCACGAACTTCAAGATTTAAAAAGTCGCGAGACTACTGCTTACCTCGAAAGTTTGACTGCCGATAAAGGTTCGAACTACTCTCTTTGGAAAGCAGTCAGGTCCGTTAAGAAGCCTATAGCACACTCTGCGCCATTAAGAAAAGCCAACGGCGAATGGGCAAGAGAAGACAAAGAAAAAGCGGATTTATTTGCAGATTACCTAGAAGAAACATTTAAACCGTTTGACGGGGAACCGTTGGTCGAGGAGCTCAATCCTTATGCGGTACAAGATAATTATAGAATAAAAACCGTGTCATTGGCTGAGCTTCGTCAAACGATAAATAATCTGAAAAACAACAAAGCCCCTGGCTACGACTTAATTACTAGCGAAATTCTAAAGGAACTACCGAAAAAAGCTTTGGTCAAGCTACTCTATATCATTAACGCTTCCATGAGAGTTTTATACGTTCCAAGGCAATGGAAAGTGGCCGAGGTCATAATGGTTCCGAAACCAGGAAAATGTCCGAACGACAAAAAGTCATACAGACCTATTTCGCTACTGCCGATAATAGCTAAGGTGTTCGAGAAACTATTGCTTAAAAGGTTGCAACCAATCATTGAAGAAAGACGATTGATTCCGGATCACCAATTCGGATTTAGACAAAAACATTCAACAATCGACCAGGTCTATCGTATAACAAACGAAATCGAAAAAGCTCTGGAAGCGAAAAAGATATGTTCTAGCGCTTTTCTCGACGTATCGCAAGCCTTCGATAAGGTGTGGCACGAAGGCCTGAAGTACAAATTAAGGCTTTGCTTACCAGAAAAACTCTATAGAATCTTAGAGTCTTACCATAAAGACAGAATATTTCGCGTAAGGTACGAAAATGAGTACTCGGAATTCAAAGAGATAAATGCCGGTGTCCCGCAAGGAAGCGTTCTCGGCCCAATATTATTTTTGCTCTATACAAGAGACATACCCCACGATGAGGGAACAATTTTAGCTACGTTCGCAGATGACACTGCTATTCTCGCTATTGATACGACAGTTGAATTATCAACAGGGAAACTCCAGCGCGCTTTAGACAAAATATGCGACTGGACGAAGAGCTGGCGAGTTGTCCTTAACGAGACTAAGTCAACGCATGTTAACTTTACTTATAAAAAGATAAACAACAAACCTTTATTCATTAACTCGGTACAAATCCCGTACTCAAATGAAGCGAAATATCTAGGAATGACTCTAGACGCAAAACTAAAATGGAAGCCGCACGTTAAAAAAAAAAACGCGACGAGCTCGAAATCAAGTTAAGAGAAATGAATTGGCTTATCGGAAGATTTTCGAAACTAAGCATAAATAACAAACTGCTTTTGTATAAGCAAGTGCTAAAACCATCTTGGACGTACGGTATACAACTCTGGGGTTGTACTAAGCCAAGCAATATATCTATTTTAGAAACTTTTCAAAATAAGACACTCAGAGCAATCGTTAATGCTCCATGGTACATAAGAAATAGCGATCTACACCGAGATCTAGGAATCGCAACCGTGTCTGACGAGGTAACAAACTTTGCTCGCAAACTTAGTACTCGTCTTCGCGGACACTGCAACAATGAAATTATCCGAACTTTGGATCAGACAAATCTTACGCGCCGACTACAACGAATGAGACCGTTAGATCTAGCAGCATAAGATGAAACCGCATAAATTGACGGTATTGTAGGTGCCTTCGTTGGAAGGCAGCCTGCCACACGCGATTATTACAGAAGCTTGAACTACTTGTTAAGGAAACTTAGTCGTAGTCTGACGGAAAATGGGAGGTTTTTTAGTGAGTAAGAATCTCACACTACTATGAGCACGCGCGGCCGGTCCTCGTAGTGCCTATGAAGGTTTTTCCTACCCACGGAAAAAAAAAAAAAAAAAAAAAAAAAATTTTTTATAGATTTCGAGAGCCTTATCGGTTATGACCACCTTGTTTAAATTTGGCTGAAGTATGTAATGTTTAAAAGGCAAGCAAACTGCATCAAAAACGTTTCAAAATTGCCGTTTTCGACCCTAAGCTCTTAAGCCCATTCAAACAAGCGAAATAAAAAACAGCATATTTTTACCGTTTTCTCAGAAATCCATGTCCGCAGAATATGAGAAAAGTGGCAAATGCAAGCACAGGTGGTTGTCAAATTGATCAAAAAGTCTAACGGTAATTAAAAATAATCGAAATTGCTGTTTTATGGGTTTGTAATTATAAAAATCCTAAAAAAGGCCAAGAAAGAAGAACTACGAAAAAAGTATATTACAGACTGTGAAATACATCCAGAAATAATTTTAATAAATAAATAGAATGTTACACAAACTGCGCAATATAGATACGCTCCGCGTATGTCTTCATACTTGACGGTCTTTTTAAAGATGTCTCAACTTAAGAATCCACACCAAACAACGGTTTTCGTTGGATGTATTGCTATTTAGTAAATCTAATGTTAATTTTGATCATCCAAAAGATGACTATTCCTCTCGTTGATGACGTATTCATTTAAAGAATGGAACTCGAACCCGCCACCGTAAAACAATTGAGTTTTGCCCGAATAAGAAACTCACTTTCACAAAACAATTTGAAGTAAAGCAAGAATTCTCGTCACTCTTAAATGCCTTAAACTCTTGCTTTACTTCTAATCGGCGTTTTCCTTAGCCATGTGTCAGATTTTTAAATTATAGCCATGCTATTTAATATACTTCACGATATCGTGAAGCTTCCTTAGTAATGCAAACGTTTCAAATATGGGAAATTTGAATATTCTCATCTTCTTCTTGAGCCGCCACAGGAACCGAGTTTGGATCGGCCAGCTTCTAAGTTAAATGTGTCGAAGTTTCAACCCTAAATGGAACGTGTTTGTGCCACCATGACGCACTGTGAGTATCAAGAATGTAGCTTCCTCTTTTAAACCCATTCAAGGCATCTGGGATCTCCACAAAATACGCCGCAATGATTCTAGCTTCACGGCATCTCGTACATGCTTCAAGATATAATTGTTTAAAACCATCTGCACACAGTCTCGGTGCACTAGTGCGGCGAGTCGTTAGCTTTTTATTCCTTTTAAGGCTAAAGCCAAAGAAACACAAAATAGCAACGCCACAATTTCTCAGAAAACCCAAAATTCTCAAGTCTATTTCTTTGTGAATAACTTAACATCGTCTGCCTCCCGAGAAGTTCAATTTTCTCTCTCATTCGAAAATAAGCATAGTTCGACCTTTTTCCACCGCCTTGTCATGATTAATTGTATTTTTACTTTCATATCGAAGCTCCACCATAGTCTATGACCTTTCTCGCAAGTGATTTCACCAATTACATCGACCCCCAGAGGGGTTCGAATAAATTTGATGTCCTTTCAATTGCAATTTATCGAGTCACTCTTCTGTGCGAAGCAAATTACTATGCGAGCGACCACAAGGACTCTTTTCATTTTGTTTTGCACAAAAATAAGTCTGCCCATGAAAATCTATATCTTACAGCACCACCAACTTGCAATTCCCACCATAAATTGATTGTGGGTTCACGACTTATCAAACAACGCAATAAATTCATTAAGGGAAACCCATAAATCCGCCCTCACACATTAGCACACTACATAATGTGCGGTTCGAAGAACGAGAGAGTGCCAAAAAGGTACGAGTCCTTTTAAATCCGATTAGGAGTAAGTAAGGGTAAAACTTAATGGAATCTTGGTTTGGGCGGGACTCACTTTCACAAATAAATTCTTCCAATCTAAGCTCAAATTTAATGGCTTACCTTTTTATTGGGAGTAAACGGTGGAGGTAAGCAATTAGTGATTAAAACAAGATACAACTTCTTTACGATACTAAATTAACTTGAGCTTTATTGGCGCTGTTAAGCTTATTTTAAGTGCTTGACTTTAATGGCTATTATTTAGCATTTAAGCATTTGTACATTATGCCAGCCCCCACGCATCATTTGTTTTGAATTATTTGATCCCTACACAATGTAGGGATTCTAATTTTATCACGGTTCATAAAAGATTTGTCAATGAGTTTGATGGAGATACTCATGTAAAAGCGGCACAGTCATGAAAGGCAAATTGAAAGATCAACTGTGGCATGTTTACAAAAAAAAACCTTGTCATGGTACAACATACCATATACTCCTGACGTCAGGCCTCTTATCTATATAGGCCTAGGTAAATATCCTCCCAAGCATTCCACTCAAAAATCCATCGTAAGCCCGCCCACCACAATAAACCATGAAAACAAAAGATTGCCAAAAATATGTGCTGCTCTGTCGTCGTTTGTTGTAATCTCAGTTCTGTTTCCTCGAAGTGTGTCTTTGTTTCGACTTTCGAGTCATAAAGCTAAATTATTTTTTGTTGCGTGTGGAATTTTATGATGATGCCAACAACCAAGACTCTGATTCAATAATGACATTAATTTTGCGCTGCTCTTTCCTGGTAGAAGAAAAAAACCCCAACATAAAAGCATTAACTTCTGTTAATAAAGTTTTCAACAAGCCACAATATACACTCGGCAAATAATCAGATTCTAAAAACACTTTAGGGGATGATTCCAGCATCGTAAAAGAGTTTATTGCCCTGCAAGGCAGCAAAAGGAGATAACTGGCGTTTCATCAGAAGACACAGTCTTCAAGGGAATCGAAAGAATGATGTTTGCTTACTTAATGGTAGACAAACTTTGTTGAAACAATACTTTGCTTGGGCCTAGGGGTTATAGCTATAGTAGCGATCCGGCAAAAACAAATCTGGTTTGTTCCCCGAAAAACACTTTGTACAGCAGGTCTTAGCAATGTCAATATTTTTAAGTTTTTCTTTAACATAAATAGGGCTACTATAGAAGTAGTTTGTGGAATACTTAATACGAAGAAAGTATAGAAATATACGAGTATTGGACAGTGTTTCAACCGTCCAGGAGTCGCCAAAGTTGTTCCTACGAAAATGTAATAATAAGTATATTTGAGATCAGAAAAATCTCCTCTAGGGTTTGGGAGGAAAAGAAAGGAGTATGCTACCATACCCTCCACTAATGAGAAGCAAATAATCAATTAAACTGAGATCGAGTCCTAGCAAAGCCAGTTTGTAACACTCTCACAGCCAACCATTCTTCAACACGAAGGGATCGGTCCAGTCGAGATCGAAGAAACCTTCGTTGGACTACTTTAATTCTTTGTATGCGGGTTTGCTGATATGGAGACCAAACTTGACAAGCATGTTCAAGAAGAGGTCGAACGAATCTAATATAGAAGGCTTTGGTGACATAGATATTAGAGAACTCCTAAAACCATCTCTTTATAAAACCTAGAGCAGAGCTTGCGCGGCTTATGGTGTTATCAGTGTTAGGACGGAAGTTCAGTTCCTGTCACAAATAACACCTTAATCACTGATTTCTGTTGTTGTTGGGACAGGCTTATCATTAATGAGGTAGGTTCTTATAAGTTGGGGGGTATATGTCTACGGGAGTAGGTTATAACCTTGCATTTGCTAACGTTAAGGTCTAAATAGTTTTTTTTACACCAAGTTGCAAATTTATTTAGATCGTTTTGCAAACCGTGGAAATCAGAGGGTGCAGAAATGATTTTTAAGATTCGCGTATCATCTGCGTAGACAGAGGTGTTGGAGGAAAGAAGTCAGGACCATGTTAATGCTGTTGATCGCGAGGATACTGGAAGTAGCCTTGATTGGGTCAGAAACTGAAGATCCAAAAAGCACTCTGTACTATCGATCCTCTAAGTATGATTTAATCCAATTAACGAAATAAGAACGGAAACCGAGCTTTTTAAGCTAGGAAGGCCAGTTTGTCAAAAGCCTTGTCAAAAGCCTTGTCAAAGGCCTTGAAACAAATTCAGTGAGATTGGTAATGCTGGATTTGCCTTTAAGGAAACGTGTTGATCTATTGAAATGATTGACTTGCAATGGGGAAAAATTTAAAAATTTTTCTTTTAAAAGAGCTTGGGAGTGCCCAATAGCCTAGCACATGGCCTGTAGTTACATACATCGTTTTTATACCTCATCCTATAGGATAGGAAGTATATTAAGTTTGATTCATAGTTTGTAACATAGAGAAATAATCACCGTAGACCCCCAAGACCTTAAGGGCATATGATCGAGACCGAATTGTTAGTCGAATGAGCCATGTCCGTCCGTCCGTCCGTCCGTCTGTTAGGCCTTAAATTTGGAGCTAGGAACTTGATATCTGTTCCTTCTAGGTCCCGAAGCAGTACAAGTGTAAACATTTTGAAATCCGTCCACTGACACGCCCACTTTACTTAATAGCATGAAAAATCAAGGTTGTCGCAGGAAGCTGAAACTTGGTATGCGATATCCTCGCTTAAGTGTTTTGTGATTGGCATTTAAAAAAAAAGCGAATACCGCCCGAACACCTGCTATAAATCCAAAAAACTTGCACTATAAATGTTCAGATATGTGCTTAAGCTATCAACTCAAGTGAATAAATTTTCGCCACGCCCACTTTTGGGGGCGTTTTTAAGTATAAACCAAGTTTTTATTATTAAAATGCAGTCAACACGTGTATACCACTTTTGATAAAAAATATTAACAAAAATTCGATGTTGTTGAGAAGGGGTGGATGCCACGCCCCTTTCTTAGGGAGAAGATTCATAACTGAAATTTAACAACCAAGACTGTTGACACAATTCGTAGCTTGACAGTGGTCAATTCGGATGGGGTATTCAACGATTCGACTAAGCGGATTGTAACCCTCCCATAAGTTGTTACTCTTTTTGTGCTTGGGGGTAATAAAAGAGTCCTTCCATAGAAATGGGAAAATTGCTAAAGTAATCGACAGATGAAATAAGGCAGTTAAAGGAGGTGCTAAAACCTTAGACTAGGCAAAGGCGCACACTATCATATGTTCGATTATCTCTTAAACGAGAGAGAACGTTACGACTTTCAGTACTGTGATCGGTTAGCTGTTTAGTAAGTTTAACCAAAGGCGGAAACAGTGGATCTTAGTATGTAGGGGATGCAATGGCTTTGGTTGAGGACAATGTTCCGGTTATGGTGACTAAATAAAGGGGGCCGATGGAAGGTGCAAGATGGGGGTTGAGAACATGCGAACGAATAAAGTAAGGGCAGTACGGAGTAGATGATAGGGTATGGGTTGTTGCTGAAGAGGAAGAAGGCGTCAGATTAAATGACACTCGCTGAAGCTGAGATTAAGTGTTAGAGTTGGGGAGTACAGAAGTGATTCCAGGAGTTGTTGGAGTGTTGGAGCATGATTTAGGCCGGGTGTTTAACTGTCGCGAAAAATTAAAGTAAGCGAGGATTCCCTGTTTGAAGCTCCAGTTTGAGATGGGTTCTTTGTTCATTATACCCGACCCAGGGTATATTAAGTTTGATGTATAGTTTGTAACGCAGTGAAATAATCACCGTAGACCCCTAAGACCTTTTAGAGATATGAATCGGACCGACAGGAGAATCGATTAAGCCATGTCCGTCCGTCCGTCCGTCCGTAAGTAAACAACTTTTAGGCCTTAAATTTTAAGGCAGAGAGCTGAAATTTTGTGGGTTGGTTGGAAGTCCAGTCCTTCAGATCAAGTTTGAAAATAAGCTGAATCCGCCCACAGACACGCCCACTACAGGCCTGTCTATGGGCGACCATCTCTAATTTAAAAAAATACATATTGCAAATTTTAGCTATGTTACAATGGCGCTAGCGCATTCATTTTTGGTACGTAACATCGCCTTATAATTGTCTTTAAGGTAGCCAAAATTTTTTAGCTTTTTCATTGACCACGCCCACTTTTTAAGGGATTTTAGCTTAAAATAACTTTTAATAAATATATATGAAATTCGACAAAAAGTTATATGACAAAAGCTGTAGATATTAGCATTTTCTAACTTTTATGTATATATTGTATGTGCCTCCGCCTACTTTTGTGGGCGTGGCACTAAAAAAAGTAATTTTTTTAGTTAAAAGGCGGAGTCTTAGGCCGAAATGTATGCAATCATCTAGTATAAAGCATTCAACAGTTATATTTTTATATCCCGTCGTAGATGGATTGAGGCTTTTGCATACCCACTGTTGCACTTTCCCACTTGTTTTTTGAATATATGACTTGGACCAATTTTTATTTTTATTACTATACCATTTAGCCATCTTCATCTTTCATAGGGTGAGCACATTAGGCGAGGAGTTTGTAAAGAGCCAGTCATATTTAGATGGGATTGAAAATTTAAAGCATGATGTGGTTCGCTTGAACTTTTCGGTTGAATCACAATCGAGGAGCGCTGGTGGAAGAATTCGAATATCCAGGGTACGTTCATATGCCGTGGAGCGTTCTTTATCAAGTAGAAAGTACTTTCGCGAGGGATTCGGGGGTTACTTTTAGATAGCCTGTTAAGCGTACTGGTCCACTCAGCTTGTGTCCAGGATGTTCCCAGTTTTATGATCGGGTCGGGCGTTACAGATTGCGGTTTTGGAGAGGTGTGGCTGTGAGGTGGCTGCATCTGTGATTGGAGGTTCGGTGTCGGACGTCTAATCTCTCATTTCGATATCTGCTGGAGAAGGGACAGAACTGACAGACAGAGAGGAGAGTGATAGCAAATCAGCATCTGATGCACAAAGTTCTTCCAGTATCGAAGTGTTGTGAAGAGGTTCCGAGGACACACATGGTCTTTCAGGTACCAATAGTAATGGGCTTTAATAGTATGGGCTTGAAACCGAGGGCAAACAATTAAGAAAGGATCAGTATATGAAAAATTTTATCAAATTCTTACTTAAGTCGGTTGAAATAACGTCCACTTTCTACCACGAATTGGAAGAGTGGATCTACCTTTCATAAAGCCATGTTGGTTAGAGGAGATAAGAGACTTGCACTGAAAACTTAACGCATCTTATAAAATTCTTTGTAAGAACTTGGGTATGTTGGAAAGCTAAGCGATAGCGCCATAATATGTCACTTCGGTTTTTCAGCCTATTTTGTGAATCGGAGTTATGTAAGAGGTTTTCTAAATTTTAGGAAATTCTCCTTGAACAAGAGATAGAAGAAAGAGGCGGGCGAGGGGAATAGAAAGATTGGGAGAACTTGGTTTGAGAAAAATTGCAGGCGAATATACCACCGTTAAGAGCTGGGAATTTATTTTCAGTAAAAGGCGGATAAAAATGTTGTGACGAAAAGGGAGCAACGGAGAACTTAAGTAGGTGATTGAGGTAAGAGGGGCCTGACGAAGGGATTAAGGGGGATGTAAAAGGTGTCGGCGTGGTAGTACAATGGACCAGGTTGTGTCTGAGTGCTCCATCGGATAGTAGCAACCGCCGACAAATGAAAAAAAAGAGGGATGAAGGGAGTCGCTTCGAAAATATAGTTTGAAAAGGGAAGCAAAAAAGGAGGCAATGGCATGTGGATCACATGAGTCCATCCGTCCGTCAAAAACCCATTGTAATTTCTTAATGGTAAGTTTAGGGATGGCAACATTTTGCAAAAATTAAAAAACGACGCATACTAGCTATAAATGTTCTTGCCTATATACCTAACAGTTAACGGTGTGCAAAAGGCTGACATTTTTTTTTACATATTTCCAAAAGTTTTGAAGACAAGAACTCCAAAAATTAAACTTAAATCAGATAAAATTAGCAGGCTTGATTTTAAAATAAATAATGAGCACATTCCATTTTTTAAAACTCGACGAAAACCTATAGCCAAACTTAAATATTCAAAAACTTCCCGGATTTGAATCGAAAACGTAAAAGAATTTTTCAAAGGAAAAATGTAAATGCTTCCAAAATCTTAACGGTAGGGACGACTTAATTTAAAGTTAATTTTATTTATTTAGCGTTTGCATGGCAAGATAACTGCTCTAAAATTTTCAAAATCGTTGTTTTCAAACTTAAGCCTATCTAAAAAATTAAGTAAGACAAACAGCATGTTTTACCATTTTCACAAAAATCTTTTCACACAAAATTCAAGAGAAATAGCCAATGCGCAGATAGTTGAAATATTGAAAAAGAGGCTAAGGGCATTTGAAAAACCAGTGAGTAAGTGCAACAGTGTGTACGCAGAAGTTACAGTCCGTAAAACGGGCCGTTGAATACCCCATCCTATCCCACATTGTAAAATGCTGATGGCATAGTTATTTTTTTTATAAGTAATGCAAACTTCGAAAAGGGGCGTGATCCAACCGCCCCTAATTACAAACTATTAATTATAAGATATTTCCACATACATTTCCAAGTTACACTTAAATGTACGTAAAAATGCAATTTTTTGGCTAAAAACTTTTTATAAAAGAAATCTGGACTGAAGTCTCGTTTACCTAACCTGCTACTTTTTTTGTTTCATGCTTTCCTGAATTAGGCTACAGGCCAGTCGAAATTAAGTTTTTCTAGAAAATCTTAGGTTTTTATTTAATTCTGCCTCCAAATGTGGGCGTGGCCCAAAGTCTTGTATTAACAAAATGTGGAACTAACTAGCGTTTTCTACATAAAATATTAAGTAAATTTTTTTCAAATTCGAGCATAAATATTGAGTAAACGCATTTGAAAATTCACACTTAAAATAGATTTTTTTTTTTCGTGGGGAGGAAAAAAGCACCGGCTGCGCGTGCTCATAGTAGTGTGAGATTCTTACTCACTAAAAAACCTCACATTTTCCGTCAGACTACGACTAAGTTTCCTTAACAAGTAGTTCAAGCCTCTGTAGTAATCGCGTGTGGCAGGCTGCCTTCCAACGAAGGCACCTACAATACCGTCAGCTTATGCGGTTTCATCTTATGCCGCTAGATCTAACGGTCTCATTCGTTGTAGTCGGCGCGTAAGATTTGTCTGATCCAAAGTTCGGATAATTTCATTGTTGCAGTGTCCGCGAAGACGAGTACTAAGTTTGCGAGCAAAGTTTGTTACCTCGCCAGACACGGTTGCGATTCCTAGATCTCGGTGTAGATCGCTATTTCTTATGTACCATGGAGCATTAACGATTGCTCTGAGTGTCTTATTTTGAAAAGTTTCTAAAATAGATATATTGCTTGGCTTAGTACAACCCCAGAGTTGTATACCGTACGTCCAAGATGGTTTTAGCACTTGCTTATACAAAAGCAGTTTGTTATTTATGCTTAGTTTCGAAAATCTTCCGATAAGCCAATTCATTTCTCTTAACTTGATTTCGAGCTCGTCGCGTTTTTTTTTTAACGTGCGGCTTCCATTTTAGTTTTGCGTCTAGAGTCATTCCTAGATATTTCGCTTCATTTGAGTACGGGATTTGTACCGAGTTAATGAATAAAGGTTTGTTGTTTATCTTTTTATAAGTAAAGTTAACATGCGTTGACTTAGTCTCGTTAAGGACAACTCGCCAGCTCTTCGACCAGTCGCATATTTTGTCTAAAGCGCGCTGGAGTTTCCCTGTTGATAATTCAACTGTCGTATCAATAGCGAGAATAGCAGTGTCGTCTGCGAACGTAGCTAAAATTGTTCCCTCATCGTGGGGTATGTCTCTTGTATAGAGCAAAAATAATATTGGGCCGAGAACGCTTCCTTGCGGGACACCGGCATTTATCTCTTTGAATTCCGAGTACTCATTTTCGTACCTTACGCGAAATATTCTGTCTTTAAGATAAGACTCTAAGATTCTATAGAGTTTTTCTGGTAAGCAAAGCCTTAATGTGTACTTCAGGCCTTCGTACCACACCTTGTCGAAGGCTTGCGATACGTCGAGAAAAGCGCTAGTACATATCTTTTTCGCTTCCAGAGCTTTTTCGATTTCGTTTGTTATTCGATAGACCTGGTCGATTGTTGAATGCTTTTTCCTAAATCCGAATTGGTGATCCGGAATCAATCGTCTTTCTTCAATGATTGGTTGCAACCTTTTAAGCAACAGTTTCTCGAATACCTTAGATATTATCGGCAGTAGCGAAATAGGTCTGTATGACTTTTTGTCGTTTGGACATTTTCCTGGTTTCGGAACCATTATGCCCTCGGCCACTTAAAAGAGATGCCACGCCCACTAGAGGAGGCTTACCAACTAAATTTGTCTTTTTTGTGTCTTACATTCATTAGGCGATGCTAAGTGTCAAATTTCAGTCTTTTAGAACGTCTTACAGTTTTGAAAACTCTGGAGGTAGTTGCACATTAAGACCGATTGTGGGCGTGTCTTTGGGCGGATTTCATTTATTATAATTTTTTACACTTGTACTGCTTCGCCTTCGCATGACGTGGACCTTACGTACGAAGTTTCAGCACCCTAGCTCAAAATTTAAGGCCTAAAAACATGTGAAATACAGACGGACGGATGGCATGGCTCATTCGATTCAGAATTCGGTCTCGATCATATGCCCTTAAGGTCTTGGGGGTCTACCATTTACCATTATTATTTCACCGTGTTACAAACTATGTGACAAACTTAATATACCTTAAAAGACCGTCAAGTATGAAGACATACGCGGAGCGGTCCTTGGCCTTTTTTACGACTTTTAAAATTTAAAATCCATAAAACAGCTATTTTTTTCCAATTACCGCTAGGTTGCTTTTCAATTTTACAATCAGTTGCGTGTTATTGGAAATTTTCGAAAATTCTGCTTACATGGATTTCTGAGAAATCGGTAAAACCTAACACACAAAAAACTTAAGGCTGGAAACGGCAATATTCAAACTTTTTGCAACTCTCTGTGCTAGCATTGGATTTTTTTTTAAATTCTATGGCCAACGCTTTTTGCGAAAACGGTAAAACAAGCTCCTTATTTATTTCGTTTTTTAAAAAGGCGTCGAAAAACTTAGGTTAAAAACGGCGATTTGAAAACTTTTTAACGCGGCTTGCTTCCCTTTTGTACACTTTGTACTTGAACTATCTGAACAATCTGAACAATCTGAACAAGATCGCTTTTACCGTTGAGATACTAGAAAATTAAAAAAATTTTTTTTTGAAAATGCTTCTCTGTTTTTTATGTTAAATCTCGTGTTTGAAACTTTAAAGTTCGCTATATATTTTTCCTTAAAATTTAAGATAATCTGATACTTGTGATTTCTTTCATAAGATTTTTCCAAACAAGATCGGAGGTAAAGGGGAGGGACACACACACACACACACACGTTTTTTCATGAATTTTCGCGATTTTTTTTCGAAAATGCGTAAAAATGGCAGTATTTAAAATTTTTTCTGAAAAATATGATTTAAGCATGTGATTAACTTTGTAATGTTTTATACGTGTGTTCAAATTGTCTTTGTGCACTTAGCAGCTCAAAAGTTATGACACCAAACAATTTGAAAAACGTCACCCATTTTCAACTCTTTATTTCTCAAAAACTTTTTAATATTTTCAAGAAATTTTTGCATTTAAGTTTGGTATTTTCTTAACTTAAGTTTTTCTTTTTTTGTTCTTGCCTGCTTACCTTCTTAAAAAAAGTATTGAAAAACCTTTTATCCATTTTCCCATGAAATTTCAAACTGTAATTAAACCGTTGTTTCTGCTTAAAAAAAGCCCCCGTTGGATTCTCTGACTATTTCCGGAGTTTAAAAGCACGCCAAATTTTGTCTTTCTACGACCCGAGAAGTTATAACACGATTGATGGATGGACGGGCGGACGGAAGGACAACTTAGTGGTGATAAGAGGTCCTTTTTCAATTTTTGGACGGACCGCATTTTAAGACCGAATTTTAAAAAATAACAGTTGGTTCGTTTATATGCAAAATTTGAGGGTTTGAGTTGAGTTGAGTTGGAATTTCAACTTAGGTTTTTCAGCACAAGACGAAGAGGGTTAATTTGAGTCGAGCAGTTCAAATAACAGAAATTAAAATTTGAGACTGAAGCACTTTAGTTCCTTTTTTGCATATTGAAGCTGCAATTGTGCCAAATCAACATGGGAAAGAATGCAAGTACCAAAGAAATGGCAAATTCTGCATATTTAAAGCTTAATATTCTGGTTGTTATTTCAACCCAGGTATATCAGCAACACTTCGACCCAATCGCATTTGTCTTCAGAGCAAATGCGATGGAGTCGACTCGACTCAACTCCAACTCAATCTGCGTTTATATGAGGTCGAACCTGGCTTGAACTCTCCATGTAAACAAAGCTGGTGTTTTACACAAACTTTTGAATAAGCATGAGCCTCGTTCAACCAAGGTCGATGGACAGCTCCGTGCTTTTTTAAGAAACTGGTCGTTCTAAGACCTGCGATGCTCTCCTATTATGGAATAAACATATTGTATTTTCTGCAGTTGTTATGAATCTATTTACTGTCTGCTTTGAGATGCTGCAAAGGGATTTATGTCCCGTAAATAGTGATTTCGAACCCATTTTGTTTTCGTCAAAACTTTTTATTTTTTATGCAAACTTAGTTTAATTAAATAAGAAAAATTAAAAATACTACGCGGCTTACACCACAGCAATCTCGAAAGGGAAAGCAAACTTCTATAAATCTAAAGATAAAACCACGAGAAATTCTTTTTAACGACGAATTATTTTTATTTGTTCACGTGAATGCTCTTATCACTCCACTGTGCCATTATTTTATTATCCATGCAACCTTTATCAGCAGAAGCTCAAACTCATATTTTATTAATAAAATAAACAGTTCACAGAGAGCACTTAATAAATTCTGCCTCGTTACGGACTTCATTATTTGTTTGTTTTATTTGCAATCATTCTGGCTGAAAGTGTTTATCGTACAGCTTAAGTGGCTCTTCAGAAAATGCAAAGTGTTTTTGATTTAATTTACTATTTATATGATTGCATCAGGAAGAAATATGAACCGTTTTATTTGATCCCGTCAGTACTTGCTCAGAGGTTCAAATGTCAGATTGTTATACCTCAGCCCATACACCTTTCTTATGCCTGCCACGCTTCGCTCTTTAATAGGGCCAATGACTCGTTCTTTATGATGTGACAGCGTTTAAAATATTGACGACGCTAATAAATCAGTTTTACTGCTATTGTCACAAATTATGGCTCTTTTCACTCGTGTTATTAGTCCCTCGGGATGTCTGTTTTATTTAGGTTTTTATACTAGTGAACCTCGTTACTTTATATCGTTTTGTCAGAATATTCTCGGAATAATGACGGCCTAATCAGTTGTAATGTACAAGACATTCACTGATGTCCATCGAACAGGTACAATGTCCTTGTATCGATTCTAAGAATGCCCCATTCGTTAAGCATGAAATATATCCAAAGTTAAGCTGCCTCCAAAACCCAAAAATTAAATTGATGTACTAAGTGTGTATCAACAAAGTGTCAATTTCTTCAATTGATTCCTGTGTTGACCTCGTCACGAAGCCAACACCTTAAAAGGGTTTCCTTTCAGTGGTAATTAATCAGCTGTAACGACGACACTTCGCAAGTTGAAAAGCAAAGGTAATTCATCAAGAATTGACGTTCATGCGGATGGGGAAATAATTTACTTAATGATGCATCAATAACAGGATAATGGACTCCATAATTTTGTGGCAAGATTCTTGGCACGTTTTTCTTTTACTTTTGAGAAAGGAAAGGCAATTGGCTTCACTTTGGCTTCAATTGGACTGGCAAACCCTAATGCTAATTGGATTCATCTTCTGTGTGCGATGGAATTCATTAATTTAGGAAACGTTAAGTTTTACCAGTATTTTTTGAGGCCAGGTGAATTGGTAACGTTTTATAAATAGCTCGAAATTTTTAGGAAAATTAATTTGTGACTTAGTGAATGAGCTTATCGGAAGGCTGTCAAGTTATTTCAGGCTTTATAAAACATGTCTTTATAATTGACAAATGGACATGAAAAATCAGCCAAATGGAAATTTCTAAACTCTTACGCAACTAGCTGATAAGGTCATTACCGGATTATGAATTATCGAGAAGTTTAATCCTCGAAATACAAGAAATTTTCTGTACAAGTTATGCATACCGTTTTGGAATGCATACCCTGCTCAACATGACAAAAAAGGAAACGGAAATTAGTCCGCAACCACTACCCTTGAGGAGTCAATTTTTGGAGTCAACCGTTAAAAAGTGATAATTAAGGACTAATTCTTTCCATTATGTGAGCTAGGTCTTATTATCGTCCTTCAAATAAGGGATCATAAGGTTACGCAATTCGTTTTGATTTTAGCAAAACTGTTATATCGATGAAAATATAGCTAGGTTTCTTAGGCGTTAAATATTAGTCTAAAGTATTAGAGAAATTCATTCTTCGAATTCTTAATCTGTTAAATTTATCATCTTTTAGGAATTCGTAACAGTTCAGTACCTGGAAAATTTACGGCCTATTACAACGTTCAAATTTGTCATTCGTCCGAACCGATGATGTGAAACGTTTTAGCAGTCCTTCCAAAAATGGAAATAAGAGGTTGTGGTAACACTCCAACGCCACGATTTTGCTTTCAACCGAAGGTCGTGGCAGACTTATACTTCACACTTGCTTTTTGCAATGAAGTTAATAAGAAGCATCGATAAACATCGATCAAATTGCATGTCAAAGCATGAGATTAAAGTCGCCTTCTGACGAGCTTAGCTATGATCTCAGGAGCGAAACATGCAGATTTATAGTCTTTATATGTATAAAATAAATATACTATAAATATCGTTGACGATACTTGATTGAGGCTAATTCGTTCAAGGTATACCTTTGCGAGAAAAACTTTTACTTCTGTTTTATTTATTGTGTCGTACATTTGTGGTCGTCGTACATTTTTGTTATTTTCGGGAAGACTATAGAAAACTTTGCATATTTAGCAGATTCTGAGATTTACTACAAAAACATTTCGAAAACTATTTTTCGAAGTATGCTGGTGTATGCTCTTAACGGTAATACCGAATGTAATAAAATTGGGTTTGTACATAAGGCGTAAGAAGAGAGCTCAAACACGCCATCTTGATCTTTTAAAAATGTCATTTGTAACTAAGAAGTTTCTGAAAGGGTTTAAACAGCAAATTATAAAGAACGGTTTTATACATAAGCGTTTACTTATAAATCTTGGGAAAAAGTAACCATTTCTAGCGCTAAATATATACTTAAAACTAAAAAAATAAGACGGTAGGTATTTGAAAAAAGATGCTGACTAGTAGTCTAATCGATGTTTAATCCAAAAAAATGCAGAAAAAAGGTAAAATAAGACGATTTTTCGAGGTTCCAAAGAAAATTATAGCGAGGCTGAAATATAGTATGGTTTTTGAGACACGCTCAAAACCATTTAAGTTGATTTATAGCTTCTGAGTTGTTTCTATCTTATCAACTAAGTTTAACGCAAGCATAAAACAATTAAGTAGCTGAGTAGCTAACCATAATAATGTTAAAATTTTGAAAACAATAAATCCGTTTTGTCATTTTTTTCCAGTCTTTTATACCCCACGTATATTAATTTTATTTTATTTTATTTTATTTTATTTTATTTTATTTTATTTTATTTTATTTTATTTTATTTTATTTTATTTTATTTTATTTTATTTTATTTTATTTTATTTTATTTTATTTTATTTTATTTTATTTTATTTTATTTTATTTTATTTTATTTTATTTTATTTTATTTTATTTTATTTTATTTTATTTTATTTTATTTTATTTTATTTTATTTTATTTTATTTTATTTTATTTTATTTTATTTTATTTTATTTTATTTTATTTTATTTTATTTTATTTTATTTTATTTTATTTTATTTTATTTTATTTTATTTTATTTTATTTTATTTTATTTTATTTTATTTTATTTTATTTTATTTTATTTTATTTTATTTTATTTTATTTTATTTTATTTTATTTTATTTTATTTTATTTTATTTTATTTTATTTTATTTTATTTTATTTTATTTTATTTTATTTTATTTTATTTTATTTTATTTTATTTTATTTTATTTTATTTTATTTTATTTTATTTTATTTTATTTTATTTTATTTTATTTTATTTTATTTTATTTTATTTTATTTTATTTTATTTTATTTTATTTTATTTTATTTTATTTTATTTTATTTTATTTTATTTTATTTTATTTTATTTTATTTTATTTTATTTTATTTTATTTTATTTTATTTTATTTTATTTTATTTTATTTTATTTTATTTTATTTTATTTTATTTTATTTTATTTTATTTTATTTTATTTTATTTTATTTTATTTTATTTTATTTTATTTTATTTTATTTCATTTTATTTTATTTTATTTTATTTTATTTTATTTTATTTTATTTTATTTTATTTTATTTTATTTTATTTTATTTTATTTTATTTTATTTTATTTTATTTTATTTTATTTTATTTTATTTTATTTTATTTTATTTTATTTTATTTTATTTTATTTTATTTTATTTTATTTTATTTTATTTTATTTTATTTTATTTTATTTTATTTTATTTTATTTTATTTTATTTTATTTTATTTTATTTTATTTTATTTTATTTTATTTTATTTTATTTTATTTTATTTTATTTTATTTTATTTTATTTTATTTTATTTTATTTTATTTTATTTTATTTTATTTTTTTTTATTTTATTTTATTTTATTTGCTCCAATTTGGAGTGAACTTTCCGAGAAATAATCTAACATGTTAAAAGTGTGCATGATCGATATTGTGGGCGGTCCAATTTTTGCCTTCTTAAAGTTTTTGGGCCGTGATTGCTTTAAACCAAAATTTGAGTTCCTACGCCTTGTCTAATTTGACCAAAAGACATTTTGAAAGCAAATTTAAAATAGAGGTTGCCTTAGATTGATGACTGTAGTCAGCGTGGCCGTTGGCGGATTTAACCAATTTTCACACTGAACAAAATAAGAAGACCTTAAAACTTCACACATACGGACAAACGAACAGACGCACGGACGGACGGACAGACATAGCTTAATCGATTCTAAAAGATCTTTGATTATTTCACGGTGATTATTTCACTGTGTTACAAGCTATGAATTAAAATTGATATACCCTGGGCCGGGTATAAATATTTATAACAAATATTAAAGATATAACTATTTGCTAAGTTTTCTCCATAAAAAGTTTTGAGCTCCGCCCACTTTAAAGGTATATTTTTAGGAAAAAACGGTTTTTTTCCCGAAATAGTTTTCTCTTTTAACACGTTTTCTCATGATTCTAGCGAAATTGATTTTAATTTTTAGCCCATGCCCATTTTTGGAGGCGTTTCGCCTATACATATAATGTATGAATTCAGGCCAAAAAACTTTAAGATTTTGGTGTTACAAGGTATTTTTATATAGGGTCGGGTATATAGATGTTTGTCACAGACAAACTCTTGCACTTACTCACTTGTTTTAGCTTTTTTGTTGGCTATTTCCTTTTTGGATATAAGAGCGCTTAGGAGTAAGCCGGTCATTTGGGCATTTTAAAACATTTCTTCAATCCAAAATCCCCAAAATTACTTTTTGTTATAATATAGAAATTGCGCCATCTTTTATGTCGGTATGTAAATACTGAATAAATTAAAAAAAGTAGAAACGATTTCCATAGATTAGGTATTTTTATTAAACTTGATCCTCTACAATTTATTAAGACTCATTTTCAAATAAATTTCCAATCAAGTGCTCATCTTTGCCGACCAAAGAAAATAGGGACTATTTATCCTGGCTGCATATTGGCTTTAGAATATCGGTAATGGTAATTTTTACTACATAACTTTTAACGACAAAAATATAGCTCTAAACTTGCCCTGCAAAAAAAGGTAAAATAATTAAACATGTTTTTTTTAAGGGAAAGCAACAGTTTTAAAAAGTATGCTGTTTAATGATAGAGTTGGTCGTGCCACTGCGGCCTTCAATTAATTTTTTAACATATTCTTTTGTTTGCTCCCCAAAAAAAGATCTATTTAACCTTCTTCGAAGGGAATTATTGCGCTACAAATTTATTTTTGCTTAAGTTACCCTTGTTAAGATTTAAGGTTTAAAACTTTTGTTGAAAAATTTTTAGCAGTCGCCTCATCTTTTGTTCAATATCTGTTTTTTTGATTCAAGGTGAGCCTATCCAATTACATAAAATCAACAATTACATAAACATAACAAATCGGGCCAATCTCATTTGTAAGAAATATTTCACTGAATTTCTTAAAATTCCTTCACTTTTATTATAGCTGTTTGTAAACTTTTTTAATACTGTTAAAAATATTTCAAACCATGTACGAAAATTTGTATTTTTTTTAATTCATTCAAAAAAAAAAAAATCCTAGAGGATGTCGACAAGAATTTGACGCAATGTCGGAGGCGAAAATGGGTCCAAGGTTTGTGTTTTGCTTTTCTCGCATTTCAATTTAACGGCCTTACAGTCCACTTCAATAAACATTAACTTCACTTTTCTATAAAAACGAAAAAGCCGCTTAATGAAGGCATAACTTGACATAATTGACAAGTTTTTCATCAGTCATATCCTTGCCATAAAAAGATAAGTTTAATCCAATCATGCTAGCATAAATATTTAGAATCTTCGTCGGGGAGACTCAATGTGGACTATTAATAGACACAGACACTGCCTTAAATTCAAACCATCGTAATTTTTAAAGTGATTACTATAGAAGATGCTTTTAGGTAAAAGATTTTTTTTTTGACAAAAAGATACCACGTCCTGTAAGTTTTCAAAACTTTCTGTGTTGTCTAGGCATTTCAATATGAACATTATTTCTAACTCCAAAAACTCTTTGTCTGCAATTTTTTCGCCTGAAACGCATTCCAATATCAGCATTTTCCTGTGCGAAATATTCATAGTTCATAGTATGCTTCAATACCTATAACACTGCAGTTCCCTCACTACAATGAAATTCCCTCAATCACCTCAATAGAAAGCTTTCTCATTTCGTAAGAATGTGTATTTAGATGAAGTGACGAAATTCATTGAATTTTCGATGGTATCATACCTCTTTGGACAACAGGACCTTGTCTTTAGTTAATGGAAATAGTTCTACCCGACCATTTGACTGGTTTCACAAAAGGCATTTTTTCACTCAAAACTGATTGGGATCCTTTCAAATTGCACCGAAGTGAACAAGCTTCCAGAATTATTGTAGAAATCAAAAAATTCCTTAAAATGGCCCTCAAAGAATAGGAAAAAAAAACTTACAATTCTTAAATTTGTTCCGTTGTCAATTTGTAATCCATTATAGTTTGCAGCGTTTAGTTGTGTTTAAATATATTTTCCAGCCACATGAAATGTTTTTGGTTTACAAGAATTTTTCTTTTTTTCCTAAATGTTTACCTTAAGCTCTCATTAGTAGAACTTGCATGGAATCTCATTGAAATATTTTTCCTTAGAACAATAATCACAAAGCACTGAACACCGAGCAGGTAAACACTTGCAAATGCACTTCACTCAATATAATTTTATTTTAATTTTATTTTTTGCTCAAAAATGCATTAAGCTACACTGCCGCACTTGCAACACTTGTAAAACCACGATCACTGTCAGACGCGGTACGATCCCCGGGCACATTGCGATACATCACGGGAGGGTGAACGGTGAACATATATTTTTCATCAAACAACACCTTGTGGATAATATAAACACGACAGCAGCGTACAACACTTTAACCGTTAATGGTGCTGATTAATAAAAAGAACTGCTCATCATCGCGGCGGCGATAATGGAAACTTGTGTTTAATTCGCAAGATTCGAGACGAATCGTAAACGTAGCAAGATCGAGATAAAAATAAATGATCCGCGCGATAAAAGATAAATATTTGCCTGTGCATAGAAAGAGTAAACAGGGAGTACGCGACTTTGCGTCGGTATTGACACTGTGTGGACGTTAACCGTAGATCTTGACTAGGTACCGTCTTCAACCTATCGAACGGAGGAAACACGACGTACTGAAAGATAGACCTCAACAGAGCACCCAGCTCCAGCATGTGCTTGCTGGATGGAGTTCATTCAACAAGAGGGTATCGCGACTAGACAGCCTCTCATTCGTCCAGGCCAGTGTGGATGTGGAACGAATTTTTGTTTGAAAACATTGGAGACTTTTAGCGCATGCACCTGATGAAAGCCTGGATGGAGAAATACTTACGATGTAATGTTTTGATGAATGAAACTTTGCCGGTCTCGGTACGCAATACTCAATGGACAGGAGTGACGACATTGGAACGCGCACGTGGCTGTTGTTGGCCTAGGTCGTAAATTTGGATTGCGAAATATTGAATGGGCTTGATAATGAACGAAAGGTCTTTGGTATTTTGTCTTACTTGAATTCGAATTTGGTCCAAAGGTGTATCATGTCCCAAGAAACATATTAGAGAAATTGACACATTCCGAAATGAGACTCAACGTAGCAGCCTTTCTTGAGAGGATCGTGTGTCGACAGCTCGTTTGATGAATTGCTTTATGGACCTCTGCTTATGGGCACCGACAAGATAAGATAAGATAGTCTCAGCTTATATTGAAGTCAAAAGCGGATGAGTTAAAGTAGATTTATCAAAGATAACATTTTTCTGTCTTGATAATAAGCTGTTTTGAATGGATCAAATGTCACTTCTTTTTACGCCTCCGAGGCTGAAGGACATAAACCTACTTTCTGTAAATTGTGGCGCTTGTCGACTTGTGGCAAAAGTTGTTTGACGTTCAATACTCTTCAGAACGATTCAGATCGTATAGATACCTCGTCAGGTTTGCCAGCTTATATGACGAAGATATAAATTTTTTTTTGTTTAAGTGCGTCAATATTGAAATGCGTCTGGGGGATCGCATTGAACAAGGACCTCTTTTAGTTTCTATAATCCTCAAGTGCATGAAACAGTTACTTATTATCTTATGGCTAATAACTCTATGGACTAACAAATTTCAATCATCGTGTCTGTACCAGATTAAAAAGAAAACAAATATTAAATTTTGAAAAAGTCTGTTGTATGTGTATTGCTCAGTGCCAAAATTTGAGTTCCTACGCCTTGTTTAACTGGACGAAAAGGGATTTTGAAAGAGAATGTGAAATAGAGCTTGTTTTACATTAAAGCCAGTAGTGGGCGTGGCTGTTGATGGATTGAGCGAATTTTTGCACTTTGTCTGTTTAATAGAAGAACAAAGCCGCGCACCGAGTTTCAGCTCTCTAGCTTGATTTTGAAGACCTAAGCCCTTTACACATACAGACGGACCGACGGACGGACATCGCTTAATCGATTCACCAGTCGGTCTCGATCATATCTCTAAAAGTTTTTAGGGGTCTACGATGATTATTTCACTGTGTTACAAACTATGCATTAAAACTAATATACCCTCGGTCGGGTATAAAAATGCAAACGTGTCAAATATTATCCAAAACTTTAAGGAAAACTGTAGCCAATTTTTCAAGTTTCAAAAACTCCTGAGATTTAACTCAAAAACGTAAACAGCCATTTTCAAAAACCATTTTTTAAAATCTTGTAGTGTTTTAACGGCAAGAGCAATCATATTCAGATTTCGATAAACATTCAAATTGTCGTTTTCAACCTAGTTTTTTCAAACCTGTTATAATATGAAATAAAACATGTGAGAAAGTGCAAGAGTTTGTCTGTAACAAACTTCGATATACCCGACCCTATATACCATGTAGGACCAAATCTCAGAACTTTTTGGCCCGAATCAATATATTATTTTTATCGGCCAAGCCTACAGATATGGGCGTGGGCTAAAAATTAAAATCAATTTATTGTTATTTCGTGAGAAACTTGAAAAAATGCGTTAAAAGCGGGAGTTGTTTTGGAAAACAACCGTTTTTAAAACCTTTCGTAAAAACATGCCCTAAAAGTGGCGAGCTTAAAAGCTTTGTATGTGACAAACTAAGTAAAGAGAAATATCTTTCTTATTTGTCTATTTTCTTTTTTTATTTGGAGTGAATTTTTTGAGAAATCGGGTTTTTAAAGATATAAAATATTAAAAGTGGGCATGGCCGATATTGTGGGTGGTCCAGTTTTTCCCTTGTTAAAGCTTTCGGGCGAATATTGCTCAGTTCCAAAATGTGAGTTCCTCCGCCATGTCTAACTTGACTAAAAGGTATTTTAGAAAGAAAATGTGAAATAGAGGTTGTTTCATATTGAAGCCAGTGGACGGCGTGGCCGTTGGGGGATTTGGCCAATTTTCACACTTTGTCTGTGCAACAGAAGAACCAAGCCTTGTACCAAGTTTCAACTCTCTAGCTTGAACCTTAAACCTGCACACATACAGACGCAAGCTTTGCATCATCATCATCATCATTTTCCGTGACCGCTTACCCTTAGAAGGGTCGCGGAGCTAAATGGTCCCTCCATCTTTCCCGATCTTCCGCCACCAAATAAAGAGACACAGGCGCGATCCCCAGACGAGTCTCGGGGATGAATTAAAAACTGAGATCTTTGCTCAGTCCAATCTCAGCTTTCCTGATGACCGGCTGGCGCAGTCCTTTTACTATTACTCCAGCATGGCCAATCCTACAGGATAGCTCAATATAACTCCTTCCATCTTTCGTGAAAAAGACCCGGAGATACTTAAACTTCTCTACCTGCTTCAATGGGACTCCATTAATGTGCAGGGTAAACTCCACAGGGGTTCGGGAAACAACAATCACTTTGGATTTGCTCACGTTAACCTTAATCCTAGCTTCACCACATATGGCCGCAAACCCATCCAGGATTCGCTGCAGCTCCTCCAACGACCATGCCAGGATAGCTAAATCATCTGCGAAAAGCAGATGGCTTATCCTGACGCTAGCCATTTCAAAAGATTTCTCACCAAGACTGCGGTTCACCATCCAGTCCATATATGCTATGAAAAGGGGGGGGGGGGGGGGGGGGCGATGGAAGACAGCCCTGTCGAAGTCCAACGCACACATCAAAAGGTTGCGATTTGACGCCATTTATCCGAAAAGAGCTTCTGCAGTTCCCATACTAAGACGGTCATAGGCCTTTTCCCAGTCTACAAAACACGCATAGAGCGAACAGGTCGAAAGCCGCACTGTTCTTCCCATAAAAAAAATCGATTACAGCTCTGGAACGTGGTTCCAACACATTCGCGAATACTTGTCCCGGAAGATATGTCCCTATAGTTGGAGCAATCTCTCCTGTCCCCCTTTTTTGCAAATTGGGAACTATAACTCCTGTTTACCAATCGCTGGGTGCCTTTCCCCTGTCCCAGGTACCTTAATGACACTTGTTAGACATTTAACACCTTCTTCACCCATTGCCTTGAGCATTTCTGGCCGGATTTAATAAACACTAGCAGACTTGCCAACTAGCGATTTAATCGCTTCAGTGACTTCGTCTACTGTGGGACTTTTCTCCGCCCCAATCTCGTCTGCCGTGAGAATGCGATCTTCAGTGTCCTGTTGGGGGTTGAGCAACTCCGAAAAGTACTCTCTCCATCTGCGCAAGACATCGCTCTCATTTAGAAGAAGTGTACCGCCCTTGAATTTTAGCCCTTGAACGATATTCAACTACCTTTGTCTGAGCCAGCGAATAGTCTGCCAAAATGTCTTGTTTGCAAATCTGTAATCGTGCTCCAACCTCTCGCCGAACTTTTTCCATGCCTGTGCCTTGGCTGTTCTGACTGCCAGATTGCCAGTTTGAAATATTATTTTAGTTTTATGTCTTGAGAGTGTTGCATTTAGTCTCTAGTGCCTGATGATAGCGGAAGACTTCTTCAAAATATTTTGCCAAAAACTTGATAGTGAAATCTGTAGCTGTCTGGCGTCTTTTGTCTGCGGTCGTCAGTCTGGGGTGTTATTCTTTACAAAAAATTATCATTTATATACCCTAAGATTTAAAATGAGTCCTTATTTCCCTTTTAGTAGGCTTTTTCAGTTCATCATCTTCATTTTCAATCATCTTCATTTTCAGTCAATCCCTTCATTTTCTGGGGCTAATTGTTGCCTTGCTAAGAATTTTATAACGTGGCTGAGAAGTTTTTCTAGATTTTTTATTTTGCGTGTCCAAAGTCCGGCTTAAGGCAAATGGAAAGCTATTTTTTTGGTAAAATTTTAAAACTTTTTGTAAACGTTGTTCCGAAAATAGACGTTGCAAACGTTTTTCAATTTGTAACTGATAATTTCTCATAATTAAATGTTAATCTTACAATCAATAAGAAGGGTCAACTACCAAACGTCATCCCCGTTCGTAGGCTTTAAATCTTAAAAATATTAAGTTAAAAAAAAATAAATAAAGATAATTGCCAAAGCCAAGCCAAAACCAAAAATTGCATCTTGATAATGATAATAGGGAGATAAAGCCTCCTCCCCTTACCCATAATCAGTCTCCCTATTTTATCTATTGACTCGTGTGAATGCCACAATCAAAATAAAGGATTTCTTATATCAGCAAACGCATTAAGTTTTCGCTGTCAGGCTTAATTTCGTTTCTATTGGAACAAGAACAATACTCTATCTACTGCCACGATGCGTACAAACAAAGTAGCTCCGCAACGATTTACCATTCTGAAGGGAATTTCAAATTAGCATATATCCATGGGGGCCCCAGCAAACGATAAGCACCCTCTTTGGGACTATAATTAGCGTGTAACGACGCGAGAAGCTGTGCTCCATTATTGAATGGCAAAACAATGAAAGAACTCTTGGCAAATGTTTGCCCAGACGGCAAACGTGTCTGGAAAGGGGAAAGCGTGAGGCGGGATTTTTATTTTGCAACTTCTCTGGAAATAAAACCAATTTGGTCTACTTTCTTGTGATAATGAGTTTTTGATAATGGAACTGGTGGTATCTATTTTTTTACGACATCTTGTCTTCCTAGAATCAAATTTAGATTTTGGCGTTTTCTGTGAAATTGGGTTAAAAATTTGCCAGGATGGTGAATGCGATTTGGGAATCAACATTTAAACAGAGATTTAAAGACACGATATAAAGTCTTGCCAAAATACAAGGGCCTTCCTTGCACGACCCACGCAACTGTCTATACTTGAATCCTATACAAACAAAATATGCAAACCACAAGCCTGCTGATTAATTCTCTGTCGCAGTGACTTGAATTCCAGTATTGAAATTCACCCGCAAAACTTCCAGACCACATATAAGCGGCAAAGCCCCAAGTTACAAGCAGCCTTTACGTATCTGTGTAATTTTCGAACTTAAATATTTATCCCGTACTGAAAGGAAACCCCGGAAAATTTACGACATGGTTTCCTTTTGGTACTGCAAACACAAAAGAATGTATTTTTCCATCGCATAAAGTACAATAGAGTGAATCTTTAAGTTTTGGTTTGCTACAATCTGGCTCGACACTGTAAATGGGGACAATGGCAAATGCCATAAAAACCAAGAACCCAACTCCTGTGTAACACAAGGGTATTTGGTTTTCTTCTCCTTTTTTTATGTAGCCACACTGTGAGGAGACTTTAATGACAATGAGGTATTCAAGAATTGAAAAAAAAAACCAGTAGAGGTGCGGATACTCAATGACAGCTTTAAAATTTATAGAAATTGTTGAAAAATCGAACAATACTCCATTTTTCGGCCTGGAGAAAAAATTAAACTCACATTTTCAAGTGTTTTTGTAATAAAAAAAATAGCCTGAAAGTGTTATCCAAATAAAACAACAAAAATTTCCTGTTATAAAAAACTTTTCGTAAGGGGCTTTTTTCATGTTAATTATAAAACTCATTTATTTAGGAGTAAACAACTTTTCAACGATTTTCATTAAGTGTAGACTGACCCTGCAGACGCATCCAAATTGCGATACCTTATCCCTAAAAAAAAACACTCCCTAAAAAACAACTCACTCACAATATTGTAGCACAATCATACTCTGTCCTACTACAATATTCATAGTCACGTTCCAAGGACAACAAAAATAAAACTTAACCATTCACCTGCCAAAAGGTAGGTCCTAGAACGAAGACATAAAAGTGGAATATGATAATGCGAAACCAAAATGAATGCAATCAAATCAAATTGACAGCGCGCATAGAGAAGTCGTATGGAAATTGTCAATTGCTGCGACAACGACGACTATGACGACCCGACGGAGCTCAATCGAAAAGCCATTCGAAAAGGTACAATTGTAAATAAAGAACAACCATCTTTGGGGACCTATCCAATGGGTTGAAGTATTTTTCCACAGTCAATGGATTTTCTTTTATCTGTCCTTAAATTGTTTCTTTGATCTTTTGTTTGGTGTCTTCTTTTTACAGACCGGAAGAAATGAAGGGTCCTCATCATCTTAGGAGGTTTATTTGTAACAATAGAAAATAACAAAGTGTCTTGTTGTGCTGTTAAAAGTGATGGGCTAAACTGCCGGCTTTGGCAGTCAGATGTGTACAGGTATTAAAGATATTACGTAAGGGACAGGACAGTATAAAAAAAGATCTCAGGGACTAGGTCTAGGAGAGAGCAAAAACTTATTGAGTTACAATAAAATCAATGAATTCTAAGAGCTGCTTGATATTCAGTTAAAGACCCATGCACTAACTCATTATTTAACAAAAGTTTAATAGACGAATTGAAAACGTTACGTTAAAAATATTTTTTCATTCCGTGTACTGTGGCGTATACGTAACATTTCTCTACAAGGAAAAATTTCTCATTTTTTAAAGCTACTTTTTTTTGTTTGTCAGTCAGTTAAGTTATAAATAGCACAGTTTCCCGATGGATGCATCAGCTGCTGACTACAAGATCAGTGGAGACACACACATTATAGGAAATTATTCAGGTTAGCACAACAAGAGGCCACACTCTTACAAGGAGGGGTTCACCAGTAATGTGGAGCGTAGTTTTAGATGAACTAACATCAACTGGCAGGCATATGCCGATGGCATAGTATTAATTGCCAGGGGAAAGTTTAAAAGAAGGCTCTGCAAAATTATTCAGAGAGCACTCAAGGCAGTCCAAGAATGGTGCAACGCAGCTTGGTTCAATCCAAAACCGGACAAGACCACTATAGTACCATTCACCAGTAAAAGCAATTTTCAAATGAAAGCTGTAAGACTAACGGGTATGGCACTCATGCCAGTCAAAAAGGTTAAATATCTAGGGTTAATCCTAGACAGCAAACTGCCGTGTAGCTACAGTTAAGAATATGGCTGCAGCGCACCCCGAAACGAAAAGATAGCGCTTGTCGTAAAAGGCGACTAAGGGGTCTAGGCCACTGTAACACTAAGTGAGCCTAGCGACACATTTAACGTCTTAAACTTTCCCACAAGTGTGGATTATGTAAGTCCGTGGGTTGACATGACTGGGGGACCACCGATGTCGGAAAAGGACGTTCAAACAACAATAAGGGCTATGCACGTGTCGAGCAAAACAAGTCGTTTAGACAAGAGCATTATGGAAAGGTATTCTATAAATGGAACTACCCCGGCAGGCACTGCTTGTGGCTTACATGGTAGTGATCCTGGGATGAGCAGTAATGCCCGGGTCAGAGCTAGTCGGCTTACCAAAATAGTGCAACTGCCTAAGCGCAAGTTCAGGTTCGCGAGTTGGAATGTTAGTAGCATGACTGGTCGTAGCTACGAACTTGAAGAGATGATGGTTAGAAGGCGAGTGGACATGTTGTGTGTCCAAGAGACGAAATGGTAGAACACCGGAAATCGGGCTTGGATGTAAAGACAAAGATGTACTACTACGGAACTGAGCAAGGTAGGAACGGAATCGGTATCGTCCTTGCGGCAGAGCTACTTGTTGGCGCCTTGAATATTTCAAAGCCAAGTGACCGGTTGATGTCTCTCAATCTGGTGATGCAAGATGAGGTGTGGAACATCGCTAGTGCATATGCTTCCCAAGTTGGGTGTGAGCAGAGGGGAAAAGATGCATTTTGGATTGATGTTCAAAATCTCATCATGGCGATCCCAATGGAAAAGCTTTTCTTTATAGGCGGAGAGTTGAACGTTCATGTTGGGAAATCTAATGAGGACTATGAAGACTGCCATGGTGGACTGGCGTATGGCACCAGGACTTTTCTGGTAAAGATACCTTAAACGTTTGCAAGTCATACGGTCTTATCGTTCTTAATACCTTGTTCGTCAAGGAAAGCAAGCACCTGATCACTTACAGCAGCGGTGGGAATGAGACCCAGATTAATTATCATTCGGTTCACAGTTCCCTAAAACCGCGGGTCAAAGATTGTAAAGTGAGCGATTATAGGTGAGGCGATTTTAGGTGAGGCGATTATAACACAACACCGCCTGCTGCTGACCTTAATTTTGATGGAACCGTAAAAAAAGAAAATTAAGCAAGCAAAGGTATCTGGGAGAATCAACTGGTACAATTTGGATAAGGAAAAAGGCGAAGCATTTTTAAACGCCATGCAAAACTACCTCTGTAACATCATTGACGGGAACGAAGATGTAGAGTGCAGAGCACAAGATGTGGGATGACCTACAGCGAACGTGCATAGAGAAGGCCAAATCACTCCTAGTGACTCCAAAAGGCCACCGCAAACAGGTCAATGAAACATGGTGGTGGTCAGATGAGGTGAAACTAGTGCTCAGTGAAAAGAAAGCGGCATTCAAGGCATGGAAGAAGTGCTCCTCGAACAACAGAAATGAAATGCTTCGCCTGGAATTGGAATATACACACCTCAAGAGTCTTGCTAAGAAGAAGTGTTCCCAGGTTCAAGCATAGAGAATGGAGGGCCTTTATCAGGAATTGGAGGAAGTTGCTTCTTCCACGGCTAAAACTCATCAGGCCATACAGAATCTTCGACGAAGCACCTTGAATAAGGGGGCTAAAATCTTCAAACGCCCTGGAATTCGTTCAGGAAACGCCCAGTAGATTCGTTCGCCAAGGTTCATCAATAATGCTCAGGGATAGCTTCTTGTGGATGACGAAAAAATTCTTCACAGGTGGCGGCAGTATTGTGAGGGACTTTTGAATGAACAGTTTCCCAGGATCCACTTTCCAGAAGAGACTACTCCTAACAGTCGAAGAGGTTGGGAAGGCGGTTATAAATAAATAAATAGAGTGGCGCAACAGCTCGAGGTAAACCAGGGCCAACTTCTCAACCATGTATGCTGTGTGTGCTTTACTTTTTTTCACATACAAGGGGTCCTACAATTTTTTGCCGAATTCGAACGGCACTTTGAGAAGTTTTTCAAGACAAATGTTACTCTCGGAGGGTTTGTCAGACCCTCGCGGAGGTGGGAGCCGTGAAAAAGAACAAGTCTTTTTTTCAGGTGGCAGAGGCAGGATTCGAACCCAGACCTCCGGCGTCCGAGGCACTCACACTAAACACTGCGCCACGGCACCCACACGGGAAGGCGGTAAAGTATTCCAAAAAGCGAAAAGCGGTTGGGCCAGATCAGATACCCTTAGAGTTCTGGAAGAAAATAATGTGCAGCGGGTCCAGATGGCTCACGACCTTCATCTCCAAACCTAACAAGGGGATCCAATGCCTAATAAGTGGAGGGAAAGCTATCACCTTTCTTTGTTTAAAGGGAAAGGTGATACACGAAGCTGTGACAATTACGAGCGGATACTAAATAGTCGACTAAGAAAAATAATAAGGCTATCTGAGGACCAGTGTGGGTTTGTCACGGGCAAATCAACCACTGATGCAATCCAAAGCATAAGGATCATAATGGAAAAACATCGGGATGCCCTTAAAGATCTGCATATGGTGCTGGTTGATTTTTCAAAAGCTTTCCGTAGACTACCACCAGATCTGATATGGGTGGCGCTAAGAAAACGAGGAGTATCAGAAGCCTACGTGCGGATGATCATAGACATGTATGATGGAGCAAAGACAAGATAAGATGTCCGTCCGGAGTCACTGATGAGTTCTCAATTAAAGTCGGTGTACATCGGGGAAGCGTCCTAAGGCCTTTGCTTTTAATTGTAGTCCTTGATTATCTGTTTGAAGGAAAACTGACGGACCCGAAGGTACATCAGTTTTTCTTCGCTGATGATGGGGCCATCATAAGTGAAGATCATATATCCCTGCAGCGAGCACTTGATATATGGGTGGATGCTTTAGAGGGGAAGGGGTATCGTATTAGCCAAAAGAAGATAGAGTACCTATGCTGCCTATTCCTAGAGAAAAATGCTTCCCAAGTATGAAAAGTTCAAGTACCTCGGGTCTATGATCAATAGCAACGCAAATTGTGATGACGACTTCAATCACCGCATAAGCGTGGGGTAGATGAAGTGGCGAGAAAACTCCGCCATCTTCTATGACCGAAAAATGCCCCCTAAGCTGAAAGAAAGGCTCTACACCGCAGTTGTGCGTCATGCGCTTACATATGGTTCACAATGTTGGACAGCGTATAAGAAATATGAGAGCAAATTAACGGCAGCTGAGATGAAGATGCTTCGCATGACAGCAGGAGTAACAAAGCGAGATAGAATAAGAAGTACGAAGATCAGATGAAGCCTCCACGTAAAAGAACCCATCTCCAGAAAAATGGTGCACGACCGGCTCAGTTGGTATCGCCACGTTCAATGGAGATATCCTACAAACCCCGTCAAAAAGGCAATGCCAATCAACATTCCAGCGCAATCGCGAAGGAGAGGAAGGCCTAAAAATTAATGGATCACACAAATGCATTGATTTGGCCTCAGTGACGAAGAGATCCAAAACCGGTTGGCCTGCCGGTATATTCTGGGGTCAAATCGGCGTACCCCACAAGCGGACCATTAGGAATGCAGTAGAGTGGGAGGGTTATAATCCATCACTTCAGATTATAACCTCGCGCCTAAATGAAAAAAAAGAAGATTCCTAGATTCATCTGGAAAAGACATACAGAAGAGAACTCCCAAAAGGCTACTCGTGCTCTTATGATATGCAGGAGTCTTGCGGGAAAGTCTTGGGGATGTAGCTCGAACATCATAAGATGATGCACTTTGCGATAGTAAGACCAATGATGAATGATCACTTATGGAGCAGTAGCATGGACAAAACGAACCAGTCTAAGCACAACGAGGCAATCACTCAATAGAGAGCAAAAACTGGGTTGCCTCTGCATAACCGGGGCTATGCGAACATGTCCCACCGTAGGCATAGACGTGCTATTGGAATTAACCCCAATTACAAATCGTGGTTGAGAAAACGGGATCATATTGGGATGAGGTATCCAATGATTAGCCTAAGCGGATTGTAATCTGCCCACTAGTTTATGAATGAAATTCTTTCTATTTTAATTAATTAAAAAAATTATTTATTTGCTTAAAAATTCATTTTTAGATTTATTTTTATGTGTGTAACCTTATTTCTGTTCATATATTTCATTTTTTTATATCTGTGAATTGTTTTGCTTAGTTTTTGGACCCATAATTAACACATTTTTTGATTTATTTATTCACCAATTCACTTATTATTCACTTTCTGCTTGGTTATTATTTTATCGATATTATTTATAATAAAAATTGTGATTATTAATAACAAATATTTTAATTATTAATAATAATTATAATTGTTATTGATAATAACTGTAACTGTTGTTATTAATATTCAATACAATAAATAAATAAAATAAATAAATAGAGTGGCGCAACAGCTCGAGGTGAACCAGGGCCAACTTCTCAACAATGTATGCTGTGTGTGTTGATTTCTTCACATACAAGGGGACCTACAATTCTTTGCCGAATCCGAACGGCACTTTGAGAAGTTTTTCAAGGCAATAAATAATATAATCATTATTTATTATATTGAATAGAAAGACACATTTTTGTTAAAATTCGACAGTTTTGTTCCATCTTGAAAAGCTTAAATCAAACCCATACTGATTTGAGAATAAACGCCGTAATGTTTGTGTTCTGTTAGGAAATTTATGTGGGCATGGTCAAATCAAGATTTTCTCTAACACAAGAAGTCAAATCCGCTATTTGCACATATTTTTTTGTTTCAACATAACCATTACTTTTTTCACTGTTGTTTCGAAAACTTTATTAACTCCCTCTGATTTGTTGGCGTTGCCTTAAGGTCCTATTTTCTAATTTACTTCGCAATATCTGCTGTATTCCTAAAAGCAACCCTTTGACAATTATAGCGCTATTCAGCTGACAACAAAGCCTCTTACCCTGAATAATCATGCGAAGTGATGGCAATAAAGACCCGCCCAACGCCATAGGCTTTCGCTTAATTTCATTTTATTCTATTTATCCTCCGATGAAAGCAACTTTCATTGACTTTTGCGAAAGGATGTGGGCCATTTACCCCCACGGCAATTAGGTGTGTCTTATTTGCGAAAAAATTGGTATTTGGTTTCAGAACTTTCGCAACACTTTTATACGCACTGAGGACAGACGGGCTTCGCTGTAACTGATGTTTATGCGACATAAAACTAATTTATTTCGTTCCTGATCTTATAAATACCCTACTTCCTGACATAATGGGCTCATGACCCTTCCTTCCATCAAAACGTCTTTCTGGTCGTAGTGAAAGATTTGTTATCGACATTGGCAGTTTGCGTATACGCCACCGAATACAGGAAAAGTTGTGGAGGACTTAGGTAAATGTGACTATCGGAAAACTGCATGTTGTGAGGAGGAGTTCAGTACAAGGTCACAACTACAAATAAAGTACGAGTCGAAAACAAACTCTGCCACATAAACTTCACAATTCTAAAATCGCCTTAAAAGCTTAAAGTTTGCATAAAACACCGACCAATGTGCCTGCGAAGGTCCTCGCAAAATCAAATACATTTGAGTACCGTTGTGTAACACCTCTTTTTATAGCTGCTCGTAGAAATATGGCCAAAGAATGAAAAGACAAAGCGTCAGCAGTATAGTCTACGAGCGGTGTTAGACTCGAAAATCTCGTTCTTAATGTGTCGCCCCATAAAAGACTTTATTCCTTTAAATTTAATGAGAAAAAAAAATAATTTAAAAGCACACGCAGTCACCGGCACGGCGCGGCAACGCGACTAACAAATGGAGTTTACCTTTAATAGCAGCTGGTTAAACCATTTGTACTTCTGTGCTCCTTTTAGCCAAAGGTTAAGAATCCTTTTACGATGCCATTGATAATAATGCGTCGTCCTTAGCAGGGGCTTTTAAATTGAGGTAGTCGTGAAGATTTACTTTTTTGCTATAATGAATTTATTGAAACGGCTCCAGTCTTCTTGTGGAGTAACTTCGAACGGTGTGGCATGGCATGGCAAGATTGTCTGTGCAGACAAAATCGAGAGAATTTATTTTATCCCGAGTTTAATGGTGGACGAAATAAAAATCCCGTCGATTGAGAATCGATTTTTATATACGTTTTCACTATGGCTAGGTATGGGTTGTTTAAGTTCACAGAGCCAGAGTCGGAAGGACGTGAGAAAGAAGAGTATTAAAAGTGTTGATGGTAAATTATTTGCTGTGTCAATTACTATCAATTGCTTTTTGCTCTCATTTATTCTTATGGAGTTTCTAGAACTTGATAGTTGATACTCAGAAAAATGATTGATTTCAAGTTTCGTCCTTAATGAGGCTAGAGATAAGTAATGTGAAAAGTTATTAAGAAATGGTTTTCAAGGATCAATCTAAGGCGGTTATCTACTATAAATTTAATTCTATATATATATATATTTTTTAATAACTTGTGCAACAGAAACGCCACCTACATAATGACTTCTGCATGCTGACTTCTGAGTTAGGATATCTTGGGAGGAAGAGGGGTCTTCGTGTGCTGTTTTCGTGATGTCGAGCGGTTTTTAGGTATTGTGGAAAACTTATTTCGAACTCTGACCTCCTAAATGCTTTAAAAGCTAAGGACTTAGGAAACTTGCAGTGCTAAAATGTCTCAATATGGTGGAGCTTAAACATCTGCATAAAGGGAATTCAGTGATCGGGATAAATTTTGTAGAGCAGTTGATCAACTTACTTATTACTTGGCTACGAGTAGGGCCGTCTCGTATATTATGGGGAGTAGTTCAACTGCGGGTCGTTTTAGCGACCCTAATATCAGTCTTACCGTAGTGTTAAGTTGGAACCCAATTTTTCTCAGTTTGTGTCGCAAATGTAAAGCTGTGTGGTGGTTCAATCTTCGGCAGTCAACAAATCGAATAAAAAAAGTGTAGTTTGGGTGTAATCTTAGATATGAATGATTAGGATCGGTTAATAACATCGAAGCAGCCGCTATACTGCGCAGCTAGAGAAATGCTCATCTAGATAGCAAATTCTACGACTGGATTGAGCTTTCATTTAAGGCACCCAAAGGATTAGTAGCTACCTAACCTAGGTTAAATATGCACGGATGACTGTAAAGGGTCTACTAGAAGGAAGGTTTTTTTTGAGCTCATATGCAGACAATGTGTTATTTCTGATATCAGTCAAGTTCCTGGAGTGAGGAATGGGAATAAATTCACTTAAGACGGTAGTCTTGTTGTAGCACCACAACATTTTGAGAACCAAGTGTGGGAGGAATTGAGATGGGTGGCTCTTTGCCTTTATGGCTACCGCAGAACTTTCAGCAGCATGTGGGAACTTTAACCGCACATGGTTCACTGGATGTACGTACAGTGGTTGTTAGATCCATCCTAACATACAGAAGAAGGAGCAGAGGTGCAGCCGTATTTTGTGCCTCTAGAGCCTCTAGTTTTAATGACCTTTTTACTGAGGTTGCGTCAAATACGCTTTAAAATGCAGGTTTTAAAGACGACAATTCGCGTTATACCGATCGTTGTCTGAAATATGAGAGTAACTTACAAAACAGCTTTTACTTTGAACCCATTTCATCCTTCGAATTATACAAGCAGATTATGCTCCTGAACAATTCAAAGTCTCTTACTCGGAATAGTTACTCAAATGCATTTATAAAAAACATAGCCTTCAACACGGTAGATGTCCTGGCACACATTTTCAATAAAAGCGTATACAGTGGTATATTTCCTGATAGTTTGAAAATTGCGGAGGTAGTTCAAATTTTTAAAAAAGGCGACCGCAAAGATGTTAACAACCATAGACCGATTTCCCTTCTTCCAGTTTTCTCAAAAGTTTTCGAAAAGGTAATCAAAAATCGGGTTGTTGCTTTTCTTGATAACCATTCCTTTTTTAGCTCAAGTCAATTTGGATTTAGAGCTGGTAAGTCAACGGAAAACGCTCTTTTGAAATTTTGTGAGGAAATTTATGCAAGCTTGGACAAAAAGAAGGTTACTGCCGCACTGTTCATAGACATTATGAAAGCTTTTGACACAGTGGATCATTGTCTCTTAGTTTCTAAACTAAGGAATGCTGGATTTCGCGGATTTATACTGGAATGGTTTTTTCTCGTATCTACGTGACAGAAAACAAGTTGTGAAGATAGGTCAACATTTTAGTAATTACCGGGATATTAACGCTAGGGTACCACAAGGATCCATCCTGGGTCCCATACTTTTTCTTATATTCATTAACTCCATCTTTAGCCTACCACTAAAAGGTAAGAAAACCGGATTCGCTGATGATATTGCCTGCTCGTATTCAACTGTTTCTGTTTTAGATCTTGTTGCTTACGTCAATTATGACCTAGAGCTATTGAGACATTGGTTTAAGATTCACAAGCTGGTAATTAGTGCTAAAACTAAAATTATGTACTTTAAGCTCCCGAAGTTTGACAGTTGCCCACCACTTTTATTGTTTCACAGTTGCGACTGCCAACATATGCTTTTTAGCCTGTCTAACTAGGTCAAGTAATTCAACTACTTGTGATACTGGCATAGCTTGTTCGTAACTGTTTTTCAATAGAAAGTGCTTTTACCTTTAAATACCTGGGTATTCTCTTTGACTGTCGAATGAATTGGAACGCACACACCTTGTTATTAAAAAATTACCTGTTAAGAGCAACTCACATTCTTTATCATCTCAAAGGAATATGCTCCAAAAAACTACTTGAAACTGTTTACTACGCCCTAATACAATCAAAGTTGCAATATGGTGTGGAATGCTGGGCTGGTACTTATAACTATAACCTGCACCCTTTGTTAATGTCCCAGAAACATGCTCTCAGAATTTTATGGAACAAAAGGCGTCGAGAACATTCTTTTCCGCTTTTCATCAAGTCAAAAATACTGCCCTTGAAACACCTTTACTTTTACAAAGTTCTTAAAATATTCTATCGTAGGAGTGGTATCCTGCCAATTCAAGCCTCTCCTGTTTATGAAGGTTTGCTTTCATTCCACCCCATACGACTCATCAGTTTTTAAATTTCTATTCCTCGGTAGCACCTAGACTATTTAATAAGCTACCGCTTGTAACTCGGCATACTTCACAGTCCTTTTTATTCAATAAACAAGTCAAACAATGGCTCTTTAACTTTGATCATATTTAAATCAAAACCCTACTCAGAATAGATATTTAAATTTAGTCCACCGCGTTTGTGGAGTGACAAAGGAGAGTCCTTTGTCACTCCACAACATCTCTTTTCTTTGATATTACTTAGTTTGTTCATTTACTCAAAATTCTACATTCTCCACTAGTTGACTAAGGGTTATTATCCTTAATCACTATTGAATGTTAAGGCGTACAACAATGTTTTATTTGTATTTTTATGAGAAACACTTAACTTTTATCTGTTATCAAAAATTTCTTTAAACTATACAGATATTGTTTAATTAATTTTAAAGATTAAAAGTTACTTATAAGCTTTTGAACTGCATTGTTGCAATAAATAAAAATTGAAATTGAAAAAAATTTTATTAGACGAAAAATGGACCGCACTCTCTATGACCATGTCCACATTTTTAACATGTCAGATCTTCGAAAACCTGATTTCTCTGTAAATGCAATGTGAACCGAAAAAAAATTATATAAAAAGTATGACAGATATTCCTTTTTGTTAAGTTTGTCTTATGCAAGGCATTGAGCTGCGCCTACTTTTAGGGGCGTTTTTAGGCAAAAAACTCTTTTTATAAACATTGATATTCGCTTTATATCGATTATATATTTTAATATAACAAATTTTCATGATCAGAAAAATTCATGATTGTAACGAATTTGAAGTGAGTTGCTTTTCGCTTTCAGCCCCACTCATTTAGGGGGCGTGTTTAGGACAAATAATTGCCAGATAGTTTATGATATAGGCCAAAAGCTTTTAGATTAGGTGTAACACTGTAAATAGGGTCGGGTGTATGGAATTTCGTAAAAAACTCTTGCACTTTTTCACTTGTTGATGTTGAACTAAAAACTGATGCAGATTAACTTTTAAAGCCTTAATTTGGAGTTCTTTAAGCGCGATGCAAAGTGGTTTTAAGCGTTATAATATGAATGATGAAAACTTAAAGAGAAATCGGACTCGCGCAGGTAAATGTGGTCCAAAACGGGCTAAACGGTTTTTTTCTCCGGCAAAAATGACAATGGTTTTCTGGGACTCCAACACGAAAATTTTTTCTATCTATTATAAAATGGTGTGGATTGACGGATAATTTCTTCTTAATGTGTGGCTTCCACCTAAGTTTTGCGCCTGGATCAATTCCTAGATATTTCGCTTCATTTGCATAATATATTTGTACAAAGTTTATAAGCAGAGGTAAATAATTGCTCCTACTTGATCTACTGTACACAGTTCCCGCATCTTAATATCCACAAAGGGATATGGAGATCTCTCGAATGACCACATTGCGATCGCCGCAAGGCACTCCTCCAGTATCATGGATGCCCGAACTTTCCGAGGGGCCAACACTGACTCGGATCACTACCTTGATGTAGCCAACGTACGGCCGCGGATATCCCGACCAGCGCCAAGTAATGGAAATACTGTGAGGAAGTTTGACGTCGGCCGAATATAATCGCAAGAGATCGCCAGGTCCTTCTCCAACCGAGTCTCTCAAATCCTTCTACGAAGTCCTATGCAGCCAGCGTCAAGTATTGATAGCCAGTGGCAACATTGCCAAAATGTTATCAGAATCAGAGACGCCGCCTCTGAAGTGCTGGGTTTAACACGGCCACCACAACGAAACCCCTGGTGTTAACGCGCCCTATCTCGCTACGACGGAGACGGACCTGTACTATATGAACTACTAGCGGACTGTGAGAGGAGCGAGGGAGAGAAGTTCTTCTCTCTGGGATGTAGGAGCAGTCAGTCTTCTTTGTGCGTGCAGCCGGACCAGTCGACAGTGACGAGTGACCGAAATCAAATTAAGATTGTCTAAATAAACATTACACCAAGATCAGAATTGTTTAGTTGTTTTTTTTATTACAGCATTACAAAACATTTTGGTCCTATCGAGCCGCGTCCGTTGAGTGCCGTGAAAAAAAAAAAACAAAACATTACCGCGAAAAAAAAAGTGTTATTTTGCAATGCCGAAAACAAGGAGGAAGAAAGCAACAGGTATTTATTTTGTTTGTTTTAGGGCGTGTTGTTGTGATTTATAGATAATGCAGCACTGCATGGGGAAACTCGGAACTCACATAATACGGAGTATATATTGATCTGGTGCGGAGAGTTTGTATGCTTGGAAGCGGTATGTTTGGGTTTCGCCTAGTTGTCGAATTTTCGGACGACCGTTTTTATGGAATCTTTTGCGTTGTGTAGGTATGGGTCTGATGAATATATTTGTAAGTGATGCTGTGCATGGAGAAATGGACTTTCCGTTTGGGCCTTCACTGGTTTGCGATCGGGTGTGATTGAATTTTGTTTTCATGGTTTGGGCGCAGGGGGGTGTAGGATTTTCTATCAATTATTAGTTGCAGAGCAGGCCACTATAGTGAGGAACGGCAGAGCGCCGAAGCGACAGCGACATGTAAATGGAGCGAATTATCTTCAGAAAGGGGGCTCTCCAATTCTGGAGGTTTGAAATGGCAGAGCGCTAAGCTGATTAAATTGATTGAGCTTATTTTATGTGTCAGCAATTGGGTGCGGGGGTGGACAACGGCAGTGCGCCGAAATGAGCGACATATGATTGAGCGACATGCATGTGATTAAGCGACGTTATGCAATGAGTGGGTTCCAGTATGACAGTGGTTAGGTACCCCAGCAGAGCGCCGTGGGTAATATGTTTGAGCAATTATTTTGCATGCGAGTGAGTTTGATTATGCAAGGAATAACAGCAGTGCGCTGAGCGAAAGAATATTGTAAAGTTTGAAATACATATACCAAGCATGTGCGTTATCTTTGCGTACTGCAGAAGCTGCAGGGACGTTGAAGAAATTGAATCTGTTCGTCATCTGCTCTGCGAATGCCCAGCCCTAAACAGCATCAGGCGTAGTATCCTCGGCAGCTACTTCTTCAACGAGCTCGAAGATCTAAATAATGTAGATCTAAAGGACCTCCTAAGATTTGTATACAAATCCGGATGGGTCCAAGAGGGCGGCACTCTGAGCTTCTAACAGCGGTCTATTTCTGTTTTCGTTCCAGGTATTAAGAAGGTTCCCAATGGACACAATGGACCCAACTGCTGGTCTAAGTGAAGCCGTGACTATTGTCAAAAGGGCATCCATCAACCTAACCTAACCTAACCTATCTTTGCGTAGGTAACATATTAAGAGCAATTCTTTCTTATTGCATTTTGTAGCGCGGGGACCCTTACCCGCACCGCAACGAGCCGCGAGGGAGGCACCTTTGAGCACAACAGTTTTGGAGGGCAACGGGGCGACCACTGATGCGAGGGAAGAGGTAGGGCAGAGCTCCGTGCGCAATGAAATCAAAACCATTATTGCTCGAATTCAGCGGCAAGCATATTGGGCTTAGGCAACGACAGGCGAAGCCATTAATATAGAGGTTTTGAAAGCACGTTTAGAGGTTCTGTGCTCTGCATGGAAGTGTCTGGAAGAAGGGTTTGAGAAGCAGAGGATAGAAGGTTCGTCGGATTGCAATGATGAGGTTTGGAAGCAAGCTGAGGACATTTATGTTGAAACCATAGCGATCCTGCGCCATAGAAGAAATATAACAGAACCCGGTTCGAATCTATTAGTCAGCAATACCTCATATGAACAGCCGCAGTTCGCGGACCTCCCATTGGCAGATAGGCTTCCGACATTCGGAGGTGACCATCACAACTGGATTCACTTCAAGGACACCTTTACGGCTGAAGTCATAGAGAATCCGCATCTCACAAATATTCAGCGCCTTCGCAGGCTGCAGAGCTGCGTTAAGGATGCAGCGGCAAGAGCATTAGGGTTTTGGCCACAACGTGACGATAGCTTTTGCGATGCTTGGCGGACATTGTGCTCGTCTTTTGATAACGAATATATGTGCCATGCGTCGCATTGCTCAGCCATTTTGGAATTGCCGGTTTGGTCAAAGGCCAGCTACATAGGAATTAGACGCGTACTTGATACCACAAGGAACAGCATGCGGGTGCTGGAAAGACAACTATCCGCCGAGGGGCAGCGGGATTTATTCTTTTTGAGGTTTCTGGAGTCTCGTTTGGATAGTATTTCTAGAAGTCAGTGGGAAATGGTACGACCAACAGATCGCATACCAAGTTTGCAAGGGGATTTTTTCGCGTGGCTCGAACGATATTCTAGTGGGCTTTTGGGTCAAGACAAATCCAGGGGTATTTCAGCGATGACTAACACGGATCAGCGAATCGCGAGACCGCTAATACGCAACAGGGGCAGGGCTTATGCCTCGACTTCGAATTATAACCCATGTCCAGGTTGTGCAGGTAACCATGCCTTTCATCGATGTCCACGCATCGTTTGCCTTAGCAGAGAGCAAAGGGTACAACAAATTTTAGAACTGGGTTTGTGTAAAAATTGCTTACGTCGCGGACATATTGCACGGGACTGTCGTTCGAGTCGATGCCCCAGATGTGCTTCGGCTCCCCACAATAGCATTATATGCCCACGTGCACACCCAATGGATCCGACAATTGGCATGGGGTATAAGGCAAGTGCAGACAAACTGGTGGCAGCGGCAGCCAACAGTGCACCTGAGCAGGAAAAGTAGCAATTATTTCCTTCCTTGGAAACCGGCCTCGGGGTTTCAGAATTTTGTGATTTGCAGCCACCCTCTAAACGTCAAAAGGTGAGCCACGTTGGACGATATCAGAACCGCAATACGAGCGCTCGTCTTGGTCTGCTAGCAACTGCTCAGGTACGGCTTTTGCTGGATAATGGAACTAAGATAATCTTCCGTGCTCTATGCGACACAGGCGCACAAGTTAATATTATATCCAGGGAGTTTGTTTTGCAGAACCGGATTCCTGTTTGCCGTTCCACGACTAATATCATAACGGCGACAACTTCGGAATCTCTTGAATGCTGCAGATCCGTATCGGGATGTTTGATGTCGATATTTAGTCAGGAGCCTCTTATGCCCATTACTTTCGTAGTAGTGCCATCGGTATTAGGATCGGGCTTCCTGCCATGTAGTCCCTTGCAGAATCAACAGCTTCCTAGTGCCATCCTGAACCATTTGGCGGACCCAACCTTTGATTCACCCGCTTCTGTTCAGGCTCTTCTCGGCGTTGGAGTGTGGGCTCGACTTATGCAGGAACAAATTGTGCAATTGACCCCAGGCCTAGTGGGGCAGCAAACACGGCTCGGGTGGTTAATTTTTGGAGAGATGGCATCTGAGGGGGGCATAATTGCCGCGATAGCCGGTGCTGACCAGGACCGTAGTGACATGGAACACAATTTAGACAAGCAGCTTCGAGATTTTTTTGAGTCGGAAGGGCTTCCTGGTGACAAGTCCCAATCTACGGAGGAAGAGATACAATGTGAAGCCCATTTTTTGAGAACACATCGTGTCGATCCGAAGACAGGACGTTATGTGTTGCAGATACCTTTACGCGAGGAATGGAGTGGCATTGGGTCCAACAGAGCAATAGCTCTGCAACGGTTTCTGCGGTTGGAGCGACGTCTACAAGCTGATCCTGGGCTCAGAGAAAAATATCATGCCTTCATAAATGAGTATTTGGACAAGGACTGGATGCGGCCTGTCACGCGCGAATCGCAGGGGCCTGTTTACTACATCCCTCACCATGCAGTACTGAAGAAATTCCGGGTGGTTTTTGACGCATCACGCGATACTGACAACGGCCTTTCTTTAAACGACGTTCAAATGATTGGTCCGAAACTTCAGAGAAATCTCATTGAACTGCTGTGGGGCTTCAGGTTACCCGCATATGGCATCTCGGCAGATATTAAACAGATGTTCCCTCAAGTGAAGATAGCGCCGGAGCACTGGGATCTACAACGAATATTTTGGCGTGATAATTCGGGACACATCGCTGAATACTGGCTTACAGGCGTGACGTTTGGAATGGCTTCGGCACCCTACTGTGCGGTCAGGGCGATGCAGCAATGTGCTAGGGACAACGAAGACAAATGGCCTTTGGGATCGCAGGCAGTGCTTCAGTGTTTTTACATGGACGATTGCTTGGCCGGAGCCGACTCGGAGGAGGAGCTCCTTCAGTTGTGCCAAGAAATGCAGCAACTTTTGTCGGTCGGCGGTTTTGAGCTCACAAAATGGCGATCTAATTCGAAGTACGTACAAACAATAATGGGTCAGGAATCCGATGACCATCAAGAGCTACTAAATTCCAACGCGGAGGCGTCTGTGCTTGGGCTTAAGTGGGATACAGAGACGGACGAGCTTACGTTTAAGATTCAGTCGTTACCAACAGTTCCAGAGATAGGGTGGACCAAACGAAGTATGCTACGCATAACGGCTGGACTCTACGACCCAGACGGTCTCGTTACTCCTTTTATAATCCGGGCAAAAATTCTACTGCAAGAGATTTGGAAAACTGGGCTCGGGTGGGACGTACAACTGCCAGTGGAGCTGACCAATGATTGGGAAAATATTTTTTCCCAATTTGCTCAACTTGAACAACTTCGAATACCACGCTGGATTGGTGTCGATAGAGTTCGCAGCGTGACGCTGCACGGCTTCGCAGACGCGTCTATACAGGCCTTTGGAGCAGCCGTATACATGATCAAAAAAATGGAGACCGAAGGATTTCAAACCTGCTACTGGCCAAATCCAGGGTCGCACCTATAAAGACAGAGACGATTCCGCGTTTGGAGCTGCGTGCTGCAACATTACTAAGCAGTTTGATGCGGCGGGTTCTCATGGAATGCGAGACCAAACACAAGATGAGCATCCTCTCGGCCACTTGTTGGTCAGACTCAATGGTCGTTCTCTGTTGGCTAAAGCGGGAACCTCGAACACTCAAGCAATTCGTTGCTAACCGGGTGCGCGAGATCCAAGGGAAAACACCTTTATGTGAATGGCGGTACGTTCCCACTGAAGCTAATCCAGCGGATCTTATCACAAGAGGCATGGAAATGAAGGATATGGTGACAAGCGGGCTTTGGTGGCATGGTCCTAGCTTTGTTCGAGAGGATAGAGCCAATTGGCCAAATGCGTTAAGGAGCGAAAATGCTGTGACGAATGCGGAGGTTTCTAAAGAGTGTCGTCGCCTTACGCTCAATAAAAAACCGGATGTATACCGACATGTTGACGTAGTTGCTGCGCCTCGTCGAAGGCGAAAATCCTTTCGGGTTCAGATGGTTGCCAGTTTGAATGCAGTGAGCATCGATCAACGATCTCTTTTGTTTCGCTACTGCTCTCTCGATCGTCTGCTGCGCATAACGAGTTGGGTAAAAAGATCCTTGCGAAATAGTCGCGCCCGGAAGGTTGCTCCTCAGAAACAGCCCCTGAGTGTCGGAGAACTGGAAGAATCATTGACTCACTGGATCAGACAAGAACAGTACGACCATTTTAAGAACGACATTACCAAACTGCAAAATCGGCAAAATGACCAACTACCAGTGGATCATCCGCACAAACTCTTAAATACCTTGGCTGGGTTAGCCCCCTTTGTTCAAAACAACATTCTGCGGATGAGAGGAAGGCTGCAGAATGCAGATCTCTCGAGGGATCAATGTAACCCGATAATTCTCCCAGGCAAAGGGCGTTTAGCCTGGCTGCTGGCTAGATCAACACATCTTAAGTTGTTACACAGTGGCGCACAGCAGCTGATATCGGTACTACGACAGCGTTACTGGATCATAGGGATTCGAGCGTTAGCCAGAACCCTCATCAAGGACTGCATCGTATGCGAAAGAGCGAAGGCGAAGTTAGGGGAACAAATGATGGGTGATCTGCCATCCTGCCGTGTCCGCCCGGCGCGTCCTTTTCTGCATGCGGGAGTGGATTACGCAGGTCCCATTCAAGTGCGACCTGACCGTCGTAGAGGGAATACCGTTATCAAGGGATACATAGCTGTGTTCGTCTGCATGGTGTCCAAGTCAGTACACCTGGAGTTTGTGTCTGATTTGACTACTAATGCATTCGTGATGTGTTTTATCCGGTTCACATCTCGCTACGGCCATTGCGCACATCTATGGAGCGACAACGGTACTAACTTTGTGGGAGCTGAGCGGGAGCTTCGTCGAATACTGGAAACTTGGAAGATGTCGGATTTGCACGACAAGCTGGCGCAACGAGGAACACAATGGCACTTCATAACACCAGCCGCTCCTCATCAGGGGGGAATAAAGGCGGTAAAGGCAGCGAAACATCATTTGCGCCGCGTTATGGGAGCTCGTTTACTGACTGTTGAGGTAGTGCAGACCTTGGTTGCAGAGATCAGTGTAATCCTCAATTCGAGGCCCCTTTGCGCTCAAAGTGCTGATCCAACGGACTTCAACCCCTTGACACCTGGACATCTTCTCATTGGTGAGCCTCTTGTTCCGATGTTGGGTGAGCTGGTGCCAGAGGAATGGCCGGAGAACCGACTCAACTATTGGCAGACTGGGCAGATGGTGGTTCAGAGATTTTGGAAGCTTTGGAGCCAGAGCTATCTTCACGAGCTTCAGCAGAGACCGAAGTGGCGGGAAACAAGTCGGAACATTCGTGAGGGTGATCTAGTCGTCATTAAGAATGAAACCACGCCGCCTACATTGTGGAAAATGGCTCGCGTGTCCGCCGTTCACCCGGGTCCAGACGGCCTTGTTCGCAACGTGACACTTTGGACAGGAACCAGTCTGATTTCACGCCCGATACAGCAGCTGTGTGTGCTACCCGTAGAACCGGTTGAGCCCAGATCTGAATCCGGTCTCAAGGCCGGAGGGTGTTAACGCGCCCTATCTCGCTACGACGGAGACGGACCTGTACTATATGAACTACTAGCGGACTGTGAGAGGAGCGAGGGAGAGAAGTTCTTCTCTCTGGGATGTAGGAGCAGTCAGTCTTCTTTGTGCGTGCAGCCGGACCAGTCGACAGTGACGAGTGACCGAAATCAAATTAAGATTGTCTAAATAAACATTACACCAAGATCAGAATTGTTTAGTTGTTTTTATTAGTTTAACAGCATTACAAAACACCTGGTTTGACAATGAATGCCTGCAAGCACATGCAGCTAAACAGGAAGCATACAAAGCGGCTCTGCACAGAAGGACTAGAGCTGCTCGCGACCTCTACGAGCAGAGGAAGAGAGAAACACCGGCTTCTCCGAAGAAAAAAGAGAGAGCAAGAGAAGCGCGCGGTTGAAGAAATAGAAAGATGTTACAACAGGAATGAGGTTAGAAAATTTTACCAAAGGATAAAAAGGTACTGCCTGTAAGGACCATCAAGGGAACATCATTGTAGAATCGCAGTCGGTGCTGAGGATTTGGAAAGATAACTTCTGCAGACTGTATAACGGCGAGGACGAACCAAATACCGCTGTACACCGCAGGCACCGCAGGCACAACGAACCATTCAACCCGGGCGAAGACGTTACCGACGAAGCATGCATACGATACCGCCTACCCGACCTGGGGGAGGTGAAAGTAGCTGTGTCTAAGCTCAAGTGCAACAAAGCAGCCGGAGCAGGCGGCCTAGCTGCCGAACTTTTTAAATCCGCTGGCGATGAGCTGGTTAGGAGCATGCACCAGCTCATCTGCAAGATAAGGTCGGAAGAAAACATGCCCGACGTATGGAACCTCAGCATTGTTTGCCCAATCCTGAAGAAAGGAGACCCTCTGAGTTGTCCCAATTACAGAGGCATCAATCTTCCTAACATCGCAAGATCTTTTCTGCTGTACTGTGTGAACGCCTGAAGCCGCTTGTCAACAATCTGATAGGCACATATCAGTGTGGCTTTAGGCCATGAAAGTCCACCATCGATCAAATATTCACACTGCGGCAGATCTTGGAGAAAGCCCAGGAATTCCAAATCGATACACACCACCTCTTCATCGATTTCAAGGCCGCGTACGTCATCGCAGAATGACGATGGAAAATTCACGCTGTTCCGTCAAGGTCGACAAAGACCTCAGCGACCCCCTTTGAGGTCAAAAAAGGATTAAGACAAGGCGACGCGCTGTCATGAGACTTCTTTAACATCATACTTGAGAGAATTGTGCAGAACTCTCGCGCCAACACCAGAGGTACAATCTTTCCAAAGTCCGTTCAACTACTCGCATACGCAGACGACATTGACATAATCGGTAGAACAAAGCGTGAGGTCAGTGAAGCCTTCGTGAGTATTTGGACGGAAGCGGCAAATATGGGTTAAGCAGTCAATGAGGGCAAAACCAAGTATACGCCGTCATCGAGAAAAGACACCCAACACCGACGTCTTGGACAAAACATCACTATCAACAGCTTTAACTTTGAGGTAGTTAGGGACTTTGTCTACCTAAGAAGAAAGAATTTGGGCTAAGAAGGCAATTGAGTAGCAAAGCCCTCTCTCGAGCAACTAAAGTGTCCATGTATAAGACCCTCATCATCCCAGTCCTGCTTTACGGTGCAGAAGCATGAACCCTGTCAAAGGCGGACGAAAACACTTTAGGCTGCTTCGAGAGGAACATTCTTCGGATAATTTACGGTCCCGTCTGCTTAGGCGGAGAGTGGAGGAGGAGATATAACATCAAACTGTACGGACTGTACAGCGATACCGATCTAGCCAAAAGAGTCAAAACACAACGCCTACGATGGCTGGGTCATCTAGAGCGGATGGACACCAACGCCCCGGCCCGGAAAATCTTCGAATCCACACCGCAGGGACGGCGCGGTAGAGGAGCACCAAGACTCAGGTGGCGCACGCAAGTGGAAGGGGACCTCAGTCAACTTCGCGTGCGAAACTGAAGACGGCTAGCTAGAGACAGAGCTGGCTGGCGAAGCTTGTTGGCTGAGGCCCAGGTCCACCCCGGACTGTAGCGCCACCTTAAGTAAAAAAGTAAGTAAGCAAGTAAATAATTGCTTACGTTTCTATATGTAAAATGGTTTCCGTTGAAAACCACTCGCCAAGTGTTCGTCCAAACGTAAATTTTACAATTTTGCAATAATTTTTCACCCGTTGGCATCTGTTCACCTGTAGTTGCCTTATTATCTTGGGGTGTGTCTCTTGGGTAGAGAAAGAACAAGATTCGACCAAGATCGCTTCCCCGGAATATACTAGCTCGAGTTTGCATTATTTTGAGTATATTGTACCACAAAAGTGACACGAAAGAGTTTGCTTTCGAGATACAATTTTTTCGATGTTCTATATTTCAACTTCAAGCCTCCGTGCCATACCTTGCAATCGAGGAAAGCACTAGAGCATATCTTTTTCCCTTCTATGGTTGTTTCAATTTCAGGTGTTATTTTGTAGACTTGATCTATTGTTGGGTGGTCAGACCCAACCGAATGGATGACTCGGGATCAAGCGTCTTTCTGCAATTTATTTCTCGAACACCATAGATATAATCCGCAGAGGCCTGTAAGATCCTTTGTCATTGGGCAATTTCCCCAGTTTTGGAGCAGTTATTACTTCAGTAACTATCCATTGCCTTGGAAACTAATAGAAGCGTAAGAGAGGCGAGAAAGAAGTGTTTTTATTTCAAAATATTAAAACTGTAACTTTTTTTTATAATTTTACGTTTTTAAAACTTATTATGAATTTCATCTTATCGCAAAGACTTTACGTAACAAATTATATTCTAAATGATGTCTTAGTTGCCATAATGATTTTCCTCGGGTCTTTTATTATATAAGGTCCATTATCCTGGATATAGTTATACTTGATTCTGATAATGAATATTAGCGAAACTTCTCACAGCCATTGATTGTGCAAACAATACCATGCTTCCTTTCTTTTACCCTGTAGTGAAAAAAATTGTATTCATATTGGTGAAATTTTGTGCACACAATTTAAAAGATTGGTTAATCATTGAGCTTGGATTTACCTTTTCGATAAATTTCTCGATTTTGCCTCAAGTTCCTTAATACTTTCAGGATATTTTTTCTTTACAGCAGGAGCAACTGCTTTTAAAAATGTGAGCGCTTTTAAGCCAAAATTACCAGTTAGCATTTCCACTTTTTCTTTGATATATCCAGATGAGCCCTTGAGGGATATATTTTGAAATGTTTCCACAGTTAGACTTATAAATTTATCTGCTGCTTCAAAAAAATTGCCAGAAATTGGGTTTAATGCCATCGAAGCTGGTTGCTCAATCAAACTGTTAAGACTTTCAGGCGTCTCGCCCAATACAACACCGACATCTTTCGAAGACTAAAAAGGAAATCGATTACAATTGTTGAATTTAAAGTGTTGTGGTACATACAGATTTTAGAAATTCACGAACTATGTCGCCACCAGCTCCAGTCATCTGCGGGGAAAATTTCACATTTCAGAAAAATGCACTTCACTCACTCGTATCTGGACAAAATTTCTTACAAAGTAAAGGCTGCTAAGCAGGAGTCCAATTAAAGCGAATTTCATTGTTGTTTGTTGCGTGATACTACCGAACTGTGAACGGGACAGAAAAGTCAGACTTTTATATTATGAGAAAAAAATCAGAAAATGATAACAGAGTCGGATGTCTTGTTGACAGACACTAAGGCCTTTTGAATCAAATCTTTTATTATCCTTAGTGCACACGCGAGGAAGTTATTAAACTAATAGAAAGTTGTCAGAACAAATGGAATGTGTGGAAATACATTTTACGATTGAAATAATCAGAGCCACATGGCATTGAAGATTTCTGTGTTATATCTTAATTGTGGTAAGTATGCGCACATTTTTTTGAGCAAGATTTTTAATTGAACCCGGACAAAATACATTTTGTCAAAGAAATTTCCACCAATTATTCCAAATGTCCGGGTAAGTGCTACTTTTTGTCTAATTTGACTTGACCAATAGGCAAAAAGCTGAGAACAACAAGTGTGTGGAATCTTTTTGTTGACACTAATTCAAATTTAGTTGAAGCTTTTACTGTCCTTATTGCACTTGAGAAACATTTAATAAACTCATAAAGAGTTTTAAAAGCCGTAAGGATAGAGAAGATTTCGGGCTATGTATACTAGGCGATTGTAAAAAACGGCACAAGGAGGTTGTAAAAAAAAGTAAAGTAGAATATTTCCCAAACATTTTTTAATCTAAATTGTCGTTGGCATGCGTCGCATACTAAGTTAATTTAAAGAAAAAAGGCGACGTTACATTCAGATACAAACCGAATAGATGAAAAATATTTTTGAATTTTTAGTCACTCGCGGAGTTTGATTCGTGAAAGGAAATTTAAAATTCCTAACGTGAAATGGATTTCTCAATGTTGAGGTTATAAACAATAACCACCACCCTTCTGTTCCAGTATACGAAAGGCATATTAACCCCTTATTGGTACGGCACAATCAGGCTAAGTTAAGGTAAATGTAACATTGTGAAACTGTTATACTAAAGCTTCTTTCAGTAGCCCTTCTTAGGGCGCTCATACTTACTTAATAAGCACAATCTTTGTAAATTATTGGTAAAAAATGTTCTTGTTTCCGCAAATTGAAAATGGAGTTTAGTAAACCATTTACGAAAGTTTACGAAACCGTTCAGCGAATTGTAATATACCCTACCCTACATAAAAAAAAAATTTCAAAAATGTCCCTTCGTCCGTCTGTATGTGTGAAGGTTTAAGGTCTTCAAATCAAGCTAGAGAGCTGGCCACGCCCACTACTGGCTTCAATGTGAGGCAAACTCTATTTCACATTTTCTTTCAAAATGCCTTTTGGTCCAGTTAAACAAGGCATAGGAACTTAAATTTTGGTATTGAGTAATATTGGCCCACGACTTTTAACGAGGCAAAAATTGGACCGCCCACAATATCGACCATGCCCACTTTTAACATGTTAGATCTTTAAAAACCCGATTTCTCGGAAAGTTCACGTAATCGAAAAAAACACATGAAAAATATTACTGCTATTGGCTAAGTTTGCTTCATACAAAGTTTTGAGCTCCGCCCACTTTAAAACGTCGGTTATAGGAAAAAACTGTTTTTTTTTTCTAAAATAATTCTCGCTTTTATCGCATTTGCTCATGATTCTAACGAAGTTACAATTAATTGATTTTAATTTTAAGCCCATGCCCACTTTTGGGGGCGCGGCCTTTACAAATAATATATATGAATTTGGGCCAAGAAACTTTAAGATTCGGTGTTACATGGTATATAGGGTCGGGTATTCTATATATCAGGGTGTATTTAATTTGTTGTATAGTTTGTCACGCAGTGAAATAATCACCGTATACCCCTAAGACCTTTTAGAGATATGAATGGGACCGACAGGAGAATCGATTAAGCAAACCATGTCCGTCCGTCCGTCCGTCCGTCCGCCCGTAAGCAAACACTTTTTAGGACCTAAATTGTAAGCTAGAGAGATGAAAGTTGGTGAGTTAGCTGGAAGTCCAGTTTTTAAGATCAAATTTGAAATTTAGCTGAATTCGTCTACTGACACGCCCACTGTATTTGCCTGTATTTGCGACCATCTCTAATATAAAAAATAATTTTTTAAATTTTACCTATGTTACGTTGGTGCTAGCACACTCGTTACTTTCGTTGGTAGCACTGCCTTGTAATTGTCTTTGAGGAACCAGAGAAAGTTTGGCCTTTTGATAGACTACAACCACTTTTTTAAGAAATGTTAGCTTAAAATGACTGTTTTTAAGTTAATATATATGAAATTTCACTAAAAATTATGTGACAAAAGTTGTAGACGTTAACATTTCCTTACTTGTTTTTTATATATACATATAATATACCTACAACACCTAACAAAATAAACGAATTTCTTAAATTTTTTTTTAATTATGACATAATATTTAATAACAATTTTTCAAAAGATCATTAAGGTCTTAAGCTCCAGATTATTGACCAGTGTGTTTCGCAAAATAATATTGGCTTGAGTGGTCAGTGGGTGAGCCAATATTATCCACCCAGACGCACATTTTTCGCCTAACGTCGACGATAAACTTATAAACTTTGCTGTAAAAACACAGCGTGAATTATAAGTATACCAAACACGGATGTTCAATTCGAACATATTAGTCCGTGATGAGCAAACCACTGATGAGCAAATCAGAAGCCAATATTATTTTGCGAGACACATTGGTCGATAATCTGGGGCTTAAGACCTTAATGGTCTTTTGATTAATTATCATATACCCCATGACCAAGCATGCGCAAAAGCCAGAAATAGCTATTATATAGCTAGTATATAGGCAAATTAAAATTCATTGAAAAAAAGGAAAAAAAATGTTAGCACACATTTTAGTCGGAAGCTTTTGAGTTGAGCTAAAAACCAGTTTTCCAAGTTTACTTGGAAAATCTACCAGTATTGTTGACACTAGCTATTTGTTAAACTATATGCAAAATTGTAGCTACAACTTTTTGCCGTGTTCGGAGAAATTGTAATTTGTTTCAAATTACAATTGAATCGTGGTCCAATTCTGTCATTTTGCTCTGAAAGCGCATTTCCTTATCGAATATTTTAACTATATTTTTTATTGTGAAATTTTTTTTTAAATCAAAAAGTTTTTCGGGCACATTTCGTAACACAGTCTCTTCGAAATTTTGTACTTAAGCTTTTTGACATTTGAAGCTATACAAGTGCTAAAATTTTTTAAATCCGCCAATAGACACGCCCAGAAATGGTCTATATGTGCGACTACTTCCTGTGCTTTCAAAACTGTAAGACGTCGTTAAATGCTGAAATTTGGCACATGGCATATTCTAATGATTGTTAGACTATCAAAGGAAAAAAAAAGTCGGTGGACCTCACCTACTGAGCATAGGCCATTAATTAAAGATTAATTTTTTAAAAGCATCTAATTTTATATTTTTGTACATTTGCTCATAACAAAGTTCTGGACCACGCATTTTTGGAAGTAGAATTCAAGAAAGAACTCTAATTCGCCACAAAAACGTGAATTTAAGGGAAGCAAGAAGAAAGAATGTTAGGTTAGGTTAGGTTGGGTGGCTGCCCCCGCTAGGCAGGGGCACACTTGACCAAGAGCGGTCCATTGTGATACCACTTATAGGACCTGAGTTACCAGCCCAAGCACCTAAATGACAACTACCCATTTGGGTGGGAATGGTCTTGGCAACCAGTGACGGTGTAAACCTGTACGGAAGGTCACCAAGCGATTATTGATTGGTTGAGAACTTACCCGAAGGTAATGAGGGCTGGGGAGTAACCGTTAGGGTGTGAACCATTGTCAACAGGATTGAAAGGAGGGGCGAACTTGGTGCGGTAAATGAGGAATGGTTTTCATGTGAGAAAAGCCTGTTAGGGGCAACCTATTTTGGTATAAGTCCGTGCCAACTGCTTCTCTGCTAGGAATTATCCTCGAAGATGAGAGGTTTGCAGAGGTAACCGAATTCGGTGTAAACCCTTGCATGGGGAGGAGTACTAGCGCAAGAAGCTGCTGTAGGGTAACCGTCTTTAGTATAAACCCGTACCACAGGCGACTCCCGTGAGAATTGGGGGGGGGGGGGAGGACGTGGAACAAGAAGGTAAGGGTAACCGAAGCATTATAAAGCCTTGCCAGTGGGAATTAGTTGCCGTTGATCCCGAGGGGGTGGAGGGGTGAGGGCAACTGAAGCGGTATAAGCCCACGCCGGTCCAGTCCTGTAAGGGAAGACCCGAGGATGAGGTGGGGAGGGTAAAAATGGGAAGAATGGCAATTACTGCAGGAATACTACTAATTACGTTCCCGGGTGGTATGAAGGACATATAAAGTTTGTCTCCCCCTTACGTCGAGTCTAACTAGATCTTTAGATCTTTTGTTTGCTGTTGCGCTTTAAGTGAGAGTTGGCCTCAAGGATTGGAGAGTGCAGGTGGGGTAACCGATTGCGGTAAACGGAGGAGGATTCTTCGTTAAGAAGCTGATGTAGGGTAACCGTATCGGTGTGAACCCGTGCCTCAGGTGACGAAAGAAAGAAGAAAGAAAGAAATAAGCAAATAATTGTAGCATATAAGGTATACACTCGATTCTATTCTACATTCTTCGAATAGTGTTACCGACATCGATAAAGGCTTAGAAGAGTTAACATCTACTTTTATAAAAGCTTTGGAAGAAACGTGCCCCATTAACCTGGTTTTAAGAACCATTGGTAGTCTTCTAGACTGAACGAGCTAGGAAAAATAGCCAAACGAAAATTCAGTAGAGCCAAAAGATCCAATGCAGAGATTGATTGGGAAGCCTAAAAGGCTAGTCTAAAGAAATTTAAAAAATAAATTCGATTGGCTAAAAAAACATCTTGGAAGAAATTCTGTAGTAATATAGAAAACATTAACGGTGCAGCAAGACTGAGAAAAATTATGTCCGAAGACATAACATGTGTCCAACCGTTCCTAGCTTTAATAAAAACATGAATGGAATCTAAACAGAATTTACCTCGGAAACACTGGGAATAGTACTGTGTACACATTTTCCCAATTGTTCTGAAGTGGCTGAGGATATTGAAAATATCTGAACAAATCAATCCGCACCAGCCATAGATGTTGAAACAATAAAATACATTATCTGTGTGAAGAAAGTCGAATAGGCTATTTACGACTCATTTGAACCATACAAGTCGGCTGGAACTGGCAGCATACTTCTAGTTATGCTGCAGATGACAAAAACATTAATAAGCCCGAGGCTAACACACATTTCCCGTGGATGTCTCATACATAGATACTTTCCCAAAGCGTGGCGGGAAGGTAATGTAATCTTTATCCCTAAAGCAGGTAAGAGCAGGTGCTATTACTCTGTCTTCCTTTCTGCTAAAAACTCTCGAGAAGCTCCTCGACATTCACATACGCAGCAAACTTAATCCAATAAATATGTTCTCCAAACAGCACGCCTGCACGGCAGATCGGTAGACACAGCGTTACACGACGTGGTTCTTGATATAGAAGCGTCCCTGCAAGAAAAAAAATACGCACTCGCAGCGTTTTTTGATATTGAGAAGGATCCTTTACTAATGTAACCACCGAAGCTGTTGAAAATGCGCTCAAAGATACTGGAGCCATCAAAGTGGTTTGTGATTTTATAGTCGCAATGCTAAAAAATTGAGAATAATATCATCAAAACTAGGTGACAGCATAAAAAGAATGTCTACCACCAGAGGAACCTCGCAAGGTGGAGTGCTTTCACCTCTCATATCGCTTCTTGTAATGAACACATATCTAATGAACCTCAACCACTCAACGTTGAAACCCATCGCTTATGCTGTCTATCTTATGCTCATAGTACTTGGCAAATTCTTGCCAACACTTGCTGATTTAGCCATATAGAAAAGGCCAGAGTATTGGAACTATTACAGGAGGGTCTCTGTCGCTCAGAACTTAAGGCTCTTAGAAGACAGAATAATGTCCGCATTGTTTGGGTACCAGGCCAGTGACTTCATCGAAATGACCCAAAAAAATAACCCAAAATAGGTGGGAAAATGTTCGGAATTGCGGCCATACAAAGGCATTATGGCTATCTATAGACCCATAGACAGTAAAAAGTCAAAAAAGCTTTTAGCACTTAATAATCCATTACTGGCCATAGCCACAACAGTTATAACTAGCCACAACCTGTTGGGAAAACACTCAGCAAAATTGAAAATCATTAACACAAACTACATATGCAGGGACTGTCATGATTTCGCAGCGGAAGAAAAAGTGACACACCTCCTCTGCCAACTTTTAAGTGGCAGCAGGCAACGTCTTAAACTTCTAGGCAAATTCTTCTTTGAGAAGCTGGACGAGCCTGCAAGAATACTGGTGGTGAATATCGTTAAGTTCAGCAGGGACTCCGGCTGGGCCAAGTCTCTATTTGAAGCTCTGGATACTTCAACTAAGTATCATACATATATATATATTGTATATATATTCGTAGGCCTTTGCGAGCTGGTGGCTTTGGCTGCTAATAACTGTATCTAACCTAACCTAACCATTCGAGATTCATTTTATTCAAAGTTTTTGGGAACGCCCATTTTTAGAAGTCGATTTAACAAAATTATTGAATTTGAATCAAAAAATTACATTTCTTAGTACATTTAAGCAAACTTGGACATTGCCACACTCCTTTAATAAAACATATTAAAAAACCTTCGAAGGAAAGATACTAGTTCTTTTTACATACGCCTTAGTTGCACTCACTGGTATTTTGTATTTTATTTAAATAATTTTTTTTTGTTTGTTTAATTTTTTCCTTATATAAAATATAAAACTCGAACAGTTTAATGGTTATACTGATCCGCCATAAAATGAAATAAAAACTGTTATATGCTAGCTACTTGCAAAAAAAAACTCTGAAACTGGTTCCTTAACTTTTAACATCTACTGTTGATACCAATTTTCTTTTATTTTTTGCAAATTCTGCAAGTTTAAGGACTGTTTTTATTGGTTTACTTCAATGCTTAGTTTCGTTAATTTTCTTTCCTAAGAACATCATACTTCGGCCAATTATTTCGAAACACGCTCTTTGCTCTAGAAATTCCTAATAAGAGAAAGGTCAAATGGTGTTGATATCCTTGATACGTATAGACATTATCCCTACTGCGCTCAAGTTTTGATTTTTGCAACGAAAAAAGTCATTTGGGACCACAGTGTGGCGTAGCCTTGTATGCTGCAGGTGATGCAGCTGAGCTTACTCGGTATGAAAGCGTAATCTTTCCCTAAGCTGGTGCCCAAAGTTGTCGATTGTGATAGAATTCCGAGAATGTCGAAAGAGTTGATGGACGAAGGTTGAATTCGTGCTTCTAATGAGTCCAGTACTGATGCATGCATATGCCTTACAGCATAGTGTAATGGTGCTGGCCATGCAAAAGATGGAGGTTGGATAAATGTTCAGTGGGCATACAATCCATTGCTATCCATTGTAGGGATTGGAGGAGTGAATTGTCCCAAAACTGATACTGCCTCAATGTTAAAGGGACATGGTAGTATATAGGTGTGGGTATAAGTTGAGTTCATGTCGGCTATGTGCTGTACAGCTGCTGGCTGAACACCTCGTAAAATCAATGTGCACTGTATCTTGTTGGCAAATGAAGAAAATATGCTGCGTTAGATGCCTGAGGATAGATGGGTTATCGTCGAGTTTGTATACCAGGATGGGTTAAGGTATGTATGCGTGTTAGGTTAATGGGAGTATCAAGATGTTTAAATGTTAATGCTGGATCGATAAACTGCATAAGTGGCGGGTTTAAGGCGATGTCTGCTTCCGAAGTATTGCACTATAGCTGTTGCATGAAAATTGTGAGAATTTTAGTAATTTGAGCTCAATATTTCATTCGCAGACTTGTAGACTTGAGTAGACTGACAGATTTCCAAATCACGACCACTAGATGCATTCAGTTTAAAGCAATATGAGTTTCATGTTGAAGAGGGTGCCATTGCTGTTTCCGGCAAGCGCCTAACACCTTACAAATTGCTCTAAACACGCTAACACGATGGGCTAACAGCTGTGGTCTAGGTGTCAGCGTCCTCTCCTCGTCCTCTTCACCTAGAAAGCAAAATCCAACCCGTAATAGATCGCACATTAAAGCTACAATTGATGTCACTAGCGGACATTGTCTGATAGGGAAAAAATGCGCCAAAGCTTGGTATCTATTCTAATGTGTTTTTCAGGATCTGCATGGATGAGAAGGAAAAAAGGTCCACTCTCCATCTTCTCTGTTAAGAAACAACTTGGAGATCTTCAATGTTCCCAATTATGCCGCTAATACATCAAACATCGATGCTGCCCTCAAAGAATTTCGCGGAGGCTTGAACGTGAGCGTGGAAAAAGAGGAGATCGACTACTGCTACATGAAGAAAATCAAAACCGTAGACAGTAGAGCTGGTGGTACTCCAACTCAATCAAACTGCAGCGTGAAAAATGTTTTGCATGTGCGACTTGTGTGTGGGCATGTAAAGGAAAAAATAATGCAAGCCAGGCGCACCGGCAAAATCAAATTGTAAACAACTGTCATCGATAGCCAAGTCGAACCTCAAAATATGTAAATATATCAACTAAGAGCTGCATCAGCTGCGAAGGTGTCTAAGGGATAGCAATATTTATGGACTAAAGGAGCCAACATCTACATGCGAAAGAAGGAAGGAGAAAATATGGTAAAAATTACTTGCGCCCCTGACCTAGATAAGTTGTAGTTTGTTTAGTTTTTTCACTTACTTAAGGTGGCGCTGCAGTCCGGGGAGGACCTGGGCCTCAGCCAACAAGCTTCGCCAGCCAGCTCTGTCTCTAGCTAGCCGTCTCCAGTTTCGCACGGGAAGTTGGCTGAGATCCCCTTCCACTTGCGTGCGCCACCTGAGTCGCGATTGACAAGAGTTATCCTTCGTTTGATTTCAACGCTGGTGCCATTGTCTGAATTGATAGCGGAACCCAGGTAGACAAAGATCCTAACTACCTCAAAGTTATAGCTGTCGATGGTGATGTTTTGTCCAAGACGTCGGTGTTGGGTGTCTTTTCTTGATGACAGCATATACTTCGTTTTGCCCTCGTTGACTGCTAAACCCATATTCGCCGCTTCCGTCCCAATACTCACGAAGGCTTCACTGACATCACGCTTTGTTCTACTGATTATGTCAATGTCGTCTGCGTATGCGAGTAGTTAAACGGACTTTTGAAAGATTGTACCTCTGGTGTTGGCGCGAGAGTTCTGCACAATTCTCTCAAGAATGATGTTAAAGAAGTCGCATGACAGTGTGTCGCATTTCTGAGTGTCACTAAATCTAAAAATTTAGTTGCGTTACGTGACATCAATATTGATACTCTTAGAACACCTGAAATAGACACGGAGGATTATTTATTTCTAATGGCGTCGCATGGTCTGAAAAGCATAATCAGTCTTCCTACTCGTGTAACTTCTTCGACGATCAGTTGTATTGATCATAATATTTATTCGATTAAGTAGAAGTAACAAATCAAACATTAATGGTGAGGCGCATGACTATAGAATTACGGACCACCATTTTTGCACGTTGGATTTGTAAGAAAGTCGTCTTGGTACCCAAAACAACTCCCGGTGTATGACAAAAAGTACAGATTACAAAAAGCTATGTGACCGGCTAAGACTGAAGTTTTGGGAACCAGTTTTTGTGGAGAGCGACCCATCCTCAGCATATGACTTGTTCTCTTCGATTATAAATAATCATATTAACGTCTGCACTAGTGTCACCTTGCAACAAAGGAGTACAAAGTTTATTAAGCCTTGGATGACGAATGCTGAAACTGAAAAATTGTTTTGCTAAAAAATTAAAAAAAAAAAATCTAGAAAGTAGACACCTAAGAAAATATTATGACAAGCTGTGTAAAAAAAACAAGAAAACTCATTGCTGAAACTCGTGATAATTTTTACGTTAATAAACTAATCAGATCTAAGGGTTACGTGAGACAGGAATGGAGAGTAGTTAATTGCATCTTAGGAAAGGAAACAAAAACAAAAGAACTGTAAGTCTTAACGATATCCACAGCACCAACGTAGTTGTTTCAGATCCAAATATTGTCGCTAATAGGTTCAACGAATACTTCACCAATAATTCTGAAAAATTGAAAACTTTTAGAAAGGTAATCGCATGGAAACTTCCGCTCGTAGACCAATTTCATTGCTACCTTTGTTTTCGGAGCTTTTACGAAAAACTTATTAAAAGCGTATGGTGTCATTTTTGTCGAAAGTTGATTTTTTCGTGGATAGTCAATTTGGCTTTCGATCAGGATTGTCAACAGAAGATGCTATCCTTAATGTTTGCTGTCAACAGTATAACGGGATTAATGACAACAAGTTCACAACGGGTCTGTTCATTAACATGACGAAAGCCTTCGATATTGTCGACCAAGAAATTCTTTTGAACAAGCTTTACCATGTTGGATTTAGAGGATTTATGCACCAGTGGCTCGTACCTAACAAATAGAGAGCAAACGGTTAGGATTAGTGATGTCCTTAGCTTAAAGCATGAGCTAAAAAATGGTGTTCCACAAGGCTCTGTACTAGGCCCGCTATTGTTTTTAATATTTATTTACTCACTCTTTCAGCAGAAGTTCAATGGGCATCCGACAGCCTTTGCTGACGACATAGCATTAACTTACCACCGGCTCACTTACTCTGAATGCATTTTGAAAAATCCAAGAAGACTTGCAAACGCTTAGGTACTGGCTTACCTTCCATAAGCTTGTTATCAGCGAAAAAACTAAAATTATGTCATTCAGCCCAACGGGTAGTAACTAGGTGGACTTCAATTCATACTTTCACGCATACGATTGCAAACAGTTTAGTTTGCAATCGTAAAAACAGTTGCAAACAGTTTAGTTTGCAATATGCGTTCGTAAAAAAAAACTTCCTTACGAACTATCAGTGTTCCTCTAATTGTTTTCAAAGTGAATTAGAGAAGGTTTAGGTTGTTTTGCCTTTTGAATTGGTTGAAACTGGTTGAAACTGGTTTCCCAGGGATCGACCTTTTTGGCCTAGTGTTTGTGTGGCCTTTTTCACTACACCCCTGTTTAACTGAACCTAACCTAACCTAGGATCCACTGGGCAAAGTATCGGTCCCCCTTAAAAAAACATGTAGTCCATGTCCTTTTTCAAGTTCTCGTCTAAATCCCTGAGGCACGCCAGCATTTAAATGACTAATATCAGATTTTCAAGCATCTAGAAAAAACTCGATCTTCACGCTTCAGAGGGTAATTTTTAATCCATTTTACATATATTCTTCAAGGACATACAAGCTTGATGTCAATCTCTTTCGAAATATCGAATGGCATGACCTTAACCTTGAAGATGACAGGAAGCCACATCAACTCGTAGGGTGAAATATATTAACCTCTTTTTATCTCTTTTACATAATTTTAAAAATTCCCCCTAATCTGATACATCAAACATTTCTAAAAGTCCGGTTTTATGGTTCACCGGCTTGGAATGACAGCCACGCATATATATTCAACCGAAAAGTGCATTGGAGACTACGATAACTGCTAGATTCAATGACTGAAATTTAAGTCCATAAAAGTAAAAGAGATATTCCCTCAAATGTTTGCTTGCTATGCAAAATTTGAATGCAGACTAAATATTCCATTGCTCTGACCTACATTCCGCAGCATTGGTCCGTGTATACATACTCCGTAAAAAAGTTTTGTAAAGTCTTAAACTGTATGCATAGATTTTTATACAAAAATATTTTCGTAGATAATATTTCCCTACTAACAATGTGGGTTTCCTAAAAAAGACCGAACGAGCAGTCACTCCGATTGTTGACCAGACAATTTTCATTCATGAGATATTCCAAATCTTTTATCCCCCCCCCCCCACCTTCGCAAAAGATGCTCCCTTTTCATGCCCTAGCCAAAAAAAAAAAGTTTTCTCCCAACTTTTAATCCGTGAAAAATAAAGCTCAAGTTACAAGCGAACGGCAACGGATGGTCTCTTCAGTTCCTGTTCGAGAATTTTTGGTTGCCAAATAAACAAAAAGGAAAATCCTGCGGTTCAGCTATCTTGAATCTCTATTCAACACGAATTTCCATGGCACTTTGAGTGTTTAGCTAAATCTTGTTGATTATCCGTTAAACTCTTTGGCGAAATTCCTTTGCCAGGAAGGAGTGAATTTTTTCCACTTTGTTGAAGAATACTTTTTTTAGACCGAAACTTTTGAGATTTCGTAGAAACGGTAGAGTTAATTAAAATGTTTAAGTATGAGTTACGATGCCATTTTTTCTGGGAAGTTGGTTCGCCGTATTGTCAAGGGATTTTGCCTGAAAAATTGATGCCAGTCATATTAAGGGTCTACTTCCCACGTGCCTTTTTAATCTTAAGAAGATAGCGAGAATGCAATTCTTTTTAGGTTCTCAGAACGAGGAGAGTTTTGTTCTCTTTGCATTATTTTTTGTTAAAATTTAAACCAGATACAGTAATTCGGTGAAGATGCGTCTTTCTTTTCTGATCTCGGAATGCTTTGTGCGAGTGTTTAAACCCAAAACATGGATATACGCGTGTATATATTAACTTCGTGAAGGGAATTGCTTGACTCACAAACTTCCTTAAAGATAAGCTACATCCATTGTAGGGAAAGTAAAAACCATGAAATTTCTTAACAGGTTCATTGTGGGACAATGCTCCATATTTTCTCATAATCCGCATAATCCAACGCAAACGTTGCGTTGTATACAGAAACTGACTTGAGAATTTTCATTTTAAAAGCGAAGAATGTTATAAGTTTTCCCTTGATGAAGACGCAGGGAAGTAACAAGGTTAAAGTAGCAAAAGCTGAGTGCATTAGAGCTGTAATCGGGAACTTGCTTTTGGTTTCATTGAAGCAGAATGGAAACTGTTATACTCCTCGGAGCAGAAGAAACTCCGTTAGCTACTTTAAGTAAGAAAAATTACTGCATTAAATGTCATTCCTACATGCAATTGCATTCCGAGCAGTTGTGTAGGTAATAATAGGTTAGCAATCCCATTTTAATGGAACAAATAACGGACGTTTTTGGAATGACTATGGTGTGTTTAATGAATTACCCGTTAAGTTGAGGACTATTAAGATCTAGTAAAATAAAGGCTGAAACAAAATCACAGTAGTGTGTGTAAAAGCTGTAATTAAGCAGAACGCGTTGATGATAGTTAGAAATTTATGTGAAAATGGTTGAAATGGTTTTTGGTACCTATTTGCAGGCTTTTGTAAGCTAAATGTAGGCTTTTTGAAAATATTAAAAGGGTTTTGAAAAATAAAGAGTTGAAAAAAAAGCATCTCGTTTTGAAGGTCTCTTAAGGCCATAATTTTTAAGCTGATATGACTCAAGTTTAAACAAGGGATAAAATCACATTTTTCTGAAAGGGTTCTGATATTGGCGCCTCAATCAGTTTTCGAAAAATAAAATTTGCGAAAATGCATGAAAAACATGTGTCCCGCCTCCTTCTACTCTGGTGCTATTTGGAAAATTAATTGGGAAAAAATCACGCGCATCAGAAATTGTCCACAATTTTAGCGAAAACTATAGCAACCTTTAAAGATTCAAAAACTTCTGAGACATGACTCGAAACCATAAAATCATTTTCAAAAAAAAAAATATGCACGCTTCTAATATGTTATAAGCCGGTTACGACAATATTGTTTAAAATTAGTATACGAATAAAATGTTCATAAAGGAATAATACTGTTTTGAAAATTTCTAAATCGCCGTTTTCAACCCAAGATTTTCTAAGCCTATTTAAAATACGTACCAAAAACCGCATTTTTACCGTTCTCTCACATGAGTAGTAATAGAATTTGAGAAAATCAGTCATAGCTTGTACAGGTACTTACAGCATTACAAAATCATCATGCCACATTTGAAAAAAAATTTAAATTGCCGTTTCATAGATCTTAATTTCAAAAAATTGTGAATAAATTCAAAACAACGCTTGGCCCCCTCCCTATCTAATTTTTGAAATCTGCAAACTGACACGCCCACTTAACTTTGTAGTATGAAAAAACGAAATTTTAGTAGGACGCTTAAATTTGGTTTTCAGTATGTTGTGTTGGAAAATTGTCATTCAAAAAAAGTGAAAAAAAGGAATTTATTCGCAGTTTATAACAAGTAAGTAAGTGCTGTCTGTTCGTCTGTAACGAACTTCTAAATACCCGACGATCTTTACCCATTAACACCAAATTTAAAATTTTTTGGTCTGTTCAATATACTGAATGTCAATTATTTGTATTGGCCACGCCCCTTAAAAAGAGCGTAGGCTAAAAATTAAAATTAATTAACTCTAATTTCGTTGGACTCACGAGAAAATGCGTTAAAAGCGAATATTAATACTTAAAAAAAAAGTTTTTTTCCTAAAAACGCCCCCTAAAAGTGGGCAGAGCTCAATGCTTTGTATGCAACAAACATTTGTCATACATTTTTATTCAATTTAGAATGAATTTTCCGAGAACTCAGGTTTTCAAAGATTTCGGATATTAAAAGTGGGCATGGTCAATAGAGTGGGCGGTTCAATTTTTATTCTTCTGGTCGATATTGCTCTCCACCAAAATTTGAGTTCATGTTTTGTCTATCTTGACCAAAAGGCATTTTGAAATAAAATGTAAATTTGAGTTTGTCTGACATTCAAGCCAATTGTGGGCGTGGCTGTAGGCGGATCTTCGCAATTTTCATACTTTGTCTGTACAAAATGAGAACCAAGCAACGCTGCAAGTTTCAGTTTCCTAGCTCACTTTTAAAGACCTCAAAAGTGCATTCATACGGACAGACGGCCAGACCGACGGACGGACGTACGGATGGACGACATGGCTTAATCGGCTGACCTGGCGGTCTCGATCATATCTCTAAAAGGTCTTAGGAATCTACGGTGATTATTTCATCGTGTTACAAACTATGCATTAAAATTAATATACTCTTGGTCGGGTATAAAAAGTTCGTCAAGTATGAAGACATACGCGGAGCCGTCCGTTGGCTTTTGTTGTAATTTTAGCTAACCCTTATTGCGCAGTTTGTATAAAATTCTATCTACCCATTATTATTTCTGGGTATATTTTGCATTCTGTTGTATACTTTTTCGTAGTGGAGTCGACTGCTCTTACTGTCCAGACTACTGAAACCCTACTTTCCCCTAACTCCTGTAGTAATATAATCCAAAATACCTTAAAAAACTTATTTGATGGAATCATTGTATTTTGTTGGAAACCATTCTGCTGTGTTCATTGATGAGTATTCGGACTTAGTTCATTGAGCCTTTAATAGAGTTAAGCTTTTTTGCTCTGACTGATAACACATGCACTGGCCCACAATGGTACCAAAAGGCCAAATTCGTGACGTGATAAAAGATATTATCGAGACCCTTACCCGACGTCGTGAAAAAATTAAATTTAACATTTAGCATCTCCTAATGATTATAATATATAAGAAATAAAAATAAAGTCAGCAGACCGCTCCTTGTGGACATGGCATTGATTGAAAAAGTAATCTTTCATATACAATTTATTCAATATTTTTTTTCCAAATCGAAAAATCTTTACTTTATATATTATATAAACAAAATATGTGGCCCGCCCATTTTTAGGGGTCGATTTTACATAGTTAACAAACTTAAGCCAACAAATTCAATTCGTTCGTACATTTTGGCCGCAAACTTGGATCTATACTTATATAGGGTTTTGGTTATAGGAGCTGGATAGGACATGCCACGCACCTTCTTAAAAACAAATTAAAAAGCCTTTGCCTAACGAATAAAATATTTTTATACCCGACCCAGGGTCTAATAATCTTTCTGCATAGGTTGTAACACAGTGAAATAATCACCGTAGACCCCTAAGACCTTTAAGAGGTGTGATCGAGGCCGACAGGTGTATATTGATTAATCCATAACCATCCCTCCGTCTGTCCGTGTGGCAGTATGTACATATGCAGTTTTGAGATCTTTAAAATTGAGCTAGGAAACTGAAACATGCAGTGTTGCATGGTTCGCATATTGTACACACAAAGTATGAAATTAAAAAACTGCCCACAGCCGCACCCACAATTGCCTTGAATGTCGTCAGACAACCTCAAATTTACATTTTATTTCAAAGTGCCTTTTGGCCAAGTTAGACAAAGCACATAAACTCAAATTTTGGTAAAGTGTAAAAGCGGTCAGAAGCCTTTAATAAGACGAAAATTGGACCGCCCACACCATAGACCATGCCCACTTTTAACATGTTAAATCTTTAAAAACCTGATTTCTCGGTAAATTCATTCTAAATCGAAAAACAAATTACAAGACAAATAGTAAAGATGTTACTACTTGCTAAGTTTGTTACGTACAAAGAATTCAGCCCCGCCCACCTTTAGGGGCGTTTTTTTGGGATGTAGACAAGTCAAATAATTGACATACTGATACAGTTTATGGGATCAGTAAAGAGGGTCGGGTGTTTAAAAGTTCGTTACAGACGAACTCTTGCACTTACTCACTTATTTTAGCTAATTAGTGATTCATGAATACTAACGGGAAGGGGGCGAAAAAAAAGAATACAGGAATGGGAAGGAGAGAAGAATTATAAATACCGATAAATACCGCGGTATATACCGGAGTTAGGTAACGCTTTGCCACAAGATTTTTATAAATAAGATGTTTTCCGATATATAATTTCTTTGTTTTTTTATTAATTGTTTTTTTTTTTTTATTTATTTATAATTCTATCGTTTTTATGTCAGAGGCTGCGTGTGAAAGGTTTCACAAGTGATATTTCAGCAACCAGAAGACACTTCTGCTTGAGTTTGCTTCTCTTGACTTTTATGTTTCATTTATACCAAGGACGCATCGAAGATTTATTACAGAAAAAAAAAAATCTAAAGGTCCACAAGTGTCACTCAAAACTTTGCAAACTACCTGCGTAGCTCACTATTTGAATATACGCCCACAACACGTCTATACGTTAAGTGTTTTTGGAGCATGCCTTCCACCATCAATTGTAATGAGAGCTTAATAAAAATATAATGTCCTTTCAGAGGACTTAGATGGAATATATTATTGGCATAATCTATATCAAAACAAGAAAACAATTTGTGAGCCTATTATGCGATTTATTCGTTATAGTTGCCACGTGTACCAAGGATATATGCGGACAAGCTGAAAGGCAAAAACAAAATTAATCTTCGGTTTATGCCTCCAGCGCCATTAACATGAAAATATCTTTATTTTATGTTACATCCAAGTAAACGAGCTTAAATGTAAATGAAAGCAATTCAATGCAAACAAAGATCCCTTTTCAGGACGACTCTCTATTCTCTGCTCGTAATGTTTGCTCAGAAATCAGTGAGCAAATAATTCATGCTTTTGGCAAAAAAGTGTATCTGCATTCAAATGCTCTCATTAATTTAGCAACTCGAAATACATTCAGGCTCTTGTGTTTCCTTAGTTTTCTTGGGATGCATGTCATTTGAATGTAAGCAGCGAGTGTTTCAAACTTGAACAAAGCTGCAAATGTACAGCCAGGCTTACCATCCACACAAATCAGCGACTTAGTTATGTTTGGGTCGTAATAGAAACTGCTGCAGTTCTTAGAGTTTTCCCTTGTGTTAGATGGATGCTGTATTTAGTCCTGATGAACATCGTAGAACGTGGTGGTATTCCAAGGAATCACTTTAAAGCAGCATATTCCAATTAAAGTTTAATGAAACGATAAACTCGTTGAACTTTTGTAAACTTCCTGTGTAGACGTTGTTAAACTCTAATTAATATTAAAACTCATGTCATTTCCTTCAGCACTGCAGGAGTTGAATTTAACGATATAGTGCTACTTAGGGAACGTATGATTTCGAGCAAACTAAATCTGAAGAACTGAAAGTACTTCAAAGTTTTCTCGCCAAACTAAGACGCACCTCCTTCCGTGGTAGACTCTTTAATGCGTGTGTAATTAGATTTTGAGTACTTAGATAAAGTTTCAAGAACTCCCTCTTGGTGTGAGTCTCGCAATGCATCATTGATTTTAAAGTAGACAATGCTTTTGAAGACTGCAAGAAACACACATACTGTGGGGTCGGTCCTGCGATTTCTTAATGATTTCCAGGTATGAAAGTCTGGGTAAGTAAAAAGAAAACAAAAATGTGTTCCTTACCTAAGTAGAGGAGATTGTTGTCAGAATCAGTTGGCTGTATACTTTGACATTTTTGTGAGATGTTATGGAAATTGGTTTTGCTTTATTTAGTTGGTTTAGCATGTAAGTCTTATGATGATGACTTTGGACTTTTAACGGATATCATATACATACACCAAAGGTTTTCTGCGGATTTAGAAGTCAACAGGCTACATCGCGGCATGATTTGTGGGCAGAAAATGTGGGCGGATATGCCCAAGGATTATGGCTCCTTTTCAGAGTCCATTGGTGTCAGAAGTGGAGTGAAATAGTGAAAAAGAGGTTAGTCGAAGTTTCAAAGAATCTTGGACAACACCTGGCGTTCTCTTAAATAAGAAGAAGGAAGGCAGCTCTCGAAGTACATGTGTGTACTCCAACAATTGTTGGAGGCTAAATAATGTCACAAAGAAGCTCAGCTCTACCCTTAGCCTTTACACATCTGCATACACTTTCTAGGCTGCAGTGTTTTCCCATACAGCCAGTGGCAACATTGCCAAAATGGAATCAGACCCGACGCCTCTGAAGTGCTGAGTTTCATACGGCCACCACAAAGAAACCCCTGGTTTGAAGATGAATGCCCAAGTAACATTTCTGTTGCGGTAAGGTTATATACCAGCTATTTCCTCTCCCGCAAAATAGTTTGTATAAGGCCTTAGAGAAGCCAATTTGGAGCACTTACAGAAACTGTTAAAGCCCTTACAGCCGTATATAAAGTTTCCTGTTAGGCTTAACAGAAAACGGTGTTTATATAAAGTTCCTGTTAGGTCTTATAGAGGCTGTAACTTGCATTAAGGTTTTCTGGTGCAAGCTTTACTGAGGCTGTTACTTGTTTACAGTTTTTTAGCAGGTCTGTATAAAGTTTTCTGTTAGGTTTTACCGAAACTGTTACTTGTATAAGACTTCCTGTTGCAGGCTTTATAGAGGCTATTACTTGTATAAGGCTTCCTCTTGCAGGTCTTATAAAGGCCGTTAGTTGTATAAGGCTTCCTGTTGCAGGCCTTATAGGGGAATATAACGACAGGAATATAACGACAGAAAACAACATTCAATCTACAGTTTCGGTAAAGCATTCAACAGTAAACTTTATACAAGCAACAGTTTTTGTTATGCCTCCAACCGGAGGCCTTATACAAGTAACAGTTTCGATAAGACTTGCAACAGAAAGCTTTTTACAAGTAACAGCTTCTGCGAAGCTTGCAACAGGAAGCAGTATACGAGTAACATTTTCTGTTACGTTTGCAACAGAAACATTGCAACAGAACTCTACATTAGAGTAACAGTCTCTATAAGTCATGCAATAAGAAATCTTATACAAGTTTTAGTTTCGCTAAGGCTTGCAGCAGGAAAGTCTATGCAAGCAAAAGTTTCGATGGAGCCTGCAATAGGAAACCATATAAAAGTAAGTCCTTCTGCAAAGCATGTCACAGGAAGCCATATACAAGCAACAGTTTCGGTAAGGCTTGCAACAGGAAGCTGGTTTTCGGTAGGGCTTGCAATGTGAAACTTTATACAAGCAATAGTTTCAGTTAAGCTTTGCAGAAGGAAACCTTATAGAAGTATCTGCTTCGGTTAAGCTTGTAACATAATGCCTGCTACAGGTGATACCGAAACTTCTATACGGCCTTATAAAGGTAGTTCGCATTCTGCACTGAAGTACGGAAGCTGCTATAAGGCCTTATAGAAGTAGTAAACTTCTTACAAAGTAACAGAGGAGATTAACAGAATCTTATCCCTCTGTAAGACCTCGTTGTAGCTTCTTTAAGGTCTTATACAAATTGTGCCAGAAATTTCTGCCTCGGAAATAATTGCCGAGTGTTATAGAGGCCTTATAGAAACAATAACTTCCCAAAATCGAAAATTTAAGCCTTACCGAAGTGAAATTGTTACTTGGGTACCGGCTAGCACATGCAGCTAAACGTGGAGCATACAAAGCGGCTCTGCACAGAAGGTCTAGAGCTGCTCGCGAGCTCGACGAACAGAGGAGGAGACGAGAACACCGGCTTCTCCGAGGGAAAACGAGAGACCACGAGAAGCGCGCTGTTGTAGAGATAGACAGACTAGGTCCTGCCAAGGGTATTAAGTTGAAACTGAAGCCTATAAGGACCATCAAGAAACCATCGTTGTACAATCGCAGTTGGTGCTGAGAATTTGGAAAGACGATTGCTGCAGACTTTATAACGGCGAAGACGAACCAAATACCGCTGTCAGGCAGAACGAACCATTCAACTCGGTCGAAGATGTTACCGATGAAGCATACGAACGATAGCTCAAGTGCAGCAAAGCAGCCGAAACAGACGGTCTAGCTGCCTAACTTTTTTTTTAGCTGCGTGGAAACTTTGTCCATTCAAATACTCGCATACGCAGACGATATTGACATAATCGGAAGAACAAAGCGTGAAGTCAATGAAGCCTTCGTCTGTATTGGAATGGAATCGGCGAATATGGGCTAAGCAGTCAACGAGGGCAAAACCAAGTAAATTTGTATTTTCAGCAAGAAAAGACACCCAACACCGACGTCTTGGACAAAACATCACCATCGACAGTTTTAACTTTAAGGTAGTTAGGAACTTTGTCTACCTGGTTTCCGCTATCAATTCAGACAATGACACCAGCGCTGAAATCAAACGAAGGATAACTCTTGCCAATCGCTGTTTCTTTGGCCTAAGAAGGCAATTGAGTAGCAAAGTCCTCTCTCGAGCAACTAAGGTGTCCATGTATAAGACCCTCATCATCCCAGTTCTGCTTTTAAGTGCTTGGTGTGATGCCGCCAATAGGAAATAGTTTTAGAGACCCGACTGTTTACATTTTTAGGGCCACGATAATTGGACCTTGGCGTTGCCCGAAGAAGCAAGTGTCTTGACGTTGTTGACGGCCTAACCCAATAGACTTAAGTCGATTAAAGTTTAGCAATCAGAACACCATTGACCAGGTCGTATCGGTCGCTCACACTCACTATGCGATCCGCGCATTTGAAGCTCAATTAGTTTTAACTTTGTAAGCATGGAAACTTGTACAGCCGTGGTTTTCTTAAAATCGTGAGTATGGAGCAAATCCGAGCAAATCCGAAATCCGGCTTTGTCGGAAAAATCTTGAGTATGGTTTGGCATCCGTGTTGGCACACGGCAAACGGATGTCAAACACGATGATGGCTTCAGCCAAATTTCAATCTTACGAACAGAGAGACACTTAGGACAAACATCATGAACGTATCGTTCTACAAGAAATATGGCGCGAGGGATTTAGCTGGTGTGACCCGTCTCGTTTGGGCTTAGGCGACAGTAGCTAGATTTCGCCAAGATAATAAGAGATATGAAGAGACTTAAAATTCCGCGCACCGCCATAACGTTTTATGATCCCGCAGCCAAGCAAGAATAACCCTCATTGACTTGGTATATGCCTCAGAGAAGGTATATAAAACAATGCTTTTTACACTCGTTTTGAACGTTCTGGGACAGTCGAGATTTCTATCGTCATCAGAGGTCGCTCTGTTGACGAAACTATCAAGGCAACACTTGAAGCTTAGGGCGTGCAGTTCTAGGAGTCTGTATCTCGTCAATAGTCAAGAGTTGCCTCACTATCCCTGAGAAGATAATTTTGAGGTATGAGTTCCCGTCGTTCGTCACTGTAAGAACAGCAGAATTTTTGGAGTCATCTTCTCCTCGCCAACAGTTTGACATTAGAAGCCAAGGCAATGTAGTAGGAAGAAGATGATGAGACGAGATGGATTCGGGATCTAGATTTTCTTAAGCTTCTTTCTTAAAGCCAAAAAAAGGCAATACACCTTGGAGGCGAGAAACATGCTTCTGTTATTAAATTGTGAACCACATTCACTTCTGTTCACTCAGTTGGTTGTTCGTTTCAATCTATTTTATTTTTTTGCCCCAAGAAAATTAGAAAGCAAAATAATACTCGAGCCATATTTCAAAAACGTCTATTATTTCAACCATAACCGTAGTTTACGCCTCCAACTTTAATCTTAGATCGTAAAAGCAAATTTCATATTTTACAACAGCCTTAATTCGGATTTTTTTCTGATTTATTTTAAGCTTTACGAGTATAAAAAAAATTTCGCATTTGACTGGATAAATTGAGTTACGATTTTCTTTCAATGGGGGAACGAAATTGAATACATTGAGTATGGGTACATCATTCACGCTGTAGATGATACATACAACTTTCAACGAGCATTTTACATCTTTTTTAACAGTAAATTATTTCATTAAAATTGAATATTGATTCTTAACATGAGCGAGTATCACGGCATCAGATGGTGGAAAAAAATTGAAAGGCCTTCTCCCCTTATGAGAATTATTATTAATTGTTCCACACCGCTGGGTATGTTCTCAACATTGGAAGAATGGAGCTTTTATTGTTATATATTAATAAACCTAAAATGTTTAAATCAAGTAAAGTGAAAAATTAAAGCATAAATGATTTTTGCAAGAAGTATTTTACTATAGAAAAATGATTACACTTCAACAGAGCGCCTTCTTTACCTGTCTGCCTGCCCTTAAAAAAACTATTTAAAAATTAAGTAATGCGAAAGAAAAAGAAATCAAACGAGCACGATACACGTGTTATATAGAATTTAAGGATACCTTTCATGGGAATGCGTGCGTGTGAAATTTCACATTTCAAGGATTTTCTTTTAAAAGCTCAATCTACCAGCTTAGAGACAACCAAGCGGGTAAATAAGATTCCTTGTCAATTTGTTTTAAAAACACTTTACAAATAATGAAACACCAACATTGTAACACCACATAAAAAAGGAAAAATTCTCTTTTTTTCTATACCTCCTATAATATGGTCCTTTTTTCTCTTTACCCAACAATACTTTAAACTTTAATATAAGGCAAGTGAAGCAGTATGTTTGTGGAGAACTGTAAAGTGTAAAGATCTTTATAGATGAAAGCTACCAGGTGAAGACTTTGGTCCTTAGAGAGGGCCGTTCATGTACAGAGAAAGTGGAGAGTGGTTTGTTCTTCCTCCTCATCCATGCAGCTTCTGCAGAAGTCTTTGGAACAGACATCAAGACTTGTTGCATGTTGACCTATTAGACAGTGTCCTGACATCAATTGTAGCACTCATGTGCAATCTGTTAAGATCGATCAAGCGTTTGGAGTGTTAAGATCTAGCCTTAGTCCCTATATCTGTTATCATATCTGTTTCGTCACTAGACTGGTGCTACCGATCGTCCATCTGAGATTTGTGCTTTCTATTGCATCCAGTTTCAACATGAGTCGCAGATAGTCTGAGTAGCCTTTATCAGGCAATATTGAGAAAGTAGTTCCAAGTTTGGTGAGTTCGTTAGCCACTATGCCCAGGCACCCAGTGAATGTGTGGGTGCCTGGGTGAATGTTAAACTGCTCCGACATCTCTTTTGGAGTAGACCGGAAACTAGGGCTAGAGTTAATACAGACTGATTCCAGCCACTTGATGGCCACCCAGCTGTCGGAAAATATTCATATATCTTTAGCGAATATGCCGTTCTTCTTAAATCAGGACAAGACTTGCTTTATCACCAAAACTTCAGGTTGAAAAATACGGAAGACGAAAAGAGAGACAAGGATTAAGTCTTTCAGAGAATACACCCCACTTACCACATCATTTGTCTTGGATCCATCGGTGTAGAAGTGGTGTAGAAGTGCGCATTCCAGAGGCAAAAAGTCATCCCAAGAGGGCCTAGGGGGATGGTTACCTGGAAGTTCTTTTCGAACTGTCGCTAAGGTATGGTGAAGTCTATGTTTCTCAGAGGGGACCTGAATAGTTCAGTTCAGTCGAGTGGCCTATCTCACTATCGGTTCACAGAGAGGTTGCTTTTAGGTGAGTAGCCGCGATTGCAGCTGTTTGCTTGAAGACATCCTGAAGACATCAAGGGGAATTAGATGGAGCAAGATGTCACAGTACCGTTGAAGTGCTGAGGCAGTGGTGCGAAGTGCTCCAAAGTGCTCCGCTATCGGTCTAACGACTGAGGTACATATATAGCCAATGGGTGATTCTCGGTTAAAGCACCCACTTGTTTACCATGGTTCGTTTGGAGAATAAGAGTGCTACCCGTAGGTTTCCAAACACTTTCCTGTATATAAGATTTCCAGCTTTGCTTTGTGTCAAAGATGAGATCGAGATATTTAGCTTTAGATTCAGTTGATTCCCTTCCTTAATCGAGGAGGGTCGATATGTGAGATTATTTTTCATGGTGAAGAGGACGAGCTCAGTTTTGTCAGCCCATCGAGTTTACGAAAGGAGTTCTTTTAAGACATTTAAGTTCTTTCCGGAATCGGCAAAAGCATCATCAATCATATAAGCGATCACTCTGCAGACCTCTCTTTCCAGGATAATCAGCAGTTCGTTCACCGCTAGGTTTCAAAGGAGTGGGATAGGAGCATTAGCACTAGGGCTTCACCCTGTGATCAGCAAAAACTACTCCCCTAATATTGATTAATATTGGAGGTTGAACCACGCCTCCTTGGAACCTTGCTGGGTTCCTCTAGTGAATCCTCTTCGTGACCTCTTCGCTAGATAAAGTCCTGGAACCATCTGCTTTTTTGAGGCATCTGGGCACCGTTGGATAAGTAGAGAGGATTTTCCTTAGCCTAGAGGCTTCGGAGATTTCTTCTATTTTGCCACAGCTGATTGGCCAAGATAGACGATGCTTTGTAAGAATCCCAATCTATATCTGTGCGTGTGGCCGTGGCTCTGTTGAAGAGTTTTCTGCATTCATTTATGCGAGTAGGCCCAGCTCTGACCTCCGCTAATGCGATTTCCCCTCACCTCTTGGAAGTATGAGCGGGGAGTGAGTTCATTATCCTTTATAAACAAGCTCAAATTTGTGTATGAAATCACTGTGTGTTTTGCAGGTTATGCATGGCGAAGACGTGTATCTAAGACTGAAATTAATGCATCTCTGGTCTGAGAAAGAATGTTCTGACGACACTTTTCAATTTACAATCAGCTTGTCGATGGAATCAGAGGCAAGAGTGATATCTTAAACCTTTTGTCGACTTTTGGTAATAAAAGTAGGTTTTTAAGAATGTAATCAAAAAGCAACTCACCTCTATGTCGGAACTGCCCTATACTGAGTGATGAGCATTTGCATCGCAGCCAATAACGCAGCCAGTGTTTTGTTGTTCAGCTTCCTTGATGGAACTCTTTAAGGTGTTCCCAGGGGTCCTTGACCATCATGCGGTGGGCAAGACCAGCCAGCTGTTTGCCAAGTGTTTCAGTCGGATCTTGACCCAGATGGAATAGAAGGAAGCCGAGGCCTTCTTGGAGTGCTGGATGTTAATCGGAACTAACGGCAGCATTTTTGCTACGGTCAGCCAGAGAAATATCAACCATAGTGTTGTTGAGGTCCTCCGATTCCAAAAACGAACCCAGAAGTTTGTCTTTGCTCAGAATCTATTTCAAGAGTGTCAGAGACAGAGGCGGAAAACTGGGTTGGAGTTTTCACAACATTTGGGTTGGCAGCATTTTCCAACGTTGGATGGGTGACTGGAGAAACCTAGTCTAGGGGGTAAGGCCGTTACTTGCCGGTCTCTTACTTTTGCTTTTTGTATATCTGGAGGGTAATCTGATCCCAACCAAATCTTATCACGCCCTTGGTCTCAGCTAGAGGAACAAGTGGTTTCTGGTTGATTACCACAACGGCAGATTATAGGAACCTCTTTGGTCTTCTCGCTTAGCAACCCCTTGAATCATGAGTCGAAAGTGACGAATTGCAGTGGCTAATCACTTCGAGTATTTCGTGTGCGGAGGGGGGTTCAATTGGGATCCAAGGGAGCGTTCTCAGCCTGCTAGGAATGTTCTCCGTAACAACAAACTCGAATTTTGCACCAGGCCTAACTACTCCTAAACTGCTTATCGCAAGCTTTGTAGAGGCAGTAAAGAATAAGTAAACGAGGCCTTGATGCCAGCCGCCATCAAAGGTTATTGGAGTTGGTATCCGGCGGGTGTTCCCGCATGATGGTCAAAAAGCTCCTGAATAGCTTCTGTTTGACCATATTTCTGATGATATATTTGACCTTTCTCTCCGCTGATTTTAATTTGAGATTTTTTCTACTGCATGTCCTCCTTTTGCGTCCTTCAAAAATTCTGAGACTTTATCAGCCAGCCATTTTGGACAATTATAGTGTTGCTATTCTGTACCTGCTATTTACTCGCGTTCATGTTTTCAGCAAGTCCACACTACAAGACAAGGTACACCGACTGTTACCACGCCGCCGCCTGCCGCCGAGTCTTCATAAGCTCTTGATGTGTAGTTACAATTAAAACACTGTAGTCGCTACGTTGACGCCGATCAGTGCCTACCCTATTCCTACAACACCGTTAAACAATGCATAGTTTGTAACACAGTGAAATAATCACCGTAGACCCTTAAGACCTTTTAGAGATAATGATCGAGACCGAAATGTGAATCGATTAAGCCATGGCTGTCCGTCCGTCCGTCCGTCCGTCCGTCCGTCGGACGGAAGGTTTTAGGTCTTCAAAATCAAGCTAGAAAGCTGAAACTTGGTACACGGCTTGGTTCTTTTATTGCACAGTGTTGTTCACACAGTGTGAAAATTGGCTCAATTCGTCAACGGCCATGCCCGCTTTTGGTCGAGTTACACAAGGCAAAGGAACTTAAATTTTGGTACTGAGCAATACAGGCCTAAGACCTTTAACAAGGCAAAAATTGGACCGCCCTGAATATCGACCATGCCCACTTTTAATATGTTAGATTTTTAAAACCCCGATTTCTCGGAAATTGACTCAAAATCGAAAAAAAATTCAAGGACAAGCAGTAAAGATAATACTATTTGCTAAGTTTGTTCCATACAAGTTTTTGAGCTTCGCCCACTTTTAAGGGGCGTTTTCGGAGAAAACTGTTTTTTTTTCTGATATAATTTTAGCTTTTACCGTATTTCCTCATGATTCTCACGAAATTACAATTAATTAATTTTAATTTTAAGCCCATGCCCACTTTTGGAAGCGTGGCCTATACAAATAATATATGAATTCGGGGCCAAGTTTGAAAAATAGCTGAATCCTACAGGCCAGTATGTGCGACCATCTCCAATTTAAAAAAATACACTATCCAAATTTTAGCTATGTTACAATGGCGCCTGCGCATTCATTTTTGACATATAATATTGCCTTGTGATTGTCTTTGAAGTAGGCAATTTTTTTTAGCGTTTTCATTAACCACGCCCACTTGTTAAGGGATTTTAGCTTAAAATGACTCTTTCAATAAATATATATAAAATTTGACAAAAAATTGCATGACAAAAGTTTAAGATATTAGCATTTTCTAACTTCTTTGTAAATATTGTATGTGCCTCTGCCCACTTTTGTGGGCGTGGCGTGAAAAAAGTGATTTTTTTATTTAAAAATGAAATGAAATGAATGCCGAAATGTATGCAATCACCTTGTATAAAGCATTCAACAGTTAAATTTTTATATCCCGCCCACTTTTTGCAGGCGTGGAAGTTTTCTTTTTCATATGGTCGGGTATTTTGCAATCCTACAAAATCTATAAAATATTCCAGAACCTTAAAGTTTTTGTTTGTTTTCCTTGCAGGTAATTGGAGCAAACCCACAGAATAATATTTTCCTGACTGATGTATTATCAAAATTTATCGTTAAAGAACCCATTCGATGAAAAACATTAACTTGCACCAATTTATATACTGACATTGTTTTGTAATTGGTTAACAAATTTCCACATCAATACTAATCGGGCTGTAAATTGATACTTATATCGGGCTGAGAAAACAGTATCTCGGTGTTCAAACATATCTATCACATTATTTTGCCACATTTTTGACATTATTCCAAGTTAGCCTGTATAACTTTTGTTTTTTTTTTTGATATCTGAATCTGAATATTTTCTCAAATTTCTTTTTTTATTTGAAAGTACAATCCTTCCGGTTAATATTGGAAAATAATAATATTCAAATGGCTGCCTCGGATGGCCATGCAGTAGCCTAGGTGACGTGAAATAACGCCGAACGAAATAAAGCCAAAAATGAAAAATTTGGCCTTAATTCGTTTTGAAAATGGATAAATTCTGATAAGATTTTCTCTGTACATGTTTGTAGCAGAAGAAGCGAACTTGTATACACTGCTTTTGGCTTTATCTTATACCTTAACGTTGAAACCGTTTACTAGTAATCTCATAGTGCTACACTCTGTTAAATAAACTGACGCGATAACTTTATAGCAAGGCCGAAGCTTTCTGAATCTTCGGAAGGTATAATACCTGCTTAATAGTGGCCCCGCCAATAGCGTTATGATATCCAAATGCTAGATTTGATTTCAGTGTTGTCTTGTAATTTTGCCATTGAAAATGCATAGGTAATCCAAGATTTGGTTTAACTTCTCTAGTTTTTCAAAACACTTATGGTAAAGGTGCCTTTATCTATCCAGAGCAGTGTAAGTCTATACTAACTACCCCATTTTCCTGCCGAAGAGCTATAACCAACCTTTGTCCAACATTTCGCTTTAATTTCTAGGCTCTAGCTGCCACGATAGTCCCTGAGCACATTTTTTTTTTTTAATAAACCAACGTTTGTTTTACTATCCACCAACATTAAAGTGCCACAAAAGGGGGAAACAAAACAAATGCCAGATGCCGGATGCCACATAATTATGAAAACGGTTATGTCAAACGGCACCTTTAGCAAACAAAAGGTAGTCTTTTATGTATGCTGACCATCAACAATAAAGTTTGTTATGAAACGGAAATTAGAAAAGTTCGTCGAACTTATGTCAGCAACTTGCTGCTTATGGTGAGAGACGAGAAACAGAAGCACCTACACTCACCTAGAAACCGCCAGAACTAATGGAACAAAAACTGTTAATTAATTTTTCAAACTATGAAGCTGTTTAGTTTTTAATTGATTCAGGAAAAGTTATACTGGAAATTATTAGGACTGGAAGAAACTCGTTAAATATTTTTTTTAATCGATTGAAAAAATTTCATCAGACCCTGTTGGCGGTTTTTCCGTGGTACATATTTGTTGATAACTGCTAAGCTTATGCTTTTACTTAGGGTAAAAAATTATGCTGAAAACCCTTGAGACATTGTGATGTTTTCGTTGCTTTTAGGTTTTTTTTCCTTATCAGCAACCCCGATATTTATGCCAGCAGAAAACGAAAATAAGTCCTCAAAGGAATAGATACATTAAATTGATTTCGATGATATTGGTTCCCCCAAGGTCGGGGTGAATGCTCTTCATTTCGTGCACAGAAGTCGTATATTAAAGCTCTCAAAATTATTGAAGTGTTTATTCCCTCTGTGCATGGCGATGAGCATGAAATCCCTTAACGTATTTCAAGTAGCCATCTCGGCCTGTCTGTTGCACTCCCGCAAATAGGTCCTTTGAAGCTGCGCATATTGATCCTTAATCACCATTCAATTAAATATTCAAGTGAATTTCAATTCGATGACGATGTTTGCGACAGCCGCAACAGTAAAACAACTGCAGAGGACTATCTGGGACGTACGTTTCCTTTTGAGCAACCTTTCGAAGAACAACGCTCCAATTAGGATGATTGCATGAAGTCTGCCATACTTTGGCCTTCAGGATAGATAGATAAGCGAGTGCAGAGTGGAAATTTATGGGTCTTTTAAAACATAACGTCAAACTTGGAATGTATTGAGAGCGTACAATGGAAATGAACTGACAGAATACGGAACAAGTACGAATTGTCAGGATCGACAAATGGTTAGGATACGAATAGTGTAGGCGAGAGGTCGGTATGTATGTTACAGTTGAACTTTAATTCACAGGAAGCGACGCATTTATCCAAATGGCATCGCCTACTAGAGCCAAACGAACTGTCAGCAGAATCGAAATCTGGTCATGCACTATGCGTGGGTTTTTAAGTTTTAATTCAAGGAATTTTCTCCTTCTGACAGCTTAGTTTGAATCCCTTTCTTCTAATTTCCTATGCTCTTTAAATTTTAGTTTTTCACTTAAGTTTGAAAAAGTTCCTCATAGGGTGGACATATTGTTAATGCTTAATAGTAGTACCAAGAGTCTTTAGGAAGATGCGCTCAATTTATCTGTAATTTATAAGTAGTTCCGCGTAAAACCCCCAACCAAAGAGACATGTTTCATGTTTTAACATCACTTTGACGGTCTTTGGTACCCGGTCAATGGGGTGATTTTCAGAATTGACTGAGAAAACGCAGGACTGCAAAATGTAGGTTGAGGGCAAAGGTTGACTCGAAAAAGATTGCAGGTGGTTGTGCCATCAGTTGGTTGCCGGAGAATGTACGGACTTAATTCCTGGTAAATGACATAATTTTTCTGCTTTTTAGCGGTCCGTCCAAAAGCGAAAAAATAACCACTTTTGGTCGCAAAGGACCTTTAACAACAATGGTAACTTTGGAAGGGGCGAATGGTGGGATTATTAAATTCGGTACATTTGGTGGTTGTCCTAAAAATATTCTTAACATACGTGGTTTTGCCTCACATTCACACAGTACATGAGTCTTATATCTTCAACCGCCTGTAGATAACTGCAGAGTCGACAAATAGCCATCTTAGAAAGCCAGAGTTCATTTGCGAGTTTCCGCAAGAGACAGTGACTTATCGGAGTTCCGACTAAGGCTCTTAGATTTTCCTTAGTTAATTTCTTCGCACTAGGCCCGTCAAAACGTGGCCAAGAAGCCTTGGGTCTGCTGCAACTTGCCTAGAGTTGTGGTCAAGTCTGCTTCCAATCAGACTAAACCACAACTGATTGAAAGTCATTATAATTTTTTACTTCATAATAAAAAATTGCGGGTTGGTAATTTTATAAGCGCTGACGATTGCGTTCTTTTCCCAGTCCTCCCTCACCGGATGTAAAATATCGTACGGTGTGTCAAAGTCAACCTAGAAGGGGATTTCATCCGTTAGAGTCTCGCATTAGCTCCATCAGGACGTTGCCGTGTCCGTAGCAGTGGCTCTTGAAGTGACCCAAATGAGTGAATCGTACTATATTGCCAGCAATTTTTTTTCGATCTGTAGATAAAGCGATGTGAAATGCAGAAGAATGTCAAAGCTGCCATAAGGGTGGTATGGATTGCAACTGTTACCTTTTTGGATAGCAACTTCCATGATTTCACTTAAGTTATTTAAGTACTTTCGACGCACCATGAAGACCTCGCCATCTGAGTATGCCTTGGCAGTTGGCACTAACACCGATAAAAATTACCTTCTACTGAATATTCTTGACGGCCAGTTCCCACAAGAGTGGCAATAAAACTTCAACTTAAGGTTTTTCTTTTATAATTCACCCGTGATTAAGGGAATAGGCTACCCTTTTAATGTTAGACATCTCACGAGCGGAAAGGAATAGAAGAAGAGGAAAAGGAGGAGAGGTATCGGTGCACTCTTGTTTTGAAAAGTTGTAAATTGTAATGAGTAGAAAAGACTGATTGTGGTAGGACATTCCACGTTCGTGTTGTACGGCTTATGAATGAACCTCTGAACTTCACTGTGCGTCCGAAAGTGGGTTCGAGGGTGAACTGATGCGCATTCGATCTTTGACAAGTATAACGGTTGAATATCTTAAGGGGAGGAATGCAATTGGCTATTTCGCTGGAACACTGTTCGTGAAAAAGCGATAAAACAGTGACAGACAGGAGACATTTCGCCGGTGTTCAAATGAGTCAATAGACTTTTCTATGATTATGTCGCCAATAAGTTTTAACGCCCGTTTTTGTATCCTGTCCAACAGGTGAAGTGCAGTTTTTGGGGCACCTGCTCAAAGGTTTTGGTTGAGAGTTTCCCTTCCTTAATAACTTTCGGTGGCGCTACAGGTCGGGGCCAACCATCTTCGCCAGCCAGCCCTGTTTCCAGCTAGCCGTCTCTAGTTTTGCACTCGAGGTTGTTTGAGGTCCTCTTTTACTTGCGTGTGCCAGCTGAATCTCGGTGCTTCTCTACTACACGGGGTGGATTTGAAGATTTTTCAGGCCAGGAATTTTATGTCCATCTACTCCGCCATCGCAGCCGTTGTATTTTAACTCTTCTGGCTGGGTTGTTGTCGCCATACATCCCTTAAAGTTCATGTTATATTCCCTCCTCCACATTCCGTCTATACAGACGGGACTAAAAATAACCGGAAAGATTTTCCTCTCGAAACAACCTTAAGTGTGTTCGTCCGTCTTTGACAGGGTCCATGCTTCTGCACCGTAAAACAGCACTGAGATGATGAGGGGCTTATAAATGGACATTTTAGTTTTAAGAAAGGGGGCATTGCTACTTAATTGCTTTCAAAGGCCAAAGAAACAGCGATTGGCAATACTAAACCTTCAGTTGTGTCGTTGTCTGGATTTTTAGCGGAACCCAGGTAGACAAAAAGCTGTCTGTGTATTCCGTCCAAGACGTTGGTGTTGGGTGTATCTTCTTGACGACAGCACATATTTACTTGGTTTTGCCTTCGTTGAGTGCTGAACCCGTAGTCACAGCAATCGTCCCAATACTTACGAAGGCTTCACTGATGTAACGCTTTGTTCTTCCAATTATATCAATGTCGTCTGCGTATGCGAGTTATTGAACGGCCTTTTGAAAGGTTGTGCCTTTGCTGTTGGAGTGGAAGTTCTACACAATTCTCTCAAGTATGAAGTTGAAGAAGCCAATTATAGCGCAGTGCTTTGTCTAAAATCTTTCTGACATCAAAGGAGATGTTGAGGTTTATCGACCGACCTTGAAAGAGCAGCGTGAGTTTTCCATCACCATTCTGAGCAGAGTGAAGAGTTTTTTACCGAAACCTGACAAAGCTACTTTCACTTCATCCAGGTCGGGTTGACGATAGATTTCGTATGCTTCGTTGGTGACTTTTTTTGCCCGAGTTAAATGGTAATGCAGCCTGACAGCGGGATTTAGTTCCTGGTCGCTGTTATACAGCCTGCAGAAATGGTATTTCCGAATCATCAGCACAGACTGCAGTTCCACTACAATGATACCTTGGTGGTCCTAACAGGAGTCAGTTCAAACTTTATGTCCTTTGAAGGAGCTTTTTAACCTCATTCCTGTTGCAACATTACTTCAACCACGCGCTTCTCGTGCTCTCTGTTTTTTTTTACGAAGGAGCTGGTGTTCCTCTCTCCTGTACTACTCATAAAGCTTGCGAGCATCTCTAGTCCTTCTGTGCCGCTTTGTATGTTGCTTATTTAGCTGCATGTGCTTGCCGTTACTCATCGTCTAACCAGAGGTTTCGTTGTGGTGGCCTTGTGAAAATAAAGGCTTATTAGAGGCAGAGACATGCCACTTTGGCAATGATCAGAGAGATGACACTCTGGCAATTTGCCATTGGATTTCATCACTTGATGCTGGTGGCATAGGACTTCGTAGAGGGTTTTGAGGGACTCGATTGGAGGAGGACCTAGTGATGTCTTGCAGTTGTTGCCTGCCGGCGTCAAACTTCCTCACATTATTTCCATTTCTTGGCGTTGGTCGGAATATCCGCAGCTGTTGATCTGATACCTTGGCTAAAACGAGGTATCAGAAGTAATCAGAGTCAATGTTGGCTCCTCGGAAAGTTTGGATGTCCATGATACTGCAAGAGCGCCTTGCGTCGATCGCAATGTAGTTAATTTGGTTGACGGTTGCGCTTTTGCTCAAGTCAGATTTAGTAAGATGAAAGATTTTAAAGACTTGCCGTCTCTTCAAAACTTCGGGAGCTTTCGAGCCAAATTCAGAGTTTCTTAACCCTTAAGACCTTTTAGAGATATGATCGAGACCGACAGGTGAATTGATTAGGCCATGTTTGTCCGTTCGTCCGTCCGTCCGTCTGTATGTGTGAAGGTTTTAGGTCTTCAGAATCAAGCTAGAGATCTGAAACTTGTGGCTTGGTTCCTTTGTTGCACAGTCAAAGTGTAAATATTGGCTTAATCCGTCAACGAACACGCCCACTACTGGCTTCAATGTGAGACAACCTCTATTACACATTTTCTTTCAAAATTACTTTTGGTCCAGTTACACAAGGCATATAGGAACTTAAATTTTGGTACTGAGCAATATTGACCCAACACCTTTAACAAGGCAAAAATTGGACAGCCAAAGTATCGACCATACCCACTTTTAACATGTTAGATTTTTAAAAACCCGATTTCTCCGACAGTTCACTCCAAATCGGAAAAAAATTAATAAAACAAATATGAAAGATATTACTACTTGCTAACTTTGATCAATACAAAATTTTTGTACTCCGCCCACTTTTAAGGGGCGTTTTTAGGAAAATAATGTTTTATTCTGAAATTATTTTAGCTTTTACCGTATTTTCTCATGGTTCTAACGAAAATACAATTAATTGATTTTAATTTTTAGCCCATGCCCACTTTTGGGGGCGTGGCCTATACAAACAAGATATGAATTCGGGCCAAGAAACTTTAAGATTTGGTGTTACACAGTATATAGGGTCGGGTATATAGAAGTTTGTCACAGACGAGCTCTTGCACTTACTCGCTTGTTTTTCTGTTAAAAATGCATTGCGTGAATAGCATACCAAACTAAACCTTTTGACGGTTGATCGTCCAAAGGCTACAATCGATGCGGGCAGACAACGAAGCCAAACTAAAGAGGCCGTCTTTCCATTTTTGAATAATAAGTTAAAATAGAGGTGGTGCAGATGAGGAATACGTAAAAGCAAAAGGCGTTTCTGCGGGTAGATTCAGAAAAATTTTAGAGTCGGTCTATGGAGCAGGTTTTCAACTTTAACTACCGAATTTCAGCTCTCTAGCTTAAGACTTAACGCCTAAAAAAATAAAATCGCCTGTTCGGCTTGGATTTTAAGTCCCCAAATGAAATGTTCATTTTTGTTCAATCTGCAAGTCTATGCATGTTGTCAAACTGTCTCTTAATATGGTCTTAGGTGCTTAGGTAAGTATAGGTATGCGCACATATTTTAGGTGTATGATTCGGAACGTGGCTTTGATTCCAATTACAGCAAGGTGGTACCTTGTACCCCTAAAGGTCTAATCATTTTGGTCCTGGAAGGTGATCAGCTGCATTCCGGGTTCTCTTTTTAGTTCCAGAGTTCACATACAGCCCAAAATAGAATCTCTTAATGAGAGCGATAACTTTTGAATTAAAAAAAAAACCAACGAGATTTGTTAAGGTGATATATTTAAAGAGGTCCTATGTTCTAAAAAAGATGACGAGTCTAAGAAATTGATTACTCAGTTTTCTAAGTTACAGCTGGATTATTCGGGCTATTCGAACCTGATGGTGAGCATATAGTGATAACGTTGATGAAAGGCAGAGGTCAATTCTCGACGCCACACAATAGAGTACCATGTCCTTATAATGGTACTCTTACGTTGCTAAGCAGTGAGTGTAATTTGTATCAGCTTGGTGTGCAAAGATAACAGCATATATGTAGATTGGGATGGGCTTCCTTTTCTTTTCCAACATATTAGTTGATCCCACACAAACTGTCCACCCTTTAAACAAATGTTGTAAAGTATTTAATCCAGTTTACAAACTCAAAGTCCCCATCAAAACCCCTAATTCTATTTATCAATTATGGAAACAATTAGAAATGCTTCTAATGTTATCACAAGGCTTATACAAGCTTTGCAATTCATTTAATCTCTGTAGGCATGCAAATTATCGATGTGCCTGCTTATGCATATTTAATACGAACTTAATGTTTTAACTCTACAGGTTTCAAATTAAAGCCATCAGGTATCTAACACCGATGCAGTAATTGGTTGATGGTTGAATGGAGAGTAATAAATGCGAAATCCTGTAACCAATGAATTATCAATAAATTAAGTCTCTGTTCAGCTGTGTCATGACCAAATTTTATGCATTTGATCCCGGTGCCGCAATGCTACTGAAATGTACGAAGTTGAAACCTCATGCCAAGTTTATTTTCAAATGAATGTGTGCAATGGGGCATTAGAAATATTAGCTCATTATGGGTTTCAAGTTGACCTAGCAAAAACCATTTTTGGTTTTAAAATCTGTGCACCCACAGTAATTTTAATTAACTAGAATTTATGAAGGATTTTCTAACCCAACATAGACAGCATTTATAATTGTTCTTCTGAAATGTCATTTAATGATAAATAAGCTTAAAATTCTCGATAATCAGTTTTGAATTGGGTCGTTTTCGAGAAATCCCTATTTAACCGAGTTTGCGATGAATTAATTATGCGACGCAAAGCGAACTCATTCCGTCACACTGAATCAAACGAGCGAACTGTTTTAAGCGTCGCTAATGAGATGACAAAGTTTGAGAACTTATTTATAATTCAGTGGCGGTATCACGGACGTAAGACCAATGTTTTATGAGAATTGAGGAATTTTGAATGAGCTCATGATCCTTAAAAGTTTGCATCGTGCAAGCAGTTCGTTCACCAGAGCATAAACTTTTGCTGTCATGGTAGCGAATTTTCTATTTCACACAGAAATATGATCGAAATCAAAGGACATAATTTTTTCGAAGGACCTAATAAACTAAACGCATATTTGGCAATTGAAAAATGCTCGTTGCGATTACATAAATCAATCCGATTAAGAACTTCCTGTTGTCCATTTTTCCACAAAATATATGACTTGTGTGCCATCTTCTCTAATAAGAATTTAATCGATATCCTTTATCTGCTACTTCGATAGGTATGAAGCAACACTTATAATTCCTGAGTGCTATCTGGTAGCAATTAATCAAGCCGCACGACATCTTATGAATAAATTTACTCACGTAATTTATCATTTGTTGTCCGTGCTTGGGGAAGCAGGTAATTTATTTAGCCACGCTCCTGACGAGGTGATAAGTGATAATAAACCTTTCCGATTGCAATGATTAAATTATGCTTTAATTGTTCGCGATTGGCACGAAGCATTGGTGATTGAAGCGAAATAAATAACTCACACATTTTGTCTCCACTTGTAATCGCCGAGAGGCTTTTTATCGGCTCTGAATATGGCTTCTGAATTGGTAATCAAGAGTATGCTTTCCATCCCTGGGAAGGATTCTGGCTTTAACATCCACATTTGGTCTTTGCTATGGATATTTGGATATTTGGATTCTTCACCTACACGCGTCATAAGAAAAACATAAAGCGGGTTTCACAAAGAATCCTTGGCCTTACGAGTTAAGCCATACAATTTCAATGTATCCTTACACAATGAAGTTCGACTTCAAAGTTTCATATGGCAAAGAGAAAGATGGCGTAAAAAGAAAACGGAATGATACGTTATAAGTCTCCGAAGCGAAGCTCTAGTTCTAATGTGCTGAACAATTGCTTCATCTGACAGCTCAACAGTTGACAAAAAAAAATTAAAATAATTTTTGTTGGTTTTATGTGCATTATTTTTGCAGATACAACATATAGGCTGTTTTGGCACCCGAGTTGGAAGTGGGGCTGTAGTGCAGATGGAAGCATCTACTAACCACAATCGGTCAAGGTCCCGGGTTCGATACCTGGATCCAACCAATTTTTTTAATTTTTATTTTTTTGACAATATGTCTTGTAAAGTAAATTATAACAATTATGATGACAATAAAGCCGTACAGGCTACCTCTGTTTTGACGTTTCAAATTTAAGAAATGACGTTTAATCTTAAGAAATGTCAAAAGAAAAAGCCGTGTGGGATTCACCGGCAGGGTATGGAAACTGCAACCTTTATCTGTTGCGGATAATGCTCTATCAATTGAGCTACGATGATCACGATTTCTACAAAAAAAGCTACAATTCAGCCGCCGGGGTCCCCTGTTCAGCTGTTGTACATAGTGTGCTTGCTAACTTCAGAGAGCAACACGAAAAATCGTATTTTTTTCCCGGAACCAAGTCAGGCCACAAATTTCCAATAGGCGTCACAAAAAAGCTACAATTAACCCACTAGTTCCTAAACTGGGTCGTTGCCCGCAAACCGAAAAAATTCAACCGGGTCAAAATTTCATCTGAACCCAGCGATATCTTTCAAGCTACGATATCGGGTCAAGCTACGAATGCGGGATTTGCGTAACAAAAAAGGTACAAAAGAGCTACAACCAACCCGCCGAGTACCCTTTGTGGCCGTTGAAGGGTGCTCGCTAGCTTCAGAGAGCCAGAGAGAGAGGGAAAAACCATTTTTTCGTAAAAACGCCCCTTAAAAGTGGGCGGAGGTATGGAGCAAACTTAGTAAGTAATAGAAGGCAACATCTTTATTTGTCATACATTTTTTTTTTTGATTTGGAGTAAAATTTTCCGGAAAATCGGGTTCTTAAAGATTTAATGTTAAAAGTGCGCACGGTTGATATTTTGGGCGGTCCAATTTTCGCCTTGTTAAAGGTCTAAGGCCAGTACTAAAATTTGAGTTCCTACGTCACCATGTCTAACTTGACCAAAAGCCATTTTGAAAAAAAATGTGAAATAGAGGTTATCTCACATTGATGCCAGTAGTGGGCGTGGTCGTTGATGGATAGCGCCAATTTTTACACTTTGTGTATGCAACAGAAGAACCCAGCCGCGTACCAAGTTTCAGCTCTCTAGGTTGATTTTAAAGACCTTAAACCTTCACACATACAGACGGACGGACGGACATGGCTTAATCGATTCACAAGTCGGTCTCGATCATATCTCTTAGGGCCGGTTTTTCAGTGCGAGATCATCCGGCTTTCTGAGTTAAACTGAGATTAACCCCAGAAATGAGTTCCAGTGAACTAAGATCTGGGGTTAATCTCGACTTAACTCACCAAATTTGGTGAGTTAATCTCGGATCAGCTCTAGAGAACAGTATGGACTTCATTGAATGTTTTTTCTGTGTGGAATGTCTGTTGATTTGCGCTTTGCTGTGAAAAATTACATTTGAGAATAAATCGAACTTTTTTTCTGTGTTTTTCTATGTGATGTGAAAGCTGGGAGAGTCAATAATTTCGACAGTCGAAGATTTTGACAACTTTGTTGACGGAGTTAACTCTGCACTGAAAAACAGCTCGCTGAGTTAACTCTAGATTCGTTTTGTTACGGAATTAACAGATCTTGGTCTAACCTAGGCTTAACTCAGTACTAAAAAACCGCCCCCTAAGGGTTTTAGGAATCTACGATGCTTATTTCACTGTGCTATAAACTATGCATTAGAATTGATATATACCCTCGGTCAAGTATAAAAACTGCACACATCAGGCATTATTTGCTATTTTCGGGAAAGCTGTAGAAATTTTTGAATATTTAGCAGACTCTGAGACTTAACCCGAAAGCTTCGAAATCATTTCAAAACATTTTTTTTTTTCAAATATTTTATTCCGTTATATAACGGTAAAAGCAATTGTAATGTAATATAAAGTCATTTTTAAAGTTTTTAAAAACTTTCAAAAATGACGTTTTCGACCTAAAATTTTCTAAAACGGTGCTAAAAAAAAACAAATAAAGAAACCCGCACTTATAACCCATAACTAGAAAACCTGTGCCCAGAGTATTGGGTAAAATTGACAACCACTATCTCGGTAATGGTACTATATACCGAAATAGACTAGTTCTTGGGGTACGAATGAAGAATATAGCGGGGCTGAAAGATTGTACGGTTTTCCAGATATGCGTTAAATCATTTAAATTGATTTACTAAAATGGTAATGCTAAAAAATGCCTTTAACTTCAGAGTTGTTTCCATCTTATCAACTAAATTTTACGCAAGCATAAGCCACTTAAGTAGCAGCCAAAAAACACGTTTGCAATTTTTCCAGTTAAAAAATAAATAAATAAAATAAAATAAAAACAAAAAATGATTTTTCATCCCGCGTTAAAATAAAAATTATATCAGAGCGAAACAAATGAGTTATCGAAATGCATTGGAAAAAAATCTATAAGATTCAAATTCTCTCAGAAAAACATAAAGTCGCAGATATCCTAACAACATTTTATATGTAAATTAAGCAATAATTGTGCGCTAAGCCTTAAATAAAAAATCCGACGGACCGATCCGTGTATGATTTCATACTTGACGGTCTTTGTTTTAAGAAGTTTCAATTTCAACCAGTGAGTAAGTGCAAAAGTGCATATGTAATAGCCTCGTCTGTTACGGACCGCGGTATACCCTATTCCTATTCTTCATTCCATTCATATTCACCTTCCCATTCCTTTCTTTTTTTGTTTCCATCCCCTTCCCGCTACCAGTCATCAATCATTAATTAACTTAGAGAAAAAATATTATATTTCTTATAAGGTTTTTTAAATTATTCTAAAGAAGGGGCGTGGCATGTCCAACTCACATAACCAAAAATCAATATTAGCATAAACCATGTCTGCGCTAAATATAAAATATACGCTAAAATTAAATTTTTTGGCTCAAATTCGATAATTATGTAGAATCGACCCCTAAAGATGAGCGAAACACTATTTAAACGAAATCGAAAATAGTGTTTGTCGTACCATATGTGCTAATCTTTATTTCTTATTCTTTCATAAGTAAGGCTTAAAAGCTGTCCAAGTCTATGTTTTTCTGGAAAATTAAAGGCTTTTCTTAAGTTCTGCGTCTACATGTGGGCGTGGCCCAAAACCTTGTATGAACCAAATAAAGAACCAATTATTTTCTGCATGATATATTAAGAAAAAAAATTTCAAAGAACATTTTATAAATTGCATTTGAAATATTACTTTTTTAATCGCTGCTACGCCCACAAGGGGCGGTCTGACGACTTTATTTTTTATGTCTTATAATCATTAGGAGATGGTAAATATTAAATTTCAACTTTTCACGACGTCTCACAGTTTTGAGATCACTGGAGGTAGTTGCACATTTAGAGCTTACTTACTTACTTAAGGTTGACCTGGGCCTCAGCCAACAAGCTCCGCCAGCCAGCTCTGTCTCTAGCTAGCCGTATTACGTTTCACACCCAAAGTTGGCTGAGGTCCCCTTCCACTTGCGTGCGCCACCTGAATCTCGGTGCTCCTCTACCGCGCCGTCCCTGCGGTGTGGATTCGAAGATTTTCCCGGCCGGGGCGTTGGTGTCCATCCGCTCTAGATGACCATCTAGGACATCGTAAAAGATTGTACTCTGGTGTTAGCGCGTTCTTCACAATTCTCTCAAGTATGATGTTAAAGAAGTCGCATGACAGCGCGTCGCCTTGTCTAAATCCTTTTTTGACATCAAAGGGGTGAATATTTGATCGATGGTTGACTCTCCTGGCCTAAAGCCACACTGATGTGTACCTATCAGATTATTGACAAACGGTTTCAGGTGTTCACACAGAACAGCAGAAAGGATTTTGTTTGCTATGTAGTTGGCACAGTTAAGAGGGTCTCCTTTCTTCACGATCGGGCAAACAATGCTGAGGTTCCATTCCGCGGGCATGCTCTTTTCCGACCATATCTTGCAGATAAGCTGGTGCATGCCCCTAACCAGCTCATCACCAGCGGATTTAGAAAGTTCGGCAGCTAGGCCGTCTGCTCCAACTGCTTTGTTGCACTTGAGCTTAGACACAGCTACTTTCACCTCCTCCAGGTCGGGTGGACGGTATCGTTCGTATGCTTCGTCGGTAACGTCTTCGCCCGGGTTGAATGGTTCGTTCTGCGTGACAGCGCTATTTGATTCGTCCTCGTCGTTATACAGTCTGCAGAAGTGGTCTTTCCAAATCCTCAGCACCGACTGCGATTCTACAACGATGTTCCCTTGATGGTCCTTACAGGCTTCAATTCGAAGTTTATACCCTTGGCAGGACCTTTAGATCCTTTGGTAAAACTTTCTAACCTCATTCCTGTTGTAACATCTCTCTATCTCTTCAACCGCGCGCTTCTCGTGCTCTCTCTTTTTTCTTCGGAGAAGCCGGTGTTCCTCTCTCCTCCTCTGTTCGTCGAGGTCGCGAGCAGCTCTAGTCCTTCTGGCTGCATAGGACTTTACAGAAGGTTTTAAGAGACTCGATTAGAGAAGGGCCTGGCTATCTCTTGCCATTACTTGGCGCTGGTCGGGATATCCGCAGCCGTACCATGGCTACAACAAGGTAGTGATCCGAGGCAATGTTGGCCCCTCGGAAAGTTTAGACATCTATGATACCGGAGGAACGTCTTGCGTTGATCGCAATGTGGTCAATCTGGTTGACAGTCGATTGATCGGGAGATCTCCATGTCCATTTGTGGATACGCCGGATGCCGGAACTGTGTACTAACTACAGCAGCGTGTCGCCCAGCAGCAAAGTCGATCAGCCTGAATTCGTTATAGGAATTCGTGTCGTACAGGCTATGCTTTCCGACGGTACGACCAAAGATGCCCTCCCTTCCTATAGCTTGGCATTAAAATCGCCTAGGACAATCTTGATGTCGTGGCTAGGTCACTGCTCATAAGTTTTGTCCAGGAGCTCGAAGAACATATCTTTGGTGTCGTCATCTTTCTCGTCTGTGGGGGCATGCGCGCGTATGAGGCTAATGTTGGCAAATTTAGCCTTGATGCGTATCGTCGCGAGGAGCTCGCTCACAGGGTTGAAGCTCAAGTCTTTTTGGATAAGTCTCATCCAACAACGAAACCAGCACATTTAGAGCGATTTTTTTAATTTTTAATGCCACGAATATTTTTAATATCCTTGTTTTCTTTTCGCAGAGGGTAAACTTCCATTTTAAGATCGTGGAAGATCCGCTCCATTTCAGTAGACTTAGCTGGGAGTTCATTATTCTCCTTTTCTAAGCTCTGAGCACTGAGTCCTGGTTTACCGGTGGAATGTTTTTTCCGGATATATTCGTTCTAGGTGGTGGTGATCGATTTAGTTTTGTCTTTTTCTCAAAAGAATTTATAAGCAATAAAAGGCTCTCCCCAGCATCCGTAGAGCCTGCCTTCGAAGAGGGTGGATTTTCCTGGGATGCCACCTGGGGTAATCACATCTTTCATTAGTAAAATTAAAAAAAATCACATGTTCATTGCCATTTTTTTTAACTTGTCGTTTTTATGAGAAATATGTAAGTCACTTCTATTTTCATTTTTAAATACAGCCGCCCCTTTGGAGACAGACGCCGACCAGTGAGCTGCATAATGTGTGACAGACGCTTGTGGATTCAGATTCATCCATAAGTTTAAACCTTACTGCCAAAAGTTGCCCCAAATAGAGCAGCATCGACAGCATCCGTTGAAACATTAAAAAGTACTTCTTCCGGTGGATTTAAGCAGGCTCTTACGACAGGCATACCTTACCAAAAGGCTTTTCTAACCCCGACCTTGCAGGGGGAATATGGAAATCGTTATTTCGATTTGCGTCGTATTACTTCGGTCCCGATTTACGACGCAAAACGGGGTATTGGTGTATAATGAAAACCTTTAGGTACCTATTGACTCTATCAAATTTTTCTATAAATCCATTATTTTATTAATCTAAATGTAACAATTTAAACTTGATTGATATCTGGCTAAAAGCCTATAAAAATGAGGCACACGAAGTTGACACAATCTAGATTCCATTAACTTTATCCAAATTAAGGATTGATTTACACAAAACACCCGCACCCAAAAAACTTCTTCTTCTTCTTAGTTATAAAAACTTTTAAAGAGTAATAAGCGCACTTGCTATCCGGACTTTTGCTTTAAACATTGTAAAATTACGTTTGTTTTAATTTTCCTAAAATATTGTTTTGTTTCGGAAACGTGACTCTGTACCTTAGAATTAACCATTTAACGAACGACACGGCTTAAGGCTAATAGGGCAAAACTTTGTCTTGTTTCTTGCCGGAATTTTAGTCACATACTAATGTCATAATTTTTAAAAGAAGGACATTAGCCCGAAACTTCCAATCGGCTTTTTGGGGTGGATTTTCTCTACTGAAGGGCTCCGAGGGTAGACTATCGATCCACAAAGTTTTCTTCATTTAAATTCTAACACGAGAAAAATTGAAAAATGTCGCTTTTGTATATAGAACAGTTTTTTTAAATTCAAACTTATTTTATAAAATTTTTTCTTCTTTACAGGTAAGCGACAATGTTTTCCATTTTAAATTTAATTCAATGGGTGAGTCTGTTTTCGTTATAAGTAATGAAATTTATATGAAATAGAGCAACTTTGGAACTTTTTTTATTAGAAATCCATGGCTTTAATCTTTAACCAATTTAGCGCTAAAATCACCACCACCTGTTTCAATTCCCCGACACATTCAATCGAATAGACATTTTATTTTCCCGTAACATCATTCAAGCGTAAGGAAAAAGGCATAATATCCCAGGAGGAACACATGTCGAGTACCTGTTGTGTTCAATCTCGATTGTTTATTGTGCGCTACGAGGCTTACTACAAAGATCCTGCCCCGAGTTGTTTCTTATACAACATTGTTGCCCGAGGTGAAAATAAAAACGATAGATGCTTGTGTGTGGCGTGGCTCTCATATTGAAACGTGTGCGTACTTCGAAAGTCATCGTAGCCCACTAAGCTGAACACAACTCAACAGCCAGTGTGTAGAGGAATTCATGTCTCATTTCTTCATCCATCCCATCCCTACATGATGTCCTTAGGACTTATTTGATACGAACTAGGTACGTGATTATTTTTCTAAAATATTGTAGGTGCCCAGCACTAGCAGTTGAGGGAGGTTGATAGCTTTATGAGACACAACACAGCAGACAACTGTTTTTTTAAGTGACTCCTTGTAAGAGGACTTTGACAAAGATTGATGAGGGTAGTTCTTGATAAGAATTGAGTGCTTCTTAGGGAAGTTTAAATTTTCTTGTCTTTTATATCCACAAGGAAAATTTATATAGCTAATTTAATTTTTAAAACGTTTGACGTAACCTCGTTACTTTCTTTGAGTTCTTACTGTTGATGGCACTCCGTATAGAGCAGCTTAGAGTAATTAGTTTTTTTTGATGGGCTTTGTAAAATTTCTGGGATTTATTAAGACTCAATCATCTTAAGACTCAATCATCTAAGTCCTTAGTTCTTTGCTTTTCATTGTAGTCCTTGATTACGCTGACGATGGGGCCATCCTTAGTGAAGTTCATATATCCCTGCAGCGAGCACTTGATATAGTGGTAGATGTTTTAGAGGGGAATGGATATCGTATTAGCTAAAAGAAGACAGAGTACCTGTGCTGCCTATTCTCTGACCCACCCGAACCAATTCCAGACATTAAATTGAATGGAAAGGTGCTTCCCAAGTGTGAAAAGTTCAAATACCTGGGGTCTATGATCAATAGCAAAGCAAACTGTGATGACGACATCAATCATCGCGTAAGCGTGGGGTGGATGAAGTGGCGAGAAAACTCTGCCATCTTGTGCGACCGAAAAATGCGCCCTAAGCTAAAAGGAAATCTCTATACACTGCAGTTGTGCGTCCGGTGCTTACATATGATTCACAATGTTGGACAGCATATAAGAATTATGAGAGCAAATTAGAGAGAGAGGCAGCTAAGATGAAGATGCTTTGCATGACAGCAGGAGTAACAAAGCGAGATAGAATAAGAAGTACGAAGAGCCGAGGTGTTCTGCTAAAAAACTCCCCCTAAAAGTAGGTGGAGCTCAAAACTTTGTATGGACCAAACTTAGCAAATAGTAAAATCTACAGTTTTTGTCATATAGTTTTTTTTTTATTTGGAGTGAACTTTTCGAGAAATCGGGTTTTTAAAGATCTAACATGTTAAAAGTGGGCATGGTCGATATTGTGGGCGGTCCAATTTCTGCCTTCTTAGAGGTTTTGGGCCATTACTGCTCTAAACTAAAATTTGAGTATTTACGCTTTGTAACAATTACACTTAATAACAATTTGTAACAATGACCAAAAGGCATTTTGAAAGAAAATTTGAAATGGAGGTTGTCTTACATTGAAGCCAGTAGTGGGCGTGGCCGTTGATGGATTTAACCAATTTTCATACTTTGCTTGTACAAAATAAGAACCAAGAACCTTAAAGCTTCAAACATACGGACAGACGGGCAGACGAACGGACAGACATATAGCTTAATCGAGTCACCTGTCGGTCGCGATCATATCTCTAAGAGCTCTTAGGAGTCTACGGTGATTATTTCACTGTGTTACAATCTATGCATTAAAATTAATATACCCTGGGTCGGGTATAAAAAGGACAATTCGCATTTTTAAGATCTGGAATGTATAGATACCATATTTTTGCTTACCGGCCAAAGTAGCTACAGTATATTATCGTGTCATGTCACACGCTAACTTAATTTAAGTTTGGGTACGTGGTACGTTCAGTTTGCTATGAAAATATCGAGGACAATTAGTCTGTGTGCCAACTACGCGGGAGGTTTAAGTTCGGAGAGGACTTTCTAAGAAAAAATCTGTCTGAAAAACTTTTCTAAGTACCGTTTAAATTACGCAAAAAACTGTAGATCCCGGTGTATATGAAGAGGAGGAGGCACAGTACGCAGCCTCAATGGTTTGTGAGGTTGGACCTGTCTCACGCTAGTTCTGTTCTTAACCTATCAATAAATAAATAGAGTGGCGCAACAGCTCGAGGTGAACCAGGGCCAACTTCTCAACAATGTATGCTAGTGGGTTAATTTATTTACATACAAGGGGACCTACAATTTTTTGCTGAATCCGCTGAAGGGCTTGTCAGACCTTGCGGAGGTGGGGACCGTGAAAAAGAACAAGTCTTTTTATTGTCAGGTGACGATGGCAGGATTCGAACCCAGACTGTTCTTAACCTGTTAAACATATTTACAGGTTAAGCCTATTGTTAAGCTATTAAATCTATTAATCGCGTCGTTGAATTTTATTTGGAATAACTTCAAGAAATTAATTCGAATCTTAATTGAGTATACTCATTTTGGGCACCCGTATAATGCTTACTTAATGGTTTCTCGACCTCTGGAGTGTCAGCCTCCCATCAGGCTGAAACTAGCAAGGATTTGAATGGAAACCAAGTTTTGTATTTGACAATCTGTTGATCGTAATCTTGTTTTTCTCCGTAAGGGCATAACTCTTGCGGGTGTCAGCTTTGGTCTTTCGGTGCAAGGTTTTGATGATGCATACTGGCGTTTGTGTTATGTCCGGAACTCCTTGCAACTGACCCGGTAAAGTATAATAAAGCTGATTTAGAACCAAAGAAAATATCAGATCTAGCAGTAGGACAGCGTATTTTCTCTGGTAGGACTCCACTTGTCTCTGTCCTTCTAACGTTTCAACATCATAGCCTAAAGATATGAGGCATCGCTTCAAGCTCTATAAGATAATGATTGCATACTCCATTTCTCAGCACAGGCAAGGTGTGAAAATTGGCTCAATCCGTCAACGGCCACGCCCACTACTGGCATCAACGGGAGACAACCTCTATTTCACATTTTCTTTCAAAATGCCTTTTGGTCAAATTAAACAAGGCACAGAAACTTAAATTTTGGTGGTGAGCAATATTGGCCCAAGACCTTTAACAAGGCAAAAGTTGGACAGCCCACATCATCGACCATGCCCACTTTTCACATGTTATTTCTTTAAAAACCCGATTTCTCGGAAAGTTGACTCGAAATCGAAAAAAAAATATAAGACAAATGTTAAAGATATTTTTGTTTTGAGCTACGCCCACTTTTAAGGGGCGTTTTAAGGAAAAAACTGTTTTGTTTTTAAATAATTTTCATTTTTACCGTATTTTCTCCTGATTGTAACGAAATCGGAATTAATTGATTTTAATTTTTAGCCCATACCCACTTTCGGGCCAAGAAAATTTTTAAAATTTGGGGTTACATGGTATATAGGGTCGGGTATAGAGAAGTTTGTCACAGACAAACTCTTGCACTTACTAACTTGTTAATAAGTGAATTTTTTTGTAATCTTTGAACTTGTTAATTATAAAGGTTTACGGCAAAGGTTTACGGAAAGCATATTTTTCGGTTCAAAAAGGATCACCTTAGTCTTGTGACATATTAGTTGTCAGTAGCATTTTCATTCAAATGTCGCAAAAAAAAAAAAACAGTTTTAGTCAGCTTTCTTTTACAAGTTGAGGTTATGAGGCTCAAAATGGTTATTTAAGTTGTAAAAATTATTTTTAATAGGAGCCAAACAGCACATTGCTCGTAAAAGGCAAATATTTAAATTTGATTTGGGGTCATTTATTGTTTTAAATGGTAAGAATTGTAGTCTTTATTCCAGGATTTTCACTGATGATCTATCCATGACGTCAGTGAAACACCTGGGATTGAGACTTCAATTAGTACCATACAATTTTGGTATCCCAACGCCCAATCCATGTATGTTGTAGGTCCCAAACAAACGGATGTTATAACTGGTGCCTTCTCATGAAAGATAATAACATGCTCAAGACTTAACAACATGAACATCTTAACAGACCATTGTCAAAGGGAACCGAAATCCATTTTAGTTCTTGTATAGGGACCGATTGTAACTCAATCAAAGCCTTCTCTGAACAAACCAATAACTTGGTTAACATTACCTTGAGTGGAATATAACATATCATCCTTTCTTTCAATTAACCGGAAGGAGGTAATATACTATCTTGAAGGCAGACAAAACAACGAATAATTTTACCTCGATGAGTAGAGCCGATTCATGTGCAAATTCAATCAATAGGATCTAAAAATAAATTTCGTCGGAAGGCTTGATTTTCTATACTATTCTCCCTTAGAAATTTGGATGCGTTTTATCGATTCTGTGGAAAATCTTCTCTGATTTATTAGAATATATTTCCCCCAAATTTTGTCAATTTATCATACATTTGTAGAATCCTGTGTGATATTTACAACGCCTTCTCGTTTGCAGTTTAAGTCTGAAGTCCTGCCAACCTCAAACAGATAAATATTGCATTTGGTCGGTTTATATTGACATTTATTAACAGTCACAAATAAAGCTCCTTTGTTTGTCGTAGTCGTAAGACCCGCATAAATTCAAATAATTTACCTAAATTCAATATCCAAAACAATTAGGAACTATATGGGAAATTTAATTGACAGCACATGATGGCCAGCAATGTCATTTGACCGGAAATGAAAAACCGTTTTTCTGTCCGCAAAAAAAAAACAATACTTTCCCGCATCCATATGGAAATCGATATACGAACAAAAGCTGCTTTGTTAAATCAACTGGTGCTATAAATCTGCACCTGATGATGAATTGCTTAGCAGCAATTAGTTACACATGACAGGAGTGTTTGCTGAATCAATTCCACTTTTGCTAAACTGTTTTCGATTTGGTTTCAGGCTATTTCTGGATTTGCACAGCCCTTTGTGTGGATTTGAAAACGAATAAAATGTCATGAGCGATTGGGGCTCATGAAATAGTGCTTCATGCTCCAATACTAAAAATAAAACATTCAATTCGGGTGCAATTGTCATAAAAGCGCCTGCATGCAGAGACTAATCCAAACAACGAAATTTCCTTGTTGCTTCCCACTTGGAAACAAAAAGTACCTTTTGAACATTTTTCTACAATAAAAAAAATCTGGACATTGCAAGAATTGAAAACAAATAATTTTCAGTTTCAGTTGTTAAAAGTAAAGCTTTAAAAAAGCTCATGGTTTTCGCATGTGGTTGCATTTGGCATGGTATGACTAATAAAGGTGAAAAGAAAAATTCCGGGAAAATTTAAGGTTGAATTCTGAGTTATTTTTAATAAAAGGGAATTAAAAAAAAAACTTATTGGTGTTAATTAATAAAGTTTAGGGTTTGCTTACGAAATGATATGGACAATGCTTTTATTGCATATGGGTGCATATGCCATGCGGGCGGCGTAAATGAAAGCGAATTATGAAAACTAAATCGGATAAGTTACATCTGTATTAAAAAAGAATATTATTCAAGAACCTGGATGTTAGGTGATTATGCTGATTTCTTATATTTACGGAAGGAATACATCACCTACATGCCATTCATGTTAAACTTAAATCGCTTTCAGGGTATTGTCATCATTAATAGGAACAAGTAAGTAAGTGCAGGAGTTTGTCTCTAACGAGCTTCTAAATACCCGACCCTCTTTACCCATTAACACCAAATTTAAAATTTTTTGGTCTGTTTCATTTCCTGAATGTCAATTATTTGTATTGGCCACGCCCCTTTAAAAAGGCGTAGGCTGAAAATAAATCAATTAACTCTAATTTCGTTGGAATCACGAGAATAGATACTTAAAAAAAAAACAGTTTTTTTTCTCAAAAACGCCCCCTTAAAGTGGGCGGAGTTCAATGCTTTATATGCAACAAACTTAGCAAATGGTAATATCTTTAATGTTTGTCATAAAATTTTTTTTTCAATTTAGAATGAATTTCCCGAGAAATCAGGTATTCAAAGATTTCAGATGTTAAAAGTGGGCATGGTCAATAGAGTGGGCGGTCCAATTTTTGTCTAACTAAAGGCTTCTGGTCGATAATGCTCTCCACCAAAATTTGAATTCATATGCTTTGTTTATCTTGTTCAAAAGGCATTTTGAAATAAAATGTAAATTTGAGGTTGTCTGACATTCAAGTCAATTGTGGACGTGGCTGTGGGCGGATCTTCTCAATTTTCATACTTTGTCTTTACAAAATGAGAGCCAAACAACGCTGCAAGTTTCAGTTTCCTAGCTCAATTTTAAGGACCTCAAAACTGCATACATACGGACAGACGGACGTTCGGATGGACAGACGGACATGGCTTAATCGACTTACCTGTCGGTCTCGATCATATCTCTAAAAGTTCTTAGGAATCTCTGGTGATTATTTCACTATGCTACAAACTATGCATCAAAATTAATATACCCTCGGTCGGGTATAAAAACCTGGAAGTTTTGTGGGCTGCCAAAAAGTATAGTCTTGATTTAATTCACAATCCTTTCCCATACCCAGACTGGTCGTAGTCACTGTCTGTTTTAATGGTACTCGTTTTGAGCACTCTTAAAAATTATCTCAGTTTAAAAGAGTTGCGTGCATTAATCCGAGTGTCATATAAAATGTTAACGATTTTTCACCTCAGTGGAAGCCTCACCGCAAGATTTTTGTGGAGTGAAGCGGTTTGGTGTAGGAGCAACGGGTGAAAGAAAACTAACTAAAAACCAGTGAGTAAGTCCTACAGTGTATACGCAGAAGTTACAGTCCTTAACTCCTGCGAGAAAAATCGACCCCTAAAAGGGAGCGTGGCTAAAAATTTTAAGTGAACGAAATCTGGACTGAAGTCTCGTTAACCTAACCTGCTCCTTTTTTTGTTTCATGGTTTCGTAAATTAGGCTCAAGGCCAGTCGAAATTAAGTTTTCCTGGAAAATTTTAAGTTTTTCTTCATTTCTGCCTCCAAATGTGAGCGGGGCCCAAAGTCTTGTATATACAAAACGTGTAACTAAGCGTTTTCTAAATAAAATATTAAACAAATTGTTTTTCATTTGAAAACATACCCTTAAAATAGATGCCACGCCCACTAGAGGAGGTTTACCAATTAAATTTGTATTTTTTGTGTCTTACATTCACTAGGAGATGCTAAATGTCAGATTTCAGCCTTTTAGAACGTCTTACAGTTTTGAAAACTCTGGAGGTAGTTGCACATTTCGACCGATTGTAAGCGTGTCTTTGGCGGATTTCAGAATTCAGTCTCGATCATATGCCCTTAAGGGCTTGGGGGTCTACCATTATTATTTCACCGTGTTACAAACTATGTGACAAACTTAATGCACCTCCTATCCTATAGAATGGGGTGTAAAAACAAGTGGGAAAGTGAAACAGTGCGTATGCAAAAGCTTTAGTCCATCTACGACAAATTACAAAATACCCAACAATACCAAAAAAAAAAAACTGCCACGCCTCCAAAAAGTGGGCGGGATATAAAAATATAACTGCATACATTTCGGCCTCCGCCTTTTTAACTAAAAAAAAATTACTTTTTTTACCGCCACGCCCACAAAAATAACATAAAACACATAAAAGTTATAAAATGCTAGTGTCTACAACTTTTATCATATAATTTTTAGTTAAATTTCATATGCAAAACAGTCATTTTAAGCTGAAAAAAATTCCTTAAAAAAGTGGGCGTGGTCAATGAAAAGGCCAAACTTTTTTGGCTTCTTCAAAGACAATAACGAGGTCTTACGAAACCTCGTTACATGTGGGATGTTACATACAAAAAATTAATGCGCTAGCGCAACTGTAAAATAGCTGAAATTTGGAAAAAGTATTTTTTTAAATTAGAGATGGTCGCACATACGGGCCTGTAGTGGGGGTGTCTGTGGGCGGATTCGGCTAATTTTCAAACTTGATCTAGTCCAATTGACTTCCAGCCAACCCACGAAATTTCAACTCTGTACCTTAAAATTTAAGGCCTAAGAGTTGTTAACATACGGACGGACGGACGGACATGGCTTAATCGATTCTTCTATCGGTCCCATTCATATCTGTAAAAGGTCTTAGGGGTCTACGGTGATATGAAACAACATCATATGTTTTCGTCTTCATTGAACTTAATAGTCTCATATCCGGATTCAGTCTGAGGCCATAAAATGTGCTAAGTCTTGGACTTCGTCTGGCTAGGCTCGGCTAGACAATTGGTTCAATTCCTGCTTCCTCATATTCTTAAAGTTTCTCTTGCAGCCTGATTTCGTCGCACTCCTGCGAAGCTTCTGGAATTGAAAACCTGGAATTTTTTCACTTTTGTGTAAGATTCGTGGGGTACTTCTTAATTTTTCCTTCAATTTCAGTGATGAATTCGGGACGGTAAAGTTGCCCTAATCGTTATTGGAAAATGTATCCGCTCTCTTTTGTTTTATTGGAAAGTGATGGTTTCGAAAAGATTATTTGTGAACTCGATTATCCTGTTTATTTTCTTGAATAAATCATGGGCCACGTCTGATTTCCTCCAAATACCTTGGTGTATCCTCTGCAGGGTACCTAGATCGCCAGATCCCTGGGACAGGCGTAGCCTTTTTTGTTGCGTAGGAAGGTGAAAAAGTTCAAAGAAGAAACTCAGTCAAAGTGTGAGATTTTCACAAACTAAACCCATCTGCCCACCTTCCTTAGATGCCGTCAAGCATTCCATCGCAAGGGCGATTTCAGCCTTTCATATTCAGCTCATTGACGTTAGCTGCAACCTATGCTGCATTGATGCTAGATACAGTAACGTCTGTGCGATAATGTTCTTTAAGGCTAAGTTTTCACCTAGTCTTTCGCTAGCTTGTTGCGCTCTTCCTGACATCGTGGACAGTGATCCGCGTTACACGTGTTCTGGGTTTTCAATGGCTTCCACACAAGGGTTGTTTTCATTCCCAATTCGGTGGAGGTAACCTCTTAAACATCCATAACCATTTAAAGCCTCTGCGCTGGGTATAAATTCAGCTCCCCATGCTTATCATGGATCCAGGGGTCTATTAACGATTAATCTCTGCGTCCATCTTCCTTTGTCAGGAGTTCCATCTATCTTGACATTCCTCAAGGATTGTTCTTCAGGGGTCTTTATTATCCCTTCGCCTCGTTGCTGTTGGCGACATTGTCTGCCGGCACGATATTTTCTTTCAGCTTCTTTGACGAGAAAGCTTATGGGCATCAATCCAGCTACAACGCATGGGGCGTTGATAAAGGTTGTTCATAAGGCGCTGCATACTCTCAATGCATTGGCTCTGTAGACCGCGTGCCGGTCTTCATCCACATATGGTCTTCTTTAGTTGGATTGATCCTTGCCAAGTCGGTTGTTGCTCTTGCCAACTTCCTTGCTTTATGTTGCAGATACTGCTTACAAGTCAAACTCGCATCAATTGGGGCGCCAAGGTACTTCAGCTCTGCTTTTAATTTTTTTTACGATCACGGTTACTTTTATCGTTTTTTTAAACGTCTGTTGCTGGTAAATACCGCCTTCGCCTTTTTTCTGGTGACGTAGATCCACGCTTAAAATCCATAGTCTTGCATCATTTCGATAGATTCTTTTCTGGCCTTTTTCTCTGCATTTATGACTTCGTCGATGGCACCGATCGTAGAATATGCCTAGCGGACCATACTGGTGATCCGCGAGACCTTCGGCTTCATCAATCGCACACTCCAGTCAATCGCTTATTACGCGCTCCAGTACTTTACCTATTTTTTCCAGCATGCAAAGAGGCCTGTAGAATGAGAGATCCTGCGGCGGTTTGCTGCTTTTTGGAATGAGAACAAATCTTTGTTTCTTCAATTTTTGTGGGAAAACTCCTTTCTTGAGGCAAGCGTTGCATTCTAAACTAATCTGCAAAAAGATGTGTACTCCTATTGATTACTTTTTAATACGCTCTCTTATGGAAAACTATGCAGAGCCATCATATTTTTTCTCTAAGTGAATTATTATTATAACTCCTCCTCTTACAAAATGTAGGTACAACATAGTCTCTATTTATTCTCAAAATATTGTAATTTTTCAATTCTTAAAATAAAGGGTTTATTTTAAGATACTATTTAATTTTGCGAAGTCCATAGAACTTCACTCCGTAAAATCTGTAACACTTCGGTCTTGAATTCCCCCGACTTCGGTCTTGATAACCCCTTCGACCACATAAAAGACGTCTAGCTATTAATCAACCAGCCATTGGAAAATTAGTGGGAAAAGGAAATAACTTTCTGGTGTTTAACGGTTAGGTGAACTCCTTCAGTAAACACTTTGTTTCATCAATGGCTACCAACCTACACTTTGAAAGAAAACCTTGAAAATGGTTGAAAGGAAACAGCCAACGACTCTGATAACAAGTCGCCATATCGGTCGGTCGATGGAATCCTTTTTCGTTAATGAAAGGGTTAGCGGCAGCAGAGGTGGGCATGGAAGTAAGTCCATTCATTCTACAAGTAGTTTTTTAGATTATTTATTATATCTGAAAGCTGTCTGTGTCTGTGTTCGGTTAGAAGGACGCGAGTATTTCAGTAGTGACTCTTATTTGAAAATGTTTAATTTATAGATTAATTAATTTAACGGAACCATGGATCTAAAAGTAGGATAATGATTCAATTGCAGATGAAATCCTCCTCTGCTGACGTCAGAGGAGATTAAGTTCGCAATGAAACTCTTTCCAACAAGCAACTGGTAGCTGTGAAACATTCATTTTCAATTTTTTGCTCCTCTACTAATTCGTAGTAAGAAAGGGAATACTGTTGGCGTTGGGTGACTGTTCCAGTTATTTGCTTTTCTGTCAAGAGCTAAACTAGGTACTGGTCCGTTGTCAGGACAGCACGTGTATATTAATTTCCACACTTTTTACCTTAATCCTTTAGTTTTTCTATTTGTGATTTTTTTTTTTCAATATTTTTTTGCGCAATATATTTTTTTTTGGATTAGCTGCCATATGATGGGTGGACTTATATCCACCCATTTTCCGAGAACATTTTTTTCTGCAGAAAATGGATACAATACGGTGATTGAAAATATCCATTGTTTCATAAATGAATAGTAAAAAAATGGGACAAAATCATAAAGGGAATTAATCAAGTCCCTGTGTAAGTCCATACACACACCGAAATCGTTAGCTTATTACATATAAATTGTAACAATTTTTATCTAAAATTAATTATTTATTTAACTTGGATCTGGGAAAATATTGTACTCCTATTATAAATTTTGCTTTAATTCAATTTATATGCTTTTCCTATTCTTTCATAATAAGGGTTTTCACTTAAACGCATAAAAGCCTGATAAACTTGGTACGTAAACTGCGGAAATTTCTAACCTCGTAAGGAAACTGTCAGATTTTGTATTAGGATTTTTTTACGCAGAGCTCGTAATTTTCCGCAATTATTTGGGTCGAAATTTGTTCACGTAAAATTACGCGAATACCGACACAAACGTTAAACTTTCTTGATGTTTTTAAGCTGATTTTTTTTTATTTCGCTAAATTTGGGCATTTTGATTTACTTTATTTTGAAAACTTCAAAAACTGCCGTATTTGACAATCTTCCTGAGAGTATATTTACACGACGTACGCATACATTTCCCAGGGGTGCTCATTTAAGGCAACGTAGAAATTTATACATTTACGACCGAGTGAATACCCTTAATGCTCTTTAACTTAACAACTAACCTCTCTCATTTAATTTCTGTTTTTGCTTTGAGCTTTCATTCTTGCCATTGACTTGGCCAAGTGTTTTGTGTTTTCAATCACTTAGATCTTGAAGATTTGTGTCGTGGTGCCCATATTAGCTAATCTCATTTTTGTTACAAATTAGCTCTCTTACAACAAAAGTGCATTGGTGACGATAATGTGCGTTGGTGGAAAGAGCCTAGTTTCAGCCCTTTAATGCATCCATTGCAAATGCACTCGTTCACTTGAATCGTGACAACATTAAGCACCTCGCCTTTGGCCAACTTGTTAAGTATCTTTATTTTTCTTTTATTTCGATTTATGTATTATTAAAAATTGTCGAATTTTCTTCGAATCGGCGTGGCTTTTCATTTTGGCGTATTTTCTTATTTTGTTTGGTTTAATCCAAGGGCGCCTCTGGCTCAAGCAGTAATTCAACAAGTTTGGTAAACGCCTTTTGGCCGTCATGGAGAAATCCAAGAATGTAGCACCCATCTTTTACAGGTATGATAACAAACAGAAATAACTTCAAATACGAAGGAAACCAACCATTCTTGAAGAAAAAAGACCAGACTCAACGAGGATCAACGATTTTTACCAAAAACATCGTAATGTTAAGACAGGCAACTGTCAGCCGTAGCAACAACAGTTCCTATGGATGAAGCTAAGGAATGTTGTTGCCTTTTATCACCAGTGCTCAGCCTCGAAGGACCAAATAAGATGTCATCTTGCAGGCGTCACCGCCAAAACTAGCCTCCGCGTTACGAGTAATGGGAGGCATCGCCGGCCGCCAGGCATAGGTGCACTCTGAAAAGATGAACCTGTAGTTAAGCCCCTGTGAGCACTTATCGCCCAAAGAGTGCCATATTCTGGAAACTAAAACTAGTTGGAGGGTTACAATCCGCTTAGGCGAATCGTTGGATACCCCATCCCAATTGACCACTGTCAAGCTCCGAATTGTGTCATTAATCTTGGTTGTTAAATTTCGGTTTCATCTAACTTCAATTGTATTTAGAATTTCTCAGTTAAGAATCTTCTCCCTAAGAAAAGGGCGTGGCATCCACCCCTTCTCAATAACATCGTATTTTTGTTTGTATTTTTTATCAGAAGTGGTATACACGCAGTGATTGCATTTTCATATTAAAAATTTAGTTTATACTTAAAAACGCCCCCAAAAGTGGGCGTGGCGAAAATGTATAACTTGAGTTGATAGCTTACGCACATATCTGAACATTTTATAGTGCAGGTTTTTTGAATTTAAAGCAAATATATCAAATAAAAATCATTTATTAGAATGCATATGAAGTATGACCACGCCTACAAGTGGGCGGTTTCACTTTTTTTAGACGCCAATCACAATACACTTAAGCAAGGATATCGCATACCAAATTTCAACTTCCTGCGACAACTTTGATTTTTTATGCCAATAAGTAAAGTGGGCGTGTCAGTCGGCGGATTTCAAAAAAATTTTACATTTGTACTGCTTCGGGACCTAGAAAGAAGAGATATCAAGTTTCAAGTTCCTAGCTCAAAATTTAAGGCCTAAAAAGTACCCACAGACGGACGGACATGGCGCGTTCGACTTACAATTCGGTCTCGATCATATGCCCTTAAGGTCTTGGGGGTCTACGGTGATCTCTATGTTACAAACTATGAATCAAACTTAATATACCTCCTATCCTATGGGACGGGGTATAATGACGGATTACCTTAGATACTATAATACCGCACCGACGAAGTGGTGAGGCAGGATAACGTCAAAGGGGGCGTCTTTATAAGTAATGCAAACCTCGAAAAGGGCGTGGTCCAACCGCCCCTAATTACAAATTATCAATTATAACGCAGATATTTTCAAGTTACGCTTAAATTTACGTAAAAATGCAATTTTTCGGTTCAAATTAAATTTTTTTGAAAAATCGATCCCTAAAAGTGGGCGTGGTTAAAAACATTGTATGAACGAAATCTAGAATAAAATTTCGTTTATATAACCTGCTATTATTTTATTCTTTCCCAAATTATTCTTAAGGCCAGTCGAAATAACGTTTTTCTGCAAATACTCTGATAGCATATACTCTGATAGCAAAGCGGCAATTAGAGCCATGGATTTAGATTTAGTGAAGTCAAGAGCTGGGAAACTATGCATGTAATTCTACGTTGGGTGCCAGGTCACACCGATATCCCGGGAAACGAAGAAGCGGACAAGCTTTCGCGACATGGGTCAGGGATGAAAGCATCTCCAGCCCTTAAATCTGTAAGAATTCCGCTGAGTTCGATAGCACTCAGAATAGATACTGAATCCTTGAGTAAAACCAAAATACTTTGGACAGAAGTTGATACGTGCAGACACACAAGGGATCGGATTAGCTCGCAGGGATATCCGAGTACTGACGGGAATCCTCACGGGGCACTGCGCTGTGGGTCTACACGCTGAGCGGCTTGCCATACCGCATAACTATTACTGCTGAAGCTGCAAGGACGTTGAAGAAATTGAGTCTGTTCGCCACCTGCTTTGCGAATTATCCCAGGCCTATACAGCGTTACTTCTTCAACGAGCTCGAAGATCTAAATAATGTAGATCTAAAGGATCTCCTGGACCGGATAGAAGGGACGGCACTCTGAGCTTCTAACAGCGGTTTATTTCTGTTTTCATTGCAGATGTTAAGAAGGTTCTCCAAATGGACACAATGGACCCAACTGCTGGTCTTGGGCATTCATCAACCCATTTTAGCCCGGGGTTGGGTGTATACAAATTTTGACCATTTATGAGAGGGCGGGAGGGGGCTGGGCAGAACAGGCCCTGCAACCGCATTCCTGTCGTTTAATTTTAATATCGGGGTCACATTTTTCATATTTTATGCTGAAATAGATCCTCAAATAAACATAAAATATAAAAATCAAAAAAAAAAAATACCTACACGAACGTCCCGTTCTTAATTTCCCTCCGTACGACGAATATCCCTTAAAACTCTTTTAAAATTACTTAAACATAGACGGAGGCATATTCCCCCATACATGTATTCTCTGGTAAACTTTTCCTCCCTTTTAATTTATTCGAGGTGTGGACTACATAAATCCAATGCTGAATCCACAACAGAATTGCTGGGAATTTGCTTCAATAATCCTCAAAGAATGGTTGAATAATTTTCGAGGCAATTTAGATTGTGTCTTGATTATAGGCGGGAATACAATAGACGTTAAGTCGACGAAAAGGGAGCGACACATTTCTGACAGGTGTGTTTTGCTTCAGCATGAATTATTGTTTGACGAAATGGGGTTAATTGAAAAAAGGTTATTTATGGATTTTATCGAAACGAGCTGCAGTATTGATTTGATTTATATTATACGGAATGAATATTAATTTGTGTGTGATTTATATTTGACCTTCTGATGTCTGGTGGTGTCTGGCTTCCTTTTGAGCTAAGGAATATTGATGACTGAACTTGGGACCATAATTTTCTTTTAATTGTTCGTCATTAAGAGGGAATGATTAATTATTATGGGAGGGAAATTACATGGGACAAATTACACAAAAAATGATGAAATTAGCGGCATTAGAAGGCTTTGATTGCAAATTAGGATCGGGTGGTAGTTGGCTTGTCACTGATTGTGACATTTGATTCGATGACACTTTCACAATATGAAAGACATATTGCTTCTCGGACATGCTAAAGATAATTTCTTCGGAGCTAATTTTTGCGTTGTTAGTTAATATTAGTGGCTTGCTCATAACATTCACTCAAACCTGTGATTAAAATTCTGCTGAGGAAGCATTCATAAAGTTATTGAAGAACCATTAGCAACAGGCGTCCGCAAACTGGATTGTGTGCTCAACAAAAAGAGCCCAAACGAATTCCTAATTTCAATTTTATTAGGCTTTTTCTGCAAGACATAATGATGGCAACTTTTATTCTATTACATTTTTTATAAATTTTTTTTAAGTTAAGTTTTGGTCTGGGATTCAATTCCATTATGTCGCATACGTCCAGGGAGTCGCACTCTACTTAAAACGTTTCAATATAACCAACCATAATAAGGGTTCAAGGATGCCCAGTATTTCCAGGAATATATTCAACTTAATCCTCTTTTCAAACACTTAGAGAATGATTAACGATGACTAAGGGTGCAGCAGAGAACTCAATAATATATTCCATGTCACGACTATATTACATTCCAGTCATCGGCTATCGACAACAGACATAGCAACTGGTGTTATCCTGGCGAAACGATATACCAGCAATAAAACCCAACCCGCGAGGGACACCAACACCACAGAGTGTATAGAACGAAAGGATTAAACCCAATAAACAAAAGGGTATCGTGCATTAAAATATTGATTCAAAAAGAATTGTTTAACTTTGTGCCTGATGGAGAAATTCTCAAATCAAATCGACTTAAAAATTTCCTACACAAAAACCCCATAAAAGTGGTTAAAGTTTTTTGAACCCCCAGGACTATATATGTTCATGGAATGTTTAACAGTCTCCTCGTGTTCATGTATTATTCAGAAACTCGGACCATTTGCAGTTGTTTTTTTTTTCTTCTTTGGAACAAAAAAGAAATTGTTTATATAGGCTTAAGTATACTGTGTAGAAGAATGGGGCCAAAAATAACTGTGCACATGTCTAGTATCTAAGGATGCTGCTATAACGCCTCCATAGTCTGTAATTGCTATTCTGGTCGAGATGTCAGCTTCAACATTCTCCTGAGTGTGCTATTTTCTGCTTTTTTTTACAACTGACCTATAAAGTAGGATATTTACACTTTTTATATCCTTGGCGATGTGTACTCTCCGGTGGAGGATATATTATGTGAGGGTATGTTAACCCCTTTTGCAGGGGTCGACTTGAAATGAGTATTTCCGGAATTCTTTCTTGGAACGCGACTTTATTGCCTCGGAATGTACCGAACATGACTGTTGGTGTTGGTAGTTGGCATTTGATAGTTTTACAGATAATTTGGAGTGCTTTGACGCACATAGTCATCCGGATAAGGGAAAAAAGGATTCAATTAAAGTGACCGCACCTTGTGGCACGTGACGCGGGTGTGCTCACAGGATATTTCCTTTATCTTCTCTTATTACAGAGAAGACGTAAGATTCGATTTTATAGTCGGAAATAAATTTCTAACATAATTGATGTTGTAAAAGGATTTCCTTTTTCCGTTGCTTAGATACAGCTTGAGTGATGGATTTATTTATCGGAGAAATAAATTTTCACGAAACTCCTGGCAAGGGTTTAATTGATGATGAAGAGGTATTTTGTGTTTCTTTTTGTAATTAGGAGGGATCACCACCCACCATAGTCTAGGGTTGGAATAAATTATATCGTTGATGTCTGTCGTGTTTTATTAATTAGACAACATCAGGAATTAGATTTAGGATGGGAACATCATCATGTTTAATACTAATAGACGGGTGGAGCCAATTACACGCAAGCTCTCTCGTGTCACAATGAAAGTATGAAAATAAAATTAAGATGAATAAGGGCCACATCATATTTCATGCTGGGCTTTTTATGATCTAAAGGAGGAAAGTGGGACTTTGACGTACACAGGACAAAGAGAACTAAAAAGATTTTTTTTTTGTATAATAGTCCGCAGCGCTTTGTGTAACAAGCCACTCCTGTGTGTCTTACACAAGACTCCTCAACTAAAATAATATTAAAAGTACCTTAACTTTAAAAATTAACTAAAAGCAATTTTTGTATTCATATGACTCGTGGGGGTCGTCACGAAAAAACCCAGCAATCTTCTCTCTTTTTTTTTATACTTTTTTTATATACCCTTTCTAGGAGGATCTTTTCCATCGTTCTCGATCCTCCGCCACCAACTCAAGGGACTCCGGCGCAATCCCCAGGTGGGACTCAGAAAGGTTCTTTACCTGATCCCACCAGCTGTTTCTTGGCCTACCGGGGGGCGTCGCGCTTGCATCTCGGCTAGCATGACCTGTCTAGAAAGGCTGTCAGAGGGCATGCGAACAACGTGTCCAAACTATCGAAGAATCGATCGCTCCACTCGGAAAAGTAGCTGCTCAACATTAAGATTCCCACGAATACTGACGTTTCTGACTCTATCCCCTAGAGTAACACCAGCAACGCACCTCAGGAATCTCATTTCGGCAGCTTGTACCCGCGATCTGATTCTTTCAGTCATTACCCAAATTTCATGACCATAGATGAGGGTTGGAGCGAACACTGAATTAAAAACTGACAACGCAGTATCACTCCTCCCACCTTTCATGAAAAAGACCCCGAGATACTTAAACTTCTCCACCTGCTTTAATGGAACTCCATTTATGTGCAGGGTACACTGCACAGGAGTTCGGGAAACAACCAACTTCACCACATTTGGCCGAAAACCCATCTAGTGCTCGCTGAAATTCCTCCTCCGACGATGCCAGGATAGTTTAATCATCTGCGAAAAGCAGATGGCTTATCCTGACGCCCGGCGTGACTTCCCGGCCACGTAAAGAAACACCAGTTACGAAGCAAAAACAAGCCTCGGATTCGGACGGATTTACTGTTGACGACCAATGCAAACGACAAAAAGACAACGAGCTCCGGATCTGCACGTGGAATGTTAGGCCCTTAACGACTGCAAGGCAGATATTACTGCCATCCAAGAAATGCGGTGGGACGGGCCGGGCAAAAGAAGGATGAAAAACTGCGACCTCTACTACGGCGACTGCTATCGGCATCAAAGACAGCGCCTATTTGGATGTGGTTTCGTTGTTGGAGGCAGATTTAGGCAAAAAGTCTTGAGTTTCAACCCTGTAAGCGAGCGCCTCGCGACGATCCGCATCAAGGCTAAATTCGCCAACATTAGCCTCATATGCGCGCATGCCCACAGAGGAGAAAGATGACGAGACCAAAGATATGTTCTACGAGCTCCTGGACAAAACTTATGAGCAGTGCCCTAGCTACGAAATTAAGATAGTCCTAGGCTATTTTAGTGCCATTCTAGGAAGAGAGGGCATCTTTGATCGTACAGTCGGAAAGTCGTGCGGGCTCGACACGACCTCCGATAACGGATTCAGGCTAAGCGACTTTGCTGCGGGGCGACACGTTGTGGTAGCTAGTACACAGTTCCCGCATCTCAATATCCACAAAGGGGCATGGAGATCTCCCGATCAATCAACCGTCAACCAGATTGACCACATTGCGATCGACGCAAGGCACTTCTCCAGTATCATGGATGTCCGAACTTTCCGAGGGGCCAACATTGACTCGGATCACTACCTTGTTGTAGCCAAGGAACGGTTGCGGATATCCCGACCAGCGCCAAGTAATGGAAATACTGTGAGAAAATTACGGACTTTGTCTACCTGTGTCACTAACTACCTCAAAAAACTTTGAGGTAGTTAGGGACTTTGTCTACCTGGGTTCCGCTATCAATTCAGACAATGACACCAGCGCTGAAATCAAACGAAGGATAACTCTTGCCAATCGCTGTTTCTTAGGGCTAAGAAGGCAATTGTGTAGCAAAGCCCTCTCTCGAGCAACTAAAGTGTCCATGTGTAAGACCCTCATCATCCCAGTCCTGCTTTACGGTGCAGAAGCATGGACCCTATCAAAAGCGGATGAAAACACTTTAGGCTACTTGGAGAGGAAAATTCTTCGGACGATTTACGGTCCCGTCTACATGGACGGAGAGTAGAGGAGGAGATTTAACATCGAACTGTACGGGCAGTACAGCGATACCGACCTAGCCAAAAGAATCAAAACACAACGTCTATGATGGCTGGGTCATCTAGAGCGGATGGACACCAACGCCCCGGCCCGGAAATTTTTCGAATCCACACCGCAGGGACGGCGCGGTAGAGGAGCACCGAGACTCAGGTGGCGAACGAAAGTGGAAGGGGACCTCAGCCAACTTCGCGTGCGAAACTGGAGACGGCTACCTAGAGACAGAGCTGGCTGGCGAAGCTTGTTGGCGAGGCCCAGGTCTACCCCAGACTGTAGCGCCACCTTAAGTAGGTAAGTAAGTAAGTTATTTTGACACCAGCCATTTCGAAGATTCCTCAGTAAGACTATATGCTGTGAAAAGGAGAGCCGATAAAGCACAGCCCTGGCGAAGTCCAATGCACACATCAAAAGGTTGGGATTAGACGCCATTTATCCGAACACAGCTTCTGCAGTACGAATACAAAAACTGAATGGCTTTCAGAAGAGGCCCACTCTATGCATAGTCCTGCAAAACTCTCCAGAGTTTATCCCGAGGAACTCGCTCATAGGCCTTTTCCAAGTCTACAAAACTGGTCGGTTGTGCCTCTGCCAGACCGAAAGCTCCATTGCTCTTTCCGCAACAAAGGCTCGATTACAGCTCTGGAACGTGCTTCCAACACCTTCGCGAATACTTTTCCCGGTAGACTTAAGAGAGATGTACCCCTCTAGTTAGAGCAGTCTCTCTTGTCAACTTTTTTGCAAATGGGCACTTTAACTCCTGCTTGCCAATCGCTAGGTGCTTTCCCGCTTTCCCAGGCCACATTAATGATACGTGATTTAACACCTTTTTCACCCATTGCCTTGAGGGTTTGGGTTTGATTTCTGGCCGAATTTCATCAACTCCAGCAGACTTACCAACTTTAAGCGATTTAACCGCGGTGTAACGGCAACTGCATTGCCAACCTTAGTGCGCTGTTGGGGATTGAGCAGCTCCGAAAAGTGCTCTCTCTATCTGCGCAAGACATCGCTCTCATTTGAAAGAAGTGTACCGTCCTTGGATTTAACCCCTTGAATGATATTTAACTTCCTTCCCCTGAGCAGGCGAATAGACTGCCAAAATGTCTTGTTTGCGGATCTGTAATAGTGCTGCAACCTCTCGCCGAACTTTTCCCATGTTCTTCGCGCCTTAGTGTACCGGGTTCGAGAAATAGAGTTTCTACACTGATTCCTTCTTTTTCACGCTAATGGCTTCGTGAACCCCAGGAGTCTTAAGCCACGCAGTTCTTTTCTTACCACTAGCCTCCGCACTAAGCCGCTTCACTCCACAAACATTTCTTGCAAAGGCAATAACTTCCGATGAAAACAGCTGCCATTCTCCCTCTACATTTAAAACGACAGGTGGAATTCGTTCCAACTTATCAGTCAGATTCAGCATCCTGTAATCTTTCCCACCGTAGCGGGTCACCCGTCTTGGATTTCGCCTGGCTGGAAAAGCAATACTGTCGCTAAGGCGCATTTCGCACAACACTAGGTGGTGATCAGTTGACAGCACAGCTTCTCTCAAAACGCGATCATCATTTTTTGATCACACGATGGTACCACAAAGAAATCAAGCAAATATCTCTGATTCATACTGTGCTGGTACCCTACCGTAAAAAAAAAACAACCTCAAAAAAACAAACATGGATCTTACCACCGCACAATACAACCAGTGAACCATGGCAGGTCTTAAGCCCCTAGTTTCTCCTACCGTTCTCTTGAAAATAAAAGGGGCATTCCATGCATTCTTGATTCTTTCCCCTACAATAAGATTCCAATGCAGTTTTTTGTCCAGATTAATACTCAGATACTTCGCGCGGATAGCAAGGGATAATTCCACTCCATTTAATTTTTGGAGTTAAAATTTCGGTGTCTTGTGTTTTCTTGTTAAAAAAAAATCAAAAAGATCAATATGTAATTGAATTCAGTATAGATGAGTTTCTAACGGCTAACAACCCTATCATCAGGACTCCACCCAAGCAGGATAATAATGTTAAGGGCATACAAGTCATGAGAGATCTGAACCGAAACAATGTGACCTTATGACTTCTTTTATGAGCTTCGAGATGCATGCAGAAAGTGTATAGAACGTCAATGTAAGAAGCAAAAATCAAATCATGGTGCAGGAAAACTATTTTTAATTCTTGCTCCTATCTAAGGTTCAGTACCCTCTTCTGCACGTGCCTTCTCCTGCCACGTACATTTGTACATAGACCTTTTTTTGTCATTTTATTTAGGTGCTTTCTAAGTCTCTGCATTGTTCCTAAAACAACTTATAAAGATTAACATCTCTGAATATCATGTCGCTAAAACTCCTCTGGGTGTTGTTAGTCTGCTACTCAATTCCAACAGGGTATATGCAAATAAAGGTATTAAAATTGTTTACACATCTCACACATATCTCTGCCATCTTTGTTTATACGATAAAGTTTTGGCAGCACGTTTTGAAAGTTTCAAAGTATCTTTCGTTTTTTCCTTGGTCAACTCAGAACTGCTCTATAAACACTAAGGGGGAAGCTTTTGTTGAGCCCATTTATAGACACTGGACAAACGAATGTCCCCGCATAGAATTACATTGAATCCATTCAGCCACAGAAAGCGGCAACTTTGTAGGAACTTTGCTTTCCTTTTTCTATATATCGTTCTTTTATCTGATTGAAAGTCCTGGACACAAACAAGGATGTCTGCCAAACGATGTCGGTTCTTTTTTTTTCAAAGCACGTGCCTCAGTAATGACATCCTTGTGGTTTGGATAATTTTCTCTTCCGTCGGCTTTGGTTGTTGGCTTCTTTGTGATTAGGTTTTTTCCTAATTGTCCTTAATTACGACCGGCAGATCCCATAGAGCAAATTTCTAAAACGCGCCTGGAATGGCGCATAGTTATGATCTGATATATCTGATTTTTAGGAAGCGATTAGACCCAGACAAGCAAAGGCAAATGCGGGGTCGTAAACATTTTTAATTGGCTTATGGAATTGGATAAAGCTTGTAAGACTCTTTTGAGTCTAAAAGTATTCGCATGCTTGGATGTTTTTTTAAGGATGTGATTTTTTGGATGTGATAATTTCTGTGGGTGGGTTTGACCCTGCACAACGAAGCAAAAAAAGAGTTTTATTACAAGGTCAATAATACTTCCTCTGCTTGAAAGGTTTTGACATGTTGTCGTGTTGCTTACATCCTTTCTTCGTTCTCACATGAAATCGCTAAACTTATTGTCGTGGGTGCTCGAAAGGACTCACGTAAGCACACAGTGATTGGCAATTTTAGTGCATGCGGCCGGAAGTAAAAGCATTTGAGTGACAGTGTGAAACGGTTGTGCACCTTTCAAATAACCATTGTTTGCTCCTTGCAACCGTTGTGTGCCTCATGCTTAATACTCCATGTTGTTTTTAAATGTAAAAGTTCATGGACCATTTTTAGCTGCTCAACATTTATTTAAAGTTTAATTTAACTAAATGGCACAGTGGCATCTTTAATGCGCGTTGTTAACCCTAAAAAACCCTCTTCCTTCGTTTTCGGCAGACATCTTGACGAGTGCGTCATTTTCAATGACACCAGTGCGGAGGCTTAAGTTGAATCGACTCAACCGGTTCCAGTGGCTGTGAGGCTCTGTTAAGCCTGATTCCAGTGGTGATGCAAGGCTGAGGGTCAAATCAGCCTCTAACTAGCTTCTTCAAGTGTCCTTGGCAAGGCGAATTAGTGCCTTATCTCTTCAAAACCGGCTCTGTTGTGGATGGACGTTTTTCTTACTGGCCTAGTCGTGGGACCAAATAATGCACAATTCTAACTTTAAATCAGACAACACTAAGGCAACACTACTAAGGCGTGCCCTCACCCAGCCCAAACCGGCTCAACGGCTACAGACACTATGACGAACAACACTACGACAACGATGACGACAACTACTTCACGACAAAGGACAGGACGTTAGACAAGGAAGGTGAAGAAACAGCTCTACAGGCTGAGCATCGACGTCAATGCCCCCATCTCCCTTTCAGATCTGCTTCAGAGGCCGCCACAATTATTGAGCCTGCCGCTAAACAACCTGCTCCAGTGGCTGCGGAACCGGCGGCTGCTACAGCGGGTTGCTCTGCGGCGGGTAACACCCAGGTAAAAAACTGAGCCCCAGTGCTCAGTACATTCTGATGCGTCTCCTGAAAAAGGGGGAGCGATCTGGAGTGCGAGGTACCGTGAGTCTGCGAAATTAGATAAAGCGCTCATCGCGTGTTGCCAACCTGCTTAAGGAGGGCAACCCGATGAGGGCTCAATCAATAAGCCTGAAGCAGCAAATCCCAGGGGCAAGGAATCTGCTAAGGGAGGTCAACTCGTTTCGGCTCCCTCACAGACCTTATCATTGGCATTGAATTTTGCATTGTCATTGAATCTAGCATTGGCATTGAATTTAGCATTGGCATTGAATTAAGCATTGGTATTGAGTTTAGCATTGGCATTGAACTATGAATTGGCATTGAATTTAGCATTGCCATTAAATTTGGCATTAAATTTAGTATTGGCATTGAATTTAGAATTGCCATTGATTTTAGCATTGGCATTGAATTTATCACTGTCATTGAATTTACCACTGGCATTGAATTTATCGTTGGCATTGAATTTTAGCATTGGCATTGAATTAAGCATTGACAATGAACTAAGCATTGGCATTGAATTTATCATTGGCATCGAATTTAGCATTGGCATTGATTTTAGCATTGGCATTGAACTAAGCATCGGCATTGAATTTATCATTGGCATTAGATTTAGTATTGGCATTGAATTTAGAATTGCCATTGATTTTAGCATTGGCATTGAATTTATCACTGTCATTGAATTAAGCATTGGCATCGAATTTATCATTGCCATTGAATTTTAGCATTGATATTGAATTAAGCATTGACATTGAACTTAGGATTGGCATTGAATTTATCATTGGCATCGAACTTAGCATTGGCATTGAACGAAGCATTGGCATTGAATTTATCATTGGCGTTGAATTTAGCATTGGCATTGATTTTAGCATTGGCATTGATTTAAGCATTGGCATTGAACTAAGCATTGGCATTGAATTTATCATTGGCATTGAATATATCATTGGCATTGAATTTAGCATTGGCATCGAATTCAGCATTGGCATTGAATTTATCATTGGCATTGAATTTATCCCTGGCATTGAATTAAGCATTGGCATTAAATTAAGCATTGACATTGAACTAAGAATTGACATTGAATCTACCATTTGCATTGAATTTAGCATTGGCATTGAATTTAGCATTGCTATTGAACTAGGCATTGGCATTGAATTTAGCATTGGCATTGATTTTAGAATTGGCATTGAACTAGGCATTGGTATTGAATTTAGCATTGGCATTGAATTATGCATTGGCATTGAATTTAACATTGGCATTGAATTAAGCATTGGCATTGAATTTTGCATTGGCATTGAATTAAGCATTGGCATTGAATTTAGCATTGGCATTGAATTAAGCATTGGCATTGAATTTAGCATTGGCATTGAATTTGGCATTGGCATTGAATTTATTATTGGCATTGAATTTGTCATTGTCATTGAATTAAGCATTTCCATTGATTTAAGCATAAGCATTGAATTTATCACTGGCATTGAATTAAGCATTGGCATTGAATTTAGCATTGGCATTGTATTTATCACTGGCATTGAATTTAACATTGGCATTGAACTAAGCATTGACATTGATTTTAGCATTGGCATTGAATTTATCACTGGTGTTGAATCTAGCATTGGCATTGAATTTAGTATTGGCATTGAGTTCATCATTGGCATTGAATTTCGCATTGGCATTGAATTAAGCATCGGCATTGAATTTAGCATTGGCATTGAATTAAGCATTGGTATTGAATGAAGTTGTATTGGCATGCAACTAAGCATTGGCATTGAATTTAGCATTGGCATTGAATTTGGCATTGGCATTGAATTTATTATTGGCATTGAATTTCGCATTGGCATTGAATTTAGCATTGGCATTAAATTTAACATTGACATTGAATTAAGCATGGGCATTGAATTTAGCATTGGCATTGAATTAAGCAATGGAATTGATTTAAGCATTGGCATTGAATTAAGCATTGGCATTGATTTTAGCATTGGCATTGAATTAAGCATTGCCACTGAATTTAGCATTGGCATTGATTTTAGCATTGGCATTGAATTTAGCATTGGCATTGAATCTAGCATTGGCATTGATTTTAACATTGGCATTGAATTTGGCATTGGCATTGAATTAAGCATTGGCATTGAATTTAGCATTGGCATTGATTTTAGCATTGGCATTGAACTTAGCATTGGCATTGAATCTAGCACTGGCATTGAATTTAGCATTGGCATTGATTTTAGCATTGACATTGAATTTAGCATTGGCATTGAATTAAGCATTGGCATTGAATTTAGCATTGGCATTGAATTTAGCATTGGCATTGAACTTAGCATTGGCATTGAATTTGGCATTGACATTGAATTTAGCATTGGCATTGAATTTAGCATTGGCATTGAACTTAGCATTGGCATTGAATTTAGCATTGACATTGAATTTAGCATTGGCATTGAATTTAGCATTGGCATGCAACTAAGCATTGGCATTGAATTTAGCATTGGCATTGAATTTAGCATTGACACTGGATTTAGCTTTGGCATTGATCTTAGCATTGGCATTAAATTTAGCATTGGCATTGAATTTAGCATTGGCGTTGAATTAAGCATTGGCATTGATTTTAGCATTGGCATTGAATTAAGCATTGCCACTGAATTTAGCATTGGTATTGATTTTAGCATTGGCATTGAATTTAGCATTGGCATTGAATCTAGCATTGGCATTGATTTTAACATTGGCATTGAATTTAGCATTGGCATTGAATTAAGCATTGGCATTGAATTTAGCATTGGCATTGATTTTAGCATTGGCATTGAACTTAGCATTGGCATTGAATTTAGCACTGGCATTGAATTTAGCATTGGCATTGATTTTAGCATTGACATTGAATTTAGCATTGGCATTGAATTAAGCATTGGCCTTGAATTTAGCATTGGCATTGAATTTAGCATTGGCATTGAACTTAGCATTGGCATTGAATTAAGCATTGACATTGAATTTAGCATTGGCATTGAATTTAGCATTGGCATTGAACTAAGCATTGGCATTGAATTGGCATTGAATTTAGCATTGGCATTGAATTTAGCATTGGCATTGAATTTAGCATTGGCATTGATTTTAGCATTGGCATTGAATTTAGCATTGGCATTGAATTAAGCATTGGCATTGATTTTAGCATTGGCATTGAATTAAGCATTGGCATTGAATTTAGCATTGGCATTGAATTTAGCATTGGCATTGAATTTAGCATTGGCATTGATTTTAGCATTGGCATTGAACTTAGCATTGGCATTGAATTTAGCATTGGCATTGAATTTAGCATTGGCATTGAATTAAGCATTGGCATTGATTTTGGCATTGGCATTGAACTAAGCATTGGCATTGAATTTAGCATTGGCATTGAATTTAGCATTGGCATTGATTTTAGCATTGGCATTGAATTTAGCATTGGCATTGAACTTAGCATTGGCATTGAATTTAGCATTGGCATTGAATTTAGCATTGGCATTGAATTAAGCATTGGCATTGATTTTAGCATTGGCATTGAATTTAGCATTGGCATTGAATTTAGCATTGGCATTGATTTTAGCATTGGCATTGAATTTAGCATTGGCATTGAATTAAGCATTGGCATTGATTTTAGCATTGGCATTGATATTAGCATTGGCATTGAATTAAGCATTGACATTGAATTTAGCATTGGTTTTGAATTTAGCATTGGCATTGATTTTAGCATTGGCATTGAATTTAGCATTGGCATTGAACTTAGCATTGGCATTGAATTTAGCATTGGCATTGAATTTAACATTGGCATTGAATTAAGCATTGGCATTGATTTTAGCATTGGCATTGAATTAAGCATTGGCATTGAATTAAGCATTGGCATTGAATTTAGAATTGGCATTGATTTTAGCATTGGCATTGAATTTAGCATTGGCATTGAATTAAGCATTGGCATTGGATTTAGCATTGGCATTGATTTTAGCATTGGCATTGAATTTAGCATTGGCAGTGATCTTAGCATTGGCATTGAATTTAGCATTGGCATTGAATTTAGCATTGTCATTGAATTAAGCATTGGCATTGAATTTAGCATTAGCATTGAATTTAGCATTGGCATTGAATTAAGAATTGGCATTGAATGTAGCATTGGCATTGAATTTAGCATTGGCATTGATTTTAGCATTGGCACTGAATTAAGCATTGGCATTGAATTTGGCATTGGCATTGATCTAAGCATTGGCATTGCATTTAGCATCGGCATTGAATTAAGCATTAGCATTGAATTAAGCATTGGCATTGAATTTAGCATTGGCATTGAATTTAGCATTTCCATTGAATTTTGCATTGTCAATGAATTAAGCATTGGCATTGATTTTAGCATTGGCATTGGCATTAGCATTGGCATTGAATTTAGCATTGGCATTGAATTTGGCATTGTCATTGAATTAAGCATTGGCATTGATTCTAGCATTGGCATTGAATTTAGCATTGGCATTGAATTTAGCATTGGCATTGATATTAGCATTGGCATTGATATTGGCATTGAATTAAGCATTGGCATTGAATTTGGCATTGGCATTGATCATAGCATTGGCATTGAATTTAGAATTGGCATTGAATTTAGCATTGTCATTGAATTAAGCATTGGCATTGATTTTAGCATTGGCATTGGCATTAGCATTGGCATTGAATTTAGCATTGGCATTGAATTTAGCATTGTCATTGAATTAAGCATTGGCATTGATTTTAGCATTGGCATTGAATTTAGCATTGGCATTGAATTTAGCATTGGCATTGAACTTAGCATTGGCATTGAATTAAGCATTGACATTGAATTTAGCATTGGCATTGAATTTAGCATTGGCATTGAACTAAGCATTGGCATTGAATTGGCATTGAATTTAGCATTGGCATTGAATTTAGCATTGGCATTGAATTTAGCATTGGCATTGATTTTAGCATTGGCATTGAATTTAGCATTGGCATTGAATTAAGCATTGGCATTGATTTTAGCATTGGCATTGAATTAAGCATTGGCATTGAATTTAGCATTGGCATTGAATTTAGCATTGGCATTGAATTTAGCATTGGCATTGATTTTAGCATTGGCATTGAACTTAGCATTGGCATTGAATTTAGCATTGGCATTGAATTTAGCATTGGCATTGAATTAAGCATTGGCATTGATTTTGGCATTGGCATTGAACTAAGCATTGGCATTGAATTTAGAATTGGCATTGAATTTAGCATTGGCATTGATTTTAGCATTGGCATTGAATTTAGCATTGGCATTGAACTTAGCATTGGCATTGAATTTAGCATTGGCATTGAATTTAGCATTGGCATTGAATTAAGCATTGGCATTGATTTTAGCATTGGCATTGAATTTAGCATTGGCATTGAATTTAGCATTGGCATTGATTTTAGCATTGGCATTGAATTTAGCATTGGCATTGAATTAAGCATTGGCATTGATTTTAGCATTGGCATTGATATTAGCATTGGCATTGAATTAAGCATTGACATTGAATTTAGCATTGGTTTTGAATTTAGCATTGGCATTGATTTTAGCATTGGCATTGAATTTAGCATTGGCATTGAACTTAGCATTGGCATTGAATTTAGCATTGGCATTGAATTTAACATTGGCATTGAATTAAGCATTGGCATTGATTTTAGCATTGGCATTGAATTAAGCATTGGCATTGAATTAAGCATTGGCATTGAATTTAGAATTGGCATTGATTTTAGCATTGGCATTGAATTTAGCATTGGCATTGAATTAAGCATTGGCATTGGATTTAGCATTGGCATTGATTTTAGCATTGGCATTGAATTTAGCATTGGCAGTGATCTTAGCATTGGCATTGAATTTAGCATTGGCATTGAATTTAGCATTGTCATTGAATTAAGCATTGGCATTGAATTTAGCATTAGCATTGAATTTAGCATTGGCATTGAATTAAGAATTGGCATTGAATGTAGCATTGGCATTGAATTTAGCATTGGCATTGATTTTAGCATTGGCACTGAATTAAGCATTGGCATTGAATTTGGCATTGGCATTGATCTAAGCATTGGCATTGCATTTAGCATCGGCATTGAATTAAGCATTAGCATTGAATTAAGCATTGGCATTGAATTTAGCATTGGCATTGAATTTAGCATTTCCATTGAATTTTGCATTGTCAATGAATTAAGCATTGGCATTGATTTTAGCATTGGCATTGGCATTAGCATTGGCATTGAATTTAGCATTGGCATTGAATTTGGCATTGTCATTGAATTAAGCATTGGCATTGATTCTAGCATTGGCATTGAATTTAGCATTGGCATTGAATTTAGCATTGGCATTGATATTAGCATTGGCATTGATATTGGCATTGAATTAAGCATTGGCATTGAATTTGGCATTGGCATTGATCATAGCATTGGCATTGAATTTAGAATTGGCATTGAATTTAGCATTGTCATTGAATTAAGCATTGGCATTGATTTTAGCATTGGCATTGGCATTAGCATTGGCATTGAATTTAGCATTGGCATTGAATTTAGCATTGTCATTGAATTAAGCATTGGCATTGATTTTAGCATTGGCATTGAATTTAGCATTGGCATTGAATTTAGCATTGGCATTGATATTAGCATTGGCATTGATATTAGCATTGGCATTGATATTGGCATAGAATTAAGCATTGGCATTGAATTTGGCATTGGCATTGATCATAGCATTGGCATCGAATTTGGCATTGGCATTGATTAAGCATAAGCATTGAATTTAGCATTGGCATTGAATTAAGCATTGGCATTGAATTTAGCATTGGCATTGATATTAGCATTGGCAATGAATTTAGCATTGGCATTGATCTTAGCATTGGCATTGAATTAAGCATTAGCATTGAATTTAGCATTGGCATTGAATTTAGCATTGGCATTGAATTAAGCATTGGCATTGATTTTAGCATTGGCATTGAATTAAGCATTGGCATTGAATTTAGCATTGGCATTGATTCTAGCATTGGCCTTGAATTTAGCATTGTCATTGAATTAAGCATTGGCATTGAATTTAGCATTGGCATTGAATTTAGCATTGGCATTGATTTTAGCATTGGCATTGAATTTAGCATTGGCATTGATATTAGCATTGGCATTGAATTTAGCATTGGCATTTAATTTGGCATTGATATTGATTTTAGCATTGGCATTGAATTTGGCATTGGCATTGAATTTAGCATTGGCATTGAATTAAGCATTAGCATTGAATCTAGCATTGGCATTGAATTTAGCATTGGCATTGAATTAAACATTGGCATTGAATTAAGCATTGGCATTGAATTTAGAATTATCATTGATTTTAGCATTGGCATTGAATTAAGCATTGGCATTGAATTTAGCATTGGCATTGATCTTAGCATTGTCATTGAATTAAGCATTGGCATTGAATTTAGCATTGGCATTGAATTTAGCATGGCATTGAATTTAGCATAGCATTGATATTGATTTTAGCATTGGCATTGAATTAAGCATTGGCATTGAATTTAGCATTGGTATTGAATTTAGCATTGGCATTGAATTTAGCATAGCATTGATATTGATTTTAGCATTGGCATTGAATTAAGCATTGGCAATGAATTTAGCATTGGCATTGAACTAAGCATTGGCATTGATTTTAGCATTGGCATTGAATTTAGCATTGGCATTGAATTTAGCATTGTCATTGAATTGAGCATTGGCATTGAATTTAGCATTGGCATTGAATTTAGCATTGTCATTGAATTCGGCATTGGCATTGATCTAAGCATTGGCATTGAATTTAGCATTGGCATTGAATTAAGCATTAGCATTGAATCTAGCATTGGCATTGAATTTAGCATTGGCATTGAATTTAGCATTGTCATTGAATTAAGCAATGGCATTGATTTTAGCATTGGCATTGGCATTAGCATTGGCATTGAATTTAGCATTGGCATTAAATTTAGCATTGTCATTGTATTTAGCATTGGCATTGATTTTAGCATTGGCATTGAATTTAGCATTGGCATTGAATTTAGCATTGTCATTGAATTCGGCATTGGCATTGATCTAAGCATTGGCATTGAATTTAGCATTGGCATTGAATTAAGCATTAGCATTGAATCTAGCATTGGCATTGAATTTAGCATTGGCATTGAATTTAGCATTGTCATTGAATTAAGCAATGGCATTGATTTTAGCATTGGCATTGGCATTAGCATTGGCATTGAATTTAGCATTGGCATTAAATTTAGCATTGTCATTGTATTTAGCATTGGCATTGATATTAGCATTGGCATTGAATTTAGCATTGGCATTGAATTTAGCATTGTCATTGAATTCGGCATTGGCATTGATCTAAGCATTGGCATTGAATTTAGCATTGGCATTGAATTAAGCATTAGCATTGAATCTAGCATTGGCATTGAATTTAGCATTGGCATTGAATTTAGCATTGTCATTGAATTAAGCAATGGCATTGATTTTAGCATTGGCATTGGCATTAGCATTGGCATTGAATTTAGCATTGGCATTAAATTTAGCATTGTCATTGTATTTAGCATTGGCATTGATTTTAGCATTGGCATTGAATTTAGCATTGGCATTGAATTTAGCATTGGCATTGATATTAGCATTGGCATTGAATTAAGCATTGGCATTGATTTTAGCATTGGCATTGAATTTAGCATTGGCATTGAATTTAGCATTGGCATTGATATTAGCATTGGCATTGAATTAAGCATTGGCATTGAATTTGGCATTGGCATTGATCATAGCACTGGCATTGAATTTAGCATTGGCATTGAATTAAGCATTAGCATTGAATTTAGCATTGGCATTAGCATTGGCATTGAACTAAGCATTGGCATTGAATTAAGCATTGGCATTGATTTTAGCATTGGCATTGAATTTAGAATTGGCATTGAATTTAGCATTGTCATTGATTTTAGCATTGGCATTGGCATTAGCATTGGCATTGAATTTAGCATTGGCATTGAATTTAGCATTGTCATTGAATTAAGCATTGGCATTGATTTTAGCATTGGCATTGAACTTAGCATTGGCATTGAATTTAGCATTGGCATTGATATTAGCATTGGCATTGATATTGGCATTGAATTAAGCATTGGCATTGAATTTGGCATTGGCATTGATCATAGCATTGGCATTGAATTTGGCATTGGCATTGATTAAGCATAAGCATTGAATTTAGCATTGGCATTAGCATTGGCATTGAACTAAGCATTGGCATTGAATTTAGCATTGGCATTGATATTAGCATTGGCAATGAATTTAGCATTGGCATTGATCTTAGCATTGGCATTGAATTAAGCATTAGCATTGAATTAAGCATTGGCATTGAATTAAGCATTGGCATTGAATTTAGCATTGGCATTGAATTAAGCATTGGCATTGATTTAAGCATTGGCATTGAATTAAGCATTGGCATTGAATTAAGCATTGGCATTGAATTTAGCATTGGCATTGATTCTAGCATTGGCCTTGAATTTAGCATTGTCATTGAATTAAGCATTGGCATTGAATTTAGCATTGGCATTGATTTTAGCATTGGCATTGAATTTAGCATTGGCATTGAATTAAGCATTGGCATTGAATTGAGCATTGGCATTGATTTTAGCATTGGCATTGATATTAGCATTGGCATTGAATTAAGCGTTGGCATTAAATTTAGCATTGGCATTGAATTTAGCATTGGCATTGATATTAGCATTGGCATTGAACTTAGCATTGGCATTTAATTTGGCATTGATATTGATTTTAGCATTGGCATTGAATTTGGCATTGGCATTGATCTAAGCATTGGCATTGAATTTAGCATTGGCATTGAATTTAGCATTGGCATTGAATTTAGCATTGGCATTGAATTTAGCATTGGTATTGAATTTAGCATTGATATTGATTTTAGCATTGGCATTGAATCAAGCATTGGCAATGAATTTAGCATTGGCATTGAACTTAGCATTGGCATTGATTTTAGCATTGGCATTGAATTAAGCATTGGCATTGAATTTAGCATTGTCATTGAATTAAGCATTGGCATTGAATTTAGCATTGGCATTGAATTTAGCATTGTCATTGAATTCGGCATTGGCATTGATCTAAGCATTGGCATTGATTTTAGCATTGGCATTGAATTAAGCATTGGCATTGAATCTAGCATTGGCATTGAATTTAGCATTGGCATTGATCTTAGCATTAGCATTGAATCTAGCATTGGCATTGAATTTAGCATTGGCATTGAATTTAGCAATGTCATTGAATTAAGCATTGGCATTAGCATTGGCATTCAATTTTGGCATTGGAATTAAATTTAGCATTGTCATTGTATTTAGCATTGGCATTGATTTTAGCATTGGCATTGAATTTAGCATTGGCATTGAATTTAGCATTGGCATTGATATTAGCATTGGCATTGAATTTGGCATTGGCATTGATCATAGCACTGGCATTGAATTTAGCATTGGCATTGATTTAAGCATTAGCATTGGCATTAGCATTATCATTGAACTAAGCATTGGCATTGAATTTAGCATTGGCATTGATATTAGCATTGTAATTGAATTAAGCATTGGCATTGATTTTAGCATTGGCATTGAATTAAGCATTAGCATTGAATCTAGCATTTGCATTGAATTTAGCATTGGCATTGAATTTAGCATTGTCATTGAATTAAGCATTGGCATTGATTTTAGCATTGGCATTAGCATTGGCATTAAATTTAGCATTGTCATTGAATTAAGCATTGGCATTGATTTTAGCATTGGCATTGAATTTAGCATTGGCATTGAATTTAGCATTGGCATTGATATTAGCATTGGCATTGAATTAAGCATTGGCATTGAATTTGGCATTGGCATTGATCATAGCACTGGCACTGAATTTAGCATTGGCATTGAACTTAGCATTGGCATTGAATTTAGCATTGGCATTAGCATTGGCATTGAACTAAGCATTGGCATTGAATTAAGCATTGGCATTGATTTTAGCATTGGCATTGAACTTAGCATTGGCATTGAACTTAGCATTGGCATTGAATTTAGCATTGGCATTGAATTAAGCATTGGCATTGAATTAAGCATTGGCATTGAATTAAGCATTGGCATTGATTTTAGCATTGGCATTGAATTTAGCATTGGCATTGAACTTAGCATTAACATTGAATTTAGCATTGGCATTGAATTAAGCATTGGCATTGAATTAAGCATTGGCATTGAAATTAGCATTGGCATTGATTTTAGCATTGGCATTGATTTTAGCATTGGCATTGAAATTAGCATTGGCATTGAACTTAGCATTGGTATTGAATTTAGCATTGGCATTGAATTAAGCATTGGCATTGAATTAAGCATTGGCATTGAATTTAGCATTGGCATTGATTTTAGAATTGGCATTGAATTTAGCATTGGCATTGATATTAGCATTGGCATTGAATTAAGCATTGGCATTGAATTTAGCATTGGCATTGATTCTAGCATTGGCCTTGAATTTAGAATTGGCATTGAATTTAGCATTGGCATTGATTTTAGCATTGGCATTGAATTTAGCATTGGCATTGATATTAGCATTGGCATCGATATTAGCATTGGAATTGAATTTAGCATTGGCATTGAATTAAGCATTGGCATTGAATTGAGCATTGGCATTGATTTTAGCATTGGCATTGATATTAGCATTGGCATTGAATTTAGCATTGGCATTGAATTTGGCATTGGCATTGATCTTAGCATTGGCATTGAATTAAGCATTAGCATTGAATTAAGCATTGGCATTGAATTAAGCATTGGCATTGATTTTAGCATTGGCATTGATTTGAGCGTTGGCATTGAACTTAGCATTGGCATTGAATTTAGCATTGGCATTGAATTAAACATTGGCATTGAATTAAGCATTGGCATTGAATTTAGAATTATCATTGATTTTAGCATTGGCATTGAATTAAGCATTGGCATTGAATTTAGCATTGGCATTGAATTTAGCATTGGCATTGATTTTAGCATTGGCAATGAATTTGGCATTGATCTTAGCATTGTCATTGAATTAAGCATTGGCATTGATATTAGCATTGGCATTGAATTTAGCATTGGCATTTAATTTGGCATTGATATTGATTTTAGCATTGGCATTGAATTTGGCATTGGCATTGATCTAAGCATTGGCATTGAATTTAGCATTGGCATTGATATTAGCATTGGCATTGAATTTAGCATTGGCATTTAATTTGGGATTGATATTGATTTTAGCATTGGCATTGAATTTGGCATTGGCATTGAATCTAGCATTGGCATTGAATTTAGCATTGGCATTGAATTTAGCATTGGCATTGAATTTAGCATAGCATTGATATTGATTTTAGCATTGGCATTGAATTAAGCATTGGCATTGAATTTAGCATTGGTATTGAATTTAGCATTGGCATTGAATTTAGCATAGCATTGATATGGATTTTAGCATTGGCATTGAATTTAGCATTGGCATTGAACTTAGCATTGGCATTGATTTTAGCATTGGCATTGAATTTAGCATTGGCATTGAATTTAGCATTGTCATTGAATTAAGCATTGGCATTGAATTTAGCATTGGCATTGAATTTAGCATTGTCATTGAATTCGGCATTGGCATTGATCTAAGCATTGGCATTGAATTTAGCATTGGCATTGAATTAAGCATTAGCATTGAATCTAGCATTGGCATTGAATTTAGCATTGGCATTGATTTTAGCATTAGCATTGAATCTAGCATTGGCATTGAATTTAGCATTGGCATTGAATTTAGCATTGTCATTGAATTAAGCATTGGCATTGATTTTAGCATTGGCATTGGCATTAGCATTGGCATTGAATTTAGCATTGGCATTAAATTAAGCATTGTCATTGTATTTAGCATTGGCATTGATTTTAGCATTGGCATTGAATCTAGCATTGGCATTGAATTTAGCATTGGCATTGATATTAGCATTGGCATTGAATTAAGCATTGGCATTGAATTCGGCATTGGCATTGATCATAGCACTGGCATTGAATTTAGCATTGGCATTGAATTAAGCATTAGCATTGAATTTAGCATTGGCATTGAACTAAGCATTGGCATTGAATTAAGCATTGGCATTGATTTTAGCATTGGCATTGAATTTAGCATTGTCATTGAATTAAGCATTGGCATTGATTTTAGCATTGGCATTAGCATTGCCATTGAATTTAGCATTGGCATTAAATTTAGCATTGGCATTGAATTTAGCATTGGCATTGATATTAGCATTGGCATTGAATTAAGCATTAGCATTGAATTTAGCATTGAATTAAGCATTGCAATTGAATTAAGCATAAGCAGTGAATCTAGCATTGGCATTGAATTTAGCATTGGCATTAAGTTTAGCATTGTCATTGAATTAAGCATTGGCATTGATTTTAGCATTGGCATTGAATTTAGCATTGGCATTGAATTTAGCATTGGCATTGAATTTAGCATTGGCATTGAATTTAGAATTGGCATTGATTTAAGCATTAGCATTGAATTTAGCATTGGCATTAGCATTGGCATTGAACTAATCATTGGCATGGAATTAAACATTGGCATTGATTTTAGCATTGGCATTGAATTTAGCATTGGCATTGAACTTAGCATTGGCATTGAATTTAGCATTGGCATTGAATTAAGCATTGGCATTGAATTAAGCATTGTCATTGAATTAAGCATTGGCATTGATTTTAGCATTGGCATTGAATTTAGCATGGGCATTGAACTTAGCATTGGCATTGAATTTAGCATTTGCATTGAATTAAGCATTGGCATTGAATTAAGCATTGGCAATGAAATTAGCATTGGCATTGATTTTAGCATTGGCATTGAATTTAGCATTGGCATTGATATTAGCATTGGCATTGATATTAGCATTGGCATTGAATTTGGCATTGGCATTGATCTTAGCATTGGCATTGAATTTAGCATTGGCATTGAATTAAGCATTGGCATTGATCTTAGCATTGGCATTGAATTTAGCATTAGCATTGAATTTAGCATTGGCATTGAATTAAGAATTGGCATTGAATTTAGCATTGGCATTGAATTTAGCATTGTCATTGAATTAAGCATTGGCATTGAATTAAGCATTGGCATTGAATTTAGCATTGGCATTGATTTTAGCATTGGCATTGAATTTAGCATTGGCATTGAATTTAGCATTGGCATTGAATTTAGCATTAGCATTGAACTTAGCATTGGCATTGAATTAAGCATTGGCATTGAATTTAGCATTGGCATTGAATTTAGCATTGTCATTGAATTAAGCATTGGCATTGATTTTAGCATTGGCATTGGCATTAGCATTGGCATTGAATTTAGGATTGGCATTGAATTAAGCATTGGCATTGAAATAAGCATTAGCATTGAATCTAGAATTGGCATTGAATTTAGCATTGGCATTGAATTTAGCATTGTCATTGAATTAAGCATTGGCATTGAATCTAGAATTGGCATTGAATTTAGCATTGGCATTGAATTTAGCATTGTCATTGAATTAAGCATTGGCATTGATTTTAGCATTGGCATTGGCATTAGCATTGGCATTGAATTTAGGATTGGCATTGAATTTATTGGATTAAGCATTGGCATTGATTTTAGCATTGGCATTGAATTTAGCATTGTAATTGAATTTAGCATTGGCATTGATATTAGCATTGGCATTGATATTGGCATTGAATTAAGCATTGGCATTGAATTTGGCATTGGCATTGATCATAGCATTGGCATTGAACTTAGCACTGGCATTGAATTAAGCATTAGCATTGAATTTACCATTGGCATTAAACTAAGCATTGGCATTGAATTAAGCATTGGCATTGATATTAGCATTGGCATTGAATTTAGCATTGGCATTGAATTTAGCATTGGCATTGATTTTAGCATTGGCATTGAATTTAGCATTGGCATTGAATTTAGCATTGGCATTGATTTTAGCATTGGCATAGAATTTAGCATTGTCATTGAATTAAGCATTGGCATTGAATTTAGCATTGTCATTGAATCAAGCATTGGCATTGAATTTAGCATTGGCATTGAATTTAGCATTGGCATTGATTTTAGCATTGGCATTGAATCTAGCATTGGCATTGATTTTAGCATTGGCATTGAATTTAGCATGGGCATTGAACTTAGCATTGGCATTGAATTTTGCATTGAATTAAGCATTGGCATTGAATTAAGCATTGGCAATGAAATTAGCATTGGCATTGATTTTAGCATTGGCATTGAATTTAGCATTGGCATTGATATTAGCATTGGCATTGATATTAGCATTGGCATTGAATTTGGCATTGGCATTGATTTTAGCATTGGCATTGAATCTAGCATTGGCATTGAATTTAGCATTGGCATTGATATTAGCATTGGCATTGAATTAAGCATTGGCATTGAATTCGGCATTGGCATTGATCATAGCACTGGCATTGAATTTAGCATTGGCATTGAATTAAGCATTAGCATTGAATTTAGCATTGGCATTGAACTAAGCATTGGCATTGAATTAAGCATTGGCATTGATTTTAGCATTGGCATTGAATTTAGCATTGTCATTGAATTAAGCATTGGCATTGATTTTAGCATTGGCATTAGCATTGCCATTGAATTTAGCATTGGCATTAAATTTAGCATTGGCATTGAATTTAGCATTGGCATTGATATTAGCATTGGCATTGAATTAAGCATTAGCATTGAATTTAGCATTGAATTAAGCATTGCAATTGAATTAAGCATAAGCAGTGAATCTAGCATTGGCATTGAATTTAGCATTGGCATTAAGTTTAGCATTGTCATTGAATTAAGCATTGGCATTGATTTTAGCATTGGCATTGAATTTAGCATTGGCATTGAATTTAGCATTGGCATTGAATTTAGCATTGGCATTGAATTTAGAATTGGCATTGATTTAAGCATTAGCACTGAATTTAGCATTGGCATTAGCATTGGCATTGAACTAATCATTGGCATGGAATTAAACATTGGCATTGATTTTAGCATTGGCATTGAATTTAGCATTGGCATTGAACTTAGCATTGGCATTGAATTTAGCATTGGCATTGAATTAAGCATTGGCATTGAATTAAGCATTGTCATTGAATTAAGCATTGGCATTGATTTTAGCATTGGCATTGAATTTAGCATGGGCATTGAACTTAGCATTGGCATTGAATTTAGCATTTGCATTGAATTAAGCATTGGCATTGAATTAAGCATTGGCAATGAAATTAGCATTGGCATTGATTTTAGCATTGGCATTGAATTTAGCATTGGCATTGATATTAGCATTGGCATTGATATTAGCATTGGCATTGAATTTGGCATTGGCATTGATCTTAGCATTGGCATTGAATTTAGCATTGGCATTGAATTAAGCATTGGCATTGATCTTAGCATTGGCATTGAATTTAGCATTATCATTGAATTTAGCATTGGCATTGAATTAAGAATTGGCATTGAATTTAGCATTGGCATTGAATTTAGCATTGTCATTGAATTAAGCATTGGCATTGAATTAAGCATTGGCATTGAATTTAGCATTGGCATTGATTTTAGCATTGGCATTGAATTTAGCATTGGCATTGAATTTAGCATTGGCATTGAATTTAGCATTAGCATTGAACTTAGCATTGGCATTGAATTAAGCATTGGCATTGAATTTAGCATTGGCATTGAATTTAGCATTGTCATTGAATTAAGCATTGGCATTGATTTTAGCATTGGCATTGGCATTAGCATTGGCATTGAATTTAGGATTGGCATTGAATTAAGCATTGGCATTGAAATAAGCATTAGCATTGAATCTAGAATTGGCATTGAATTTAGCATTGGCATTGAATTTAGCATTGTCATTGAATTAAGCATTGGCATTGAATCTAGAATTGGCATTGAATTTAGCATTGGCATTGAATTTAGCATTGTCATTGAATTAAGCATTGGCATTGATTTTAGCATTGGCATTGGCATTAGCATTGGCATTGAATTTAGGATTGGCATTGAATTTATTGGATTAAGCATTGGCATTGATTTTAGCATTGGCATTGAATTTAGCATTGTAATTGAATTTAGCATTGGCATTGATATTAGCATTGGCATTGATATTGGCATTGAATTAAGCATTGGCATTGAATTTGGCATTGGCATTGATCATAGCATTGGCATTGAACTTAGCACTGGCATTGAATTAAGCATTAGCATTGAATTTACCATTGGCATTAAACTAAGCATTGGCATTGAATTAAGCATTGGCATTGATATTAGCATTGGCATTGAATTTAGCATTGGCATTGAATTTAGCATTGGCATTGATTTTAGCATTGGCATTGAATTTAGCATTGGCATTGAATTTAGCATTGGCATTGATTTTAGCATTGGCATAGAATTTAGCATTGTCATTGAATTAAGCATTGGCATTGAATTTAGCATTGTCATTGAATCAAGCATTGGCATTGAATTTAGCATTGGCATTGAATTTAGCATTGGCATTGATTTTAGCATTGGCATTGAATCTAGCATTGGCATTGATTTTAGCATTGGCATTGAATTTAGCATGGGCATTGAACTTAGCATTGGCATTGAATTTAGCATTTGCATTGAATTAAGCATTGGCATTGAATTAAGCATTGGCAATGAAATTAGCATTGGCATTGATTTTAGCATTGGCATTGAATTTAGCATTGGCATTGATATTAGCATTGGCATTGATATTAGCATTGGCATTGAATTTGGCATTGGCATTGATCTTAGCATTGGCATTGAATTTAGCATTGGCATTGAATTAAGCATTGGCATTGATCTTAGCATTGGCATTGAATTTAGCATTAGCATTGAATTTAGCATTGGAATTGAATTAAGAATTGGCATTGAATTTAGCATTGGCATTGAATTTAGCATTGTCATTGAATTAAGCATTGGCATTGAATTAAGCATTGGCATTGAATTTAGCATTGGCATTGATTTTAGCATTGGCATTGAATTTAGCATTGTCATTGAATTAAGCATTGGCATTGATTTTAGCATTGGCATTGGCATTAGCATTGGCATTGAATTTAGGATTGGCATTGAATTAAGCATTGGCATTGAAATAAGCATTAGCATTGAATCTAGAATTGGCATTGAATTTAGCATTGGCATTGAATTTAGCATTGTCATTGAATTAAGCATTGGCATTGAATCTAGAATTGGCATTGAATTTAGCATTGGCATTGAATTTAGCATTGTCATTGAATTAAGCATTGGCATTGATTTTAGCATTGGCATTGGCATTAGCATTGGCATTGAATTTAGGATTGGCATTGAATTTATTGGATTAAGCATTGGCATTGATTTTAGCATTGGCATTGAATTTAGCATTGTAATTGAATTTAGCATTGGCATTGATATTAGCATTGGCATTGATATTGGCATTGAATTAAGCATTGGCATTGAATTTGGCATTGGCATTGATCATAGCATTGGCATTGAACTTAGCACTGGCATTGAATTAAGCATTAGCATTGAATTTACCATTGGCATTAAACTAAGCATTGGCATTGAATTAAGCATTGGCATTGATATAAGCATTGGCATTGAATTTAGCATTGGCATTGAATTTAGCATTGGCATTGATTTTAGCATTGGCATTGAATTTAGCATTGGCATTGAATTTAGCATTGGCATTGATTTTAGCATTGGCATAGAATTTAGCATTGTCATTGAATTAAGCATTGGCATTGAATTTAGCATTGTCATTGAATCAAGCATTGGCATTGAATTTAGCATTGGCATTGAATTTAGCATTGGCATTGATTTTAGCATTGGCATTGAATCTAGCATTGGCATTGATATTAGCATTGGCATTGAATTTGGCATTGATCTTAGCATTGGCATTGAATTAAGCATTGGCATTGAATTAAGCATTAGCATTGAATTTAGCATTGGCATTGAATTAAGCATTAGCATTGAATTTAGCATTGGCATTGAACCAAGAATTGGCATTGAATTAAGCATTGGCATTGATTTTAGCATTGGCATTGAATTTAGCATTGGCATTGAACTAAGCATTGGCATTGAATTAAGCATTGGCATTGAATTAAGCATTGTCATTGAATTAAGCATTGGCATTGAATTAAGCATTGGCATTGAATTTAGCATTGGCATTGATTTTAGCATTGGCATTGAATTTAGCATTGGCATTGATATTAGCATTGGCATTGATATTAGCATTGGCATTGAATTTGGCATTGGCATTGATCTTAGCATTGGCATTGAATTAAGCATTGGCATTGAATTTAGCATTGGCATTGAATTAAGCATTAGCATTGAATTTAGCATTGGCATTGAATTAAGCATTGGCATTGAATTTAGCATTGGCATTGAATTAAGCATTGGCATTGATTTTAGCATTGGGATTGATTTTAGCATTGGCATTGAACTTAGCATTGGCATTGAATTTAGCATTGGCATTGAATTAAGCATTGGCATTGAAATAAACATTGGCATTGAATTTAGCATTGGCATTGATTTTAGCATTGGCATTGAATTTAGCATTGGCATTGAATTTAGCATTGGCATTGAACTTAGCATTGGCATTGAATTAAGCATTGGCATTGAATTTAGCATTGGCATTGAATTAAGCATTGGCATTGATTTTAGCATTGTCATTGAATTTAGCATTGGCATTGAATTTAGCATTGGCATTGATATAAGCATTGGCATTGAATTAAGCATTGGCATTGAGTTTGGCATAGGCATTGATCATAGCACTGGCATTGAATTTAGCATTGGCATTGAATTAAGCATTGGCATTGAATTTAGCATTGGCATTGAACTAAGCATTGGCATTGAATTAAGCATTGGCATTGATTTTAGCATTGGCATTGAATTTAGCATTGGCATTGAACTTAGCATTGGCATTGAATTTAGCTCTGGCATTGAATTAAGCATTGGCATTGAATTAAGCATTGGCATTGAATTTAGCATTGGCATTGATTTTAGCATTGGCATTGATTTTAGCATTGGCATTGAATTTAGCATTGGCATTGAACTTAGCATTGGCATTGAATTTAGCATTGGCATTGAATTAAGCATTGGCATTGAATTAAGCATTGGCATTGAATTTAGCATTGGCATTGATTTTAGCATTGGCATTGAATTTAGCATTGGCATTGATATTAGCATTGGCATTGATATTAGCATTGGCATTGAATTTGGCATTGAATTTAGCATTGACATTGAATTAAGCATTAGCATTGAATTAAGCATTGAATTTAGCATTAGCATTGAATTTAGCATTGGCGTTGAATTAAGCATTGGCATTGAATTAAGCATTGGCATTGATTTTAGCATTGGCATTGAATTTAGCATTGGCATTGAATTAAGCATTGGCATTGAATTAAGCATTGGCATTGAATTTAGCATTGGCATTGATTTTAGCATTGGCATTGAATTTAGCATTGTCATTGAATTAAGCATTGGCATTGAATTTAGCATTGGCATTGAATTTAGCATTGGCATTGATTTTAGCATTGGCATTGAATTTAGCATTGGCATTGATATTAGCATTGGCATTGAAATTAGCATTGGCATCGAATTTAGCATTGGCATTGATCTTAGCATTGGCATTGAATTTAGCATTAGCATTGAATTTAGCATTGGTATTGAATTAAGAATTGGCATTGAATTTAGCATTGGCATTGAATTTAGCATTGTCATTGAATTAAGCATTGGCATTGAATTAAGCATTGGCATTGAATTAAGCATTGGCATTGAGTTTAGCATTGGCATTGATTTTAGCATTGGCACTGAATTAAGCATTGGCATTGAATTTAGCATTGGCATTGAATTTAGCATTGGCATTGAATTTCGCATTGGCATTGATATTAGCATTGGCATTGATATTGGCATTAAATTAAGCATTGGCATTGAATTTGGCATTGGGATTGATCATAGCATTGGCATTGAACTAAGGATTGGCATTGAATTAAGCATTAGCATTGAATTTAGCATTGGCATTGAACTAAGCATTGGCATTGAATTAAGCATTGGCATTGATTTTAGCATTGGCATTGAATTAAGCATTGGCATTGAATCTAGAATTGGCATTGAATTTAGCATTGGCATTGAATTTAGCATTGTCATTGAATTAAGCATTGGCATTGATTTTAGCATTGGCATTGGCATTAGCATTGGCATTGAATTTAGGATTGGCATTGAATTTATTGGATTAAGCATTGGCATTGATTTTAGCATTGGCATTGAATTTAGCATTGTAATTGAATTTAGCATTGGCATTGATATTAGCATTGGCATTGATATTGGCATTGAATTAAGCATTGGCATTGAATTTGGCATTGGCATTGATCATAGCATTGGCATTGAACTTAGCACTGGCATTGAATTAAGCATTAGCATTGAATTTAGCATTGGCATTAAACTAAGCATTGGCATTGAATTAAGCATTGGCATTGATATTAGCATTGGCATTGAATTTAGCATTGGCATTGAATTTAGCATTGGCATTGATTTTAGCATTGGCATTGAATTTAGCATTGGCATTGAATTTAGCATTGGCATTGATTTTAGCATTGGCATTGAATTTAGCATTGTCATTGAAATAAGCATTAGCATTGAAATAAGCATTAGCATTGAATTTAGCATTGGCATTGAATTAAGCATTAGCATTGAATTTAGCATTGGCATTGAACTAAGAATTGGCATTGAATTAAGCATTGGCATTGATTTTAGCATTAGCATTGAATTTAGCATTGGCATTGAACTAAGAATTGGCATTGAATTAAGCATTGGCATTGATTTTAGCATTGGCATTGAATTTAGCATTGGCATTGAACTAAGCATTGGCATTGAATTAAGCATTGTCATTGAATTAAGCATTGGCATTGAATTTAGCATTGGCATTGAATTTAGCATTGGCATTGATTTTAGCATTGGCATTGAATTTAGCATTGGCATTGATATTAGCATTGGCATTGAATTTAGCATTGGCATTGAAATAAGCATTAGCATTGAATTTAGCATTGGCATTGAATTAAGCATTAGCATTGAATTTAGCATTGGCATTGAACTAAGAATTGGCATTGAATTAAGCATTGGCATTGATTTTAGCATTGGCATTGAATTTAGCATTGGCATTGAACTAAGCATTGGCATTGAATTAAGCATTGGCATTGAATTAAGCATTGTCATTGAATTAAGCATTGGCATTGAATTTAGCATTGGCATTGAATTTAGCATTGGCATTGATTTTAGCATTGGCATTGAATTTAGCATTGGCATTGATATTAGCATTGGCATTGATATTAGCATTGGCATTGAATTTGGCATTGGCATTGATCTTAGCATTGGGATTGAATTTAGCATTGGCATTGAATTTAGCATTGGCATTGAATTAAGCATTAGCATTGAATTTAGCATTGGCATTGAATTAAGCATTGGCATTGAATTTAGCATTGGCATTGAATTAAGCATTGGCATTGATTTTAGCATTGGGATTGATTTTAGCATTGGCATTGAATTTAGCATTGGCATTGAATTTAGCATTGGCATTGAATTAAGCATTGGCATTGAAATAAGCATTGGCATTGAATTTAGCATTGGCATTGATTTTAGCATTGGCATTGAATTTAGCATTGGCATTGAATTTAGCATTGGCATTGAACTTAGCATTGGCATTGAATTAAGCATTGGCATTGAATTTAGCATTGGCATTGAATTAAGCATTGGCATTGATTTTAGCATTGTCATTGAATTTAGCATTGGCATTGAATTTAGCATTGGCATTGATATTAGCATTGGCATTGAATTAAGCATTGGCATTGAATTTGGCATAGGCATTGATCATAGCACTGGCATTGAATTTAGCATTGGCATTGAATTAAGCATTGGCATTGAATTTACCATTGGCATTGAACTAAGCATTGGCATTGAATTAAGCATTGGCATTGATTTTAGCATTGGCATTGAATTTAGCATTGGCATTGAACTTAGCATTGGCATTGAATTTAGCATTGGCATTGAATTAAGCATTGGCATTGAATTAAGCATTGGCATTGAATTTAGCATTGGCATTGATTTTAGCATTGGCATTGATTTTAGCATTGGCATTGAATTTAGCATTGGCATTGAATTTAGCATTGGCATTGATTTTAGCATTGGCATTGAATTTAGCATTGACATTGAATTAAGCATTAGCATTGAATTTAGCATTGGCATTGAATTAAGCATTGGCATTGAATTAAGCATTGGCATTGAATTTAGCATTGGCATTGATTTTAGCATTGGCATTGAATTTAGCATTGTCATTGAATTAAGCATTGGCATTGAATTTAGCATTGGCATTGAATTTAGCATTGGCATTGATTTTAGCATTGGCATTGATATTAGCATTGGCATTGATATTAGCATTGGCATTGAATTTGGCATTGGCATTGATCTTAGCATTGGCATTGAAATTAGCATTGGCATTGAATTAAGCATTAGCATTGAATTTAGCATTGGCATTGAATTAAGCATTGGCATTGAATTTAGCATTGGCATTGAATTAAGCATTGGCATTGATTTTAGCATTGGCATTGAATTTAGCATTGGCATTGAACTAAGCATTGGCATTGAGTTAAGCATTGGCATTGAATTAAGCATTGTCATTGAATTAAGCATTGGCATTGAATTTAGCATTGGCATTGAATTTAGCATTGGCATTGATTTTAGCATTGGCATTGAATTTAGCATTGGCATTGATATTAGCATTGGCATTGATATTAGCATTGGCATTGAATTTGGCATTGGCATTGATATTAGCATTGGCATTGAATTAAGCATTGGCATTGAATTTGGCATTGGGATTGATCATTGTCATTGAACTAAGGATTGGCATTGAATTAAGCATTAGCATTGAATTTAGCATTGGCATTGAACTAAGCATTGGCATTGAACTTAGCATTGGCATTGAATTAAGCATTGGCATTGAATTAAGCATTGTCATTGAATCAAGCATTGGCATTGAATTTAGCATTGGCATTGATTTTAGCATTGGCATTGAATTTAGCATTGTCATTGAATTAAGCATTGGCATTGAATTTAGCATTGTCATTGAATCAAGTATTGGCATTGAATTTAGCATTGGCATTGAATTTAGCATTGGCATTGATTTTAGCATTGGCATTGAATCTACCATTGGCATTGATATTAGCATTGGCATTGAATTTGGCATTGATCTTAGCATTGGCATTGAATTTAGCATTGGCATTGAAATAAGCATTAGCATTGAATTTAGCATTGGCATTGAATTAAGCATTAGCATTGAATTTAGCATTGGCATTGAACTAAGAATTGGCATTGAATTAAGCATTGGCATTGATTTTAGCATTGGCATTGAATTTAGCATTGGCATTGAACTAAGCATTGGCATTGAATTAAGCATTGGCATTGAATTAAGCATTGTCATTGAATTAAGCATTGGCATTGAATTTAGCATTGGCATTGAATTTAGCATTGGCATTGATTTTAGCATTGGCATTGAATTTAGCATTGGCATTGATATTAGCATTGGCATTGATATTAGCATTGGCATTGAATTTGGCATTGGCATTGATCTTAGCATTGGCATTGAATTTAGCATTGGCATTGAATTAAGCATTAGCATTGAATTTAGCATTGGCATTGAATTAAGCACTGGCATTGAATTTAGCATTGGCATTGAATTAAGCATTGGCATTGATTTTAGCATTGGGATTGATTTTAGCATTGGCATTGAACTTAGCATTGGCATTGAATTTAGCATTGGCATTGATATTAGCATTGGCATTGAATTAAGCATTGGCATTGAATTTGGCATAGGCATTGATCATAGCACTGGCATTGAATTTAGCATTGGCATTGAATTAAGCATTGGCATTGAATTTAGCATTGACATTGAACTAAGCATTGGCATTGAATTAAGCATTGGCATTGATTTTAGCATTGGCATTGAATTTAGCATTGGCATTGAACTTAGCATTGGCATTGAATTTAGCATTGGCATTGAATTAAGCATTGGCATTGAATTAAGCATTGGCATTGAATTTAGCATTGGCATTGATTTTAGCATTGGCATTGATTTTAGCATTGGCATTGAATTTAGCATTGGCATTGAACTTAGCATTGGCATTGAATTTAGCATTGGCATCGAATTTAGCATTGGCATTGATCTTAGCATTGGCATTGAATTTAGCATTAGCATTGAATTTAGCATTGGTATTGAATTAAGAATTGGCATTGAATTTAGCATTGGCATTGAATTTAGCATTGTCATTGAATTAAGCATTGGCATTGAATTAAGCATTGGCATTGAATTAAGCATTGGCATTGAGTTTAGCATTGGCATTGATTTTAGCATTGGCACTGAATTAAGCATTGGCATTGAATTTAGCATTGGCATTGAACTTAGCATTGGCATTGAATTTAGCATTGGCATTGATATTAGCATTGGCATTGATATTGGCATTGAATTAAGCATTGGCATTGAATTTGGCATTGGGATTGATCATAGCATTGGCATTGAACTAAGGATTGGCATTGAATTAAGCATTAGCATTGAATTTAGCATTGGCATTGAACTAAGCATTGGCATTGAATTAAGCATTGGCATTGATTTTAGCATTGGCATTGAATTAAGCATTGGCATTGAATTTAGCATTGGCATTGAATTTAGCATTGGCATTGAATTAAGCATTGGCATTGAACTAAGCATTGGCATTGAATTAAGCATTGGCATTGATTTTAGCATTAGCATTGAATTTAGCATTGGCATTGAACTAAGCATTGACATTGAATTAAGCATTAGCATTGAATTTAGCATTGGCATTGAATTAAGCATTGGCATTGAATTTAGCATAGGCATTGAACTAAGCATTGGCATTGAATTTAGCATTGGCATTGAACTTAGCATTGGCATTGAATTAAGCATTGGCATTGAACTTAGCATTGGCATTGAATTAAGCATTGGCATTGAATTTAGCATTGGCATTGAATTTAGCATTGGCATTGATTTTAGCATTGGCATTGATATTAGCATTGGCATTGAATTAAGCATTAGCATTGAATTTAGCATTGGCATTGAATTAAGCATTGGCATTGAATTTAGCATTGGCATTGAATTAAGCATTGGCATTGATTTTAGCATTGGCATTGAATTTAGCATTGGCATTGAACTTAGCATTGGCATTGAATTAAGCATTGGCATTGAATTTTGCATTGGCATTGATTTTAGCATTGGCATTGAATTTAGCATTGTCATTGAATTAAGCATTGGCATTGAATTTAGCATTGTCATTGAATCAAGCATTGGCATTGAATTTAGCATTGGCATTGAATTTAGCATTGGCATTGATTTTAGCATTGGCATTGAATCTAGCATTGTCATTGATATTAGCATTGGCATTGAATTTGGCATTGATCTTAGCATTGGCATTGAATTTAGCATTGGCATTGAAATAAGCATTAGCATTGAATTTAGCATTGGCATTGAATTAAGCATTAGCATTGAATTTAGCATTGGCATTGAACTAAGAATTGGCATTGAATTAAGCATTGGCATTGATTTTAGCATTGGCATTGAATTTAGCATTGGCATTGAACTAAGCATTGGCATTGAATTAAGCATTGGCATTGAATTAAGCATTGTCATTGAATTAAGCATTGGCATTGAATTTAGCATTGGCATTGAATTTAGCATTGGCATTGATTTTAGCATTGGCATTGAATTTAGCATTGGCATTGATATTAGCATTGGCATTGATATTAGCATTGGCATTGAATTTGGCATTGGCATTGATCTTAGCATTGGCATTGAATTTAGCATTGGCATTGAATTTAGCATTGGCATTGAATTAAGCATTAGCATTGAATTTAGCATTGGCATTGAATTAAGCATTGGCATTGAATTTAGCATTGGCATTGAATTAAGCATTGGCATTGATTTTAGCATTGGGATTGATTTTAGCATTGGCATTGAACTTAGCATTGGCATTGAATTAAGCATTGGCATTGAATTAAGCATTGGCATTGAAATAAGCGTTGGCATTGAATTTAGCATTGGCATTGATTTTAGCATTGGCATTGAATTTAGCATTGGCATTGAATTTAGCATTGGCATTGAACTTAGCATTGGCATTGAATTAAGCATTGGCATTGAATTTAGCATTGGCATTGAATTAAGCATTGGCATTGATTTTAGCATTGTCATTGAATTTAGCATTGGCATTGAATTTAGCATTGGCATTGATATTAGCATTGGCATTGAATTAAGCATTGGCATTGAATTTGGCATAGGCATTGATCATAGCACTGGCATTGAATTTAGCATTGGCATTGAATTAAGCATTGGCATTGAATTTAGCATTGGCATTGAACTAAGCATTGGCATTGAATTAAGCATTGGCATTGATTTTAGCATTGGCATTGAATTTAGCATTGGCATTGAACTTAGCATTGGCATTGAATTTAGCATTGGCATTGAATTAAGCATTGGCATTGAATTAAGCATTGGCATTGAATTTAGCATTGGCATTGATTTTAGCATTGGCATTGATTTTAGCATTGGCATTGAATTTAGCATTGGCATTGAACTTAGCATTGGCATTGAATTTAGCATTGGCATTGAATTAAGCATTGGCATTGAATTAAGCATTGGCATTGAATTTAGCATTGGCATTGATTTTAGCATTGGCATTGAATTAAGCATTGGCATTGAATTAAGCATTGGCATTGATTTTAGCATTGGCATTGAATTTAGCATTGGCATTGAACTTAGCATTGGCATTGAATTTAGCATTGGCATTGAATTAAGCATTGGCATTGAATTAAGCATTGGCATTGAATTTAGCATTGGCATTGATTTTAGCATTGGCATTGATTTTAGCATTGGCATTGAATTTAGCATTGGCATTGATATTAGCATTGGCATTGAATTTGGCATTGGCATTGATCTTAGCATTGGCATTGAATTTAGCATTGACATTGAATTAAGCATTAGCATTGAATTAAGCATTGAATTTAGCATTGGCGTTGAATTAAGCATTGGCATTGAATTAAGCATTGGCATTGATTTTAGCATTGGCATTGAATTTAGCATTGGCATTGAATTAAGCATTGGCATTGAATTAAGCATTGGCATTGAATTTAGCATTGGCATTGATTTTAGCATTGGCATTGAATTTAGCATTGGCATTGATATTAGCATTGGCATTGATATTAGCATTGGCATCGAATTTAGCATTGGCATTGATCTTAGCATTGGCATTGAATTTAGCATTAGCATTGAATTTAGCATTGGAATTGAATTAAGAATTGGCATTGAGTTTTGCATTGGCATTGAATTTAGCATTGTCATTGAATTAAGCATTGGCATTGAATTAAGCATTGGCATTGAATTAAGCATTGGCATTGAGTTTAGCATTGGCATTGATTTTAGCATTGGCACTGAATTAAGCATTGGCATTGAATTTAGCATTGGCATTGAATTTAGCATTGGCATTGAATTTAGCATTGGCATTGATATTAGCATTGGCATTGATATTGGCATTGAATTAAGCATTGGCATTGAATTTGGCATTGGGATTGATCATAACATTGGCATTGAACTAAGGATTGGCATTGAATTAAGCATTAGCATTGAATTTAGCATTGGCATTGAACTAAGCATTGGCATTGAATTAAGCATTGGCATTGATTTTAGCATTGGCATTGAATTAAGCATTGGCATTGAATTTAGCATTGGCATTGAATTTAGCATTGGCATTGAATTAAGCATTGGCATTGAACTAAGCATTGGCATTGAATTAAGCATTGGCATTGATTTTAGCATTAGCATTGAATTTAGCATTGGCATTGAACTAAGCATTGACATTGAATTAAGCATTAGCATTGAATTTAGCATTGGCATTGAATTAAGCATTGGCATTGAATTTAGCATTGGCATTGAATTAAGCATTGGCATTGATTTTAGCATTGGCATTGAATTTAGCATTGGCATTGAACTTAGCATTGGCATTGAATTAAGCATTGGCATTGAATTTAGCATTGGCATTGATTTTAGCATTGGCATTGAATTTAGCATTGTCATTGAATTAAGCATTGGCATTGAATTTAGCATTGGCATTGAATTTAGCATTGGCATTGATTTTAGCATTGGCATTGATATTAGCATTGGCATTGATATTAGCATTGGCATTGAATTTGGCATTGGCATTGATCTTAGCATTGGCATTGAAATTAGCATTGGCATTGAATTAAGCATTAGCATTGAATTTAGCATTGGCATTGAATTAAGCATTGGCATTGAATTTAGCATTGGCATTGATTTTAGCATTGGCATTGAATTTAGCATTGTCATTGAATTAAGCATTGGCATTGAATTTAGCATTGGCATTGAATTTAGCATTGGCATTGATTTTAGCATTGGCATTGAATTTAGCATTGGCATTGATATTAGCATTGGCATTGATATTAGCATTGGCATTGAATTTGGCATTGGCATTGATCTTAGCATTGGTATTGAATTTAGCATTGGCATTGAATTAAGCATTGGCATTGAATTAAGCATTGGCATTGAATTTAGCATTGGCATTGATTTTAGCATTAGCATTGATTTTAGCATTGGCATTGAATTTAGCATTGGCATTGAACTTAGCATTGGCATTGAATTTAGCATTGGCATTGATTTTGAATTTAGCATTGGCATTGATATTAGCATTGGCATTGAATTAAGCATTGGCATTGAATTTAGCATTGGCATTGAACTTAGCATTGGCATTGAATTTAGCATTGGCATTGAATTAAGCATTGGCATTGAATTAAGCATTGGCATTGAATTAAGCATTGGCATTGAATTAAGCATTGAATTTAGCATTAGCATTGAATTTAGCATTGGCGTTTAATTCAGCATTGGCATTGAATTAAGCATTGGCATTGATTTTAGCATTGGCATTGAATTTAGCATTGGCATTGAACTTAGCATTGGCATTGAATTAAGCATTGGCATTGAATTAAGCATTGGCATTGAATTAAGCATTGGCATTGAATTTAGCATTGGCATTGATTTTAGCATTGGCATTGAATTTAGCATTGTCATTGAATTAAGCATTGGCATTGAATTTAGCATTGGCATTGAATTTAGCATTGGCATTGATTTTAGCATTGGCATTGAATTTAGCATTGGCATTGATATTAGCATTGGCATTGATATTAGCATTGGCATCGAATTGGCATTTAGCATTGGCATTGAATTAAGCATTGGCATTGAATTTAGCATTGGCATTGATTTTAGCATTGGCACTGAATTAAGCATTGGCATTGAATTTAGCATTGGCATTGATCTAAGCAATGGCATTAAATTTTAAGCATTGGCATTGAATTAAGAATTAGCATTGAATCTAGCATTGGCATTGAATCTAGCATTGGCATTGAATTAAGCATTGTCATTGAATTAAGCATTGGCATTGATCTTAGCATTGGCATTGGCATTAGCATTGGCATTGAATTTAGCATTGAATTAAGCATTGGCATTGATCTTAGCACTGGCATTGAATTTAGCATTGGCATTGAATTCAGCATTGGCATTGATATTGGCATTGAATTAAGCATTGGCATTGAATTTGGCATTGGCATTGATCATAGCATTGGCATTGAACTTAGCATTGGCATTGAATTAAGCATAAGCATTGAATTTAGCATTGGCATTGAACTAAGCATTGGCATTGATTTTATCATTGGCATTGAATTTAGCAGTGGCATTGAACTTAGCATTTACATTGAATTAAGCATTGGCATTGAATTAAGCATTGGCATTGAATTTAGCATTGGCATTGATTTTAGCATTGGCATTGGGTTAAGCATTGTCATTGAATTAGGCATTGGCATTGAATTTAGCATTGGCATTGAATTTAGCATTGGCATTGATTTTAGCATTGGCATTGAATTTAGCATTGGCATTGATATTAGCATTGGCATTGATATGAGCATTGGCATTGAATTTGGCATTGGCATTGATCTCAGCATTGGCATTGAATTTAGCATTGGCATTGAATTAAGCATTAGCATTGAATTTAGCATTGGCATTGAATTAAGCATTGGCATTGAATTTAGCATTGGCATTGAATTTAGCATTGGCATTGAATTAAGCATTGGCATTGAATTTAGCATTGGCATTGATTTTAGCATTGGCATTGAATTTAGCATTGGCATTGAATTAAGCATTGGCATTGAATTAAGCATTGGCATTGTATTTAGCATTGGCATTGAACTTAGCATTGGCATTGAATTTAGCATTGGCATTGAATTAAGCATTGGCATTGAATTTAGCATTGGCATTGATTTTAGCATTGGCATTGAATCTAGCATTGGCATTGATATTAGCATTGGCATTGATATTAGCATTGGCATTGAATTTGGCATTGGCATTGATCTTAGCATTGGCATTGAATTCAGCATTGGCATTGAATTAAGCATTAGCATTGAATTAAGCATTGAATTTAGCATTAGCATTGAATTTAGCATTGGCATTGAATTAAGCATTGGCATTGAATTAAGCATTGGCATTGATTTTAGCATTGGCATTGAATTTAGCATTGGCATTGAACTTAGCATTGGCATTGAATATAGCATTGGCATTGAATTAAGCATTGGCATTGAATTAAGCATTGGCATTGAATTTAGCATTGGCATTGATTTTAGCATTGGCATTGAATTTAGCATTGTCATTGAATTAAGCATTGGCATTGAATTTAGCATTGGCATTGAATTTAGCATTGGCATTGATTTTAGCATTGGCATTGAATTTAGCATTGGCATTGATATTAGCATTGGCATTGATATTAGCATTGGCATCGAATTTAGCATTGTCTTGAATTAAGCATTGGCATTGAATTAAGCATTGGCATTGAATTTAGCATTGGCATTGATTTTAGCATTGGCACTGAATTAAGCATTGGCATTGAATTTAGCATTGGCATTGAATTTGGCATTGGCATTGATCTAAGCATTGGCATTGAATTTAGCATTGGCATTGAATTAAGCATTAGCATTGAATCTAGCATTGGCATTGAATTTAGCATTGGCATTGAATTTAGCATTGGCATTGAATTTAGCATTGGCATTGAACTTAGCATTGGCATTGAATTTAGCGTTGGCATTGAATTAAGCATTGGCATTGAATTAAGCATTGGCATTGAATTTAGCATTGGCATTGAATTTAGCATTGTCATTGAATTAAGCATTGGCATTGATTTAAGCATTGGCATTGAATTTAGCATTGGCATTGATATTAGCATTGGCATTGAATTTAGCATTGGTATTGATTTTAGCATTGGCACTGAATTAAGCATTGGCATTGAATTTAGCATTGGCATTGAATTTGGCATTGGCATTGATCTAAGCATTGGCATTGAATTTAGCATTGGCATTGAATTAAGCATTAGCATTGAATCTAGCATTGGCATTGAATTTAGCATTGGCATTGAATTAAGCATTGGCATTGAATTTAGCATTGGCATTGAACTTAGCATTGGCATTGAATTTAGCGTTGGCATTGAATTAAGCATTGGCATTGAATTAAGCATTGGCATTGAATTTAGCATTGGCATTGAATTTAGCATTGTCATTGAATTAAGCATTGGCATTGATTTAAGCATTGGCATTGAATTTAGCATTGGCATTGATATTAGCATTGGCATTGAATTTAGCATTGGCAATGAATTTGGCATTGGCATTGGTCTTAGTATTGGCATTGAATTTAGCATTGGCACTGATATTAGCATTGGCATTGAATTTGGCATTGGCATTGAATTAAGCATTAGCATTGAATTTAGCATTAGCATTGAATTTAGCATTGGCATTGAATTAAGCATTAGCATTGAATTTAGCATTGGCATTGAATTAAGCATTGGCATTGAATTTAGCATTGGCATTGAATTTAGCATTGGCGTTGAATTAAGCGTTGGCATTGAATTACGCATTGGCATTGATTTTAGCATTGGCATTGAATTTAGCATTGGCATTGAACTTAGCATTGGCATTGAATTAAGCATTGGAATTGAATTAAGCATTGGCATTGAATTTAGCATTGGCATTGATTTTAGCATTGGCATTGAATTTAGCATTGTCATTGAATTTAGCATTGGCATTGAATTTAGCATTGGCATTGAATTTAGCATTGGCATTGATTTTAGCATTGGCATTGAATTTAGCATTGGCATTGATATTAGCATTGGCATTGATATTAGCATTTGCATTGAATTTAGCATTGGCATTGAATTTAGCATTGGCATTGAATGTAGCATTGGCATTGAATTTGGCATTGGCATTGATCTTAGCATTGGCATTGAATTTAGCATTGGTATTGAATTAAGCATTAGCATTGAATTAAGCATTGGCATTGAATTAAGCATTGGCATTGATTTTAGCATTGGCATTGAACTTAGCATTGGCATTGAACTTAGCATTGGCATTGAATTTAGCATTGGCATTGAATTAAGTATTGGCATTGAATTAAGCATTGGCATTGAATTTAGAATTATCATTGATTTTAGCATTGGCATTGAATTAAGCATTGGCATTGAATTTAGCATTGGCATTGAATTAAGCATTGGCATTGATTTTAGCATTGGCATTGATTTTAGCATTGGCATTGAATTTAGCATTGGTATTGATTTTAGCATTGATTTTAGCATTGGCATTGATTTTACCATTGCCATTGAAAATAGCATTGGCTTTGAATTTAGCATTGGCATTGAATTTAGCATTGGCATTGATATAAGCATTGGCATTGAATTTGGCATTGGCATTAAATTAAGCATTGGCATTGAATTCAGCATTGGCATTGAATTTAGCATAGGCATTGATTTTAGCATTGGCATTGAATTAAGCATTGGCATTGAATTTAGCATTGGCATTAAACTTAGCATTGGCATTGAATTAAGCATTGTCATTGATATTAGCATAGGCATTGAATTAAGCATTGTCATTGCATTAAGCATTGGCAATAAATCTAGCATTGGCATTGAATTTAGCATTGGCATTGAATTTAGCATTGGCATTGATATTAGCATTGGCATTGAATTTAGCATTGTCATTGAATTTATAAAAATTAATAAATAGAGTGGCGCAACAGCTCGAGGTGAACCAGGGCCAACTTCTCAACAATGTATGCTGGTTTGTAAATTTCTTTACATACAAGGGGACCTACAATTTTTTGCCAAATCCGAACGGCACTTTGAGAAGTTTTTCAAGACAAATGATACTCTCGGAAGGCTGGTCAGACCCTCGCGGAGGTGGGGACCGTGAAAAAAACAAGTCTTTTTTTTCAGGTGACGATGGCAGGATTCGAACCCAGGCCTCCGGCGTAGTAAGCACACACACTAACCACTACGCCACGGCAGCCCACGTCATTGAATTTAGCATTGGCATTGAATTAAGCATTGGCATTGAATCTAGCATTGGCGTTGAATTTAGCATTGGCATTGATATAAGCATTGACATTGAATTTAGCATTGGCATTGAATTTGGCATTGGCGTTGATTTTAGCATTGGCATTGAATCTAGCATTGGCATTGAATTTAGCATAGGCATTGATTTTAGGATTGGCATTCATTAAGCATTGGCATTGAATTTAGCATTGGCACTGAATTAAGCATTGGCATTGAATTAAGCATTGGCATTGAATTTATCATTGGCATTGAATTAAGCATGGGCATTGAATCTAGCATTTGCATTGATTTTAGCATTGGCATTGAATTAAGCATTGACATTGAATTTAGCATTGGCATTGAATTTAGCATTGGCATTGAATTTAGCATCGGCATTGATATAAGCATTGGCATTGAATCTAGCATTGTCATTGAATTCAGCATTGGCATTGAATTAAGCATTGGCATTGAATTTAGCATGGTCATTGAATTAAGCATTGTCATTGATCTTAGCATTGGCATTGAATTTAGCATTGGCGTTGATTTTAGCATTGGCATTGAATTTAGCATTGGCATTGAATTTAGCATTGGCATTGAATTTAGCATTGGCATTGAAATAAGCATTGGCATTGAATTTAGCATTTGCATTAATTTTAGCATTGGCATTGAATTAAGCATTGGCATTGAATTTAGCATTGGCATTGAATTTAGCATTGGCATTGATATTAGCATTGGCATTGAATCTAGCATTGTCATTGAATTCAGCATTGGCATTGAATTAAGCATTGGCATTGAATTTAGCATGGTCATTGAATTAAGCATTGTCATTGAATTTAGCATTGGCATTGATTTTAGCATTGGCATTGAATTTAGCATTGGCATTAAACCTAGCATTGGCATTGAATTTAGCATTGGCATTGATTTTAGCATTGGAATTGAATTAAGCATTGGCATTGAATTAAGCATTGTCATTGAATTAAGCATTGGCATTGAATTTAGCATTGGCTTTGATTTTAGCATTGGCATTGAACTTAGCATTGACGTTGAATTTAGCATTGGCATTGAACTAAGCATTGGCATTGAATATAGCATTGGTATTGGTATAATTTAGCAATGGAAAAAGAAAAGCATCTGCATTGAGTTCAGCATTGGCATTGAGTTTTTCATTGAAGACTTGGTGCTCCCTTCAACGATTTCTGCAAAAGTTGCAGGGATGAGGAGGACGAAGAGACAATGGTTCACCTTCTGTGCGACTGTCCTGCCCTATCGGTATGAGAAAGATTTACATGATCTAGCGCGATTCGATTTAAAAAATGCGCCACATATCCCCCCCGGTCCCCAGGTTTTCCCTATATAACCGACCTGGTAAAAGCTTATACCGTTTAGGTTGCCGTTACCTCTCACACACCTGTTCACATTCCCTCTGGTACGGGTTCATACCGCTGCGGTTACCCCTACCTCTTTTATCACCCCTCTCCTCCAAGGTTAATTCAGGCTTGAGTCACCTGAAGTACGGGTTTATACCGAAGACGGTTATCCTACATCAGCTTCTTGCCAGAGTACTCCCCCCTGGAAGGGTTTACGCAGAATTCGGTTACCCCTGCACCTTCCCATCCTCAGGGATAATTCTTAGCAGAGAAGCAACTGGCATGGACTTATACCGAAATCGGTTGGCCATGCCGGGTTTTTCTCACATAGACACCATTCCTCACTGACCTGCAACCTCCCTGTGTTGGTTACCGCTATTATTACCCCCCCCCCCCCCCCCCTAAAAGCTATGTCGATGGAAAAGTAAAAAATAATATGAAAGTGCTGCCCTGATGGACGTCCGGCTAAATAAACAACTCACAAATACAGGGTGGCGAACCACCGACGCAAGGATCGACGATTAAGTTCGGTAAAAGCTTCCTGAAAATAAGTTTACATAAAGAAGTTTGCAAGCTTTCTAAAAATATTCGAGCGACCTCTGTGACTTCTTGACGCCTGACGATGATTTGAGTTGAATTTTTTCGGTACCGAGTTGGATGTCTGGTTTCACAATGACTTTTTAAGACACAGATTCTCTGTCTTACTTTTCTATCTGAAATGTGGCCCAACGTTCTCGCCTTATGTGGCCTTTTTTCGTGTAAGGATACTTTCGTTTTGCCTGACACGAAAAAGGTATCCTTAAACCTGTTTTGAGCACGCAGGCGTTAGTGATGTGGACGCTGGTTCTGTTCTGTCGCATATAATTGGCAGGAGAAGGTGGCAGTTTTCTTCAGCAAAGTTCTATTCGGGCCAGAGAATAATGTCTGTGAAATGACGGGAAGTCCTTGCTTTAATACTGGCGACAAAGTAATGGCGACCGGAAATACATCACATCACGCATGTCTCAAATGGTTTTCCAATAAAAAAAAACCCTGGCAAGAAATAAGATGTATTGAACATGAGCAGACTAATGACTCCGAGTTACGATATCGCAAACGAAGGCCATATGACAGCAATCTGTAAAAATTTCATTCTGATTTGAGTTTGCCTACTTTTATTACATCAAAATCAAATCCATACTTTCGCTTTAAATCAATCATTTGCATACTGTGGAGGCAATCAACCATGGCCCCCGCTGTGCTCAACCTGCAATCTTTCACTCAATTTAATTAACTGGAATTCCATTGAGATTAGAAAGCATTTATACCAATCCAGAAGCACCGTCGTTTCCAGCTCATGACGGAACTCGTTTTGGAATCTAGCAAATTTAATTTTCTCAAAAGAGACATGGGCAACCAGAAGATAAAACTGTGTGTGGGATATGTTGTATGCAGCACTCCTGCAAGAAACGTCCATCACTTTACAACAACACAAATTGACAGAATAAAATTACGACAGCACACTTGCCACAGATCCTCGGTCTGGTGGAGTAATGAGGAGCTGGAAAATTGTGCAACGCATAGTTTGAGCAATTCTGTGTACAGAGCCGCGTTAAAATTAATTTCAAGTCGAATCCTTGGCATAGCAAAGGACTACGTATAGCTCTTGTTGGAATAATCCAACGATATTACAATGAGCTATCTCTGAACTGTTTAGAAAACGCTGCATGTTGCTGTGCTGAAGAAAATTACTTAGATTATATTTTTTTTTTTAAATATTCCTCGCCATTATTTTTTCAGCAAATCCTTGGTAGAATGCGCCGCATGGCAAAGAATGCTAAGAGCTGTCATTATAAATTGTGATGCACCCAAACGGAAGATGACGCAAAGTTTTTTTTGCCAGGCTAGTATAAATGTCGAGGTTGCCTGGACGTAAAGGACCTATATATTTCATAAAAAAATAATATGCTATTCCGAGTGGGGAAGAATTGAAAAAAAAATTGGTCAGAACTCACTCGAATTGCACTATTAAAAATTGAAATATAATTTATTCCACCTTTGGGACTTTCTCTGATTAATAGCTAACGATTTCCATTTCTCAGTAACCCTGATTTATTTGACCTTTACAGAGATTTATAACTAAATTTTTTCGAATCACAAAAAATTGGAGTAAATTCAGATTGGAAATCTGAGCTCTGTAATCTATAATAAAAGTAAATCAGTTTCATTCCCTGGAGGATTTTTGTGTGGAATTTGGTTGCATGGGTTTATGTGTATCACAGCCAACCCACTCTTACCTGATTGATGTAATGCCAGTTTTTTTCCAATAAATTCCTCGTAAAAAAAGGATTAACTTCGATGAAATGTTAACGTCAGTGAGTAGCAACTAATATAATAATTCATTGTCATTATTTTCTGTGACCGCTTATCCTTTAAAAAGGTCTCTGAGCTAGGGCGACTAATGGGTCCTTTCATTCTTCCCTATCTTTCGCCACCACCTCAAGAACAACAATCACAGAGCTCCCTTATCTGGTCCCATCACCGGTTTTTTATGCGTTCCAAGGGGGTGTCACGTTTGCATCTCGGTAAGCTTGATCTATGTCTAGGAAAACCCGCCAAGAGGCAAGGGAACCATCTTAGACTTGATCTTACACTTCTCCGGACGATGCTAATAAAGTAAAATTATCTGCTATAATATAAGATGGCCTTTCTGGATGGCACCATTGCGAAACATTCCTCGCCTATGCTATGAAAAGAAGAGGCGGAAGAGCACATCCTGGCAAAATTAACGCACACATCAAATGGGCGGAATTTAACGTCATTTATCCGTAAAAAATTTCTGGGGGTCCCACATACAAAGAGTGAATGGTTCTCAGAAGAGGCCAACTCATAGTTCTTAAAACTCATATCGGGCTCATATCGGGGGACTAGTTTACAAGGCTTTCCAAATCTGCGAAACACACGCAGACTGGTCTGGCACACTCCCGGGCCTTCTCAAGAATAACCTTAACCGTAGAACCACAATGCTCGCAGCGGTATAGTATGCAGCAGCAGCGGCAGTATGAAGCAAGGACCTGTGCGGCGCGGCACAGGAAAATGTCGAACACAATGGTGAAGCGCGCTTATGTCAGGCAGATACCTAGTTTGTAGCAATGGTTGAGAGTTTTCACTTTATTATTTAGTGAAAGTAGTTTTCTTTTTATTATTTATTTTAAAATTTGTTAATTTTTTACAATTTCAATAAATTTATCCACGTCCTTTCCCTCATTTTTACTTTCCTTGAAGCGAACTGTCAACCGTGTAGCGCTGCACAAATTAAAAGTTGGTCAACTCTTACCGCTACCGCTGAATACTGCTACACTGAATACATGTGTTTTAATTCTTGACAGCTCTTACTTCCGCTGCTACTGCCGCTGCAGCTACATCACTGTGCTCCTAAGGTAAGAGCTAAAGGGGTTCGTTGTGCCTCTATCAGGTCGAAAGCTGTATAGCTCTGGATCGCGTCTCCAACACCTTCGCTTATAATGTTTCCGGAAGACTTAAGAGAGATTATACCCCTTAAATAGTCTGAGCGATTTCTCTTGTGCCTTTCTAGCGGTCCGTCCAAAAATGAATAAAGGACCTTTTATATGGTATCACTACGTTGTCCGTCTGTCCGTCCATTCGCGAACTTCAGAAAGGTAAATTGTAAAAAGACAAAACTCTTTAAACTGCAGAAATAGTCAGAGAACTCAACGAGGACAATTTTTTTAAGCGCAAATAACAGTTAAGTTACAGTTTAAAATTTCATGGGAAAATTGATTAAATGCTTTTCAATACTTTTTTTAAGAAGTTTAGCAGGCAAGAACTAGAAAAAAGAAACTTCAGTAAATACTGAACAGTCACGAAAAGATCAAATTTTTTGAAAATATTTGAAGGTTTTTGAGAAATGAAGAGTTGACAAGGGATTACGTTTTTAAAAGTGTTTGTCGCCATAACTTTTGAACCGCTTAGTGGACAAAACCGATTTTGAAAACTCGTATAAATAAACTCAAAGTAAACCAAGTGTTAAAGTCATTTTTAAAAAGAAAAGGATTTAGAACTGTCGTTTTGATGCATTTTCGAAAAAAAAAATCGCAAAAATGTATGAAAAAATGTGCTTCTTCCATTATATCCGGTGTAATACAAGTATCTGACATTAACCAAAATTTTAAGGAAAAATTTAGCAAAATTTAAGTTTAAAAACCTTCTGAGATTGAACTCAAAAACGTAAAAATAAATTTTTTAAATCTTCTTTACGGCAAAAGCAATTTTGGTTGTTCAGATTAGGTTAATGTAAAAAGCTAAAACCTTATAAAAAGAAAGCAAGCTGCGTTAAAATATTTACTAAATTGTCGTTTCTAACTAAATTTTTCGAAGACTATTTAAGAAACAAAATAAAAAAAGACTTTTTTACAGTTTACGCAAAAACCAGTGGCCATAGAATTTGAGAAAAACATCCAATGCTCGGGCAGATAGTTGTGCTATTGGAAAAAGTCAGTAACGGGAACTTTGAAAAAATTCAAAATAGTTGTTTTATAGATTTGAAATTTTGAAAAAATATAATAAACGTCAAATTAACTTTAATTGTAACTTTTATTAACTTTAACTGTATTTAGAATTTCTCAGTTAAAGAATCTTCTCCCTTAAAAAGGGGCGTGGCATCCACCGCTTTTCAAGTACATCGTTTTTTTGTTTATATTTTTTATCAGGAGTGATATACACGTGTTGATTGCACATTCACATTAAAAATTTGGTTTATACTACGGCCCTAAAGGTGGGCGTGGCAAAAATTTATTCATTTCAGTTGATAGCTTTCACACATATCTGAACATTTTATAGCGCAAGTTTTTTGGATTCAAAGAAAACATATCGAATTAAAAATTCTTAATAAAATGCAAATGATATATGACCACGCCCAAAAGGGGGGTTTTGCCTTTTTTTGAAACGTCAATCACAATACACTTAAGCGACGATAACGCGTACCAAATCTCAGCTTTCTACGACAATTTTGAATTTTCATGCTAATAAGTAAAGTGGGCGTGTCAGTGGGCGGATTTTAATACTTTTTACACTTGTTCTGCTTCGGGACCTAGAAAGAACAGATATTAAGTTTCAAGTTCCTGGCTCAAAATTTAAGGCCTAAAAACTACCGACACACGGACGGACGGACATGGCTCATTCGACTAACAATTCGGTCTCGATCATTTGCCCTTGAGGTCTTCGGGGTCTACGGTGATTATTTCTCTATGTGACAAACTATGAATCAAACTTAATATACCTCCTATCCTATGGGATGGGGTATAAAAATCACGCAATATAATAACAGGAGACAGCACTACGGAAAAGTACAAAAAACCGCACAATATAGACCGCTCGGCGGATGTCTTTACACTTTCCAGTTCCCAGCTCCATTTGCCAAATTTTAGAGATGATTTACAGCCCTAATGTTGAGGGTTGGAAAAAGGTGTCCATTGAAAAAGCATATTAATAACAGCAAAAGTTCAGCAACTTTTCTCCATTTCTGTTGTCTGAGAAAGAAGTCCATTTCTGCCACGCGATCTAGGGCAGCATCAACTTCATTCAAGAAAGCCGCATACTTCGATTCTAGTTATGATGCATACCCTCAATTAAACTGGAGCCACGGTCAGTATTTCAAGCTTAAGATTTAAGTCCGATAGCTGAGGGGTGATAATCCATCCATCCTACCCAACCCATAATGCCCCATAATACACTCGTTCCGGAACCTTTTAACTTAGTAGAGAAGATGCCAGTTACATCAAGCTGCTATCTTTAAGCCTTCTCAACCATCAGTTCAAGTTCCTTTTCCGTATAATGTATCAGACACTGCTGATTTTTGTTTTAACTTGCAGGTTTATCCGTTATCAGTTATAGCTTTGCTGCCAAGGATGGCGCGTTTGTATACTCCTGACATCAATGCTTATAGCTTGCTGAAGACTGCTATTTTTAATGGAGTTTTAATCAGCTCTGATGACAGGCATTCTTAAAATGAAGCCTTTTCTAACCCCAACCTTAGAGGGTGGATATTAGAGGTTAAAAAACAAAACAATTAAGAGGTAGATCCGAAATTGCTCAGATGTTATTGAAATTTTTTATTTAGACAAAGCATTACTTACTTACTTACTTACTTAAGGTGGCGCTACAGTCCGGGGTGGACCTGGGCCTCAGCCAACAAGCTTCGCCAGCCAGCTCTGTCTCTAGCTAGCCGTCTCCAGTTTCGAACGCGAAGTTGGCTGAGGTCCCCTTCCACTTGCGTGCGCCACCTGAGTCTCGGTGCACCTCTACCGCGCCGTCCCTGCGGTGTGGATTCGAAGATTTTCCGGGCCGGGGCGTTGGTGTCCATCCGCTCTAGATGACCCAGCCATCGTAGACGTTGCGTTTTGACTCTTTTGGCTAGGTCGGTATCGCTGTACAACCCGTACAGTTCGATGTTATATCTCCTCCTCCACTGTCCGTCTATGCAGACGGGACCGTAAATCGTCCGAAGAATTTTCCTCTCGAAGCAGCCTAAAGTGTTTTCATCCGCCTTTGACAGGGTCCATGCTTCTGCACCGTAAAGCAGGACTGGGATGATGAGGGTCTTATACATGGACACTTTAGTTGCTCGAGAGAGGGCTTTGCTACTCAATTGCCTTCTTAGCCCAAAGAAACAGCGATTGGCAAGAGTTATCCTTCGTTTGATTTCAGCGCTGGTGTCATTGTCTGAATTGATAGCGGAACCCAGGTAGACAAAGTCCCTAACTACCTCAAAGTTATAGCTGTCGATGGTGATGTTTTGTCCAAGACGTCGGTGGTGGGTGTCTTTTCTTGATGACAGCATATACTTGGTTTTGCCCTCATTGACTGCTTAACCCATATTCGCCGCTTCCGTCCCAATACTCACGAAGGCTTCTCTGACATCACGCTTTGTTCTACCGATTATGTCAATGTCGTCTGCGTATGCGAGTAGTTGAACGGACTTTTGAAAGATTGTACCTCTAGTGTTGGCGCAAGAGTTCTGCACAATTCTCTCAAGTATGATGTTAAAGAAGTCGCGTGACAGCGCGTCGCCTTGTCTAAATCCTTTTTTGACATCAAAGGGGGTCGCTGAGGTCTTTGCCGATCTTGACGGAACAGCGTGAATTTTCTATCGTCATCCTGAAGAGACTGACGAGTTTGGCAGGGATGCCAAAACTAGATGCTAACTATAGATGCTGTCATACGCGGCCTTGAAATCGATGAAGAGGTGGTGTGTATCGATTTGGAATTCCTGGGTTTTCTCCAAGATCTGCCGCAGTGTGAATATTTGATCGATGGTGGACTTTCCTGGCCTAAAGCCACACTGATATGTGCCTATCAGATTGTTGACAAACGGCTTCAGGCGTTCACACAGTACAGCAGAAAAGATCTTGTATGCGATGTTAAGAAGACTTATGCCTCTGTAGTTGGCACAACTCAGAGGGTCTCCTTTCTTCAGGATCGGGCAAACAATGCTGAGTTTCCATTCGTCGGGCAGGCTTCAGGCGTTCACACAGTACAGCAGAAAACATCTTGTATGCGATGTTAAGAAGACTTATGCCTCTGTAGTTGGCACAACTCAGATGGTCTCCTTTCTTCAGGATCGGGCAAACAATGCTGAGTTTCCATTCGTCGGGCATGCTTTCTTCCGACCATATCTTGCAGATGAGCTGGTGCATGCTCCTAACCAGCTCATCGCCAAAGGATTTAAAAAGTTCGGCAGCTGGGCCGTCTGCTCCGGCTGCTTTGTTGCACTTGAGCTTAGACACAGCTACTTTCACCTCCTCCAGGTCGGGTGGGCGGTATCGTTCGTATGCTTTGTCGGTAACGTCTTCGCCCGGGTTGAATGTTCGTTCTGCCTGACAGCGGTATTTGGTTCGTCCTCGCCGTTATACAGTCTGGAGAAGTGGTCTTTCCAAATCCTCAGCACCGACTGCGATTCTACAACGATGTTCCCTTGACGGTCCTTACAGGCTTCAGTTCGAAGTTTATACCCTTGGCAGGACCTTTTGATCCTTTGGTAAAACTTTCTAACCTCATTCCTGTTGTAACATCTCTCTATCTCTTCAACCGCGCGCTTCTCGTGCTCTCTCTTTTTCCTTCGGAGAAGCCGGTGTTCCTCTCTCCTCCTCTGCTCGTAGAGCTCGCGAGCAGCTCTAGTCCTTCTGTGCAGCGCCGCTTTGTATGCTTCCTGTTTAGCTGCATGTGCTTGCCAGCATTCATTGTCAAACCAGTGGTTTCGTTGCGGTGGCCGTGTGAAACCCAGCACTTCAGAGGCGGCGTCTCTGATGGCATTTTGGCAATGTTGCCACTGGCTATTAATACTTGATGCATAGGACTTCGTAGAAGGTTTTGAGAGACTCGGTTGGAGAAGGACCTGGCGATCTCTTGCGATTGTAGTCGGCCGACGTCAAACTTCCTCACAGTATTTCCATTACTTGGTGCTGGTCGGGATATCCGCAGCCGTACCTTGGTTACAACAAGGTAGTGATCCGAGTCAATGTTGGCCCCTCGGAAAGTTCGGACATCCATGATACTGGAGAAGATCCTTGCGTCGATCGCAATATGGTCAATCTGGTTGACGGTTGATTGATCGGGAGATCTTCATGTCCCTTTGTGGATATTGAGATGCGGGAACTGTGTACTAGCTACCACAACGTGTCGCCCCGCAGCAAAGTACAAGACAAAGCATTACAGGTATCAGTATGATGCGTGAAGTTGAAACCTGTCAATTAATTATCTTTCCGATAAAAAAAAAACCTGCAGATTTTCTTGTGAATGCGACACGTGTGATCAGACATGAAGGTCCGAAAAGTTTCGAATCAAAACCAATCTCTACAGCTAAACACTTTGGCAGATCCGAATAGACTCAGAACAAGACTCTGACGCATACCCCTAACTGTCATAATGGTACCAAAGTAAACTCCCAGTCTTCAGTCTCCCAAAACATGTGGGATATATAATCCTCCGTAAATGATAATCTCATAATGGGAAAGTTCACGTTTTAGCTAGTTCACTGAAAAGCTAAAAACCCACTCATATGTCCATTTATTGTCCTTCGGTCAAAAAAATTAAACCCCTCCACATTTGTGAGCATATTCACTTACAAGCTGCGTGTGATCCATCCGTATTAATAATGAAAGGTTACAATCCTTTGGTTGTCACAAATGGACTTGCGGCATTAACAAAGGGAAGGTCATGTATAATTCTCGTCAAACACGCAGACGGTGGTCGTTTATCATCAGATAAAATCGATTCGTTATGCAGGACTGTAAAATTGTCACAGGTTTTCTATCTAAACTTTTCTGTATAAGGGAGGTAAATTCAACACAATGTCGGTCTTATTTATTTTGTACCGTCTGAAAGTAAGGAAACTCTCCTGTAGAAAAAAGAACGTGTTGATGCGGGCCGATACATAATCAATCTCGACACTCGACAACTAGGACTCAACAAATATTTTGTTTCATCATAACAGCTCCTATCTGCTTTGAAAAAAATATAAAGCCAGCTATGCTCTTTGCGTTTTATTCCTCTCAAGAAAACAAAAAAGATTCACAAACTGATGCAAAGTCAATCCTTCTTAAGGTTGTCAAAGCTATACAAAATTCATCTCAACGAAAGGTCGAAAAAGTCAATCCTTTAGACGTGTCGAAGATTTATTAAAAAAAAAAACATCCAAACGACAAAAGCTCTCATATTATTTTTAGAAACCATCAACCGATAACTCTGCGAATTGTACATGAAATACGAAGGGAGCAAAACAATTTTCTGTGTATGGTGCATCATGGATGTATCAAAGAGTCCTTTTAGAAACAAACTCGTATGGTATACCAAGCCATCAGGATTTGTGAACTTTTTGCCAGTGCTTTAAGGGCATATTTATCTTTCAATGGATATGCGAAAACCCACATATCACAAGGATATGAACGAAGCATGACATTTGAATTACATTCTCAAGTGTGGAAGTGTATAGATACTTTATACATACATTCGTTTTACGGTCCCTAGTTTTGAATGTGGAATGTACTATATGTTTTTTCTTCTTCTTTCGAGGCTGGCAAAAAATGATTTTGAATAAAATGTTCGTTTGCAAGATTTTGTCGCACAAAGGAAATATGGTTTGTCTATTTTGTTGGTCTTTAAAACGATTCTGGTATAAGCAAAAAACTTTGCCACATTTGCTGAGCTTGAAGTATCTTGATTGATGAATGTGATGTCAACGTTTTTTTTTTGTTGAAAAAAGCGCTTGAAAAGCGTATAATTTGTCAGGGTTCGCGAACCACTTTTAGAATTTAATCATCAAATTAAGATGGTTTTCGTTATATGGGCGTAAGCCCATATGGGTATCTTTACTTTCACGGAAAATAAAATCTACAAAATCCTGGGATACAGTTGGAGGCAGTGTGGTCCTCAAGAAGCTTAGAACATTGAAACTTCGAGTCGAGATATTCCAGGAAAATTGCGTATGGATCGAACTAAAGATTGTAATTCCCATTGAAGACCCAACGTGCAAAGATAACTTCGGGGTGGATCTTAGAAAAGGATGAACGATATTCAGAAAAAATTCAAAAATTGCGAATGACCACATGAAGACCTAGTTATTTGCGAGACCAAGATCACCCGAAAACAAAGAGGGAGATCTGGTATGGCTCTACAACCCACATCGTAAAACGGAAAATTCGTCAAAGCTGCAGCAAAACCGCGAAGGTCATACCAAGTATTTATACGAACTAATGATGTCGTCTTCCGAATCCAACGAGAGCCAAGAGCGAAGATGAAATTTGTCCATCTGGAAATGGAAGCAATGAAGATGTGCTTGTAAGGGACGAACAAAACTTGGAGGGGGATAATGTGATGTGATGACAGGACGCCAAAAGACACCCATCGACACCCAACTCTCAATAAACTGACAGTCCGTCCGTCCGTCCGTCCGTCAGTCTGTACGTGTGAAGTTAGGTCTTTTTAATTGACGCTCGAACTTGGAGTGTATGTATCTTGGTTCTTATTTTGTGCAAAGTGTGAAAACTGGCTTCAATGTAAGACTATTAGACTGTATTTCACATTTTATTTCAAAATGTCTTTTTGCTTTTTGTCAAGTTAGACAAGGAACTTAATTTTGGTATAGAGCAAAACTGGCCTAAGACCTCTGAGAAGGCGAAAATTGGATTGCCCCCAACATCGACCATAAAAACCCAATTTCTTCCAGAGTTCACTCCAAATCGAAAAAAAATTATAACAAATATTGAAAAGTTTTTGAGATCCGCCCACTTTTGTGGGGCATTTCTACGAAAAAACCGTTTTTTTTTTCAGAAATAATTTTCTGTTTTAACGCAGTTTGTCATGATTCTAGCGAAATTACGATAAATTGATTTTAATTTTTAGTCCAAGCTCACTTTTGGGGGCGTGGCCTATACAAATAATATATGAATTCGAGACAAAAACTTTATTTAGATTTGGTGCTACACGTTATATAGGGTCGGGTACATAGAGGTTTGTCACAAACGAACTCTTGCGCTTACTCACTTGTTTGGTTCAAATTCAAAATTTTTGTGAGTTCTACCCCGTAAAGGAGGCGTGGCTAAAAATTTTGCAAGAGATAGATATAGAACAGAGTCTCGTTTACCTAAAATGCTTATTTTTATTTCTTATTCTTTCATAAATTAGGCTTAAGGCCTTTTTAATTGCGAAACTTATGGAAACTTCAAGGTTTTTTTTTTCAATTCTGGCTCTATTTGTGGGCGTCGCCTAAAGCATTTTTTAAACAAAGTGTAGAATTTGGTGCTTTCTACATAATACATAAAGCAACCTTTTTGCAATTTGGAGAAAAAATATTAAATAAAACGTGTTTTAAAACTGCTTTTAAAATCTATGCCATGTGCACAAGGGGAGTTTTAGCGATCTTATTTTTATTTTTTATGCCTCAGAATCACCAGGTGATTACAAGTGTGGAATTTAAGCCTTTTAAGACGTCTTACAGTTTTGAAAGCTCTGGAGGTAGTTGCACATTTACACCGATTGCGGGCGTGTCTCAGGGCGGATTTCAAAAATGTTAACGCTTGAACTGCTTTGGATAACAAAGAGCAGCAAATTTTTCCAGTAGCAAATTTAAGCTTCCTAGCCTAAAATTTAATTCACAAAAACTTTTGACATACAGACAGGCGGACGAACGAATAATTCGATTCAGAATTCGGTCTCGATTATATGCCTTGAAGTCTTGGAGGTAATATTATTATTTCACTGTGTTACACACTATGTGACAAACTTAATATACCTCTTATTCTATGAGATGGGGCATAAAAAAACTTGCCAAACTGGAGAAAATTTGTCAAAGAAAAAAAATGTTGCGTATACGCCACAGTGCACGTAATAAAAAAATTAATATTTTGAAACCTAATGCTAAACCCACCACCGGAACCGGATCAGTGAAATCGTTTTTTGTGGTTTTGTTATTTCTAGCAGGTTGAATCTGTGTAGACCAAAATATATACATACTATAAAAAAATAAATATATCAATAAACGGGTAATGGTAAGATAAATCTAATAATGGTAAAGTAAAAAACTGCATTTTTACGTACAATTAAGCGAAACTAATATTAATAATTTGTAACAAGGGGCGGTTGGACGACGCCCCTTTTTGAAGTTGGCACTACTTATAAAATGTCAAAAAATAAAAATAACATCAGCATTTCACAATGTAGTATAGGATGGGGTATTTCTGGGTCCGTTTTACGAACTTACTGGCTTTATATTTTTTATGACGCAAATTCAAAAATATCACCAAAATTTTTTTCTGATGCAAATTTGATCATATATTCGCGGAATATGCCATAAGGCTACATGGCATGGAGAATAACCTTATTTATAAGTTTTTTGTTTTCGTAAATGAGAACTGATTTTATGTGTATAAAGGCCCACGACAAGGTTTTAATAGCTACATTTACTTTTGAATTGTTTTTGAAACATGTTCTCAAAACGTTAATTTGGTTTCCAGGAAAGCCTCTAGATACTTCACCGAGTGTTTACAGGTCAAATCAGCTATTCATGCGGAATATTGCTGGGAGGAAGAAAACAAGTCTTCTTTTTTGTGAGAAAAAAAAATGTCTTCTTATACTTTGAACTTCAACTTCTGATAATATCTTAATAAAATTTTTATGTCATTATTTAAATTGTTCTCAATGTTGAAAACAAATTCATGCATAGACCGCATTTAAATATTGTGGTATGCACATTGTGGTATAACATCATTCAAACATTAAGGGTTTTTTTTAAAAAGATAACAGATTCGAGACCAATTATACTGCACGTATGAGAGCCTTAGGGGCAAAAAGCTAAAAAAAAAAACGTATTAAGGTTGTAAATTTTTCCCGTAAAAGATATGGTTTTATATGGTTGCTCTAAACTGATACTGAAAACGTGTGATTTTAATTTTTAATTTTCAATTGCAACAAAATTCGCTACAGCGTTGATTCAACCAGCAGTTACGTAAGGCGACAATCTTGCATAAATTGGCACCTAACGTGGATATGCAAATAATGCGTGGTAATATGAGGAAACACCGAAATGTTAATATGAATACCAGGCGGACCAGAAAACCTCTTTCCTCCACGAAAGCGCACGCGAAACGAATCTGGTCTTTAAGAAAAGGATTACCAATAACCGTGCAGCATAAAGAAGAAACACCAGTCGTACCAAAAATAAGCGATAGCAAAACACAAAAAAAAACACCGACGATATCGATATCGTTGGGATCGCGGACTACGGAAAGTTGCGAAACATCATTAAAAATACTCTTGAGACGAAATATAACTTAACGTATGGAAATTTAACGTCGATGACTAAAATTCCGCTGTTATCCGACGCGGCCTGCTAATTTTTACGCTTTTTTTTGATAGAACTGAGAATATTAACGAAATCTACAAAATTAAAGCAACCCTTAAGATCAAGGTAAATATCGAGCCCAAGCGAAAGGGCAACAGACTAGTACCCCAATGTAAGCGTTGCCAAGGTTTCCGACACACGCATTCGTACTGCCAGAAAAAACTCGATGCGTAAAATGCGCCGGCGAACATCTCTCGATGGATTGCAATGTCAGCAGTCAGGCCCCCGCGGTTTGCGCCAATTGCAGGGGAAGTTGCGGAACAATCTATCCGGGAGAAATAGAAGAGCTAGTATGCGAAAAGATGAGAGCGCGCAAGAGATGGCACCGTTCGCAAGCAACCCCGGATAAGACCATCTTGAACCACCTTTTTAACAAGTTAAAACACGATATTCAAGACTTTAAAAGTCGCTAGACTTGCTTACCTCGAAAGTTTAACTGGCGATAAAGGCTCGAATTACTCGCTTTGCATAGTGGTGAAGCCCGTTAAGAAGCCTAAAGTACACTCTGCGCCATAGAGAAAAGCCAACGGCGAATAGGCAAAAGGAGACAAAGAAAAAGCGGGTTTTTTTTGCAGATTACTAAGAAGATACATTCAAACCATTTGACGGAGAACAGTTATGCGGTACAATATATTTATGGAATAGAAATTGGCTAAACTTCGTCAAACGATAAATAATCTGAAGGACAACAAAACCCCTGGCTACGACTTAATTTCTAGCGAAATTCTAAAGGAGCTAGCGAAAAAGGCATTGGTCAAGCTACTCTATAGAGTTAACGCCTCAATGACAATTTTAATACGTTTCAAGGCAATGGAAAGTGGCCGAGGTCACAACTGTTCCGAAACCAGGAAAATGTCTGATCGACAAAAAAGTCATACAGACCTATCTCGCGACTGCCGATAATATCTAAGCTATTCGAGAAACTGTTGCTTAAAAGGTTGCAACCAATCGTTGAAGAAAGACGATTGATTCCAGCTCACCAATTCGGATTAAGGAAAAAGCACTCAACAATCGACGTGGTCTATCGAATAACAAACGAAATCGAAAAAGAACTGGATATGTACTAGCGCTTTTCAAGCCTTCGACAAGGTGTGGCACGAAGCCCTGAAGTACAAGTTAAGGCTAAGCTTACCAGAAAAACTCTATAGAATCTAAGAGTCTTACCTTAAAGATAGCATCTTTCGAGTAAGGTACGAAAATGAGTACTCGGAATTCCAAGAAATAAATGCCGGTGTCCCGTAAGGAAGCGTTTTCGGACCAATATTATTTTTGCTTTTTACAAGAGACATACTCCACGATGAGGGAACAATTTTAGCAACGTTCGCTGCCGACACTGCTATTCTCGCTATTGATACGACAGTTGAATTATCAACAGGAACGCTTCAGCGCGTTTAGACAAAATATGCGACTGGACGAAGAGCTGGCGAGTCGTCCTTTACGAGACTAAGTCAACGCATGTTAACTTTACTTGTAAAAAGATAAATAACAAACCTTTATTCATTAATTCCGTACAAATCCCGTACTCAAATGATGACGACTAGAAATGACTCTAGATGCAAATTCCCTATATTAAATGGAAGCCGCACGATCAAAAGAAACGCGACGAGCTCGAAATCAGGTTAAGAGAAATGAACCGGCTTATCGGAAGATTTTCGGAACTAAGCGTATATAACAAACTGCTTTTGTATAAACAAGTGCTAAAACCATCTTGGACGTACGTTATACATTTCTGAAGTTGCACTTAAACAAGCAATATATCTTTTTTAAAGCTTTTCAAAAATAAGACACTCAGTGCAATCGTTAATGCTCCATAGTACATAAGAATAGCGATCTACACCAAGATTTTGGAATCGCAACCGTGACTGACGAGGTAACAAACTTTGCTCGCAAACTTAGTAACTCGACTTCGCGGACATTGCAGCAATGAAATTATCCGAACTTTGGACCATACAAATCATTGTACGCGCCGAATACAATGAATGAGACCGTTGGATCTAGCAGCATAAGATGAAACCGCATCAATTGACGGTTACTACAGAAGCTTGAACTACTTGTTAAGGAAACTTAGTCGTAGTCTGACGGAAAATGGGAGGTTTTTTAGTGAGCAAGAATCCCATACTACTATCAGCACGCGCGACCGGTCCTCCTCGTAGTGCCTATGACCAAAAAAAAAAACTTAATGTGGAGCTAAATAGGCCGTTATGAAATTGATAGTGTTGTAATAATGCTAACGGATAGCTGATTTACTTTCTGCTATAAGTTTATTTTAACCTTTATGCTGTATTTATACTTAAATTAATAATCAGGAAGTCTATATTCCGCAGTTTATACTTTACACGTTTAGGTATTTAGTGTCCTCTAGCCTGTAGCTTGTTACTAACGGCCATAGCGGACATAGTTGCGTCCTGCATATACTTTTCAGACAACTTACTAGGATTTTTGCAAAGGAGAAGAATGTATGTTTTATCCTGCCATATTTATTTGTACATATTTGATTACGCATAGGACCTTTTTTGAGTTCTTTTTTTTTAGCCCAAAATTTAAGAAGAATCACTTTATTTACCTAATCAGAATCGGCAAGCCTCAGAAATTCTCGAATCGAGAGCCGATATTGCAATTTCAACTACCCTGCGCCCTTTAAGCGACGTCGATATTCTACCCTATGCATACTCTCTATTAGTACACATAGCATCCCTTTATTGGTATTACATACATCCATTACAATATAAATATTGACTCCTGCAAAGCTGAAGAATATTGGATGGACTTGTGAAAACTAAAGGCACAGACAGCTTTTAAACGCCACTAAACGGTTGGATTCAGTCGTAATCCGTTTTGATATTCTGCCCAACATCATTCAGTAATTAAATTTAATTATAATCGCTACTGCAACGCGGATTATTGAAAGTAAACGCAATACCGTTACATTTAATTGAAAGTCCTAGCCCACTGTGTGCGTATAAGGATAGCCCCAGGCCTGTGTTAAAGCATGCCATAAATACTGAACACATTTATTTCATGTATACGGCCCAGAAGAAGGCAAAGTAGGTACCATACGTGCAGCATTTACAGCTTTTTGCTTGCAATTTAAAATAATGCGACTTTGAATATCCTTGCGCTGGTGATTCCATGAAATTGGTAATATACCAATGTGAATGCTTTACTGTAATTACCTGTAATCTTCCGACCAATTCTGTTTATTTTCCCAGATTAATGTAAGCACATACTCTGAAATTGTTTTATTGTATTTACTCACTATTACTACTGGGGCTGTCGAATGACGCAGCATAGTTCGCTCCTTGGTTGAATTCAAGTGCGATGTAAACAGATTTTTTTTGCCAGGATACGAGTAATGCGGCTATTTCACACCAAACGCCAAAGAATAAGATATGATCTTCTTCATGGTAACATAAGTGATGAAGGGCCTTATTTTCGTTAGGATTTGGGCTTAGGAAAATAGACTTCTAAATGACAAAGTGAAAGAGGGACATGAGCACGACAACGTAATATTTGGGCTTATGTACATCATTATTTTAAAGAATGACATAGGAAACACTAAAGTTCAGCAAAGAACAAGGCTTTTAAAATGTATTTCCTTACACAATTTATATGTGATGAACCCAATGTCGTGGCTGCCATGGTTATATAAAAATATTTGCAAAATATTCATCATCATCATTTTCGAATGCCGCCTATCCTTTAAAAGGGTCGCGGAGCGAGGGTGGCTAAATGGTCCTTCCATCTTTCTCGATCCTCCGCCAGAATCCGGCGCAATCCCCAGGCGGGACTCAGAGAGGTTCTTTGCCTGATCCCACCACCTGCTTCTTGGCCTACCAGGGGGGCGACGTGCTCGCATCTCGGCTAGCATGACCTGTCTAGGAAGTCTGTCAGGGGGCATGCGAACAACGTGTCCAAACCATCGAAGAATCGATCGCTCCACTCGGAGAAGTAGCTGCTCAACATTAAGATTCCTACGAATACTGACGTTTCTCACTTTGTCCCTTAGAGTAACACCAGCAACGCACCTCAGAAATCTCATTTCGGCAGCTTGTACCCGCGATCTAATTCTTTCGGTTATTACCCAAATTTCATGACCATAGATGAGGGTCGGAACGAACACTGAATTAAAAACTGAGATCTTTGCTTTCACTCCAAGCTCAGCTTTCCTGATGACCGGCCGGCGCAGTTCCTTTACTATTGCTCCAGCTTGGCCAATTCTACAGGACAACTCAGTGTCACTCCTCCCATCTTTCGTGAAAAAGACCCCGAGATACTTAAACTTCTCCACCTGTTTTAATGGAACTCCATTTATGTGCAGGGTACACTGCACAGGAGTTCGGGAAACAACCATCACTTCCGATTTGTTCACGTTTACTTTCATCCCAGCATCACCACAGATGGCTGCAAACCTATCCAGTGCTCGTTGAAGTTCCCCTTTGGATGGTGCAAGGATGGCCAAATCATCTGCGAAAAGCAGATGACTCATCCTGATGCCAGCCAATTCGAAACATTGCTCGCCAAGACTGCGCCTCACCATCCAGTCCATATATGCTATGAAAAGGAGCGGCGACAGAACACAGCCCTGGCGAAGTCCAACGCGCACATCAAAAGGACGGGATTTGACGCCATTTATCCGTACACAGCTGATGCAGTTTCCATACAAAGACTGAATGGCTCTCAGAAGAGGCGCACTCAGCGCATAGTCCTGCAAAACTCTCCACAGTGTATCCCGAGGGACTCGGTCATACGCCTTTTCCAGATCTACAAAACACGCATAGACCGGTTTGGCATATTCCCAGGCCTTCTCAAGAATAACCTTCAGAGTAAAAAGCTGGTCGGTTGTGCCTCTGCCAGGCCGAAAGCCGCACTGTTCTTCCCGTAACAAAGGCTCGATTACAGCTCTGGATCGCGTTTCCAACACCTTCGCGAATAATTTTCCCGGAAGACTCAAGAGAGATATGCCCCTATAGTTGGCGCAATCTCTCCTGTTCCTGTTTTTGAAAATGGGCACTATAACTCGCGTTTGCCAATCGCTAGGTGCCTTCCCGCTATCCCAGGCCACCTTAATGACACGTGTTAGCCATTTAACACCCTCTTCACCCATTGCCTTGAGCATTTCTGGCCAGATTTCATCAACTCCAGCAGACTTGCCAACTTTTAGCGATTTAATCGCTTCAGTGACTTCGTCTACTGTGGGACTATTCTCCGCCCTTAACTAGTCAGCAGTGGGAATGCCATCTTCAGTGCCCTGTTGGGGGTTGAGCAACTCCGAAAAGTGCTCTCTCCATCTGCGCAAGACATCGCTCTCACTTGAAAGAAGTGTACCGTCCTTGGATTTAACCCCTCTCCTCGAAAAGTTGAGTTTCTACATTGGATCCACGCAATGTAGGCTCTCTTCTTCTCTCTGATGGCTTCTTGAACTCCAGGCGTTTTAAACCAAGCAGTTCTTTTCTCACCACCAGCCGCTTCACTCCACAAACATTTCCTGCAGAGGCAATGATTGCCGATAAAAACAGCTGCCATTCCTCCTCTACATTCAAAAGGTCAGTTGGAATTTGTTCAAACTTCTCCGAAACATGCTGTGCAAAACGCTCTCTGAAATCAGAGTCAGCATCCTGCAACCTTTCCCACCGTATGCGGGTCACCAATCTTGGTTTTCGCCTGGGTGGCAAAGGAATAGTGTCACTGAAATACAATTTACACAGCACTAAGTGGTGATCAGTTGACAACTCAGCTCCCCTGAAAACTGGAACATCACAAATCATTCTTTGAACACACGATGGTACAACAAAGAAATCAGTCAGTGACTTCTGATTTAAACTGTGCTTGTACCATGTGTATTTGTGAATGTATACAAACCCAAATCCCTTTGACGCTTCCCGATTTTTAGGCCGAGTTCATTTTCTGTTTGGAAACCTTTACGATTTTTTAATGTTTTGTAAGGTTCATCTTCTGGTTGCAAAACTGAGTTTTCGTTTCCTGGTTCCAAAAAAGAATCAATTTGTTCCTTTTTCAGACTATAATCGGCAGAAGTTTTTATTTTTTCTTTCTGTTCTTCCGAGCATAGGTATAATGTTGTTGCAAAATTGAGTCAGCTTTTTTAAGTTCGCAAACAGAGTCCCTGTTTTCTGGATATTCTGCCACCTAAAATCAGAAAGTTCTGTTGAATAACAAACTTTTTTGATACTTTGTCATGTTCATCTTCTTGTTGCAAAACCGAGTGTTTTTGGCCGCAAAGCTGAGTACCTTCTATTTTTCTGTTTGAAGGACAGAGTTCTCGTTTTTTACTCCCCTGACTGGGTCCTTTTTTCAGGCTTTTCTGAAAAATTACAAAGAACATAATTTGGTTGCTAGACCGATTCTTCTTTTCTGTTCTCAAAGTAGATTTCTTTATCCTTTCTTTTTCTAAGTAGATTTCCTATTTTTTCCTAATTATAGCTTTATCCTTCCCACTTCACTTCGACCCTGGGTATATATATTTTAATGCATAGTTTGTTACACAATAAAATAATCACCGTAGACCCCTAAAGGCCTAACCATTATAGACTTAGATGGACTTAAGTTGGCTTTCCGAATGCCACGACCATAATAGCCGTTTGCTCAATTTCGTTAGTTCTTCGTTAACTTTTGCTCTCTTAAGTTTAGCCCCACTCAAGTGAGAGGTTCAGCACGGAAATTTGACAGCTGGCTAGATACACACAAATGTCATACGATTTCCGAAACGTTTGCTGAAGTCTATTATGGGCACCGTGAGCATTTGGCAGAACTCGAGTGGGATTTTCAATGTATTTTGACATTAGGTTAATCCCACTTAAGTCTATTATTGTTGAGGCTTAGGACCTTTTAAAGACATAATCGTGACCGACAGGTGAATGGATTATGCTATGTTGAAGTCTTCAGTGAGTTTTGAAGTCTTCAAAATTGAGCTAAGAAACTGAAACGTGCATTTTTTCTTGGTTCTCATTGTGTGCAGTCAAAGTATGAAAATTGCGAAGATCCGCTCACAGCCACGCCCACAATTTTTAGACAATGTTAGACACTCTCAAATTCACATATTATTTCCAAATGTCTTTTGGTCAACCTGGAAAGGATAGCAAGGGCCACCAACTCCAAAGATTTTTGGGCTTGTGTTAGGAGAATTAAAGGCAGCAAAGCTATAATTGGTCCCAGCATTACTGCGAGTGTTTTACGAGAGCATTTTCGAAGTCTACTTAATGCCAACATTGAGGTAAGGAAAATTCCTCTTGCCAAAAACTATTGTAATGATTTTGCCCGTGGTTCGTCGAATAAAACTCAACCTCACTTTTATAATCACACAATAAAACACTTAATTTATCAAACAAAACTTATTTTAATTCAAATCACACTTAATTCAACTTCGTTATTTAGAATTCAACACTTTGTTTCAATTCCATCACCTTTTTACTTTACTACCGATTTTCTATATAATCTTATATTATATTAAAGTTATATTTAAATATAACTGTCCCGTCCGAGCCTGTCATCCATGTGTTTATACAAATTAACCATGTTTTCGACGGTTCGACGCTGTTAATTTTCCATTGGTACTTATCCATTGATTGTCATGGAGGTGAAGTTCGATATCGAATTCAAACTTCGAACGGCAGTCTGCTGTCAAATGACTGTAATTACAGTTCGGTATGATCTTACTTGTCTTACATCTTGGTATGATAATATTTAAAAAAAAACATGATGCTATTTAGGTAAGGTGCTGGAGCTAACGCTGGGAATGAAAAATGGAACTTTGGAAGAAGCAACCTATCTGTTGTCAAGGAATATGCGTTGACCTCGGAGCCAACGAAATGGTTTGTTCACTTCTCACATAAAAAAAAAATAAACTTCTAAGCTGCAAGAGATGTATCAACAACGTGTGGCACACTTTCTTTTCTTTGCGTCCCACATGAAGCAAAATATAAAGTTTTTAAAGCCATTTCTCCTGCAGAATGTTTCGAAATAATATTCAAATGTTGAAATAATGTTTTATGCAGCCCAAGTTTGGGACTTCGAAAGCTACGATGATGTCGAGAAGCTTCTTACCTGCTTCATTAAGCATTACTTTAGGCCCCCAACAACAACCCCCAATTACATGATTAATATTACGAACGGCCTCTCCACCCTTAATTTGATACTTTTAAAATATACATTGATTATGTAATAATGCTAAATATGCAACCTGAAAGACTGCCCAGTAAAACATCCAGATATGTGCTGCAGAGCAACTGTTACAGGTCAAGGAAAAAACTGTGTGAAAAGTTTCATTTAGACTCCAGCTTTTAAGAGATGCATACTGCTCAATTGAGAAACTTGTATATCGTGCTTTTCAACAACTTGTTTTCAAAATGGGAAACGAGTTTATAACAAAAGCGAAGATTTTATTCAGCGTTCACACTATCCAAAACTCGTTCAGAACCTAAATGCAAACAACTACGTCAAAAAAATGTTGGTAACATCGTTCAACTGATTCAGCAGTTATCTTTCCTATCTTCCTATGTCCTATCTTCCAAGAAATACGTTGAGTCCATTTTGGTTCAAGTGTTCTATTCACTGAAAGTGCTTACAACGTTTTGAACGGATCTGATTGGGAGAGCTTAATTAGTTTTTAAAAGAATCTCTACACTAGCGAAAATCAATAATAGAGACTTTTAACATTCATAAATATCTTTTATTTTCTTTAAATGTTAAGGGTGTTAAGGGTCGGGTATTAAGAAGTTCGAATTCGAAGTTCAAATAGCGTGAGACATTTATACACAAACAGTGTCAGTTTCCCACTAGTATTTGAATTTAAAAGCAGAAATGCAACCGAAGAACAACCTCCAGGTGCATTTGAATATAGCCTCAACTTGAGTGGATAGGGTTACCGAGAGGAGATTGGATAGTTACCGGCCAGTAAGACTGTCTTTATTTGTTTTTATTCCCCATCCGAAAGGATAGGAGGTATATTAATTTTGATTCATAGTTTGCAACATAGAGAAATAATCACCGTAGACCCCCAAGACCTTAAGGGCATATAATCGAGACCGAATTGTAAGTCGAATGAGCCATGTCCGTCCGTCCGTCCGTCTGTCGGTAGTTTTTAGGCCTTAAATTTTTAGCTAGGAACTTGAAACTTGATATCTGTTCTTTCTAGGTCCCGAAGCAGTACAAGTGTAATTTTTTTTGAAATCCGCATACTGACACGCCCACTTTACTTACTATCATGAAAAATCAAAGTTGTCGCAGGAAGCTGAAATTTGGTATGCGATATCCTCGCTTAAGTGTATTGTGATTGGCATTTGAAAAAAGAAGCGAATACCGCTCCTTGTAGGCGTGGTCATACTTAATATGCATTCTAATAAACGGTTTTTATTTGATATAATTGCTTTAAATCCAAAAAACTTGCACCATCAAATGTTCAGATATGTGCGTAAGCTATCAATTCAAGTGAATAAATTTTCACCACGCCCACTTTTGGGGGCGTTTTTAAGTATAAAACAAATTTTTAATTTGAACATGCAGTCAACACGTGTATACCACTTCTGATAAAAAATCTAAACAAAAATACGATGTTATTGAGAAGGGGTGGATACCACGCCTCTTTCTTAGGGAGAAGATTCTTAACTGAGAAATTCTAAAAACAATTGAAGTTAAATGAAACTGAAATTTAACAACCAAGATTTATGACACGATTCGGCGCTTGACAGGTCAATTGGGATGGGGTATCCAACGATTCGCCTAAGCGGATTGTAACCCTCCACTAGTTTTTTTAGCTTTAGTAAAACAAGCTCCCATTTTACCTACGTTTTCGAGGCCAGCAAGAGAGGTGATGAAACAAAAACTATTCAAAGTTGTTGGTTAATGTGCATTATTTAAGAATAGGGAACATTTAGGCTGCTTAAGCACCCGAGATGGGAATGGTGCTGTGTTGCAGATGGAAGCTTCTATGATTGGTAATCGGAAGGCTCTGGGTTCGATGCCTGGATCCAACAAACAATTTTTTTTTTATTTTTTTATTGCCAACATGTCTTCTTAAGTAAATCATAGATTTACCACACCTGTTTGCCTGTGGCTTAAAGACGGCCAGGCAGGCATAAAGACAAAAGCTGCCATAAAAATCAAATCCGAACTTGTAAAGTGTTGTCGCAAAGAGCTTAAGGTTCTTGGCTTACAGTACAATGTAAGACTCTGGTGTCTTCCTGGCCACAGAAATGTTCGTGGCAATGAAAAACCCGACAAGCTTGCACGGCCTGGAGCAGCATTACAACCTCAACGAGCCCTTCACTGGATCAAACCCATCTGTGAATGCAGAATACGTATGGAAAACAAGTTCCACATGAAAGCAAGCGCAAGATGGACATCCTTGTCCACCTGTGAAATTTCAAGACAATTGTAGCCTAACTACCCCACGCATTAAGAGTGACAGGAGGTCTCTGTCGTTTCTAGAGGGTATACTTAATGGTCACAATCTTCTATGAAATTAAATTTGTATATAATATTATGCAATGAAATTAAATCGCGACAATTACGACATCTGCAGAGGATGTAGCCATACGGATTTCTGCGGGGACATATCTGACTTTATATACCACTGTCCCAGTCTGTTGACGAGAAGAACTTTAGGAAACTACCTCTTTCACGACATTTCAGAACTTTCAAACACACCAATAACGTCTCTTCCCAGGTACGTTAAATCAACGTCAAATCGTTGGCTTAATGAACTCTACATGGCCATCATACTGGGGCTCAATATTTCTTTGTGCGATGAGAAGCGGGCTACCCCACCTCATCAATCTAACAACCTAACCAAACCTAAGTATATTATAACAATTTCGACGACAATTAAGCCGTACAGGCTATTTCTATTTTGACATTAAGTCGTAAAGTAAAGTTGAAATATTAGCGGACGAAATGTCTAAAGAAAACACCACTCTAAAATTATTAAAATCCGTTCACAAGCTTAGCCGCTTAAATTTATTTTGTGTTGTAACGATTGCGGTAGTTCCGCTAATTTTTACTTCCTTAGAGCCCGCCTCTTTATAAACTAACATAAACAGAGCAAAAAAAATCGAGAGAGGTAAGGCTGAAATGAAATCTTCAGAAAGGATATTCCATCACACAATCTTTTAAAGAATTTCTAATTTTTTCAGAAAGAATTTTCAAGCCTTATCGTTACACTAAATAAAACGTGAATTTATTGGCAAATAGACAAAACTCAAGAAACAATAGGTTTTCACCAAAGACTATATTAAAAAAATTCACGTGCTCTGCAGAATTAGCTTAATTACGATGTCATAGGCACTCGACTGAAAAAATATCCTTCATCCCTAAAAATTATCTAAGAGCGAGTCCGCCGATTTACACCATTAAGTTCATCCCAAGTACTCAAAGAAACTTTTCCCAGATTTTCGAAAAGCACGTTTAACAGCTTTATTTCATTTAATTTACATCTTTTTTGTACAAGTTTTTAATTCTTTCAAATCTTCAGCAACTGTTTCGTGTTTTCCCCAATTATGACATCTCATTTGCGAATATCATAAGAATTTATGTGTTCTTGTTCTTTTTTTATATTTTGCATACCCTCAGGGGGTCGGTATAATTCATCGTTAGAATTTGAAAATTGGTGTTCGTAATTTATTTTTTTACCGGTATTGCGCCGGGAGGACCTTGAAGGATATCTGTTGTGTTGGCAAGTGTCTTGTCAAGCGACCGACGTTGATTGATTGGATTACATCATGTGTAGAATGAAATGCCTTCAGCTTTAATTAATGAATTTAATTTCTTCTAAAATTGTTTTTTTTTTTGGGAATCTTTCAACTTTTCCCAAAATCCCAAATTAATTCAAATGTCAGGTGGGGTGATAAGTTATAGAAAAGTTAACTTTTCCGGATGCTTCCAGCCTTGGGACCTCAATAGCGGAAGAATTTCAATTTGGCTTTCACGAAGTTAATTCCGACATTCCAAAGAACGTGCAAAGAATTATATTCATGACCAATGAAATGTAAACCGCAATATCATCGACGTTATCTAATGACTTAAATCCTGCTCAACACTATATGCATTATTACCCGTGTGATTCCAATGCAGACTTATTTCTGTAATATTGGCAGGTTTAAAAATAGCTGGCTGCAGTCTTCCATTCACTGATCCTTTGGTGAATATGAGACTGACGATCGCAGTGTTTACACTAGATGACTTGGTATCGATGATTTGATTTGCAGACCACAATTTCGAGGTCCAAAGCGTCGACTCCAAACCACATGTTCCTACCTAAAGGTATCCTTTTTTTGAACTCTCTTAATTTATAAGTGCAAACAGAATTAAGTTGGAGGAAATATTTAAAGAAACTTAAATTGAACATTCACCGCAAATTCTTGATGCATCTTTCCATCTTAACGATGTCACCACTTCCTTATGGTAGTTTATGCAAATAGATTGCATAAACGAGGGGAGAGATAATAAAAAAAAATCCAATAAAAGCTGCTGCTTCAGCAGCACACTTAACGTTTACGTTTCGTATTCGTTATGGTGTGGTCTGCATCAGGTATGAATAAAAACATTTCGCATGGCATTTATTTTTCTCCCGTCTTACCTTTGGGGGATAATAATATCATGTCCTTTGATATATGTTGTATAATTTTTTTTTAAACAAAACATCTTGCATTCAATACGAAGACCTAACCTTGGGACATCTCTTCGCACGAGTGATTTTTTTTTTAAGCAAATTTATATTACGAGCATTATGGCTTATTATTATGCGGATTTTATACAGCGTGTCTTATCGTCTAATCTAATTTTTCGAGGAAATATTTACTAAGCATTAAACCGCATATTTATGATATAGAGTCCTTGAGGAAGGATGGCTGGATTCTTTAAGCTACCTTAGTTTTTTTTATGTAAAACATGAACTTGTGTCACATTTGAAATTTTGATTTCCTTACTTATGGTGGGTAGTCCCGTAGTCAGAGTATTGATATCCGCCCAGCAACACGTGTATATTTTCTCTCTCAATATACCTAACCGGATTTTGAGGATTTTCGAAGGAATAAAAATATAAAAGCCACCTGTGTAATTGAGTTTTATCATATCCTTATCCTCTTAGGAAGGATGGCTTAAAAAAAAGAGCCGACAGTAAAATTACTTTTGAAATGGATTTATTCAGTTTTGAAAGGTTCACAAAGTTTTGTCATACAAAATTTGTGATCCAAATTGACTTAAGGACTGCTGGTGGAGAAATAGAACTTTTCGCGGCTCTAGAAAGATAATAATAAAAAGTTTATGAATTGTCTGGGGACCAATAGGCTAAGGGATTAGGCACGTGTGAATGTGGTCTTACATATACCTTATTGCGCTTACTAAAATCCACAATTCGACCCTTAAAAAAAGCGGAACTGAAATACTAGCGGGCGAAGTATCCGCTGACAGGGTATGATCCTGCAACCTTTACCTATTGTGGGTAATACTCTAGCCGTTGAAAAGTGAAAACTAATAATGCCGCAGGTTTCGACTTTATTCCTGTTGAGTTTCTTCTGAAATCTTATACACTTCGCTTTTTTAACATCCTATTTACAACGCATGTTTACCAGCGACCTTCAACAAAGCCTGAATTTTTAGAAAAAGAGATCTGAGAACTGTTGAGGAGGCGTTTAAATAAGATTAAGGCTGGCTTCGCTACTGTATTCTGAAAGAACACACTTTTGCTCTGTCATGCGTTGCGAAAAAAAACGTTTCGATAACAATATAAAGAAACCTTATTTATGCTTTACTTCAAGGCTGTCTTTGGAACTCTCAATAGACAGGTACTTTCTTTAGCATACATTAACCTCGCTTGGAAAAATTAAAAAGTTTGTCCTGCTTTACGCGAAATTCTTTGTGTACCTATTCAGTTGCATCTGTGTGGGAGGGTTCCACGTTTTCTAATAGATTCAAAACATCATCAGGCACTCCCTAAGGTTGTTTTCTGAGTTCCTTTGTATTCCATCTCTTCAAAGACGATATTTACTACGACAGGAGGTAAACCTCCTTACCTAGCAGCAGGTTTCATGATTAAAAAATTAAATAAATAGAGTGGCGCAACAGCTCGAGGTGAACCAGGGCCAACTTCTCAACAATGTATGCTGGTGTGTTAATTTCTTTACATACAAGGGGACCTACAATATTTTGCCGAATCCGAACGCCACTTTGAGAAGTTTTTCAAGACAAATGATACTCTCGGAGGACTTTTCAGATCCTCGCGGAGGTGAGAACCGTGAAAAAGAACAAGTCTTTTTTTTCAGGTGACGATGGACTCGAACCCAGACCTCTGGCGTAATAATCACACACACTAACCACTACGCCACGGCACCCCAAGTATCATGATTGCTGGAATTTTTTACAAGGTTTTGGTTAAAGCTGATGATTGTTGACAGCTCCTTCACAATCCAACTTCAAACAAACTGAAAGCCTACGGTGAAACATAAGACCTTCACATCAACGTTCAGAAGACTAAGATCATGATTTTTGAAAAGCGTCTAACAAGAAGGCTTCCCGAACCACTTGATATATTTCTGTTATCAAGTTTAAATACCTAGGATTTCTGTTTTTCAATAAATCTTAACTTGAGCAGGCAAGTGCAGTGAGGTGACAACTGACACTAAACTTTTATAAAAAAATAAGAAAATAATTGACCTTTCATCCAAATTCATAGTGCTTAAGCTTACTTACTTACGCAAGGTGGCGCTACTGTCCGGTATGGACCTAGGCCTCAGCTAACAAGCTTCGCCAGCCAGCTGTGTCTCTAGCTAGCCATCTCCAGTTTCGCATGCAAAGTTGGCTGAGGTCCCCTTCTACTTGCGTGCGCCACCTGAATCTCGGTGCTCTTCTACCGCGTCGTCCCTGCGGTGTTAATTCGAAGATTTCCCAGGCCGGGGCGTTGGTGTTCATCCACTCTAGATGCGGATGCCCAGCCGTCGCCATAGCATTTGTATTTTGACTCTTCTGGCTAGGTTGGTGTGGCTGTACAGCTATTTACTTCGATGTTATATCTGCTCCACTCTCCGTCTAAGCAGACGGGACCATAAATCGTCCGAATAATTTTCCTCTCGAAGCAGCGTAAAGTGTTTTCATCCGCCCTTGACAGGGTCCATACTTCTGCACCATAAAGCAATACTGGGATTATCAGGGTTTGATAAATGGTCCTTTAGTTGCTCGAAAGAGGGCTTTGCTACTCACTTGCCTCCTTAGACTAAAGAAACAGCGATTGGCTGCGTTTGACTTCAGCGCTGGTGTTTTGTCTGAATTTATAGCGGAACACAGGTAGACAAAGTACCTAACTAAGTCCCCTACTAAGAAGTCGGTGTTGGGTTTCTCCTCTTGATGACAGCGTCTACTTGATTTTGCCCTCGTTGACTTGTAAACCCATATGCACCGCTTCCATCGCAACCCTCACGAAGGCTTCCCTGACGGCACGCTTTGTTCTTCCAATTATGTCAATGTCGTCTGCATATGCGAGTAGTTGAACAGAATCTTTCAACAGAATTTTGAAAGATTGTGCCTCTGGTGTTGTTTATAATAATTCTCTCAAGTATGATTTTAAGGAATTCACATAATAGCGCGTTGCCTTGTCTAAATCCTTTTTTGACATCAAAGTGGTCAGTGAGGTCTTTTCCGACATTGATGGAACAGTGTGAGTTTCGCCATCGTCATCCAGCATAGACTGACGAGTTTGGCAGGGATGGCAAAACTGGACATTGCGCTTAATAGCTTATCTCTTAAGATGTTGTCATACGAGGCCTTGAAAGGGTGGTGGGTATCGATTTAAGATTCCTGCGTTTTCTGCAAGATCTGCCGCTGTGTGAAAATTGGATCGATGGTGGACTTACCTGGCCTAAAACCAAAGTGATGTGTACCTTACCTATCAGATTGTTGACAAACGGTTTCAGGCGTTCACAAAGAACAGTAGAGAAGATCTTGCATGCGATGCTAAGAAAACTGATTCCTCTGTAGATGACACAGTTCAGAGGGTCTCCTTTCTTGAGGATCGGGAAAACAATACTGAGGTTCAATTCATCGGGCGTGCTTTCCTCCGACAATATCTTGCAGATGAGCTGGTGCATGCTCGTGACCAGCTCATCGCCAGCGGATTTGAAAGTTTGAAGCTAGGCCGTCTGCTCCGGCTGCTTTGTTGCACTTAAGCTTAGGCATAGCTCGGGTGGGCAGTATCGTTCGTATGCTTCATGGGTAACGGGTTCGCCTGGGTTGAATGGTTCATTCTGCCTGACAGCGGTATTTGATTCATCCTCGCCGTTTATACTAACTGTAGAAATGGATTTTCCAAATCCTCAGCACTGACTGCGATTCCACTACTATGTTACCTTGATGGTTCTTGCAGGCTTTGGTACGACCTTTAGCCGGTGTTCCTCTCTCCTCTTCTGCTTGTTGAGATCACGAGCAGCTCTAGTCCTCCTCTACAGAGCCGATTTGTATGCTTTCTGTTTAGTTGCATGTGCTTGCCGGCACTCATAGGCAAACCAGGCGTTTCGTTGTGGGGGGCCGTGTGAAGCCCCACACTTTAGAGGCAGAATCTCTGTTGGCGCTTTGGCAATTTGCCACTGGATTTCAACAATTGATGCTGGCTGCCGACGTCAAACTTCCTCACAGTATTACCATTTCTAGATGTTGGTCGGGATATCCGCACCTGAACCTTGACTAAAACGAGGAATCAAAGGTGATCAGAGTCAATGTTGGCCCCTCGAAAAATTCGGACCTTCATGATACTTCAAAACTTGCGTCGATCAAAATGCGGATTGACCTCGTTGAAGGTTATTTGATCCGAAGATCTCCACGTCCCTTGGTGGATGCAGGAACTGTGTACTAGCTACCATGGCGTGTCGCCCCGCAGCAAAGTCGATCAGCCTGAATCCGTTATCGGAGGTCGTGTCTTGCAGGCTGTACTTAAAAAATTTTAAAGTAATTAATAGTGTTTAAACACAACAGTTAAGACTTGCATGTACTACGGAGCTCTAGAATTTTAAGTTTCTTTCTTTGACGAATTTCAGATTCAATATGACTTTTTCGAGCGGATTTTACAACGTCACCGATGTAAAATTGTCAAAATGTATACAATGTTGCTCGAAAATAAGAACCATTTCTCTAAAAACTAAGTAAGTGCAGGAGCCTATATAAAAATAAATAAATAAATAAATAGAGTGGCGCAACAGCTCGAGGTGAACCAGGGCCTACTTCTCAACAATGTATGCTGGTGTGTTAATTTCTTTACATACAAGGGGACCTACAATTTTTTGCCGAATCCGAACGGCACTTTGAGAAGTTTTTCAAGACAAATGATACTCTCGGAGGGCTTGTCAAACCTTCGCGGAGGTGGGGACCGTGAAAAAGAACAAGTCTTTTTTTTCAGGTGACGATGGCAGGATTCGAACCCAGGCCTCCGGCGTAGTAAGCACACACACTAACCACTACGCCACGGCACCCCACAAGAGTCTATATACTTGATGTCAATTATTTGGATTGTCCACGCCCTAAAAAATGGATGTAAGCTGCAAAATATTCCTAATTTTGTTAGAATGAAGACAAAATTCATTAAAATCGTAAATTAATGCTTAAAAAACAGTTTTTTCCGAAAACTCCCCCAAAAATTGAGCATAGCTCCATTTTTTGTATGTAAAAAACTTAGCGGTTAAATTTTTTGTCGTTTTAAAGGCCTTTTACCACTATTGCACCAAAATTCGAGCTCTAACGCCTAGTCTAACTTGACCAAAAAACATTTTGAAATAAAATATAAATTTGAGGTTGTCTGACATCCAAGTTAATTGTGGTCGTGTGGCCATGAGCAGATCTTATCAATTTTCGTATTTTGTCTAAACAAAATGAGAACCGAGCTACATTCAAAGTTTCAGATTTCTAGCTCAATTTTAAAGATCTTAATCCTTCACACATACGGACAGACGGACAGAAAGATAGACGGGCAGACTGTCGGACATCATGCTTAATCAATTCTCCCATCACCCGTAATTATTTCACTATAATACAAACTATCCTTTAAAATTAATATTCTCTGGGTCGAATGTAAGAATTGCACAGGAACGCTAATTTCTCATTTTGATTTGGCAGGGCAGACTAAATTTAATAAACGTAAACGCGTTCGATATAGTTTCAATAATATGGCTGCCGATATCTGCCAAAGTTCAGAAATTTTTATTGAAAAACTTGAGAAACCTTGAGAATATAACAAAGGCCTTTGTGAAGCGAACAAAGTTTTTTAATTTTTTTTACTAATTTATTCTGCTAATTACAAAATTTGACCAAGTTACATTATAGAAATGGTGACAAAATGAGTTCTAGGCTAGACATTTTGCAATTTCAGCTTCTATTAAAGCTGCTTCGTCTGTAACAGAAGCCAAACTCTGCGCAGCACAGCCTTTCACATCCTCTGTGATTTCGTTTGCAAGCGTCAATAGCGAATTTATAAAGAGAAGAAAAAATTCAACTACTGCTCTTAGTTGGTTGACAACAGCTGACAAACAAGTCAGTTTCGGTATGCATTATGGCATAATTTTTACAAGAATATAACTTCCATGATGTTTTAATAGACTGAATCAAATGTTAATGGTCTGCAGCAAGGGTGGCTTTTAAGCTTGTTATTCTTGGTTTGCCAGCTTCTTGAGAACATAAAATCTTAGAATCTAATTTTTCCTTCTTAAATTTTTCGATAACTGGTGAAAATTTTTCTGTACATTCCCTTGCTTTTTTATTGTCTAACATAGCAGTTTCACGCAATATGTGTTCCAACCTATTTATTAAAGGTACGACTTCGTGGCTTAAAGCACCGTCTATATTTTTTATATCTTTTATAGACTTTTCCAAAGACTCTCGGATATGTTTTTTACTTCGTCAACAAAGTTGGTAAAAGATTCCAGTATGTATTTTATATATTGACTAAGACTTGTAAATGAATCAGCAGGGATAATCTGTAGAAAGAATTTATGGTTAGATTTAAAATAAAAGTATTCGCATAGATATAACAGCTTCGAACAAATCAAATCTTCCAGAAACTTCTTGTGTAATATAAAAAAATCAATTATAGCTACAACTTGTCTTTTATAATTGTTTTTATATATGCACATATTTTGAGATCCCAGCATCATCATCAATGTCTGAATCAATGCCAGAAATCTGCGTATAAAAAGAAATAGTTTATACCCAAAGTTCTACCCAATGATTTTTTTTGCGAATACGAAACTTACTTAGCAGAACAAGGCTAATAGCCATTAGTCCAAAAAAGCTCAGCTTCATGCTTCTCTCCAGTTCGATCTGCCACAAACTATACGTCCGGAAAAAATTTCGGTTGTTTTTTTATAAGAAAATCTAAAGGGTGAAGGTAATACAAGGATTAATCTTTTTATTGACTTACACATTTTTAAAAATAAGCAACAGAAAGTTTTGTGGTTATAAAAGATATGAGTCACGACCATAAAAAAACATTTAAATCAGGTCTTATCACAAATTCATAATGCAAGTCATTAAAGAAATTGAAGCCTCTATCTATTTTGCCATATCTTATCGCGTCATAATTTTCGTATTTTTAAGCTTTTATGAAAGTCTGTTATAGCACTTAATAAATAACGTAAAAAAATTTTTTTAGTCAAGCTGCTTGGATTTGTTGTCGGTATAATAACTTATTATATTTTTGATACCCCACCCAGGGTAAGTTATTTTCATCCCGGTGCGGAATCATTACTAAAAAGACGGGACTTGACGCATTTCTGCAGTTCATATTTAAAAACCGAATGGCTGTCAAAAGAGTTTATCCCAAGCAACTCGGTCATCATTCAACTCGGGAAAAAGGGATTTTCACGGATTTCACGGAAAAGAGGCCCACTCAGTGAATAGCCCTACAAAACTTTCCTGAGTTTATCCCAAGGCAACTCGGTCATCATTCAACTCGGGAAAAAGGGATTTTCACGGATTTTTCACAACTTCAACAATTTTTTTTTTTTTCAACTCTTGCCTGTTTTTATACATTTCATCTTGCCATTGTCGCCTTCTACTATGATACTGTTCTACGCCCTAATCTCATCAGCTAGGAGTGGGATTACCATCTTCAGTCTCTGTTGGAGGTTGATCAACCTTAAAAAAGTACTGTTCAAGCTTAAAAAAGTGCTGAACTCCAGAAGTTTGAAAGAATTCCTTGAATGACTCTCAAATTCTTTATTCTGAGACGGCCAATAAATAGTCTGCCGAAACATTTTATTTTCAGATCTTTGATCGTGCCCAAATAATCCATGTTTCCACCGGACACTTATCCGTGATTAACATTGATATTCATCAAATCCTCCATAATAATGAATCTCCTCGTTGTATGATACACTCTTTCTAGCAACCTCTTTTATAACACTTCCAACCCTTTTCGCAAGCCTTTATTACAGTTTGCGACTCGAAAAAGAAAACTGAAACAGTCCACGTATTCTGATATGTGATATACAGATCTGTCAAAAATATGGTTTCTATTCGGATTTTTGAGAGCTAAAATGACAAGAAGCGAATGCTCAAATTAAATTTATGCGTGGACTTTTTTTCAAATTAATCGTTAATCTCTTTTTTCCAGTGGAAACACTTTGGGATTAACTTTTTATCTTTTTACGTTAATCTCTTTAAAATGGTGCTTCCATATCGCTCTTAATTTGCGTGGAAACACCATATTCAATGGCTTCTGTTGGGATTTTATGCCAGAATAATTATCTATAGGGTTGTTAGCAGATAGAAGCTATAGCTACAAGGTCGCATTGGGACTAAGAACACATTGCGTGTTCAAAACTAAACTATGCTCTAAAGCAGTTATCAGTCATCGCCTGACCTCTTACAGCCATGCATGCTATGAGTGCATTACAGTGCTCTTAACCACATGCGAAGGGGATCTACTTTTTACGCATTCCAAACGACGAATTGAGATTTTTCTTATGACAATTATACTCTAGAAGGGTTTCTTAGAACCTCGGAGGTGGGACTGTGGAAAAACATTTAATGCCCCGGTCGAAAAGTAAACCCAGGACCTTATGCACGATAGTCTGACACACTTATTGCTATACCACGAGCGATGCCTGGTGTCTAAATGACTCTGAAACTAGGTACACCTAATATTTTCTTAAAAGCATTTAAAATCCCAAAACTTAAAGGGCAAAAGAAAGCCGATTAGTTATAATTTTTCGAGATCTTGGCTTTTCGGGAGTTTGGGTTTTCTGGACTTTTGGATTTTCTGGATTTCTGTTTTCAAAATTTTGACCTCAACAGAATTGGCGTGAGCTACAATATAAGTATGCTTCAATTTTCACATTTTTCGCGTTTCCAACACGACATGATCAGATGAAAACTGTCAGATTTTTGAAAGAAAGAAGGTTGAGAGTAAATTAAAGCTAAAATGAAATCATAATGTGTCTCGTTTTGAAACTCATTAGTCATCTGCTGAGCTGGAAGCCACGTTGGTTTTTACCAATTAGTTAGTTGCAAAGCAGCTTTACCCGCTCATTAGTAATAACACATTTGGCTTTATCTAAGTCTAATCATAAGCCGTTTAAAACGACCCCTTCTACAAAGCTAGAAGCTCAGGTCCACCCAGGACTGTAGCGCCACCTGTAGTAAGTAAGTTTCTACAAAAAGTGTACGAAATTAGAAGTGTTATTAAGAAACATTTAAAAATAAATGGGCGTGGTCAAAAGCTTTGTATGGACGAAATCTGCGAGAAGCAGAACACAATTTTAAACAGCTGAAAGCAAGGAAGCTTCTTATTAAAGTATTAACCAACTTCTCCTCTCACTATTTGGTTCACATGCTTCTGCCTTCTGATTGTAAAGGCAAAGTGTGAAAATTGTTTAAATTCGCCACCGGCCACGCTCAATACCGGCTTCAATGTGAGTCGACCTTTAGTTCACATTTTCTTTTAAAATTGATCATTATTGATCAATTGATTCGGAGTAAATTTTAATCATTGATCATGCTCACTTTTAATATGTTCGATCTTTGAAAACCCGATTTCTCGGAAAATTTACTCCAAATCGAAAAAAAAATTATATAACAAGTATGATTGGTACTACTATTTGCTACGTTGCTTCATACAAAGTTTTGAGCTCCGCCTACTTAAAGGGGACCAATACCTCTAAAAGACCAATACCTGCAAAAGCAAAAAAAAGATAACTTTTCTCTCGTTGTTTTTCTTTTACATGTTTTAGCGATTAATTCTTGCAATCCTATTGACATCCTTGTAAAAAGAAAAATGAAAATCAAGTGTTACTCATGAGTCATGACATTTTGCAATGTCAGCTTTCTCTTTACATAATTTAAGTGAGTTACCATTGTATTCAGCAAATTCTTGGATTACTGGTAACAATTTTTTCGCACATTCTTTTGCCTTTCGAGGGCCCTTGTAATCAACTTCATGCAATTTGTCATATAATGTACTTGTGAGGCTAGAAAATTTTCCATTCAAAGCATCCCTTGTGTGAATTCACTTACTTACTTACTTAAGATGGCGCTACAGTCCGGGGTGGACCTGGGCCTCAGCCAACAAGCTTCGCCAGCCAGCTCTGTCTCTAGCTAGCCGTCTCCAGTTTCGCACGCGAAGTTGGCTGAGGTCTCCTTCCACTTGCGTGCGCCACCTGAGTCTCGGTGCTCCTCTACCGCGTCGTCCCTGCGGTGTGGATTCGAAGATTTTCCGGGCCGGGGCGTTGGTGTCCATCCGCTCTAGATGACCCAGCCATCGTAGACGTTGTGTTTTGACTCTTTTGGCTAGGTCGGTATCGCTGTACAGCCCGTACAGTTCGATGTTATATCTCCTCCTCCACTCTCCGTCTATGCAGACGGGACCGTAAATCGTCCGAAGAATTTTCCTCTCGAAGCAGCCTAAAGTGTTTTCATCCGCCTTTGACAGGGTCCATGCTTCTGCACCGTAAAGCAGGACTGGGATGATGAGGGTCTTATACATGGACACTTTAGTTGCTCGAGAGAGGGCTTTGCTACTCAATTGCCTTCTTAGCCCAAAGAAACAGCGATTGGCAAGAGTTATCCTTCGTTTGATTTCAGCGCTGGTGTCATTGTCTGAATTGATAGCGGAACCCAGGTAGACAAAGTCCCTAGATACCTCAAAGTTATAGATGTCGATGGTGATGTTTTGTCCAAGACGTCGGTGTTGGGTGTCTTTTCTTGATGACAGCATATACTTGGTTTTGCCCTCATTGACTGCTAAACCCATATTCGCCGCTTCCGTCCCAATACTCACGAAGGCTTCACTGACATCACGCTTTGTTCTACCGATTAATCAATGTCGTCTGCGTATGCAAGTAGTTGAACGGACTTTTGAAAGATTGTACCTCTGGTGTTGGCGCGAGAGTTCTGCACAATTCTCTCAAGTATGATGTTAAAGAAGTCGCATGACAGCGCGTCGCCTTGTCTAAATCCTTTTTTGACATCAAAGGGGTCGGTGAGGTCTTTGCCGACCTTGACGGAACAGCGTGAGTTTTCCATCGTCATCCTGCACAGACTGACGAGTTTGGCAGGGATGCCAAAACTAGACATTGCGCTATATAGCTCGTCTCTATAGATGCTGTCATACGCGGCCTTGAAATCGATGAAGAGGTGGTGTGTATCGATTTGGAATTCCTGGGTTTTCTCCAAGATCTGCCGCAGTGTGAATATTTGATCGATGGTGGACTTTCCTGGCCTAAAGCCACACTGATATGTGCCTATCAGATTGTTGATAAACGGCTTCAGGCGTTCACACAGTACAGCAGAAAAGATCTTGTATGCGATGTTAAGAAGACTTATGCCTCTGTAGTTGGCACAACTCAGAGGGTCTCCTTTCTTCAGGATCGGGCAAACAATGCTGAGGTTCCATTCGTTGGGCATGCTTTCTTCCGACCATATCTTGCAGATGAGCTGGTGCATGCTCCTAACCAGCTCATCGCCAGCGGATTTAAAAAGTTCGGCAGCTAGGCCGTCTGCTCCGGCTGCTTTGTTGCACTTGAGCTTAGACACAGCTACTTTCACCTCCTCCAGGTCGGGTGGGCGGTATCGTTCGTATGCTTCGTCGGTAACGTCTTCGCCCGGGTTGAATGGTTCGTTCTGCCTGACAGCGGTATTTTGTTCGTCCTCGCCGTTATACAGTCTGCAGAAGTGGTCTTTCCAAATCCTCAGCACCGACTGCGATTCTACAACGATGTTCCCTTGATGGTCCTTACAGGCTTCAGTTCGAAGTTTATACCCTTGGCAGGACCTTTTGATCCTTTGGTAAAACTTTCTAACCTCATTCCTGTTGTAACATCTCTCTATCTCTTCAACCGCGCGCTTCTCGTGCTCTCTCTTTTTCCTTCGGAGAAGCCGGTGCTCCTCTCTCCTCCTCTGCTCGTAGAGCTCGCGAGCAGCTCTAGTCCTTCTGTGCAGCGCCGCTTTGTATGCTTCCTGTTTAGCTGCATGTGCTTGCCGGCATTCATCGTCAAACCAGGGGTTTCGTTGTGGTCGCCGTGTGAAACCCAGCACTTCAGAGGCGGCGTCTCTGATGGCATTTTGGCAGTGTTGCCACTGGCTATCAATACTTGATGCTGGTTGCATAGGACTTCGTAGAAGGTTTTGAGAGACTCGGTTGGAGAAGGACCTGGCGATCTCTTGCGATTGTAGTCGGCCGACGTCAAACTTCCTCACAGTATTTCCATTACTTGGCGCTGGTCGGGATATCCGCAGCCGTACCTTGGCTACAACAAGGTAGTGATCCGAATCAATCTTGGCCCCTCGGAAAGTTCGGACATCCATGATACTGGAGGAGTGCCTTGCGTCGATCGCAATATGGTCAATCTGGTTGACGGTTGATTGATCGGGAGATCTCCATGTCCCTTTGTGGATATTGAGATGCGGGAACTGTGTACTAGCTACCACAACGTGTCGCCCCGCAGCAAAGTCGATCAGCCTGAATCCGTTATCGGAGGTCGTGTCGTGCAGGCTATGCTTTCCGACAGTACGACCAAAGATGCCCTCCTGTCCTAGCTTGGCATTAAAATCGCCTAGGAATCTTAATGTCGTAGCTAGGGCATTGCTCATAAGTTTTGTCCACGAGCTCGTAGAACACATCTTTGGTCTCGTCATCTTTCTCCTCTGTGGGGGCATGTGCGCATATCAGGCTAATGTTGGCGAATTTAGCCTTGATGCGGATCGTCGCGAGGCGCTCGCTTACAGGGTTGAAGCTCAAGACTTTTTGCCTAAGTCTGCCTCCAACAACGAAACCACATCCAAATAGGCGCTGTCTTTGATGCCGATAGCAGTCGCCGTAGTAGATGTCGCAGTTTTTCATCCTTCTTTTGCCCGGCCCGTCCCACCGCATTTCTTGGATGGCAGTAATGTCTGCCTTGCAGTCGTCAAGGGCCTCCGCTAGTTGCTCGGCTGCACGTGGTCTGTTAAGGGACCTAACATTCCACGTGCAGATCCGGAGCTCGTTGTCCTTTTCTCGTTTGCATTGGTCGTCAACAGTAAATCCGTCCGAATCCGAGGCTTGTTTCTGCTTCGTGACTGGTGTTTCTTTACGTGGCCGGGAAGTCACCCCGACGGCACGACCCCCAACCTGGAGGACCAGATCCTTTGCTTAGCTCTAAGGACGGAGAGCCGGATAGCCCGCTCCTTATAGGCCTGAGCTCCGATTACGTCGTAGTATCCCATATAAGGTGTTCACTAAGTAGTTCGGCCTGACTGGAACTATGGACGCCACCGTTGATTCCATCTGGGGAATTCCTCCGCTGCCGTCCGGATGCAAGGAGAAGTGCCTTAGTGGGAACACTCCTCCCCCCCTCTCTCGTCTGCTACCCCCAACAACCTTCCAAAGGGGTTGGAACCCAATCTCCAGTTGAGGTACTAGGCACCCGGTGTTCACCACGGGGAGGTGAGAGTAGGAGTTGATAGACAGAGGTGGGTTTAGAAAACCTGTGGATGCTTGTATCCTCTTGAGTGCACATGTCTATCCTTTGACCACCTTGTGTGAATTTAGTTCATCGATTACCACCGATTCTTGTTAATAGTTGCCTGGCGAATTTCAAAATCTGTTGAAAAACGTTACCATTACATTTGATGTGTACACATACCTACAGTATGCCTTACAACACAGTCAGGCTGAGTAGAGACCAAAGAGTGTGTTTTCGGAAACTGTAAAAAAGAAAACTAAATTATAACCTTTGTTTCTTCAAAAGTTTCCATATATTTTTCGAGTTTACAAAAGCTACAACATCAATTTCAGCATTAGCATTAGCGTCATAAATCTGCACAAAGAAGAAATTAGTGGCAACGTTTTTCTTTCGAGTTTTTAGACTTAATTTTCTTACCATTACAAAGCTAATTGCCATGAGTCCAAAAAAGTTCAATTTCATTTTGGCTGGACTGCAATCATCTATGTACTAGTCCGCATAAAAGTTCGGGCGCCTTTTATAGTAAAGCCAAAAATGTGATGGCTATAGAAGAACAAGTCAAAATAAAGCGTTTTTAGACGATTAGAATTTTAAGTGCCCTCAATTGCTTGAATAAGTTCATAAAATCTACGGCCAAAAGATAAAAGATATACGAGCATAAGATAACACCTTAATCACAACTCATCACATATTATTAATAGAAGTCATTAAAGAAATTAAAGCCTATCTTACCAAACCGTTTCTGTTGTTTCTTATCGTATCATCATACTCGAATTTTTTGAGTTTCGTTGACTGACAGCTCTGCCCGAGTTTCTCAAAAAACAAAAGGCTGTTTTTGGTTGTTAGTGGTGTCCCACATTTTATTGATTTCAAATGAAATTTGTAGCATTCATGGATATAGTAATCAGTGATGTCCTTCTAGCTTATTCAGAAAAGAGGGAGCTTCACTGTTAGAGGAATACCTGTACAAAATTCGCGTGCTTGCGGTTTCGTGCGTGAGGTTATCTGTCACTCGGAAGTCTCAGATCATAGATCACCTTTTGTGCCTACAATAATACTCTTGACACTTGTTTGTTCAATTAACTTGTTTTCTCCCCTAGCTGACTGCTTCAAAATACATACAGCTATTGATTATAACTATTATTTAAGTTGAGTTAAGCACTGCGACCTGTTGGAGAGGTTTAACCTAAGCCTTGGAGATGTTTATGCCCTCAAAAGAGCTCTCCTTGCACTGTAACTCACTACTTAATTATATCTAGGACGTGTGCTCGTGCCTTGGCTGAGAGAACTCACCCTAGACCACTTCCTCTACTCCAGTTTCACGTAGGAATCTGAGACCACGCCTCTATGTGGAATGGATAGAGAAGCGCAGTCCTTGGATGCAGAATCACGCAGCCAAATTTCTGACTTTTGGATTAGCCATCTGCCTTACCGCAGCCTTCTGTGATGCTGGGATGAAAGTAAACGTGAGCAAGTTGGAAGTGTCAGCTGTTTCTCTCTTGTGCATTGTACCCTGCACATAAATGGAGTCTCATTAAAACAGGTAGAGAAGTTCAAGTTACTTGGGGTTTTTTCACGAAAGATGGGAAGCGTGATACCTACTGAGTTTTCCTGTGGCATTGGCCAAGCTGTAGCAGTAAAAAAATAGTAAAAAAAAGGAGTAAAATCTATGCTTGGAGTGAAAGCATAGATTTTGCAATCCTCACTTATGGTCATGAAATCCGGTAATTACCGAAAGAATCAGATCGCGGGTGCAAGCTGCCGAAACGAGAATTCAACTGCGTTACTGGTGTTGCTCCTGTGTACAGTGTGTCGCGTATAATGATGAAACCGTCTGCATATGCGAGTAAATGCCTCCGGTGTTGGCACGGTAATCCTCCAAAAGTTCTGTAAAAAGCACAATGCGAAGAAAACTACATGGCAGCACCTGTTTTTCTGACATCGAAGAATTCGGTGAGGTCTTTACCGATCTTCAAGCAACAACAAGAGTTTTCCATAGTAACCCTACACAAGTTTGGTAGGGATATTAAGCTAGAGATTCTTTTCCAGTACTCCAGACCTACGTAATGTATCTCCAAGCGCCTGCCAGATCACTGCAGTGTGTTTTAAGCAGAAATCACAGCCGTTCGTGAAGCCGCGGCCTGGTTTTCAATTAACTCAGTAGACTGCAGCGCTTTTGTTTTCTATATAGACAGCCAAGCTGCAATAAAAGCCTTGGAATCGCCAACGATACGATACAAGTTGGTAAAGGAATGCCGCGAATCTCTCAACGAGATCGCTGTCAGGTGCGACGTATCTCTGTGCTGGGTTCCTGGCCACAGGGATATTCCAGGCAACTGCAGAGCCGACGAACTAGCTAGAGAAGGTGCTAATGCCAACCCGACTCATACAACGGAACCGGCAACACCCATAAGCTCGATAAAGTTCCACCTGGACGTCGAAACCATCACAATGGCAAACAATACGTGGAATAACATCAGATCGTAGGAAAACAAAGAGACTCATCTCCTTCAATAGGCTGAATCTTAAAAAGATAATTGGGGCCCTCACAGGCCACTGTCTGGTAGGGCGACATGCCAGAAGACTTGGTGCTCCCTTCAAAGATTTCTGCGGAAGTGCAGGGATGAAGAGGAAGAAGAGACCATGGTTCATCTTCTGTGCAACTGTCCCGCCCTATCAGCACTGAGAAGGAACACTTTAGGCGAATACTTCTTTGATGACCTAAATGATCTAGCGCGACTCGATCTAAAGAGGATAATGAACTTTATCTCCGGGTCAAACTGGCTAAACGCATAAGGGTGTATCAGAAAACCCATCCCTCATGTAAACTCTATAGTCGAGCAAACACCTTACAGTGGAGCGCCAAATATGCCCCAGTAACACATCCCCCAAGTTTTCCCCAACAGGCCTGGTAAGGGCTCATACCGATACAGTTGTCCTCACCTCTCCGGTCTTGTGGGAACACTGGTACATATTCCCCCAGTACGGGTTCATACCGCTGCGGTTACCCCTACCTATTTTATACCCTCCCCCCATCCCATGGTTAATTCTTGAGTCACCTGAGGTACGGGTTTACACCGAAACGGATACCCTACCTCAGCGTCCTCAATGAAGACACATCCTTCGGCAACGGTTACCCCCGCCTGCGCTCCCCAAATCCTTAAAGAAAGATACCCTATTTGCCCATCACACCACATGGGACGTAATTAGTAGTACTCCTACAGTAATTGCCATTCTCCTCATCTCTCCCCAACACATAATTCTCACTGGTACGGGTATATACTGCTAACGCGAGTCGCCTGTAGTACGGGTTTACACCGAAGACGGTTACCCTACATCAGCTTCTTGCTTCTTTTTCTCTTCTTCTTGTGAATTCCCCCTGCAGGGGCTCACACCAAATCGGTTACCCCTGCGCCTTCCCATCCCCGAGGATAATCCTTAGCAGAGAAGCAACAGGTTCAGACTTATACCGAAGTCGGTTGTCCCTGCCGGGCTTTTTCTCATATAGGAACTATCCCTCACTGACCCCCCATCTCCTCCTCGACCTCAAGCAACCCCCCCCTCTACCCTTCCCCCAATCCTTATCAACAAGGCAAATTCCCATCTGGAGTCCAACAGTTACGAGACCTCCCTTCCTTCAGGAAGTCTCTCACTGGCCCCCTCAACTATGCTGACAGCAGCTAACACCGAAACGGTTACCCCCCCCAGCCTTCATTACCCTCGGGTCTGTCTCAACTAATCAAACCTTGATCGGTGACCCTCGGTACAGGGATATACCTTCACTGGTTGCCTAGACCCCTCCCACCCAAACGGGCAATCATCATTTAGGTCCTCGGGCTGGTAACTCCGGTCCTACAAGTGGTATCACAATGGACCTTCCTTTGGTCTAGAGATTGCATGTATAGCTCGTCTCTTTAAATACAGCTATACCTATACATGAGCTTGGAAAAGTAGTTGATACGTATCGTACGATACTGATTTGGAATTCCTGAACTTTTTTCCCGAGATGTATCGGAATGTGAATATTTGATTTATGTTGGACTTTCCTGGCCTCGAGTTAAACTGATATGGGCTTGCCAGACTGTGGACAAATGCAGCCATTCAGAGGGTCTTATTCCTTTAAGAAGGAATAATGGTGAGGTTTCATTCGTTGGGCATACTTTCTTCGACCAAGAGTAATTCGATTCCCCTGACCCAATCACGGCAATAGCCAAATTGAAAAGCTTGGAACCTAGGGTCACAGAGCTCTGATAATATTCTTACACTATGCTTAGGCATAGCTACTTTCACTTCATAAAGGCCAAATTGTCAGTCTCTTCGCTTTGAATTGAATTTTTTTCCGTGAGCCGAAGAGTGGCTGCAAATGTTCTTATTAGTGTCAGATTCTTACTCACTTAAAACCACCTACTTTCTGTCAGCCTACGGAAAAGGTTCCTGAACAAAGATTTCCATCGAAAGCCACTTGATATACAGAGGTCTCGGCTGTAGTACTCCCACAATGAATGGTCCAATCTGCGACAGTGAAATGCGATTCATCGATTCATCTCCAGATATGATTTTTTTAAATCCTTAGCTCCGAATGTTGTAGCAGTCGTGTTGCTACGATGTTCCCCTTATCGTCCTTATATAGGTTTCACAGGCTGTTTTAATCATTTGGTAAATCTTTCTTAACTCATTCGTGCTGCTATTTGGTCCTGCAGAATTGTCGTTCAATAGCAGCAGACTGCTTTTTATTCCTCTCTCCTCCTCTGGGCTCTAGCTCTTCTATGTAAAGCCGCTTTCTTTTCATCTCCTTCCTGTTAAGCTGAGGGATCTGGCACTCTTGCAAATGTAGGCGACCAACACCAAACTTCCTCAGAGTATTTCAAGCTCCTGGCTTTGTTGGTCGTTTCCAGCCGTATGATTCTTTGGGTTGCAACTGCACCTATTTTGTGAACAAGTTGTGGCTCAAGTTGACTCTTTTATACGAGATAATCACGGGATCAATATTTTTTATATCTTAATAATCTCGATACACGAAAATGTGGATTATCGTGAGATCTTGTGTCTTTGGACCTACGCTATTAAATGATTTACTGTCTAGGCTCTTAAAGTGCCATTATCGCATCATTTGTCCATAAAACCTTGGCTAGCAGTCATTTGCCGTCGCCAGCAGCTTTCAAGTGAAAACAATGTCTCTTCCCAGACAAAAAAAAAAAACAAATTTCCGGCGTACAGCCACTGCAAATTTCGTCATTTACTCGACTACACCGCAATGAAGTGCTGTCACTTGGGCAGTGATGAAGGATACTCACTTTAACGATCCATGAAATTTATTACACCGACTTGCCTCGGCGTAACTGCAAACTCTCGTAACGGTCCTCATTTCCAAGTCAATTAACAAAGTGAATTATGCGAAACTTTGACAACAACGACAGTAGTTGTAGACGCGAGTTTATGTGGCTATTTTTTAACAATTTATGCGATTTAGAACTACTGCCTGCCCTTGGGTGGAGGAAACATGAGATGTTTAACGAGTAAGAGGACAGAAAAAATGGCTGTAAAATGAAAACAAAGTTGAAAAGTTTGAAACTTTTTAAACGTGAAAATTAACCAGACCTGGCCCCTAAACTCTGCCCAGAGAAGGGAGAAAAAAACGAACACCCCAGGAAATATTCCCGTATGATGTAATTGAAGAATTTACAACCCTGCTGTGCTCAAATTAGTTTTCTAATTTCATCAAAAGGATTCAAAACAAATTTACAAATCTTTTCCTTAAATCGCAATCATTCGTCTTGTGTCCCCTAAAGACTTGAAAACCATTTGGAGTTTATTTTGTAAAGCCTTCAGCCATTTTCCCAATTTCCTGGGTAAATATACAATTTTACTCTCCTGACAGAAATATTGACTTTTGTTGTTTAGCTTTTGTAATCCTATGTAAATCACGCACACACACCAGAGGATTATCTTGGGATTTGTTTGAAGTTTATTTTTTTCCTGGTGAATGCGTTTTTGTTCTTTATTATACGATTGGTTTTTGAATATCCAATTTTCAATTCAAATTGAATTATCGTTCAATACAGGCTGTTCATTATAACAAGGACACACACCATAGATCCCTAGAAAGGGTCACAAACGAATCGTTTTGTTTTTAGAAATCCATAGCCTTGGATTTCATTTTAAAACTCATTCATTAGAATGCAAAGCCAGTACATTGCGCTTCCTGGAAACAACAATAGAGCCAGACATAAACATATGTACACTGCAGGGACTTTCCAAAATTTATTAGAACCAAGAATGACGCATACGTTCTGAGTGTGATTTCCGTATGTGTGCCCGCACTGCTATATAGCAGTGCCATATGGCACGTAACATTGTGCTGCAATAGAGAAAACAATTTATTTAAAGGACATGAAAGGAATTACCATGCATTTTAATGGTGTTGTCGAATTTATCTGCACTTGTTTTCCACTTGTGTTTATGGCAATGTCTTTCTCACGATGCATGTGTCCTTTGGGTACCAGGATGTTCTACGTGTTTTGGCACATAAAGTGGTACGTACAAAGAGCGTTTATTTGAAAGATATTTTGTGTGCAAGCGGCTTTTAAATTCTGAGTCGTGATCAAAAGAATCGTCTACTTTAGAGAAGAGAGCATAGCTGGTGTTTGTCAGCTGAGGGATAATTTATAGATCATGACCTGAGCTTAGTAGAAGTCTTAAGAAAGGACATGTAGTTTTCTTTGTGTCATGGAATATAGGGTCTAGCGAAACAACGAGAAAGACCAGCTTCGAAAAAATTCGCACTGCTTTTTTTAACCCGACCGAGGGTATATTAATGTCCGTCCGGCCGTATGTGTGAAGGTCTAGAGAGCTTGGTACACGGCTTGGTTCTTTTGTAAAAATTGTGTAAAAATTGGCTCAATCCGTCAACGGCCACGCCCACTACTGGCTTCAATGTGAGAAAATCTCTATTTCACTATTTTTTTCAAAACCCCTTTTGGTCAGGTTAGACAAGGCAAAGGAACATAATTTTTGGTACTGAGCAATATTGGCCTAAAACCTTTAACAAGTCAAAAATTGGACGGCCACAATATGGACCATGTTAGATCTTTAAAAACCCGATTTCTCGGAAAGTTGACTCCAAATAAAAAAAAAATATGTGATTAATATTAAAGATATTGCCATTTGCTAAGTTTGCTCCATACGAAGTTTTGATCTCCGCCCACTTTTAGGGGGCGTTTTTAGGAAAAATTTTCGTTTTACCCTATCTTCTCATGATTCTAACGAAATTGCAATTAATTGTTTTTAATTTAAAGCCCATGCCCACTTTTGGAGGCGTGGCCTTTAGAAATAATATATGAATTTGGCCCAAGAAACTTCACGATTTGGTGTTACATGGTATATAGAAGTTTGTCACAGACAAACTTGCACTTACTCACTTGTTTAATGTAAAAATATTCACACACAAAAAACTGCTTAAAACTGTTATAAAGGGTCCGCCATCTAACTTTTTTTTTCAACTAGTGCTTATTTCGTGAATGGTAACACTTAGCTCATGTCATATTTGACAGATAATTAATTTTATCCTTCCGCTGAACGAATATGGTTGTGTTATATTGCGCTGGGAAATATTGCGACATTACTTTGAAAATCATGGTAATGTTGCATGCGAAAATTGCGTACGGATTTTGGAAGAAGAGAAGCACCATCAGCTCCGTATGTTCGTTATTTTGTAAACAAGCAAAATTGTCGCACTTGGGGTACAGAAAACCCGCACGCATACATTGAAAAGCCGATACACCGAAAACGAGTCACTGTTTGGTGCGGATTTTTGTCCAGAGGCATAATGGACCCATTTTTCTTCGAAAATGAGCAAGGAGTGGCCGTTATAGTCAATGGGGATCGTTATCGGGCCATGTTGAACGAATTTTTGTTCACAAAAATTAAAGAGGAGTATATTGGCAACATTTGGTTTCAACAAAACGGCGGCGCTACGTGCCACAAAGCCGAAGCTACACTATATGATTTGCACCCTGTTTTTGAAGAACGCATTATCGGCCGCAGAGCTGATGTCGTTTGGCCACTTCGGAGCTGCGTTTCGACACCGTTGGACTATTAATTGTGGGGTGCCGTAAAAGATAAGTGTTACGCCGACAAGCCAGAGACAATTGTACACAATCGATAATATGCTTAAAAATTGGACCCATCGTGTAGGCTACTGCATGGCCAGCCGAGGCAGCCCTTTGAATGAAATTATTTTTTATTATTAACCGGAAGGATTGTAGTTTCAAATCAAAAAACGTAATTAGAGAAAATATTCAGTAGTTTTTTTATAGCATTTTCAAAAAAAAAAAAAGTTTTTTGGCGGACCCTTTATTTAGTTGAACTAAAAAACTATCGCCCTGAGGAAGTCGATAATTACTTGCCGAACTGTCAGGGAAAAGATGGAACAAAAGATTTCTTTCAAAACAACAAACAAAAAGTCCCTTAAAAATATAATGAATTTGTTCTTTTTAGACGTAAGTCCAAAAATGAAAAAAGGACCTCTTTCCGTGTCGCTACGTTGCCCGTCCGAAAAAAAAACCTGTTGTAATTAGTCGTAGAAACGTACAATTTTTTGAGCCTATAACTTTCTTTATTAAGGTGGCGCTACAGTCCGGGATGGACTTGGGCCTCAGCCAACAAGCTTTGCCAGCCAGCTCTGTGCTGTCTCCACCTCTGTCTGCAGCTAGCCGTCTCCAGTTTCGCACGCGAAGTTGGCTGAGGTCACCTGAGTTCCGGTACTCCTCCGGATTCAAATATTTTTCGGGCCGGGTGTTGGTGTTCATCTGCTCTAGATCGTAGCTGTTTTATATTGACTCTTCTGGCTGGGTCGGTGTCGCTGTATACAGCCCGTACAGTTCGATGTTATAATATCTCCTCGTCCACTCTCCAACTATGCAGACGGGACTATAAATCGCTCGAAGAATTTTGCTCTCAAAGCAGCCTAAAGTGTTTTCATCTACCTTTGACAGGGTCCATAATTCTGCACCGAAATGCAGCCTGGGATGATGAGGGTCTTACACATGGACACTTAAGTTGCTCGAGAGTGGGTTTTGCTACTCAATTGCCTTATCCTTCGTTTGCCTTATACTCGTTTTGGGTGTATCGGCTTTTCAATGTATGCGGGCGGGTTTTCTGTGAACCAAATGCGACAATTTTGCTTGTTTGCAAGATTACGAACATACGGAGCTGACGGTGCTTCTCTTCTTCCAAAATCCGTACGCAATTTTCGCACACATTCAGCAAAATTACCATGATTTTCAAAGTAATGTCGCAAAACTTTCCAGCGTTGTTCAAGCTTTTACACAACCATATTCGTTCAGCGGAAGGATAAAACTTACTATCTGTCAAATCAGGTATGAGTTAATTGTAAACATTCACGAAATAAGCACTAGTTGAAGAAAAAAAAACGTTAGATGGCGGACCTTTACTTAGCTTTCCCCTTGTTGAATGTTAAACAGATATTCGCCGCTTCCTTCGCAATACTCAAGGCTTCACTGACATCACGCTTTGTTCTTCCAATTATGTCACTGTCATCTGCGTATGCGATCAGTTTAAGCTCAGTGGAAGATGAAACTTCCTCCAATTCCTGGTACAGGTCCTCCAATCACTTTGCTTGAAACTGGGCGCACTTCTTTATAGGAAGACTCTCGAAGTGTCGAAGCTTTGTTCGAGGCGCAATTCTTCCATTCCTTATATGACGCTTCCTTTTCGCTTATCTCTAGTTTCACCTCATCTGACCACCTCCACGTTTCTTTGACCTGTTTGCAAAGGCCTTTTGAAGGCCCTGGGAGTGATTTGGCCTTCTCTATGCATGTTCGCTGTCATCCCGCATATCTTGCAATCTTCATTTTCGTTTGTGGTTGCGTAAAAATGACGGTCAGCAGCAAACGGTGTTGTGTTGAGATCGCCTCACCTAAAATCACTTTACAATCTTTGACCCGCGGTTTAAGGGCACTGTGAGCCAAATGATAGTCAATCTGGGTATCATTCCCACCACTGCTGTAAGTGATCAGGTGCCTGTTTTCCTTGAGTAACATGGTATTAAGCACAATCAGACCGTCTGCTTTCAAAATTCTGCTTTTCAAAATTCTGACGCTATAAGATTCTGCTGATTTTGCTTTTTTAAGCAAACCTTTGACTGTTAAAAAAAAGAAACAGACAGGAGGGTTGTACACACCGAATTACATATTTCACTGTGTCGCTTTGTAAAAGCTGCATTTCCACAATTTTACAAAACATAATTTCGAACGGCAGAATTTTTTAAATAGGATTTTGACCCCGGCAGAATTTTGAGCCAAACTCTTACTGTGGATAGAATACCGAAATTTTACACCAAGTCATCAACCTACTTCACCCAAGGGCTCAGTACTTCTCGGACTACAAGAGTTGCGTAAGGATGTCACTTAAGTAACGACTGATATGAAAGGCAAACACTGCACGCTTTATAAAAAGACGGATTAAAAACTAAAAAAAATACAGCTTTCGAACGAAAGTGAAGTGGGTTTCATCATTAGGCAATGAATTGTGCCAAATTTCGCTTACATCTACAGATTTGAAGCCGTAAGCAAAAGCTCACAAGCATCTGATGGGCTATATGCTCCGATAACTTGTCAGATTGTCGGTCAGAAGTTTCTACCGTCTACACCACAGCCGCACTTTCACCTCCAGAGCTTAAAAACCCACCAGTTTCTTTCTACATAAATAACGTACATAAAACCTTACTAACACTTTTTACTTACTTCTTTACCACGAGCGACGGACCATTCCTTATGTGATTTCGTATTTTACAACTTTATCTTTATTTTGTGGTCGATAAGTGTTTTGTATACGAAGCTTCTGGGTCAAATAACGACTTAAAATTTAAAAAAAAAAGCTTTTTGCGCCAACCAAATGACACGGGGGGCAAACAAACTCCAAAATTAATTGGTATTTGGGCTTAATAAAGTCTTGTCTAAGAAAATGAGAGCATAGTTACCACAATTAAGATAAAACTGAATAATCTTTAATAGATACCCTGGGGCTCTAATTACTTCTTTCATATAAGTTTCTAATATGAATTTCTCACCCCATATTCAAAAGCTCAGACACCTTTCTATGTGTTCAGTTACTTCCTCGCATGTGTAATAAGGATAATAAAAAATTTAATTCAATCAGTCAACAAGATATTCAACCCCCTTATCATTTTCGGCTGTTTTCTCATCCGTATATATCAGTCGAGCTATTTCTGCTCCATTCACAGTTCGGATCTATCTCGCAACATATAACAATGAAATTCGCCTTATTTGGACTCGTGGTACTCGGTTTTTTTCTGGTAAGAAGTTTTTTTTTCAAAGTTTGTATAAGTGTTTTTAAAATTTGAAATTTACCTCACAGATGCCCGGAGCTAACGCCGACTCAGTTCCTGAATTTGTAAAAACCGTATTGACCACATGACACTTAAAATTCGGCAGTTGTAACTCAGTTTTGTTTTTCAGCTCGTTATTGCTTTGGGCGACGCAATGACTGGATTCCAAAATTTCGGATCTGAAACAGCCGCGGTGCTAAGGACTATCGCAACAGATTTAAGTTCTATTCCTGACAAGCTCTCTGAACTTGGCTCCGAATTTTTTGGACAAATTGCGGATGGTTTGGAAGGTGTAAGACACAAAACCTAATAACTAACCCCAATTAAAAGTGAATTCATAAAATATTTTCGCAGCTTTCTAAATTAATTGGATCAATTTCCAATATTATAAGCAAAACTGCCCAGGCTTCATTAGAAGGATTACACACGATGGTTTTAACATTCTTGAAACGCATACAATCAATCTTCGACGTAATTCAATATTTCAAAGAAACGGTGAAAACTCAAGTTCATGATTTTTCCGTGAAAACAGTTGAGCGTATGAAGAGTGCAGACCAAGGAGTGCGAAAAATGATGTCCGACTTTGTTGGACAACTAAAAATGATAAGGAGCAGCTTGGAGCAATTAATTGAGAGGGTAAAATCGAGTCCAATGGTTAAAAAAATGGCGGCAATAACTGCCGTTGAGAAAGAATCTTTTGAATTGTGTGCTCAAAAATCTGCCAACCTAACTGCGAGTTTTACCAAAAAAATTGAGAAATTAGAAGCCACGTTTTCGAGGGCATACAAAGCATATACATCAACACCGAATGTTTTTCAATGCGTAAAAGATTTTACGGATTTAGAGACTTTTAGGGCTTGTGAGGATAAAGCATCTTATACGATGGTACACTTAACAGCTGTGCATCACTGCGTTGACCACGGCAAGGGAATTTTACAGTTTGCTAAAATAGAGCAATTTATTGCTCAAAATGTCATTTGTTACGTAAAGGCTTTAGGTAGTGGTATAACTACAGCTGATTGAAATTAAAACCTTCATATATCTTTTGTTCTTATTTACGCGAAACAAAATTAATTTTGAAATTTATTTTGCACATGTTACTATAAATATTTGTAATAAAAATACTTTTTCCTCATTTATCAAAGCAACTAAATTGCTTGTTTTTATTTCCTAGCGAAGTAAAGTATTAAAACATACACGGAGCGGCCCGACGCGTCGGCTTTGGTTCAATTTTCGTTAAAATGAAACACGTTAATCCGAATAAAACGATATAGCAAGTTAAGTAGAACTGAGTAGAGAATCTAATATAAGTGTACTATAACCTCCCATGGGGGGGGCAGCAGGCGTCCTGCATGGCCTCAGCAAGAAAATTCCGAAGCCTCCACTCAGCTCCTACAAAATTCATCCCATTATCACTGTAGGTGACTGCAGTGACCTCGTCGGGAGACGAATCTTTTGAAAGCTGAGGTGAAAGTTAAAGTCGCCGGATGGTTCTAGGTGCGATGCTTCTGTCGACATGCAAATAAAAACCGCCACGCCTATCTTGCTTTTGGGCCACGACCTTTCAAAAAGCGAAGTTGAACTGGGACGCTGAAATCAAGACCACTGCAAACAAAAAGGCGGCCGCTTTCCACCACAGGCCTAGAAAGATCACAAATAAGCTTGAATTTTTTGTAAGAGATTACGCCCATTGAGTACCCAAAATTTTCCTTGGGGAATGCTTTGTGGACCAGGATAGTGCAACGTTAAGCGATGAACATCTTCACAGACCAGCAACATGATCCGGGCAGCTGCAGGAAGTAATATCGGGTTCTTTTTGTCTGCCTGCATTGAAGCATGACGGAGTCTTTCGCTGACTATTAAAAGGCCTAAGTTTCAACAGCCTCCTTTGTTGACAAAGAGGTCTCTTCAGTTAAAATCAGTGTATGTCGTCATGACAGTAGTGCTTCCGCGACAAATGTATCCACAGATTAAGGACGTTACGGAACTCGGTTATGATAGGCTGGATTATTATGGGAGGTTTCATTATGGTAGAAAGCTTGGCCTTAGAGCTCGGCTCTCTGTTGACTGGTTTTAAGCTTTGAGTTTTGCATGGGGCAGAGGATGTTGCTGACCTGTTGTTTTTTTTGAGCGAGGATGAAGCGCCGATTGTTGTTTACAAATCTGAGAATGATCACACTTACCAAATTTAGCTGCGATAGAAAGCCGACTTTTGTTTTGGAGGTGAGTAAACGAGCTGAACCCTTGCCAATGGAACTCCTGGTCCGTGCATACATTGCGGCAGCGTTTGCATCTTAAGAACTTGAGAACCCATGCAAGTTCGTAACAGCTACAGGATCTCTAGTTCCTATCCATCTTTTTTTTTCATTTGTCGGAGGTTGCTACTATCCGATGGGGCACTCAGGCACAACTACTGGTCCATTGTACAACCACGCGGACAAAAAAACCTATCCACCTTGGTACGCGAATCGAGGCAAAATCAGGAAGACTACTGCAATATTGTTTGCATTTGTGATTTAACGCGCATGGAATGGCTCATGGTCCCCAGAGTGGCAGAAACATTATCTTAGGAGCGAAACCATCTGAAAGCAGAGAATGTTTAGATGTATTCGATGCTTCTACTTCATGAATCTGAGTGCTTAATGTGAAATCGTCAGACTGCGGATTGGATTGAAGGTCCAGTGTTCAGACGCTGCCAAATCTGGTAATGTCCAAAAACGATTTTAGCTCACTAACTTCGGCTGGAACAGATTTAAGCCCACAGGATGAATTAGATGACCACTTTCGCATTCAAGCACTCCAGATTTTGGCTTTGTATGATTATACCGTTCAGAAGTTACAACGGCTGTCAATAACACCGCAAGGCTTACTTTTTTCATTTTTGAACGGAACACTAAAAATAAGAGTAAATTATTAAATCATCAAAATTAAAAAAAATGTAATTACTTACTTACTTACTAACTTAAGGTGGCGCTACAGCCCGGGGTGGACCTGGGCCTCAGCCAACAAGCTTCGCCAGCCAGCTCTGTTTCTAGCTAGCCGTCTCGAGTTTCGCACACGAAGTTGTTTGAGGTCCTCTTCCACTTGCGTGCGTCACCTGAGTCTCGGTGCTCCTCTACCGCGCCGTCCCTGCGGTGTGGATTCGAAGATTTTCCGGGCTGGGGCGTTGGTGTCCATCCGTGTTTAGAGAGTAGACATTGTGTTTTGACTCTTTTGGCTAGGTCAGTATCGCTGTACAGCCCGTACAGTTCGATGTTATATCTCCTCCTCCACTCTCCATCTATGCAGACGCGACCGTATATACTCCGAAGAACTTTCCTCTCAAAGCAGCCTATAGTGTTTTCATCCGCCTTTGACAGGGTCCATGTTTCTGCACCGTACAGCAGGACTGGGATGATGAGGGTCTTATACATCGAGAGAGGGCTTTGCTACTCAATTGCCTTCTTAGCCCAAAGAAACAGCGATTGGCAAGAGCTATCCTTCGTTTGATTTCAGCGCTGGTGTCATTGTCTGAATTGATAGCGGAAACCAGGTAGACAATGTCCCTAACTACCTCAAAGTTATAGCTGTCGATATTGGGTGTCTTTTCTTGATGACAGCATATACTTGGTTTTGCCCTCGTTGACTGCTAAACCCAAATTCGCCGCTTTCGTCCCAATACTCACGAATGCTTCACTGACATCACGCTTTGTTCTACCGATTATGTCAATGTCGTTTGCGTATGCAAGTAGTTGAACGGACTTTTGAAAGATTGTACCTCTGGTGTTGGCGCGAGAGTTCCGCACAATTCTCTCAAGTATGATGTTAAAGAAGTCGCATGACAGCGCGTCGCCTTGTCTTAATCTTTTTTGACATCAAAGGGTTCGGTGAGGTCTTTGCCGACCTTGACGGAACAGCGTGAATTTTCCACCGTCATCATGCACAAATTGACGAGTTTGGCAGGAATGCCAAAACTAGAGATTGCGCTATATAGCTCGTCTCTATATATGGTGTCATACGCCGCCTTAAAATCGATGAAGAGGCGGTGTGTATCGATTTGGAATTCCTGGGTTTTCTCCAAGATCTGCCGCAGTGTGAATATTTGATCGATGGTGGACTTTCCTGGCCTAAAGCCACACTGATATGTGCCTATCAGATTGTTGACGAACGGCTTCAGGCGTCCACACAGTGCAGCAGAAAAAATCTGTAGTTGGCACAACTCAGAGTGTCTCCTTTCTTCAGGATCGGGCAAACAATGCTGAGGTTCCATTCGTCGGGCATGCTTTCTTCCGACCATATCTTGCAGATGAGCTGGTGCACGTTCCTCACCAGCTCATCGCCAGCGGATTTAAAAAGCTCGGCAGCTAGGCCGTCTGCTCCGGCTCTGCTGTAACTAAATAAAATTAAATAACATTTATAAAATTCCAAATTCTAATTTTTAGTTCATAAAATCATAAATGAATTCAATGATTTTTTTAGGGCTTTTGAAATTTTGTGTTTTTTAGGTTTTCGGAATTTCCAGAAATTGGGTTTTGTATTTTCGCATTTCTGCTTTCGAGGTTGAACAACCCGAACCCATTTATCCAATTTACTCTTTTGCCGATGACAGCAGCAGTAAGTTTTTCATAAATACACTTTATCGCTTCCTTGCCCTGCTGTTCCGACATTAAACCCGAATGGCAACGTATGTAAAACTCATGCAGTTTCGTCTTTATCTGAGAGCACAGTGCAGACAATTGCATGAAAATTGGTTGCATATATTTAGCGCATAAACCTACCGTGAAAGTGCACAACATGCATGCACAATGGGGGCGGGTCGGAATTGTACTTTTCAAAATTATGGTTTCTCGACGAAAAAAATTTTTGCTTCAGAATTCGGCTTTTTTAAAACTGCTTCTTAAATGTCTGTTTATGATGCTTTTTCGAAATTTTTTTGATCTTTTTAAGTAAATCAAAGGTAAACAAGCGCAGAAGTTCGTCTGTAACGAACTTCTAAATGCCCGACCCTCTTTACCCGTTAACACCAAATTCAAAAGTTTTGGCCACGCCCCCAAAAAAGGAGTCGGCTGAAAATTGTTTTATTACACTTCCGTTGGGATCATGAGAAAATGCGTTAAAAGCAAATATAAATGCCTAAAAATAACGTTTTTTTTGCTAAAAACGCCCCTACAATTGGGCGGAGCTCAATGCTTTATTTGTAACAAACTTAGCAAATGGTGATATTTTTAGTATTTGTCTTAAGGGTCTTTTTTAGATTTAGAACGAATTTCCCGAGAAATCCGGTTTTTAAAGATTTAACATGTTAAAGTGGGCATGGTCAATGGTGTGGGCGGTCGAGTCAATTGTGAACGTGGCCGTGTGAGAATCTTTTCAATTTTCATACTTGGTCTGTACGAAATGATAACCAAGCAACACTGCGAGTTTCAGTTTCCTTATATATTTCATATATTTCAATTTGTCAAAGTTTTATTTCCAGAACTTTGTAAAACAGAATTTTGAAAAGCTGAAATTTGTAAAAAGAATCTTGACCTAAGCAGAATTTTGACCTCAACTCGTTTATCTTGCATATGAAAAACATCATCATCATCATCGTCATTTTCAAATGCCGCTTATCCTTTAAAAGGGTCGCGAAGCGAGGGTGGCCAAATGGTCTTTTCATCGTTCTCGATTCTCCGCCATCAACTCAAGAGACTCCGGCGCAATCCCCAGGCGGGACTCAGAGAGGTTCTTTTCCTGATCCCACCACCTGTTTCTTGGCATACCAGGGGGGCGACGCGCTCGCATCTCGGCTAGCATGATCTGTCTAGGAAGTCTGTCAGGGGGCATGCAAACAACGTGTCCAAACCAAGCGAAGAATAGATCACTCCACTCGGAGAAGTAGCTGCTCAACATTAAGATTCCCACGAATACTGACGTTTCTCACTCTATCCCTTAGAGTAACACCAGCAACTCCCCTCCAGGAATCTCATAACGGCAGCTTGTACCCGCGATCTAATTCTTTCGGTCATTACCCAAATTGCATGACCATAGATGAGGGTCGGAACTAACACTGAATTAAAAACTGAGATCTTTGCTTTCACTCAAAGCTCAGTTTTCCGGATGACCGACCGGCGCAGTACCTTTACTATTGCTCCAGCTTGGTCAATTCTACAGGACAACTTAGTATCACTCCTCCCATCTTTCGTGAAAAAGACCCCGATATACTTAAACTTCTGCACCTGTTTTAATGGAACTTTATTTATGTGCAGAGTACACTGCACAGGAGTTCGGGAAACAACCATCACTTCCGATTTGTTCACGTTAACTTTCATCACAGCATCACCCCAGTTCCCCTTTGGATGATGCAAAGATGGCCAAATCACTTGCGAAAAGCAGATGGCTCATCCTGATGCCAGCCAATTCGAAACATTGCTCGCCATTCGCCAAGACTGCGTTTCACCCTCCAGTCCATATATGGTATGAAAAGGAGCGGCGACAGAACACAGCCCTGGCGAAGTCCAACGCGCACATCAAAAGGTTCAACAGGTTCATCAACAGCTTCTCCAGTTTCCATACAAAGACTGGATGGTTCTCAGAAGAGGCCCACTCAGCGCACAGTCCTGTAAGACTCTCCACAGTGTATCCCGAGGGACTCGGTCATACGCCTTTCCCAGATCTATAAAACACGTATAGTCCGGTTTGGCATGTTTCCAGGCCTTCTCAAGAAAAACCTGCAGAGTAAAAAGCTGGTCGGTTGTGCCTCTGTTCTTTCTGTAACAAGGGCTCGACCACAGCTCTAAAACGCGTGTCCAACACCTTCGCGAACACTTTTCGCGAATGTGTTGGAACCCTGCAAGGTTGGGCTTAAGAATTGCCTTGAGGTAAGGTATGCCTGTCGTAAGAGCCGTCTAAAATCCACTGGAGGAAGTAATCTTCAGACATAAGTGATGCTGTCCAAGAGTATAAACTCCTTGTGGGGCCACCCTTGGCAGTAAAGTTATAACCGAAAAAGATGAACCCGAAGGTTTAAATAAAATCCAGCAACGTCTGATACATATTGTGCGGCTCCACAGAAATTCAGAAATCCACAGAAATCTCAACAAAAATCCAGGAGCGTCTGTCTCGGGACGAGCGGCTTCCTGGTCGGCGTCTGTTGTCCAGGTTAGGATCGGTCTAATTTAAACCTGGCAGCTAGGTATAAAATGCACGTTAGACGTTTTCTTAAATTAGCTGCGCAATTATCAAGACTTGTATTTTAAAATTCGAACTATTCGACTTTCCTTAAATAAATGTTTCACCAATCCAAAAATGCAAAGTATAGAACTTTAAAATGACGCAGCTCTCTGAGAGATTAAAGCTCTTTCAATAATTCAAGTAAATCTGTGCTCTCAGTTCGTTATGTGGTAACGTTACGAAGACTATTCTTGCCTTTTGTTCAAAGTTCTTGTGTTTTCCCAAACTAATGTTTTCTGTCATGCTCTCAAAATTACTCCATCCAGCGTCCAAATCTATCTCCTCAGGCATCTTAAGTGAAACATCATCTTAAATCACAAAACTTTTAATGTAATTCTCTTCCGGAAATTAAAGTTCACCATTTACCTCGTCTTCTCAACTTGAGACGCCAACAGGACAACAAACTCCTGCTGCTGTTTTCGAAGAGGACTAAATGTGATTAGCTCATCCCAGCAAACACATCCGGCGCAGCGGCGGCGTGACAAATTCAGGACTTCGAGTAATAAATACACCATCTGTCTTTGGCACGACCTTGTGGCAACTTTAGCCTTAATAAACAAGCTGGATTTCACAACCAAAATACTGTTCGCTGGTTTATTGCGGTTTCACGACGGCAAAGTATCTAATTACAAGGCACGGTCCGATTTTTGCCAATACCCTGTAATTTAGGCCGCAAACACAGAGGGTTATGTCATGCTCTCGTTGCCGAAAAAACAGCTTAGTTCAGCAGAAGATAAGGAAGGATAATTATTAATCAACACGCTCAAGTTGATGTCACCCATCCTACCTTATACCCATACACCGTCCGTCGGCGTCGTGTACCTACAATAATTACAAGCGGGAAAAAAATAATTGATTTATGAAGGTACCACGTACCAGAGCTCCTTGTCGTATATCCTTATTTTGGTTGTCATCCAACCAAGTTAAATTTATTTTCCATCCCTGCAACATAAATAATAAGCGAAAGGGATTATCTTGTCCTGTCACATTATTATCTTTACGCAGGTGAAGCCTTAAATCTGTTTTCCTTCCGTCCAATAAGGATTCTCGATTTTGAGATATACAAGAGTCCTTAAGTTTTGCCTTTAAGTTAATCGAGCAACGTATTCGGGGAGCCGTGATTGCAGGAGCTGTTAAAATTAACATAAACATCATACCCAGAGGGTAATATCCGTCCTTGCATGGAGGATATGTTGTGTTTGCTTAGGCGTTGTTAAAAACGGTCGTCACGTGTGTGTGTGTATTCAGTGTAAAGCGGATGTAGCTTTATAAAGGCAAGCAAAACACTTGAGGCAACTTGCAGCAAACGGAAGCCGAGCGTATATTTTGACAGCCCAAAAATTAGAAAAGAAAAATTTTTCAATCGGTGTCAAGGGCATGAGGCTTACGCCTTGGGTTTCAAGGCTTTATAATTTTAGAAGTTAAAGGAATGGACCAACAAGGGTTTAACTGTGGGCATAAATTGCCTGGAGGTTCCCAATTCCTCCACCGATAATTTTAAAGCTCGCTTTTATTTATTTTCTCCATGAATTATGTGTTTTAGGCCCGTTTGCGCAGGTAAACTCATCATAACTTCTACTCAGAGACTAAATTACACATAAAAAACTGTCAAAATAATTTAAACAAATGCCCCTAATGTAGAAACAGATTACACCAGCAACATCGACGGCACAAATTATGCCCAGTATATGTATATACTGGGCATAAAGTTGCCCAGTGAGGTATTTCCAAAGTGAGGTTGCTGAGGTCTTTCCAAATCCTCAGCAGTCGGTGCTGAGGATTTGAAAAGACCACTTTTGCAGACTGTATAACGGCGAGGACGAACCAAATACCGCTGTCAGGAATAACGAGCCATTCAACCCGGGCGAAGACGTTACCGACGGAGCATACGAACGTTACCGCCCACCCGACCTGGAGGAGGTGAAAGTAGCATGTCTAAGCTCAAGTGTAATAAAGCTGCCGGAGCCTAGCAGGCCTAGCTGCCGAACTTTTTAAATCCGCTGGCGATGAGCTGGTTAAGAGCATGCACCCGCTCATCTGCAAGATATGGTCGGAAGAAAGCATGCCCGACGAATGGAACCTCAGCATTGTTTGGCCGATCCTGAAGAAAGGAGACCCTCTGAGTTGTGCCAACTACAGAGGCATAAGTGTTCTTAACATCGCATACAAGATCTTTTTTGCTGTACTGTGTGAACGCCTGAAGCCGTTTGTCAACAATCTGATAGGCACATATCAGTGTGGCTTTAGGCCAGGAAAGTTCACCATCGATCAAATATTCACAATGCGGCAGATCTTGGAGAAAACCCAGGAATTCCAAATCGATACACACCACCTCTTCATCGATTTCAAGGCCGCGTATGACATCATCTATAGAGACGAGCTATATAGCGTAATGTCTAGTTTTGGCATTCCTGCCAAACTCGTCAGTCTGTGCAGGACGACGAAGGAAAGTTCACGCTGTTCCGTCAAGGTCGGCAACGACCTCACCGACCCCTTTGATGTCAAAAAAGGATTTAGACAAGGCGATGCGCTGTCATGCGACTTCTTTAACATCATACTTGAGAGAATTGTGCAGAACTCTCGCGCCAACACCAGAGGTACAATCTTCCAAAAATCCGTTCAACTACTCGCATACGCAAACGACATTGACATAATCGGTAGAACAAAGCGTGATGTCAGTGAAGCCTTCGCGAGTATTGGGATGAAAGCGGCGAATATGGGTTTCGCAGTCAACGAGGAAAAAACCAAGTATATGCTGTCATCAAGAAGAGACACCCAACACCGACGTCTTGGTAGGGGTCTTAGTTAGGGACTTAGTTAGGGACTTTGTCTACCTGGTTTCCGCCATAAATTCAGACAATACACCAGTGCTGGAGTAAAACGCAGCCAATCGCTGTTTCTTTGGTCTAAGGAGGCAAGTGAGCAGCAAAGCCCTCTTTCGAGCACCTAAAGAGACCATTTATTAAACCCTTATAATCCCAGTACTGCTTTATTGTGCAGAAGTATGGACCCTGTCAAAGGCGGATGAAAACACTTTACGCTGCTTCGAGAGAAAAATTATTCGGACGATTTATGGTCCCGTCTGCTTAGACGGAGAGTGTAGCAGAAGATATAACGTCGAACTGTATGAGGGCTGTACAGCCACACCAACCTAGCCAGAAGAGTCAAAATACAAAGGCTATGGCGATGGCTGGGTCATCTAGAGCGGATAGACACCAACGCCCCAGCCCGGAAAATCCACAACGCAGGGACGACGCGATAGAGGAGCACCGAGACTCAGGTGGCGCACGCAAGTGTAAGGGGACCTCAGCCAACTTCGCGTGCGAAACTGTAGACGGCTAGCTAGAGACAGAGCTAGCTGGCGAAGCTTGTTGGCTGAGGCCCAGGTCCACCCCGGACTGTAGCGGCACCTTAAGTAAGTAAGAATATATATACTGGCGACGGCGTATAAATAGATAAGCATGGCAACATTGACGTTAGGTCTAATCCAAGATTTCGATGTCGCTGTACAAGTGCTGCCAAATTCACAATGTAGCTCTGGTAAGAAATATACACACAAAAAATTGCTGTCGGTGTTCTCAACCCGTTTTAAACAACTTTCGGTGGTGGCTGTCAATGTCGCTGGCGAAGTTGTTAAACTGTTTCTCGCATTAAGCACAATTTAATTGAGAACCAAAAACAGTACGTGTAATTGAGTATACTACTCAATAATACCAAAATATTTGCATCGAATCAGGAAACATCCCGTACGTAGCCCTCCCATCATTTCAGTTCCGATTCAAAAACAACTAAAGAGATATAATGTTGCCTCACGCCAAATAGGTGTTGCGAACAGGATTTCATCCAACTATAATTAAGAAAGGAGTCAATCTCCAAAGCTTAGGTCTATGGGGTCAGCTTTTTTCACTTTTGCTGTTTCCCTATAGCCACCACAAGGCTTTTAGCTGGTGCTTAATTACTCTGACTTTTGCTAAGAGGACATATTGTACTTCTCAACTCAACAACAAACTCTCTCAATGAATAATATTTTTTAACTTGATTTTAACCTTTTTAAACAGTTTAATACCAACCGGATCCCCTAAATTTCCCTTATCGATTAAAAGTTCTATCCTGACTTATTGTTTAGAACGAACACATTTCGTTAGAATTCAAAATCTAAAGAACACCTTTCACACTTAGAGGTCATCCATTACGGACAAAATAAATTAGATTTATTTCGATGAAATTTCGCCTCAGAAATGCCGAACTGGCAAGAAGTTTAGATCCTTACGTAGAGTAGGTGTCAGTCACGTCAAATCCATCCACACTGACGTTGAAATGCGCATTTAATTGGAAAATCCTTACAATACCCTCATAAAACTCTTAGTCTACCTGACGTTTGGGGTGCGAGTGCGAGAAGTGTAGTTATCGAGAGCCCCCCTTTAGCACCTTGGCCAGGTACTTTATATATACAAGAATCCAAAGACTTTCAATTTTTTCGACTCTGTAATCCCCTTTAAAATTGAAAACGTTTAAGGAGAAACGATGATGGGTATAACACCCAGGACGGCATAATTCTCATAATGATATCAGAATTTTTTCCTTGTATAAGAATCCAAGGGTGCGTGGCATAAATATTCCATTGCTTTCTGAAATTTATCCCGATTCGGCAAAGCATTTATCACACTCAAGGAGCTCCATTCTTTATTGCAATCGTTTCCGTTTCTAAAGCTATTTCTTACAGAAACCACATGTGGGACTCCTTGAATTATTAATTTCGGACACTTTGCCAAGTGCTCTTGAATTTTAAAAAGCCAATGAACGCAAGGAAACGACTGAAAAAAAATCTCATTAATTTTTATCCCTTCTTCTTCTTGTCGACGATATACATTACTTTACGGGGGAAAATTCGAAAAAGGAAGAGTTTTAAATCCAATTCAATCAAGACGCATCATAATAGACTTACGTGTGCGAAAAAATATCCGTTTTAGACTAGAAGTCCGACTGTAAGACCGTAGATAAATAACGATTGCATTTTCAAAGAAATCTCCTACGAGAATTTTCATCCGGAAAGCGAAACAGAAAACCTCTCGTGTATTTCGCTCAACATCGCCAGGACACAAATAGACGTAGCTGCTATTGTCAGTATCATGTGACTGAAATGAAGCAACTGTGCTCCTCCGGGAAATCGTGCATATAAATAAAGGAATTTAAAAGTTACATAAGCTCCTCCTATTCACGTGCTCACAGGTGTAGAGTTTCAAATGAAATTCACACAAAGAAATGAGTTTTTAAAACCGAAGGGCACAGCATATCAAGGTTGTCTTTTATGCGTTTACTGGAATTAATTTGAGAAAAAAAATTTAAACCTGACATTTTCTCTTTCTACCTTTTCCTTCAATATGTCGATTTTCTTTCCTTTCTTTTAAAAAATTCCTTTAGTTTATTTAATTTACGATGCAAAAACTAGAGTTATTTTACAAAGCAATACTGTTAGGCTCATGCAGCTTGGTATTTTACCTCCTTCGCTACTTCTATTCATTCATATGGAACCAAAAACTACTCGAAGGATATTCATCCCAAAATTGTCTAAAGAGGCCTTGTCCTCTTTTGCCTCAGCCAATAAGCTTCGCCAGCAAGCCTTGTTTCAAACTAGCCATCTCGAGTTTTGCACGTAAAGTGGGCTGACGTCCAATTTTTATTAATACAACAAATTGGTTCGCAATGTATGAATTTAGAAAACAAAAAAAAACTTTAACATTTAGTGTAATGTCATGTCTCCACCAAACACTTATCCTAGATTAACAAAAACCTTCAAGTATTTCAAATTCAAATTAAGCCATTCAAATTTAAGCCCTCTTGCCAAAGTAATTAAAAATAAATCTCCTCGTAAATCGCTTTCTCCCTTTTTACAAAAAGACCCTTTACCCAAGTCTTTATAACAGTTTGATAATTTAAAAAGGAAACTCAAACTATCTACGTATGACAGACCTGTCACAAACACGTTTTCTGTTAGGATTTAACAACTAAGTTGTTTTCTCGCTACTCCACACGGGAAACCTTATATGGCTTTTTGGCTCTCAAAAGAGAGTGACGATGATGTGTCCCAGGAGCGGGAAAACAATTTCGCTGTTAAAATTCCAATAGAATATTTTTGACAGGCCTGTCTGGAAGGACAGTTTTGGTTTCCCGTCTCGAGTATCAAACTTTCATTAAGGTGAAAAAGAATTATAAGTGACACACAAGAGGTTTGGAAAAGGCTAAATGAGACTAAGATCAGGCCATAGAACTGCGATGAGCGGGAGAGGATTAAAAACAAATCCCGAGTTGTCCCCTCCGGAAGCAAAAATGATTAATTTAATATGAGCATCTGTTGTCATTTTACCTCTCAAAAGTATGTGAAAATGGCATTTCCCAAGAGCGTATATGTGAAAACGTTTATGTAACAGTGTAGTCACATGTGTAAGAGTTGTAAGAGACTGCAATCTTTTGTACCGCAATCCCTGATTTCTTGGAAAGTATTTCGTATTTGGTGATTCATTCAATTGCCTACATCTCATGACATAGATTTTGGCATTGAAATCAATCACTATTTTTTAAGTCTTGACTGAACCAGTTTTTATGACCAATCTTATGATTGAAGTCGAATGCAACGACTTCAACCATAATATTAAGACTTCAAAGGATAAGTTTGAAGTCTCAGAAACTTCATCAAAAATTTTTAAGTCCCAAAGCCGTCAACTGAATGCGGGTGACTTTTAGTGAATGATAAAGACTACAAAAAATGCAGTGTAATTCTAAAGATTGCCTTCAATCATAAGAACGCTTCAAAGAATTGGTCTAATCAGAAACTTAAAAAAGAATGGTAATTTAAATATTGGAGTCTATATCCCAAAGTGAAATCAGGAATTGAAAAATCTGAGATGTAAAGGGAACTGATTTTCTTAAATCAGAAGATTGCAGTCTTTTACAACTCTGACATGTAGACAGTTTCAGTTTCGCTTTCGGTCGCAAAATGGTTTAAAGTGTGCAAAAAGGGTTAGAGGGTGTACGAAGGGATTTATTTTTAGCTACTTGCCGAGATGATTTAAATTTGTGTGGTAAATCTCACGGCAAATCACACTTTGAAACACATTAGTTGAAGGTTTATGTTAATTGTGGATTATTGTTCGGTGGAGTTATAGAATTGGTGCGCTCCGTCATTCATTATTCTTTGCGAATAATTTTTGCTTTTTGGAGATGAGGCCTTTCTTACTTACTTATAGGGCTCCCGACCCATGGAGGGTTTCTACCTGGTTCACAGTAGCCTTCCATCCTATGCGGTCTTGGGCACACTGCTTCCAATTGTCCAGACCAATCGCTCTGGCATCCGGTTGGCTTGGTCCCTTAAACGGAGGTTCGGTCTTCCTGGCCGTATTGAGCTTGGGGGCTTGGATTTGAAGACCCTCTTGGCTGGGGCATTATTGTCCATTCGCTCGATTTGACCGAGCCAATGTAGTCTTCGTGTTTTGGCTTTTTGAACTACATCCACATATTGGTACAGCACATAGGGTTCGCGGTTATATCTTCTTCTCCCGCCCTCCTCACACATAGGACCGTAAATTCACCGCATTTTTTTCTCAAAAGCAGCACTCGGTGCTATAAAGCAGAACTGGCAGAATAAGGGTTTTGTAAAGCTTACACTTCGTCTTTCGCGAGAGAAGCTTTGAACCCATTTGTTTAGCCAAACCAAAATAACAGCGGTTTGCTAGGGTTATTCTTCGACGAATCTCCGTTAGGGTGTCGTTTGTGAAGTTGATGTTAACTCCAAGATGAACTCCTAAACTACCTCGAAGTTGCTGCTACCAACAGTGACGTTATGCCCTTAGCGGCGGACGGATGTTTCTTTGTTTGTTGATAACATATACTTGGTCTTATCTTCATTTACTTCCAGGCCGACCAAATTCGCCTGTTGTTCAACCGCTGTAAAAGCATCTATCACGGCACGACTTGAGCGGGCGATGATGTCGATATCGTCCGCGCACCCCAGTATTTGCAAGGATCTGTTGAAGATAGTGCCTTCCGTGTTGACCTCTGCCCTGCGCACTATCATCTCGAGAACAAGATTGAAGAATGCACATGACAACGCATCTCCTTGCCGAAGCCCAGTGCATGTTTGGAACAGTTCCGAGGAGCTGTTCCTAAACTGCACGTTGCACCGTGTGTTTTCTTATATTACACGGCACAGTTACATGAGAAGCGGAGATGAGTCCACAAATCACAAAAAAAAATGGGATTAGGGCTAGATTAGGTTTGTAAACTCTTACTCCTATTATAAAGGTCCTTTAAGAGGCAATTTTTTTTAAGATGCCTTTTAAGTAAGTTGGACTAAACCCTGAAAATTCCACGAAAAGTATCAGTAGGCATTATCCTGAAAGGACAGTTGTTATGATTTCCCTTTTGGACAAGGACAAGACGCAGTTCGATGACCACAAGACCGTTCTATCATTATTATTTATATTTTGATCCAGTTCAAACTTGGAAGAGCAACACAAAGTTTTAAGAAGATTTAAAATTTTATAAAAGATTTTTGGATTTGGATACAATCGAATACTGAGTTTCTGTTGTCGTTTTGAACATTTGCGTGCAAAGAAATTCGGCCCACCCTGTACACTTCGATATGGAGCTACTTTAAGTTCCTGGAGGTTTTCTTCGGGTTAAGTTTTGCCACTGACCCTTCATTTAAGTTCAATTGGGTTAAGCTCAGGGCTCGTTGGTGGCCCCCCATAACTGGTATCTAACGTAGGTACTGAAAAGCGGAAGCGGCAGTATGTGGCTAGACCGGGCGTTGTGTCCAACATCAGCTTGAAAGCTTCCACCACAATTCTCAGCAGATGGCATGTCATGCTACTTAAGCGCCTCCTGAATAATTCGGCAGTAAGAGTGCCTGGGCAAGTTTCGGATTCGAGCTCAAGATCAATTTTGCCTTTAAAAAAAAACCATCTCTTCCAAATGCTACTCGTTCCTTCATTACAAGCCTGAGTACACTCTGAGAAACACTCTTCTTCGTTGATTGTCTCAAAGGAGATTTATTTAAGACTTACCGAGAATAGTACGAGCTTCCAAATAATTGGTTTGTTATCGACCCCTTTATCGAGAAAAATAACATGTCAAAAATCCAAAAAAAAAGATTTTTCCCATGATCCCTAAACAATGTGTCAAATGTAAATGAAAACCAGTGAGTAAATGCTACAGTGTGTACGCAGAAGTTACAGTCCGTAGAACGGAATATTGAATACGTTGAATACCCCATCCTATCCCACATTGTAAAATGCTGATGGCATAGTTATTTTTTGACATTTTATAAGCAATGCAAACTTCGAAAAGAGAGTGATCCAACCGCCCCTAATTACAAACTATCAAAAATAAGATATTTCCAAGTTACACTTTAATGTACGTAAAAATGCAATTTTTTGGTTCAAATTCATATTTTTGAAAAATCGACCCCTAAAAGGGGGCGTGACTAAAAACTTTATATAAACGAAATCTGGACTGAAGTCTCGTTTACCTAACCTGCTTTTTTTGTTTCATGCTTTACTAAATTAGGCTCAAGGCCAGTCGAAATTAAGTTTTTCTGGAAAAATTCCAAATGTGGGCTTGGCCCAAAATTTTGTATAAACAAAATGTGGAACTAAGCGTTTTCTGCATAAAATATTATTATTTCAATTCGACCAAAAATATTGAGTAAAATGCATTGAAAATTTACCCTTAACATAGATGCCACGCCCACTAGAGGAGGTCTACCAATTAAATTTGCCCTTTTTGTGTCTAACATTCATTAGGAGATGCTAAATGTCAAATTTCAGCCTTTTAGAACGTCTTATAGTTTTGAAAACTCTGGAGGTAGTTGCACATTTAGACCGATTGTGGGCGTGTCTTTGGGCGGAATTCAAAATTTTTTACACTTGTACTGCTTCGCGTGACGTGGACCTTACGTACGAAGTTTCAGCACCCTAGCTCAAAATTTAAGGCCTAAAAACATGTGGCATACGGACGGACGGACGAACGGACATGGCTCATTCGATTCAGAATTCGGTCTCGATCATATGCCCTTAAGGTCTTGGGGGTCTACCATTATTATTTCACCGTGTTACAAACTTTGTGACAAGCTTAATATACCTCCTATCCTATGGGATGGGGAATAACCAGTCATAAAAGGTGGCTGTCATCGGACAATTTAAAACTTTTCACATTTTTAGCTGTCAGCCCTTGTTTTGAAGGTCCCATTTTTGGTGACTATCACGTTCGCATTCAAACCAAAGGCGCATTTTAAGCAAAACTATTGTACTGCTTTGGTATTGATTTTTATATAAAAAAAATATGAGAAAAAAAGGAAGAACCATGGGAACTTAAGACTTTTTTTTTAAAACTGTCAAAACTTTAGAATTCAAAATCCCAACCATAGACAAAATATTACATGGACTGCTCGTTGGTGTCTCCGCTCATGGCTCCATTCAAGCACGCAAAAACTCGGGCTGTTTGGTACCCGTGGCCAAATTTGGAAACACTGTCACCACCAGTACAAAACAGCAGCTCAAGCCGTACCATTTTTGCAACTTGTGTATAAGCGGAGACACCAACTAGTCGCCCTACTATCTCAATGATCCCAGCAGCCGAACCAAACTGTAATACACAAAAGCAATCACTGTGCAAAGTTAAAACGGCTGTGCTGGCAAGTGTACTGTACTGCTTCCAGCTGTCATACTGTGCGAAAGTTCTCCACTGCGATAAGTTCCGAATTGAAGTTGTTGCCGATTTGGTTTTTTTTTTTTCAAAATATAAAAGTGTGTTTTTTATTAAATCGATGTGGTTTTCAGACAAAATAAGTGTTTTACTTTTATTTACAAGTGGATGAAACTTCTGCACGATATGTCACCGCGATGGTTTTTTATTGCAATCTTTGTCGTCTATTTCAGAAATTTTTTTGTTCTCGTGACGTTTGGTGGAAACTTTGGGTAATTTTTGGCGTTCGTTTTTAATAGTGCTGCCATGTATTAATTAGATTGTGTTTCGCAGTTACGCCGACAAACAAACAGTGAAAATATTCGGCCATAACCAAATATTCTGTACTAGCGAATATGACCATTTGCTAGTGCTGCGCTAACAAGTGGGAATGTGGAACAGGAACATGGAAAACGTGGCACTTGGAACAAGTGCTCCTTTTTCTACACAATTTTAAAAACCACTGTTATTGTGTTTCAAGGTGTGTCGTGTTTCGTGTGCATGTGAAAATTTTCTTTTCTACGCCGCGATCAAAGCCAATTTTTTCATAATTGAAGAAGGAGACCTCCATAAAACATGAATTTTAATGATGACATCTCTCCAGGTAAGGTCAAATTATTAAATTATGTATTGTAAGGGATTATGTTAATGTTTAAAAAAGCTAAATTTATTAGCATAGAAAAGAACTTTATTTTTTGTGTCGCTTCATTATGCGCCCGCCCATCCACATCTATACTTGTTGTAACTTTTAAACGGTGAAAGATGAAAATTGAAAAAAAAACAAGTGTGAAAGTGCAACAGTGCGTATGCAAAAGCTTCAGTCCATCTACGACGGATTGCAAAATACCCGACCAACTGCCACGCCTCCAAAAAGTGGGCGGGATATAAAAATATAACTGTTGAGCGCTTTATATTAGGTGGTTGCATACATTTCGGCCTAAAACTACGCCTTTTTAACTAAAGAAAAAAACACTTTTTTAACACCACGCCCAGAAAAGTGGGCGGAGGAACATACAATACATACAGAAAAGGTAAAAAATGCTAATATCTCCAACTTTTGTCATACATTTTTTTGTGAAATTTCATATAAATTCATTGAAAAGCATTTATTTGAAGCTAAAATCCCTTAAAAAGTGGGCGTGGTCCATGAAAAGGCTAACATTTTTTGGCAACTTCACAGGCAATGTCACGTACCAAAAATGAATGCGCTAGCGCCATTGTAACATAGCTTAAAATTTGGAAAAATTATTTTTTGAAATTAGAGATGGTCGCATGTACAGGCCTGTAGTGGGCGTGTCTGTAGACGGATTCAACTAATTTTTAAACGTGATTCAAAATTGAGTCCTTCAGACTGTACCTTCAGTCAACACACCAAATTTCAGCTCTCTACTTTAAAATTTAAGGCTTAAAGTTGTTTACATACGGACGGACTTGACTTAATCGATTCTCCTATCGGTCCCATTCATATCTCTAAAAGGTCTAAGGGGTCTTCTGTGATTGTTTCACTGCGTTACAAACTAAAAATCAAACTTAATATACCCTGGGTTGGGTATAAAAATTGAAACACAACGGCTAACATGCCCACTTCACTTAATAGCTTAAAAAATCAAAATCGTCACAGGACACTGAAATCTAGTATGCAGTATCTCTGTTTCAATGTTTTGAGATTGAAATTTAAAAAAACAATCCAAAAACACCGCTATGTGGGCGTGGTAGCATTGAATTTTGAGTTTAACAAACGATATTTATATGCCTTATGTTTGCTTGCAATCCAGAAAAACTTGGAATATACGTTAACATATTTCTGTTTAGGTGATTCATGTCACCAAAAGCCCAACGAAATAACACCAAATGTGAAATTGGGCCTTATTTCGTTTTGAAAACGGAACTAGGTCCAAATTGGTAGTTTTTCCATTTCCAAATCCAAAATGAGGCCCTATTTGATTTGGAAATAAAGCCAAATTCGAAATTAAGGAAAAAGAAAGCAAGATAAAATGTATGGGGGGCGTGCATCCCTTGCAAACCCCACACTGCTTTTTCTTTAACCTCCCTTAACTTTAATCAGATTTTTTATACCCGACCGAGGGTATATTAATTTTAATGCATAGTTTGAAATAATCACCGTAGACCCCTAAGACCTTTTAGAGATATGACCGAGACCGGCAGGTAAGTCGATTAAGCTATGTCCGTCCGTCCGTCCGTCCGTCTGTCCGTATGTATGCAGTTTTGAAATCTTTAGAATTGAGCTAGGAAGCTGAAACTTGCAGCGTTGCTTGGTTCTCATTTTGTGCAGACAAAGTATGAAAATTGAGAAGATCCGCCCACAGCCATGCTCACAATTGGCGTGAATGTCAGACAACCTCAAATTTACATTTTATCTCAAAACGCCTTTTGGTAAAGATAGACAAAACATATGATCTCAAATTTTGGTGGAGAGCAATATCGACCAGAAGCTTTTAATTAGGCAAAAATTGGACCGCCCACTCTATTGACCATGCCCACTTTTAACATCTGAAATCTTTGAAAACCTGGTTTCTCGGGAAATTCATTCTAAATTGAAAAAAAAAATTATATGACAAATATTAAAGATATTACCATTTGCTAAGTTTGTTGCATACAAAGCATTGAGCTCCGCCCACTTTTAAGGGGCGTTGTTGGGAAAAAACTTTTTTTTTAAGCATAAATATTCGCTTTTAACGCATTTTCTCGTGATTCCAACGAAATTAGAGTTAATTGATTTAAATTTTCAGCCCAGACTCTTTTTTAGGGGCGGGGCCAACACAAATAATTGACATTCAGCATGTGAAACAGACCAAAAAAAATTTAAATTTGGCGTTAATGTGTAAAGAGGGTGGGGTATTTAGAAGTTCGTTACAGACGAACTCTTGCACTTACTTGTTTTTTTTTTAATATTTTTTCCAAACATCAGGATGTGAACTATATAGTTTAAAAAAAAAACCGGTTTAAAGTGAAGGAACTAAAGAAAAGACTAGAGAGGGGTTGCAGGGGACGGCAGCTTCCCCCCAATATATATTTAACTGTTTTGAAGTTGAAAACGAATTAAAGCCCACTCGGCCTTATTTATTTTATTAATGTAAAAAAAATTTAACATTTGGCGAATCGCAGTTTGTCAGTGGCCCAAACCACTGGGATTGAGTATCCCACAATTCACGTCTAAGTGGATTGTAACCCGCCCACTAGTTCTACTTCGCCCATTAGATTGGCTTAGAAAAACTTAGCTTTCTTTCTGTACCTTCGACTTCAACCAAATCTGAACAAGAGTGCTGTTACCGTTAAGATACTAGAATAATTGAAAAAATAATTTTCGAAAATACTTTTATGTCATTTAAAATACTAGCATCATTATAATATAAATGTTCCTGACGACGTTCGCCAGGCAGCGTTCGAAATGATCATAGGATTAACCATTATTATAATGCTTGTAGAATTTGAAATTGTTGTAATTTTTCACTGTTCAATGTTGAAAACAAAAATGCTTTTATGTTTTCGAATCAAAGCTCAGCATTTCTGCGATAGTTTTTCGAAAATACTGTAATGCGAGAAACAGATTAACCACGTCGACAGCGACATTGACAACCACCACCAAAAGTTTTGTAAAACAGATTGAGAACATCGACAGCAACTTTTTGCGTGTATATTTCTTACGAGAGCTGCATTGTGAATTTGGTAGCACTTGCACAGCAACATCGAATTTTAGGATTAGGTCTAACGTCCATGGCGACGTCGAAGTTGCTGTGGTTTTCTATTTATACGGCATTATATACACTGAGCATAAAAATTTTGCTGTCATCGTTGATGTTAATGTCGATGTTGCTGGTGCAATTTGTTTCTAGCTTAATATTTTTCCTGGGGTTCGTCGAATTCACTTTTAATAAACACAAAACGAATGTGTTTATTTATCAAACACTTAGTTCAACCTAGTTCACCGCATCCTTTTTAATTACTTTCAGCGAGGCACCAAAATTGGGGAGATACTACTGTCAACTCAAATGGATATGCCATCAACAAATGATTCTACAATGGTCCATTCCTTACACTCAACTTAGTTTCACCATTCAGTCCCACATTTCCACGGTCCTCCTCTATGCTGGTCTTTTTTATAACATCCTCTTGGTTATCCCCGGACCAAAGCCTTAGCTCCCATTCTGCATGTAGGTCATTCGCTACTTTCTCAGATCATTTCGGAATCGAAATGTTACTAAACATTTTTGACATTTTTCCTCATTTACTGCCACCAAGTTCATATAGAAGCTACGAAGGCACTAACTGGAACACGTTTAGGTTTGAGCTACATAACAGTCTTTCTCAAATTCGTATTCCTACGAACAGCCAGACATATTGTCTAACTCTGAAATAGACGAAGTAATATGCGAACTGAACCTTGCACACTAAAAACCTTTTAAAAATTCGGAACACGCTGCTAAATAAACTTAAACTTTTAAAATCATAAAAGAAAGTGTTAAAATCGACCACGACCGTTAGCACTCGTCTCCGAAAATTTAGACCTTCTCCTAACGCTTTTAAAAAAATAGACAAAATAACAGGAAGAAATTATTCCGGAACCGATATCCTCAGAGAAACGCTGAAACACAATGGGCAGATCTAATTGAGATTGAAGAGAAATTAAATGCTTTTCAGAACATTTGTTCCGAATCCTATGCTGAAAAACACCATCGTTTGACATAAATTTACCAAACCAAGTGTGTAATGTGGTAAACGTATTCAAAAACTCGCAAATGAATATCCAACTTGTTCTGTTATCGTCGACCAACACCTTATTCGAAAATCTGTCCGAGCCTTTCACAACCCCCACCAAAGTCAACATGCATAGAATAAATACAAACAACAAAAAGTCACATGGTCCTGATCGCATCTCAAACTCAAAGTGTTCTTACTCGTAAGACATCAATAAATCTCAACTGTTTAATCACTGCGTCAATAATGGGTATTTCCATATAAGTTGGAAAAAATGTGTCCTCATTCCGATTGCGAAAAGAAAAGGAACAAGGAACCTAAATGAATTTTGACCTATTGCGTCAAACATAGGAAAGCTCTTTGAGTATGTTCTAGCTGAATCTCTTGACAGGTTTTGTGAAGATCACAGCTTGATTCCAAACAATCAGTTTGGTTTTCGAAAACAGCATTCAACTGAACACGCTCTACTAGTGCTTGGCAATAAAGTAGTGCACAATCTGTTAGGATATCGATTTAAAGTCAGCATTCGATTCGATTTGGCACAAGTTGCATATATTTAAAATGATAAGGCTTAACTTTCCCAATTTTGTTACGCGAATGATTTTAGCTTCTTGTCCTCTAGAAGCGCAACTGTCTTAATCGGCACAGAAAAATCGCGTGACTTCAACGTTCTCTCAGGTGTTCCCCAAGGATCGATCCTCGGCCCAAAACTATTAAACATTTTCTTTCATTTGGGGTGGCAACTCTACATATTTAAAGTAAACACGGTCCTTAAGCTCTCAGTTTTGATTTAAATTATTCAATTTTTGCAAAGCAAGATTGTGAAAATCGCGAATTATCTATAATATTAACATCTGGCCAAACTCTGGAGAAAAAATAAATCAATCCGATGAGTGCTTATTGTTCTTTAGTATCTAAGTGCGCGTATCAGCGTATTAGCAAAATGAATTTGCAAGGAACACCTACAAAAACCAACAACAATACGCCAGCACCGGTACAAAAAAAAACGCCTATTGCAAATTTCGCCTGAGCGTTGCACAAACCAAAATGTCGGAAGTATGGCTATTACTGATTAAAAAGATCTCGTCACGGGTATTCTAGATTACCGACTGAGAAATTTACCTACAAAAGATGATTTTGAAGCGATTTCTAGAGAAATGCAAGATCTTCAAACGAGCAACAACACACTACGGAACCAATTGCAAAAAATGGAGGAACGATGCAATTCGCTGGAGTACCAAGTTGAAGCCCTTGAACGAAAAGCGATTGAAAACAATGTGGTGGTTCCTATACCAGTGGAAAATGGCTGTAACGCCGCCGAAAGCGCAAGAAAAATATGTCTGGAGCTTCTTCATACATCGGATGCGGGTCTGGTGGTAAATACGCGGGAGTTAAAGTCAAAAAACAATGTTGCTAATGTGGTTGTCAAACTACTAAGCCAAGGTGACGTCACTCGGATATTAAAAGAAAAAAGCAAATTACGGAGCACAGGTGTATCAATTCACAAAGATTTCACTTTATCATCAAGGAAAAGGCCAGCTAAGCTGTTCACACTAAAAAAGGAAATTACGCTAAAAAACAAACATTTAAATGTCGAGGTGCGAGGGCATAAGCTTTTACTGGGAGGTAAACAATTTTTTTATGAAGGTGATATGCTGTGATGTGACGGAGAAACTGATAGCGGCTTGACAGTTCTGCAAGGGATGCTGGCTGCCAGATCATTGATGACAGTGACGGAATCAACGCCGATGACAACTGATCTAGAAGGAAGCATTTGTGGTGGAAGCGCGACCACAATATATGAGACATTTGTCTATAAGGAATTTGAGCAATACGAAAGCAAGTTCTCCAATTACTGTTTTAAATGGATTTCTGCGGTGAAACATGGGGTGCGAGGAAGAGCCAGTGGTGGATGTTTCTTCGGTTTTAGACGAAACCTACAAAATTTAGTCTGTGAGTTTAAAAATATAGGTGATTCAATAATCGTACAACTGCTCTTCGACAACAGAAACTTCTTCATCATTCCGGCATATATAAATTGTACCCATTGGGATCGCGACTTTGAAAAGATCCAAGAAACCCTTTTTTGCTGCGAAAACTCAAATGTGTTGATTATTGGCGATATTAATGCAAGAATTGGTAAGGAGAGTGGAACAGTTAACAAAGATGAGCTCGTTACAAGGAACTCTAAAGACGGTCTCGTTAACTCAAGGGGACGAACAACGCTGGAACTCTGTGACAGCTTCGGCTTTCGCATACTCAACGGAACGAGTAGCGCTGATCATCATGGTGAATACACATTTATTGGACAGCAAGGCGTATCGGTTATCGACTACTGCATGCTAAGAGGCGAATGGAGAGCGTACGTCACGGATTTTGATGTAAAGCAAGAAACGCACTCAGATCACCAGCCTATTATTTGTACATTTAGAAACACGGTGATCACTAATCCCAATGAAATTGAAATAAGGTCGCTACCCAGGCTGAACTGGAGTAATAACCATGCTTTTTTGTATAAAAGCCACCTCGAGGAACAAATCATGCCCAATTATTTGATACCACTCGAAGCTATAGAACACACAATACAACACATTTATGAGGTACTAAGGCGGCCTTCTTATCGAAAGAAACATTTTCAAAAACCGTGGTTCGACAAAGAATGTTATAAAGCTAGAAAAATCTGCTTTTCATGGGTGAGGCTGTTTCGACAATTTAAGGACGGCATTATGAAAGATAATTATCTAAGGGCCAATGCACATTTCAAGGCGATTTCTTGGGCCAAAAAGAAAGCATACCATGAGTCCCTGGCGATAAACTTATCTTCCTGCAGAGATTCTAGAGAATTTTGGAAAAACTCAAAGTTCTTAATGGGAATGGACTCAAGATTAGCTCTAAGTTAAACTGCAACATTTTACGAAACCACTTCAACATCTTACTTAACCCGCCCCCCAGGTAAACTTAGTTTTCATTATGCAACACCTGCCTTTGAAAATAGTCTTCTGGATGGAGTAATTACAATGGATGAAGTAACCGCAGCGCTCAGTAGTCTTAAGGATGACAAAGCTGCCGGTTCGGATGGCATAGCCGTAGAATTTTATAAATATGGAAATACCAAGCTTCACCAAGCACTCACCAAAATATTCAACAAAATATTGGATTCTGGACAGATTCCAGCACGTTTCAGGGAAGCAATCATTTTTCCGATCCACAAAAAAGGGTGTGTGTCGGACCCAGCCAATTATAGAGGTATTTCCCTCTAAAATGCCTCCTACAAGGTATTCACCAATGTTTTACAGCGGCGATTATCAACATGGATTGAGGAAAATAAACTGCTGAAGGAACATCAAGCGGGGTTTAGACCTGGGTATTCGATCATCGACCATATTTTCGTTTTAAAAAGTATAGCAAAATCCTATATTCAACGCAGAATAAAACTGTACGTCTTCTTTGTCGACTTCCAAGCAGCCTTTGACGCCGTGGATCGTAAAGCGCTGCTTTATAAACTGTACTGCATAGGGATGTCAAAGAAGTTTGGAAGGACTATCCAAAATCTGTTTGAAGGTACGAAGGCGGCGGTATGGAGTGGAGACCAATTGTCAGCGTGGTTTGACTCGTGGTCCGGATTAAGGCAGGGATGTTCCTTAAGCCCAAGTTTATTCGCCCTTTTCATTGATGATTTAGTGGACGTGCTGCCGGGAGGGGTGGAGTTCGCAGGACTAATTTTTAAAGCTCTCCTTTTTGCCGACGATATAGTGCTCATGGCTGCCTCTCCCGAATCGCTGCAGCTCATGATCAACAGGCTTAGAGACTACTGCACCCTGTGGAATTTGATGGTCAATCTCAAAAAATCAAAGGTGATGATATTTAGGCGAGGAGGAGGAAGATACAACCGGAACGAAAAATGGTTCTACAACGATGTTTCAATTGAGGTTGTGAAAGAGTATATGTAACTGGGTGTTTATTTCACGAAAAATTTGGACATGGAGCTACATTTTAAACAAAAACTTACAAAAGCGAAGAAAGCCATAAATATGGCCTGGAGCAAGTGCTTTAGAAATCAACATATTTCACATAGCAGCAAATTCAAACATTTTTCAGCGGTAGCAGAGTCAATTATGTTTTATGCTACACAAGTTTGGGGAATTAAGAAATTTGACACGGTCGAAAAGCTGTTGCGATTTTTTGTCAAAAGAACATTTCATCTTGAAATAGAGGTTGTCTTACATTGAAGCCAGTAGTGAGCGTGGCCGTCGGCGGATTTAACTAATTTTTACACTTTGTCTGTACAAAATATGAATCAAGATATACTCCAAGTTTGAGCGTCCTAGCTCAATTTTAAAGACCTGAAAACTTCACACATACGGACAGACGGATGGACGGACATGGCTTAATCGACTCACCTGTCGGTCTCGATCATATCTCTAAAAGGTCGTAGGGTCTCTAAAATGTTAGAGGATCTGACAAGCCCTCCGAGAGTATCATTTGTCTTGAAAAACTTCTCAAAGTGCCGTTCGGATTCGGCAAAAAGTTGTAGTTCCCCTTGTATGTAAAGAAATATACACACCAGCATACATTGTTGAGAAGTTGGCCCTGGTTCACACCGAGCTGGTACGCCACTATTAACTATGCATTAAATTAATATACCCTCGGTCGGGTATAAAAATTCAAAACTGAAAACTAGGCAACGGGTATAGGCTATTTATACAAATATGATATATAAGTCGTGAAACTTCTACATCACACTGAATTGAGGAAGGATTTGGACAACTGGAATTCGTTGTATTCGCTTAAGTCTCCACTAGTGGCGAAATTAGCAGCGGGTGACCCATAAGAAATTGAATGTAAAGCATTTTGGCGCTACAGTCCAGGATGAACCTAGGCCTCAGCCAACATGCTTTTGCAGTTAGCTCTGTCTCCACTAGCCGTCTCCAGTTTCACACGCGAAGTTGGCTGAGGTCCCCTTCCACTTGCGTGCGCCACCGTAGTATCGGTGCTTCTCTACTGTGCCGTCCCAGCAAGGCGGATTCGAATATTTTCCGCGGCGGGGCGTTGGTGTCCATCCGCTCTAGATGACTCTTCTGGCTAGGTCGGTGTCGTTATACAGCCCATACAGTTCGATGTTAAATCTCCTCCTCGACTCTCCATCTTTGCAGACGGAACCGTAAATCGTCCAAAGAATTTTTCTCTCGAAGCATAACTAAAGTGTTTTCATCCGCCTTTGACAGGGTCCATACTTCTGCACCATAAAGCAGGACTGGGATGATGAGGGTCTTATAAATGGACACTTTAGTCGCTCGAGAGAGGGCCTTGCTACTTAATTGCCTTCTCAGCCCGAAGAAACAGCGATTGGCAAGAGTTATCCTTTATTTGATTGCAGCGCTGGTGTCATCCTGTACAACTATTTGCATAAAATCCCTCATATTACCAAAAATTTGGGTATATAAATTGGAACTGCTAGCTATATGACTATGTCGCGTGTATAAGATGGCCGTATCTATAATAACCGTAAAGTATCTGTAATAACCACCAGATTTTATCATTTTCTGCGAGCATAATTACTTTTTTATGCGTCTGAAATTGGGTGAACACACAAAGACATCTTATAATCTGAAAGTAAATAAAAATATAGGAAAGCTCTTATATTATTATCATCACCTTTTCGGGCTACTATAAAAGACACGAGAACCTCTTTCCGTTTTATTTTCGTTTGTGATCACAATAGAGGCAACAATGAAAGCAAGCTTTATAGGAGTCTTGATAATCAGTTTTTTTCTGGTAAGGAACTTCGTTGAAAGAACAATTAAACAGAATGTTTCATTAACAGATTTTTTTCTACAGATTTCAGATTCTTCTGGAAGCGTTTTCTCCGATATAGAAATTAAAATATTAGAATTAATGCAGGCTGCGAGGAACCGCTTAAATGACCTTAAAGATGCATTCAGTCACGAAATTTCAACAAGAATAAGAGCTATTACTGACGAAATATCTCAAGTTACTCAAAACTTGACTGATAAAGCTTTAAGTTCAGCGCAAAAATTCACACTGTGTGCTGAGAAATGTTCCCCAATGATCCAGCATTTTAGAGATAACCTCACAAGTACTTTTGAATCGTGCACCCAGGAAGCTTTCTATTCGAGTCAAATTTTCGTGGTAAAAGATCTTGTCACGAAAAATTTAACGGATCTGAAAACATCGATTGGGGTTCTGCGATATTGTGCATATAACGACATTCATGTCCAGTCTACACTGACGTGTTTGTTTAACGAACTAAAAAACGCCAAACTAATTACGTTTGGCGAAAAACTACATGGCGCGATTGAGTTTTATTTGGACTTGTTTCAAAAGGTTCCGCTCAAATTTTTTAACGAAACCGGCGATTATTTGGAGGGCTGTGCTGCGCTGATACGTGCTCGGCTTAAATCTGAAGAAGCAGATTCAATAAGAAATACCTTTGTAAGCTGTGTTCAATACTGAATTTGTTTATGTGTTGGTTTAATTGAAAATCGGTAAAAGAAATAGAAAAGATTTCCTTGCATTGTTTTTTTATTGACGGATTGGTTTAACAGCTGTTGGTCCTTTTACACAACAAAAACTTAAGTGACCAGTTTTTTGAGGCCACCTTACTTTGAACATTTGAATTACTAAGACTGGAGATCACTTAATTAAACGCTGTTTTGTACAACTTTGGAAATTTTCGGGCCTTTTTCTAGAGTCTTCATCTTTTTCTTTTTGTTTCATTTCCATTACTCTATTTCGACCTCCGACATGATAACAGATTGACAGTTCGTAGCTCCGACCAGTCATGGAAATAAAAACATTCCATGAACAATTTTTTTAACTTGCTCTCCTTGCATTGTTACATATAATAACCTTTGAATTAAACACTCCCGTTAAGAAAGAAAACTGAAGTTAAAGACAAAGGAGAGTCCACTAATGCTATTGAAACATCATTGAAAATTCAGACAAAACCACTGAATGAAAAAAGGGAAGATAAAACCCATTAATTACAGTGAAAAGTAAAATAATTTATTAACTTTAACCAAAGAATTCACTGGAATTCACCGGAATGGTCTATAATTAGCTCTCTTCAAAGAATAAGCTTTCGTTTTTTCCGTACTTATGTTAGTCTTAAGGACTTAATGCAGATCTTTTATCGAGGTAATGCAGCTTAAAGGACCTGCAGAAGACGAAGGAAAAGAATTTTAATGGCGTCGGATTTATCATACAATTTGTAGATTGAATATTCTGAGCTTCCTTTGACTTTACAGCAAATGTGCATTATGTAATTAATGTTATTTCCTGTGGCGAACCTTCAGTCCAGGTAGATCCAAACGGCTGATGTCCACCATAAAACTGTGTATAAATGTAGGGGGAAAATGGGATTATTCGGGTTTTATATAAACACAAACATTCTGCACTCTGTCCGAAATTAATAGTCAGTGCAGGCAAGATAGGACGTTTGCTTCTCCCTCTTTAAAGTTCTTAAAGAGCTGCCACTATGACTTATTTAATTTAAAGTTATTACATGCATAAAGAGGGCCTACAATTTTGTGAATTTTGACGCTTTTTTGACAAATAAAACTTTCTGAGCAACTTTTATTGCTGCGGTCAAGATTCAAGTCAGAAATAGTAAAGTCGAAATAGTAACCCTCAGGGCAAACCGACAACTATACCTACCTGAGAAATGGGTATAATAAATCAGTGAGTAAGCGCAACAGTGCGTTTTTAATAGCTTCGGTCCTAGTTTCGAAATCCTAGGTCAAAACTAGGTAAATCCGCTGGCGGTGAGCTGGTTAGGAGCATGCACCAGCTCACCTACAAGATATTTTCGGAAGAAAGCAAGCCCGACGAATGGAACCTCAGCATTGTTTGCCCGATCCTGAAGAAAGGAGACCCTCTGAGTTGTGCCAACTACAGGGGCATAAGTCTTCTTAACATCGCATACAAGATCTTTTCTGCTGTACTGTGTGAACGCCTGAAGCCGTTTGTCAACAATCTGATAGGCACATATCAGTGTGGCTTTAGGCCAGGAAAGTCCACCATCGATCAAATATTCACACTCCGGCAGATCTTGGAGAAAACCCAGGAATTCCAAATCGATACACACCACCTCTTCATCGATTTCAAGGCCGCGTTCGACAGCATCTATAGAGACGAGCTATATAGCGAAATATCTAGTTTTGGCATCCCTGCCAAACTCGTCGGTCTGTGCAGTATGACGATGGAAAACTCACGCAGTTCCGTCAAGGTCGGCAAAGACCTCACCGACCCCTTTGCTGTCAAAAAAGGATTTAGACAAGGCGACTAAATCCTGAGGTTATCTTCTGCGACTTCTATAGCATCATAAAAATAAATAAATAGAGTGGCACAACAGCTCGAGGTGAACCAGGGAAAACTTCTCAACAATGTATGCTGGTGTGTTAATTTCTTTACATACAAGGGGACCTACTATTGCCGAATCCGAACTGCACTTTGAGAAGTTTTTCAAGACAAATGATACTCTCGGAGGGCTTGTCAGTCCCTCGCGGAGGTGGGGACCGTGAAAAAGAACAAGTCTTTTTTTTTAGGTGATGATGGCAGGATTCGAACCCAGACCTCCGGCGTAGTAAGCACACACACTAACCACTACGCCACGGCACCCCACATCTTTAACATCATACTTGAGAGAATTGTGCAGAACTCTCGCGCCAACACCAGAGGTACAATCTTTCAAAAGTCCGTTCAACTACTCACATACGCAGACGACATTGACATAATCGGTAGAACAAACCGTGATGCCAGTGCCGCCTTCGTGAGTATTGGGACGGAAGCGGCGAATATGGGTTTAGCAGTCAATGAGGGCAAAACCAAGTATATGCTGTCATCAAGAAAAGACGACCAACACCGACGTGTTGGACAAAACATCACCACCGACAGCTATAACTTTGAGGTAGTTAGGGACTTTGTCTACCTGGGTTCAAACGAAGGATAACTCTTGCCTGTTTCTTTGGACTAAGAAGGCAATTGAGTAGCAAAGCCCTTTCTCGAGCAACTTAAGTGTCCATGTATCATCATCCCAGTCCTGCTTTACGGTGCAGAAGCATGGACCCTGTCAAAGGCGGATAAAAACACTTTAGGCTGCTTCGAGAGGAAAATTCTTCGGACGATTTACGGTCCCGTCTGCATAGACGGAGAGTGGAGGAGGAGATAAAGCATCGAACTTTATGGGCTGTACAGCGATACCGTACTAGCCAAAAGAGTCAAAACACAACGTCTACGATGGCTGGGTCATCTAGAGCGGATGGACACCAACGCCACGGCCCGGAAAATCTTCGATTCCACAGCGCAGGGACGGCGCGGTAGAGGAGCACCGAGACCCAGGTGGTGCACGCAAGTGGAAGGGGACCTCAGCCAACTTCGCGTGCGAAACTGGAGATGGCTAGCTAGAGACAGAGCTGGCTGGCGAAGCTTGTTGGCTGAGGCCCAGGTCCACCCCGGACTGTAGCGCCACCTTAAACAAGTCAAAATTTAGGTAATCGCTTATCCTTGAAGGGTCGCGGAGCGAGGGCGGCTTAATAGCCCTTTCTTCGTCGCCGATTCTCTGCCACCAGCTCAAGAGACACAGGCGCGATCTCCAGGCGTTTCTCGGAGATGTTCTTTACCAGATCCCACCACCTGTTTCTTGGCCTACCAGGGGGTGATGCGCTCGCATCTCGGTTAGCATGACCTATCTAGGAAGTCTATTGGGAGCATGTGAACAACGTGTCCAAGCCATCGAAGAATTGATTGTTTCACTCGGAGAAGTAGATGCTCAACATTGAGATTCCTACTAATACTGACGTTTCTCACTTTGTCCCTTAGAGTGACACCAGCAACGTTCCTCAGGAATCTCATTTCGGCAGCTTTTAGATCGTGGGATCTATTTCTTTTGGTCATTACGCAAATTTCATGGTCTCTATGGGAGGATTGGAACGAACACTTAATTAAAAACTGAGATCTTTGCTTTCACTCCAAGCTCAGCTTAACTGATGGCCGGCTCGCGCAGTTCCTTTACTACTGCTCCAGCTTAGCCTGGATAACTCAGTATCACTCCTTCCATCTTTCTTGAAAAAGATCCAACATACTTAAACTTCGTCACCTGTTTCAATGGAACTTCATTTATGTTGTTCCATTGTGTAGTATATGTTATGTAGTATACTGCACAGGAGCCTGGAAACAACCGTCGCTTTAGATTTGCTCACGTTTACTTTCATCCCAGCCACAGATGACTGCAAACCCATCCAGTGTTCGCTGAAGTTTCTACTCGGATGATGTCAGGTTAGTTTAATCATCTGCGAAAAGCAGATGGCTTATATAAATGGCTTACGCTACCCATTTTGAAAGATTCCTCACCAAGACTGCATTTCACCATCCAGTCCATGTATGCTATGAAAAGGAGAGACCGTGGGACACAACCCCAGCGAAGTCCAACGCACACATCAAAAGGATGGGATTTGACGCCATTTATATGAACACAGCTTCTGAAGCTCCTATTAAAAGACTGAATGGCTCTCAGAAGGGGCGCATTCAGTGCAAAGTCCTGCAAAACTCTCCAGAGTTTATCCCGAGGAACCCGGTCATAGACCTTTTTCAAACCTACAAAACACGCGTAGACCGGTAAGACATAGTAGCATGCCTTCTCAAAAAAAAACCTTTAGACTAAAAAGCTGATCGGTTGTGGCTCTGCCAGCCTGACCGAAAGCCGCATTGCTCTTCCCGCAAAAACTCGATTACAGCTCTGTGACGCACTTCCAACACCTTCGCTAATACTTTTTCGCGAATACATGTCTCATTCGACTTACAATTGGTCTCGATCATATGCCCTTAAGCCTTAAGGTCTTGGGGGTATACGGTGATCATTTCCCGGTTTCATACTATGAATCAAACTAAATATACCTCCTATCCTTTTGGTTAGTATGGTTATTGTGTGCGCTTCCTACGCCGGAGGTCTGGGTTCAAATACTACCATCCACTCCTAAAATAAAGACTCGCTCTTTTTCACGATCCCCGCCTCCGGTCATATGATCGAGACCGAATTGTAGCTCGAATGCGACATGTCCGTCCGTTCGTCCGTCTGCCTGTCAGTAGTTTCTAGGTCTTGGATTTTGAGCTTAAATCTTCATATCTGGGCTTTCTGGGTCCGTAAGCAGCACAAGTGTAAAAATTTTCAAAATCCGCCCACTTTACTTCTTAGCATGAAAAACGAAAATTATCTTAGGATGCTCAAATTGGCATGCAGTATTCTTGCTTAAGTAGATTGAGATTGAAATTGAGAAAAAAATCAAAAAACGCCCTCATGTGGGCGCGGTCGCATTTTATTTTCAGTTAACAAACGATAGTTATATGCAATGCGTTTGCTTTCAATCAAGAAAATCTTGCATTGTATGCTAAAAATAGTTCCGTATATTATTAACTTATTGGGAAAATTTTCACTATGCCCACTTTTAAGAGAGTGGTTGAATAAAAACCTATTTTTTTCCATAAAAATGCACCTCACACATGCAAACCACACTTTTGGGTAAATTTATTTGAACAATGACTACAATGTTATGAAGAAAGGGTAAATTTATTTGAACAATGACTACAATGTTATGAAGAAAGGGGGCGTGGAATCAAGTCAGACTTTCTCAAACATCAAAACTTTTGGGCCAGACTTACCAGTTTCTGGTATGAAAACGACCTAGACCACAAGCCAAAGTGAGGGTATGTAAGCCAACACCAGGCTTGGAGAGTGAAAATCTTATCTCAGCGTGGGAACTATCTAATTTAAGACTTGTTTCAAGATCTTTAGTGACCACCAGTTAGTGGCCCATTTTTAGAGCAGTTTCTGGTATGAATACGACTTAGACCATACGCCAAAGGGAGGGCATGTAAGCCAAGACCAGGCTTGGAGAGTGAAAATTTTATCTCAGCGTGGAAACTAGCTGACTTCAGCCTTGTTTCAAGCACTTTGGTGACCACTGGTTAGTGGTGCGTTTTTAGAGCATGTTAAGTCTTCTCTAGGATAAGAATGTTCAGTCTTCTCTAGGATAAGACTGAACGTCTCCGGCCTTATCTCAGTTAAGGTAATGTCAGATTGGCCACCAGATGTCAGAGTTTAATAATGCTTGCTTCGTCAGTTCCCGTAAACCTTGAATAAGCCGATACTATCTTCACTTATAGATTCGACCTCCTCATTTTCGACTTAGGATTGAGTCTCTTAAAATCCTTTTGTTTTGATCAGAACTAGTCTTGTCTTGCCTTGTCTAGCCTTGTACTAAATTAGTTTTCAAAAACTGACTTAACAGCTTCCTAGCCTTTTTTCTAACACATTGCAGTCCGGTAAGGTACCCATTTTCTTCTGGGGTTCTTAAAAACTGGGTAAGTATGGGTAACTGGGTAAGTTAGTACATAGTCTTATTAACACTTTGTTTTGATCTTATCTTGAATGGAGCTTGGACAAAGTTAAAGTTGGAATGAAAATTGCAGAATTTTTATATTTTCAGAAACTCCCACAAATATGTAGGAAGTATGTTAGGTTCATGCCAGTGAAAGTACGCCAAAACTCAGCATATTTTGGTTCTCTTTCAAAATTTGTTTCAATTTTAACAGGTAACACAAACATACTCTGGAACGTATTTTTCCTACGTACTTTAATTACATTACAACTTGGCTATAAAAACAATTATGACCTGTGTAGGTACTTACCACAGGGCCACAAAACATTAACGTACGCTTACGCTGTTAAAGCCACAACAAAGGATGATGCGGTTTCACCGAAAACAGAAACTTTTACATACGTTCCATGTGAAGTGTAAATAAAATCATTTATTTACATCTCCATGCTGGGATGGAAAAGGTCGTTTCTTTCCGGTGTGTCTTACACACTCCTCACTGGCTTAACAAGTATTTTCGACTGAGCGCAGCGAGTTTCGCCTCCCTGGAGTCCGATGTTTTGCTGTGGGTTACTTTGAAACTTCTGGCGGAAGTTAACATGGCTTCAGGCATTTCAATAGTCAGACAACACCTGCAGGAACATGGTTTGCAATTCTCTTACTTTGACGAGTTTGTGTTTAACCGGGCAAAACTTTTACCGGACTGGGCACTCTATAGTTCAACTGAAAACAAGCTGAGTGAAAGAAGTGTGTTCGTTGGTCCAAGAACATTTTTAAAACTAAAGTTTACACTCTAGTTAAGATTTGTTTTGGTTAAAGTCCCGCAAACCCAAGTCAAACTTTTGTATCGAAGCCATAAGATGTAAATAAAATACCTTCCAACTTCTCTAAAAAGGCACTTAAACGGTTTTTTCCATTATTTTTTTTCAACATCTGTTCATACAACAATTTCTGAACATAACAAGTGTTTGAATCTCGAAAGGAAGAGGCAGGGATCTTTGAAAGGATTCTGAAAGTTCAGAACTTCTAGTTTTGCGAAAAAAACTGAAACGTGCAACAAAACTGAAACCAGCTAACCTTGAATGGCGTGAACACAGAATTCACAGACAAGTATTAGGAAATATTGCACACACGCATTCCGAGGAAAAGACAAGGACCTTCCATTGAGAAAAAGTCGGCGAGTAATTTTTTTTTCGGCTATATTGGAAGAAATGACTTCACCATCAGACATTCAATCATCATCTACACAGAGCCCTTAAGGGCTATTCTCGCACGAGAAGTTATCCTTCGGATGTCTCTGCCTGTAACCCCTTATGGGCTGTCTGGTCAAGTTTCCAATACCATACTACATCAACCTCTTTGATTTATAAAGTTACAGTCTCAACAAACAAACTTGGAAAAAAAAAACTTCGCAAAAGTAGTTAAAGACTCGCTGGACTTTGGTGTACTAAAACAACACCTTCGGGTATTAAACCATCAACATGTGGATCCCAAAGATTTCAAAGGAGGGATAACGTGGAATGTATTTTCACAGTGGAGACTTGTAGCGCATGGGAACTTTTGTTTGTCAAAAAGGGGAGTTTCTTACGATATCAAAGCAACGTTTACGATATGGGCAAGTAAAATCATATCATGAACTTGGAAGGCGATATATTGATGCTGACTGTGAAAAATCCATCATCAATTTCTAACATGCCTAAAATTTTATAATAAAATAAATTTTTCTATCAGCCAAAGAGGATTGGGTGCCAAATCACTTTTGCTTTAGCCAAAGACTCCAAAGACGCCAAAGCCGATCAAAAGCGCGAGATTGGCAAAGAAGGCGTCGACAAAAGGCGTAAAAGCTCCACAAAAGAGCGGCGCCAGTTCAAGTGCAGCGGAGAAACCACCACTGGTCGGACCGAAATCATACGCACAGGTTGCGGCAAACAAAAACAAGGCAAGATCGCCCACAACAGATGCAGTGTCTCAGATCCTCGCTGTAATCTCGGAGAAACTTAAGGATTAGACCAAAATCAACAAAGTTATATTTGACAAACTGAGCAAGCTCGAGTTTAAGCCTCGAAAAAATTACAAGAGAACATGAATATGAAACAGTTATTTAAAATACTAACATGGAATGCAAACGGCCTTCTGAATAAAATAGACGAACTAGAAGTATTTCTACGGAAAAACAATATTGATATTTGCATGATTACGGAAACTCACCTTAAAAACGGGTCTACACCCAAACTTAAAGGTTACAATGACTATCACGCACATCACCCTTCGCAAAATTCGAGAGGAGGATCCTCCCTCTACATTAAGAACTGCATAAAGCATTTCAAGAACACAGAAGTTGAGCTAGACTCTATGCAGATCAGTTCAGTTTCTGTAAAAATTGACTGCTTAGATTATAACATTGCATCTTGTTATTTCCCGCCAGGATATAGACTGGAGGAAGACGATCTTGATCGTATGTATGACTTCATTGGGTCCAATTTTATCATTGGGGGTGACTTTAACGCGAAGCATACTTTTTGGGGCTCACGATGCAATTCAGCAAGAGGCAGATTACTGTATAAAAATAGTATGAAGCGTGGGGTGGACTTTATCTCCACGGGTAAGCCAACATATTGGCCAACTGATAAGAATAAAAAGCCTGACCTTGTCGATTTTTTCATCGCTAAAGGGTACCCCTTTGTGTGGGGGTGCCTTGGCGTAGTGGTAAGTGTGTGTGCTTACTACGCCGGAGGCCTGGGTTCGAATCCTGCCATCGTCACCTGAAAAAAAAAAGACTTGTTCTTTTTCACGGTCCCCACCTCCGCGAGGGTCTGACAAGCCCTCCGAGAGTATCATTTGTCTTGAAAAACTTCTCAAAGTGCCGTTCGGATTCGGCAAAAAATTGTAGGTCCCTTTGTATGTAAAAGAAATCAACACACCAGCATACATTGTTGAGAAGTTGGCCCTGGTTCACCTCGAGCTGTTGCGCCACTCTATTTATTTATAAAGGGTACCCCAAATACCTTACGCGAATTGAAGAGTGTTATGATCTTTGCTCAGACCACTCAAGAGTAATCTTGAAGATGGGTGAAAGACTGGCGAAAATAGAAAGAGCTCCTAGATTAGCTAGCAAAAACATGAACTGGGACGCCTTCAGAAAGGACTGTAAGGAGGGTGTTGGCTTGAATGTGCCATTGAAAACTCCTTTCGAGTTAGAAACCGCAGTTGACAAATTCATTGAAGCAATTCAGAGCGCTGCTTGGAACAACAATTCGTCCCAAAAGAACGCAGTTAGCACCGACGGGCATGTACGCAAAACATATCAGCTCGAAATCGAAGAATGGATTCGTGAAAAGAGAAGAGCGCGTAGGAGATGGCAAGGCACGAGGGCTCCCCCAGACAAAACCCTCTTGAACCACCTCTCTAACAAACTGAAAGGAATGTTGCAAGATCTTAAAAATCGTGAGACCACTGAATACCTTGAAGGCTTGTCGGCGGATAGGAGCTCAAACTACACGCTGTGGAAAGCAGTTTAGTCTATCAAGAAACCTATAATCCACTCGGTACCAATAAAAAAAGCTAACGGCGAATGGGCAAGAGAAGACAAAGAGAAAGCGAATTTGTTTACTGAACATTTAGAAGAAACATTCAAGCCTTTCGACGGTCCGCCGTTGGCTGACGTTCTAAACAACAACACGGAACCTAATAGCTTTAGAATGAAAAAAGTTTCGTTAATTGAACTCCGACAGACAATTAGCAAACTTAAAAATAATAAGGCCCCGGGTTACGACCTGATCACTGGCGAAATATTGAAAGAGCTACAAAAAAAGGCATTAGTCAAGCTACTTTATATGATAAACACTTCTCTTAGACTTCTATACGTTCCAAGACAATGGAAAGTTGCTGAAGTCATTATGGTTTCAAAACCGGGAAAATGCGCAAATGATAAAAAATCTTATGGGCCCATATCGCTTCTGCCGATAATATCGAAAGTATTCGAGAAACTTCTGCTGAAGTGATTACAACCAATAATTGCAGAAAGACGCTTGATCCCGGATCATCAATTCGGTTTCAGACCTAACCATTCCACAATAGATCAAGTCTACAGAATAACGCATGAAATTGAAAAAGCCTTAGAAGGGAAAAAAAATGTTCAAGTGCTTTCCTCGACGTATCGCAAGCCTTCGACAAGGTATGGCACGAAGGCTTGAAATATAAGCTACGGCAAAACTTACCGGAAGACATGTTTAAAATATTAAAAAACTATCTTAAAGGAAGACTCTTTCGTGTTAGGTGTAGTACTTAATACTCTAGTTTCAAGCAAATTCGGGCTGGTGTACCCCAGGGAAGCGTCCTCGGTCCGATCCTGTTCCTGCTCTACACAAGAGACATACCTCTAGATGACGAGAATGTCGTGGCCACGTTTGCGGACGATACGGCAATCTTGGCTACAGGTGAATCAGTCCAGTCGATGAGCATTGGACAGAATTTGTGTCTGGACGAAGACTTGGCGAATCGCTCTTAACGAGAACAAGTCTACGCAGGTGAATTTCACTTACAGAAGGGTTAACAATTTACCTCTGTTCATAAATTCTGCACAAATACCTTATGCAAATGAAGCAAAATATCTAGGGATGACACTGGACGCTAAACTAAGGTGGAAACCACACGTAAAGAAGAAGCGTGACGAGCTCGAGATTAGGCTCAGGGAAATGTATTGGCTTATCGGAAGATTTTCGAAATTAAGCATATATAACAAGCTGCTCTTGTACAGGCAGGTGTTAAAGCCTTCCTGGATATACGGTATACAACTTTGGGGTTTTACCAAGCCGAGCAACATGTCCATGTTGCAGACTTTCCAAAACAAGACACTAAGAGCAATTGTGAATGCTCCATGGTATATTAGGAATAGTGATATTCACAGAGATTTAGGAGTAGCTACCGTGAGCGAAGAAGTAACAAACTTTGCTCGAAAGCTAAATGCTCGCCTTCATGTTCATTGCAACAATAAAATGATCCGTACTCTAAACGAGACTCTTAGCGATGTAAACAACGAGCGACGACTACAAAGAATAAGACCCTTCGATCTAGCGACGTAGGGTGAAGCCGCATGAATGAACGGCTTAGTAGGTGCATTCACTGGAAAGCAACCTATCCAATGCGATTAACACTACGGAAGCGTAAACTACTTGTTAAGTTAACTTAGTTGCAGTCAAGAAGTATTATGAGAGAGCGAAAATTTACTACTACTCGTATGAAGTGCGTTCTGGCAGTTTCATAGTGTCTCTCATAAATGGGTGGTTTTTTAGCACGTGGAAATCGGGCATAACCAATATCGGCTACTTCGGTATTATATACCTGCTATAGTGGGCGTATTGGTATCTTTGAAAGATTTTGGAGTTTTAGCCTCCGTCCACCCTAGTATTCAACAAAAAAAAAAAAAACTTTTGCTTTGTTCCACTTTGTTCTGTTTGAATATTACTATTCCCTACGACCTTATAGTTGCGTAGTTATTCAAACTATAGTTTTGTAAAATTTTCCTAAGGGCCGGAATATTTTACAAAAGAAAGAAAAAAGGTCACCTGTAGACCTCGAATTTAGAAAATATTATAACAAAGAATAATTTAAGACTTTTCTTCTACTGTGTGTAAGATTTCAGGCAATGTCACATTTCCCCCCTCTTAAGCTTTTTTGTGGCTGTGGTGATCACAAAGCTCGCCATTACTGTCAGGGTTGGGATGTAGGCTTATCCACATGGTCGATTGGTATTTTGACGCCTGTTTTTGTTCTAGATCTAGACTTGCCGATGCAACAGTTTTTCGGTACCACCACCATTTGGCTAATGTCCGGTGCAAATCGCTGTTATCAGAATTTCGAAATGCAATCTTTTATGGAGACCATTTTTTTTTGTCTTTTTGCATCTAAGGGACATTGATTTTCAGATACAACAGACAAACTTGGTCTTCTGTTGGTATTTATCAGGAAATTCGATTATGTTTGGGCATTAGCAACTCCTTTTTCAGTCATTTATTTACTGTTTTTTAAATGACAGCATAGTCGTGTAACTGTAAAGTGGGTCTCACCCTGTTCTCCGATCTCCATTCAAAATGTCGTTGACTCAATTTGCATCAAACGAAGCTTTTCGAAAGAACTCATTACAATACTCTTTTAGTACTGGGCGTAGGCATCCTGTTTAGATACAGCATAACCGCTCTTTCTTTCGTACGGCAGGTGGTGTGAAAAATTGAGGGTGCTGAGCGTTGCTGTATAAAATTCAACCAGTTGTTTGTCCATTTTTAAAGTGGCAAATATCAGCACGCCTATATACTTGCAACTTGGCGTGCGGAAGTGCGCACGTTTTCCACTTTTTGTCTGTCATATGTCCAAATATCTTCTTTGACTTACTTTGGTTGACAACCAGAGGATCCAGCACTTATAGTCTCTACACTAATAGCCGGAGCCCCAGAACCCCAGAACTCTGTAAACACTGGACGGATCCGGATTGCATATCCATCGAACAAATAGTTGATTTATTAATATCTGCCAAATGCATTTAATGTTCGTATAATTTTACTGATACTTTGAGTTTTGAGCACACATTTTACAACGAAATGCACCAAAAGTGATAATCGCAAGCTGTGCTATACCCCAGGCCGAAAATATGTAGCAAAATTTTAAATATTCCGAGGGTTGATTGAGAAAAGGGGAAAAACACATGCGTTTCTAGGGTCCGCCAAATAACTTTTTTTAAAAAAGACTATAAAAACAACAACTGAATATTTTCTCAAATTTCTTTTTTTATTTAAATGGGAAACATTTAATTTAATAATGGGAAACAATTTTATTCAAATGGCTCCCTCGGCTGGCAATGCAGTAGCCTACACGATCGGTGTGCAGCTGTATTTCACCAATAAAAAAAACTAATTAAGCTCAGAAGAGCCATCGCTTGACCTGTCTCTTACAAGTGCGTTACAAGTTTTTTCACACATAAAAGGGACCTACAGTTTTTTGCCGATTCCGAACGGCGAATTGAGAGGTCTCTCATGACTAATGATACTCTCGGAGGGTATACTGCACCACGTATTTCACCAATGGCTTCACGAATATTGTCCTTTAAAGCGTCAATTGTCTCTGGATTGTCGGCGTAACACTTATCTTTTACGACACCCCACAAATATTAGTCCAACAGTGTCAAATCGCAACTCCGAGGTGGCCAAACGGCATCAGCTCTGCGGCTGACAATGTGCAAAACAGGGCAAATGTCAAAAACAGGGCGCAAAACATCGAATATAGCTTCGGCTGTGTGGCACGTAGCGCCTTCCTTTTAAAACCAAATGTTGCCTATATCCTCCTCTTTAGTTTTTGTGAACAAAAATTCGTTCAACATTGCCCGATAACGATCGCCATTGGGCGCAAATGGCGATCTCCTTGCTCATTTTTGAAGAAAAATGGCCCAATTATGCCTCTGCACCAAAATCCGCACCAAACAGTGAGTCGTTTTGTGTGCATCGGCTTTTCAATGTATGCGTGCGGGTTTTCTGTGCCCCAAATGCGACAATTTTGCTTGTTTACATGCCCGCCAAGATCAAAATGAATTTTTTTTTGGCAAAATCGGCATCTTCTCTAAGTCGATTGCAGGCCAACTTAGCAAAGCGAAAACGCATTGGAAGGTCAGTTCATGGCTTCAACTCCTGAACCAATTTGACTTTGTATAGCGTCATACCAAGGTCTTTATGCAAAATTCGTCTCAATGATGTCTCCGAAATGTTCAATTGTTGAGAACGACGGTGAATTGATGCTGATGGCGCTGCACGCAGACTTTCTGCCACAGCAGCAATTTTCTCGGGTGTATGCACTGTTTTTGGCTTTTAACGCTTTGGTTTATCGATGAGGATGCCAGTTTCTTTCACTTTTTCACAAGATAGCAAACATACGGAGCTGACGGTGCTTCTCTTCTTCCAAAATCCGTACACAATTTTCGCACACATTCTGCAACATTACCATGATTTTCAAAGTAATGTCGCAATATTTCCCAGGGTTGTTCAAGTGGTTGTATACACAACCATATTCGTGCAGCGGAAGGATAAAACTAATTATCTGTCAAATCAGACATGAGCTAAGTGTTACCATTCACGAAATAAGCACTAGTTGAAAAAAAAGTTAGATGGCGGACTCTTTACAATCTTTTTTCTTCAAGTCGGTGATTTTCGGCCCCTGGGTGACCATATAGTCATTAAATCTACCAGTCATAGAGGATATTCGTTCATGCTGGCTGGAATGGGCGTCTTCTTTATGCAGCGGAAACAGCTGCAGCTGAGGCTACTTGCCTCAAAGCAACTTCACTGTAAACCGGTCGCGGTATTTATTGATCTCTTTTCCATTCAGACTTCCATGACCCTTACTTCAGCTAGACAAAAATTTCCAGACCAACACCCTCTAGATCTTCCTGGGGTGATCTTGCCTTTTCAGCATTGGCTCTAAAGTGTGTAAGTGTCTATTCTCATGCGTGATTCGGGCTATCACCACTTTTGACATGACAAGTTTTATGTTTGCTCGAATGGATTGAACTGCTTTTTTGATTTAAAAAAAAGAAACTCATTAAAAGTTGTTTTACTAACTATTGCGGAAACTTTTGTTTTCAGTGCAACTTTCCTATCTAATCTCGCGGAACTAACTATTTTTATTTTGTATGAGGAACTTTAAAAAAAACTATAGTGCGGGTGCCACTAGAATTCTTGTCAAATTTTAAAAATTTTGAAAATGAGGTCCTAGGTTCACAGACGTTTATTCACATTGAATTTTTTTGCAAAAAGTTTACGCAAAATCGTCTAGCCATTTACACTTCTGAGCAGGACCAAGGTTTTGTTTTTGTTCGTCACTATCACATCAATTGTCACCATTTAAGCCCGTATTTATATATAAAAGTTCTTTTAAAGATCCTTGAAAATTCATTAATTTTGGAAAATCGCCCCTAAAAATGGGCATAGCCAAAAACTTTGTGTGAACAGAACCTGGAGCTTTGCATATACCCAATGTGCTACATTTTTTGCTTTTATTTTTCCCTAAGTTAGCCTGAGAAGCAGTCGAAGTCCACATTTTTCTGGCTTATTAGTGGTTTTGTATTCTGCCTGCAATATGGGCTTGGCCCAAAAATTTTTATGAACTTGGTGTTTTGTACACAAAAATATTGAATAAAATTCATTTCAAAAGATGGCTCTTTAGTCAATGCCCACTAAGGGTGATCTTCCGTGTCTATTTTTCTGTTTTATGTCAAACAATCATTAGGAGAAGCTAAATCTGAAATTTCAGCTTTTGACGACGTCTTACAGTTTTGTAAGCCCTTGAGGTAGTTGCACATGTACTCAGCCTCCCTCTCCGCAGCCTAAATACGTCACTGAGACCACTGACATGACGTCTGTATTTAGTTTAATGGATGCTCATTTTGCTTAACGGGTTGCTCATTTTGCTTTTGCTAGTGTCATCTGATCCGAACGCGCGTTTCTGCTACCAAAATTCTGCTTTTCAAAACTCTGCTTTTTCGAAAAAAAACTACTTTCAAAGTTATGCTTTTCAAAATTCTGACTTAAGCAATAAAATCCTGATTATACTGATTATGTCTCCGCTGGGAATAATAAGAGAATTCGCGGGAGACGATAAAAAATTAATCCCAAAGTAGCTCCACCGGACTTATATAGGATTCATTTGGTACGAGCCCTTTTTTCTGTCATTTTGGCTCTCAAAAGAGAGTGGCGATAGAAATCGTATTTGCGACAAATCTATCATACATACATGGACAGTTTGAGTTTAATTTTTCGATTCCCAAACTGTTCAAAAGGTGTGCGAAAAGGGTTAGAAGAGATTTGCCAAAAGGGTGAATTAGATTTATGAGGAGATTTATTTTTAATCGCTTGCCAAGAGAATTTAAATTTGTATGTTAGATCGCGTGATTTGCAGTGGATTTGTATTAATCGCGGATAAGTGCGTCGTAGAGACATGGTATTGTTCTGCTATTTCAAGCAAACTTTTGAATTTTTTAAGTAAAGCAAGGGGAAAAAAAGAAACAGACAGGGGGTTGCACATTGCTTTGTGAAAGTTGCATTTCCAGAATTTGGTAAAGCAGGGTTTTGAAAAGCCGCATTTTGAAAAAAAGTATTTTGACTCTGGCAGAATTATGACCCCAACCGATGTGTGAGGCATACTAAGAGAAGGTTGTTCTCTCAGATGTTGCTCCAAAAAGTTTGGAAATCTTTGCGTGCGATTAGAGGTTCTTACACATTACATCATTTCTTACCATTTTGTGTCTCATGGTTGATGACACCCCATAAGTTTTCACTTGAGGTATGGCGAAGTTAGTCTCCCACATCTTAGGACAATATGGTGATGGGGTTGACTTCCAACTAGTTTCCTTTGTGCACCCAGACCCTGTTATGATTTTCCCACTTGGTAGGATTGGATTCTGTCATAAGCCCAGGCATTATTATGTTCATCCCTCGTGTCCTGGTGGGAGTAGATTTCGAGTTTGATTGTGGGTTTGAACTCACTTACACTGATAATGATACCAGGCCTTCCGATGAGGATCCTATTGTCATGAAGGGATACGGGTGATGAGGTGTTGAGGTATTGAAGAAACCCACACACCATAAAGTGGTATTGCGACAAGGATGCCGCATGTCATGGCTGTCATGGTGTCATAGTACTGCTTGAATCTGGTAGATTGATCTTATTGTTTCGGTTTGACGCTGGTAGCGTTTTTGCCAAGGCGCCATTGTTGGCAACAGCAATTCATTTTGTGCTTTATCTTTTTCTTATTTAGGTACAAGGCAGTCACAACTCCAGCATCACCAGTCTAAATTAGTCTAGAAGCTAACAAAGAATATTGCGAGAAATTCTCTCTCATCTTAGGAACCATTAAAGCAAATCCCACAAGAATTTCATAATAACGGGTAGTTTTGATGTGGGTTATGAAAATTTGACAAACTGCAATTTATGAGAACTTCTATAAGAAACTACTAAATGAACAAACCTCATTCCTGACAACCTCGCTCGAATTGTGCCATCACACGATTCTGCCCCTTGAAATGCGGTCCAGGTACTAGATCGACCACAAAATCGACTTTGCCTCAGGCGCAACCAAGTTAAATAGCTTTAATTAAATTCACTTGAAGTTAGCTTAGATTTTCGTTTTCGATTATTTCTGACAAAACATCCTAATCAACAAAGCCATCCAATTTATTTCCTAATTACTCATCGGATACAATCCTTACCACGAATTTGATTATCCGCAACGTTTTATCCAACTGCCATGGCGGCGACACAACTTGATTTTAAGGGCACTCGTGTTGGGAAAATGTGGGCGCTTTAAAAGAAGACTATTCGATGTGGTCGTAAAAGTGTTTACGTTCTTGGGCGACACGACCACCCACAGTGCGGGAATGAGTTCCGCAGATGCATTGCTGGCTTTAAGTGTCACTTTATGGGTGTCTTAAAAATGCATGTGATTTTGCAAGCCAAATTTTCTCCTCTGTCGCAAATCGTATTGCTTGGTTATTTAAACGGGGAAGTTATGCAGGAAAACCGTCTAGTGTATCTGTGGGTTTTTACGGCCCGCTTAAGGGTAATTTTATTACCTTCAAGTGATATGTCGTTTGTAGATCGTAAAGCCTTTGTTTAGAATTGGGACATAAGATGCCTTCGTTTGCAGCAGTTTTCCAGTTATGTGCATTTTTAATTTACGTCCCGTCTGCGACTTTTATATTCCTCTCTAGTGAAGCTACTTTGGACTTGGATTTTAAATACAAACATGCATTTATGCATTGTTGGATGGCTGGTGTTTTTTAATGTACTGGAAACTGTAAAAAAAAAATTAACAAGGGCATTTCTCTAGTACAAGGAATCTACTTAAAAAACTTACTTTCTGGTTTGAATCCTTCTTGGATCTTTCTTTTATACGGATGTTGTACGATCTGAGTGTCTATTAACGCTAGCGAAAAACTATTCTATCGGGGATACTATTCGACTAGAAATGCAAACTTTTAGAGTTCGCCACCTATTAAGGGAGCCATCACTCTCTCACAAAGAAAAGTAAGCTTGATTCTACTCGTGACTTGATATCACTCAAGCAAGCCTAAAGCAATTAAGCCGACGGTAGACATTCAAGAAAACAAGTTCACATATAACGGTCCCTTAAAAACGTTCGAAAAAGATCGCGATAACCTCGTTCTTAGGCCCTTCAACGAGGTTGCAAAGTATATCGTCTAACCGTTGGTATCATTGAAGAGGGTGATGAAAAAGGATGACACATTTTGTGTGTTTGATATATTTCAAAGATATATGCAATTAAACCAGACTCCACTCAAGCCAGCATGGGTCAACGGAGTTCCTAGTCCCCAGCCCAAAAAAACCCGCCTATCATCTGGAAGTCGCACGGTTTTGTACACGGTAGTATAAATTTTCCTATGGTCTGTGTCTGCCTGCTGAGTGAAGACACCCACCTTACCTAATCGATGCTGTTATACTTGTTATTTTAAATGCAAATTTTTAGTAGCAGGCGAAACCGCGCCCCATAGTAAAATGGAAGAGACCTGCGTCTTAAAGTAAAGTTTTATGCCATCTAGAAGATAACAGGTTTTAAAAGAAAAACTTTTGCAGCTGTTATGCAACCAATAGGTTTTCGCACTTTGCGCAATCGACTCAAGTCACTTAGGTGTTAAGTTTTTTTTAAATACATGAGAGTTCCGAAAATTCGTATCGCTGTTTTTGTATATCGAAGATCTTATTTGTGTTCTGTTTGGATTATTTGTGTAGCCTGATTTTAAGAGTATGTCCAGCTCTTGTCTTTTCATCCTTAACGGAAGATTCGTTTGGGTTTCTTTGCAATATCAACAGTTTGAATAATTTTTCCATAAGCTTCACGCTGCATGACAAATATATGCAAATCTTGTAAATATCTAAAAAGTGACCATTTTTGTCAGCTTTCTTTATTTATTTAACTCCTTTATTTGTTTTAAGTCTGCCCATAAGGTAAAATCTTAATCTACGTTCTTTAAGCCCTTTCACTAAACGGCATCTGATAAACCCAGAGATCTCCGGATTTTGGTCTTTATCTAAGGGAGTTTATCACCTCGCACGGGACGTCCACTCTACGATTTGACGCACACACTCGGCTTTAAATCTTACTGCAAAATTCACTATTAAGGGCTGACTGGCAGTTCTTCTTCGTAGCTTTCCAGTGGACTTATTTTCCACTTGCGCAATGAGAACGAACACGGTATCTCCCTTCCGTCTTTGTCTTCTTCTTTGTGCAACAGTTTTAGTAATTTTGAATAAACCCACAGTAGGTATAACCTAGATTTAAGGTGTTTTTATGGTTTAGTATGCAGAGAGTAGAAAAAAAGGCTTTCAAGCTTTTCAAAAATTGGAACTTTGGAGTAGATATTGGATTTAACTTCAAACAGGTAATCAAAAAATCCTACGAGCAAGGCTCGATCAGTTTTGCTGTACTCTCACATTTAGTCAATCAACGAAAAGATGGTTTGTCTCGACTTGAAATTCATTTGTCCAGGATTTGTTTTGGTGTAAAGATCTGTTCTATGGGAGATCTTTCGATCCAGAGCCACACAAATACGCACCGATTTGTGTGTTGAAAAGCACAGCACATAGCACGTTTATGATTGCATCTTGTATGCGACACTTAGCAGGGTTTTTCTATGCCTCAATAGTTCTTTTGAGAAGTATGATCGCCTTTTTACGATTTTTGGAGCTGATTCACCAATCATCGAGAATGCTTTCTGTCACCCACAATTGATTAAATTTCTCCACAGGTAAATTATCAGAACCGGCTACTTCTAAAGAATTTTTATAGCCAGACTAACTTCTTTAATATTGGGTGGTGGAACTTGCGACTAGTCGACCAAGACGACTAGACTTCAATTCTCTTCTTGCGCAGCTTAATCTCTCTCTTGTAGCTCTTTAACTAATGTTTCTTCAGTGACTTTAACTATGGTTTCTTTGTTATTCTTAGTATCACATTTTAAATTAAATTTTATCTCTAAAGAGTGATGCTTTGTTTAGGGGCCTCGTAGGCTTATGAAGCTTGGGACTTTGGCTGCTAGCAACCCTCCTCAACCTAGCCTCATCTTACCTCCCTTCGTTATTTCTGAGATCCTTTGTTTAGGTTTTAAAACCAGCAGCCATTTGCTTAGCCGCTTTTAGGAACTCTCTGCTGTACTGCTAACTCTCGCTACACTTTTCAATAAACTTGACCCAGGAGATCCGAACGGCCCTGTTCTTTGTATGAAGTTACCTTTTCCCCTCCTTTTTCCTTGCTAAATACTCTTTATACGCTAGTTTAATTCTGCTTTGTCTTCTGTCATATTTTCCCTGTGCGCGGAATCGTCATTTTACCGAGGACTCTTCTTTTAGGGTAGATGCCAACCAAAGCTGATTCAGCCATGTTTTTAAGTATGCAAAGCGACCTCTGTAGCTTCTGTCTACTCCAGTTGTCTTGAGGCATCCATTATTAAGTTCCTTTTTCCTTGTTTCTACAAAGCGGGGAGTTTTGCAGCTTTTTCACCTGAGAAAGTCGAGCTATGAATTTAGGTCAAAGTCGACGTTTGCTCCTCGGAAAGTATGCATTTTCAGAATGTAATAACCATCTGGAGACCGCTAAGTAACTTTGTAGGAGCCTGTAAGGAGCTGCGGCAAAATTTATAAGTCGGTAGCCGTTATATTTTGCTTTTCGAGGAAGTTGTCTAGGCTCTATGAAGAAGGTACCGATATTTCCCCTTTCAGGATCTTCAGACTCTTGGGGAGGGGCCTGTGAACATGTAAGACTTTAGTTTTGGAAAGTGCCTTTGATCGCTCATCTCAGCCGATTCCCCGTGTCCTCATGGGACTCCATTCGGAGGCCTGCCCAAGTAACACAGAAGCCCATGATATGGTCACCGTTATAGCGTCACATCATAACACCTTAGGTTCTTCAAGTTGTTTTAAAACAAATAAAAGGGCACCTTACAAAACCTTTATAGGAGCTATTTGGCACTCAATGGAACTCAACTTGACTCTACTTCATAATCAATTTAAAAAAGTTCTGTCAAGCTTAGTTTTATAAACTGCTGTAGAAGTTTTTAAGACGAAATTTATTTGTAGATTATATATATAGATGATAAGCTGCGAAATTTTCGAATGGAATGATAACGAAGCCATGTAAAAGTCATTAGTCCCACTGAAGAGCATTTTGAGTGTCTTATAAGTCCAATATTCAAAAACCAAACCGCAGCGTCCTACTTCCACAGTTCCAGCACTGGGTGTGAAGTGCTGGAAAATCTGTATGACGTTAGCCTCAAATAAGTCGGTACGGTATAGCTCATGTAAGGTAGGTGTTATCCTGACTTTTGCATGTCCACCTTCTGAGGCCTCTTAAATTGAATTTTGATATTCGGTTAGCCGCTCGTTTGCCAGGAGTTGGAATATAAGAAATGTCAAAAAGATGTTTCTGGCCCATTTGCCAGGGACACGGTTCTTGTGTACCTAGCGCTGGTACTGACTTAACCAATTCAGCTATCGAGAACCCCTTAATTTAAGCGCAAAATGTACTGAATGATATTTAAATTAATTGCTGAAGCCTTCCAATCATCCTCGCTTCTTTATGGAGCCGTCTATTTGAATAGATTACCACTAACCAAGTCAAAGAGAACATTACTATGTCTAAAAGCCACAGCCATGTAAGAAACATCTGGCATATGGCAGCCCTTGATTGCTTTTGTGCTCTTGTGTGAAATGAAAGCACAATGAAGCGTACAAGAATCAAGGTTAATAGTTAGTAAAACTCAAAAACTCAACCACAAAACAAGTTTTCAAATACAGTCACTACTTAGAAAATTAATTAAAGCCAATTACTGTAATTAACAAACTCAAGTCTCTCACATGAAATTCCCACAACGAAGTAACAATCAGTGTGTCAAAGGCAGAGGGATAATTGCGTTTCATATGAAAGACGAACCCTTTAAAAACAACCCTTAAAACCGAAATTCAACCATTTTTGTGTTTAACAATAATTTGTTGGTGGTTGGAAAGATTATTATGTCGAAGCAACTTGTTTCTGGTTTTGAAAGAAAAGTCTTTTAAATGGGGATAATTAAACTTTTATTTTATGTGATTGCATAATGGAGCGTGTCTGGATTGGCTTAAAATGTGTTTCTTGCATCTTGGTGTCTTAACAGTTGCAATTTTTTTTTAGATTTTCTGTTTCTTTGGTTGAACGTTTCGTTTTTTTTTTTGTAATCTTGTCTTCGCCATATCATATTTTTTGCTATTTTTCAGAATTTAGATTTTGCATTAAGAGAAGCATAAAATACCCAATTAACAAATATGGTCCATTTATTTCGCAAATTCTCTATCATTCATCAAGCATCCTTACGGACCAAATTTGTGCATGTCTGCATGTCATGTATCTTGTGTGTTGTATGAGCTTAAAGACTTTAAGGTCATTTTGGCTATTCTTTTTTAAGTTTTACACCACAGCATTGGGACACTGATTTACCCTCATGTCCATTGAAACGTTCCTTTAAGATAAGACCATATCCGAAAGGCCACCCAATCTTTTAACATCGTCGAGAGATGCAACAACTCAAGGAGACCCAGGGCCAATTCAACTTCAATCACAACAATATCAAAATATTCATGGTAAGTGTACAGCACGTTTTTCCATCGGTTGTAATTCCGATCCCATCCCCTACATTTGCCAATATTTCTTTAAATTAAAATTGCAAGAAAAAACCCTCAATACCCTCCTCAATTTGGCGGTTGGTTTCCTGTTGAAGGTAAATTGAAAAACAACATTTACTCGTGATTTATATAAAAGTTCAAAACACAATGACTCTTTTTACTGGTTGCATGCCCTTCTTATTATACTTGAACCGTAAACTTTGCGAAAACACGGTTCCAGGTTAAAGACTGTGAAAGGCAACTTGACCTTGAGGAGGCACTCGGGAAGGATGAAAAGTCTTTGGGTTGGATTTATAAAATGTTTTTTTCTTTTTCGTTTTTCGGCATGATACTTTTTTCGCGATGATTTTTGTGAAGGGAGTTGTTGACATTTTTTTCAACCTCTGATGAGGGTTCGACGATAGAAACTCAGGTGTCTGGCTTAAATGGAAAATAACAAGGGTGAAATCAATTTATTTTGGTTTTGGCGCTGAAGTAAACGTCTGGCAAACGTCTACTGCATTTGAGTGTGGCATGATATTCTATTAAATAAAATTATTTTTGTATCTTTATCGTTTACAAAAGAAAACAATTTGTTGATTACAGTATGTGTTTGAAATGTGCCATAAAAAAAAGTATACAAATAATTCAAAAATAAATTGAAATGTTTAGTATCAAATGCAATATTATTCAAAAATTGGCTTATGTCTTAACGTCTTGATAGCCGTTCTGATCAATCATTCCTTTTTGTGGAGAAAACAGTAGAAGGTTGAATAAATTTATTCCCCAATAGGATAGGAGGTATAATAGGTTTGTCACATAGTTTGTACACGGTAAAACTAAAATGGTAGACGCCCAAGACCTTAAGGGCATATGGTCGAGTGTCCGAATTCTGAAGCGAATAAGGCATGGCCCTCCGCCCATTCGTTCGTCTGTATGTCACATAATTTTAGGCCTTAGCCTTTGAGGTCGTGATCTGAAATTACGGAACGAAATTGTGGTCTAGATTCCACATTTTAAAATTTTTAGCCACGACCCCTTTAAAGGGGGATCGGCAAATTCGGAAAAGAAACAAGTTTGCCGTAGGTTTAAGTGGAATTTCTTTGTTATTTGTATGCTCATATATGTACATATATATTTCAGATTACGATTCTGTTATTACAAATTATCGTTCTTATTTAGTTTAAAAGTTATAGATATTCAAAGTTTAAATTTTTCCATACAAAGTACCTCGTCTTAGGCTTTAAATTTTCCCCTAAATATAAGCAATTTAACTTTGACAACTTTCTGTGCAAAAAATATGCTTTTGGAAACAACTACAGTGTTTGAGTGGCCTGCTTCGCGGGTTAATGAATATCAACTCTGTTTTTCGCAGGGTTTAGCTGCTCACCTAACTTTGTCGCTCTGCTGGGGGTAGGTGCCAGTAGTTGTCCTGTAGGCGCCAGTGTGCATTTTCGAATATGTTAAAGTCGCACCCTTTTTAAATTTTTTCGCCTATAACTTCTTTACTAATAGAGACCGTTAATTTTTAATAACATATTCGGAATCAAGACACCTCAATCGTTCAAAAATAACGATTAACGAGTAACGATCGAGTAACGATCGAGTAACGATTTAGTATTTATCCATATTTCTAAAACTTAAATTGGAGCTGCAACGATAAAACCAAATTGCGTTTTTTGTAAAGAAAATTGTTATTTTTTATTAAGTTTCATTTAACGTTTTTTATTCACTTCAATCTGGATACTCTGTATAAAATTTCCTATCTGAAAAAAATACAAAAAACACCCTTAGTGTAATTATTTAAAATCATACACAGAAGTCACGCTTTGGTTGGCCGTCCGTCTGTATGTGTGAAGGTTTAAGGTCTTCAAAATTAACCTAGAGAGCTGAAACTTGGTACAAAGCTTGATTCTTCTGTTGCACAGATAAAGAGTGAAAATTGGCTCAACCTCTTTACGTCCCGTTCACTACTAGCTTCAATGTGAGACAACCTCTATTCCTTATTTTCTTTCAAAATGCCTTTTGGTTAAGTTAGACCAGGCGTAGTAGGAACTCAAATTTTGGTACTGTGCAATGTTGGCCCAAGATCTTAAACAAGGCAAAAATTGGACTGTCCACAATATCGACCATGCCCACTTTTAACATGTTAGATCTATCGAAACCCGATTTCTCGGAAAGTTTACTCCAAATCGAAAAAAAATTATATGACAAATATTAAAGATATTACTTTTGCTAAGTTTGTTCCAGACAAAGTTTTAAGCTCCGCTCGTATTTTGTCATGATTCTAACGAAATTACAATTAATTCATTTTAATTTTTAATACATGAATTTGGGCCAAAAAACTTCAAGATTTGGTGTTACACGGTATATAGGGTCGGGTATATAGAAGTTTGTCACAAACGAACTCTTGCACTTACTCACTTGTTTCTTTATACCGATATATCACTTACTACCTACAGTTAAACAAAATATATGATTTTTTCACTTATGTACAATTAAAGTATTGAAATTGAAACTAACTTGTTTTTTACTTTCCTTCTTTTCAGGTAACTCTCAATACGTTTCTGCATTTGTTTACTCGGTATGTAAGATTAACTTCAGTTTTTAGCATTTTTTTTTTATTTCAATTGCTTAAACAACTAAAATAACAATAATACACAAGACCTAAATTTTTTAAAGTATTTAAAAACTAATCTTATACAGTGAAAATTTTATTTCAAAGCATATAATCATAATTAAATACGAGGGCTTCTGTTTATTTATGATAAAGTGTAACTGGAGAAAAACAGGAAAGAAAAATTTTAACTTAATGTAGGTACCTTATACACTTTAGACCTGAGACACACGGCAACAGAAAAACGTGCGACAAAAAACTGAGAAATTTTCTGCAGGAAGCAACAATTTTATTTGCGCTTCCTGTCAGTTTTGATACAAAATTTAATTTTTCTCGTTAAAAAATGCTTTGCAAGCTTTTTGTGGTGAACTCAGCACACAAACATACAAACATTCTGCACAAACATACAATTTTACTGCTTTCACAGTGAATTGTTGTGAAAGCAGTAAAATATCGTCGCTGTCTTCCATCGCTGTCGCCCAGATCAACTGGTCCAGTCTGCCTGACAGCGAGATTTGGTTCGCCATTGCCGTTATGGGGTCTGCATAGATGGTATTTCCAAATACTGAGTTCCGACAGTGATTCTACCGTTATTACAGGCCTTACCTCGAACTTAGTACCTTGGACAAACGCTTCGGTGGCACTCTCGAATCCCGTTTATCAAATGCACGCTTCGCGAGCTCTTTTTGTTTCTCTGAGAAGTCCACGTTCCTGTCTAGTTCTCTACTCGTGAGTAGGTCTAGTCCTTCGGCGCAGAGGCGCTTTGTATTTTTCCTTTTAAGCTGCATGTACTTGCCAGAGTTCATCGTCACATCAAGGGTTTCGTTGTGGTGACCATGTGATAGCATTTTGGTCATGTTGCCACTGGTTTTTAACATTCACAGCTTCAACCCCAGAATCTCCTAAAAAAAGGAGTAGTTTTAACTCCAACCCGAACGGTTGTGGATGTGGACGCTTGCCGCTTGTAATATAGAGCACTTCCTGTTCTTCACCTGCACTTCCTGTTTCTGTATTCTGTATTTCTGGACTAGTTTTCTGGATGTGGGTCAAGTTTGACAGATGCTTTGAGCAACTTTAAAAATATTAATATTTTGTTTATTTTGTATCGCTTCTGGGTCCCTTCCAAGACTGCTTGCAGTTTCTATTGCATCACTTATCACAGAACGATACTAATGCGATTTTTTTGGCATCGAGTTACATTCCCTGACACTATAATATAATGACTTCATCAGCATCCGCAACATCTTTGAATCGTTAATAATGCACAAAGCCTCCGATAAGTGTTTTAAAAAAAAAATTATATAGATACACCAAAAATCTCCCCAACAAGCTTTGAAGTTTCATTTAATAAGAAAAAAAAAAACTGTTCCCCACACCTTCCCAAAAGCTTAACACAAATATGCCCACATTTAACAAAATTGGTTTGTTTCTAAAATAACACCCCACTTGAGTCATTACCATTAATGAAATGCTGTTAACACCAGACACAGACGGACAAGGTTGTAAACATATTCAAACATCATCCCATAATTTATAAAAAAAAAGAAATCTTTGTCTAACTTTAAAAAGTCTCCCCCAAGAAAATAATGCAAACAACAGACACAACTGGCAGAGGTTAGGGCAAATGGTCAGGTTTTTGAAAATGAATTTAATTCTTGAACGACCTTTGTTATGTCGATTTAATATTAACATCTAAAAAAAAACGAAGAAGAGTCATTTGAAAGACTGAAAATTTTTATTGCAAATGTTTCATGTCCCTTAAGGTCGTCAGACAAATAAATTACCTCAACAGGGTAATGTACTTAGAGACTTTTGTAAAAAATAATCTGTTAAAAGTTCACATAACTCTCAAACAAGCCATAACAAAATTTTCGTAAGTAATGCAATAAATTTGGTGATAAATGTTGAGTTCACCACTTAAGTCAAACGAATAAAGAGGACGTTTTAAAAGATGCTACAAAAAATAGGAGAAATTCGCAGAAAACGTGGCGTCCTCGGAAAAGGTCTTTAAAAATTTTGTTAAATCCTAATCGGTGGCGAATACGTTACATATTTTTCGAAAATAAATTACTTTTGAAAATTTCAATCGGTGGCGTATACGTAACATACTTTTTTGGCCCCAGGCAATAGGGAAGTCGAAGTTGCAATTTCAAATAAAAGCTATTTGACTTAAGTTTAAGAATTGTGTCTCCATACAGGAGGTGGTTAGGATTGAATTTAGCCTGCCTTCCTTTAAAATAACCGAGTTTTACTCCAGCCAGATGTTATGTTTTGCCGATGATAATCGCATTTCCAAGTACCTACACGAAAATAACTTCATCAAAACATTTATCCTGGTGGCACCTTGAATCAATAATGCCTGGCATAACGTCATATGGTGTGTGTTGGCGAGGATTATTGTTGTCACGACGCCTCCACCTTCCACCTGAGAAAACACAATTTATGTTATCTTGTTGTATGACAAATGCTACAAATTGTGCATGTATGTTCAGGACGTTATGGTGCCTATTTATCTTTGGCCACATTCCATTTGTTAGGAGAAGATTTATGACAGAAGCAGCTCACTCCTGCTCAATTCAATGGTGCCTTAGGGCATTCGGAAACCAATGCTCACATGCTCACATGCACAAGACTTCCAAGGAGGGTTATTGCCTTGATTTTCCGTATATAGAGTAAATCGTGTTAACTTGGCTTGCGGCGGCGAATGTGATGAATTGAGTAATTATTTACACTTTCAATATGCATATGATTGAGGGTGAATTTATTCGCACATAAATTTATGGAGAAGAGTTTTTTATAGACTTGAATTATTGACACTGAAATGTGTGAAGATAATGCTAAGCAGCTAAGGCAGAAAGGATCCGAGGAAAGATAAGTGGAGGTAACCGTGAGCTCTGGATTTCGAAGCTTTAACGAAGTTTTTTTCTTAAGAAGCACCAACCTAGACTCATACACTTACTTTAAGTTTAAGGCGGAAGATAGCGTTATTAGTAAAACCTCTTTAGATCATGTAGTTATGTAGAATACTTGCAACTTGACTAAAAAATTATAAAAGTAAATGAGGCTGTGTATAAATCAGTACTTATAACTAAGCCTAATTGTTTTAGAAAATTATATGCCAGTTTGGCTTAAAAGGGCCCCTAAAATATTTATTTTATGTTCCTGAAAATTCAATGTTCTTATAGGCTCCACATCTGAAAACTGGGTTTCTGGTACCTTAAAGAACTTTAAGGAAATGTTGTCCAATTTTATGTCCTATGAGCTCCAATCGTAAAAGCTAAATATAACACCGAAAAAATTATTGATATATTAACACTTCAATTCATTTTCAAAGTGGTTAATAAGATCGTCCATCGGAGTAAGTTTTCCTTTTAGTATTCGACCCGCAATCCATCAAACCATCGGCTCGATAGATTGAATGATGCCGCCACACAAAATATAGCAATCGATTATTGCATTCTAATGGCTTTCGAACGAAACTCTATCCCTTGACATGAGTGGTGTTGGATATCCTTAACGCGTTTCTCCTTTAAGCATACTGTCAATAACTTAATTATAGCCACATAAGCAGACCAGCTGACTAAAATGCATCGATTTGATTAAGTATCAACCTGATACAATTAGGAATATATTATTTGGCATTTGAAAATCTACAAAGAGTCCTTTGAATTCGTGGAGAATGAAGCATTTTTGAAGACCGATTATGTTCCTTCCTAATCTGTTTTTAGCGGTCGGTCCAAGAATGGGAAAAGGACCTCTTATGGCTTCACTACGTTGTCCGTACGTCCATCCGTACAATCGAGTTATAACTAACTATAAAGAAAATACTAACTAAATAATCCAAGTTTTTCAAAATAACGAAAAATTTTTGAGAAATTAAGAGTTGAAAATGGAGAAGGTTTTTTTCAAAGTGTTTGCGGCCATAAGTTTTGAACCCCTAAGTACACAGAGCCGATATTGACCACAAACATAAGGGCAACTCAAGGTAAGCCAAGTGCTAAAGTCACATTTCTCGGAAAAACTGTAAATAATGCCGCTTTAACGCATTTTCGAAAAATATCGAAAAATGCATGAAAAAACGTGTATGTGTCCCCTTATCTCCGGTGTTGTTAAAAAAATCGTATTAAAAAAATCACACGCATCAGAAATTATCCAAAATGTTAAGGAAAATTATAGCGAATTTTAAAATTTCAAAACATTCTAAGACTGAACTCAAAAACAGAAAAGCATTTTTAAAAACAGTTTTATTTAAATCTTCTAGTATCTTAATGGTAAAAGCGATCTTGTGCAGATTTAGTAAAAAAACTAAGCGTACAAAAAGAAAGCTAGTTACATTAAACAGTTCAGTAAGTGCAAGAGTTTGTCTGTGACAAACTTCTATATACCCGCCCCTTTATACCATGTAACAACAAATCTAAAATTTTCTTGGCCCGAATTCATATATTATTCATATAGGCCACGCCCCTAAAAGTGGGCATGGGTTTAAAATGAAAACAATTAATTGCAATTTCGCTAGAATCATGAGAAAATACGGTAAAAGCGAACTTTATTTCAGAAAAAAACAGTTTCTTCTTAAAAACGCCCCCTAAAATTTGGCGGATGTCAAAACTTTGAGTTGAGCAAACTTAGCAAATAACGATATCCCCTAAATAATAAAGCGCTATGTGCGTAAGTATGTCACGTACAGTCGCCAAATGATAATGTCCAAGCCGTGTAACTCAGTAGCGCACTGGTAGAGTGTTCGGCTCACGTTTCGTTGGTTCAGAGTTCAAATCGCGTCGAGGGGCAAAGGCAATTTTTTTTTAAATAAATTCTGCAATGTTTTTATTTCCTCATTGGGTTCATTGGAGTTTCTACATGTTAGTACCGAAAAACGGAATTCTTTGGGCTCATTACAGTATTACTTGGGTTCATTGGAGTTCCTGGCCTGGTAGAACCGAAAATTTATATATTTCCCCTTTATAAAGGATCTCTCCAGCTCCTGCCCACTTCCTCCAGAATTCTTTGGGCTCATTACAGTATAACTTGGGTTCATTGAAGTTCCTGGCCTGGTAGAACCGAAAAATTATATGCTTCTGCTTTATAAAGGATCTCTTCAGCTCCTGCCCACTTCCTCCAAAATTCTTTGGGCTCATTACAATATTACTTGGGTTCACTGGAGTTCATGGCCTGGTAGTACCGAAAAATGATATGCTTCACCTTTATAAAGGATCCCTGCAGATCGTGCCCATTTCCTCCAGAATTCTTTGGGTTCACTAGGTTAGGAACTCTGGTATGTAGTACCGAAAAATTATATTCTTCTACTTTATAATACCGATAATGGAGCTTTTCTCATAGAGGCGAAGCATATAATTTAAAGTTAAAAGTAAAAATTAAAAACGTAAAAATGAAAAAAGTAAAAACTATAAAGTTCCCCTACAATAAAGTGCTATATGCATTAGTATTCAAAGCGCTGTTTGCAGGTCAAAATTATGTGACTAGGTAGCTCACCGCGAGAGTTGTCGGCTCGGGTGGGGTTGGATTGGGCCCAGGGCAATTTTTTATTTTTTATTTTAATCGATGTGTGCTGCGTTGTTCCTGTCGTTCGACAGGCTTCTTTACTAATCTTTAATATTTGTCATATAATTTTTTTTGGAGTCAACTTTCCGAGAAATCGGGTTTTTAAAGATTTAACATGTTAAAAGTGGGCTTGGTCGATATTGTGGGCTGTTTAATTTTTGCCTTGTTAAATGTCTTAGGCCAATATTGCTTAGTACCAAAATTTAAGTTCCTACGCCTTGTCTTACTAGACCAAAAGGCATTTTGAAGAAAATAGTGAAGTTGAGGTTGTCTCACATTGAAGCCAGTAGTTGGCGTGGCCGTTGACTGATTGAGATAATTTCCACACTTTGTCTGTGCAACAAAAGAACCAAGCAGTGTACCAAGTTTCAGCTCTCTAGCTTGATCTTGAAGACCTAAGACCTTCACACATACGGACGGACGGACATGGCTTAATCGATTCACATGTCTGCCTCGATCATATATCTAAAAGGTCTTAAGGGTCTACGGTGATTATTTCAAAAAAAAAAATTTAAGCAAAGCTATAGCGAACTTCCCATATTCAAAAACTTTAAAGATTTGACTCAAAAAAGTTTTTTTTTCCAGTGGGTAGAAAAAACCTTCATAAGCACTACGAGGAAAAGTGAGTAGGAATGAAACCTTCATTCCTACTCACTAAAAAACCTCCCATTTTCCGTCAGACTACGATTAAGGTTGCTAAACAAGTAGTTCAAGCTTCTGTAGTGATCGCGTCTGGCAGGACTCAAAAACGTAAGAACATTTTCGAAAACGATTTTCAAAGTTTGCTATAGTCGGTCAACGGTAATGGATGACGATCTTATTTCAATTTTAGCTGAATTTTTTGTATACCCCATCCCATAGGATAGGAGGTATATTTATTTTGTTTCATAGTTTGTAACATAGAAAAATAATCACCCTAGCCCCCAAGACCTTAAGGGCATATGATCGAGACCGAATTGTTAGTCGAATGAGCCATGTCCCTCCGTCCGTCCGTCCGTGTGTCGGAAGTTTTTAGGCCTTAAATGTTGAGCTAGGAACTTGAAACTTAATATCTGTTCTTTCTAGGTCCCGAAGCAGTACAACTGTAAAAATTTTTAAAATCCGCCCACTGGCACGCCCACTTTACTAACTAGCATGAAAATTCAAAGTTGTCGTAGGAAGTTGAAATTTGGTACGCGTTATCCTCGCTTAAGTATATTGTCATTGGCATTTAAGAAAAAAGCGAAAACCGCCCCCTTGTAGGCGTGGTCATATTTAATATGCATTATAATAAATGGTTTTTATTTGATATATTTGCCTTAAATCCAAAAAACTTGCCCCATAAAATCTTCAGATATGTACGTAAGCTATCAACTCAAATGAATAAATTTTTGTCACGCCCACTTTTGGGGGCGTTTTTAAGTATAAACCAAATTTTTAATGTGAAAATGCAATCAAGACGTGCATATCACTTCTGATAAAAAATGTAAACAAAAAAAGATGTAATTGAAAAGGGGAGGATGCCACGCCCCTTTTTAAGGGAGAACATTCTTTAACTAAAAAATTCTAAATACAGTTGAGGTTAATAGAAACTGAAATTTAACAATCAAGATTTATGACACAATTCGGAGCTTGAAAGTGGTCAATTGGGATGGGGTATCCAACGATTCGCCTAAGCGAATTGTAACCCTCCCCCTAGTTTTATTTTACCACGCAGGTTTACTGCATTTTAAGAGTTTCAAAATTGCCGTTTCCAGTTTCAAGTTCTTAAACCTATTCAAACAAACGAGATAGAAAACAACATGTTTTACCGTTCTCTCAGAATCCATGTCCGCAAAATTTAAGAAAATGGGCCAATAGAACAGCAGGTTGTAAAATTAAAAAAAAGCCTAAAGCTTCATTCAATATTTTTGTTTCAAATCGAAAAAAATTTGGAGGTAGAAACCTCCACATTTGGAGGTAGAATGCAGAACCATGTAGAAACCACAGAACAACATGGTTTTTGACTTCTGACTCCAAAATTTATAAACGTACCAACTTGTATCTTTCTACACCTATGACCATTCAAAAGTAACAACTTGTTCGGAAGTAAGGACGGACGGACAATTTAGGGATAAGAAGCCTTTTTTGCTAAAAATTATTTTATAAAATGTTGTATTTAAAGTAGTATTCAGTTTCCAGCTCGAAAAGTCAAGTCTTGATATTTTCACTGTACTTCGTGAAAGTGGGTCATTCGGTCATGAACCGAATGATCTTTAAAGTTCAATGTATGAAGTATACTACACACAAAGCATACAAGGTTGGGAGAATTTGACCCGGCTCACCTTGAGCTGCTGCGCCTTTGGCCGAGGTTATCCTCCTAGCACATCGCCAAAAACTGAATTTGTTTGTCGTACTAAGCAAGTTTTGACTTAATTGTCTTTCATGACATCAGGTCAATGACTTTGACTTTTGGGACCCGCAGAAGTAGACACAAGATATAATATTTGTCTGTTTATGTTGAACAACTACAACATCACTTCCCTATTTACATTGTCTGATGTGCAATGGCTTCGTAAATTTAAATATTGCGTGCGACACACGATGGTGATTGTGGTAAATTATTCAACAGGCATTCCACCTCTGGGGCCTGGGCACTCGGATGTGTGTGAAAAGTACCGTATGTACTTTGCCAAACATATGCGTTGACTTCATAAAAGTTTACTTTCTAATAATTCACAAAGATAAGGAAATCGTTTTTTTATTAGCTTTAAAGGCTTCACCGTGCTTGAAAACATAGAGAAGACTTAATGCACTCGTAATCCTCTTTCTATTAATCTTCACTTCAATTAATCCGGCTCGTAGGACCAAATTTGCTAGGATATATGTGTTGTAATACAACGTTGTCAAAAGTTTCCTCTACACAATACAACTCCGTCCTGTAGGCTCTGCACTGTTTTTCTTTATTTTGATTTTTCCATTTCAAAGCCTTGAGCTGAAAAATCAATCGATTTTAGGTCAATCAAATTAAACACTTAATACCTATGCCAACATCAAAGGATTGAATCATTTGAACAAATTATTTCCAATCAGTGCACACTCAATTGGTTATCCTAATACGACACTAACATCTTCAAAGTCAAAAGAGTTGATTTAGCAAATGAATAAATTGTGTGCACGCATAAAGCACTGCTCGTCAGGAGTCAAGCATAAACTCCATTAAATTGATATTCTGATAACAGAATTCAATTATATTAATAGCATCCTAGGCAGACTTCTCAATTAACTTATTGTGAGTTATCTACTCAAGCAGATTGAAAGATACACTTGATGAACATGCATAGACTAGACGCACATGTAATCGTAAATCATCATCATAAAGCATTAGGGAAATCATTGATTTCCACCAGTGTCCTGACTCCTGAGATTGAAGAGCGTCGGACCTAAGTTTCCCTGCATTATTATGTGGCAAATTTGCAATGAATTTAGTGTTTTCTTTATGTAATTTGTATGGAGCACCTTTTAATTTAATTGTAATCCTTAAGAGGAGAGTAATGGTAACAATCAGTATGAATTTAAAAAGGGAGGAGTTACATTTGAGAAAGCTCTTGGGCAGCAAGCCAAAGGTGTTCTATGGTTTGAAGCTTAGGTTAGGAGGAATTTCATTTTAAAAAATTTTTAAAGGAGGAGGAAAAGAATTTTGAAGGAAAAAAACTTCCAGGTCGGTGTCCGTTGGCATGATTAATTTGTTTGAGATGTTAGAATCGAGGCTGACATTCTAGGCAACTGTAAGGCTGGCGAACTCGCCAAACTTGGAACTACTCTCTCAATTTCACCTGATAAAGGCTTTCTAGGGCATTCCAATTTCGACATGCAAACTCATGATAAAACTCGATGCAAAAGAAAGAACAAATCTCAGATGGACAAGTGGTCTTATATGTCTAGAAACGAAACAAATTTGGCCTAAGCTAGACCTTAAACGCTCTAGGAGTTTGATAGCTCTTAATAGATCGCACATGGGCGCTACAATCGGTGTTATTATTGGATACTGTCTGATAGGCAAGCACGCGAAAAGGCTTATTGCCTCTTCTAAAGAATTTTGCAGGAGCTGCATGGATAAGGAGGAAGAAGAGACCACTATCCGCCTTCTCTGCACATGCCCCGCTCTCTCTAAAAACCGAAATAACCTTGGAGCTTTCTTCTATAATCTATAATTGGGCCAGTACGACTGGCCCAAAACGTCTCTTACTCTTCATAAGTAGGTCGAAATGGTTCAACGAGTAGGCAATTTTTCCAGATCCACGTGGTATCATAATGGACCTACAACTTACAACCTTTGGGTTCTTCGCACCTAGCAGCCACCTCAACCTAACCTCAACTTGACCTTGAATCGAGGATTTCATTTAATTTCTTATCCTCAGTCGGTAACAGAAAAGGAATCGTTGCTTTTAGTGTGCTCATCGTTGCTGTAGACGTGATAGTGGTTCTTGTTGTTGAGGTGGTGGTAGAGATTGAAACTGGCGCAACAGTAGAAATATCGATTAGGGTTTCTTCTTTGGATGTAGCGGCAGAAACAGGATTTGCGAGATTTGGGTCTTTTAATTTAGCTAGAGTTGAAGGAATGGCAGTGATCGAGGTCGCATCAATTTCCAGAAGTTCTTTCGTCAAAGAAATGTTGCACGAGGCTCTGCGCTCATGGGCGCGCTCCGGAAAATTAAAAGGTAGGTATTTGAGTTCTTCCATATCAGAAGTGAACTTAGAAGAAGAGCCAGTTATATGGGTCTGCAAAGTATGAAAATGATCAATATTTTCCATGCGCTCCATTTAGTTTCATGACTTTTCATCTAGAATCTTTAGTTTTGATGAGAGTTCGGAGAATGACGCTGCTAGGGATAATATATCTCCTCGAATTGTTTCCAGGATTGGAAAGGCAAGGGTGCACTTAGGGTTGATGATTTTGGTCGGTATTTTTTCGGGTACAATTTTTCCATTCAGTTGGGACAGCAATGAGAGCAGACTATCATACCCACTCCTGTTCTCTCGGATTGACTTGTTGAGCTTTCCAAGAGCCGTGTGGTGGATCGTTGCCATGGTTTCCATATTTTGGTGAATGAAGTCCAGGTTGTCGGCAAGTAGTTGGGATAGTTCTGAAGAATTAAGATTTAAGTCCATCAAGAGGACCTGCTCATTATTGCACTTGATATCAAGAAATATATGGACAGGCGAAATGGACTTGCATTTTGCACAGAAGAGCAAGAAGATTCCAACGTACTCGTGCAGATAGGTCTTAGCATTTCTGCTTAACCCGTGCAGATGGGATGGAAGGACTTCCCGCAAATGCCTTTGCAGTCAATCAGTAGGACAGTCGGGAACGGAAAACTTGGCAAATCTACAGGCAGGCATTCTCACAAAGAAACAAAAAAAAAACTGAAACTGGGTTCAGTTGCAATAGAGTCAACACGGCGCGGTGAATGCTGAGCAAGCGAAATTTGTTGATTGTTTATGTTTTTTTTTTATTGTTGTTTTTTTCTAAGTCACTGGTAAGGGTCAGTGCAGGTTCAATTGAAACACTTAATTTACACTGCGACACTGTTATTGCCTCAACGTGGCGGAGAATGCTGAGCAAGCAAAAAATTATTCTTTGTTACTATCGTGTTTTTATAAGTAAAGGATTTGGGTTAGCGCAGGTTAAAAGGAAACACTTTTCTACCACAAACAATTGGTATGGTAAACAAAAAAGAAAACACAATTAAAATGAAGAGAAATAGGAGAGCGAAAAAAGCACGTCTAAATTAAAGGCTGATTTAAAGGCTGATTTGCAAAAAGGCTTTGATATGGCAAAAGGTTTCGTTTAAAATAGTATGGTTTCGTCAAAGAGTGATCTCGCGCACTAAATTTTTTTCTAATTCTCGGGCTTTAAATTAGAAAACAATTTCAAATTTTTTTCTAATTCTCGGGCTTTAAATTAGAAAACAATTTCACCCATCTGCTGTCTATAGGTTTAAAAAAATAATAAAAAACCTGGTAGCTGCCAAAAGAATGTGCTCCTTTTTTTCAAGTCTACACGACGTCATACGCATTCCCAGCCCAGTTAAATTTCTTCCAATAGAAATATGTCCCTAAGAGAACCATTTAATCCGTAAATTAGTCTAAGCATTTCCTTCACCACAAGCATTCCATTTCTAGACATTCAAAATAAAAGACAGAAAGCAGTAGACTCTGATTAAATCCCGCAAAGCATTATTGCCTTAATGAGCAATTTGAAGACCTTATGGAGTTAATAAGTCAATGTCAAAACTTTGTGCTTCCGACATTATTGTCCTCACACGACAAAGAACTTTGTTCGCATTGTTCTACACAACCAGGGAAGATTTCTGGGTAGGTTTATGACTTATTTTTATATTTTCTATCGCAAGGAATTTTGCAAGGATTGCACTTCATTTTAATGAAGCGGGAAATATGTTCTTTGAAAAAATATGCAGAAAGATACTCTATCCTCTTAGCAACTTAAGCTTACCTAACATGGTCGGTAAAACAATTGAGTTTTTTTTATTCCCATTTTTTCCTACCCCCAATCGAATTTTTACGATACTCGGGCCTGTAGGGACTTTTTATTCTTTGTAATAATTGCAAGCTTAATTCTTAAACTCAGCTTCGCGGAAATTTTGGAAGAAATAACTGTCTATTTTTTTTATTTCATTCTCAAAGAATGTGAGATGGAGTTAGGTACTCTTCCAGCGTTCCCTAAATAATAATTAGCTTTTATATACAATACAGTTGCCCAAATGTAACGCAAGCAAAAGTGGGCTGTTAAGCCCACAAAAATTATATGAAGATAAAGTTACGTCTTTGTATAAAAAAGCGTTCATAACAGCGACTGAGAATGAAGGACTGCAATCTGGGAGACTGTGCAGGTCCTCTTGTTTCATTACAGTACAGTTTTTCTCCTGGCTCGATAATTATAACTTGCTGCAATTAAATTGTATGCAGCGATTTCGGATTTATCTCTGCAGATTCACTTTGGGTATATAGATGTTGGAACTTAAACAAAATCAAGACAAGGCAAGCGCCCGGCTACGAAAAACCCTAGCAGAAAACCGTTGTCTTGGTGGAATACCGAACTGCAGCACATTCGTAAAGAGACCAGGAAGCTCCTGAATCGGTCATTAAAAACCAATTTAGTAGAAGACTGGAATCTATACCGATCGAAGCAAAAGGATTTTATGAAACTTATTCGCAAGTCGACAGTCACCGTCTGACTTTCAAGCCGGCAAGATCGCTATCGATTCCGCTCTATCTATTTTGGTACTTGCGTCAGTGAGTTACACCCGTTACTCTCTCAACTTTCCCTTTTCCTTCTTTTTGTGTTTTTTCTTTCGTTGTCGCCCTATTTCGGTAATCAACAAATCTATTCAAGTGAGTGAACGGTAAAATCATGGCCCCTGGGCCACCAACGCTCGCGGGCAACAGGTTTGGCACGCTCGATCTCGAGCTGCTATCCGGACCCGATAACAAAAAAAGAAAAAAAACTACCTTTACCCCAATGGACCTTAGCAAACCCTCTCAACTAAATTCAACACTAGCCGACCCCAAATTCGTTGTGATATCCTCCACCGATCAAAACAAACCACTCTCTTCCATTAGCATTTTCCTACTTAAAAGAGCTATCGACGGCATTAGCACCGCTTATGATAACATTTCGGAGCTACGTGACGGGAGCCTCCTCCTCCTCGCGAAAACCGAGAAAGTAGCCAAGTTATTCCTGTCAAAAAAAAATCTTGCTAATCTCTGTCCGATTTCCGTTACACTGCACGCCAACCTTAACTCTTCTAAGGGCACAGTATACGCCCCTTGGCTAATCAACTTGCCCGAGGAAGAAATAATTAGCGAAATGAAAACGCAAGGTGTCACAGACGTGTACAAATTCAAAAAACCAACTACCGAAAACCAACTTCGCTGCACCGGCCTCGTTCTCCTTACTTTTGACCGTTTCCGCACCCCAAGTACAGTCACCATAGGTTGGCACACCATTAAAGTTGAGGAATATTTCCCCAACCCAATGCGCTGCCGCAATTGCCAGCTCCTCGGCCACACCACCAAGAGGTGCACCAGCGCAGCCGCCTGCGAAACCTGCAACCTTCCCCCCCATAACACCGAAGCTTGTACACGCGTTTCTTGCGCCAATTGTTCGGAAGAGCACCCATCCTCGTCCAAAATGTGCAAACGGTATGTCAATGCAAAAGAAATCCTAAAAATAAAAACGATAAACAAATGCAGCATGGGCGAAGCAAAAAAAATGTTCAGAGAGCGAAACCCAGTCCCGTTTCTGTCCACAACATACTCTGCTGTTGTACAGAGCAAATTTTCTACCAACAATTTAAATGCAAATACAACTCCAATTTTCCCCCCGGCTCAAACCTCCACCAACAACCTTATCGACAAAGAAAAAAAAAATTCCAACACAAACCATACCTCTCCTCCATCTGTGCCCGCCAGGGTAACACAAACTCTTCACAACAAACAAAGCTCTCACAATCAAAGTAACCCCAGCCCTACGACAACAGGTACCAGCTATGTACAGGCTGCCACTTCTCCCATCTCACCTGCTTCTAAAGAAAAAACACAATGCTTCTCAACAGCGTCCAACTCACTCACTCTTTCTGAAACCACTCAAACACAAATACTATCAACCCCTTCATCTACTTTGACAAATATAACCAATACTCTTCTCTCAAATCACGATAACTTCATCACTAATAAGATGAATGACGATGATGATTCCATCTAAAACTAGCAAATTCAACCAAACCAACGACTCCGCGGTCCTGGGATTGAATCAGACAGGCTCGCTAGCGAGCACGTCTGATTCAATCCCAGCGCCGCGGAGTCAAAATAAACAATCCAACAACAAAAACAACTTAAATTTTACCCAACGCCAATCCCTTTGCGTTGATAAAAAAACACCTCGACCAACAGGCACAACTTTTAGCGTTCTACAATGGAACATAAAGGGCTACAAAAACAATTTCCATGAATTACAGCTGCTAATTAATGATTTTAGTCCTAGCATCATTTCTTTACAAGAAACCCATATCCCATTCGGTGTTCAACCCTTTTCACCAAAACAATATGCTCCGTATTTTCATAATCTCGACTCTAACTTAACTTCTAAACAAGGTGTCTGCCTCCTTATTCACAAATCCATCCCCCATAGTCCCATCGCAATAAACTCAAATATAGCAGCAATAGGAGTGGAAATCACCCTCAACACCAAAATGACTTTTATATCTCTTTACATCCCTCCCGAACAAACTTTTTCAACTACTGATCTTGAAGATGTCATAGATGGGATAAATACTCCAATCCTAATAACAGGCGACTTCAACTCATGGAGCCCTGCATGGGGTTCGGAGAAAATCAACAAACGCGGTAAGCTGGTCGAGCATTTTATTGCTAACTCAGGGCTAGCGATCCTTAATGACGGTCGGCCCACCCATTTCTCCACCCATAAAACTTTAACCCATGTTGACCTGTCCCTCATCTCACCTTCACTCCTCCCTAAATCCACCTGGAATATTTCTGATAATTTGTCTGGCAGTGACCATTTCCCGATACTCATCACCCTTAACTCCGGGAACAACAATCACCAGCCTAGGCATATAAAAAAATTTTTGCTTAACAAAGCAAACTGGGAATTGTTCCAAAATACCATGGCAAGCGAACTTGCGGCAAGAAAAGAATCGCCCAATATTAATAAGGAATCTGCACTGATTCACAAATCTATTCGGGCAGCAGCAAACTGCGCTATTCCGCAAACCAACAACAGACCACACAAAAAAACAGTACCTTGGTGGAACACGGACTTAAACTCTCTCCGCACGCTAAAGCAAAAAGCTTGGCGCAATTTTAAGAAAACACCCACAGACTCCAATCTTATACACTATAAGAAATTGAACGCCAAGTTCCGGTTGATGGTGAAATTTGAAAAAAGAGCGTGCTTTGAAAGATTCACCGCCAATATCAACCCTAACTCAACTTCCCAGAAACTTTGGTCTGACATCAGAACCTTAGCAGGCACCTACCTACCTCACACCATCAAAATTATAAAAACAGGGAATAAGACATTAACCTGCCCAGTTGAGATAGTCGAACATTTTGCTCGAACCTGGGAACAGCTTGGGGACGACTCTAATTTCAGCTCGACGTTCATTAGGGAAAAATTAAAAACGTTATCAGACCCAAGCTTGCAGTTCAATCCTAGTCCTTCAGCTCTTTCCATTGAGTCCCAAATTACTATGACAGAGTTCGCCTCTTGTTTACATACGGCGAAAGGCAAAACTCCAGGCTTCGATCGCATTTCATACGAAATGATAAAAAATGCCCCCACCGCTTTAAAAACACGCCTATTGTCACTGTACAACAATGTCTTTAATTCAGGAATAATTCCACAAGCCTGGAAAGTTGCAAGCATCATTCCTCTGCCGAAACCAAACAAAGATCCCACCACTTCTTCCGGGTACCGGCCGATCTCACTGCTTCCTTGTACAGGGAAGGTTCTGGAAAAGATAATTGCCAAGCGCCTGTTTTGGCTCATTGAGAGAGGGAACCTAGTTGACACACGGCAAGTCAGCTTTAAAAAAGGTAGATCTACCTTTGACGCCCTCCTTCACCTCGACCACTTCATCTCCTCAGCGCTGTCGGAGAGAAATCATGCTTCCATTCTAAGTATAGACTTTGACAAAGCCTTCGACAGGATCGGGGCCCATGTTATATTGCAACAACTTTTAAAATGGAAAATTGGCCCAAAAATATTCCATTTTATAAAGTCTTTTCTGACCAATAGGAGGTTTCGAATAAAATACTACAACACCTACTCTAAAACCCACAAGCTAAATAATGGTATCCCCCAAGGTTCGCCCTTATCGGTGGTGCTATTCATAATAGCTTTTAATGAAATAAGCTTAATCATCGACAGCTTCAAGAAAGTAGGGCACACTCTTTATGCCGACGATCTCATAATTTTTTCAAAATGCAAAGACCTGTCTTTAATAGGAGATGTTTTCCGTCGCATTATTGAAGCCCTTCAGACCTGGGGGCAATATTCAGGTTCTATTATCTCCTCCTCAAAGTCTGAAATACTACACATTTGCAAAAAGTATACTTGTAGCAAAGCTATTATTGTAAATTTAAACAACACACACATAAAAAATGTAAATTTCATTAAAATTCTTGGGCTTATATTTGACTCTAAGTTTAACTTTAAAAATCATTGTACGCAGGTTAGACAAAATCTCACTGCCAGGGTGAATATAATTAAGTTCCTCTCCTCTAGAAATAGTCGCTCAAATGTTAATACCCTTATTACTTTAATTAAATTAATTATACTATCCACGATTGATTATGGTCTACCAATTTACGGGAAATGTGCCAAATCCTCACTTCATCTAATCAAAACACCTTACCACAATGCCGTCAGGACAAGTATGAAAGCTCTTCGCTCAACGCCAATTAACAATTTACTCACCGAAGCAGGGCTCCCTCAACTAGAAGACAGAACCGACTTTCTTACCGCAACTATCATCGAAAAAATTAATTCACCACATAAATCAGCCATCCAGATCGAGGTAAAAAAAGCCTTAAAACGGAAAAGAAGACTGAGGCTTCAATCGGCCTTATGCAAAGCGTATACTTCAGCTAAAGATTTGGACATTCCAATTTTAACTTCGAATTACAAAATCATTCGCCAACCGCCGTGGACCTTCTCAGACCAGGTGATCAACACAGACTTATGCCAGTACGCTAAATCTGCAACCAGCAATGATATTTACAAGGCTTTATACCAAAGTATCGCCGACGAGTACAAATCCAAGGGCTGGAAACTCCTCTTCACCGACGCCTCTAAAACGGCCAGTCACACATCATTTGCAGTCGTCAATGAAAATGGTTCCGTGCTCTCTAAAGGACTGCTTACGAGTTTCACTTCAACATTTACAGCAGAAGCATTTGCTCTACTTAAAGCTATAATGTATGCGAAAAGAACCAAGACCGTAATTTTTTCCGATAGTTTATCCACATTTTTCGCTGTAAAAAACATCTTAAACTTCACCCCAATCATCGATACGATACGCGACCTCCTAATATCAAACAGTTGCACACTGAAAATAGTTTGGGTTCCCGGCCACATCGGGATCAGAGGGAACGAGGCGGCTGACACAGCGGCCAAGGCAGCTATAAATGAACCTTCAACAGCCTTCTATCAATACAACAAAAAAGACATCAGGAACTACCTTCTCGAAAATTGGAAAATTAAGAAAAAAACCGCTTGGTCTAATTATGACCATACTTACAAAAATTTCAATCCAAATGGTGTCAAAGCAATCTATCCTAACAATGTCCCTCGTAAGAAACTAACAATGTACATAAGGCTCAGGCTGGGTCATTCATACATAACGCATAAGCACCTTTTTAACAAGGAAGCTCCCGCACTATGTCATCTTTGCGACGTACAACCTTCACCTACCCTTACCATGGCCCATCTACTTTCCTGCGATAAAGTTAATTCAACTTGCACAGACACAACAGACCATAATCTTTCATATCTCTTATCAAATATAACCTTAGAAAATATAAATCATGTATATAATATATTCCATACCCTAGAGCTTGAAAATTCTATATAGCATTACTCTCTGTTTTTGTATAGTCCTAGTCGAAAGCCCTGGCAGCTAGTACTAGCTTTAAGATTATTGATTTTGTAATTTAATTACAGATTAATAAAGTTATAATAATAATAATAATATTCGCAAGTCGAAAAATGACTCTTAAAAAAAAAATTGTGAGGAGATCGAATCTCTAAGTGAAACTTAGAAACTTGTGAAAGTTCAAAACAGGAATAGACCAAGCAAACTTGCTTCACTTCTCAATCCTGATGGTACCTACACTGAGACACTCACTTTCCGGGAAATCAGATCACCAAGTGCTCTTCATTGGTACCGGAAACGGTGGCTACTCGAGAACCAGCGAACACAACGCGGCTAAACTGGTTTATTGCATCCAGAGTGGTGACTGATGACGCTATCAAATATGCAATTGCATATTTTGACAGTTTCAAGTCACCTGGTCCATTTGGAATCTACTCAATTATGCTGAAACAAATCTTAAATCAGCTGTTGCGCATGCTGAAAAAATATTTACTGCAAGCCTCGCCTTAGCTTACATTCCCACCCTTTGGCGCATGGTTAAAGTCGTATTTATACCAAAACCTGGTAAGTCTGACTATAGCCTAGCCAAAAAATTTAGACCCATAAGTCTATCTTCCTTCCTGCTGAAAAGCTTGGAGAGACTGGTTGAGCTGCGCGTATGCAAGGTTGCTTTTCGATTGCATCCTCTTTCTGAGATGCAACACGCTTATCAGCGCGGAAAGCCTGCGAAACTGCGCTTCAAAACCTTGTTGGTAGAATTGAATGTGCTCTTCTTTTCGTCGATATTGAGGGTGCGACGTTGATAGCATGTGCAACTCAGCCAGACAACACGGTGTAGATGAAACATTAGTTCAATGGATTAGGGCAATGCTAGTGCACAGGACGCTGATAACCGAGACAGATTGTGGCAAGTGCGTCATAACTGGGGTAAACAGGGGCTGTCCACACAGATGGCTTTCTGTCTCCCCTTTTATGGTGCATGGTGGTAGACTCTCTCCTATCGGCTCTCAACCTTCCTGGAACCTACACACAAGCCTACGCGGATGATGTCGCCGTCCTTTCTGTCGGCTCAAACCTAGGGAATGTTTGCTCCCAGGCGCAGAGATCCCTAGACTTGATCAATGATTGGTGCACTAGGAATGGGCTTTTTAGTGAATCCTCTTAAAACTACGGCTGTTCTCTTTACGAGAAGGAGGAATGTCACTGGCCTGACTCAACTCATGCTTAAAGGTGTCACTATCCTGATATCCAATGAAGTCAAATATTCGGAGGTAATCCTTGATAGAAAACTTCTTTGGTCCAAGCATGTTAAATCCAAAACCGAAAAAGCACTGTGTACTTTCTGGCAGTGCAGAGGGGCTTTTGGCAAGACATGGGGCCTATCTCCGGAAAGGGTCCTTTGGATCTATACGGCTATGGTAAGACCACTCCTCTCATATGCATCGGTTGATTGGTAGAACAGGCTTTCGCGGAAACGTGTTACTGCCTCTTTTGCCAAACTCTAAAGAACTCCAAAGAACTTGCCTTGGCTGCACAGGGGCCTTCCCTAGTACGCCGGGCTCTGCTCTAGATGCTCTGATGAACCTACCCCCTTGATATATTTATAATGGGGTGTACGCTGAAAACCGTCTTTCGCTCAAAGAGAGGCGGTTTTTGGTTCCAAACGCATTGGAATTTTGAAGAACTTCTTCGAGAATTGTCCTTCGACGCCTGTCTTATGGACATGCCCTCTGACGCAATGACCCCAGAAATCCTTTTGCGACAAAACTACCAAGTCAACTTTCCTCAGGTAATAGAATGGCTTCGGCCAGACTATGAGCCAGGAAAAGAATGCCATCGTATTTTTACGGATGGCTCCAAAACCGGACAGGGGTCTGGTGCTGAAGTGTTTGTGGAAAGCGAGAACATTAGACTCCACTACCCCTTAGGTAAATATGCGTCTGTCTTCCAAGCCGAGATTTTTGCTATCCTAACGGCTATGCGCTATATTGTGACTAACAGATGGAGGGCGAGAAGCATATGCGTTTACAGTGACAACCAAGCCGCTCTAAATGCGTTGTTCAACCCTCTTACCTCGTCCAAGATAGTGCTCGAACTCAAGTATTCGTTGAACTTAGTCGGAAGGCTAAATGCAGTGAATCTTGTTTGGGTTCCAGGTCACACTGGTATCCAGGGAAATGAGATCTTTGATGAGCTTGCCAGACTAGGCTCAGAAAAGGTTTTCTCAGGACCCGAACCTACTTTAGGCCTGCCTGCATCTGTTGTCATGTCTGCCATTGAGACTTGGGTTTCTCGTGAGCACAGGGCTCGTTGCCGTGACTGCGATGGGACTAAATGACTACGCCCGGACATCTGCGAGGGGTCAGCGTCTTGAATGTGCTAAGCTTAAGCGAAAACAACACCACTTGTCCTGCCTGGGGAGAGGGCGACGATACAGAGGAACATTTCCTATGTAGTTGTCCTGCCTTTGCTCGCATCAGGTGGCGGATCTTTGGGGCTGACGTGGTGAGTGCCGAACACCTGAGCTCTTCATCACTGAAGCTCCTTTTCGTTTTTCTTCGAAAGACGGGTAAACTAAATACATCCGCGTGGTAGTACAATGGACCAGTAGTTGTGTCTGAGTGCTCCATCGGATAGTAGCAACCTCTGACAAATGAGATGCTTATTTCTACACATACAAGGGGACAAAAATCATGGCGACAGGAAGTAAAAAGATGTACTTGATTCCCTCATGCAATTTCGATAAACTTGCATTCGAATATCGAAAATTCCGTTACATTGCTATAGTGGAAAAATATAGTGGAAAATTGCAAAAAAAAAAAATCGAAAATTTGGTGAATATTGTTCATATACCCGAATGAGAGGCTTGGACGATACATTTGTATTTTAAACTTTAATTTATGAACATCGATTAAACATAAAGTAAAAAATGATTGAATTGAAAATAAGTGTTGAGTTCTTAGCGGCAAAGTTGAATTAATTGTTATGATTGTTATGAACATAAATCAGTTGTGTTTCATAAAAAAAGTGTTAGGTTGTTTATAATTTTAAAAGTAAAATTGTGCTTTATTCGACGAACCCCAAGCAAAAATATTGCATTAGTGTCAGAAATTGGGAATAAAAATCATAATTGTGCAGTCGTTAGTGTATTAGTTTTTTTAAAGTTGGGTTTTCCAGAGATATCGTCTGTAAAACGCTATCAGTGACTCACTGCTTGCGGAACTTTCCAGGCATATTAAGGCTGGTTGTGCTATAAAGCTGTAATTTATAAGAACAGTGTCAGTGATTTATTCGGTTGTGAATTTTCTAGAACAGATATACAGTCAACCGAAAGTATAAAGAGCTAACCGAACGTATCGTTGCTTATATTGGGCTAGCAAAACCATATAGTATAAAAGCCAAAAGTATAAAAGCCAACAGTATAAAAACACAAACCCGAAATTCGAACTAACTAAACTGCATATCACAGGTTGCGCTTAGGTAAGGTTAAACAAATTTACATGCTTACCTAAAAATGCTTTTTCAAAATGGGTTTCCACCCTAAATATTATGAGAGCTTTCCATGCGCAAAAAAGCAATTACTTCTAACTTAGCCAGGACACCAACCAACCAACTGTAAGCAACAAAACACTGACCGTGAGCATGCGCCATTTTTGTAGGTATCCTTTTGCAAATTTACGTTTCATTAGAAACGTTTTGCCCTCACTGGAGTAAAGAGGTTATGGTAGACTTGAAATATTGTCTCAAGTTTTCCTCGGTCAAATGGAGTTATAAAAAAAAGTTTTTCAATTTAATTTTAACATAAATGAACACATCCAATAAATTTGTGAAAAAGTTTTGAAATCAATTTAACTCGAGGGGTTAAACGAAAGTCCCGGTAGGTAAATTTGTCTGAGCCAATAAGACAAGAAAATCATTTTAAATTTATTTGTTGTTAACATGAGTTTGTGTATAAAATAAAAGAAAATCTACCTTTTACTGGAAACAAATGCGTTCGGCAAAAGTTTTAAACATTTACTGTCCACAAAAGTACCCGCATACGGTTTTCAAGCAAATCGATTTTTCCCAAACATATTTGCGTCGTAAATTTGTCTACGTGGATGGGTTTCTTATCAAACGTCATGATGGTTAATTTAATGCAGTGATTACTATTGACATTAAACAGAAGCTTATAGGCTATAAAACACTCTACGATAAAGGTCCCTTAATTGTTGAATGGTGTTTGCGCAACTGGTAGTCGAAAACAGTGACTGAACTAGATTTTTCTTCTTTTTTCTTCACTCATTCACAGACCATCATGGGCTGCAGAATAAAGTTACTCCTCTTGGCGATAGTGTCTGTGGCACTACCCTATGCCGTGTTGGGATTTGTCCCAATGTCTGTCAAGGATCACTACTTCTCAGACGTACTGCTGCGTGAAATTGTCGATCGGATGGGCAAGGATCTAATGGATCAATCTGACACCTATATCGATCCCATGGCCGACATTCCATCGCATTTGGCACTAATGGCGCGTGCCTCTGACGACCTGGAAGCCGAACAAATGGACTATGACGCTCTTCTCGATGGCAATCCACATCCTTCACTTCGCGACCAAGAATACCTGCAGCACAGCTCACTGTGGGGTCACCAGTACATGACTGGCGGCGGCGATGAGGGTCCACACCGCTCAAAGACTCACATTAAGACGGATGCAGCACTGCCGGCCTACTGCAATCCACCGAATCCCTGCCCCTATGGATATACCGAGGAGCATGGATGTGTGTCAAATTTCGAGAACACGGCCGCTTTCAGCCGGGAATATCAAACCGCTCAGGAGTGCATGTGCGATGGTGAGCACATGTTTGACTGCCCTGGCGAGGACAATAGCGACGACAGTCGCCCTATGTCATCAAATTTGAAGACACTCTTGGCTCGACAATTTCATCCATCCGAGCACAAGAACATGGTTTCGAAGAAATTCCACCCTCAGACGGAAAATCTCAATCCATATCTGCAGGGTGAGAAACTTCCCGTTGCCGCCAAAAAGGGTAGCAATGTGTATTAATAATATGTAATTGTAAATTTGTTAAGAAATGTTTTTAAACAATAAATAAAATTAATCATTTAATCATTTAATTAATCACAAGCAAGTAAATTAACATTTAATAAAATGTCACTGTCACACTTGTGTTTACCCCGATGAAAAAAATATTTAATGGAATAAACAATTTTATTTTTTAAACAAAAATATATATTTAAATAAAAATATTCACTTTAACTGTTATTAAAATAAAAGTGAAACCCATTTAAACTTCCTAAGTGTTGAGTAGAATTAAGAGAATTTAATGTTTTGAAGAGCTAGTTTTGTTTTTCTTAGGCCCCCTGTATAAAGCTTTAAATATAAATATAACTATATATATGTAACGATCTTTAATGGCGTAGCTTTCGAAAGTTTTTTTTTCATACATGGAAGGAAGCCTTGAAAGTTTCTTTATTAGTCGAATTGCTTTCAAGACGTGAGAGCAAGAGAGTTCCAGTTAGCAACCAGTTTATATTAAACAATTACTGGCCTTTTGTGGTTATGGTACAAGAATGAATTAACCTTGGATCTCACTTTCGTATTGATTGTACTTTTTGAAGCTGATGCAATCAAGAAGCTTCTGGTTGTTTACACAACATCCCATAGAGAACATTGGAGGTTCAAAGAAAAAATAAACAATTTTTATTTAACTTTTTCGTTCTCTGTATCTGGGTATTGATGAGCTTACATGTCTCCAATTCAGTCGGTCCTAAGCTGACTTCCAGACTCATCTTTAAGGGCTCTTCACAACCAGCGAATTTTAACCAAGATTCGCATCCGGCCTAAAGCAGTGTTCCACAAGGCGTTGCAGTACGAAGGATACTGGTTTATCCCCAGCACAATACATCGATGCGATAATAATTGTGGGGCATACTCCCCCCGAGCTGCCATATGGGCACAAAGTCGCACGCAGAGTATTCTGGAGAAGAGTATAGGTTGAATTGTTGTTAACAAGGAGGAAAGCTCGGATTGGATATGCATGACATCCCTTGCATTTTGACAATATTGTCCTTTGACTTCTTTTCTCAGTCTCAATATTTCTTGAATCTATTTATTTGATTCCATTTACAGGCGACTTACGCTATACAGATTACAAAAATAAAACAAAACTAACAAAGCGCTAACAAATCTAGTAAAACACTCTAAAAGCAATCACGTGAGTAGTGCAGATTTACGTTATTGCAGACTTTATTGAATGAAACAATAGCTCTCGACAGCGGCTCATTGAGGCCATAGTTGGTTCTACGGGTAATTCGAAGAAGAAGATATCTTTCCCTTAAAAGTCTAACAGGGGCATAGATTGGGAATAGCGATAAAAGAGAAGGACATTTAATATGGTAGCATAACAAATCTCTCACAAACATGATGTCATGAGACTTTCCTCTCAATTTTAAAGTTGAAGTACCTAGTAACTGACACCGTGTCATGTAAGGAATTTCAAAATCCCATCGCATTTTCATGAAAATATATTTAGTGAAACGCCTGTGAACTCTTTCAAGACGAGCAGAATTAATATTGTAAAAAAGGTTCCAAATTACATCGGCTATCGGCATATTCAAGCTGAGATCTAACTAATGCAATAAAAAGTAAAATAAGGACATGAGGCTCAGACAATTCTTTACTATTTCTTTTTATAAAAACCGTGTCGTTGGCTGAACTTCGTCAAACGATAAATAATCTAAGAAACAACAAACCCCTGGCTACGACTTAATTACTTGCAAAATTCTAAGGGACCTACCGAAAAAAGCTTTGGTCAAGCTACTCTATTACATTAAAGGTACTTTCACAGCAGGCGAACTTGCGAACTGGCGCTTAATTGGACATTGCCCTATGGAATTGCTTAAAACTGAAATTTGTCAAATAGAAAACTATCAAGAATCATTAATTCTGTAATTTGTCAACTTAAAATCCTTCATTTTCAAAAGCTTTGTGAAGATATTTAAAATTCGCTTAGTAAATGGCACAAGTCGCTGCGAATTCGTTTTGAAATCAGCGAACTGCGTATATCTTGACAGAACTTATGTAAATTGATTTTGTAGAACAGTCAACTTATAGATTATTTGGTCGTTTAAAGATGTTCGTGCTGTGATTTCAATTCTGAAACAGTATTTTGGAGTGAAGTCACTTGTTCGCCAGTTCGCTGGTCGCAAGTTCGTTGGCTGTGAAAGCCCCTTAACGCCTCCATTAGAATTTTATACTTTCCAATTCAATGGAAAGTGGCCGAGGTCATAATGGTTCCGAAACCAGTAAAATGTCCGAACGACAAAAAGTCATACAAACCTATTTCTACTGCCGATAATGTCTAAGGTATTCGAGAAACTGTTGCTTAAAAAGCTGCAACCAATCATTAAAGAATGACGATTGATTCCAGATCACCAATTTGGATCGACCAGGTCTATCGAATAACAAACGAAATCGAAAAAGCTCTGGAAGCGAAAAAGATATGTACTAGCACTTTTCTCGACGTATCGCAAGCCTTCGACAAGGTGTGCCACGAAGGCCTGAAGTACAAATTCAGGCTAAGCTTACCAGAAAAACTCTATAGAATCTTAGAGTCTTACCTTGAAGACAGAATCTTTCGCGTAAGGTACGAAAATGAGTACTCGGAATTCAAAGAGAAAAATGCCGATGTCCCGCAAGGAAGCGTTCTCGGCCCAATATTATTTTTGCTTTATACAAGAGACATACCCCACGATGAGGGAACAATTTCAGCTACGTTCGCTGACGATACTGCTATTCTCGCTATTGGTACGACAGTTGAATTATCAACAGGGAAACTTCAGCGCGCTTTAGACAAAATATGGACTGGACGAAGAGCTGGCGAGTCGTCCTTAACGAGACTTAGTCAACGCATGTTAACTTTACTTATAAAAAGATAAACAACAAACCTTTATTCATTAACTCGGTACAAATTTCGTACTCAAATGAAGCAAAATATCTAGGCGTGACTCTAGACGCAAAAATTAAATGGAAGCCGCACGTTAAAAAGAAACGCGACGAGCTCGAAACCAGATTAATAGAAATGAATTGGCTTATCGGAAGATTTTCGAAACTAAGCGTATATAACAAACTGCTTTTGTATAAGCAAGTGCTAAAACCATCTTGGACGTACGGTATACAACTTTGGGGTTGTACCAAACCAAGCAACATATCTATTTTAGAAACTTTTCAGAATAAGACACTAAGAGCAATCGTAAATGCTCCATGGTATATAAGAAATAGCGATTAACATCGAGATCTAGGCATCGCAACCGCGACCGACCAAGTAAGAAACTTTGCTCGCAAACTTAGTACTCGACTTCGCGGACATTGCAACAATGAAATTATCCGAACTTTGGATCAGACAAATTTAACGCGCCGACAACAACGAACGAGACCGTTGGATCTAGCAACATAAGATGAAACCGCATTAATTGACGGTATTGTAGGTGCCTTCGTTGGAAGGCGGCCTGCCACACGTCGGAAAATGGGAGGCTTTTTAGTGAGTAAGAATCTCAGACTACTATGAGCACGCGCGGCCTGTCCTCGTAGTGCCTATTAAGGTTTTTACTACCCACAGGAAAAAAAAAAATCTTTTTATAAATCCAGAGATGTGGTCGATATGAGACTTGAAGCTAAACCGTGAATCTACTAACACCCCAAGGTCCTTAACTTCTTCCATTCTCTGTAGTATAGTACTGTTGATTTCATATTCAAACTTGAGACAGGAAGAACTCTTATAAAAAAAAATGGTAAAACTCATGTTTAAGCGTAGACCATTACTTGAACACCAACTGACCACATTTCTTATGTCATATTGTAAGAACATGCAATCAGATACGCTTTTAATTTTACAAAACAGCTTGAGGTCGTCAGCGTACATCAAAGAAGGGCAGTATTTAAACACAGAGGATAAGTCGTTAATAAATATTACGAAAAGCATGTTGGAAAATGTTCTTAATAGTGTGATTCCACGTGTTGCCAAAATAAATATAACTTCAAGAAACACAATGTTACAAAAGAATAATAATTTTATTTAAAGCGACTATCTTATTTGAACAACTATTATGTAGTGACGAAAAAATAATAATTTTTTATTATAAAATAACAAACATCGAAATCAAAGCAATTGATCATATAAACTAAAGTGTTTTATAACAAAGTGTAAAACCTGAACTACATTCAAACGATCGAGAGAGGATATTACCTACTTGTACTCTTTGATTCCTGTCAATCAAGTAAGAAGCAAGCCATTTAAGTATTGCCAAATGAAACCATAAGAATTCAACTTTTTTAAGCAGAATATGAAAGTTGACCGAGTCAAAGGCTTTACTAAAGTCAGTATAAGCACAGTGATAACCATCCTCTAAAGCATTGCAATGGGAGAAGCAAGCCAAGTTAGTGGTTGTAGACCTCCCACTGACAAAGCCTTCCTTTACAGTACATATATGCTCTTTTATGAGGAATTTGACTTTCGTTTTTACAATGCTTTCAAAAAGCTTAGGCAAAGCGGATAGTTTGCAGATTCCTCTATAATTTTCAACATTGGTTTTCGAACCTGATTTGAAGATAGGGATAAGAAAGGACGATTTCCATTCATCCAGAAAAATTCCAACTAATCAGCACAATACCCAGTTCTTTAGTGGTAACAATCCACTTGCAATAATGGCTAATGTTGCAACAGCTTCTCGAATGTCCCCCTGCTCTGTTTTTAGTTTTCCTGAAGAAGTAATTGAGCTATTTCGACATGACTAAGTTGTTTCGACAACAACTCCAAAAGAAGACGTACCTTTTCTTCTTCCACCTCACAGCAGAAGAAGAAGCTAAAGCAGAAGAAGCTTACTAAGCATTTTCATTTTCACCAGTTTTCTCTATATATTTTCGTTCGCGGTATGGCAAAAGACCGTTAAAACAGAAAAAACAAATGAGTAAGTGCAAGAGCTCGTCTCTGACAAACTTCTATATATACCCGACCCTGTTGCCGTATAGCACCAAATCTTAAAGTTTTTTGGCTTGAATTCATATATAGGCCACGCCCCAAAAAGTGGGCCTGGGCTAAAAATTAAAAATAATTCGTTATAATCAGGAGAAAATGCGTTAAAACGAAAATTATTTCCGAGAAAAAGGTTTTTTCCTAAAAACGCACCTTAAAAGTGGGCGGAGCTCAAACCTATGGAGCAAACTTAGCAAATAGTAATATCTTTAATATTTGACATATATTTTTTTTCAATTTGGAGTAAACTTTCCGAGAAATCGGGTTCACTGTGTTACAAATTATGCATACCCTGTGTCGGGTATAATGAACTATGTTAATGTTTCTGTTACATAAATTTACTATGTTAACTGTAGAAAATTAATGCGGGTGCTTACTTACTTACTTACTTACTTACTTACTTAAGGTGGCGCTACAGTCCGGGGTGGACCTGGGCCTCAGCCAACAAGCTTCGCCAGCCAGCTCTGTTTCTAGCTAGCCGTCTCCAGTTTCGCACGCGAAGTTGGCTGAGGTCCCCTTCCACTTGCATGCGCCACCTGAGTCTCGGTGCTCCTCTACCGCGCCGTCCCTGCGGTGTGGATTCGAAGATTTTCCGGGCCGGGGCGTTGGTGTCCATCCGCTCTAGATGACCCAGCCATCGTAGACGTTGTGTTTTTACTCTTTTGGCTAGGTCGGTATCGCTGTACAGCCCGTACAGTTCGATGTTATATCTCCTCTTTCACTCTCCGTCTATGCAGACGGGACCGTAAATCGTCCGAAGAATTTTCCTCTCGAAGCAGCCTTAAGTGTTTTCATCTGCCTTTGACAGGGTCCATGCTTTTGCACCGTTAAGCAGAACTGGGATGATGAGGGTTTTATACATGGACACTTTAGTTGCTCGAGAGGGGGCTTTGCTACTCAATTGCCTCCTTAGCCCAAAGAAACAGCGATTGGCAAGAGTTATCCTTCGTTTGATTTCAGCGCTGGTGTCATTGTCTGAATTGATAGCGGAACCCAGCTAGACAAAGTCCCTAACTATCTCAAAATTATAGCTGCCGATGTTTTGTCCAAAACGTCGGTGTTGGGTGTCTTTTCTTGATGACAGCATATTCTTGGTTTTGCCCTCATTGACTGCTAAACCCATATTCGCCGCTTCCGTCCCAATACTCACGAAGGCTTCACTGACATCACGCTTTGTTCTACCGATTATGTCAATGTCGTTTCCGTATGCGAGTAGTTGAACGGACTTTTGAAAGATTGTACCTCTGATGTTGGCGCGAGAGTTCTGCACAATTCTCTCAAGTATGATGTTAAAGAAGTCGGATGACAGCGCGTCGCCTTGTCTAAATCCTTTTTTGACATCAAAGGGGTCGGTGAGGTCTTTGCCGACCTTGACGGAACAGCGTGAGTTTTCCATCATCATCCTGCACAGACTGACGAGTTTGGCAGGGATGCCAAAGGATGCGCTATATAGCTCGTCTCTATAGATGCTGTCATACGCGACCTTGAAATCGATGAAGAGGTGGTGTGTATCGATTTGGAATTCCTGGGTTTTCTCCAAGATCTGCCGCAGTGTGAATATTTGATCGATGGTGGACTTTCCTGGCCTAAAGCCACACTGATATGTGCCTATCAGATTGTTGACAAACGGCTTCAGGCGTTCACACAGTACAGCAGAAAAGATCTTGTATGCGATGTTAAGAAAACTTATGCCCCTGTAGTGGCACAATTCAGAGGGTCTCCTTTCTTCAGGATCGGGCAAACAATGCTGAGGTTCCATTCGTCGGGCATGCTTCGTTCCGACCATATCTTGCAGATGAGCTGGTGCATGCTCCTAACCAGCTCATCGCCAGCGGATTTAAAAAGTTAGGCAGCTAGGCCGTCTGCTCCGGCTGCTTTGTTGCACGTGAGCTTAGACACAGCTACTTTCACCTCCTCCAGGTCGGGTGGGCGGTATCGTTCGTATGCTTCGTCGGTAACGTCTTCGCCTGGGTTAAATGGTTCGTTCTGCCTGACAGCGGTATTTGGTTCGTCCTCGCCGTTATACAGTCTGCGGAAGTGGTCTTTCCAAATCCTCAGCACCGACTGCGATTCTACAACGATGTTCCCTTAATGGTCCTCACAGGCTTCAATTCGAAGTTTATACCCTTGGCAGGACCTTTCGATCCTTTGGTAAAACTTTCTAACTTCATTCCTGTTGTAATATCTCTCTATCTCTTCAACCGCGTGCTTCTCGTGCTCTCTCTTTTTTCCTTCGGAAAAACCGGTGTTCCTCTCTCCTCCTCTGCTCGTAGAGCTCGCGAGCAGCTCTAGTCCTTCTGTGCAGCGCCGCTTTGTATGCTTTCTGTTTAGCTGCATGTGCTTGCCGGCATTCATCGTCAAACCAGGGGTTTCGTTGGGGTGGCCGTGTGAAACCCAGCACTTCAGAGGCGGCGTCTCTGATGGCATTTTGGCAATGTTGCCACTGGCTATCAATATTTGATGCTGGCTGCATAGGACTTCGTAGAAGGTTTCGAGAGACTCGGTTGAAGAAGGACCTGGCGATCTCTTGCGATTGTATTTTCATTTTTTGGCGTTGGTCGGGATAGCCGCAGCCGTACCTTGGCTACAACAAGGTAGTGATCCGAGTCAATGTTGGCCCCTCGGAAAGTTCGGACATCCATGATACTGGAGGAGTGCCTTGCGTCGATCGCAATGTGGTCAATCTGGTTAACGTTTGATTGATCGGGAGATCCCCATGTCCCTTTGTGGATATTGAGATGCGGGAACTGTGTACTAGCTACCACAACGGGTCGCCCTGCAGCAAAGTCGATCAGCCTGAATCCGTTATCGGAGGTCGTGTCGTGCAGGCTATGCTTTCCGACAGTACGACCAAAGATACCCTCCCTTCCTAGCTTGGCATTCAAATCGCCTAGGACAATCTTAATGTCGTAGCTAGGGCACTGCTCATAAATTTCGTCTAGGAGCTCGTAGAACACATCTTTGGTCTCGTCATCTTTCTCCTCTGCATGCCCCCAGCGCACATATCAGGCTAATGTTGGCGAATTAAGCCTTGATGCGGATCGTCGCGAGGCGCTCGCATCCAAATAGGCGCTGTCTTTGATGCCGATTGCAGTCGCCGTAGTAGAGGTTGCAGTTTTTCATCCTTCTTTTCCCCGGCCCGTCCCACCGCATTTCTTGGATGGCAGTTATGTCTGCCTTGCAGTCGTTAAGGGCCGAACTAAGGGTTCGCCGAACTTTGTTCACTAACTAGTTCGGCCTGACTGGAACTATGGACGCCACCGTTGATTCCATCTGGGGAATTCCTCCGCTGCCGTCCGCATGCAAGGAGAAGTGCCTTAGTGGGAACATTCCTCCCCCCCCTCTCTCGTCTGCTACATCCAACAACCTTCCAAAGGGGTTAGAACCCAATCTCCAGTTGAGGTACTAGGCGTAGGAGTTGATAGACAGAGGTGGGTATTGAAAACCTGTGGATGCTTGTATCCTCTTGAATGCACATGTCTTTTCTTCGCCACCGGGCGCTTACTACCTCCATTAAAACCCCGAGCTGGTTTATTTTTTTACATTCTTCTACGTTTAGAGATTTAGGCTTTTTGGGATTGTGGCTTTAAGGGGATTTTGATAGAATTCTCGCTTTACCGCCATTCCGTATGTCCCGCTTGTAGGGTTACTTGACTGAAGCTGAAAAAACCGGCTGTGATCTATTTTTGGGAAGGTGCTTTATTTGGCGGAGATCCTTCATGATCTGCTTTCTATTTTGGCAGCAAATTCGACAACATGAATTTTTGTTCTAAGAAACCTATACCTACTCGTATATATATTAACAATATGGCTCCGTTTCTGTAAACTGTAACTCATGGCTTTAAAATTGCCATATTTTATTTTTATTTTTAAAATAGTTCTATTAAAACTACAGAAGCTGATTAACAACAGCCAAGATAACCACCGAAACTTACGGAAAACTCGAAGAAAATTATATCGAATGAATTGGCCGCCATGACCGGTAAGGGGTGGTAGAGGTTTATTTTCTTATGTATTTATTTTTCATAATAACGTATTTTATTTTCTATTTTGTTAAAAATAAAGAAAAAGTTTTTTTTTTATTATACATGTTCCAATTTTCGATTAGCAATTTAACGATAATACTGTGATTCATTTTTATCTTTCCACATAATAATGCATCGCACTGGTCCTCCGGTAGAGTTATTTTTTCGCAGTCTAAATTATTCAAGTATAGCAGTAGTAAAGTGTGTACTTCAGTATATGTAAAACAACATTATTTCCCGTAAGATGGAAAATAAAATCGAAAATCTTCTAATTGTTGCACCCATACACTACCCCTTAACCCCTATATTTTAATTATTTATTTTAAGCTTAAGAACAACCAGAACTAATGGAATTTTATAATCCTACGTTTTACAGGCTTCAATTATAATTATTGTTTCGCTTAAAAAACTGAAAACCCATCACTTAAAAGTTTATTCATTGTGTATTTATTATACTGATAACTCGATTGTGATTTTACCAAGTACCTGGCGCTGGATTTATATTTACTAACGCAGCTGAGTGAATGTGTCCAGGCAGTGGTGCAGTATGTACAGCTCCACGAGCCTTGGCTATATAGGTTGCTCCTGCCCCTGCGAGAATTGCTGCTGAAGCACCTGCAACATTGAAAGCAGCTGGAACACTGGCGCCCTGATCCAAAATTGCTGGCCTCCGAGCAAACAATGGTTCAATAGCACTGACACCCAGGCCACTCAGAGATGAATTAACGCCCATAGCGAGAGCCAGAACGACCGGGGCAAAAAAGGTTACCTTTATTTTCGAAAATAGAAATTGTGTAGTTCGTAATTTTTTTTTAATTTTATTATCTTTTTACAACTTTTCTACCTTCATTGTGTTACCTAGTTTTTGCTAAGGTTCGCAAGAAAAGTCCCCCAATGAGCACTTAGACTTGTTTTCCATTTGACCATTGAGCGTCGATCTACTTTTATACGTTTTTTTTTTTTGCAGATCGCAATCTTTCACCAGTCTCGCAGCATATGTTGGGTGTAGCTAGGCTCATTACCACAAATTAATTATTTATTAATTTTTTATTTAGTTGGTATGTCTAAACGACTCGTGAGTACAATTTGTTGTAAAACACTCGAGGAGTATGGTAATTGCTAAATTATAATAAATGGCGATTTGCACAGAGATTTTATTTCTGCTTAACAACTTAGAATTTTTTCTTAAGAGAAACGAACCGTGCCAACTGCATTTTGATTGAGAGCTAGTGTTTGGTAAATCAATTCTCAAACTGTCTTTTTTTATTGCACATTTTACACTCCTAAGAAATAACTTACTTAGAGGTCTTTGTCTTTTGATTTAAGGCGGCTCCATGCAAAAGTGAACAGTAATTTGTAAGAGTTTGTTCATAGGACAGTATTGATGAAAGATTGTGGTCCTATCTAACTTTATCTTCAGTTTTGAGAAATTCTTAGGGCCATTGACCCTTATTGACGACAGCCATTGAGGATAGCCACCATCCTTTCTTTACATTTGATGAAACAGTTGAATTGTGATCAAATCCTTGCGATTATTGGAATTTCGCAGTAAAGAGTATTGCCTTTAATCAGCATTCCCAAAGACTGTCCACCGTGATTTCTAATTTTCTTACAAAAGAATAAGTTACCAGTAAAAAGCTTTGACTTTTTAATGTTCAAAGAATAAAAAAAAAATCTTACAAAAAAAACACACGCACATTAAAAATATATTTTCTGCATCTCTGTCAGCCTTTGCTACTGAGAGTTCAACTATTACGCAGCTGTATGCGAATACACACGTCTATAATCAAACAGGAAATAGCAATAACGATAAAAAATTCTATTTCTCAGTAAACTCCATTAATATTATTATGAGTCGGAGCATTATTCTGCCTTGGCTGAATCCTTCTTCTTGGGGTAGTAGTTGTTGTGGTTGAGATTTTCTCAGCC